>CM077013.1:15509510-16809003 GCA_039090855.1 Macrothele yani | reverse complement strand
GCGTAAACAGCAGCTAGACGGGCTGGGAGTGACGCAGTAAGGTTCTGGAAGGTGTTCACAGGTATGTGGAGCCATGATGACTGTAGCGCATCTGACAGCTGCTGTAGGGTGCATGGTGGAGGGTCCATAGAGCGAACAACATGATCGATGTGGTCCCACAGATGCTCATTTGGGTTTAACTCTGAGGAATTAGGGGGCCAGGGAAGTACTTTGAAGTCTTCATCGTGCTGCTGTTTCAACGACTATCGGACATTTCTAACTATGTGAGACGTCGCATTGTCGTGCTGTTAGATCCCATCTGTCCCAGGGAAGACAATCAGTATGTATGGGTATACGTGATCTGCAAGGGTTGATTCATAATGAATTCGGTCCGTAGTGCCTTCCACAGGTATGAGTGGACCCAGAGAATGCCAAGAAAATATTCCCGAGACCATAACGCTACCCTCACTAGCTTGTGTTCTGCCAGTAGTGGTTGAAGAGTGTTTGTTCTCCGATGTTTCTCGCTTTATACGCCAACGTCCATCCGTTCGATGAAGCAGAAAACGTGACTCATAGGAGAATGCAATCCTTTGCCAATCAGTGGATGTCGAATTCATATACTGCCGTGCAAATACAAGCCTTTTCTGCCGATGCACCTTCGTTAGCATAGGTGCAGTGACCATCCGTCTGCATCGGAGCCCCATACGCAGCAGGGTTTGCTGAACTGCCGATTTAGGCACACTTCCGGTAGCCCCATGGTTCATTGGGCCAGTGAGTTGCTCCACTGTAGCGTGTTGATCGGCCCCCACGTACCTTCGAACCTGACGTTCACCTCTCACATCAGTGGCACGTGGTGCTCCGCAGTCTCCACGTCGCTTATAATGACTCGCAATGGGGGCCATTTCTCCAATCACGATACTCTTTGACTACAGCAGCACGCGAACATTTCACAAACTGCGCTGTTTCAGGAATACTGCCACCCATGGCCCCAAAACCGATAATCATCCATATTTACAAATCTGATAAATCGCTCCGTTTACCCATGACAACAATGAGTGATATGTTTTCAGATTGCCTACAGCATACCTTGTAAACCCTCCAACCCAGCTCATGACACGTGCTTTCTATCATTGGCTACGCGCTGTTGTTGTCAAAAGTAGGAGGTAGTCACAATAATGCTACTCGACTGTGTATAAAATCTAGGAATCGGATTACACGCTCACTAGTTGTAAATGTTAGCAGTTTATGTTGGAAACGGTTACCTTGCATGCGGTTAAAAGACCAGTTTTAGTGACATTGAAAACCCACAATGGAAAGCAAACTTTGGTCTTTTCGACCTCAGAAGCTAACAGCAGTCATACGAGTTTACTTACATTTTACTTGCCCTAATTGTAAACGTAATTGTGCTGTGTCTGTTAATTTCAGAGTTGTAATCAAGCGATTAAATGTTTCATTCGTTTTGGCTTAATGTTCTGTAGAAGCTTATTAGTTTTTGCCCTGTCTTTTTAACTGCTCTCTGATTCAGGGGTCGAATCTGACCGTTTCGGTCGCAGCCTGTGTGTGGTTTCTCGAATTTGCTTCGGGATGTTAGGCCACTAGCAACGTAACAATAAATTTTTACAATGCGCAGTTGTGATGGTAGTTGACGTAAATATGTAATAATTCTGTTTACAACTGTAGATCCGGTTCAAAATCTACGATTGAAAACAGTCCCATTATTCTTCATATCCCTAGCTATGGTAAAAACTGCAAAGACTGAGGAGCACAAATGGAAAAGGGGATAAGTGCCAAAACCCTCATTTTGCAGGAGATGCAGAAAACCACTTAACTTCTCAAGTAACTTAGCACCACCGCAACATCTTCCGGCCTCTGTACTAACTAAACTAATTTGTTTTGGAACTTTCCGCCTTCACCACTTTATTCAGCGTGCCACTTACATCATTTTCCATCCAAGAAATGCATTTCGGATTTTTTTGGCACCTACCTCCCTTTTCCATTTTTGCTCCACGATTATTACTTTGAAATAATGCGCAGTTTACGCACTATGGAAGTCGTTCTTGCTATCTCAGATACCAAAAGTTGCACTTCAGAAACTCTTTCCAGAGCTTGTCGTCTGTTATGAAAAATATCTTTTTTTACTTTCCGTTTTGTCTTAATGCACAGTTCTGCAACTAGGGAGCATCGCTTTACATTTTTGTTTTGTAAGAGTATCTTCGAGTCTAAAAGTCTTATTGAAAAAATCCATTCTTGGTAAGATACCTTTCCCTTTGAAGTGCATTTGTCCCCGATTTTCTGGAAGTACTTGGGGACGTAAAGTTATGTTCCGTTTTTAGTCATATCTCAGCTAAGTTTGATTCGAAAAAAATCCTTTTGCCTATGACCTTTCTCTGCTGACAGTGGTATTCGAACCCGCATCTTCCTACTCTGAGCAAGCTGTTCCCCCAATTGAACTGTGCCGGCAGGCTTACCGCTGCTTCAATGACCAGTTGACTGTTACGTCACATCATATCTTCCTTTAGAAGGATGGGGACACGAAATCAGTCAGCAGGTTTTTGGTCAACTGGGAGCAACACTCGGTGACCATTTCATTGCAAAAGTATGCATTTATTATTTATGTACATCGTATGGAAGAACCATTACACGTTTTTCTTTCAATCTTCACGGCCAAGAAATCCTTTTTCGTTCGGTTGGCAACACAACCTTTCTTTTGCCGACAGTGCCTTTCGAATCCACATCTTCCTACTCCGGAGTGGCCTTTCTCCCAATTGAACAACGCCGGCAGACTTATTGCTGCTTCATATTCCATTTAACTCATACGTCACATGCCTTAGATGGCTTCCGCTATGAGCAATATTTTGCGTAGAGTTTGCGATTTTTCGTAACGCTCGTTTTTGACGTTAGATGGTGTAGGTAGCAATTTTACTGGAAAATGTTTTAATGAATTTGAGAACCCGATTGAAAAATTATTTTTATTACTAGTTCAGATTCACGTTGCTCTTTCAAATAATGAGCAGTTTTTGATCTGCAGCGAGCGTTAACCCATTTGGGGTTTTGCTGATTTTCCTTGTTCCTGAAAATCCGTTTTGAAAAATAACTTTTATGTGAGAAAGGATTCCAAAGACATATTCATGACACCCAAAAATTCGGCATCATATTTTTTTTTCTCTGATTGTGTTGAAATAAATCAATCATTAGTGCTTGTTTTTTTTTACTGAAATATTATATTACTTAGAAACCTCATTACAAAATGGAATGCAGCTAGAAACTTTTGCTCTCCCAGGGCTACTAAAGCGTTAGCCACTCTACAGTACACTATTCTCAGATTTATGCTTTGACTTCGTTAAAGTATTGGAATAATAGCTGTTCAGGAATAAAATTTTAGCCTGTGCTTCTTTGAGGAATTCGCTAAAATCAATAACGAATCTCAAGTTAATTTGTAGAAATGGGAATAAGTTAGGGAAAACTTATTTAGTCCAAGCTTTTGCATAGCGGGAGCTGTGTGTGTGTGTGTGTGTAGAAAGCTTCTCCAGTTTTTCAAGACTAAAAAAATGATTGGATTTACAGGAAAATAGGAACAAGAAAGATCTCTACTGTTTACTGTAATCCGTTTCATGCTCTTACGCATCCCTTATTTTATGCTCGGAGGACTTGGACTATAAATTTGTTTGCGAAGAAAGAAAATCCTTCGCGTAGAGGGATAAATTCTGACGAATTAGGCAACGCTATTTTCTTAAGAGCAAATGCTCTCACGTATATCCCAGAGAGATCAAAGAACTAGGTAGGAAAGCAGAAATCACTTCAGATGTACTTTATTGATACAGACGCGTCATCACTTTATCTGAGCCAAAGGCATAATAACATTAACTTACGGAGAAGGAAAAATGACCGCTTTCGGCGTATCGAAAGCTCTTTCTTTTTACTTCTGAGAGGAATAAATCATGGAAAGAGAGGGAAAACAACACCTTCCCTTTGCTTTCGTGAGAGTGAGAATCAGTTTTATTTTGTTATTCCTCCTCCCTGAGAGAATTTACTTCGAATTTTGTTTTTCCGGAACATCATGACTCATATGACATCTAAATTTCGATTAGGAGGAGGAATAAAATAAAGAGCTCCGTTTGTCAAAATACGAGGTGTTTCGAAAATGTAAGAACATTTTCAAATATTTATTTTAAGAAAGGTTTAGAAGGCGACTTTAGCTTTTTTTAATTTTGTCAACACCAGATGGCGGCACAGATGCTGCCAGTTTGCTTTAATTAGGCTTTATGAAAAAAAAAATCATTGAACGGTGCGTTGTTTTCAGAAGAGATAATAAGTAGAGTTGATGAAGGATAAAGTTTAAATGTGTTGCAGTTTGTAAAACTTACGTCTCTTCCGAAAGTTTGTAGCTATGTAAAGTGAAAAACTGACGTTTAATAAGTGTGTATGTGCACAAATGTTTGAACAAATTGAAAAAAGCATCACATCAGAAAAGCGCAGTGAGACTATCAGTAATTGAAGAATGCACTACGTAGACAAGGGTATTTAGACACCCAGATCGAATTTAAACAAGGGCATTTATAGCTAAAATCGGTACATAGTCGGTCCACATTTGGCCGCTATGACTCCAGAGACGTTTCCAGGTATGCTTTCCATGAGGCACAGGTAGGTCTATACCAGAAGTTTCCTGCATTCGTCTTGCAAAGCTTCCCCCACAGGTACCGTAGCGAAAGGCTTTATCCACCGAGATAAGATTCGGCGTTTTGGGTGGTCCCACAGATATTCTACTCGATTCAGAGGGAGACTTTGGGCCGGCCAATCCAACACTTAGATGTCCTTCTCTTCAGACTACGGCTGGACTGGTTTTGCAGTGTGACAAGTTACCCAATCTTGCTGAAACAGGCAGGGATTTGTGCCGAAGTACTGCTACAGCGTAGATAGTGCGTACCTAGAGGTCATTAGTCTTGAGGGTACCAAAACAATGCACCGAGTCTTTCCCAGCCAAAATAGCTCCGCACCATCACAGATACCCCCTCAAACGTGACTGTGTGGACAGTGCAGTTGACCTAACAGCGTGCGTTCCCGTGGGAAACATCACACCCAAGTACGTCCAAACAATCGAAATAGGGAGTAGCGAGAGTCCATCTTCTACACGGACATTTTTCCAATCTTCTGTTGTCCACGAACGGCGAGCGAGGCACCACTGCAGTCGTCATCTGACATTTTGCGTGGCGTATAATAATATAGAGCTTACTTAGCATGGTAACCTTTGACCTGCAGTTTCGTGGTCTGATATTGCCTGGAGTGTTGATGTAGGGCTTGTGCGCAGCTGACCTAGTATAGTAACCTTGGTTGCAGTTATCTGGCAGTTCGTGGTATGGTATTTCGTGGAGTGATATAGAGCTTCTGTGGTAACCTTGGACATGTAGGTCCATGGTATCGCATTTCCTGGAGTGACGTAGAGCATGTGCACAGCTGACCAAGTGTAGTAACCTTCGTTGCAGTGGTCTATTATTTTCCTGGGGTGATGTAAGGCTAGTACGGTAACCTTCGACATGTAGTTTCATGGTCTGCTATTGCCTGGAGTAATGTAGGGTTTGTGGGCAGCTGACGTAATACACAGTTGAGAGTTCTGGCATTGCCTGGAGTAGGACTGGTATGGTAATATCAGGCATACATGCAGTTCCGTGGTCTGGAATTCTCCTACGTGATGTAGACCTTGTGCACAGCTGCCCTAGTGTAGTAACCTTGGTTGCAGTGGTCTGGTATTTTCCTGGAGTGATGTAGGGCTAGTACGGTAACCTTGGGAATGCAGTTACATGGTCTGGCTTTGCCTGGAGTGATGTAGAGCTTGTGAGTAACCTTGGTTGCAGTGTTCTGGCAGTTCGTGGTCTGGTATTTTCCTGGAGTGATGTAAGACTTTTACAGTAACCTTGAGCATACAGTTCCAGGGTCTGGCATTGCCTGGAGAGATGTAGGACTTGTGCTCAACTGACCTAGCATAGTAACCTTCGTTGTAGTGGTCTGGTCGTTCGTGATCTGGTATTTTCCGGGAGCATATAAGGCTTGTATGCTAACCTTGGGCATGCAATTCCATCATCAGGCATTGCCTGGAGTGATGTAAGATTTGTGCGCAGCGGATGCGGTATGGTAAAAAAGGGAATGTAGCTCCTAACGGACAACTCTGGTGTGGATAGCTGTTCCAGTGGCTTGTTTGATGTCGCCGGCTAAGTCTGTAACACAGGAGAACGTTCATGCGTTCTCCACATTCGTCCGTAAGCTTCTGTTTAGCATGATCCCCAGTTTGTGCGGCTCCCCAGAACGCGACTTCACTGTAGTGGCACAATCTGCTTTCCATCGATGAAGAAAATCAGCGACAGTGGAATTTGGGAATCGTAGAAAAGTGGAATGCTCACTTAGGTGGCATTCAACCACTCTTTCCCTTTTAAAGTCCGCCAGCTCAGTTGCATTGTCTCTCAAAATGCGGTCTGATAGGCGTGCCAACGTTCGTACTATACCAAACACTAACCGCGTGTCTGATTCTGCAAGTGCAGGTTTACCTCCGTAGATTAGGAGTCGGAATATTTTTGTCTGCATATTGTATGTTGAAGGCGTCGATTCAACAACCAACATTCCCTTGCGGCCCTAAGGAATGTTCCACCAATCACAATTCCACAGGTATTATGCAAACGATTGCATGTGCAATCTTATAAAATTCAGATATTATGTAAAGTATTATGTAACATGATATAGGGGACGTAATACTGAAGTGTCGCATCAGTCAAATCGACAATGAAACAGCGAAATGCATGCCGGCCGAGTTCAGTTGGAAGAACAGCCGCTCCTACGTCACAGATCTTAAACTCGCGTTATTCTTCTTGGTGGCCGAGTGGTCAGAAGTGTGGACTTCTGGCTAATCACCCGAACTGAGCGGGATTCAGGCTACATATATGCATGCCGCCGGAGTTCATTGGGAGAATGTGAGTTCAACCGCTGCTCAGTAGAAGACCGCCGGCAAAAGGTTATATGTTATAGTTACTCTTAAACTCATTTAGTAGAATCTCGACAACGCCCAACGTACGTCGCAGATTTTATTTCACAAAAACCATATCCCCAGAACCTTTATTTTGCTCCTGCAGGAAAAAAACGGCCTTTCCCTGAACTCCTTTTAATCCTCTCTTGCACACTCTCGGTTAGGAGCACAAATTTTGCACCTCGGTATGGAATTCCATATTTCGAGACTTTCTGATAACGGAAGTTAAACTTCTTTCTTGTGCTGTTCGTTCTGTCCATGTTATTTCTAAATGTCATTTTATTGCACATATGTGTATTTCAGCTTGAAAACCGAGGCAACAGTTTCCGAAAACGGAAGATAGGCTGAGCGCTGCAATTTAAATTCCTCTCTGCTCTGTATTGTTGTAAAATGTTTTATTACACAAACATTTGTATTTCATCTTGAAAATGCAGAAAGAATTTCCCTTAACGGAAGCTAAAGGGGGCGATGATTTCTCCAAGATCGTAATTTCTCTTTCCACGGTATTCTCCCTGTCGTTTTCCACAGACTCCCTATGTTTAGGGACAAGAATGCGCAGATAGTTCCCTGTGAATCTGGCGCCAGACACACTTTGTCCCTTGGTCCTCCAGGTTGGGAGTTGGGCGTGGGATTAACGACCCCACCTCTTCAAAAATATCTCGTTACGAAATCTCACGAAAATACATTTTGAGAAGGCCAGGGCTCACACAGGGCTGTTGAGTCATCGAAGAAGAAGATTCTATCATCCCTGTCATATATTACATTAAATACTATATACACGTTCGAGTCACATTATTGTGACCGCCAGCAAACCGCCGTGTGCAGCGCGGACAACAGTTTGACGATCTGAGAGTGACTCAATAAGGTGCTGGAAGGTGTTCACAGGTATGTGGAGCCATGCTGACTGCAGTGCATCTGACAGCTGCTGGAGGATGCGTGGTGGAGGATTCATAGAGTGAACAACACGACCGCGGTGTTCCCACAGATGCTCAATTGGGTTTAAATCTGGGGACTTAGGGGGCCAGGGAAGTACTTTGAAGTCTTCGTCCTGCTATTCAAAACATTCTCGCACGTTTCTAGCTGTGTGACACGTCGCGTTGTCGTTCTGGAAGATCCCATCCACCCCAGGGAAAACAATCAGCATTTGTGGGTGTAAGTGGTTTGCAAGGATGGATTCATAACAAATTCAGTCCATAGTGCTTTCCGCAGGTATGAGTGGACCCAGAGAATGCAACGAAAACATTCCCCAGACCATGATGCTGCCCGCACCAGCTTGTTTTCTTGCAGCAATGGTTGAAGAGTGTTTGTTCTCCGATGTTTCTCACCTTATATGCCAAAGTCCACCCTTTCGATGAAGCAGAAAACGTGACTCATAGGAGAAGGAAATATTTTACCAATCAGTGGAGGTCCAATTCTGATACTGCCGTGCAAATGTAAGCCTTTTCTGCCGATGCACCTTCGTCAACACAGCTGCAGTGACCATCCGTCTGCATCGGAGCCTCATACGCAGCAGGGTTCGATGAACTGTCGTTTTAGACACACTTCCGGTAACCCCTGGTCCATTCGAGCAGTGAGTTGCTCCACTGTAACATGTCGATCGGTCCTCGTGCACTTTCGAAGCTGACGTTCACCTCTCACATCAATGGCACGTGGTGCTCCGCAGTATTCACGTCGCTTATTCACAATGGTGCTATTTCTCCAATCACGATACACTTTAACCACAGCAGCACGCGAACAGTTCGCAAACTGCGCTGTTTCAGAAATACTGCCACCTTTGGCCCGAAAGCCGATAAACATCCCTTTTTCCAAATCTGATAAATTGCTTCTTTTCTCCATGACAGCAACGAGTGCTATGTTTTCAGAATGTCTACAACACACCTTATATACCCTCCAAGCCAGCTCACGACACGTGCCTTCTTTCATTGGCTATGCGATGTTGACGTCAAAAATAGGAGGTGGTCACAATAATATGATTCGACTGTTTACAAAGCAATTATATATGGTTTTTATTTGGGAACAATGTTTAGAAGAATTAAAATGATTTATACCAAGATATAATATCACTAAATACTCATACTCATCACCATGAAACTAGAAATAGATCACAAGTAATACCAATGTCCCCACAGAATGAAATAATTAAAATGAATATAAACTACAGCGGCCCAAATTTATGGAATTCATTACCTCATGACTTGATATCTATCAATAATTTTGATTTATTTAAGAAAAAATTAAAAGCATATCTTATGAAATAATTTGAATATAATAGGCAACAAATGATGAATTAGACGGTGATATTGGAGATGGTATGGGACACAATGAGCAAAATAGAAGGTGAAGAAATAAGGTACAGTTTTCAACATTAATCGAGGAGAGTAAAACTGATAAATTGCGAGTTACTATGACTAATAGAGGGAAGTGAATTCGATGCCCGGTGTTTATCTAATTATAATGAAGGTTATTGATGTCCAGGACAAACTGATATGTATGTTTATAATGAACTAATTGCTGTTATTATTTATATATCATACTGCCATATACACTATATTGACAAAAGTCCTCGGACACCCCTTCAAAAGCAAATGAACGGATCCGCTGCGTTGTTAAGATGCGCGGTACAGCTGCAAACGGTTAAAAAACAAGCCTGCAGCTGACCGCGGTCATATTGCACTGTGAGTTGAGTGAAAATGTCGCGGCGTGAGAGAACTGACTTTGAGAAAGGAAAGATTGCTGGGTGTTATATTAGTGAGTTGTCCATAAGCGAAACAGAGAGGCTTTTAAACATACCCAAGTCAACTGTTTTGGATGTACTGAATAAGTGGAAGACACATGGCATGCTTGAAGCAGCAAAACGTACCGGCAGACCAAAGAAAATCAGTGATAGAGGACGTCGAAGCCTCAAGAAAGTCGTAATAGCTAATCGACGGAGTTCTGCGCAAGACGTCAGTGTACAGGTGAGTAAAAATACTGAAACCTCGGTATGTACACTTACCATTCGCAGAGAACTTCATTCCATGGGTTACCGTGGTCGTGCGGCTGCTCATAAGGTTTTTATCTGCACTCGGAATGCTACTCGTCGTTTATCATGGTGTAAAGAACATTTATCGTAGACCGCAGTTCAGTGGAAACAGTTCCTATGGACTGATGAATCTAGATACACGATCCATCAGTCTGATGGCCGTGTGTGGGTATGGCGGCATCCGGGGGAATACTATTTACCGCAGTGTACTGTTCCTACGGTCAAGTTTGGAGCTGGAAGGGTACTCGTGTGGGGGTGTTTTTCGTGGTATGGTTCGTGCTCATTTGTAATCGTGGACAAACCTGTGAACCAGCATGTCTACCTCGATATTCTGGACAATTATGCCCAACCAACTCTGGCAGTACTGTGCAACTGAGCCTTGTTGGTGCACCTAGCCAGAAAGGAAGGACGGGGCCGTCGTGGTTTGATGATAATTCTGTATCGTGTGTGGACTGGCCAGCACAGAGCCATGATCTTAATCCCATAGAGCACCTATAGGATGAATTAGAGCGCCGCATAAGAAATTTGGAATCAAGCAACAGTTACCGGCGCATACCTATCGCTGTGTTCCAAAACCTTGTCGAAAGCATGTCTCGAAGGCTTAGTGCATGCCTTAAGGTCAAAGGTGGACCGACACTGTACTAATGTATGTCAATGAATGCCATGTTGTGTTTCTCTTCTAGGTGTCCGGTGACTTTTGTCAATATAGTGTATGTGCTGGCTTGTCTTTTTGTTGAGTGTTTTTATTCTTTCTTTTGATTAGGGAGAGGAGGGCTATGTTAGGTCTTATGTCGTTTCTCGTCCTCTTCGTTGTTGCTACAGTATTTGCATATTGTTCCAATGATATTATGATGCGTAATATAATATGGCAACTGAAAAATAAATGAAATGAAAATGAAACTTTTGAGCATAACGTGGGATAAACTTGATACGCATATAATACTAAGTCATACTGATGGCGTGCTACGAGGTAAAAACAGAAAAAGAAAACTTGAAGTTGCAATTATAAAGCAGGTGGTGATATAACTCCATATTAAAGAATGAAGTTTACATTCCGTAATTTTTGTCCTTTGTGTTTATTTAACATTAAAAATGGACTCAAAAGTTTTCCGAAAACGGAAGTTGAGAGAGCAAAGATTTCTCCCGTAAGCGTTCCCCCGCCGGCCCCCCGAGTCGCGATGGTTCCCTCTGATTTGTATTGTTGTTAAATATCATTTATTTACATGAATATGCGTATTTCAGCTTTAAAATGGAGAAAAAACTTTTTTCCGACAATCGAGGTTGGACGGAGCAATAATTTCTTCCATTTTGTTTTCTCTCGCGATGTTTCCTCTTTGATGTATTGTTGTTAAATATCATTTTATTTCATAAATGTTGGTATTTCACCTTGACGGTTAGTCAAAATTTCTGACTTTGCGCTTAGAGCTTTGAAAAGTGTACCCGGAAACGATGCTTGCATGCTGTTGTCAGTCATTGTTTAGAGTGGCTGATATCATCCGATCTTGACTTCTTTGGAAGCATGTATAATATTCACAGTGATAATGAACACGTTAAAATTTGATGGTGCTGTGAAACCCAAAACATTTTTTAAATGGGTTGAAATTTTTCACATTTGTATTCGTTATGGTAGGAAACAAATTTAGGGGGTCGGAATTGAATTTTTTTTTCATTTATTTTTTTTAATAATAGAGTGGCACACTAATATGCTTTGTATTTGTATATATTTAAAGACGTGTATAAATAGGTGGCATCACAAGGGAAAAAAGAAGATAAAGGAGACAGTTACCAACATAATGTGACGTATTAATACTGCAGAGGTAAAGCACGTGTCAAGACGATAAATCTGCAGTGATGCATTCCGTCCGTGTAGCTTAGTTGGGAGAGCAAGTTACTCCGGGGTGAGGGGGCGATCCCCGTCACGGACAAATTTGTGTTTTAACATTGGCGTCCGAAAGTAAAAATGGATGTATTGGCCGTTGGGTTCTTCGAAAAATGTGTGATGTTTGTTCCACACATCGTCTGGAATTTAAAAAATTCCTACTTCGCTTCAAAATAAAAAAAAACATTAAGAGGGAGATGATGTAATGTACTACAGTGGTACAGCACGTGTCAAGACGACAAATTTGCAGCGATACATTACGTTCGTGTAGCTTAGTTGGGAGAGCAACCTACTGCGGAGTGAGTTGGCGCGGTTTCGATTCTCGTCACGGACAAATGTGTGTTTCCACAATAGCGCCTAATTTGTTACAGTTAAGTGGGAGTGTGTTGTAAAGTGAAAACACTTTCAGTCTTGTCTAGGTCTCCTGTTTTTCACCGATATCTACATCAGAAGTTGTTTCAAAATCCAATAAAGAAAGTCTAGGTTTACAGTACGCGTCTTCTTGTGTTGGGAACACTCCGTGACCAATAGGAATAGCGGCAGATGTCAAGCAACGTGTCACGTTCTATCAACACGAGAATGAACGATGTAAGAGCGCCCATGAGAGAGCAGACAACGAGACATTTAGAAGTGTTGTGAGTGCAGTGGAGAATAACAGACCTTGCTTATGGATGTGTCCACCATTGTGAACATTGAGCGGAACGACCAAATTATGTTTAAGCTGCGCAGTTTTATTTTCACGAAGATGTCTAATGCATTATAGAGATTAGTTTTTTGCGTCTATAAGTATGAATTGTCCTTTTTCCCGTCAGTCGATGAAATAAACTACGGTTTACATTTTGTTAATAAATTGAAAGTTTCGTCTTTGCTTTAAGGTGAGTTATTTCGAATTCTTTTGTCACGTATTCTATTTGGGATTGTTTCGCTAACCCACCCTATCGAAGAATTGCACCATATTAACACTTGGATCCTAGTTATTACTGCATTATTACTGTAATACCCAGGGACCTTTCTAGGTAAAAAAATATAAGATGGTGATTTTTTTTCATATTTTTTATTTGCAAATTTGCATTTTTGTCTTTCGCACCCAGTTGTCTTGTCCAGTGATCGTCCAGCACATTATTTTGTGGTACCACGATATCCGTCGCAAACTTATCTGGAACTTTCTGCTATTGAGCTCTACACAAAGAGACAAGAATGTCCAACTGCAATTCTTAGATGAAACAATCTCGAAATATGTGATTTGGGGATGAATCAGATTTTTGCTTTCACTGGCGGCGTGGAAGATTTTCTGTGCTCATTGAATGTGCAGAGCGTTAGTGAGAAGAATTTCACTGGAGGTATTATTAACACCTAACACAGAGATGAAAAAGGGATCCTTTTTTGGTGTATGCACTTTTGTATAATGTAATCACAAATGATTTACACGTAACCCAGAGATGAAAAAGAGATCCTTGTTTGGCGTCTGCATGTTTGTACTGTATAATGTAATTACGTACATATAAGTAAGTAACTAAGTTTGTCTCGCTGACAGTGCAGAAAATATGCTTTCTACCTCGTGCGGTTTGAACGAAAACCAGAAAAGTGACAAAGCTACGCAGCAACATTCAGACGGCTTCAACGACAAAAAAAGTATTCGCAAAGTATCACGCAGTTGCAGCGAGACGTTTTCAAATATTCAGGATCCGCGTTTGAAGAGTGCCTCGTAATCTACCTTACTCTTGGGATTTGGTTTCTGGTGATTTCCATCTCTTTTTGCCCACTCGCACAATGACTGCAAAGAAAACAGTTTCGTTCCAACTGCAAAGTAATATAAGCGATGTACGAGTGGATGGGCTATCAATTTAATCATTTTTTCTATGAAAAAATCCACGCGTTGATCTTGCAACAGCAAACATGCACTGTAATTGGAGAGAGCTCTGTATAGACAGGGTGAATGCGCATGTCTTTTTTTCCAAGGAATGAAAGAAACATTTTCTCGTCTGCTTTTGTTGGTTTCATTCCGACTGCCTTTGCGTACTTGTGTTCAAAGTAAGAAATCGATAGATATTTACAATTTTTACCATGCCCTATGAAAAGAAGTACGTTCTACAGTGTTTCTCGATTCTTCTGTCAGTCTGTAAGACTATGCACATCGATGAGAAGGATTAAAAAATTAAGTAAAATGTTGTTATCAGGGTGAAGACAGATAATCTAAGGTGGTTTGACTAAGTAATAAAAAGAATCAGTTATGAGGTGCTAGCTAAATAAATTTATTCAGCCCAAGTGGTACAGGCCCGTAGCCAGACAAGCAAGTTGGGAGGGGCGGCTGATGATTGAGATCGGGCGAAGGATACAAAGAGGTCGGGCAAACGATGTAAAAGAGGTCGGGAACTATACTGTTGTGTGAGTCGCTAGGGCGGGCAAAAGGAAACACAGGTCGGGGTCAGCCCGGCCTGGCCCTCCCCTGGCTACGACCCTGAAGTGGTAACAATTTATTTTAATGGTGGCTCTAGAAAATCATAAGAGGATAGATCAGCAATGATTGAAAGAGGAAAATACAGTTAGTAAGAAATGGAAAAAGTCTTGCGTAAAACGCGTAATGGATGTTAGTTAAACTTACGTTATTCTTCTTGGTGGCCGAGTCGTCAAGAGCGCTAACTTCTGGCTAATCGTCCGAATTGGGCGGGACTCAAACGGCAGATGAGCATTGGTTGTGTGTTTGTCTCAGGGTGTTGTCTCTCCCCCTCCCTGAAACCAGTGGTCTCAAATTAGGGACGAGAGATTGCTTATAGCCCTTAGAATTGCTCATGATAATCGTCAAAATTTCAAACAAACTAATTAGAAGAAGGGAACTCGTGTTTTATGCCAAGATCGTTGTAAATTGAAACGTTCGATACATCAACGGCAGTTGAATTCCAACATCATCAATAACATTGATTTGGCAGATGAACTTAACCTTGTTTTGAGAAGCTATCTTTGAATCGCAGAGAACAGCTTAGTGTACAGCGGTTGGAAAAAAGTATGTGAACACCTGCGATATAGTCGTACGTCTTTATTAATGAGGTCATGGACCACCATTTACCTTTAATACAGTTTCCAACATTTTTGGATTCAATTCACACAGCTTTCGAATAGTCTCCAGAGGAATGTTGTGTCATTCATCGATCAGAACATCAGCCAATCGGTTCTGAGATGTTACCTTTAATACAGTTTTCAGCCTTCTTGGATTCAATTCACACAGCTTTTGCACAGTCTCCGGAGGAATGTTGTGTCATTCATTGATCAGAACATCAGCCAATGGGTTCTGAGATGTTAACTTTAATACAGTTCACAGCCATCTTGGATTCAATTCACACAGCTCTCGAATAGTCTCCAGAGGAATGTTGTGTCATTCATCGATCAGAACATCAGCCAACCGCTTCCGAGATGTTGAAGGAGGGAAACTAGCCTTCACTCTGCTCCCCAAAACCGCACACAGGGGTCTGATGATATTCAAGTCACGTGATTGAGCTGGCCAGGGCAGATGTTGCCGTTCATCTTGGTGCTCCTCAAACCAAGATTGAATTGCTCTGGCTGTGTGCATGAGCGCATTGCAATCTTGAAAAATGGCATCATTGTTGGGAAACAGCATTTGGATCATATTATGCACCTGATAACGTAAAATGTCCAACTACAGGCTCTCGCTGGCAGTAACGCTGGCTGATATCTTACTACATGAACTCTCTGCAATTGGTATTAGGGGAAAGCTTTTAGCCTTATTTAAGATTTAGTTTTCAGGTCGCAAACATTATACTGAGGTGTACCATTTTAAATCCAATTGAAATCAGTTATTTCTGTTGGAGTCCCTCAGGGCTCAGTACTAGCCCCCTTATTATTTAATATTTACATTCATGATTTTTCTATCTGCGCTTCTGATTCTGATATTCCCTTATATGCTGATGATGCCACAGCAGTGATATATGGAAATAGAACAGAAATTCTGAGTCAACGATTAAACGATTATTTTTTATTACTAACCAAATGGTTAACTGTTTATAGTCTTGTTATCAATTATAATAAAACTATAATCCTATTTTTCTCTAGTAATACAAATTTCGCGTATCCACATAATACGATATCCCCTACAATAAAATGTTTATTATACATCGACTATAATTTCGCAGAGTATTTGGCTCGACATCATCAGGACGAATATAGCGTAAACATTTAAATCATTGTAACGTCATCACAGTTCTGACGGTCACGGTTTTTCGTGAGTTGTTTCCACGCGCTTGAAAGAAATGGAGTCGACTTCATGTCGTTGACAAGCCGCAAAGAGTTCCGGTATATGTGGATAGCTTCTAATACATTAAGTTTGATGGTTGATTCAGGTTTATTAATAAGTGGTAGCGTTTCAAAACAAAAAATTATGGTTATTTTTGTCACAATGTTGGGCTATAGACGACTTCTTCAGTTCACAGTTCCGTACGTAAGCCTTGTGCTCCTTCACACGGAAACGTAAAGCCCTGTGGGTCTTTAAGTTTCCGTAAACACAAAAAACCTGGTCCATCAGAACTCTGATGATGTCACAATGATTTGAATGTTTACGCTCCATTCGTCCTGATGATGCCTAGCCAAACGCTCTGCGAAACTATAGTCGATGTATAATAAACCTTTTATTGTGGTAAACGTTGGTATTTTCATTCTATTTCAACACCACAAGTCTGTAGTCACAAATTATTAAATGCGATGTCCCTTAATGGGACACCAATTGACATTGTTAAGAATTAGACATATTTGGGAACCATTTTTCAAAATGACCTTAAGTCAAATACACACATTGATTATCTCTGTAATAAGAATCCAGGCCTAATGGCGTTATCAGTTCTATAATGACAAACCTTTCTCTTAAAATAATGCTGCTGCTTTATTATTCTTTAATTCAAACAAACTTTAATTATTGTATTTCAATCTGGGGAAACACAACCAACTTTAATTTGAATAAGTTACAAAGATTACAAAACAAATTCACTAAACTTCTTTAGCTTAAATTATTACACAATCGATATTCTGGTCCTAATTTTCGAATTTATCTTACCCAGAGGGATTTTAATATTCTATTAATTAAACAACTGTGTTACTATAAGATTGGTAAATTGATGTTTAAAAGAATAAAAAAGAATTTATATCATGACTTAATCCATCTTCATAATCATAATTATGACACCAGAAACAAAGACTATGTTTCCGGTGCTTAAACGTTCCAGAACCCTCCTCAATTATTCCGGTCCCTCCCTTTGGAACTCACTCCCTAGTAACCTTACATCTATAAATGATACTAATCTTCTTTAAATATAAATTAAAACACCACTTACTAAATGCATACAAAGTAACTTACCTCTGCTGGTGGTGATTCATGTTTTCCCCCATTATTGTAATATTTGTGACATGCCAACTTGATCCTCTCTGTAGTACATGTATTACTTTTTTCTTGTCGGAGGGCACGTCAGGCCTTTTAGGCCTTTTCCCTCTCCATCCTAATTGCTTACACTGCAGTTTATTTCATATTTCTTTTTCGATTTTGTATTAATGCTGTGGTAACTAAAATTCTAATAAATGAAATGAAATGAACTCGACCATGAAGGGTATTCATGGGGCCAGCCGAGTACCAAAATATGGCAGCCCAAGTCATCACAGACCCATCCCCATGGCTGACAGTTGGAACCAAGCATTACGAATTGCACCCTTCCTCGGGAGGTTCTCCATACATAAATCCGACCTACTGCCGGGAATAATATAAATGAGGACTCATCGGAGCATATCACACGTTTTCAGTCATCAGCTGTACAGGTTTTATGCTTGTAAGAGACCAGTATAAATTCGAGAGTCCTAGTTTGGTTCACCTGTTATGTTCCTAAAGTATTTATTGTCTTTCATTACCACGTACGATTAATCCTCCATAATTGGTGACAAACCATAATTAGCAACTGTAATACACGCGTAGATCAATGAACAACTTTATTACAGGACCAGATTGAAGTACATTGACATATACAACGATAAGCCATTACATTATGACCACCTACCTAATAAGCTGTAGGACCCCCTTTAGCCCGCAAAACAGCCGCCACTCGGCGAGGCATCGATTCGACGAGGTGGCGATAGGCATCCTGAGATATCTGGTACCATAATGTCAACAGCAGGGCCTCCAGTTCTCGTACATTTCGGAGTGGTGGTGATTTAGCGGGAACCCGTTTTCCCAAGTTCAACCACAAATGTTAGATTGGGTTCATGTCAGGTGAATTTGGAAGCCAGGGCATCAACAGAAAATCATCCGCATGTTCCTCGAACCACTCCTGGACGATTCTGGCAGTGTGCCATGGCGCATTATTCTGTTGGTAATGGCCATCACCAGGAGGGAACACAGTTGCCGTGAACGGCTGAACTTGGCCCGCAACGATGTTCAGATACCTGACAGCTGTCAGGTATTGTGCTATTGGGATAATGGGGCCTAAAGTGTTCCAAGAAAACATCGCCCACAGCCTAACACCTCCGCCTTCGTCATGTTTCCGTCCAACAGTGCATCCAGGTGCAATAACCTCCGTTGGTAATTCGCGTATCCGTGCTTGGCCGTCTACGTGACGCACCAGGAATTTTGATTCTTCATACCAAGCTACTTTCTCCCAATCACCCACATTCCAATCTCGATGATCTTGGGCCCATTTCATCGTTCTTGGCGATGACTTGCAGTGAGCATGGGCGGCACCCAGTTGGGTCTTCGGCTACGCAGGCCCCTACGCAGAAGGCTGCGATGAACTGTGTGCTGTGACACGTTGTACTAATCACCGCTGTTGTAGCTGCGGGTGATTTGTCGCACAGTGGCCTTGCGATCGCTGTGAACAATGCGCTACAGTCTCCGCTCCCCTCTGGCATCAATGAACTGCGGACGACACCATTTTTGATTGCGCATCATTTTTGATACGTACTCACTACAACAGCACGTGAACAACCCCCCAAGCCGCGTCTTTTTCGCGATCGTAGTTCTGAGGCGCCATGCCATCACGATTTGTCCTTCATGAAACTCCGACAAATCTGAAGCTTTTCCCATTATGACTCCGAACCCTCTACTAACCAAAAGCAGGTCTTCGGGTTACATATAAACTGCTCTGTGAACTTCAGCTACGCCACCGTTCGGTCTCCAGGTGCCCATTTATCTAGGCCTGAAGTGGTCATAATGTAAAGGCTCATCAGTGTATATCTATAACACGGTAGCACTTCAGTTACACGTCGCCATAACTCCGCGTCCGACCAGCTCTCGTAATCCCGAGTTCTCCAGTCGGCGTCTAATCTTCTCCAAGACCAAACCGGCCCTTTCTTCGGGAGTGTCCAAGTAAAGCTCCTCAGGCGTAGGGAACACCTAACTTAGCCCTGACGTCAGTAGGACTTTGTGAATGTGCCAAGAACAGCTGGTATTAATGTACTAGGGGTGTCCAAATGAAAAGGTACGAAACGACACTGTGGGTATAAATGAAGACTTTTTTCAAAGTATACACCATAGGCCGTAGCACAACGATCCCATTGATTAACGAGCCGAAGGATTCCTTGTTCCCAGAATTCCTGTGGCCGTGACGAGACCCAGTCATGCACAGCGTCCTTGAGTTCGTCGTCCGAGTGGAAGCGCTTCCCTTTCAGATGTTTTTTCAGGGGACCAAACACATGGAAATCGCAGGGCGACATGTCCGGGCTGTAGGGTGGATGGTTCCGCGTGTGTGACCCTGGAGACGTGTGGACGCGCGTTATCATGGAGCAGAACCACACCCTCCGTGAGCAGCCCCGGTCTTTTGTTCTTGATGGACCTGCGTAGGCTTCGGAGTGTCTCACAGTACACATCGGAGCTAATGGTTCGTCTGTGCTGGAGGAATTCAACAAGTAGTCAATTGGACGGCGCTCTTTATAAGAGCCTCTGCTCTCTCCTGCGCATGCGGGCGCCCGCGCATCCTCCGATCCACGCCGGCGACTCCAATCGCATCCCTAGATGTGTCGCTACGTTCTCCCATAGCGGCATAGGCAAATATGTTAACGGTTACGTTCTTATGACGTTTCGTACCTTTTCATTTGAACACCCCTAGTATATACAAAAAAGTAATCACAGTACTATAGCACGAGACCTTACAATACACATGCCACTATCTTTTTTGCATTGTAGGGTTGGTTCTGGGATTAACCATTTAACGACCATAACGTCCAAAACGCCTGTACATACAAACGACCATATCTGCCCGAAACGCCTGTCCAGAGTGAGTCAGGTTTCCTACCCTTACGTGTTCTTTAAATTTGTATGACCTATGAGGGATCAGCAGAAGTCACCCTCAGTCACCATTGTTGTTATTAAACAAAGAAGGGAAACAACAGACAGTTTAGGGGTTTAGGTTTTTAGAGTGATGCTAGATTTTAGAGTCATGGTCGTCAAATGGTAGAGTCATGGTCGTTAAAGGGTAGAGTCATGGTCGTTAAAGGGTTTAGCAGTTGCAGCTATTCCATGAATGTTGGCTTTGTGAAGTTCTCTACCGACTACGTTTGCCGAAACAGGGTCTTCCGAGTGAGTTCTGCTGTCGCCTTTGCTGCAGTAGTTCTGTGTTATTTGAACACAGTCCTTGTCAGTGTTCGACTGTCCCTCTCATTCGAAATTGGTTTTCGCCCACTATTCTTCTTAAGCCTTGCCATGCTTAGTGTACATAGTCATAACCCTGGAGATTGTTGCTCTTGAAGCACCAAACAATTCGGTTGTTATGGTTACAGACGCTTCTGCTATACAGGCTCTTATAATTTCTCTTCTTTGGAAGTCTTACAGGTGATTCATTTCACCGACCGTTAGTACGAACTGCTACTAAAAACAACTTGTACTGCATTGGCATACAACCTAGAGAATGTACGTACAGAAAAGACCCACAAAATATAACCACAACGTTTGTTCTTTTCAATGTAGTCTGCTCTGTGAAAACATAAATTTGTCCGTGACGGGATCTCAGTCGCGTCCCCTCACTCCGGAGTAAGTTGCTCTCCCAATTCAGCTACGATAACGGAATGAATAGCTGCAAATTTGTCGTCTTGACACGTGCTTTACCTCTGTCGTACGCCACAGATTCTCCCCGTTAGTGTTTTTTTTAAGCGAAGAACGAACTTTCATTAATTCCAGACGATTTGTGGAACACACATCACACATTTGTCGAAGAACCCAACAAGCAGTACATCCATTTTTACGTTCAGGCGCCAACGTGGGGAAAAGAAAAAATATGTCCGTGACGGGGATCGAAACCGCGCTCCGTCACTCCGGAGTAAGTTGCTCTCCCAACTAAGCTACAGGGACCGAATGAATTGCTACAAATTTGTCGTCTTGATACCTGTCTTACCTCTGTGGTGCGTCACAACACGAGTAACATTGACCCCTACAATAATTGTGTTAACATTATTTTGTCTAAACTCTGTATGTATGTAGTAATAAGAGATCGACTAAGAATGCATTTGTAGCCTACAGTACAAAATATGCCATCTTTTCCTTTAATTTTGTAACCATTTTGTTCTCCTCGACAGCTTAAATGCAAACGCTTAACATCTCTGAAATTCAGTGTATCAATTTTGTAACGTTATGCTTGTATAGAATATCAATAGTTATTTTTAAATTTCAGATTCATACAAAGGCGATTTACTACTTCGTTCTATGAAACATAAAAAAGGTGAAACGAAAAATTAAAATTGTCAAGACTATATGCAAAGTTGTAAAGACGATAATACATATCATCTTTAACTTCTACATTGGAGGAAAAATTGAACCCGGATTTGGTATATAATGATGTTATTCAATGACTCCACGACTACTAATCGTCGTATAGATGCTTCGAATAACAATACGACTTTCTGTTTACTTTTTCTGTCATTAGTGCGAAACAGTGGACTTTGCTCCTCTTTCGACGATACCTAAATGATAAAGGATCAGACCTAAGCACTCTGCAAATAAGATCATCTCTTTCAGGACACAAAAGGTTTTTACTGTTCGCCGA
This sequence comes from Macrothele yani, assembly GCA_039090855.1. Classification (NCBI taxonomy): domain Eukaryota; kingdom Metazoa; phylum Arthropoda; class Arachnida; order Araneae; family Macrothelidae; genus Macrothele; species Macrothele yani. The sequence continues at coordinate 16,787,095 of CM077013.1, read as the reverse complement.
GAACAATGATCGAATCATTTGTTGAAGAAAATATAATTGGATACATCAGTTTCAGCCGGCATACTTAAAGAGAAAAAGATCAGAGCGATATAAATTCTAGAAATCATGATACATATACACCACTCAGTTATGAGGAATTTACTGCTTTCTGGTTTCGTACGCATTTTTCTGCTTTTCATTGCTACAGAATTGTGATTCACGATGGTACCAAGATACATTAAAAAGTCTGCATGTTTCAAAATTGCACAAACTGGCATATATGCTGCCATTTGACCATTCTTTGAACACGTTAATGCATTCTCTTGCTTAGTCTTTATCATATTTCTGTTTAAAGGTTTCTACTCTCATATGACTCGCTTTATTGTGTGAGTTGATTTCAGTATGTTAAACTAGCTAAATAAAATGAAGCCAGAGTATTTTTAAATGAAGTAAATTCCTTTAATAAATTCTGAAACTTACAGTAAAGGGTTTTTAATTTGTATATTTGCAGTTTTGGAAGATGTGAATCCGTTTATTATTGCAAATATGACATGGATGCTAAGTCAGATAATATCCGAAAACTTGAAAATTTCGTCATCCCGCAGCGGGAACAGATTGAAATTTGGTCGTTCTGGGTGGTGTAGTGGTTAGCATACTCGAGCGCTATCCGGGAGACGCGGGTTCGGTTCCCGCTCCGGGACGACGAAATTTTCAAGTTTCAGATATTATCTGACTTAACACTCATGCCATATTTACACCAATACACGGATTGACGTCTTCCAAATTTGTGCAAGGTTTTAATCCCGTACTTCATCCGTTGACATTTGCAGTTTTTTAGGCGAAATATACGATGGTATGCTAATTAAGTCTTTGGCTGTCACACTTTCCTCGTTTTCCTGACAAATGAAGAATGTTACAAAATAAATAATACACTGAAGGGACAGAAATCATGAGATATCTGGCTCTTGTATAACACGACGCTGTCACCACTACTCTAGTGGATAAACTCAGCGCTTGGCAGGTATATAGGCAGAGTTGAAAACGGGTCAAAAATTTCGGACCGGACCCGGACGACCCATAACTGGACCCGACCCGATCCGGAGATATATATATGTATATACACTGAAGAGCAATTGAATTAGAGACAGCTGGCGTTATGCAAATGTGGCGCTGTGGGCGACCCTGTAAACGGAAACGACATGACGTATGCAGCGATCCGACAATATAAGGAGTGATGCGACGGGAATCAGTAAGAGTCGGACGCAGTATGGGTAAGACGAAGGATCTAAGCGCATTTGATCGTTGGCAAATCGTCGGGGCCAGATGAATGGGTCACTCCATCTCGAAAGTCGTGCAGACATTGAGATTTTCACGAGCCACTGTGTCACGGATGCACCGTGAGTACATCGAATCCGGTAAATCCATCCCTGCAAGGGCCAACTGCCGTGGACAACAGAGTGTGGATGAGCGGGGTCATCGTCGGCTAGCTCGCATTGTAACAGCGGCTAGACGGGCCACAGTGCAAGAAGTCACTCGGCAATTTAACGCTGGTGCACAAAAACGTGTAAGCATCCACACCATCCAGAACCATCGCCTCGCTATGGGGGACACAAGCCATCGTCTCACGAGGGTACCGCTGCTGACCGCACATCACAGGGTGCAATGATTAGCATGGGCGTGGGAACATCGCCACTGGACCCTAGACATGAGAAAAAATGTTGCCTTGACTGATGAGTCGAGATTCTCGTTGGTAACATGCGGATAGCAGGATACGACTACGGCGGAAACGACATGAAGCGATGGATCCTTCTTGCCAGCAGGGTACTCTTCAAGCTGGTGGGGGTGTCATTCTCGTCTGAGGACTGTTTACGTGGACTGAAATGGGACCCCTGGTACGTGTGACATTGGCCCTCACAGGTCAACGTTACCGGGATATCCTGGACGACCATTTGCTCCCGTTTGTGCGTCTTCAACATCCCACTGGGGACCTCATCCTGCAACAAGACAATTCGCCGTGCCATCGCTCCCGAATTGTATCCGAATGGTTGGATGAACACTCCACCGACGTGACCTCGCTTCCTTGGCCAGCTAGGTCACCTGACCTCAATCCCATCGAGCACATCTGGGATGCCATCGAGAGAAATGTTCGAGACTCTGACCCCCTCCATCAAATCTTCGTGAAATGTGGGAGCTTGTTCAGGGGTCGTGGATCCGTATGGCTTCCCAACGCTTCCGGTGTCTTGTGGAGTCCATGCCGAGACCAATTGCTGCCGTCATCAGGGCGAAAGGTGGTGCTACACGTTACTAGACAGGTATCTCTAATTCAGTTGCTCTTCAGTGTACATATAAACGCAATATATATATATATATATTCTTCCCAGTAAGCTGCAGCATAATTTAATATACCATTATGTCTTAAAAGAAAAGTGTTTGATCAATGCCGCCTTCCAGTGCTTACGTATGGTGCAGAGACGTGGACCTTAACTAAAAGAGACATACAAAGGCTGCAGACAACTCAAAGAAGCATGGAGAGGTGCATGCTTGGTGTAACCAGGAGAGATAAGAAGAGGAACTCGTGGATCCGAAAAATGACAAGAGTGGAAGACATCATGATCAGAGTTAAATCCCTGAAATGGCAATGGGCTGGACATACTGCCAGAAGGACAGATCATCGATGGACAGCTGAAATTTTAGATTGGATTCCAAGGGACAGGAAAAGACCCAGAAGAAGACCACATGGGAGATGGGTGGATGAAATTCGAAAGTATGCAGGGGTGACATGGAGGAGACTGGCACAAGACAGACCGTTGTGGAGGAAACTTGGGGAGACCTTCGTCCAGCAGTGGATTGATAATGGTTGACAATGATGATGATGATGATGATATATATATATATTCTTCCCAGTAACTGCATGATATTTAATAACTGAAATCCTTTTTTGCCGCCCCAGTGGCGTAGTGGTCTAAGCGATTACCTCTGATCATTCGTCCGAATGTGGTCCGGGTTCGAATCCCGGTGAGGCATGGATGTTGTGTTTGTCTTACGGCACTGGCTCTCTCCCTTCCCTGGAACCAGTGACCCTAAATTTGGTATCGGCGACTGCTTATAGCCCATTGAGTTGCTCACAGTGGTCGTTAAACCTCCAATAAAAAAATCCTTTTTAATAATAAAGTTTGGTTACTTGCTAAATTTTAGTGCCAATATTTTCCGTAATCCAGAAGTAATGGCTGACTATGAACGTGACCATGGAGTATATTACAACAGGGAATCATTATTTACGATTACACAAATGTATTTTTAAAAAAGTATTTAGATTGTTCACTCTTTCCGTGCTTTGATGGAGGTGCGCATACTTTCATGTGGTCCGTTAGATTTTTGGTTCCAAAATCTTTTATTACACTTTCCACATTTTGAACAACAAGCAAGACCAAACAACATATAATTTTTCACCTGTTCCTTAATGAGACAAAACAATTTTCAACATTCAATCTTCTCCTTGTGGTTTTCAACAAGCACGTATTTGTTGGCCTCGAAGCCTTTCTCAACCTCCTGAATATAAAATCCATCCATATTTACAAATAAGGAGTTAATTTCGACATGACATGTCATGGGAACAGGATGTTAGCACATCAATCGAAAACCTCTGAATTCTCAATGTAAAAGATGCGAAGTGAAAAGTAACTCTTAGTCTTACAGTGAACTTCGCACGGAGAGAGTGAATCAGCTGAGAAGCAGGCGAATAGCGTTTGCTTGTACCTTACCCTGGACAACCGCACTGTAAAAGAACGCAAAGGAAGTTCGTTTTTACGATATTTTGTCGGTGTGTCTGACGTCGGTCGGTAGAAATCTGCGTTGCTTTAAGAAAGAGACGACAATATTTTTGCATAGCAAATCATCATTCACTCCGTGGGCACCAGTATCGACTACAGAATTCCACAACGCGCATTTTTCTTTGGAATACATTTTTCTCTTTTCAAAAATAACACTGGAATAAAACCGTGTGAAAATCGGGTCAGGAACACCTTGACCCGACTCGTTGAACCAGCTGATCCGTTGACCCGTGACCCGTTTCCATATCTGTATATAGGTAGGAGAACATCCTTGCATTCACGTAGACCGTAATTCGATGTCAGTGTGGATAAACGTCGTGAATTAACAGAGTTTGAAAGAGAGATGATAGTGAGTGCCCGTCGCATGGATCACTCCATCACGGAGGTTGTACGGGGATTGCAGTATTTCCGTTCGACAGTATCAAGAGTGTATCGGAAGTAAGCAACTTCCGGTATGACATCGTATCACGGACAGTGCTGTGGGTGTAGAAAGGTGATGGATGAACGTGGACATTGCCGTCTGACGCGCATAATTGGAATCAATGGTACGGCTACAGTGGCACAAATCACGGCCTACTTTAACAAACCAGTTGCCGGAAACGTCCCCACCAAGACCATCAGGTGATCATAATGGCTACGGGAGCCGCCTATTCATTATATTCTTATTGCTAACGCCACATCGCGTCCGTGGGCAATGTGCCACATGGATCCTGGATCTGCATTTTCGGACGTGGTCCCCCGGAATATGGTTAAAAATAATAATCGTCTGTTGGGACCAACGGAGGCTACCTTGAGTATGGGTTAGAATAAGAGAAGACTTGCTTATTTAGCAAGTCCCAGTGTTATTCCTATTGTATGCCGGTTTGTTTATCAGTTCTTTTAGGTTTGTAGCTATTTAGTGCTGCATGGATTTCACTTTAAAATTAAGCAAAGCACAAATAGTACACGCATTAGCAGACAATGCTGTCACTAAAAATACATTAACGAAAATTGCTTGCCCTCCTCCCCGATGGCGCAGTGGTCTAAGCGATGACCTTTGATCATTCGTCGGAAAGGGGTCCGGATTCGAATCTCGATGAGGCATGGATGATGTGTTTGTTTAACGGCATTGGCTCTCGCCCTTCCCTGGAACCAGTAACCCTAAATTAGGCACGGGCGACTGCTTATAGTCAATTGATTTGCTCACAGTGGTCGTTAAACTTAAAAAAATGCTCTGTATCCGCAGATGATATTCTTTAAGTACGAATCATATTGCGCCCTGAATATGTTCACCGAAGAGCCAAAACGTTATGACCAGCACGTCTTTATGCAAACCAAAGCAACTACAGGAAACCCACAGCGCGTGCGAAGGTCATGCAACGGTATAAATAACACATATACTCAGCTCTGTTAATCGATGCTATTCTTGTTTTTCAGATGGGTAAGGCAGTGGATTTACGCAAGTTCGATAATGGCCAAATTGTAACTGTCAGACGACTGAGTAAGAGCATTTCCACACGGCAAGGTTTAGGGACGCTCAAGGCCTTGGCTAGTTCCTTAAAAAAAATAATCAGTGGAGAGAGAAACAACGAACCGTCGACAAGGTGTGAGTCGACCACGGCTCATTGATGCTAGAGGTTAGCAAAGGCTATCCCGTATGGTACGAGCCAACAGAAGGAATGCTGTGGCAAGGTGTGAGTCGACCACGGCTCATTGATGCTAGAGGTTAGCAAAGGCTATCCCGTATGGTACGAGCCAACAGAAAGAATACTGTGGCAAGGTGTGAGTCGACCACTGCTCATTGATGCTAGAGGTTAAACGCAAAGGCTATCCCGTATGGTACGAGGCAACAGAAGGGATGCTGTGGTACAACACACCAGTAATTTGAATGCTAGAGGTGAGCGAAGGCTACCCCGTATGGTACGAGCCAACAGAAGGTACACTGCGGTACAACTCACCGGCAATTTGAATGCGAGCGAAGGCTATCCCGTATGGTACGAGCCAACGGAAAGGATACTGTGGTACAACTCACCAATAATTTGAATGCTAGAGTTAAGAGAGGCTATCCCGCATGATACGAGCCAACAGAAGGGATATCGTGGTACAACACACCGGTAATTTGAATGCCAGATGTGAGCAAAGGCTGTCCTGCATGATACGAGCCAACAGAAGGGATGCTGTGGTACAACTCACCAGTAATTTGAATGCTAAAGGTGAGCGAAGGCTACCCCGCATGGTACGAGCCAACAGAAGAGATACTGTTGTACAACTAACCAGTAATTTGAATGCTTGAGGTGAGCGAAGGCTACCCCGTATGGTACGAGCCAACAGAAGGTATACTGAGGTACAACTCACCGGTAATTTGAATGCGAGCGAAGGCTATTCCGTATGGTACAAGCCAACAGAAGGGATACTGTGGTACAACTCGGCCGTAATTTGAATGCTAGAGGTGAGAGAAGGCTATCCCGCATGGTATGAGCCAACAGAAGGGATACTGTGGTACAACGCAGCGGTAATTTGAATTCTAGAGGTGAGCGAAGGCTATCCCGTATGGTACGAGCCAACTGAAGGGATACTGTGTCGCAGCTCTTCGGTAATTTGAATGCTGGTGACGAAAATTGTGTGTTACAACACATAGCTCACGGAACCCTGCTGAAAACGGGGTTCCGTGGGAACAGGTCGCTCCGAGTGCCCATGCTAACCTCGTTTCACTGTCGTCTACAAATGGGCGTTGTGCGCCTACAATGGGCATCTGAGCATCAATATTAAACCTTGGATTATTGTAAGAAGGCAGTCTGTTCCGACGAATCTCGTTTCCTGTTGCACCATATGGATGGCAGGGTACATTTGCACCATTTACCTGGGGAAGTGTTAGCACCAGGATGCACCATGTGACGAAAACAAGCCAGTGGAGGAAGTATAAGGCTTTGGGCAATATTATGCTGTGAAATTTTGGGTTCAGTAATTCATTTGCAGGAAACTATGACGTCAATCTGCTACCTAAACATCATTGCAGACCAGGTACATCCTTTCATTGCAACGATATTCCCCACTAGTAGTAAATCCTCTGGGAAATCCTGGATCCAGCCATTCATGTGCAGGAAACTATGATGCTTACCACCTACCTAAGCATCATTGCAGACTAGGTACATCCATTCATATTAACGGTATTCTTCTCTAGTAGTGCCTTTTTTCAGCAGAATAATGCCCAATGCCACACTGCCCGGATTGTTTGAGAACGGTTCGCGGGAAATGAGAAAGTCTTCCAGGTGTTGCCCTGGTCTCAAAATTCCCCGAAAGTTAATCCATTCCACATCTGTGGTTTGTGTTGAAACAGCGAATCCGCTTTACGGCGGCTCAGCCACGTAACTTACATGAGTTAAAGGATCTGCTGGAAGTGTGTTGGTGCCAGATACCACAAGACACTTTTAAAAATCTTGCGTCTAAGCCTCGCCGGGTAAGAGCTGTTTTGACGGCACGTTGGGGACCAATATCATATTAGATAGGTGGTCATAATGTTTAGGATGTTGGTTGCATTTAGTTGCTGCAGATTAAATGTCCGATTTTGCAGACTCGTACAGTTGGAAGGAAATTTAGGAATTAACGCAGCACGCGATGTGACCTGCTATATGTAAATTTAAAGTGTTAAGACAGCTGCCTGCAAACCACTGGCTATTTCGTCAGTTTCATCAGTTTCAAGGGGATTGTGCTACAATGAAGAGGGTGATGGATCAAAGCCAGGTTCAGGTCATTTATTATATGAGTTTTAACTACGCCTTCTAGAAAGTACAAGGCCATGCCATTAGAAAGAGGAATTCCCTCTTTTAGAGATGTCACGCGGAAACCAAGGCTTCCAATTAGTGTCCACGTCAAACACGACACCGACGTATTACCGTGTAACATGATAGTGACTTCATAAACGGAGAGAACTCATCTCTCTAATATCATGACCTTGGTTTAATCTCGGACATCGTGAATCGGAGGCAGCTCGCAACACCAACACAGCCTTTGTGGAAGGCACCGTTAGTGAACGCAAGACACAACGTTGGTGTGCTAAATTACGTACGGTGATATGAATCTCGACAATGGACCACGCGGTAGACAAGAAAGAGCTATCGATCATGCAGAGTTGGAGGCTTTGATTGAATCCGATCCATCCCAAACGGTACAAGAACTCGGCGAGAAACTAAATGTACATCTGCAACCATTTCCGAGCATTGAACGGCAAAGTGAAGAAGAAGGATAAGCATTGGAGATCAGGACAACCCACATGAGTTGACGGAACAGTAAAAAACAAGAATATTTAAAGTCTAATTGTTTTGCTCATCTACAACCAAACAAACGACAATTTGAAACGCCTTGGCACGTGTGATAAGAAACTGATGCTGTGAGACAATCGGCGACGTTTGACGCTACTGTGAAGCTCGGAACTCAGCCAGAAGCTTGTAGTCCATCCCAAGAAGACGATACAGTGTTTGGTGGTCCGCAACTCGTGTGATCGACTCCTCTGCTTAAAAACCGGGTGAAACCAAGGCCGTCTAGAAAACACAATTCCATGACATTAAAAAAATGAGTTCCCTCTTTCAGTGACGTCACGAGGAAACCAAGGCTTCCGATTGGTTTCCAACATTGTCGTGTGTGACAGCAAACACGACTGCGATGTATCAGTCGGTGTAACATGAGAGTGACGACATAAACGGAGGGAACTGATCTCTCTAGTGTCATCATCTCGTATTTCCTAGACGGCCTTGGTGAAACCATTTCGTCAGATAGGTATTGTGAAGAACATAATATTATGCATGGAAAACTGTCCACCAAATAGCTGGAATTAGCCAATCGACATGGGCACATGTATTTCCATGATAACCCCAGACCCCAAGTTGCACGCAAGACGACCCCGAAGGTGCGCCAGTTGAGGCACGAAAGTTTATCACATCCGCCTTGTTCACCTGATCTGTCACCACGGACTGTCTCATTTTCAAGAACCTGGACACACAGGATAAATTTTTTATACTACAGGTTAAATTGCTTATTCTAAAGGGTAAACTGTTTATTCGACAGGGCTAATAGTTTATTCGACAGGGTAATTATTTATTCAACAGGGTATATTGTTTATTTGACAAGGTTAATTGTTTCTTCTACAAAGTAAATTGTTTTTTCGACAGGATAATTTTTTTATTCTACAGGATAAACTGTTAATTCGACAGGGTAAATTGTTTATTCTGCAGAGTAAACTGTTAATTTGACAGAGTAAATTGTTTATTTGACAGAGTAAATTGTTTATTTGACAGGGTAAATCGTTTATTCAACAGGGTCAATTGTTTATTCTACAGGGTAAATTGTTTATTTGACAGGATAAATTGTTTATTTGACAGGGTAAATTGTTTATTTTACAAAGTAAACTGTTTATTCGACAGGATAAATTGCTTACACTACAGGGTAAACTGTTAATTCGACAGGGTAAATTGTTTATTCTGCAGGGTAAACTGTTTATTCGACAGGTTAAATTGTTCATTCTACAGTGTAAATTGCTTATTTGACCTGGTAAATCGTTTATTCAATAGGGTAAACTGTTTATTCTACAGTGTAAGTTGTTTATTCTACAGTGTAAGTTATTTATTCTACAGTGTAAGTTGTTTATTCTACAGTGTAAGTTATTTATTCTACAGGGTAAATCGCTTATTCGACAGGTTAAATTGTTTATTTGACAGGGTAAATTGTTTATTCTGCAAGTTAAACTGCTTATTAGACAAAGTGAGTTATTTATTCGACAGGATAAATTGCTTATACTACAGGGTAAACTGTTAATTCGACAAGGTAAATTGTGTATTCTGCAGGGTAAACAGTTTATTCTACAGTGTAAATTGTTTATCTACAGTGTAAACTGTTACTTCGACAGGGAAAATTATTTATTCTGCAGGGTGAATTTTTTATTCGACAGGGTAAATTGTTTATTTGATAGGGTAAAGTGTTTATTCTACATGGTAAATTATTTATTCTGCAGGGTAAATTGTTTATTCCACAGGGTAAATTGTTTTTTTGACAGGGTAAAGTGTTTATTCTACAGGGTAAACTCTTCATTTGACATGTTAAATTGTTTATCCTACAGTGTAAATTGCTTTCATTGACCTGGTAAATCGTTTATTCGATAGGGTAAACTGTTTAATCTACAGGGTAAGTTGTTTATTCGACAGGGTAAATTATTTATTCTACAGGGCAAATTGTTTATTCGACAGGGTAAATTATTTATTCTACAGGGTAAGTTGTTTATTCTACAGATTAAATTGTTTATTCCACAGGGTAAATTGTTTATACTACAGGGTAAACTGTTAATTCGACAGGGTAAATTGTTTATTCTGCAGGGTAAACTGTTATTCGACAGGATAAATTGTTTATTCTTCAGTGTAAATTGTTTATTTGAGAGGGTAAATCGTTTATTCGACAGAAAAAATCGTTTATTCGACAGGGTAAGTTGTTTATTCTACAAGGTGAATTATTTATTCTACAGGGTAAGCTGTTTATTCTACAGGATAAGTTGTTTATTCAACAGGGTAAATTTTTTATTCTACATGTTAAACTGTTTATTGGACACTATAAATTGTTTATTGGACACGATAAATTGTTTATTCTACAGGGTAAATTGTTTATTCTACAGGGTAAACTGTTTATTCTACAGAGAAAATTGTTTATTCTACAGTGTAAACTGTTTTTTCGAGAAGATAAATTGTTAATTCTACAGGGTAAACTGTTAATTCGACAGGGTAAATTATTTATTTTACAGGGTAAATTGTTTATTTGACAGGGTAGCTGTTCATTCTACAGGGTAAACTGTTCATTCGACAGGGTAAATTGTTTATTCTATAGGGTAAACTGTTCCTTCGACAGGGTAAATTATTTATTTTACAGGGTAAATTGTTTATTTGACAGGGTGACTGTTCATTCTACAGGGTAAACTGTTCATTTGACAGGGTAAATTGTTTATTCTATAGGGTAAACTGTTCATTCTACAGGGTAAACTGTTCATTCGACAGGGTAAATTGTTTCCCTATCAAATATCATTTGAAACTACATTCCAGGAGTTTGTCGTATCCCGAAGCTCGAGATGTTTTCAAGACAACATACAGAAGCTTGTGTCTTGTAGGCAAAAGTTTGTTGCTGCTAGAGGTGGGCATTATTATTTTTTTGATTAATAAAGTTTATTTTGCACCACATTTTGGGTGTTTGACTGAAGTTTCCGTCAATTTTCCGTCATTCCATCTGCAGTAATCTAATACTATTTAAGGTAATGAGGGATTTCTGCATAAAATCAATGGGAAAAGATCTGAGAAATGCCATAAAAAAATCGCCAAAGAATGAAGGTTATTTAGAACGCTGATTTTGTGAAATAATCTCACGTGTGTTTTCTCATTACATGGGCATAAATATCCTTGGAGAATATTCCAAAATTGAAGAAGCTTTCGGATTGACTTTTAGAAAACGCACTTTACTGAATTCTGTGTGGATTGTAAAAGGAAGCAATTCAGATACCTTTTATATTATAGAAAGAAAATATTTCGCCTTTGTTCATCCATTGTAGCGATAACACGGTCAACACGGCAGGATGCAGTTGTGCTTAGAGCTCTGGAGGACCAGAATTTTCACGCTCATTAAGAGCTGCGGTGAAAATTTAATGATTATCTCTCAATTTAGATTTTTTGAATATTTGATGGAATTAACAAGCAATCCTTAATGGACTAACTAAGGGGGAAACTAAGTTTTAGGAATGCGGCATTATATTAAAGCAGAAATAAATAAAAAAATACATTGTTAAAGTAAATTTTCTCGCAACCCGAATCGAAAGAGAAGAAAAACAGTATTGTGTCAACAACGGAATAAATTAATCTTTTATGATAGGATTAATTTAACACCTGAGAATTTTTACATATATATATATATATATATATATATATGTCTAACCGACGGAAAGAGTGCGTACATATTGGCTTTATAAAGACATAAAAATAAAAAGATTGTAATCAAATAAAGGATGATTATTTTAATTGCAAATTTAAGCTGACGTTGAGAAAAGCAGATTGAACATAAAAGAAAAACCTCTTTAAAAATGACGACTAGGAACTGAGTACAGAAACTGCCATTTAAGCAATGAGGCAACAGGTTTTTAGAACGATTTCCATGAAACTAGCATATAGAATAAGAGTATCCTCTCCTTAGGGATAATCTCTCTAATTCTTGAATTTTAAAGGGGATGAAGATAGCGCGCGTATCAACGCTATGCAAATACACGCGCTGTTGTTTGTTTTTTTTTCTTTCCTCTTGCCAGAGATCCGAAAATTTCAGTTTTTCATAGCGGTGTGAAAGATATGAGGTTTATGTTACAAATGCTTCCGATACTGAAGAAATTTATAATTAGATCAGGCTTCTGCTAAAGAAGAGAAATATTTTTCTTTTCTGCTCTTGTTGAAATATAGGAAATCGAACATAATACAAGAACTTAATTATCACGTTATTATTTCACGTTCACAAACAGTTAACTACGGCACGCATCGAGAATTAGGAATAATAACATCTGCATTCACTTTCGATACCATAAGGAGCCAATTTATACTACTACTACTACTACTAATATATTATTATTATTGTGGATAAGACTACCTCCAATGCATGGCGAACAAACGGATCACTCTTCCCCGAGACCGAAGGGTTCCTAATGGCTATACAAGATCAAGTTGTAAACACCAGAAATTACCGGAAGCATATCCTATCCTAAAGGACACGTCAGTGGAAAGCGACACATGTCGGCGATGCCGTCAAACCCCAGAGACCATCCAACATATCACAGCAGTGTGCTCAGTCCTTACACAAACAGAGTACACGAACAGGCACAATCAAGTCGCCAAGATTGTCCATCAGAAATTGGCAAGAAAGCACCACCTCATTACAACCGAGTCTGTCTGTCCCCTACTACAAGTATGATCCAACAACGCTTCTAGAGAACACGCACAAGATGTATTGGGACAGATCGACCATAACAGATAAAACTATCCCCCACAATCGGCCCGACATCCTTCTGGTCGACAATGAGAAGTCAATATACCTCATTGATATAGCCGTATCCAATACGTGCAACATCCAGAAGACGCACGGAGAGAAGCTTTCAATGTATAACGTCCTACGACACGAAATCAAGGAAATCTGGCATATGGACAACGTCACCACCGTTCCCATAGTAATATCAGCCACAGGTGTTGTACCTGACAGCTTTATACAGACACTAGACTTTCAACCTGACGCCTACGTGGAGCTACAGAGGGCAGCCATCCTGAACACTTGTAGGGTAGTAAGGAAGTTCTTGGACAACTGAGAGAAAGAAATACCACTTCCCAGACTTGGTACATCGTACCCGTCCCTGAAGAAAAGCCTCAGGAAGAGGTGGAATCTCTAAAACTATAATAATAATAATAATAATAATAATAATAGTAATAACAATAATAAAATTACCATGTCTGTCTCTTTGTTAGTTGCCTACAAAAGAAACCACTGAACGAAGGGGTTGCAATTTGGTAAAAACCTGCAGAGGCATATGAGCGTACGCAGATAGCTCTTTTTTACTTCAGTTTTTTTATTTTAAGTAATTTAATTAGTTTTTAAAGCTTTTAACAATATTTGAAATTTCATATTGCGGTATGCTGTGCCATAAGCTCACGCAAAAATAGTTCATTTCACTTTTGCGTCACATTTTTTCATTACAATCGTGCTGAGAAATATTTCATTACATTCTGTAATAATGTAAAAATATTTCATTGCACTGTTGTGTAAACGGCGAGAACTTCTCACCAAACGTGATAGAAGCAATTACAAAAATACGTGTTTGTGTTGGCGTCGCAAATTTGGTGTGATATTCTTTCACACACCTACGCATGGCTTTATCGTGGCAGACTAATACTACGAATCTATGCAGGACAACCCCATACGGGAGAATAGAAGCGACGGACGATATTAATAAGTTGGGCCAAAATATTTGAGCTGTGCCCCCTAAGTGTTACGTGTATCTTTCCACCGCAATTGCTGGCTGGTCTGTTTACGTTTTAGATTGCAGCTCTTCGTGTGCTATCAAGCACTATAAATATTTCTAACCTATTTTGACGGGAAGATGTTCATTCGGTTTCTCAATCATTTTCTCGGATTTAACATAACCCCGCAGATTTACAATTTGAAATTTGACCTTGCTGTTTACCATGCTAGACTTCCGAAGTGTTGCTTGCATCCTTCAGCCGTAGCTGTTAGCAGATTTGTTTATATTTCAGAGAGTGGCTTTCGTAGATGCTGCTATAAATGGTTACACCATTGAAGAATTTGTGACGCGATTTTTTTAGAGAAGATATATATTTCAATGAAATACGAATGTAATTCAAGAAATGAAATGCGAAAAAAAAATGTGAACTTTATCGCATTTCATTTCTTCAAAGCTTAACATTGCTATTCCTTTTTTTCGCGCATTCTCTCACCTCATCTTGATTGTTTATTTACGTTTTACTGTAATATGGATCCACCAACACTTTGCAATGGGACACACTGTCAAAAAAGTCATATTAAATGTCACCGAAGCTATCGCCATGAGCGGTATGCAGCAGGAGACCATGTGTTTACTGCACGCATGCAAATCATCCCACCTAACCTTTCATTTCGGTTTAAAAACCTACAGTACGGTTTCCTGTTCGTCTCAGTTTCGCAATGGGTAACAGACACAGGGACAATAATTAAAAGTTGTTGACCTCAACTTGCAAAACCCATGCTTTTCATAGTGTGGTTGCTCCAGAGTTGGCAAAACCGAAAACCTCTTGATTTTGTCTTCAAGTGGTAGAACACTGAACGCCAAAGATATCAGCTTTGGGAAAAATTTAGTTGCGCTTCGGAAAAACTGTACAATACACAGATCAAAACACAATTGAAAAATGCTGTTTCAAAAAATTTCAAATTTCCTATATTCGCACTCGACAAGTGCTATTGGTTTTATTCATGATCGCACAACTATAGATTGTATTCGTTTTGTTTAAAATTCCTTACTTTTTATCATTTCAATTAACTATTTTCATGCAACGTGTCCTTTTCGTAGTTTCGGAAAACGCTGGCCTAGAAGGTGATTGACATATTTTTTGTTAAACGACGCTTAGTCCCTTTGACAGTAAGTGAATGAGATGAGAAAACCGACAACGCTCGAAACAATAGAAATATTCGTAGAATCAACAGACTAAGGAATCACAGATACAAATTTTGAAGATGACAATCCGATTTTAATCGTCTCAAAACCTTGTTGGTTTATACGTCGCATTTTTAAAAATCTTCTTGGAATAGTAAACAATGGTTACTTTGGTAACGTTATTTTTAATACACCACAATGTGAATACTCAAGAAACGCATAAAGCGTATAAAATCAGCTTATTTACTATATGGTGTAATAAGCACAAATATTCGCCAAGCTTTCGCACTCCACTGAGAGGCTTTTTCAAGGCAATGGTAGACATAGAAATGCTTTATGTCTACCACTGCTTTAAAAAAAGACTCCCAGTGGAGTGCAAAAGCTTGGCGAATCTTTGTGCTTATTACGCTATAAAAATAAACGGATTTAATACGCTTTATGCGTTTCTTGAGTAATTGTGACTTTATTGGAGCTTTTGCAATTCGATCTTAATTTCTGTACCGAGGTTTATTCTTCTCAGCTCAAGGACTATTAATAAAAATATTTTTGAATTCAGTATCGAAGATTGGGAACAGTCACCGATATTCTGTTTATGGAATCATTTAAGAAAGTTACACGTGAGCCAAACCACAAAAACATCTGATACAGTAGAATTCATAAACGAACCTAGGCTCTTGGTTCGGGTAAGTACCATTTCATTCACATTAGATCCTCTATACGGCTTCTGGGTGCGAGATTTGGTGTATCTCAAAACACATGCAAGGTGAAATTTACGTTAAATTCAGTGAAACAACTGTATTTTTAGCACGTCTTTTGTAAAAAAAGGATCGTGCTTATGTTACCGGTTTGTCCGTCCGTCCGTCTGTACCCACGATATCTCTGCAACTGTTAGTCCTATTTGAAAAATTCTTTTTGCATTGGGAAGCTTGAAATATGCGAATGATGATCCTATATTTCGTTTTTTTTTCTTTACGATGTTCAATTTCGACGCTAGGGGACGTAAATGCAGATGATGTAGAATTCAAAAATACGTTTATTCCACATATTTGCTTCTAAACATTCCATTCAAAAAATTCTTTTATCTTTCGATTCCATTTATGTTGAAGAGTATTTCAGATATAGTTACTTTTTCAAATTACGCATAGATTTTCCGCTAGGGGCGTGAAAGTAAATTAAAATTTCCCCGATAACTTTTCTTCTAAATCTCTGATTTGAAAAAAAAATCTTCAGAGGATACACCTCCTGATGGAAAATCTTTTGCATATAATTTCAAATTTTTGGTAGAGAATACCTTAGCCACCAGGGGGCGTAGTGTTAATTTTTGCTTCTGATGTATTTGCTATAAAATCTGAGCTTCTAAAATATCGATTGAAAAAATTCTTTCGTGGACTGATGCCAGTCACATCGATAAACAATTTCGGAATATTTTCTTCTTAAAATATTCCACAATTTCTTCCGGCAGGAGCGTAGATGTATATCTTATTTTTGTCAATATCTCTACTTTTAGGAGTCCGATTTGAAAAATTCCTTCTTTGTTAGATAATGTTTCCAGTGTGACATGTTTTTCATATAATTTCTAAATTTTCAAGTAATTCATAGACTTTCCGCTAGGGGGCATAGAGGTAAATTGCGTTTCCCCCTATATCTCTGCTTCTAAATCTCCGCTTTGAAAAATTCTTTCTTCACCGGATACAGCTCCTGATGGGAAATGGTTTGCAAATAATTTCTAATTTTTGTAAAAAAATGGTTGGCCATCAGGGGGCGTAAATCTTAATTTCCGCTGCTGATGTATTTGCAGCAAAATATGAGCTTCTAAAATGTCGATTGAAAAAAAAAGTGGTTTGTCGACCGATACTGCTCATGCGACAGACCTTTTAGGAACATTTTCTTCTTGAAACAATGCATGGTTTCTACGCCAGGGGGCGTAGATGTATATCTTATTTTTCTCAATATCTCTACTTCTAGGAGTCCGATTTGAAAAATTCCTTCTCTGTTGGATAATGTTTCCGATGCGAAATGTTTTTTCTATAAATTCAAAATTTTCAAGTAAATCATAGACTTTTCGCTAGGGAGCACAAAGGTAAATTGCGTTCTATGCGTTATTTCTGCTTCTAAAACTGCGATTTGAAAAATTCTTCCAGTATCGCATACAAGACCTGATGGAAAATATTTTTCACATAATTTCTGATGTTTGGTAAAGAATGGTTTGGCCACCTGGGGGAATAAGTGTTAATTTATGCTTCTGATGTATTTGTAGCAAAATCTGGGCTCCTGGAAACTCGACTAAATTTTTTTTTCTTGGACCGGTAGTGCTCATATAGAAAAACCTTTTGAGAATACTTTCTTCCTAAAATATTCCATGGTTTTCCCACCAGGGGACGTAAAGTCACATCTTATTTTTGTCGATATCTCTGTTTCTAAGAGTCCGATTTGAAAAATTATTTCTATGTTGGAGAGCGTTTCCGGTGCGAAATGTTTCTCATATAAATTCATGTTTTTCTTAACGCACAAGTCTGTAACCAGAGGGCGTAAGCTCACGATTCAGTTTACAGCAATATCTGAGGGATTAAAAACCCGATTGAAAAACTTCTTTCTTCCGTCAGATACCATTGTTTTCCATACCGGTTCCATTGACTTTGAATAGCTTTGATAAATTTAATTTGCGTCAGAACTATTTCAAAAGACGTGCTTATTACACCCGAAAATTCGGTGTCATCTTTCTTGTTCCTTTCTAGGTTAAACGTTTCATACGAGCATCTAAAGCTATAAGAAATTTTCTTCCCTAATTTAGAGACAATAGTTTCAGGGAGACGACAAAACCAATGCCGCAGTACAAACATTACGCCCATGCTATCGAACCCGGAGCCAACGTTGATGATAAAATGGAACCCTAGGCCTCTGGACCAGTGGTAGAATAAAAAAAAAGGCAACGTAACTGCTCCTGCGGACCAGTGTGTGCCAAAAGTTGGTGGTCCGCACCCACGTTTACTGGTCCACAAATGACCCAAATATTGATGCCTTTAATATCCACACTGTACTAGTTTTATTGACCTTCATCAAGGAGGGTTACAGTGAAGTATTCATTTTTTAATTTCATATTAGCTAAGTAACATAGTACAAATATTTCAAAACGTCTTTCGACTGATTACCGTTTGCATTTAAATTTACTTAACTTTATGTCGTATACACATTGGAAAATGTCTTTCAATCACTGAACTGGGAAAACAAAGGGATAAAGATTATTGGAGATTATCTAACTCACCTTCGTTTTGCTGATGACGTAGTCATTTTTGCAACTACCCCATCAGAGCTACAGAGTATGATCCAGGAACTTGCTGACAAGAGTAAAGAAGTGGGATTAAAAATGAACTTTCGGAAGACAAAAGTGATGTTCAATGCTTTGACAAGAAATGAAGATTTATCGATTGATGGAGAAAAGCTGGAGATAACAGACTTGTACGTTTATCTTGGACAGCAGATATCAAGTGAGGATCACATTGATGAACAGATTAATCGGCGTATAAAGCTTGCCTGGAGAACGTTTGGAAGAAACAGTATAATTTTCAAGAGCAATATGCCATTATGTCTTAAAAGAAAAGTTATTGATCAATGCATCCTTCCAGTGCTCACATGCGGTGCAGAGACGTGGATCATAACTAAAAGAGACATACAAAGGCTGCAGACAACTCAAAGAAGCATGGAGAGGTGCATGCTTGGTGTAACCAGGAGAGACAAGAAGAGGAACTCGTGGATCAGAAAAATGACAAGAGTGGAAGACTTTGTGATCAGAGTTAAATCCCTGAAATGGCAATGGGCTGGACATACTGCCAGAAGGGCAGACAATCGATGGACAGCCGAAATTTTAGATTGGATTCCAAGGGACAGAACATTACCCAGAAGAAGACCACATGGAGATGGGTGGATGAAATTCGAAAGTATGCGGGAGGAACACAGAGGAGGCTGGCACAAGACAGACCGTTGTGGAAAGAACTCGGGGAGACCTTCGTCCAGCAGTGCATTGATAATGGTTGACAATGATGATGATGATGTCGTATAAAAGTTTCAGTAGCAACTGTTTGTTTTCTTTTCATCTGATTGTGTCCTTAATGTCGTAAGTATCAAACTGCGCAAGTTGTGGGGTATCTCATAATATCCTCATTAAGTCTGAAATAGTTTCGGTGTTTCGCCAGTCTGTTTTGGGTTGCTCTATTTTACTAACCCACGCTCAAACTCGACTGTTATGCAAGGAATACAACACAAAACATCGATTACAGCTAAAAATTATTCATGGCCAATATAATATTGTAGATTAACGTCATCCCATGACAATTCACTGAACTCTGCATTGCAAGAATGCAATGAGGGAATCCACTTAAATTCTATGCCACTTTTTTGAATTTTCAGTTTTTATCCACTGAACTTTAGAGACGAGCGTAGCAACTAAGAAGTTATTCGCTATGTCCCATGAGTGAAAAATATTTTGAAACTTCGCTTTACGGGAGAAAATATAGCTTTTTTCTTAAATGAATAAACCTGAGTTGGGTGGTCCTATCTCATTTTTAGTGGTCTTGGATCATTGGAATACGAAAAAACTCAAATGCTGCTCTGAACACTTGTTTTTAAATGTGGCGCAAGTGTGCTTGTACTTCTGTTAGTGTTGATATTCCTAGTTTCTGAACACTTGTTTCTAAATGTGGCGCAAGTGTGTTTGTATTCCTGTGTAGCTCATGTTCCTAGTTTCTGTATCACTTGTTCATAAATATGACGCAAATGTGTTTGTACTCCTGTGAGTGCTGATGTTTGTAGCTTCTGAACATTTGTTCATTAATGGGGGGGGGGGGGGGGGGGTGTTTGTATTTCCCGTGAGTGCTGATGTTCGTTCTTTCTGAAGATTTATTCATAAATGTCGCGCAAGTGTGTTTGTAATCCTGTGAGTGCTGATATTTGTTGTTTCTGAACACTTGTTCATAAATGTGGCGCAAATGTGTTTGTACTCCTGTTAGTGCTAAAGTTCGTAATTTCCGTAACACTTGTTCATAAATGTGGGGCAAGTGTGTTTGTGCTTCTGTTAGTGCTGATGTTTGTAGCTTCTGAACACCTGTTCATAAATGTGGCGCAAGTGTTTGCACTCCTGTTAGAGCTAATGTCCGTAATTTCTGTAACACTTCTTCATAAATCTGACACAGGTGTGTTTGTACTCCTCTTAGTGCTGATGTTTGTAGTTTCTGAACACTTGTTCATAAATGTGAAGCAAGTGTGTTTGCACTCTTGTGAGTGCTGCTGTTCGTAGTTTCTGTAAATTTTGTTCATAAATCTGGTGAAAGTATGTTTGTACTTTTGTGAGTGCTGATGTGCGTAGTTTCTGAACACTTGTTCATGAATGTGACACAAATTTGTTTGTACTCTTGTGAGTGCTGATGTTTGTAGTTTCGGAACATTTGTTCATAAATGTGGCGCAAGTGTGTTCGTACTTCTGTTATAGTGCTGATGTTCGTAGTTTTTGGAAACTTTATAAATGTGACGCAAATGTTTTTGTATTCCTGTGAGTGCTGATGTTCGTAGTTTCTGTAACACTTGTTCATAAATGTGGCGCAAGTGTGTTTGTGCTTCTGTTAGTGCTGATGTTCGCAGTTTCTGAACACTCGTTCATAAATGGGACGTACGTGTGTTTGCACTTCTGTTAGCATTGATGTTCGTAGTTTCTGAACACTTGTTCATAAATGTGACGCAATAGTGTTTGTATTCTTTTGAGTGCTGATGTTGGTAGTTTCCGTAACACTTGTTCATAAATGTGGCGCAAGTGTGTTTGTGCTTCTGTTAATGCTGATGTTCGTAGTTTCTGAACAGTTTTTCATAAATGGGGCGTAAGTGTGTTTGCACTCCTGTTAGTGTTAACGTTCGTAGTTTCTGAACAGTTTTTAATAAATGTGGCGCAAGTGTGTTTGTACTTCTGTGAGTGCTGATGTTCGTAGTTTCTGTAACATTTCCTATTGATATAATAAGCAAATGCTAATGAGTAAAGGGGGAAACCATTTCTTCTTTTTTCCTGCTTTCCTCTTCTTTGTGTCGAGAAGTATTTATTTCCTATTCTCTGCATCATTTATCTGACTCGCTGAGTTTTGCAAATTTTGGCTCACATCTAAAAACCAAGGGGTTTCCTAAAGAAGCTCATTCCTATGATTATGCGATAGTGTGATGAGTGAGAAAAACTTTCCGCAGTGCTCAGTAAATGCTGCAAGAGCGGCAAATGATGCTAGTTAGTGCGGCATTTGTTCTGCCACAACGTGCATGCTTCCCCAGTTTGGGCAGAGCTCCGAGACACAAAGACCGGCTTTCAGATGACGACACGTGAACATTGAGTGGACGGCGAGGAACAGAAGAAGAAAATTGCTGTGGCATTCCCAAAGAATGAGGGAACTTCCATTCTGCCTTCCTATCTTTTCTCAGTTCTTATTTTTTCTTCTTTTCGGTTAACTCCCGATAGATGAAAGAAGAACAGAGTTCAGCCGATTCCTAAAATGAAAGAATAGGAATAGCATTGCATTCTCATCCAATGTCTCGTGCCACTGTTCCGAAATGCAAGAGAAATTGCAAATAGAGGATCTGCGTTAAAGGAACTCGTGCTTCTCGTAAAAACAAGGCTATGCAATAAATTTTGCTCCTAAATTAGTTGGTAATTGTATTCTTCATGTGTGTGCAGTGTAAGTTAGGTAATCCAGGGGTTATTTTTCGTAGCTGTATTTGAAGAAACTATAAATCGTCTACATGTATTTGTAGTATGAGTTGGTTATCGAACACGGAACACGTACCTTATGTTCCTGAATTGGCCAAATTTATGTGTATGTGGAATATAAAATGATTAACCGATCCAAGTACATACGTTTTTCACCTACCATCATCATTATCATCATCAACCATTATCAATCCATTGCTGGATGAAGATCTCCTAACGTTTCTTCCGTAGCTGTTTGTCTTCAGGCAGTCTCCTCCAAGCCAAACCAACATGCTTTCAAATTTCAGCCTCCCACCTTCTATGTGGTCTCCTCCTGGGCCTTTTTCTGTCCTTTGATATCCAGTTAAATGTTTGACCTTTTGGCAGTATCTCCATCCCATGCCATTTCAGGGATTTTTTTATCCTGATGTCTTTCACTCCTGTCATTTTACTGAACCACGAATTCCTCTTCTTATCGTTGCGGTTACACTAAGCATGCATCTCTCCATGCCTCTTTCAGTTGTCTGCAGCCTCTGTATGTCCTTTTTAGTTAAGGTCCATGTCTCTGATTGATAACTAAGAAATGGAAGGTGCATTTATTAAACGCTTTTCATTTTAGTAAATTACTCTTTAAAACCGCACTGTTACGTCCAAATGCTCGCCAACCAAGTTTTATATGCGATTAATTTCTTCTTCAATGTGGCCCTTGCTTGATATCTGTAGCCCAAGGTAAATGTAGGTATTGATTGCCCTTAGATTTTCCCCCATCAATCGCCAAATCTTCAGTTCTTGTAAAAGCATTGTACATCAGTTTTGTTTTCTGAAAGTTTATTTTTAAAATCCACCCTTTTTACTTTTCTTAGCTCTGCAGCTATGAAGGGGTACATGCAAAAATACCCACGGCACCAGCAAAGTGAAGGTGGGTTAAATAATCTTCATTAATCTTTATCCTTTTGTCTTCCCAGTTCAATGACTGAAAGACATTCTGCAATGCGGCATTGAAGAGCTTAGAAGATACGGTGTTACCTTGTCTCAAACACTTTCCAATTTATGTTGCTGCCGTATCTTCCAATGACCGAACCTCTTCCTCCTGTGAAGCAAATTACTGCATCCTTTATATGTGTACATTGTATTAATTGATCAACCACAATGCAATAGGTAATTTTTACTGCTAAATTAGCAGGGAATTGTATTATTCTCTGTGTATGCTAGTAGTATAAGTTAATTAACCCAGGTTGATTATGTTTTTTTTGGTTCTAAATCAGAAGGTAATATTTTTTTACGTGTTTCTGTGTGTGTGAAACATAAATTGAATCACCAATACAGAGTATGTGATTTTTGGTTCCAAATTGAAAGGTTATATTTTCTTTATGCGTGTTTGTGTGTAGTATAAATTGATCAACCGCATGATTTGTTTTTCCAAAATTTGTGGGCAACACGATTTGTTATGGGTTTGTGCAGCATAAATTGATGTACCCACACGGAGTACTTTCTTTTTGTTCCTGCAACAATTGTTAATACCTTTCTTCGTGTGCTTCTCGCATAAATTCATTAACCACTGCGTAGTAGGAATGTTTGCTTATAAATTAGCAGATTTTATCTGTCATGTGTATGTGCAGCAAAATGTGATCAACCGATAATTATCACGTAAGTTTTGTTCCTGAATCAGCATTGTAGTATTAGCCTTCATTTATGGGTGCAGCATAAACTGATTTACCGAAGATGACTCCATTGCCTCCGAGCATAAATTAGTTGCCAACATTATTCATAACTTGTATGCTCATATAAACTGATTAACTCACACTGTGGGTAGAAGACATACAATTGTATTACATTTTTTTTCTGTTTGCAGATAAATTGATTAACGGTCAGCGAACGCGCAATTCTTTTTCCTGAATTAACAAAAAACCTTATCTTTTACGCGTATATGGTATAAGTTACTTAACAAACGCACGCACATACACATAGTATGTAGTATTTTCTCCCAAATTATCAGGAAACCAGTTCATATGTAATAAAAATTGATTAAACATTACAAGTCCCGCTTTATTCGTAGAATACTACAGTTAGCTGCACAGACTTACAATAATTTACATACTGTACCTGGATTCCCTTCGAATAATTATGGTTTGACTTCTCCTGAGGAAAGAAAAGGATGCTTTATCTAAAAAATTTACCAACGCAAAGAACATATGAAGCAACATGGCATTGTATACAAAACAGAATACGATGATGAAACACAAAGACACTGCTAATAATGGCGATCTTTGGAATTAAAGCCTTTCAGCCGCTTAAATCAACTAATTAAGCTCTACCAATGCAATGTCCCTTATTTTGACGGCAGTCGAATTTCAGCTGGCCGTTTACAATTTAAAAAAAGTGCTTATGGTATCATTTTATCTGTCTGTAACAGTGCTTCCCAACCAGGTTTCCACTAGAAATCGTGAAATAAATTAATAAAAAAATTTGAAATACCAATGAAAATTTCAAATATGACACAAAAGCATGTACAGAATACGAAATTACACCATAATCCATTCATGATTTTGACGCGGGTTCGATTCCCGCTCCAGGACGGAGAAAATTTTCAAGTTTTAGAATATTATCCGACTTACCATCCACGTCATATTTACACCAAAAAACGGATTCGTATCTTCAAAATTGTGTATAACACAAAATATCGTGGAATTTTGGTTTGGTAATAAGCTGCTGGCAAAATTTCATCTTTTAGTATATTTTTGTGCCACGAGATGGCGTAGTACCCTCCAGTCTTGAAAGACTTGAACTTGCAAAAAGTAGATCAGATCAGAGTGTGGCCACGTGGTATTTTTTGTAATAAGTGTAGTGTCAGAGACGATTCCTCCTCTCTCTCTCTCTCTCTCTCTGCGTCTATAGTGTGGTACGAGATACGAGTACCTCTGTCAGATGATTGAGAGAACGAATAATGTTTCTTTTCTTTCTGTAATGTGTGATGCTTCGTATTGGATTGTTGAAAGTTTAAGTCGCTAAACATGCTACAAGTGAGTCAATTACTCATGGGTTGCGGAAACAAATGTTTCAGCAAATGAAAATACAGTATCTCAAATGTATCTCACAGCCCAATATAAGCAATACTAAAGAAATATCCGTGAACTACCAGCTGTCATTTTGTTTCATTGTAGCTAGTTAAGTCCTATTTAGTTGTCTGCCTGCTGCATTCGTTTTTAGCACGTCTTTTGTAAAAAAAGATCGTGCTTAAGTTACCGGTTTGTCCGTCTGTACCCACGATATCTCTGCAACTATTAGTCCGATTTAAAAAATTCTTTTCCATTGGGATGCCTGAAATATGCGAATGATGATCCTTTATTTTGTTTTTTTTTTACGATGTACAATTTCGCCGCTAGAGGGCGTAAATGCAGATGATGTCGAATTCAAAAATACGTTTTATTCCACATATTTGCTTCTAAACATCCGATTGAAATTTTTTTTTCATCTTTCGATTCCATTTATGTCGAAGAGTATTTTAGATATAGTTACTTTTTCAAAATACGCATAGATTTTCCGCTAGGGGCGTAAAAGTAAATGACATGTTTTCCCATAACTCTTCTTCTAAAACTCCGATTTGAAAAAAAAAATTCTTCACCGGATACATCTCCTGATGGAAACTCTTTTGCATAAAATTTCAAATTTTTGGTAAAGAATACTTTGGCCACCAGGGGCGTAAGGGTTAATTTTTGCTTCTGATGTATTTGCGATAAAATCTGAGCTTCTAAAACATCGACTGAAAAAATTATTTCGTGGACTCATGCCAGTCACATCGATAAACAATTTCGGAATATTTTCTTCTTTAAATATTCCACAATTTCTCCGGCAGGGGGCGTAGATGTATCTTATTTTTGTCAATATCTCTACTTTTAGGAGTCCGATTTAAAAAATTCCTTCTTTGTTGGATAGTGTGTCTAGTGTGACATGTGGTTCATGTAATTTCAAAATTTTCAAGTAATTCATAGACTTCCTGCTAGGAGACGTAGAGGTAAATTGGGTTTCCTCCTATATCTCTGCTTCTAAATCTCCGATTTGAAAAATTCTTTCTGCACCAGATTCAGCTCCTGATGGGAAATCGTTTGCAAATAATTTCTAATTTTTGTAAGAAAATGGTTTGGCCACCAGGTGGCGCAAGTCTCAATTTTCGCTTCTGATGTATTTGCAGAAAAATATGAGCTTCTAAAATCTCGATTAAAAAAAAGTGGTTTGTACTCCGATACTACTCATGTCAACAAACCTTTCTTCTTGAAATAATGCATGGTTTCTACGCCAGGGGGCGTAGATGTATAACTTATTTTTGTCAATACCTCTACTTCTAGGAGTCCGATTTGAAAAATTCCTTCTTTGTTGGACAGTGTTTCCGATGAGAAATGTTTTTCCTCTAAATTCAAAATTTTCAAGTAAATCATAGACTTTTCGCTTGGGGGCACAAAGGTAAATTGCGTTTTCTGCGTTATTTCTGCTTCTGAAACTCCGATTTGAAAAATTCTTCCAGTATCGCATGCAAGACCTGATGGAAAATATTTTTCACATAATTTCTAATGTTTGGTAAAGAATGGTTTGGCCACCAGGGGACATAAGTGTTAATTTCTGCTTCTGATGTATTTGTAGCAAAATCTGGGGTCCTGAAAACTCGACTGAAGTTTTTCTTTTTTTTTTTTTTTGGACCGATATCGCTCATATGGAAAAACCTGTTGAGAATACATTCTTCCTAAAATAATGCATGGTTTTCCCACCAGGGGTAGTAAAGCCACATCGTATTTTTGTTGATATCTCTGTTTCTAAGAGTCCGATTGAAAACTTCTTTCGGTGTTGGAGAGCGTTTCCGGTGCGAAATGTTTATCATATAAATTCATGTTTTTCGTAACGCACAAGTCTGCAGCCAGAGGGAGTAAGCTCACGATTCCGTTTACAGCAATATCTGAGGGATTAAAAATCCGATTGAAAAACTTCTTTCTTAGTCAGATACTGTTGTTTTCCATACCGGTTCCATTGATTTTGAATAGCTTTGATAAATTTAATTTGCGTCAGAACGGTTTCAAAAGACGTGCTTATTACACCCAAAAATTCGGTGTCATCTTTTTTGTTTTTATTGTTACAGAGCCGCCTCACCGGTGGCGACGGAAACGTGAGTCCCTACCGCCAAGTGCGAAATAGTACGCGGTGAACACTCTCCGTGAAAGCGGTGTCTCTTCCTGCAGTTCATCTTCGAGGACACCTTTCCCCTGCCGACTACTGTGCAGAATTATCCGCGTTTCTAGTCATTTCTTTATCTACAGTAGATTGTTCGAGGATGTTCATTTTCTACATTTGAAATGTGACTATCGAGAAACCAAGTGTATCTTCAATCGACAGTGCGGTCCCACGGTTTTCAGCGAAAGCGATAATCAGATTTATTTATTTTCCGAAGCAAATTCTCGATTGCTGTTTAGAGCGGTTTGCGATGATTCCTCATTTTGCAGATGAGCAAACTTTCTCATTTGTTTTCTACTTTTAATGCATGTGATGAGCAAGCACTCACACACAGTCTGCTGTTTGTTGAGGAAGAACTGCTAGTGCGTTTGATAAAAATTCAGCCAAATATTTAACTTTTGCTAAAAAAAAAAAGCCCGAAGCTACACTGAAAGAGAAAACTTTATATTTACTTTGAATGTAAACTTTATCTTCATATTTAAGTAAATATTTCTCTTGCAATGTAGGCTGAATTCCTGCAGGTGTGTATATGTCTGTGTATGTGCATGTATTATCATTACCAACCATTATGAATTCACTGCTGGATGAAGGTCTCCTCAAGTCTCTTCCACAACTCTCTATCTTGAGCCCGTCTTCTCCATATCACTCCGACATGCATTCGTTACTGTCCTTTGGAATCCAGTGAAGTATTTCAGTTGTCCAACGATGGTCACACACACACACACACACACACACACACACATTCTAGAAATATGCTCAACCAATTGCCATTTCAGGGGTTTTCACCTTGATCATTATGGCAGTGTGCATGTATATTACGTATATACCCTAGGTACTGAACAAATATATTAGATATGTGTGTCTATATCATAATATATTGCAAAATAAAAAAAACATGCATTTATTGATATTTATGCTTACAAATGCATAATATATCATCATCGTTGTCAACATTATCAATCTCAATCCACTTCTCTGTGAACTTCTCCCAAGTTCCTTATACAACAGTCTGTCTTGAGCCAGTCTCCTCCGTGTCGCTCGGGCATGCTTTCAAAGCCAGTCTTCTCCATTCACTCCGTCATGCTTTCAGAGCATGCTGGAGTAACATGGAGGAGATTGGCTAAAGACAGACCGTACCGTTGTGGGATAAACTTGGGGAGACCTTATCCAACAGTGGATTGGAGTTGATTATGTTGACTATGATTATATAACAGTCGATTATTTACTACGGAATCGGATAAAAAGCTCGTCCGATTGTGTCCCACAAACAAATTACATACACAGATATTTACATACTCAGATTCGAATATACCGCGGGTCCTGTATCTCTATAACGCAACTGTCGTCTTGTCCCCGTATATCCGCGTTATAACAGGCTTCCACTGTCTGTATAAATTCATCGCAAACGAATTCTTTAGAAAATTATCCGTTATTGAATTGCGTCCTGCTGTCAACGGGTTTTTGCCCGGAACAGTCCTTTGTCGGGAAATTAAAAATTACTTTACGGGTTCCTTGAGATAAAAAAATATTTTAGGGGTTCCTGTGGATATTAAAAATCATCTGAGGTGTTCCCAAGGATATCAAAAATTAATTCATCGGTTTATTGGAATATCAAACCTTTTAGTTCCCCGGACTTAAAAAAGATATTAGGGGTTTCTCGAGATATCAAAATGATATTTTAGGGTTTCTGGGGATATCAGAACTTGTATTAGGGACTACCACATGGAAAAATGTTTGGGAACACAAGGTGTGATATCTCAGTATCTTCACGTCGGATATAAAACGTTTTGTTTTGTTAGTTTGCAATAGCCATGAGGGTGCTGACTCATGCATGCATTGTCATCCAGTCTAAGATGCCACAAAGCTTCCCGGTAGGTGGGTAAACTTATTTTTGTGACACTATACTTCGTAAGAGCACCTGAAAATCTTTTCACATAACTCTTTTCACGAGAGAAGCACTTTCCACGATGCAATGATGTACAACTAGGCGGCGTAAATTTTCATTTCTGTTAAGAAAACTTACAGCATAACTCCACTCCCTCGAGACGATGTGAAAAATTCAGTTTGAATTCCGCAGTATTGCGCTTTCAAGTAATGTCTATCTTCTTGTGTACACACTGCGTTGTGTGTGCTGTTTTTTGTGAAACATTTGGATGGAATTCAGTAGCTTTGCGATTCAAGTAGTTCGCGTCTTCTTATGTAGACTCCGCGTTGTTTACAGATGACCATTGTCACCTTTAAGAGACAAAGAAAGTTGTTCTTAGGATAAGAAGAAGTCGTTGATAGAGAATAAATGAAGATGTTTATTGCATACGACGGCAAATGTATTTTACAGAACAAAAAACAACATGTTTTTTCATTAGTGGGTAAAAAATGAATAGTTTAATCTCAGCTGAGTCTGTTGCTGTATACGATCTTCCTACCTACAGGTATTTGCGAAGGAAAAACGCACAGCTTAAGGCGAAATTCCAAATAAAATGTTGAATCTCTTTTTCCATTCAGACGATTTAATTTTTTTATATCAATCAGTGAAAACAAGACATTCAAAAACGCATCAACCCTCAACCTTACAAGAAGAACACAAAAAGAAGAAAAAGAAAGGCAACAACAGATCGGGAAGGACACGAAAAAGGAGCACAATAGTTTCGCATCAAACAATTTCTTACATCAAAACGCGTTTTATTTGTATCGTACCTTTCTTTCCAGTAACACAGTCAGGAGTTTATCTAATTAGACTTTTTTCATTTATAATATTCTTAAAAGCAAAACAATTGCTCTGAATAACATTTTTGCTGAAGTATTTCCTTTGTCTCTTAATTTCGGGAATGAGAAGACAGGCTGTAAACAACGAGAAGGCGTACACGGGAAGACGGGATCCATTTGAACGCGTAGAACAACAGAAATCCACACAACAATTATCTTTGCGTCCGGTGCCTACCATTCTTATATATTGAAGATATTTTCACAATTTACAAAGGACACTTAATTTAAAAAAAGTACAACGAAGATATTTTCGCAGCCCAGGGAAGGACATTTTATATCAAAATATATGACGAAGATATTTTTGCGACTTAGAAAAGGACATTTTATATTAAAAAAAATATAACGAAGATATTTTCACGTTCTAGAAAAGACACTTAATATAAAAAAAATATAACGAAGATATTTTCGCGATCTTTAAAATAATTAACTTTATTTTATATAAAATTTTTGTTTGTTTATATAAAGAACTTTTTATATCAAAAAAATATGACGAAGATATTTTCGCGATCAAGAATGAATACTTTATATAAAAAAATATAACGAATATATTTTTGCGATCGAGAAAGAAAACTTTACATCAGGAAATTTATGAAAATTCCTGTTATGAAGTGTTATTTCTAGATCGTGAAATTATCTTCGTTTAAACTGGGCAGGTTTTTCTGTCGGTTAGTGTCAGCCATGGTCAGTATCATCCACTTGTCTCCAGATTTTTTCTGTCGGTTAGTTTCAGCCATGGTCAGTATCATCCACTTGTCTCCAGATTTTTTCTGTCGGTTAGTTTCAGCCATGGTCAGTATCATCCACTTGTCTCCAGATTTTTTCTGTCGGTTAGTTTCAGCCATGGTCAGTATCATCACTTGTCTCCAGATTTTTTCTGTCGGTTAGTTTCAGCCATGGTCAATATCATTCACTTGTCTCCAGATTTTACAAATGCATTATTCTTGCATAAAGCCGAGCATTTGGAACTATAACTTCCCTTTTCAAAATCAGATATGAAAAAATATTTTTTTGTCTATTTGCTGTAAGCATGTCGGCAGTTCTCCATGTCTTTTCCAATATTTCTAATGCAACATTTTCCTGTTATGTAGCTCGAGTTAAAATGTTTTTGTTCGATTAAAAACTCAGTTAACTACTTCATTTCAGATTGGAAAAGTGTTTTTTAATATCGTCAAGCTCGAACCTGAATCAAAGTTATTTATAATAGATGGCTTCCTATCTACAAAATGCGCATATTTCTTATTGGAAAGCTACACAATAAATTTCCGCACTATATCCGCCTTTCTAACCGCCTCATTTTTAAAATTATTTTCTTGTTCAGTGGATGTAGGCACGATTCTTATCGTTATAATATTTGTGACGTAGTACAGAGTGAAGCACATGTCAAGACGACAAATCTACAGCGATACATTCCGTCGGTGTAGCTTAATCGGTTAGAGCAACTCACTCCGGAGCGAGGAGACAAATTCCTGTTTTCACGTTGGCGCCCGAACGTAAAAATGGATCTACTGGCCGTTGGGTTCTTCGAAAAATGTGTGACGTTCGTTCCACACATCGTTTTGAATTAATGAAAGGTTCATTCTTCACTTAAAAAAGAAATTAAGAGGGAGATGATGTGACGTACTTCAGAAGAAAAGCACGTGTCAAGACGACAAATCTTCAGCGGTACATTTCGTCGGTACAGCTTAGCCAGTTAGAGCAAGGAGACGCTGAGTCGATCATCGTCACCAACAAATTCCCGTTTTAACAACCGGTATTTAACCTTGCTTCTGTGTTTCTGTTTTCTTATCTCAATTTCATTACTCCTTGGGGAAAGATTTTTTCACTAAACGGCACATTACTTCCCAGAACAGCATGTACATTTTGGCAACGCTGACTGTGAGTCAAAGCTCTGGGCGTTACTATTATTACTCAGTTACTGCAGAAGTTTATAAACTTCAGAGTTAGTTAATAACATCAGAAGGTTAAAAACTCTATAGCTTTCCTATATTCCTTATGTAGTATTTTGCCGTTATAGGCTGCGTAAAATTTATTTATTTTTTGTTAAAAATAAAGCTACAATATGCGTATTCCTTACACTAAAGAATTAGCGTGGAACCTGATTTTCATAGGGCAATTGCTGCGGACTACTGACGTGCGCACCTAAGAAAAGATTACTTGTAAAACTTCCATGTGATTTCTCAGCACTACTGCTCTTAAGTCATCCCTCAAACACTCAGATTAGCTGAGTTGAGTAACTGCATCTCTTTTTGAAAAACACTCCTGTCTGGCGAACATTCACGCGTAAAAGTCACTGGATCGTGTACCTTCAGTACCTCTTGTTCAAAATTTAATGAAACATTAGTGTTTTCAAAATTATATATATTTCTAATTATTTCGAGTAAAATAAAATAATGGAATACAGTTCAGGGAACTGAACCAAAATATGTACAACAAAGAATGCATTACTCAAGAAACGCATATAGCCTATTAAATCCGTTTATTTCTTATGGTGTAATAATCTCTGTGATTATTACACCATAAGAGTACAAACTTTATGCTTTTAGAGCATAGTTCTATAGAGCGTATAACGTATGCCAACCTGACTACCTAAATAACAAGGAAATTGATAATATTTATAGCAAAGGTCTAAAGGCTGGATATAATGGGGGCGAAATAGACAGAATACATAGAACTGTAAGAAATCGTATAATATCAGCAACAACAAAATCACCTAGTAAGACAATGAAATACGCAGCATCCATGTCATATATCCCAGGCTTTGCATATCGGTAAAATAATTTGTTACGTAAATACAAAATATTAATAGCAATGAAGTCTCTGACCCCATTATCACATATAGTATCAAGCTGCAAGGAGAGACAGTGTGAAAAAGAAAAGGCGGGTGTGAACGCTATACCGTTGGTATATCCTGACAACACGGAAAAGATATATATCGGAATGACAAAGCGATCCTTGGATACTAGATGTAAAGAACACGTGCGAAGTGTCAACCAGGACGTGCAGAATACAGCCCTTGCCAGAGAAATCATGCATTGCTCGGCCGCTCCTGTATGGAATAATATTAGAAGAATTGCCCCTTACACAAATTTCAAAGAGACTGCCATCAGGGAAACTGTCGAAATCCTCTCCAGAAAAGTAGCATGCAATGACATGACATCTACTGAACTACCAATGGGCCGCTCCGGTTGCGCAGTGGTCTAAGCGATGGCCTCTGATCATTCGTCCGAACGGGGTCCGGGTTCGAATCCCGGTGAGGCATGGATGTTGTGTTTGTCTTACGGCACTGGCTCTCTCCCTTCCCTGGAACCAGTGACCCTAAATTAGGGACGGGCGACTGCTTATAGCCCATTGAGTTGCTAACGGTGGTCGTTAAACCTGCAATCAAAAATAAAAAATAAAAAGAACTACCAATGTTTTGGCATGCATTATTAAAAGACGGGAACACGCCGCCGCGCGCAGTGTAATTACGTGCTAAAAATTTCACGAAATACGCTCGTGATGTCACCCACGTTATTTTCAAAAATCATCTTTGTTCCTTATGTGTTCCAATTCCTTGCATTTTTATGTCTACGGTTGCCTGGAAAAAGAGCCTCCCATTGAAGTGCGAAAGCTTGGCGAATCTCTGTGATATTACACCATAAACGGATTTAATACGCTATATGCGTTTCTTTAATAATATTAATGTATGCATCTTCAATACCGCAGGTTTTCAGAGCCATTGTAACTGCTGATGGTTTCACCGAATCAAAGGCTTATTCATAATCGATAAAAGCCATGCACAATGGAAGTTCATATTCCCTCGCTCTTTCAATTAGTTCTCTCAGCACGTGGATATGATCTATTGTGCTGTAGCCACTCCTGAATCCAGCTTGTTCTCTCGGTTGAGCCATGTCCAGTGTTACCTTCAAGCGGTGTGAAAGAACTTTAGTGAAGATTTTATAAACTACTGATAGGAGGCTGATAGGTCTGTAGTTTCCGAGATCCTCAATGTCACCTTTCTTATGTAGCAGGATCATTGTAGCGGTGTTCCAATCCTCAGGAATCTTTCCTTCATTAAGGCATCGAGTGAAAATTTGGGCGAGTACTGTTTCGATTTCTCCACTTGCTTCTTGTATGATGTCCACAGTAATTCCATCTTCTCCTGGAGCTTTTCCTCGCTTCATGTTCTTGATTGCATGTGCAACTTCTGCTGGAAGGACTGGAGGAACTCTGGTACTGGTATCTTTCATGATGTCTGGAGTGCATATGTCATGCCACATTGGAGGGTGTTTTTCAGTCGCTGAGCTGGGAAAACAAGGGGATAAAGATTAATGGAGATTATCTAACCCACCTTCGTTTTGCTGATGACGTAGTCATTTTTGCAACTAACCCATCAGAGCTGCAGAGTATGATCCAGGAACTTGCTGACAAGAGTAAAGAAGTGGGATTAAAAATGAACTTTCAGAAGACAAAAGTGATGTTCAATGCTTTTACAAGAAATGAAGATTTATCGATTGATGGAGAAAAGCTGGAGATAACAGACACGTACGTCTATCTTGGACAGCAGATATCAAGTGAGGGTCACATTGGTGAAGAAATTAATCGGCGTACAAAACTTGCCTGGAGAGCTTTTGGAAGAAACAGCATAATTTTCAAGAGCAATATGCCATTATGTCTTAAAAGAAAAGTGTTTGATCAATGCATCCTTCCAGTGCTTGCGTATGGTGCAGAGACGTGGACCTTAACTAAAAGAGACATACAAAGGCTGCAGACAACTCAAAGAAGCATGGAGAGGTGCATGCTTGGTGTAACCAGGATAGATAAGAAGAGGAACTCGTGGATCCGAAAAATGACAAGAGTGGAAGACATCATGATCAGAGTTAAATCCCTGAAATGGCAATGGGCTGGACATACTGCCAGAAGGACAGATCATCGATGGACAGCCGAAATTTTAGATTGGATTCCAAGGGACAGGAAAAGACCCAGAAGAAGACCACATGGGAGATGGGTGGATGAAATTCGAAAGTATGCAGGGGTGACATGGAGGAGACTGGCACAAGACAGACCGTTGTGGAGGAAACTTGGGGAGACCTTCGTCCAGCAGTGGATTGATAATGGTTGACAATGATGATGATGATGATGATGATGATGCGGATGCGTTTCTTGAGTATTCATATTGTGATGTATTAAAAATAACGTTAAAGAATGCATTTTCTGTTTGCTGCTACTTAAGCTTCAAAATTCGAATGGAAAACTCCTCAGAGAATAGATTTGAAGATAACTTCATCACCGAAGTGCAGCATCCACAACGAAACAGATTTTACAGTTTATGATTTTCGCTGCGTTGTTATTGTTCAGAGAAATTCCAATTGTTATCCCTAGAGAACGCTAATGAAAATCAATTTACCCTTTGAGCAAAGACGTGCATCTAGTTCTGAATTGTCCCAGTATTATTTGGGAAAACGGCTTGCTCATGTTTATTATACAGTCTTTATATCTG
Organism: Macrothele yani; assembly: GCA_039090855.1. NCBI lineage: Eukaryota > Metazoa > Arthropoda > Arachnida > Araneae > Macrothelidae > Macrothele > Macrothele yani. The sequence goes on along the minus strand of CM077013.1, from coordinate 16,751,939 downwards.
TACATCCACAGGTGTTTCTATGCTTTGAGCACTGTGCATAAAAAAAAAAAGGCAAAAACGAACTTTGCGAAATCTTAACGAAACCGGCTGAAATTTTTACCAACACCATGAATTGCTAATAAGAGGAGTCCCTCAAAATTTCACCGGAATCCGGTCACAACTTTTTAAAATAGGCATGGAATTTTTAATTCATCTGTAAACAGAAATATATACGCAGAAACGGTTAATAAAATTTGGACGGCTAATTAGTTATTTACTTATTCAGGCGAAATTTGCAGGTCATGTTCCTATTAACGATTCATGGTGTTCATTACAATTATAGCCAGTTTTATAAAATATTCGCAAAGATACGTTTTTACTTTTTTTATCCCAGAGATTCTCCTCTCAAAGACGTCTGAAATGGAAAGCACGTGATGCATTTGATCGTCGATAACAAATTGTTAACGAATTTTGTTCAGTCAGTGTTCTGATGCTGTGTCTCCTGGACGCGTGTTAAATATCTCGTAACGCTTTTGATCCGCTTGATTCTACAGATTCCATACATTCTGTACGACAAATATTTGTGACAGCAATGCCGAAAAGGAAGAGACCAATTTTTAATCAAACACGAATCAACACAAAACGCCAAAAGCAATCACGAACCAAGCAATCGGAAGAGGAAAGATCACAATCAGGTGAAGCGGACAAAACTCAACAAGGTGTTCGACGAAGCAACGAAACTGCTGACGAAACAGAGGCGCGACTTGCTGAACAACGATTTTAAACTGCTACAAGACGAAGCAATGAGACTGCTGAAGAGACGAACGAGCGCCGAACGTCCGATCGCCAACTAATTTCAAACTCGAGAGCTACTGTTGTTCACCAGAACTGAATTTTGCCTGAAACTGTTGAAGCTCGCAGAAATCGACTCCAGCAGGAGAGAATTCAACAAAGCACCACACGGTCAAGTAAGTGGCTACATTTGAAGGACGAAGTGTTCAATTATGATCCTGAATTGGAAGATTCAAACTATCCTCCGATTGTCATTGGTTGCAGCATGTCTTTGAAGTGCAGTTTTTGCGATGCGCTGAAGTTTGAAGGCGAGACACCAGGATTGTGCTGTTTCGGAGGAAATATTTCGTTGCCAGAGCTTCCGGAATCGCCAGAGCTGAAACAATCGCTTAAAGTTACGGGCTTGGATTTGACAGATAAATGCTTCTCACATGTACAGCTGTATGTTGGAATGTCAAGAGCAAAGGACCCAACAAAATTACATATTGTCGCCGATGAAGGAGAAACCAAAAATGTTGTGTACGGCCATGTGCTGAAATAATCACATAATTTGTAATGACCGGATTTATGAAATCAGCTTTTTCTTTCTTGCAAGCATCAACTTTTCCCCCGATTTTTTCAGTGATATACACTGGCGGAAAGTGAAAAAAGAACACCAAGAAGCAGACGTCTGATACCAACGAAATTTATACAGCATAATAACGGAATACAGTGGATAACGTGATCAAAACATTATGGCAAAATACAACTGTATTTGCTGGTAAACTGAAAAATAACATTTCCATGTAACATGGTTAGTACGAGGTTGAACCGCCATGAACTGCGTCACACTGTGCAATTCTGGCATGGAGTCTGTCGTACAGGTGTTGGATGTAAGTTTGGGGTATTGAGTTCCAAGCATCCTCAACCTGGACGCGTAAATCGGGGATGGTCGTGGCTGGCCGTGGAGACCAGATAAGTCGTTGTCCCATAAAATCCCACACGTGCCCAATGGGGGACAAATCCGGTGAACGTGCAAGCCATGGAAGTTGTCTCACACCCTGAAGTGCATGTTGCGTTGCACGTGCTGTATGACGGCGTGCGTTATCTTGCTGGAAAACACCACGATGGACCGGCCTTACAAATGGCACAACAACGAGCTGAATGATGTTGTTGATGTAGGAGGTGCTGTTTAACGTACCCGGTACAAACACTAGTTGTGAACGGGAGTGATAGCTGATCGCTCCCCACACCAGGAGACCAGGTGTAGGCCCTGTGTGTCGCTGGCGGATGCAAGAAGGGTGGAGACGCTTCCCTGTGCGTCTGCGAACACGCATACGGCCATCGGAGGCTCCCAAGCAGAATCTGCTTTCATCGCTGAACACGGCAGATCGCCATAGCGTTCTCCAGTGCAGACGTTGGCGACACCACTTCAGCCGTTCCAGAAGGTGGGCTGGAGTAAGAGGTACACATACCAGAGGCACACGTGCACGTAGTCCTGCATCCAGTAGACGGTTGCGGATTGTTCGCACATACACCTCAGGTGCAACGGCGGCTCGGATTTGCGTCGCAGTGGATGTTCTGCTTGACAATGCCACTCTTCTTATGCGTCGATCGGTCCGCTCATCAGTCCGTCTGTGACTCCCGGTTCCACGTCTTCTCGTGTGGAAATGTTCCTCGGACCATCTACGCCACAATCGTACCACCACCAATACTTCCCGTCCAATTCGCTCCGCAATACCACGATACGACCACCCGGCCTCGCGGAGTCCGACTAGACAACCTCGCTCAAAGTCCGATAACTGCTGAAATCGTACACGTCTTTTATGTCCAGGCATTGCAGCTTCTTCAGGGTCTTCGCACGTGTCCGTACGCCGACGACCGACTACATTCACTTCGCCGTACTCCTTAAATACCACCGACGATAATTTGCATATTATGCCGTGTTGTGGCGTAAGCGCTCACCGGTTGGTCCCGAAATTAACATCACACCTACGTAATCACGACTGCATTAACATATGTAAATTTCATGATCGTCCGCCAATTCCTTCTTGGTGTCCTTTTTTCACTTTCCGCCAGTGTATAAGGGAATATGAAATTGATAAGCCTAAATCTCGGGCAAAGCCGGGTAGTAAAGCTAGTACACTATAAAAACAGACGTGCTTTCACTGACTGAGGCGAACTGTGTTGCCGCCTCAGTAACTGCTTTGCTAAGTTCTTGTCTGCCCGCTCCCATTGGACAAAATCCTTGCCTTCCTCCAACAGAAACACAGAGGCCAGTATTAAGCCGCGTTCGAGTTTCGGCTCAAAATCCGTAGAGGAAGTCTGGAGAACCGATTTTTTTCCATGTCTGCGCTATCTCCTGTCTGTTGTAACAGAGACGACTCAGATGATGGCCTCTCTATGCGCTAAACATAGGTTCGTTTCAATCTCTCCTTTTTTTTTTTTTTTTTTTTGGGAAAGTTTAGTGACCACCGCAAGCAACTCAATGGGCTATAAGCAGTCGCCGGTCCGTTATTTAGGGTCACTGGTTCCAGGGAAGGGAGAAAGCCAGTGCCGTAAGACAAACACAAAATCCATGCCTCACCGGGATTTGAACCCGGACGCCTTTTGGACAAATGATCAGAGCCCATCGCTTAGACCACTGCGCCACCTCTTTGGCTCAACCTCTTTGCAAAAATAGTAATTAAACTTTATAAATTTAAAGCTCAAAAATTCAGGATTCATCCTCTGGTTGAAACCTTTTTTAACAAGTTTACAGATCACAATGAGAATTTTAGAGTTTCATTCAGCATGCTCAATTAAAGGTGTATTGTATCTTACATTTGTAAAAATGTTCTTCACTGGCAAATAATTTCTGGTGAGGCGGTGCCTCACTTGCCTCATCTTACGAGCCGCCCATGCTATAGTTATAGTGTCATCTTGCTTTGAAAATTCGTAATGCCGCAGGGTTTCTGAATGCATAGGAATTGCCGTTATTTGTGATTCACATCCATAACTGGTGACGTATACCTCTAATTTAACTTCCTTTTATGTTTGTTTCTTATGTAAATTTCGGTACTTTTCTGTTATATTTCTTCCTGAATGGCACATTACTTCCGTTTTGGCAAAACTGGCAGTGAGTCAAAAGCAAATAAAGGGTCTACGTCGAATGCAAAAGTAGAATATAGATGGAGTCGAGAGAGATGAAAAGCTTGTTTTAGGTTATGGGGATAGATGAATAGCGCTTTGTAACTACATTGGGGGAAATTTCTATGTTTATACACAGTCGAGTCTCATTACTGTGTCCAACTCCTACTTTTGACGTCAACAGTACGTAGCGAATGAAAGAAGGCACGTGTTGTGAGCTGTATTGGAGGGTATATAAGGTATGCTGTAGGCAATCTGAAAATGTATCACTCGTTGCTGTCATGGGTAAAAGCAGCGATATATCAGATTTGCAAAAATGGATGATTATCGGCTTTCGGGCCAAGGGTGGCAGTATTTCTGAAACAGCACAGTTTGTGAACTGTTCGCGTGCTGCTGTGGTTAAAGTCTATCGGGATTGGGGAAATGCAACCACTGCGAATAAACGACGTGGAAACTGCGAAGCACAACGTGCCATTGATGTGAGAGGTGAACGTCGGCTTCGAAGGTGCGTGAGGGCCGATCGACAAGCTACAGTGAAGCAACTCACTGGCCGAATGAACCAGGTGGCTACCGAAAGTGTGTCTAAAATGACAGTTAAGCGAACCCTGCTGTGTATGAAGCTCCGGTGCAGACGGACGGTCATTGCACCTATATGCTAACGAAAGTGCATCGGTAGAAAAGGCTTACATTTGCACGGCAATATTGGAATTGGACCTCCGTTGATTGGCAAAGGATTGCCTTCTCCGATGAGTCACGTTTTCTGCTTCATCAAACGGATGGATGTTGGTGTATAAGGCGAAAAAAATCGGAGAACAAACACTCTTCAACCATTGCTGGCAGAACACAAGCTGGTCGGGGCAGCGTTATGGTCTGGGGAATGTTTTCGTGGCATTCTATCACTCATATCTGTGGAAGGCACTATGGACCAAATTCGTTATGAATCCATCCTTGCAGACCACGTACACCCATACATTCTGAGTGTCTTCTCAGGGGCGGATGGGATCTTCCAGCACGACAATGCGACGTGTCACACTGCTAGAAATGTCTGAGAGTGGTTGGAAGAGCAGGATAAATACTTCAAAGTACTTCCTTGGCCTCCTAACACCCCAGACGTAAACCCAATTCAGTATCTGTGAGACCACCTCGATCGTGTTCGCTCTATAGATCCGCCTCCACACATATTCCAGCAGCTGTCAGATGCACTGCAGTCAGCATAGCTCCACACACCTGTGAATACCTTCCAGCACATTATTGAGGCACTCCCAGCCTGTCTAGCTTCTGTCCGCGCTGCACAGGGCAGTTAGTCTAGATATTACTTGTAGCTAGTGGTCACAATAATGTGACTCGACCGTGCATATGAGATTGCTGTTAACCAGGGAAAACGTTATGGAGATTTTCGGGGATATTGGGTCTCACCTCGCCTGTTTATTCAACCTTCCGCTTTCAGGTTTATTTTGATCCTTGCAGAACCTGCTCAAAGGAAAGAACTTTGCTTCTTCAGAGGCCCGCAAGCATCATCTCGGCTAGTCCCCAAACCTGCAAAATTCTATGAAGATGGAATCTCCAACATAGCATATAGATCAGTGGTTTCCCAACCTTTTTGCATTCGCGGATCGATAAAACGTTGGGGAAACGTTCGCCGACCAGCAATGCCGGACCATAACCTTTAAGCTGTTTGGAGGCATTTAATCTCGTAATATTCTACATTACAATTATCACTGCGTACAACCCATAACGTATATACCAACGTATATACCATGTCAACTGCTAAATATCATTTAATATTTTAATATTCTTTAATGATTAATAAGTGCAATCAATAATCAATATATTGCAATAGCACAATATTATCATTACCTTTAATATAAATTTTCTGTGCTCAATGCGACGTCTGTTGCTGCTGCTTCTCGATAATCTTCACGAGCAGTTGTTCCAGCGTCGTTTCTGCAAAGCGCAGTGCAGCATTAATGTCCATTATGTTCCTGTGCTTTGGTTTGATTACCGAAATGGCTGAAAAGGTTTTTTCGCAATAAATACATGGTCAAAAATGTTAACAATAATTTTAGAGCTTTGACGCTGAGATTTGGATATTCTTTCTCCATAATACTCCAAAACTAAGTCAGAGATTTGGATCTGAATATCGATACCAGACTGGCATCAGAAGGAAGCGCAAAAAGCTTTTCTTTTCCTGGTGAGTTAGCCTGCAGGAGTTCAGATCTTCTGTGAAGATATTAGCTATCCAAGCTTCCTCTACTCTTCCACGACAGGTGTTCAAAAACATTCAGATCTAGATTTCCTCTTACTTTGAGTCCATTTCAATGACAAAAAATTCACTCGTTCCTTGCGGACCGGCAGAAAAAAATTCGCTGACCGGTTGGTGGGAAACACTGCAGTATAGATGACAAGTCACAGTTGAAACTAATTCTGCCTGAATACACTGAGAGGACACAAATCGTGGGATATCTGGTTCCTGGATAACGTTACGTTGTCTCCCCTCTCGCTAGTGGACGAACCCACTGCCTTGCAGGTATATAGTTAGGAGAACATCCTTGAATTCACATAGGTCAAAGTACTGCTGTGAAAGATATTCGTCAGGTCAGTGCTCACCTACGCCTTCCCCATCTGGATAGGTGTTAGTAGGAGAGAGAATCGAGAGGGTGCAGAGCCGAGCACTTTGTACGATCTGTCGCAGCTTCTCTTTCAGATAGGAAACGCTGAGATTCTTGTCGTTCATGGCTACTTCTTGGGGGCTTCTGCTCCCTCCTTCATCCTTAATAATGTTCTTTGCATGGATTTTTCTTTCTTGCTAGATCAAGTTTGTTTTTGGAACAGAAGCTCTACTCTGGACCCCACTTCGAAACCTGAGGAACAGACTTGGAATTGAGAAGATACAGAGTTCTCCATCAAACGCGCCAAGAAGTTCTTCAGGAAAGTGGAAACCCACGCTAATGGACTTGTTAAGGATGCGGTTGACTACGATCTCCGCGAATTCCTTAGGTATCTCTGAACTTCTCCCCCTGACAGGGATTTAGGGAAGGGCAGAACTGTTGAGTATTGTTTCCTGGGCTGGGCCTTAGATCAGATGGGGGACTGGATCGGATGGAGAGTAAGTGAACAGGTAGGTGTTAGACAGACCACCACTCCTTCTTTTTCAGGTTGTTGTTGAGATGATAAGTACTGATGGCTGCTCCGGCATCGGATGTGGTTTCTGTGAGTTTCAGTATGCCCTCGGGGCGTCGGCTACTGGGTGGTGTGTGGTTCGTCTGAATCGATGTTGTGGTGCTTGGTCTTCCCCACGCCCACTATCTCCATTCCCGCCCCGGGCTGGTGTCGCGGCTCACTCGAAAGATAAACTCTCCTCTACTTTCAATTATTTTTTTGTTTATTGAGTTCACTTACTTGGATCTCCTAGCTTTCTTTTTCTAAGGGCAGTCTTAGACCTGGGGTAAGACACTCCCTTTCAAACATTTTGAAAATGTAGCGAAGCATTCACGTAGACGGTTATTCGATGCCAGTATGGATAAACGTCGTAAGTAAACAGAGTTTGAATGACGGACGATAGAAGGTGCCCAACGCATGGATCACTGTATCGCGGAGATGTTTTAAAGAATTGCAGTGTCACCGTTATGCAGCATCAACAGTGTATCGAGAGTAAACAATTTCCCGAATAGCATCGCATCGTGGACAGTGCTGTGGGTGGAGAAAGCTTATGGATGAACGTGGCCGTCCACATCTGTCTCGCATAGTTGCAACCAACCGGAGAGCGACACCAATCACCGCCGATTTCAACCAGAGAGGTGCCAGAAACGTCTGTACCAATACCATCAGGCGATCATCAGCCGCGATAGGTTATAGGAACCACCAACCTGTACACCTTAGCTGTGAGAAAGAACATCATCACTGAACCTTGGATAACTGGAACAGTTAACCCGACATGTAAACTAGGAACTGTTCAGGCTAGTGGAGGATCTGTTGTGGTCTGGGGTGTGTTCAATTGGCGCACATTAGGACGTATTTACGATATGTGTCCATCCTTGTTGGTTATCATACACCCACAGGGTAAATGGAATTCCAGCAGGACAATGCGCCTCCCTACAGAGCCGTGGTCACTAGGACATGGCTAAAAGAGCATTCTGAGGAAATTCCCACACTGTAATGACCTCCAAGTTCATCGGACACGAAGCCCACTGAAAATATTTGGAATGCTGTGGAAAGGTCCGCTCGAGTTTTGGATTCTCTATCTAGAAATGCAACGGAAAACGGTGAAGCAAGCATGGGTGGAGATAATAACGCAAGGAACTGTACACCAATCATACATAAGATAGTATAACTGTAGTAGGGAGGAAACTAGCGGTGGAAATTTATCTATTTATTCTCAGTTTGTTTGTTTGTTTTGTGGATTTTCTAGAGTACTCCTTCCGTTTTTGGTTGTTCTTAGGTAAGATTCTATTTGATTTTTTGATTGTACTTATTTTTCATTTGAAAGTCTTTTTGTTTTGTTTCTTACTTTTAGCAACATATTTTTGCTTGCTATGTAATTGGAGTTTTTGTTTTTTCTAAGGATGAAGGTCCTTAATGTCATATGTATCAAGTTTTTCCTTCAATGATGGTGAGAGTTTCGTGGGTTTTTGCTTTCGGGACTTTTTCCTAGTCTGTTTTTCTTTAAGAAATTAATTTTTTTTCGTTTTCTAGGTTTTCTTTGTGAATGTGTCTGATGTTGGTATCTGCGGATCTCTTGGGTAGTTTTAAAATTCACCCATTGGTTATCATTCTTTTCTTTCAGATAGGAAGGATTTTAAATCTCAGCGTCCTATGTAGTGTCATTCATTTTCTGTGTGGTACTGGCATTCAATGGGGTTTCAATGTCTGAATTATAATTTGTTTCAGTTATCTTACGCTATTATGGAACTTTTGCGTACAATTTAGGATTATTTTTATCATACATTTTTGCAGCTAGTAGGCATAAATACTATTTTTACATTCAAACGTTTCATCGCATGTATAGTTTCGGTGGAGAAAATCATTTTGTAATTGGGTCCGTTTGCAACGAAGAATTCTCCATGGTACATTTTAAGTAATGGTGCAGCAGTTTTGCCATTTAACTTCCCGATGATTTCCTTCTGTTTTAAAAATCCCCTTCGAAAAGAAAAATTATTTTTTTTTGTTGGAAAAGATTCAAAAGACGTGCTCGTAACACCGAGATCTTGTTTGATTTTTCTTGTGTAGGGAATGGAAACAATCGAGTGGTCATGAAACCGAAACGTTGATGCATAAATTACATACCAGGTGGTGAACAAAGGTGTTCAAAAAAGTAAGCAGTTTGATTAAGGAGCAGATCGTTTAAAATTATCTGTTCACCTAGAATTGATTTTTCTGTCTTTTTCTTTCTCTTCGATTAACACTTTCGGACTGTTAAGCCCTTGTGGTGTGCGCTTGCCATTTCCTTTCTCCTGTTTAAATTGTGTATGAGAATTAGTTAAAACTCTGGAATCTTAATTCGGTTTTATCTTTTCTGAAAAAAAGTGAAGATATATTTTTTACAGGATTTTTCGCTGCCCGTTTTAAGTACTACATTTATTCGTTTTTCTCCGTTTCGTTGTTAGAGAGGAATCCTGATAAATAATTTAAATCTAAGCACGAACAATAGCAACGTTTGAAAGTACTTCAGTATCAGTTAACTTCCTTTTATTTTGAAACAACACGGTTAAAGATTTCCTAAAGGTAGTTCTAATTTTTCAAAGGTTTTTTTTTCAAACTTGTTCTTCGCGAGGACCGTTCTGCGTCTAAACAGAAAAAGAAAGAACTTTAAAGGGCGAAATAATTAATTTTTGTTGAATGTGGAAAACATTTCAGAATGTTTTCACTTCACAATTTTTCTTATTTCGATTTCTTTATCTTTATGGTAAAGATAAATTCCTCGGCGTTCATGATGAAAATCTTTGTCATTGCGGTTTTAGTTTCAATTTATAACTTCGCAATGTATACTTCTATTTTCACCTTCCATTTGAGGTTTTGTTATGTAAATTTCGTTACTTCTCTCTTAAAGATATTCCGACTGAACGGTACATTACTTCCCCGAACAACTTGTACTTCTGAAGCTATGCATCTTACCCGACAGTAATAACTCTAAGTAAAAAATTTGGATGTAGGAAAATGGGTAACATGCGTCATTATTACAGCAGAGGACCTTCGGGAAGCCATAGCTCAGACACACAGCCGGAAAGCACCAGATGTCGATAACATCCTCAACTACAGGTACAAGAAGTTCACTTGTATATATACAAAACTTCGGGCAGATCAACTGACGAACATGATCCAACATCCAACCCTCATCTCGGATTTCCTCACCTAGGGAGTGACGGACGATGCTAAAGGATAAAGACGACGGCACAAAAATTCCAGCCAAATATCGACCAACAGCGTATCTCCCTACGTACGCTGATCCTAAGAGTGTGCATCGTTACTAAGATGATGAAGCACACAGAAAGACAAGCCGTTACGGCAGAACAGCAAAAGCGTCACCAACAGGAATGTAGAGGATGCAATGAACAGTTACCATCGACGCTGTTGTAATGAACAAGCCTGTTCAAGATGCACAGCAACATGTACACAGTATATATCGATTACCTTAAGACCTACGATTCTGTACGCCGCAGGTGGCTGATAGAAGCCCTTGAGAACTCCAGAGTAAGCCATGTAGTCATCAAATTCATTAAGGCTGTTATGAGAGGGTGGAAGGCAACCATCAAACATCACGACTAAGCCGATTCAGATAAGGAGAGGCATCTGCCAGGGAGGTTCACCTAGCCCACTATGGTTCTGTCTAGCACTCAACCCGCTGTCAACCATGCTCAACGAAAACAAGAACGGGTTTACCATCAAGAGTAATAAGACCAACGAGTACAAACTCTCCCAAATCATGTACATGGATGACATAAAGCTGTACGCATCATCGCACAACAAACTACAGCAGCTAATCCAGATCACAGAGGGCTTGAGCAATGACATCGCGGATGGAATTCGGTCTAGAGAAATGAATGAAAGACACACGGTAAGAACCGAGGATAGCACGATTCACGTAACTACCAATTGGAGACTATAACGAATTAAATTTCTCCGTCATTTTTGTCCACGCCGGGCATCGAACCCGGGTCCCCTCATTCCGGAATAAGTCGCTCTCCCAACTGAGCTACTCGGACGTATGCTCTCGTTGCTATCTGCCTTTATCTCATGTGTGTCCTGCTGTGCAGGCACGTCACAAGACCTTAGATGAGATCTTAGCTATGCAGGAAGGAGAAACCTGTAAGTGCCTTTTTACGCCTCAGGCACAACGCCTGGTACACAAAGAAAACAAAAACAATCTTGCCTCCAAATACAACCAAAGGTTGGAGAGGCTAATGAAGAACAAGCCCAACGCTTGGGGATCATCCACAGAGCTAGAGGAAATAATGCGCCTTGCCAAGACAACTTTCACTAAATACATTGTATCTCCAGCACCACCCGAAATCAGCAGTATAAAGGCTGACGATTGAACGGGCAGAAATAGGACGGAGAATGATTGATCTCCAGAAATACGGACACAAAGAAATCAGCAGCCTCAGAAAATACTTCCATCAGAGCGTGATGCACTGATGCTCCTTCACCAAGCGATAAGCCAGAGTGACAAGAAGTACGCTGCCCTAGACCTCCCTAACTAGAACATCGAGATTAGAGCTAAAAGAGCCAAAAGAAGAAGCTTGAGACAAGAAAGTTCTGCACGGAAGGACCTACAACGATCTTCAATCCAACCATGCGCATAAGACAGCGTCCAATGCATGGCTAACAAACGGATCACTCTGACTCGAAACCGAAGTGTTCTTGATGGCTATATAAGATCAAGTTGTAAATACCAGAAACTATCGGAAGCATATCCTGAAGGACACGTCAGTGGAAAGCGACACATATCGGCAATGCCATCAAGCGCCAGAAACCATCCACCATAATACAACAGGGTGCAGAGTCCTTATACAAGCAGAGTACACAAACAGACACAATCAAGTCGCCAAGATCCTCCACCAGAAATTGGCAAGAAAGTACCATCTCATTACAAATGAGCCTGTCACATGCTACAAGTATGACCAAACAACGCTTCTAGAGAGCAACACCCCCAATATGTATTGGGACAGATTGATAAGACCATCCCCCACAATCAGCCCGACATCGTCCTGGTCGACAAGGAAAATAAGTCAACATACCTCATTGACATAACAGTGCCCAACACATGCAACATCCAGAAGACGCACGGAGAGAAAACTGCCAAAGTATAACGACCAAGATACAAAGTCAAGAATGTGATGTATGGAGATGGTCACCATCGTCTCCATAGGTAGTATCAGCCACAGGAGTTGACCTAAGACCTTTCACAACTTTATACAAACACTATACCTTCAACTTAACACGTACATTGAGCTACAGAAGGCAGCTATCCTGAACACTTGTACGATGGTAAAGAAGTTCCTGGACAACAAAAAGAACTACCACTTCTCAGACTTGATACATGGTACCGTCCCAGAAGGAAGAATAAATATCTCCCCAGGAAGGGGTGGAATGATCTTTAATAATAATAATAATAGTATTATTATTATTATTATTATTATTATTATTTTTGAAAAACTAAATAGTCCAAATTTTATTGACCCTGCTATATTTTAGTAAACATTTACTTTTATGACTCACCTGCCTTCTTTGTTTGGTTTTAAGGTGGACCTCAAGTAATTTTGCTTCCAATACTTTTAATGGGAAAACTTCTGTACACATTTTCTTCACAATTAATGCGTTCCCAAGGATGAAAATTTGAACATCGATTAAAATAACTTCATATTATAACTTGGAATTCTTAATATTTCCTAAAACATAACCATGATTATATTAAAAATTAATAACTTTTCCTTTGGTGGTGTTGAAACCAGAAAAAAGATGGCGCGACCTGTACTTTGATGACGTCAGTAGACAAACAAATGTTGGATTGCGTAATTATGGTTATGTTTTAGAAAATATTAAGCATTCCAAGTTATAATATGAAGCTATTTCAATCGATGTTGAAATTTTCATCATTGGGAATGCATTAATTGTGAAGAAAATGTGTACAGAAATTTTCCCATTGGAAGCATAGGAAGCAGAATTACTTCAGGTCCACCTTAAGACGAAAACATTCGTCTATCCACCTACCTAAGTACCGTGCAACATCAGGAATTAGTAAACCTTATGAGTTGCTATGATTTAATTCCACTTAGCATATGCGGAATTGTGGGCTCGGTGTGGTAGTAAGTGACGCGAATGTATGCAACGTGTTGTACGTAAATAAATGTATGCTCTCGAATAACTCATTTTATTTCACACCGACAGAGATCTTGACATGCTAAAGATGCATATCATAAATTATCTGAAAAGCGCACCAGGATGTTCTTGTCGCTGACAGTGTATCAGATGAAACTAAAAAGCAAAGATGAGGGTGTGGTGTGGAGAGGTGCAAGACGTGTAGAGTAACGTTCATTTCATTGCAGTTTAGTTGTTACAATAAATACATAATAACATTGTACATATACAAAGTGATATAATGTGGTAACAACATGGAACGAGGAGGGAGAAAGCCAAATTGGCCTGACTTAGCCCTCTTATCCCAAAATAACCAGAATACTCTTAAGAGAACAAAAAGTCACGCTGGCATGCTACTCAAGGGCGGATGAAAGTGTAACAACAAGTTTACACAATATTATTGCACTATGTGGCATTAGCTAATAAATAACACTTTAATTTTTTCTTGAATAGCGTAATATTGTTTAGGAATATAAGATCACTAGGCAGCGAATTCCACAATGTAGGACCAGCTTAATTAATATGAGATCTAAAACTCTCTGTTACTTTAAACATAGGGAATAAAAAGTTCTTATTTCTTGTATAATGAGAATTACTGTGTGTGTTAAGTATGAATAAATCCTGATACAAATTATTTTTAGTTCTCTTGAACATTGATTTTCATATATTATTGTCATATAATTGCTGTATTGATAAGATGTGAAAATCATTGGATTTAAGCCTAGAGTGAAAAAGCGTGCTGGAGTAACGATTATTTGATAATTTAAGTTCTAAAAGTCTAATAAATTTATTCTGAAGCATCTGTAATCTGTTTATATTATATTTAGTTGTTTTACCCTACGCAATAATTAAGAAGAGTCTGAATTAGTGTATTGTATAAAAGAATCATCAGTTGAGGGGTCAGATTATTCAACTAATGACTCCGATGTTTTTAGCAATCCTCTTGGAAAGGTAATTTATATGACTATTTAATTTTAGGTCACGCTGAATTAAAATCCCCAGATAATTATGACTCTGAACAACTTCGATAGGTATCCCATTAAGGGATATATGTTGGTATGGGGGTGAAAAAATTAATTTGTTAATAAAAATCAAAATTTTGGTTTTACTAAATTTAATAGTAAGGTCATTCATAGTCAATCAGTCGATTATTAACATGAAAAGGCCTTCCAATTGTGATATAAGTACATCAATATTATTTCCATGAATTAATAATGTTGCGTCGTCAGCATAAAGAATTAAGTCACAATTATGTAAATAAGTAGAAATATCATTAATATAAATATTGAAAAGCAAAGGAGAGAACATCAAGCCCTGTGAGACCCCTGTACTAATGGGTTTTTAAGTCAGATTGGACATGATCAATTTCTGTATATTGCTGGTGACCTCTAAGATAATTTTTGAAAAGTACCTCTGATACCAATATCATATAATTTCTTTAATAAAAATTCGTGATTCAAGGTGTCAAAACCTTTTGATAAGTGTATAAAGAGACCCAATGTAATTTCATTATGAGTTAGGTTTCTTTGAATTTTGGTGTTCAGATGCACCAAAGCAATTTCAGTCGAAGAGTTTGCTAAAAATCCGAATTGGTTACCATTTAAAATATTAAATTTTTCTAAGAACGGAAGTAATCTAGTAAAAATCAATTTTTCAAATATTTTAGCAAATATGGAAAAATATTATATATGGTGGAGAGATGAAAAACGTGCAGTAGAGATGTATGATATGTGAGATTGCTATGTTTTGTTAAAATTATGTAAATTTGCTTTTATGATAACCTGATGATATGCAAAAATAAAGTACATCCATTGTGAGGAACATAAGATTAAGAACACCATTTATGCGCAGTGATTTTGTTTTATCTTGTCGACGAAGATTTTTTCTGGCTCTGCTTCTTCAGAACGAACGGCTAGTAAATATTCAAATCACACATGACGTCATCAGTTGTATTCAAGGCCACGAATTTTGATCAGTTGCTCACACGTGTTCGATAGCAATGATGTAGATGCCATGTCGTTGAAATGTTGCGAGGAATTTTAATGAATATAGAAAAATTCCAAAATAGCAGGTTTGATGGTAGATTCCGGCTTATCCATACGTTTTGCTTCTTCAAAGAGAAACCTATGGTCCTTTTCGTGATTATGCTTAGCCATTGATGACTTCTTTCAATCTGCGTAGTTCTAATTGCACATCTTGTGCTCCTTCAATCGATAAAGCAAGGCCCCTTCCGGTCTGTTCTGTATACGAAAGATCACATGCATATGGGATTTGTTAGATTTCTCACGAATTTTTATCATCAGCATGGTCCTTCGATCCGAAAAAGTTCATTTTGTTTATGGGTTTAAAAATCCCTTTGAAATAAAATTTTTTGATACATTTTGAAATTTTAAAGGCAAAGTCACGATAAAATGGAACAATGGCTGAATTCTCCCGTAATGGATGTACATAAAAGTCAACGTTGAGGAAGGCTTCGTTTCCAACATTTTTAAATTTCCTTTGTCTGCAACAAAGGGACTGTATCCTCTCTGTTCTGATATACTTTTGAGAAAATCAAGTATTTTCGTACAGTCTTCGTTTGAACATGTACTTTACGGTATACATAACTGTAGAAGGCGATGAGTTTTTTAGTTGCTGCTCGTGATTGGACCTGGTATGTGGAGGTGAAGGAACAGTAAAAAGGCTTACTTACGACGATAAATTGTAGTTACGATAAAGTGTATTTATGGATGGAACTTGCTGTTCGTTACTGCTTCATGCTCAGGAAATAGAACAAGTTTACGTAAGTTACTATTCTTTTAACTCTGACCGCTAAATGCATTTAGTTAGATTTACAGTAGTTGATTGTGTGATGCGTTCAACGAATCAATTAAATAAAATCATTAACTAATTATGTAACAATTACTTCAAAAATCAAAAACATTGTAACTCATAAGATTTGAAATTTAAACTGGGATGTTCCTGTCGCCTAACGGTGATTTCCACATTTCCTAACAGTAACGAAATTAGTTGCAACGCCGCAGCTAAAGTGCAGAAATAAAAAAGAAGCCCAAAACCTATGTGCGCAAGGCTTGGAAACAGTTTCTTTAGCCATGAGCAATGATCCACGTATATTAGACTGTTTTTTCAGTCTTGGCGGTAGATTATATCGATCACTGGTGAGGAGTTATAAGAAAGAAAGCAGTAAATCAAGTAATAATCAATAAGTGCTAGATTAATAGGGTCTGTAAAAGAAAGTGAGGCTCTTCACTTACTGAGATAAAGGAAATGAAATAGGAAAGAGATGGGAAGTGTACATTGAGAAATCCATATTTGATGACGCAATGAAAGACTCTACGGTAAATAAGAACTTTCATGGCGTAGCGCTTTTACTTAGCACACGTAGCGATGTTTCAAGCAACGAAATTATTTATTTTTGAGAGTGGCAGTTCGACATATACTCTTAGTGGCCAATTTACTTGGATCAGTGGACCATTTTATTCAATTAAGCTGATACGTTATCCGTTGTTGTCACATCATTAGGGATATATAATCAAATGAAATGGAACATTTCTCGTCGATTTGAAAGGGCTACTAATGGTGTAATCTAAGTTGCCGTAGAGTTTTTAACATTTGAATGCAGTAGTTTAAGTGATTGAGTAACTATTGTTCGCAGTTAGCTTCGTTGAGTATATATTCACACATAAGACAAGGTTCAACATATATAGATAAAAACTGGAACCATATAGCGGGTGTATAGGGAAGTCCTTAAACAGGGAAGTAATTTCTGAACGCAAAATGCTAGAATTGTGGAAGTAGTGTGTACATATAGTAAAGTGACTATGTTCTATCAGATGAGACCGATTGCAGGACCCCTAGCGGCAAATTTTGGACGTTAGCGATCCTATCGCGAGAACCCAGAGAGATCGCGAAAACAAAAAATCAATAGCAAACGTGTAGAGCGTCACCGATTTAGTATGAAATGACGCCCTACATTCACCAAAAACTACAACAGAAGTCCGGAAATACAGATCTCTCGGTATCCGATCACCGGCATAAATACGTCACAAATGACATCGCAAAACGTAAAATCTGTAAACGAATTTTGCCTGCAAAACAGCGAAGGATGGATGAAAGTATGCAAATGGAACGCTACGTCATACCTCATCGGGAAGCATAAATTGGCGGTCAGGGAAGGTTTGTCAGACAGTGCGGGGATTGGATCTTCGAGTCTACACAGTATTCCAACGAGGAGTACTGCGAGATGGTTATGTTGTACGGGGAATGCGGTCATCGGGCAAGAGAGGCAGCACAATAATATGCATTACGTTTCCTTAATCGTTTTCATCACACTGCGGCTACTGTCATCAATGTCGATCGCTGGCTGAGAGAAACCGGGAGCATTACAAGTCGTTCCCGTCCAGGTAGGCCGACACTTACAGGTGTGTAAGTGCAGCCAGTGGACGTCCTGCCCTATGTGCTAGCCCACATACACTGCAGTATGAGAGACATCAATGCGACGTGTGACCTTACATTTGGTCGTGTATGGCAAATTTCTACAACCCCGTATTACCCAAACACGCAGCAGTAACGTAACACCTGAAATGCTGCAGAACGTCCAAGAAGAAGTTCTAACTTGAATACAGATGTGTATTGCTGCCGATGGTGGACACACCGCGAATGCTTAAGTATTAGTACTGACATTTTGTATTTCTAGAACATTATTTTGTGTTTTTCTTCTTCATAATGTACTACTGCTGTATGAATTTCCTACTACTTTACTGTACAGTACATAATAAATTGTACCTTGCTGACACGTACATCTATTAGTTTTATTAGTAAATTTGCATCACCTTATAATGTCCCACTTCTGCACGCAATGAGTGACGTTTTTATGCCGGTGATCGGATACCGTGAGATCTGCATTTCCGGGTTTTATTGCAGTTTTTGGTGAATGTAGGGCGTTATTTCATACTAAATCGGTGACGCTCTACACGTTTACTATTGGCCATTTTTTCGCTATCTCTCTTGGTTCTCGCGATAGGATCGCTAACGTCCAAAATTCGCCGCTAAGGGTCCTGCTATCGATCTCATCTGATAGAACATAGTCACTTCACTATATGTAAACACTACTTCCACAACTCTAGCATTTTGCGTTCAAAAGTTATTTCCCTGTTTAAGGAATTTCCTATAAACCCTGTCTTACGTGGGATGTGAATCTAATAAATTGGAGATATACCCGCACATACACTGTTACGCACGTATCAATATAATAAGTACACACCGATTCGCTGAAGTAGGTGTAGAACTTTCCTGAATCTTATTTATTACTGCCATACGTTATATACACAAATCTCAAGCAGAAGATGAAAGTAAATATTAATTAAAAACCAATACGTAATGTTTGCAATACTGCAATATTGTGGACTAATTCGGAATATTCTATGGAAACGTATTATCTGAGAGGCGTTCGGAAGTTCTGATGTATGGAATGTGTAAAATGAATGAATGTGTAAATGAATGAATGTGTAAACATTTCCACAAAGTCTTTAGCAGTAATACAGTACATACGAGAGCTTATATATCTTAAAAGTAAAGTCAGTTCAGTATTACGCTCATAAATTGTTCAATTATACTAGTTGCGAATTATGAACAATTTATGACCTTAAAACGGGACTGTCTTCACTTTTAGGATATACAAGCTCTCTTATGTATTACTGCTAAAGACTTTGTGAAAATGTTTACACACTCAATATGTTTACCCATATATCAGGACTTCCGAACGCATCTGAGATAATACTTTTCCATAGGAAATTCTGAATTAGTCCACATTATTGTAGTATTGCAAACATTACCTATTGGTTTTTAATTAATATTTACTTTCATCTTCTGTTTGTGATTTGTGTAGTTAACGTATGGCAGTAATAAATAAGATTCAAGACAGTTATACACCTACTTCAGAGGATCAGTGTGTACTTATTATATTGATACGTGTGTAAAAGTACATGTGAGGGTATATCCCTGATTTATTAGATATATTCACACTTCTGAAGCAATTAAGTAATTACTAACGGACAGGTTGGAAGGATCAGCACTTACTTTCAGTTTTGACGTCTTTATTCTCTCTCCCTTCACTGAAATTTTAGGTCATCATGCAATGTAATCGCCACGTTGTAATTTATTCACTGGCATACACTGAAGTGCCATAAAAAACTGGTACAGACGAGCTTGTGCAAAATACATAGCAACGTCACCTATGCGTGTACTCGGTTGCGTCCGCCATTGCATATATAAAGCGATAGACATCCTTGCCAGCTGTCAGAGCTGTTTTCGGCATGAGAATGACAAGTAATAAAGATTTAAGCGATTTTCAACGCAGTATCATAGTTGGCGCTTGTGAGATCGGCCATAGTATTTCGGAGGTAGAAACGAAGTTCGGATTTTTACGGACGACCATTGCAAGGGTGTTCCGTGACTACAAGAATTCCGGCAAAACCTTTAACCTACAATACCAATGTGGCCGTAAAAAGACATTGGGTGAACGTGACCATCGTCGGCCGTCAATAATCGTTTCACGTGATAGGCGTGCAACACTCTCGCAGGTATCATCGGAATTCAATGCTATAGCCTCAACATGCATCAGCGTCCAGACTGTGCAACGTACCCTGCACGATATGGGCTTTGGGAGCCGACGCCCAACACGAGTTCCCTTGGTGTGTACACGACACAGAGCTATGCGCCTCGCTTGGGCACGGCAACACCGCCACGCCGCCCCGGTGGCGCAGTGGTCTAAGGCGCTGGCCTCTGATCATTCGTCCGTAAGGGGTCCGGGTTCGAATCCCGGTGAGGCATGGATGTTGTGTTTGTCTTACGGTACTGGCTCTCTCCCTTCCCTGGAACCAGTGACCCTAAATTAGGGACGGGCGACTGCTTATAGCCCATTGAGTTGTTCACGGTGGTCGTTAAACCTCCAATCAAAAAAAAAAAAAAAAAAAAAACACCGCCACTGGACACTTGATGACTGGAAACAAGTAGGCTGGTCTGACGAGTCACGTTTCCAACTGTATCCGGCAGATGGAAGGATTCGTGTGTGGCGCAAACCCCATGAAGCCATCGATACCGCCTGTCAACAGGGAACTGTACCGGCTGGTGGGGTGTTCGTAATGGTATGTGGTGTGTCTATCTGGATTTCACTGGGACCCCTGGTACGTCTACAAACGTCTGTGACCGCCGGCCAACGCTATGTGCGCATCTTTTCTGACGAGGTACAGCCGTTCATGTCCTGCATTCATGCTGATGGGTTGGGCCTGTTCCAACAGGACAATGCCCCTCCACACAAGTGTCTGGACGCCACATTATGATTAGAGGAGCATTCATCTGAGTTTGGGGTGTTGCCATTCCCACCCAAGATCCCAGATCTGAACGTGATAGAACACATTTGGGATGCCATGCAACGCGCTATCGAACACAGGAATCCGAGACCTCGGAATGGACCCGAATTGTGGAACTCTCTGCAGGAAGTGTGGTGTGCATCGCCTACAGCATATTTCCAGAAGCTAGTGGAGTCCATGCCCCGTCGTATTTCTCCAGTCCTGCGCTCCCGTGGGGGACCTAACAAGTATTAGACTGGTGTACCAGTTTTTCTGGCACTTCAGTGTATATCAACAATACGTGTTCATCAATTAAAACACACATATCAAACAAAGTTTTAATTCCTTTCGCTATATCAACTCTCTATAATCTATTTGTGATATTCGCTAATCGTATCAATCTCTTTGTGATATCCAAACACTACCACATTATTCACATTCAACACCGTTTATATATTTTGTTTTGACTCCCTGTCAGCGCTGCCAAATTGTAAATGCTGTTACAATATGCCGTTCAGTAAAAACGTCTGGAACCAAGGAGTAACGAAATTTACATAGGAACACAGAAGCTCAAAAGGAAGGTAGAATAGAGTCACAGTGCATCGAGTGTTGGAAGATAGTGACTGCTTGAAGGAGTGGCGCAAGTGTCAGCAAAACAGCTACGCTTGTGCGATTCGGGAAAGTAGCAGTACTGAGAGTGATTGACGCACCACAAAGCTGGTAGTGAGAGTTTGATCTGTGGTCAGAAATATCTAATATCCGCCTGAGGTGAGCAAAAAATAGCCAACTTCGTACCGGCAAACGTACCTTCAATAGTCAAACAACAGACGATTAAAGTTAGGTACAACGCCATACCAGAGAACTTATGCCGTACTTTACACAGTCCGCCTTACAAGTAAAGAAGACCTCTATGTAAACCACTGCTGCCTACTCAAGAAAAAAGTTTCCACCATGCGCTCGTTGGACTCCAAATGAATGAAAATTAGTCATGTAGTATTACAAAACGCGTTTTCATTCGATGGGAGACCATGAATTTCGAGATAACAGAGTGAGAGAATTGATTGATCTTGCATGGTCACGATAATCCTTGCTGGAAAAGGCAGTGTAACAGTATAAGCCATGTTTCCATAGGAAATAAGCAGCCATCGGTCAGCCATCCATAAACCGCTAATCACTTCAAATAATGCAACAAACAGATCGGCGGAGTGTAAGAAACATTGTGTGAAAACACAAATTTGTCCGTGACGATATCGAAACCGCGCCCCCTCACTCCGGATTAAGTTGCTCTCCCAACTAAGCTACACAGACGCTGCATATTTGTCTTATTGACGTGCTTTACCTCTTTAGTACGCTACATCATCTTCCTCTTAATTGTTTTTGTATTTGAAGCGAAGTAGGAGTTTTTCATTAACTCCAGATGATGTATGGAATGAACATCATACATTTTTTCAAAGAACCCAACGGCCAGTGGATTCATTTTTATGTTCGGGTGCCAATGTGAAAACGCCAATTTGTCATCACCCCTCACTCCGGAGCAAGTTGTTCTTCCAACAAAGTAATACGGACGGAATGTATCGCTGCATGTTTGTTGTCTGAACACGTGATTCCCCTCTGTAGTGCGTCACAATTGATCTTGGAGTGCAACCTAAAAGAAAACTGTGGTTTTGACTGACGAGTCAAGATACATAGTTTACTAGTATAATGGTCGTACCTGTGTGGGGTGTATGCTGGAGGAAAGGTCCCTTCCTGACTGTATCTTCGCAACAATGCAGTTTGGCAGAGGCACCGTGACGGTATGGAGCTGGGTTTGGTGGTTCAGCTTTGGCCCATTAGTTGTTGTGAACTAAACCATGAATGATGAGCTCTACCTAAATGCCGTGGAGACAATTGTGCACTGCCATTGTTGTGGCAGTAATTTGGTAAAGGCCCGTACTTTTGTCAGCAAGACGACGAAATTGGTCTGAGAAAATGGGCCGGCCAGCTCAGGACCCGGACCTGAGCGAAGGCCATCTAGAAAATACAAGGCCATGACATTAGACAGATGAACTACCTATTTTAGTGACGTCATGCAGATACCATGGCTTCTAATTGGTTTTCAACGCTGTCGTGTATGATTTCAAAGGCGACAGTGACGTATCATGCCGTGTAACATAAATTACATCACAAAAAATGGAACTGATCTCTCTAATGTCATGGACTTGTACTTTCTGGACGGCCTTGCTTTTGAACCCTGTAGAGCATCTCTGGGATGAATTTGACCGTCGATGGCATTGCATAAGAGATCGCCTAACAAAGCTGAACTGCTCACTCTTTGAAGGTCGAATGGAGGAACATATCGAGGGTATTTACAAAAATCTGGTTCACAGTGTTCAACAAATACTAGGGGCAGATGTAAACTCCAAATGTTTCAGTCAACATAATTGTGTTTTGTGTAAGTAAAGATTATTTATAGACTTGCAGGTGTACGAATATTAATGGCAGGGCAGTGTATATAACATATGGAGCAACATAATTCGGTATATAAGTCCTGCTTTTAGTTGATGTAAGGCCAACAGTGGCGTATCTTAGGTCCAAGACCTGAGCTATCTCACCTGTCCTCTCCCTTCCCGCCACCCTCCCACAGTACCGTTTTTGTTTTAAATTGCGAAGTTTATTTTTTCAGTTGTTAATTAATAGAACTAACTTTTTATATTAACTTTAGGTACACGCTATTGCTAAGATAAATAATTATAAGGATTAGGGTTATGACACTTATTTGCTCATGAACTCCATTCTTCTGAACACTTTATTTGTACATGCACTCCATTTTTCTTTCCTTTTGGTGAAGTTGAGTCTTACGTGTCCATAAAAAGTTTTTTCTGAGTACTTTATCACATTTAGAAAGAATACTTTTCTCTGTTGACAAAACAGTCAAGTTTCTCAAGTGTACATGCCCTTGTGTGGTCCTAAGACATGTTTTGATTCTTTTTAATGAAGAAAAACTTCAGTTGTAGTTGATGGAAACTTTAATACTAGGTCTGCTAATTTGTACACCTCAATAAACACATTGTCCAATTTATTCACTTTAATGTAACAAATAATGTATCTTACTAATTTCTTTCTGTATTCAAGAAGGAAATAAGAAACACCTTCACAGTTCATTTTTTGGTCAAACTGTATCAAAATTTGAAGCATGGGATTCTTTAAGTTTTGACGGTAGATGATCAGAAAAGCTATCACAAAATTTAACAAAACGTTACGAACCCAACAAAGTCACGAATTAAGATATAACATCATTAATTTTAATTCATTGACACTTCATACAACTGAAACAACTTTCGCTATACACGGCTGTTATGGGCTGGAGCATGAAAGTAACTAAGGTAGTCTTGAGTCTTCTCTTTTCTTAGCGAACCGTCGCATAAGGCAATGAATGATCAATTCACCGTTCACCTGCTCCTTTATGTTGTCATGGAAACGCTAGCACGTGAAAGTATCCAATGTCTTGGAATTACACAGCGAAGACCGTAGGCGAAGGCTGGTAGAGCTGATTGAGTCACGATGACGAAGACCGCAGGAAAAGGCTGGTAGAGCTGGTTGAGTCACGATGACGAAGACCGCAGGCGAAGGCTGGTAGAGCTGGTTGAGTCACGATGACGAAGACCGCAGGCAAAGGCTGGTAGAGTTGGTTGAGTCACGATGACGAAGACCGCAGGAGAAGGCTGGTAGAGCTGGTTGAGTACCGATGACGAAGACCGCAGGCGAAGACTGATAGAGCTGGTTGAATCACGATGACGAAGACCGCAGGCGAAGGCTGGTAGAGCTGGTTGAGTCGCGATGGCGAAGACCGCAGGAAAAGGCTGGTAGAGCTGGTTGAGTCACGATGACGAAGACCGCAGGCGAAGGCTGGTAGAGCTGGTTGAGTCACGATGACGAAGACCGCAGGCAAAGGCTGGTAGAGTTGGTTGAGTCACGATGACGAAGACCGCAGGAGAAGGCTGGTAGAGCTGGTTGAGTACCGATGACGAAGACCGCAGGCGAAGACTGATAGAGCTGGTTGAATCACGATGACGAAGACCGCAGGCGAAGGCTGGTAGAGCTGGTTGAGTCGCGATGGCGAAGACCGCAGGCAAAGGCTGGTAGAGCTGGTTGAGTCGCGATGACGAAGACCGCAGGCGAAACCTGGTAGAGCTGGTTGAGTCGCGATGACGAAGAGCGCAGACAAAGGCTGGTAGAGCTGGTTGAGTCACGATGACACCATCCTTCCACTAGTCGGTTGGTTTTTGATCGCCAGGCTGAATCTTTCAGTCAAAAGAAACGAACCAGCACATGTCTTTTTTTCGCAGCGAAAACATCGATATACAGTATCTTAACACCGTCGATAATTGACTTTTATTTGTGCTTTCTCCGGGCTTCTCATGTAGCCTAGCAAGAGTCGAATATACGCCTCCGAAGGTCAACTACGGCTGTATCACTTATGCGATGTGCAAGCTGTTGCTGCTACAGTAATGATAAAATAATTGTCTCGTTTAGGTGAATGAAGCATACTGTGTGTTGCATCGTCTACGTTTTATGCTTACAGGAGGTGTTAGCATGGAAGATGATCTTTAAAAGGAAATATCTGACTCACAAGAAAAGAGGAACAACAGAAGTTATCTACAAGGCTGGCTTTGTTTATGCATATACGCAATACTGATTCACTTTGTAAGTGATCACATTCGCCAGTAACCAGACTTTTAGATATAATGGAAATGCGGGGAAATGTGTTTCTGTAGATGAGAACGAAGTTAAGTACTACATTTCATGAAAATTCAATCTGGAAACTTTGAAATAGTGCATGTTACAAAAGGCTGGACTATAACGCTAAAACCTGTGATCTTAGATCAGCAAAGGGAATCATATATTAAATTTAATGAACATTCAGTTTACTATATACAGTATATTAAATTTAGGAACATTCAGTTTACTACACTGACGGAAAAAAGAATCCCAACACCACGAAAAAATAGTTGTAGAGGAATAAAATGGCGGCAATACATTTGTATAGGTAACATATTTAATCGATTAAGGTTTCAAGATCACAGCTTATTGTAAGCGCGAGAAGAGCCATTTTAAATGTGAAATGCTGGTATATTAATAACCGGTGTAACCGCCAGAATGTTGAATGCAAGCACGCAAACGTTCATGCATTGTGTAGTACAGGTGCTGGATGTCAGTTTGTGGGATGGAGTTCCATGCCTGTTGCACTTGGTCAGTCAATACAGGGACGGTTAATGCTGGTTGGGGGTGACGCTGGAGTTGTCGTCCAATGATGTCCCATACGTGCTCGATTGGTGAAAGATCTGGTGATCTAGCAGGCCACGGCAACATGTCGACACTCTGTAGAGCATGTTGGGTTACAACAGCGGTATGCGGGTGAGCTTTATCCTGTTGGAAAACGCCTCCTGGGATGCTGTTCATGAATGGCAGCACAACAGGTTGAATCAACAGACCGACGTACAACTGTGCCGTCAGGGTGCGTGGGATAACCACGAGAGTGCTCCTGCTGTCATAGGAAATTGCTCCCCAGACTATAACTCCAGGTGTAGGTCCAGTGTGTCTCGGCCGCACACAGGTTGGTTTCAAGCGCTCACCTGGCCTCCTTCTAACCAACACACGGCCATCACTGGCACCCAGGCAGAACCGGCTTTCATCAGAAAACACAACAGATCTCCACTCCGTCCTCCAATGAGCTCTAGCTTGACACCACTGACGTCGCAAACGGCAGTGCTTTGGAGTAAGTGGAATGCACGCTACAGGGCGTCTGGCTCGGAGCTTTCCTTCAAGTAACCGATTTGTAACAGTTCGTTGTGTCACTGTGGTGGCAACTGCAGCTCAAATTGCTGCCGCAGACGCGGTACGATGCGCCACGGCCATACGCCGTACACGGCAGTCTTCCCTCTCAGTAGTGCCACGTGGCCGGCCGGAACCCGGTCTTCTTGAGGCAGGACCTTCCCTTGACCACCGCTGCCAACAATCATGCACAGTGGCTACATTCCTGCCAAGTCGTTTTGCAATATTGCGGAACAAAAATCCACCTTCTCGTAGCCCTATTACACGACCTCGTTCAAACTCCGTGAGCTGTTGATAATGGCTTCTTCGTCTTTTTAAAGGCATTCTTGACTAACATCAACACCCTACGTCGAATCTCAACGATAACTAACGCTCACGAACTTTACAGCAAACCTGCTTTGCATGTTCCGAGGGGCGTTAGTAGCGCCTCTCGGAACATGTGAGAGTATATCTTACAGATGTACTCTCACCGCCTACCAACTGTCGTTTATCTAACACAACCCCTTCTTTGTGTCGGGATTTTTTTCCGTCAGTGTATATCATCATCATCATCATTGTCAACCATTATCAATCCACTGCTGGACGAAGGTCTCCCCAAGTTTCCTCCACAACGGTCTGTCTTGTGCCAGTCTCCTCCATGTCACCCCTGCATACTTTCGAATTTCATCCACCCATCTCCCATGTGGTCTTCTACAATATATTAAAGTTCATTAAATTTAATATATTGTATATACAATATATTAAATTTAATGAACATTCACGGGCCAGTGGGGGTGATTGAAGCTGACATAAACTTTGCTCTTCATAAATCACTACTTCAAACGCTAAGCATGGAAACAGTACTGTAATGTCTTCTATCTTTTATTGTTTTATTTGCATCGATATAGTTTGTCACTACAAAGAATCTGTATAATTGGGCATTTAAGAAAAATGTGGATTTTCTACTATAGGAAGCCTGAAACCATTTTTTGTTCTGAATTTTCGTTTTAATTAAAGGTCTGCTTTGAAAAATTATTTTCGTTATAGGAGACGATTCAACTGGCGCAGTGGTCTAAGCGATGGCTTTTGACCACTCGAACGAGATGGGTTCGGGTTCGAATCCCTGTTAGGCATGTATTTTGTGTTTGTCTTACCGCAGTGGCTCTCTCCCTTCCCTGGATCCAATGTCTCTAAATTAGGGACGGGCGACTGCTTATAACCCATCGAGTTGCTCACGGTGGTCGTTAAACCTTCAATCACAATCACATCACACTATAAGCAGTCGCCCGTCCCAAATTTAGGGCCATTGATTCCAGGGAAGAGAGAGAGAGCCAGTGCCGTAAGACAAACACAACATCCATGCCTAACCGGGATTCGAACCCGGTTCCATCTCGGACGAATGATCAGAAGTCACCGCTCAGACCACTGCGCCACCGGGGCGGCAAAATGCGATTAAATAACGTAACATGATGTACATATTTTCCATGTAGAGTTATAAAAATTTCTACTTTTTGCTTGATTTCTGTGATAAAATTGCATGCTTGCAGAACCTAAATATGTTAAAGTTTAAAACGTTTGTAACGTGATATAAATTTACTTACTCAGTGGCGTAATACAGTATCTACAAATATTCTAGCCTTTTCCCTTAACAAAGGGACTTCTTCGAGGCTGTGGTTGGATATAAAATGCAAAAAATTAGAACTTGCAAGAAAGAAAAATGTTTTTTTTTAAAGAATAACGTACAAGATATGGTGTGACATGTACCCTAATTTAACCTTCTATTTGAGTTTCTGTATTTTCATGTAAATTTGGTTTATTCTTTTATAACGTTTTGTCTTGACCCCAGAGATTCCTTCTCGTTGGATTCAACTGACAGCAGGTCAAAGTGAAACTACGCAATAAACCTCGAGAGATTCAGTCTTCAGTATGCTATCATGTTTCGACAGTACTATGTTATAGAGGAACGCAGACTGCTATCATGTTTTAATGATATTTAATAGTTGTGTGCAGTAAGTTTCATTTGTTGAAAAAGCGTGATATATCTATGTGATACGTAAGATTGTGATATAATCAGATCATCATTCGTTGTTTGAGCGACTGTTAATTATCAATGTTGATTATCTGACATGCTGAAAGGCTGCTGAATAAACAAGATGGAACATTTAAGTTATGCTTCTTAATTTACGATCCCTAGCTCTTTATTCCAGAAGTGTTTCATTATGTCAAATTAAATTTTCACCTGCTACGGCTGAGACTCGTCTGGAAAAGTAACCTTGAAGTTATAATGACAATTTAAGTCTCTAGTAGGCATTAAGTGAAACTAAGTAAATGCAATGGCATACAGAAAATATTATAATTATGAGTGACATTGCGTGTGTAGTTCCATAGAGACACAACACTGCATGCCAGCTTGCTGGAAAGGATAGTAATTGTCTGCTTAATGGCAGACTCTTTAAAGTTCGTGCTTAAGATAAAACATTTCGAATACTATTCCATATGCTGAAAAATGTACATTTCAAAATTGCCTTTATTCTTCAGTAAAATAACATTTCTATGTACATGACAATGGAATTCTGCCAATAAATACAGCGGTATATACATCAGCTGGAAAGTTCCAGTGAAACGTAAAACAAAATATTGTTAAAATCATAAAAAAAATTATTTCGCCACGTAGGGCGAAGGAGAGGCAGACAATAAAGCACGAGCGATACAAACGAAAATGTTTACCTACAGTATTGTAGACAGGGCAAGACATGATTCTATACTATGCACAAATTCCAATTAAGCATTACTACCATACCAAAGATTAAACATTAGGTACTAATTCACAGAAATGCAACAGTGATGCTACATTCAAAATTTACAACATATGTACAGAAGTATTCAGTGACAAGGGGAAATAACGCTAAATGTACTCAGAAGGGCATCTTGTTACATTATATTATACACACAGTGACTAATATTTAAAAAAAATATTCAACATAATGAAGGGGACATTGCGTGGGCAGTAAACTGTGCAGAAGGAAGAATTATATACAACAACATAAAACCCAACATTATCGAAGAGAACATGAGAAACATGGTGAGCTATCTTCAATGGCACATTAAAACAGAAAAATCACAAATAGCGAAGCACCAAAATTAATACGTAAAAACATGATTTGTTACAGTGAACGTGGGCGACAACAAAAATCCCACTTATAGGTTGAGATGTAACTGCAAATTGTGGATATGGAACCACCCAGCCGATTGGGCCCAAGTGGATTGAAAAACGCTATCGGTGTTTGTTGAGGCAGCACGAGAGTGCTCCATTTGGAGGCGAGTGGTTAACCGTGCTAGGAAGCGTCTCCGAATGATAGCACTTGCCTCCTGAGGAGGTGGAATAAGAGCGGGGAAGCGTTGTTGAAGATGGAAAGCATAGACAGTGAACTTCACAAGAAGAAAAATATAACGGCACACAGGAGGCAAGTGAGTAGGTGGATGCTTTGTTTGGAGTAGCCAAGCATATGCAAGAAATGGTAACGATCGAGCACAAATTCGATCAGCAAGACGAAATGCTGTGTTTAGGACTGGCAGGAGAACGGGGCAGAATAGGTATTGATGTTGGACGTCGCTGACTTCAGGGCAAAAGGAGCACTGCGGAGAGGTGAGAAGGGTCATGCGAAACAGTACTGATGGGGCGGGGAGACGAAGGTGAAGAAATTGCCAATGGACATTGAGTTCAAGAGGGGAGGAAAGGGGGAGGTAGATGCTGTCCAGATGGCGGGGAGAAGAGAAGGAGGAGCAGAATGAACAGAAAGTGGAAGTGCGGGAGGGGAAAGAAGAAGCCAATAAAGAGAAGAGGAGGAGAGAGAAGTAACTAGAACCGGGGAGCTACGAATGAGGAGAAAGAACGGTAGGGAAAGAGGAGCAGAGGGGACCGAGAAGAGACCATCAGGTGAAGCGAGGAGTGGAAAGAGGCTCCAAAGCGCTGTGCGAAGAAGAAGATATTCGTTAGCAAGAGTAATGGTTGGAGATAGAAACAGGGAAGAAAGAGGTCTCCAGGTTAGATCAGAAGTTACGAGAGAACGGACAGTTATCACACCAGAGCGGATCCAATGAGGAAAGTAAAAGTAAGGGAGGTTAGGAGGGTGAATAAGAGATGAGAAGAAGAGAGGTTCATCTAGGAGATCAAGAGTTGAAGAAGGAAATGAACGGAGAAGAGGAAGCGAACGAAAGAGAGAAAGGCCCTCTCGCAGGACAGGAGGGAGGTGGGACGGGAGAAGAGAGTATGCATCCATCTTCAGAAACAGTAGGAAGGTGAAAGATGGGTCACGGAAAGAAGCTAGAACATTCAAGGTAGTGGTAAGGGACGGAACAGTTGAAGTGGCAAGGCGAATGAAATGAATAATGCGATGAGTTTTATAAAGGAAAGCTGGATCAGGAAGCTGGATGCCACCCAAAGAGGCTGGCAGATGAAGCGTGGCAGGTTTAACCCAGTGATGTGAAGACCAGATGACGGAAGTTGAGAGGCGAGTGATGGTCATCATTTGTGACACGGGCACAACCGTCGACATCCAAGAGTATTCGCATAGAGAGATAAGTTGTCGACGAACAACGGCTGCTCGTTGACGGAACGATGTGAAAGGGCGGGCCTTACTCCAGTAGGCAGCAGTCCGTTGTATCCGGGGAAGAAGAGCAGTCCAGGTGGCAGATGCAGAAGCCAAGGGCAATCCGACATACGCACCGAGGATCTTCTGTGTAGTGGCTGTCCACTGCGCACCCCAAGGAGCATCAGTGCGGGCAGCCCATGCCCCGCACCATAAGCCAGTACTTTTAGTGGCATTCAGCGCTGCTCCAGATAATGCAACATACTGTTGATATACTGAATACAGGCGATCAAATTGAGATTCATCCCGGACGCAAAAGGTCACATCATCAGCATAGGCGGTGAAAATTATTCGATGATGACGAGTACTAGCCACTGTCGGCGGTAGGACATCCAGGAGTGATCTTCGGGCTGCTAACAGGAAAGGCTCAAAAGCGAGAGCGAATAGCTGGCCGGAGAGCGGACATCCTTGCCGGATGCCTCGCTTAAACGGAATTGGAGCGGTTAGAAATGTGGCCGCTCGAACATGGAAACTAGCTCCCTGATAAAGGGCCAAGAGTGCGGAAGAAAAGGTAGGAGGAAAGCCAAATTGTGAAAGGACAGCAGAGAGATAAAAATGAGAAACGTTATCAAAAGCGGACTTTTGATCCAGATTGAGGAAGGCAAGAGGTTCACAAAAAGAGCGAGCGAGGAAGTGAAGATGAAGGAGAAGAGAAACGTTAGTGGAAATAGTCCGACCAGGCACAGTGTATGTCTGGTCAGGAGAAATAACGAAAGAGAGAACAGAATTAAGGCGACGGGATAAGAGTTTTGTATAGAACTTATAGTCAGTGTTTAGGATGGAGATAGGGCGCCAGTTTCCAAGATCCAAGAGGTCACCCTTCTTAGGAAGGAGGATGGTGTGTGCCAAAGTAAAGTCGGGCGGTAACGCAGGAGAGGAAAAAGCAGACGAGAAACACGCAGACAGAAAAGGCAGAAGGCACGGTAGAAAAGCACGATAAAAGGACAGAGGAAGGCCGTCAGGTCCAGGAGCGGCATTAGGATTGAGAGTAGCGAACGCCTCGCGGAGTTCGCGAAGAGAGAAAGGAGAGAGTAAAGAAGTAGATAAAGTAGAGAGGACCTGAGGAAGAGAGGAGAGAAGAGGAGACGCTAATGAGGATGAAGACTGCGTTACCGCACTGTACTTGGCGATGAAATACTGTCTGGTGAAAGTGCATAGCTTCGATGGGTTCGAAGTGATGGAACCATCCTGGAGGCGAAGATGACGCAAAGATGTAGCAGAACGATGTTGAGATTCCAAGGCGGTTAAGTAATCGTGAGAATCAGCTGTAGGGGAGAGATGCAAGAAATGCATCCTGCAGGCTGCATCGGATGCGCGAGGAAGAAGCAAAGCATGGAGATCTGCCAGATAGCCGGGGTATTGCGGATCATCAAGAGAGAGACAATAGAGCACGTAGATTCGCAATTTTCTTATCGCTCTCATTCCGAGAGGCATGGGAGTAGCGCCGTACAAAAAGGACCAAGTCATGTTTGACACTGAGCCACAGTTGCATCGCGTCGGACGTAGTATCAAGAAGGGGCTGACGACTTCGGAGGAACTCACGCACAGCAACACAAAATTGTTGATCATCCAGGAGCGAGTCCGGAAAAGTCCATACTCGTTGAGTCCTTGAAGGTGAAGGCGAAACACACACCGACAGACTGACAATACTGTGGTCTGAAGCGGCGGAAGGATGATGGGCAGTAGCTGCGATCGACGGGAGAAGAGCAGTCGAAACATAAAATTTATCCAACCGTGCTGCCGTAGTGCTGCCATGGATGGAAGAGCGCCAGGTAAAAGAGATTTCCGACGGGTGTAGATGCCGGAACGCATCAACCAATTGAAAATCATCAACTAGCTGGGAAATCTGTAATACACGTTGTCTGCGGTATTCTCCAACGGTTGAATTGCGGTCAAGGGCCGGCAACAACGTACAATTGAAATCTCCGCCGATGAGAATGTATTCAGACGGTGGGATGCATGACAGCTCTGTACGGAGTGTGGAGAGAAGATCAATTAACAGACGTTCATCACAGGGGACATATATGTTAAAAACATGATAGGTCACGTTTTCAATGCAAAAGACAGCGACCTGGAGGTTGTCCACATGTAAGGCACGAATCACTGGCGTCGAAATCAGAGGGAGTAGGCGGTGATGGATCCCAAGTGCAAGGCCACCATTCCGTCCAACTCGATAAGCATGGTGAAAATCGTAGGGCCAAGCCCGCCAACGAGAGAACAAAGTGGTAGCAGAGCAATTGGTCTCTTGGAGCAAGAGAAGATCTGCGTGTAGAGGCGCCAAGTCCTCATACACTAGAGCATTTCTAGGAGAAGCAGAGAACCCTCTGCAGTTAAGTGTGACCACCTTGAATCGGTAGGTCCTTCCCAGGTCGACACGCACGTGCGCTGGAATCTGTTATTTTCTTCGCTTGCTTCTTCATTCTGTCAACACTAAATTTGAGATCGGGATAGGAAAGCACAAGATTTCGATACACAGATATCACACTAGAAACTTGGGTTAGAACAGTAGGAAGATCAAGCAAATGACGTGCAACAAACTGATTAAAGAATCTAGGATGTTTATGAGAGCATAATACTTCATATATTTTATGAAGAGAAAGCGGACCTACCGGTATATCCGCCTTCGCTTCAGCTAGGTATCGGAGAAAAGAATCATACAACTTCCTTACAAGTGCCATATTCTGCATGCCCTGTTTGACACTTCTCATGTGTTCTGTACATCTAGTGACCAATGATCGTTTTGTCATT
Organism: Macrothele yani; assembly: GCA_039090855.1. Lineage (NCBI taxonomy): Eukaryota > Metazoa > Arthropoda > Arachnida > Araneae > Macrothelidae > Macrothele > Macrothele yani. Next base: position 16,718,170 of record CM077013.1, on the reverse strand, counting down.
CCTATATATAACTTTTCTGTGTTATCAGGGTATGCTAACGATATAGCGTAAAACCGTTTCTTCTTCACAGCATTGTCTCTCCTTGCCGTTAAATACGTGGCAAAGGTATCGATGATTTTATAGTTATAGTGACGTTATAGGTATTTTAAAAATTCTTCAACCAGTGAAAATCCTCCAAATACGTGGGTGGCGTCAGTGAATAAACAAAGTCATCGCTCTTTCCACGTTTTATCAACACATAGCAACCGAAAAATTGCTATTCGGTCACCGCTGGGGATCCGAATCCCAGATCTCTCGATATCCAGCCGAGCGCGTTAGCCTTAGATATCGAGAGATCTGGGATTCAGGATCCCCAGCGGTGACCAGATAACAATTTTTCGGTTGTCATGTGTTGATAAAACGTGGAAAGAGCGATGTCTTTGTTTATTCTTCAACCAGTATATAAAATGGGCTACACGTGACGATTACTGCATGTCTCATTGTCATTCTAGTTGATTTGTTACCGCAGTCATTACACTATATAACATATAATCTTTTGCCTGTACTGAGTATCAAATCCATATGTTCCTACTCTTCGGCGACTGTTCTGTCAACAATTGAACTACACCTGGAACTTTGCTGATTTGATTCATACGTCACAGCAGTTCTACGTCAATACATAATATGACATAGTGCGTGACATTACGCCCCATCCTGAGAAAGGCGGGGCACGAAATCGCTGGTTTCTGTTTCCGGCGATAACCATGCTTGAAAAACCAGCTTACTGTAGGAGATTGAATTTTAATTAAACCTGCGTGATGTGTGGAAGAATAATCACAGATTTCTTTTAAGAATCATTATATACGGCCAGGAGATTCATTTACATTCGTACGCCAGTATTGCGTAAAACCTTTCTGTCGGTCGTGGATATGAACTCACGTCTTCCTACTCCGGATGCGGCTGTTCTCCCAAACGATCAACGCCGGCAGGGGTTATCGCTGCAGTTTTGCCCATTGGACTTATACATCACCGCAGTGGTACGTGATCTATGTCATGTTACCTAATAGGTTACAGCCATTTTGGCACATTTCTGTCTATATAATATTTTTCGTATCTTATTGTAATCTTATACTACAGATGTTCTCGATTTCCTTCGTATTTAGGCTGTCTGATTTGCATACATTATACGCTCTAGAATGTGTGTGTTTTTATTTACTTTGACACGGCAAAGTTATTGCCATAAGTAGTGTTTTAAAATAATTTAGATCGACTATGTACGACATAGCTGAAGAAAAAAAAAAAAGATAGTGTTTAACCAAATGTATCTTTCGTAAGTGTGAATGCAGTTTTTAAAGTGAAACTTGGAATGCATTTGGAAAATTCACTGTGAACTGTGTAACAACAGTTGAAGGAAAATGTAAAAGGTTTTCAATATTTTGGAAAAATGATCCTGTCTAAGCCTATGTGGAAACGCTGAGATAAAATATATATTCCATAAAGTACTGCGTGTTTTTTCTGTTGTTGTTTTTTTTGTGAGAGTTCCCTTTGATAGGAGTATCTAGTTCTTATTTAAAGATGGGTATATGATGCGCATGCGCGACACCAGAACCAATGGAGCAACATCGAACTCTCAGTAAGAGATCTTTCCCGCCATCCGGCCACAAGAGCATCAACGCTGGATCAGCAGAAGAACGGCGTTGCGCTTAAAGGTCTCAACTACATCCTCCTCCTAAGGAAGCAACTGAAAAGAGTTCTTCGCGCTTATAAAATGAATTACAAGGGAAATATCAATGAGCAAATATGGAAACCATATCAGCACTGATTATTTGCTAAAATGATTCGCTGATTTCGGCTTCCCGGATTAAATTTTGAGAACTTTTGTTTTTGAAGAAGGGATACGGCTTTACTTGTGTTCTAGATATTTTTCTTAAAAATGATTGAAAGTGGTTCCAGGGCAGAGGTCACGGAGTCCAGCCCCGTCCCTTCTCAAAGTCATGCCCTTACGCTGGACAAAGCAGCCTTCCTTCTCATAAGGATCAAGAAGGTTTTTCAAAAGAAAAAGAGTAAAAGGTATGTTTTATTTGGAGTTTTTTTATGTTGAACACGGGGATTATTGGCTGAAAAATTATTCCTCTCTCATGAAGTGAAAGGTTTTTTTTTTTTTTGCCATTTATGTATAAGCAGATTCAATTTCATTGAGCACAATTTTTGTTTGGAAAATCACGTTTATTGATGCAATTGTATTATAGACAAGCGTACTGTTACCTGCTTGGAAATGATTTTAATAAGTTTACTTAAAAAGCAGGAATTAATTACATTTCTAGATCGTAAAATTCATACTTGGGAACTGCTATATCTCACTCTAAACTGTGTGATTTTATGAAAAGAACATCCTTAATTAACTAAAACATTATACAAAGAAAAATAGCTACGAGAAATACTTGAAAGTATATTTCCCAAAACAATTCTTATAAGAATTCTGCTTAATCCTAATACAAAGTAATGGAAGTATTTGTTCCGCCATGATTGTTTATATTTAGATGCCTTGTACCAAAGAAATATGTTTAAATAAATTTTACAGTATTCAAAAGTAATGTTTAGATATTTCTACAATTTCGTTTATTTCGTAAACCTTTTATATAGTAATAGCGTGTTTTATTGCAAATTTGTTGATCGCGGATTTATGACTTCCATGATTTAAAACATTATTTTTCTGCTGAGTCAAAACGGAAAATTTTTTCTATTTGAAATTCTACTGATCTGAGAAATGGTTCGAGTTTAAGTATCTCTAAAATCATAATCGTATCACTTTAAAATTGAACTTTTGGCACTTACCAAAACACATTTTTGTTCAAATGTTATAGGACATTCCACTAAGATTTGGAGAAAGATTTAAAGTTCAGTAGCTTTAAAAATGTTCCGTCTAAAACATGAGTAAAATTTTCATACAGCATAGAAAATCTCTGAAAAGCAATGAAATTTACTTAATTTTTTTTTTATCAAACAGGGCATGAAAAATAAATAAAAAGGTAAATGCCCAGCTGAGCATGTGCATAAATTATTTACCTGCCCAAGTAGCAAAACCTGGATGCCCAAGAAATTTTATCTTTTAAGATAACAAATCAGAAAAACCATTTTTTTAAGCTAAAAAATATGATGAGCTTTTTTACATGCTTTGCATTTCCTTTTTAAGTGTCTGTATTCAAAATATCCAAAGCACAAAAGCGTGTATCTCAAATTTTATGATCAAAATGGTGAAATTGGGATGAAATGGTGTGGTGATAATATTTGTTATTTGAGAAATTCGGTGATTCTGCCATATTCCTTTCGTTGAAGTTTTCGTCCTTTGTAACTAAACACCGCAGGCTTGTTTCGTCAGAGGAATGCAACCCGTAGCCGACTATAAACAACATTTGGAAGGAAACTACATATAGTTCCAATTTCTGGACCTAGAGCATAATATAATTAAAGAAGTAATATTCGTCAGTCCTTGACACTCGTAACAATAATACAACTTCCGGTGAATAACAGTGAAATGAAACACGACATGCGACGACTGCCTGTTTTCTTGTTGAAAGAAATTCTATTCCAAACCTTTTATTTTAAAATTTAGTAGCCCGGACCAGGCAATTAGATTTTTTATATACCTGCCCAGGCCAATAATTTACATGCCCCAGGCATCTCGGGCATGGTATATTTCAAGCTCTGTCAAGGTATTCTGATATCAAAAGATTTCTTTCAAGTTTATCCACAAATAAAGTATTCCTTTCCTATCTAAGTATAGGTAAGTTTGTCGAAATAGTTATGAATTATAAGAGTTTTTATTTCGATTAATTCAGTGTTGGTGTTTAACACAGTGCTTTTTCTGCAGAAAAATGTGATGGAATTATTAAACATAAACTATTGTAAAGAAGGGGGTATTTAAAAATCAAATCAACTCAATTTTTTTCTTGAACATTGTTATTTAAACCCTATTGTTGTTGCATGATTCAAAAGGAACAACCATAATTTGCATGATCATGTTATATTAAATAAATATATTTGAAGAAGCATATTCCGCAACACTTTTATAATATTTATCAAACGCTGAAATTGAAATTTCTTTCAATTTCTTGAACATTGTTCTTTGTAACATTTATCAAACGCTGAAATTGAAAAATTTCTTTCAATTTCTTGAAATGTTGTTCTTTAAGCCCCATTATTGTTGTATGATGCAAAACGAAAAAAAAACATATAATTTGCATGCTCATATTATATTAAATTAATGTACTTGAAGAATATTCCGTAACAGCGTTATAATACTTATCAAACGCTGAAATTGAAATTTCTTTCAATTTCTTGAATATTGTTCTTTATAATTCGAGTATTTATCGAACGCTGAAATTTTAATTTTCGTCAGTTTCTTCAACACTGTTGTTTAAGCCCTATTATTGTTGCATTATGCAAAATGAAAAACCATAATATTGCATGTTCATATTATATTAAATTATTTATTTAAAGAATATTCCCTAGCAGCTTTATAATACTTATCAAACGTTGACATTGAAATTTCTTTCAAGCTTACTCACAAGTGAGAATTAAATTTACAATAAATATTACATTGAAGAGATCTTCAAATGAATCTAAAATACAGTCCAATTTTTTCAACTCTTCAGATGTTTCTACCGTTTCCTCCGCTTCTTTATTTTCATATTCCCTGCTAAATGATGTCTTCGATGTAGCCACGATTTGACGTATTTAGTAGGATCAAACTGGGTTAATGTAGGACCAACAATTTTTATGAATAATAATGGGTGTGTTGTTGTGATTAAAAGGAAAGACCTATCGAAATCCCGTTTCACATTCGCTAGAAGATACAGTAATGGCTCGTAAGGTTCGAATCAGCTGTGAAAGTTGCATAGGTGTTTCTTAAAGTTGTAAGTATTTTCTAAAACCACGAATAAAGTTTCCTTCATTGAGTTAAAACTTGTTAATTAATTTCTTGGTTCTTCTTCCCCGTTTTATATATTTTTCCTTGCGTTTTTTCTTTTGTTGAAATATTTGCGTCTAACACTTGTACCGTTTGTCAAGTAAACGTCTTATCCTTAACGTAATTATATATTGTTGCATATTACGGTTATTACGCTATTTTACTTAAATTGTTATTTCAAAAGTCTGAACTACACAATTTTGTGTTGAAAAAGGTACAGGGACGCTGTTCCGATAAATTTCCCAGAAGGAAAGCCATGGTTTAACATGCTAATAAAGTTAATTACCGGATGTGTTTTTGGAGAAACTGGCCCCCATATGTTTGCGTTTTTGTATTGATGTAGTCTCTTAAAGCCCCGGTGGCGCAGTGGTCTAAGCGATGGCTTATGACCATATGTCCGAGAAGGATCCGGGTTCGAATCCCGGTGAGGCATGGATGTTGTGTTTGTCTTACTTCACTGGCTCTCTCCCTTCCCTGGAACCAGTGACCCTAAATTAGGGACGGGCGACTGCTTATAGCTCATTGAATTGCTCACGGTGGTCGTTAAACCTTCAATAAAAAAAATAGTCTGTTAAATAATTTATGGTAAATTTAGTATATTAGTCCGTTGGATCATTTAATCGCTAACTTCAACTTTACTATTCAGTTTTTTTAATGAAAATGTTAGTTCGAAAGGTATTGGATTTCCATGTTCCTTTGTATAGGCGAAACGCCGAATTGTGCTTCAATTTTGATCATCAATATATTAAAAACATTACTGCATTGACGCAAAGGACACTTCGCATATATTAATATTTGGTAAAAATTACCCAGGTTAATAATCATGATACATAGTTATAAGAGATTTATACTTAAGGCCATATTTAACCAAATGCATCGAGCGTAAACGATCTCACAAGCGTTGATCTCGTTTCAAAAGGGGTTACCTTCTCTGTCTACGTATTTTCCACGAAGGTATTGGAAGCCCAGAAGACATACAGGGGTTTATATCAAAATAATAGAAATACTGACTGCGACCGGGGTACAAGTAATGCCCCATATGCAAATCACAGGGATGACATCATCGCGATATGAGGTTTATAAAGAGATGCTGTACGAAATCGACTAACGCTTAGAGTGACCCAATCACACAGATTTTTTTTTTGATTGGAGCTTTTTTTAAGAGTAAAGCTAAACTCCTTCCTTGTACCGAAGTCTTTTTTTTTTTTTTTTGTAGGTTTAAATGATTTATTGGACCTGGTGGTGCACAAACATGAAAAACAGGCAGGCAGAAACAGGATACAGATATTTCACAGCAACAAGTGCAAATCATAAATGGTTTTACAGCATGTCAAATGATCAATGTACACAGATATGGAGAGTGTTGATCAAGTAACATATTGTGAACAAGTATACATCAAACATGGGTTTTACAGTATGCTTAATACCAATGTACACAGATAACCAGTGTTAGACAAGTAACACATTGAAAGCCAGTGCCGAAAGACAAACACAAACAGGGCCGTGGAGAGCGAGCTCTGTCCCCAGTGCAATAAAATCTCAGGGCCGCCACCAACTCGGCTCCTCCACTAACCACATAATCCATATTTCCGTTTCCTCACCTACTCCCCACCCACCATTCCCCTACTTCCCTACCAGTTACAACTCTTCAATCTTTTTTTTTCTTGCGGTGGATAATTTTTCATATTCTCCCCTCTGTAAACAAACCCTCGAACCCTTCCTTTCGAGAGAAGAGTTTTCTCAGAAAACTCTTGAACGCCATCTACCGACAGACATTCTTATTTTTCTGAGTACTTTTTCATAATCATCACATTTTTCACCTTTCATTTTTAGAGTGTAATATACGTCTAAAGATGCAGCCTTTGGGAAAGCATCCACAAAGAGTTATCATAAATAAACATACAATTTTGTGTTTTCTCTTTTAAATTGCCGCTGTGAACAGGACGACTTCATCGGTCATCGGAATAAAGGAAAATAAACGAAGTCGGAATTACGCACAAAGACATTATATTTACTTATAAAAATTGCCGCAATGCGAAAATAATGAGTTGAGCATAAAATAAAAAGACAGAAAGATGCCGGCTTCTGGTGGGAAACACAAAGTGACAAAATCCACATGATGAAAACTGTCTGCAGCCTTTGATGACTAGCAATAACGTTGTATATCATACACAATGGTCTGTATCGGCGAGCAGCAAAGCAACACAGAGCGTTGCATATCATACACAATGATCTGTGTCGGCGAGTAGCAAAGCAACACAGAGAACCCAGTGTGTAATGTCGGCGTGTCGTTGGAAAGGAAAGAAGAAATGAAAAACGTAATATGGAGAGCTCGTTTGATTTGCCGCAGATAAACCACGTGCGTGTTGCTGTTAGCCAGGGAACTGGAGTAACATTGTAACACTTCGTTTTTTTACTTGTATTTAAAGAAAGTTTTGAATTTATTACATTTTTTACATTTATGACATAAATTACGCAATTTTACGCGTATTTTTCACGTCACGTAGAAAATATTTTTTTAAGCGTAATTTCCTAACCCTGGTGACAGTATAGCTTGAAAAATATTCGGACACCATAAAATAATAATTAGAATAAAATTACTTTAGAAACGGGCTGTGGGCCCCGGTGCTACAGCACCACCTCTTCCCTCTCGTCAGGCCCGAACACAAAAATCCATGCCTCACCGGGATTCGAACCCGTACCCCTTATCAGAGGCCATCGCTTAGACCACTGCGCCATCGGGTTGGCCAAACACTAATAAAATAGCATTTGTGGAAGTATTAGTCACAATACCATACCTCAGTGGCCTCAAAAAAACAAAACAAAAAAACAACAACATCATCATTGGTGCGCGTCGTGAAGGAGTTTTGGTAACTAGAACGGCAAAACTAGTTGATGCAATACGAGGACCTGCATCGAGGTTTATAGCTACTTATCAACAAGGACGCAGTGTCGTCCCCAAACGTACAAACCGTAGATGCCGTACGGAGATGTCACATAGGGATACGCGAATGTTGGCTCGGATTGCACAACGAAAGCACCAGACTACAGAACTGCAAAGAGTTGAACACCAGTCGGAAGGATACCGTATCCGTCATAACACTTCGTTGGAAACCCCATCGTGCCGGTCTTTATGGCAGGGCCGCAATCACAAACCACTGATTACCAACATCAATGCAATAAAACGTGTAAGGCGGTGCAAAGCACAAGAAAACTAGGATGCTAAAGACTGGCAACGTATCATCTAGTCTGATGAATCGTACTTCACATCTTTTCCCACCAGTGGTAGAGTGTACGTCTGGCGAAAACCTGCAGAAGCGTACCACCCTGGCAGTTTGGTCCCTACTTGTGAAACATGGAAGTTGATCCTTGATGCTGTAGGGTGCCACGTCATGGCATCCCTTAGGGCCATTGGTTATTCTACAGGGCCATGTTGCGTCTGCAACGTACGAATTATTCTTGGGGGCCACCTACACCCAATGCTACAGACATTGTTCCTTAATGACCGTCCCTGGTTTCAAGCAGATAATGCATCCGTGCTTTGTGTGAAGCGTGTCAAGTTGTGAGAACCATCAGTACAGAAGTCAGACGTTTTTAATTGCCTATATATGCTGTTCTTCAGTGACATTATTCACATCAGAAAAGTTTAAAATTCCGTCGTCCTGGAGCTGGAATCGAACCCGCATCTTTCGATCTCAGTTCCCACATGCTATTCGTTACACAACCCAGGACGCCGAAGTCTCAAGAATCTAAGTGTTAAGTATCAAAACATTCTCAGAGTTTCACTAGTCGAAGTGAATTTTGCTTCGATGATGATTCTGTGGTTTGCAGATCATGATGATGAAGTATAGAGCTGCTACTCTGGCCACCTCAACTTCGAGAACTCAATATTATTTAACATTTGTCGGAATATCTGGAACAAAAGGTCAGATCACACTTTCCTCCTCCTATTTACTGGCATTGTTGTGAAATATTTTGCAGTAAAAATAGTTTCGAATTTCATTATCGTACTGTGTATGTGCAGGGCTTGTATAAACCTATTCAAAGTCGAATTGCTTTTGTTCCGAAAGCACGGGGTAAGTATGAATAAAAAGCTCTCCACAAAAAGTAAATGTTTCCATTATTTTGGTAAACCCCTGTAAGAATAAGAACCTCAGCGAACTATATTTTAATGCAAAAACCTTTATGAAGAAGAATAAGCAAGATACTTGTGGAAAACCTGCAGGAAGTTCCAAAACATATCTAGAACAGCAAGATACAGTTCAGTTCTGCATCTTACTATCTCTCAAAATTCAGTAAAAACTGCAATCTAAATAACGAGGAAAGAAATGTAATTGTTATATGTATGAATTCACACATTGTTAAAGCGTTGTATATACACTGAGTGGTCACTTTATTATGACCACCCCCTCAGTACTTCGTTGGGCCGCCTTTTGCCTTTAATACTGCGTCTATTCTTCGTGGCATGGACTCCACGAGATGTTGATAGGTGGTTTGTGGAATCTGAGACCATGCTTGATGAATAGCACTTTCCAGGAGTGTGAGATTGCAGGGTGGTGGATCCAGCTGTCTCATGGTTCGTTCAATTTCATCCCACAAATTCTCAATGGGGTTGAGATCTGGAAATTGTGGGGGCCACCTAAGCAAAGTAAACTCACCGGAAACCAATCCTGTACAATACGAGCACTATAGCAGGACGCATTATATTGTTGAAAGTAGCCATCGACATTGGGATAAACCATCCACATGACAGGATGCACTTGGTCTGCAACGATGTTAGATATGATGTGCCAGTCAAACGTTGATCAACATGAATTAAAGGGCCCAAAGCATGCCAGGGAAACATTCCCCAAACCATAACGTTCCCTCCACCAGCTCGAAGGTTTGTAGCAATGCATTTGGGGCCCATGCTTTCGTGCTGTTTCCGCCAAATTCTCACTCGGCCATCGGTATGGTGCAACTGAAAGCGTGATTCATCGGACCACATGATTTGTTTCCAATTATCGACTGTCCAATCCTTGTGCTCCTGTGCGAACTGGAGACGTTTTCGCTTGTTAACTGCAGACAGCAAAGGTGTTCGAACAGGCCTTCGGCTGCCCATATCCCATCCGATGCAGTGTACGGAAAACAGTGCGTGCAGAGATCATTTGAGGGGATCCTTCATTAAGATAGTCTGTAATTTGCTGCACTGCTGCCCTTCTGTTGTCAGTTACCAGTCTGGACACTCTCTGTTTCGCCCGAACAGTCACTAGTCGATGACGACGATACGTTGCACGTAGAGACCCAGTATTTTGGCTGACAGTCCAGTCTTTAAACACTTTAACAACAGCTGCTCTGGAACATTTCACGAATGCGGCGGTTTCGGTGATACTCGCTCCATAGCTCCGAGCTCCTACAATCATCACACGTTGAAAGTCCGTCAAATCGCATTTTTTACCCATCCCGTCACCCGAAAATCACTTGTACTACTGTCGCAAACACTAAGCTTTCCCTTTTTATACAAGCCTCGCCCTCTGGCGGCAACAGCGTGCTGCCATATCTCATTTGCTTAAAACTGTCAGGTGGTCACAATAAAGTGGCCAATCAGTGTATAAACCTTCTTTCAGACCTTTAGGAAGAATCTAAATTTTATTGAATTTCAATTTTCTTTGTGGAGAGTTTCATCTTAAAACCGTTATTAGGAATGTTACAGCGCTGGAGATTACTGCCACTAGGGTCGGTACTTCAGTAATTTGATTATAAGAACGTATTTTCCAATTTAGAATTTTCGGTAATAGTTCTCTCTTCTGCACAGTTATTACAGATGTTTAATCCTTTAACGACCATAACGCCCGAAACGTTCTTACATCCAAAGTACCAGACCGCTCGAAAGTGCCCTTCTAAAGTCAGCAGGGTTTCGTACCCCTACTTGTTGTTTGAATTTACACTGCCTATATGGGATTAGCAGAAGTCATCCTCTCTCACCATTGTTGTAGCTAAATAAATAAAAAATAAAGCAGGCGTTGGTATCTCCCTGTGGGGTATTATTTACTCTCATGACGTCACGTCGCAATGTTTCTCCGTGAAAGAATGCACTGATTGCCCGGGAGACTTCTGAAGCTCAGTGCGCATCAAGACTACAGATCGGAAGTTCGGTGGGGTGACCGGGCACTAATCCTTCTTTTGTTAACTTGTAAAGGGGATGAGAGAAATTCTGAAAGGAGCAACAGACAGTTTCCGGCGTTATGGCTTTATACACGAGACTTCAGGACCCTCGTCATTAAATAGTTAAGAAGCGAATAACATGTCGTCATCTTCAAACACTTTCTGTTCTCCATCCACTGCTAGACGAAAGTCTCCCCAAGTCTCTTCCAGAATTATCCGCCCTGAACAATTTTCTTGCATGTCACTCCTGCATGCTTTTGAATTTCATCTCCTCTTCACCCAAGTGGTCTTTTCTGGGTTTTCCTCTGTCCATTGGTACCCAGCCTAGTATTAAAGTTGTCCAATGGTGATTTGTTCTTCTAGCAGTTTACCCAGTGCTGTGTGAATTGAAGATCTATGCTATGATCCACTCTTGTCATTTTTCCTGATCCATGAGTTCTTTTTACCTACACACACCGGCCACTGAATTAGAAAACTTCTTGGCGACGTTCTCAAACGTCAAATATATACAAAATACGTGGTATCGTGCCTTACCACGTGATCTGCGAAGACCGTTGCTCGTCAGTAACCATTAGTAGTGTTAATCCTAATGAGAAAAATAAATGATCTTTCAGACTTCGATAAAGGTCTTATTGTGGGTGCCCCTCTGGTTGGAGCGACCATTTTGAAAACAGCAGAGCTCACTGATTTCTAAGAGGTGAGATATCTCGGGTCTTTTATTAGTGGAAATATCATACATTGTTAGTATAAGAAGCGCAACTATGGCGCGACAGCAATATGTCAGGAACGAGATCGCCGTCGTCTGAGAACACCTGTTCGGAGAAAGAGGACTTCCTGTGCATCAACTGACCGAAACATTCAACGAAGGCTGTTTCCACCGATATCTTAGCGAACTATACCCAGAGAATCCAAGAGAGTTGGTAGTGGAAGTCGCATGCCTATACGAAAACCACTGATTTTCTACGAAGAAATCAGTGGCTTAATCGGTGTTTGATTTCTACGCCCCATGATGCAACGGACTCAGCTTGCCTTGAAAACACAACTCAAGGTTTTGGAGGTGATGTCATGGTGTGGGAACACGTTTTAAGAAATGGATCACTTGATATCGCTGCAAGCTCCAGTGTCCTTCAAGGATTATCCGAACATTGTTGCCGATCAAATCAATCCTCCAATATTTACTCTTTCCAGCAGTCGACGGCTGTTTCATAGACTACAATGCTATAGTTTATCGTTCAAGATATGTTCAGCAATGATTCAGCGATAATGACAGCAACTTTCACCATCTTATCTGGCCAACACAAATCCCGGATCTGAACCCCGTTGAGAATGTATGGTAGATGCTAGACTATCTGACCCCCCGACAGCAAATCTGTCAAAACTGAAGAAATTAAAGGACTGTCTGATTGACGACTAGTATGCTCTAGATGTAGATGATGCTCTCCAACACCTTGTGGAATCAATACCAAACTGCATACATGCTGTAATTCGAGCTAAAAGAGTTCCGAACCGATATTGAATAAAGGCTTCAGTGGCCGATATGTGTAACTATCTTAGTTGCACCAAGTATGCATCTCTTGCTTCTTTGAGTTGTCCGCTGACTGTACGTATCTTCTGTAATTAAGGTCTGTATCTCTGAAACTTAAGTAAGAACTGCATGGTCGCTTTAATTGAACGCTTTTTTTTTCAAGCATGAAGTATAACGAAGTGAATTTCTCCGTCATTTTTATCCGCGCCAGGATTCGAACCCGGGTCCACTCATTCCGGAATAAGTTGCTCTACCAGTTGAGCTACGCGGACATTTATTCTGCTTCCTATCTGCCTTTATGTCGTGTGCGTCCTGCTGGCAGGTACGTCACATCTCCTGGTACGTTACATCATCTCCCCTTATTTTATTTATTTATTTTTTTTTTTTTTCGAAGTACTGCTCTTATTTTTCCTATCTCGCGGTGTGTAAATAACATCACACCATTGCGAGATTGTGAACGGTCGGGTCATCCGGATAGTTCGGGCGCCATTATAACGAAGTGAATTTCTCCGTCATTTTTGGTCTACGCCGGCATTCGAACCCGAGGCCGCTTATTTCGGAACAAGTCGCTCTACCAACTGAGCTACGCAGACATTTATTTTGCTTCCTATCTGCCTTTATGTCGTGTGCGTCCTGCTGGCAGGTACGTCACATCTCCTGGTACGTTACAGAAGGTAAATTGCTCTTCTAAATGCACTTCAGCAAAGTTTTATACAGCTATTAATTTCTTCTTTGATTTGGTCCTTGCATGAATCCAGTTTTCCGCGGCAGATGTAGATATCAGTCACTTGCAAATTTGTGCCACCAACCTCGAAGTCCTAAGCTCTTTTAAAAACATTGTACATTAATTTTTAATTTCTGTAAGTTCATTTTTAGTCCCACTTATTTGCTTTTGTCAGTAATTTCCTGTAGCGTACAGCTCTAATAATTGGTACAGCTTTAATTTTTATCGCTACTTACGAAAAGTATGGGTGCATCTTTTATGTTTATACAATATATGTTACCAGGATATGAAAATGCGTTTTTAGCTTTTCTGAAGATAGTTCTTCAAAGACAATGCACTGTGCCATCGCTCCTGAATTGTATCCGAATGGTTGGATGAACATTCCACCGACGTGACCTCGCTTCCTTGGCCAGCTGGGTCACCTGACCTCAATCCCATCGAGCACATCTGGGATGCCATCGAGAGAGATGTTCGAGGCTTTGACTCCCCTCCATCAAATCTTTGTGAACTGTGGGAGCTTGTTCAGGAGTCGTGGATCCGTATACCTTCCCAACGCTTCCAGTGTCTTGTCGAGTCCATGCCGAGACGAATCGCCGAGAAATCAGACGAATCTGCGAGGAATCTCTCAGTGGATAAGTCTTGAATTAAGAAATAGGCAGTCCCTTGTCTTATATGTTTGCAAAAAATAAAACAATCATCGTGTTATTGTTTACAATTCTTTAGCTGCAAAAGCTTTCCTCAAGTGAACCTGATATCCTTTAATTTGCATAAATTACACCGTGTTGGAGGTACGTGGGAGAAACACATGCTCTTAGGCTGTTTACAATTCTTTCAACATAAACCCTTCCCTCAGGTGAAGCTGATTGCCTTTAGTATGAGCAACTGATACTATGAAAGAGAAATTAATCAGGTAAAAAGATCCACGACCTGTTTCCCTGCAGTTCAGAGATTAATATCGGCTGCTTGCATGAGGAAATATCTGGTAAACAATTACTATACATTTATCTCATTTTATTGATCAAACATGCTAATAAGGATGACACAGCCAGCGATTAGAAAAACAATAGTGCAGCTCATTATTTGCTTAAAACTGTTGTTCATGCTTTATGTCATTGATACATTTAATTTGATCGCAAAACAAAAGAAATCTGAATATTTACATTTACTATTTCTTTTCTTTTTCTCAAATATTTGCGTTATTCTCTGACAGCATTTCCACGCAGATAGTATCTATGTTTATTAAGATTAAAGCTGCTTTTATGCCTGACGTGAAATGAAAATGTAAAAATGTGGAAATTATTTTTACTGGAGAATATGTCATCTAATAACTTAGAAGATTTTGCAATATCTCTGTTTAAGGAAGACTAACGAAAAAAATAATGCAATCGAAATACTCTCAGTTTAAATGTTCTTAACTACGATTACTCTTTCGTCAAAAAAATAACATACATTTCTACACTAAGGTGCCAAAAGTCATGGGATACGCACCTAGTATCGTGTAGGACCTTATTTATCCCGGCCAAGTGCAGCAACTCGACGTGGCATCGATTCCACAAGTGACCGGAAGACTTCCGGAGAAATGTTGAGCCATGCCGTCTGTACGACCGCCCACAATTCCCTGGTATTTGTAGGTGCGGGATCTTGGGTGCGAATGGACCTTTACACCACGTCCCATAAGTGCTCTATTGGGTTCATATCAGGTGAACGTGGTAGCCAAACATCCGTCGGAATTGTTCATAATGTTCCTCAAACCAATTTTGGACAACTTGGTCACGTGCACATCGTGCATTGGCCGCCTGGAAAATCCCATCGTTGTTGGGGTGCATGAAGTTCATGAAGAGCTGCAAATGGTCATCCAGCAGAGCAAAAAAGGGATTTCCGGTTAATAATGTGGTTAAGAGGACCGAAGGACACAAATCGTGCCACGCCAAGACACCCCACACATGTATGGAACCAGCACCAGCTTGCACAGTGCCTTGTTGGCAGCTTGGGTCCATGGTTTCATGGGGTCTGTGCCACACCCGAACCCTATCATCACACGTAACAACTGGTATAGTGACTCATCGGACCTCACCACATGTTGCCAGTCTTCCAGAATCCAATTGCCGTGTTCACGAGCCCAGATGAAGCGCTGTGTCCAATGTCGTGGTGTTAACAAAAAGACACTCTGGTGGGGCTTCTGCTCCCATACCCCACGGACTCTAAATTATTCAGCACTGACCTGATGGATATGTCTCTGGTATCTCCTGCATTCAATGGGGATGTTATTTATGCCAGTATTGCTTGTCTGTTAGCATAGACAATCCTGGTCAGACGCCGCTGGTTACGGTCATTAAACACCCGCGGTCGGCTACTGCGCTGTCCACTGTGTGTGGTAATGCCTTCGATGAGGTATTCTCGGTACACACGTGACTCCGTGGATCGAGAAATGTTGAATGTTCACACAACTTCGGAAATTGAATGACCCATTCGTTTGGCTCCCACTACCATGCCTCGTTCAAACTCCAATAATTCATGTTGGCTTGCTGTAATCCTACTGGCGGTTGTTCAACCTGACTCACGAGATTACACCTCGCAACTGATAAAAATCGTTGTGTGCGTCGAAGCTTTTGTGCGACGGACGCGCAAGTTAAAAATTTGCATGCTGCTATTCCATGACTTTTGGCACTTCAGTGTCATTGAGTACGTCAGTTACGTCTAATTAAACATATTAGTGGTCTAATTTAGACATATTGGGCCTAATTCACGGGGGACATTTTCCGTATTAAAAATAAATTTATTCTAAATTGTGTAAAATGTGGATTTTTTAAACGAAACCCTTTAAAATGTTAATAAATTTACCTGAAATAAAACTGAAGTAATGATATTTGGAAGTAACAGGATGTTGAAAGCGTGCAAAGTGTGTGTTACGTGCACAACCGAAATCCCAGTTTTAATGGTGGAAAGTTGCCCACAGTATCCACTTTTTTTCTCTGTTTGTGTGTGTGTGCGCGCGCGCTCATGTTTTGTTTTGCATCCCCTCACTTTGTGTTAAGTTTGTTAATTTTACGTTCTGCAGAAATACTGTGACTCCACGGAATAATCAAGGAATGTTATTTTCAGATTTCATCCTTGGCTCTTTCTTTATGAAGCTGCTAATGTTTTCTTGTGCTCATGTTAAAAAAAAAAAAGACCCGAGAATCTGCATTTCGATCTATCTGTTAATGTAGAAATATAAACAGTTTTCTCGAAAACACTCACAACGCTCACTCTCATGGTTCTTTCACATTTCTTTCAAAAGTGCGCATATATTAGTTTTACATAGCAATTAAAGTTCACAACAGGCTTCAGAAATGGTCAACACGCAACGAAAGACATTTTACTTACCTTTAATTGCAAATCAAGAAATATAACTTTTTAATGTTTCTTAAAAAAGATTTTTAATCATTCAAGAGAATGTAGGAGAATAGCGGAAAGTAATTATTTTATAAATGATTTTGTGCTGAGCAACAGGAGAACAAAAGAAATCAAAGCTCTTACAGAAGATCCGTGAAAGTACCATTCATGGATTTTCCTGCTTTTGAAGTTCGTGCATCTATTAGGTGTACAATCTAATTCGCGGCCTTTTTTCTACAAAGTCAGTGTTTATTTTGTAAAGATTAATTTACATTTTAACATGCGAAATAATTTCTATCGGCATCTATGCACTTCTGCCAACGATTGGGCAGCTGGCGAATCCCATCCCGGTAAAAGGACGGCGGTTTGCAGTCGATGAAATCGGCGACATCATCGGGTGTTTTGAAGTGCGAATCCCCTAAGTGGTGTTGGAGGGACCGGAACAAATGGTAATCCGATGGGGCTAAGTCTGGAGAATACGCTGGGTGCGGGAGAACTTCCCAACCGAACGCAGTTAGGGTGTCCTTGGTGGTTTTCGCCGAGTGAGGCCTTGCGTTGTCCTGCAGCAGTATCACTTGCAGAGTCCCATGGCCGGTAAACGGTCGTTTCTACTCCATTGCGCCCATCAAACGATGAAGTTGCCGTTGATAACGCTCAGCATTGGCGGTTTCATCTGGTTTAAGCAGCTCATAAGACAATACATCCATCATGCCCACCAAATGCACAGTAAGAGTTTTTTTGCCACGGATATTGGGTTTCTCACTCCATGTCGCTGCTTCACCACGGTTGACCCACGATTTTCGCTTTTTGAGATTGTCGCACAACACCCACTTTTCATCACCAGTAACTACTATGTACAAAATTCCGTCCGGTTGAACCTGAACAGCAGGGGAACAGAGCTGTTGTATCGTCGCTCTTTGTTGTCAGGAGAGAGCATGTGAGGAACACAACTGCCCGCCTTGTGAATTTCCCGCAGCTTTTGTAGGCGAATAGAGATTGCTTATTGGGTTACCCTAAGTGCTTGAGCAGGTTCTGACTGCGTCTGACATGGATTTTCGGCCAATAGTCCTTCCAAATCTTCGTCGTCCACCGTTTTGGGCTGGCCGGGGCGTGCATTATCCGCGAGATTGAAGTTTCCTTTCCGAAACCTCTGGAACCACTTTTTACACGTGCTGTGCGACACAGTAGCTTCCCCTAAGGCTGAACAAATCATTTCTTTAGCTTCGTTAGCATTCTCTTTGAGCTGGCACGCGAAAAGCATGTAATGCCAAACATGCTGCTTATCGGACATCATTGTGCTTACTCCACTTTTCACATGCTTTGTAAGATTCTGTCAGCTTCAGCGTCGGTTTCTTTGGTGTCGTCCGCTGGTCGTGCGCAAACCTCACATGGCGGAGCTACACGTTCAATTTACAAAAGTGCAACGGTGAATTGTATTTACGGGCCGAGAATTAATTTGCACACCTTATAAATTAACTCTTAAACCAGCTGCAACGAATTAATTCGGTGTTAGAAAAATTAACTGAAGTCAGATCGAACGAATGCAATTGCTATCTAAGAAGTAGGCCGAACGCAGTTGAAACGAGTGAACCTCTTCATCGGAGCACATTGCTTTCCCTTTAGCTCTGTTATTCAAAGAAGTCTTTTAAGGAAATGATTGACGCTTAACCTTTTTGGCTAATTACTAGCCCAAAGGTTTGCAACAATGACGACGAACCAAAGAAGGCAGAGAGATGTTTGAGTAACTTGTTTCTACCCAGTGGCATGATGCCTGTGTCAGGGGGACCATCACTTATCCATCATTCCTTGGGTCATGGAGAAGAGAATAAAGGACTAGAAGTATTTGTTTTCTCAACTCAACATTACCGACCATCAACCTGCTGCTTATCACTAGCGACAGGTTTATGGCTGGCACTGCTGAGATTTGAGGGAAAAGGACTTTTTTTTCCGTTGCTTTCTTAAAACGTGGCAGCTATGTGAACATTGCTGTTTGGGAAGCCCAGAAAAATTTGGGCACCATTAGATTCAGGTACATCAGCAGTTTAAAATCTTGGCCCAAAATCGTACCAAATTGCGCTGCGGATAATATGCAACTTGCTTTTGCTCAAGTAGGCACGCAGTATGAAAAGTTTTCTTAAGGATGAAATAAAGCTGTTTTCGAAAACTAATGATTACCAAAACTAATACCAAATTTTGCAGTATAAGGTTGCCTACCGATCCTAGAGCGAACTAAATACTGTAGAAGACGTAAAGCTGATCATCTGAAATCAAAGACGCAATGCGTTGAAGGACGAAAATCTTGGAATGCATAGGGATAAATGAAGAAAATGTATTAAAAATAGAAAGATATATCATCATGATCGTTAACCGTACTCAGTCCACTGTTGGATGGAGGTCTCCTTAAGTGTCTTACACAAATATCTGTCTTGAGAAATTATCTACCATGTCGCTTCGCCATGCTTCCCAATTTCATCCGCCATCTTCCATAAGGTCTTCTTTTGGGTCTTTCCCTATCTCTTACTATGCAGTTTAGCATTTCAGTTGTCCAACGTTCTAAGTTTTACTAGCAATATGTTTAGCCCATTCCCATGTCAGCTTTTGTCATTTTTTTCTCAAAAATGTCAACTTTTGTCATTTTTCAGATAGAGGAATCAGCCGCCAAATCTTTAAGTTCTGAAGAAGTCGTTTGGTGAGAGGGGGGAGATGGGGGTCGTTAGCCATGCGAGTTAGTGAGTATGGAATAGGATTTGTTCCTGTCCTACTGGCATAGTTAGGTTTGTTGTGAGCAGGTGGGCAACTAGAAATCTTTTCTGGAGAGGGTTATGATATTGATGAAAACTGAATGAGTAGTCCCCAACAATGTGTCTGCAATATCGATATATTATTGATATCTGTGGGAGGAAGACATTTTAGCCCCAATTAGTATCACTAGATATTTGATTGGTATCATCAAAATAAGTATCCTTATTGAGCGAATTAAAGTACAGATTTTAGCAAAATCATCATCATCATCATCATCATTGTCAACCATTATCAATCCACTGCTGGACGAAGGTCTCCCCAAGTTTCCTCCACAACGGTCTGTCTTGTGCCAGTCTCCTCCATGTCACTCCCGCATATTTACGAATTTCATCCACCCATCTCCCATGTGGTCTTTTTCTGGGTCTTTTCCTGTCCCTTGAAATCCAATCTAAAATTTCGGCTGTCCATCTATGGTCTGCCCTTCTGGCAGTATGTCCAGCCCATTGCCATTTCAGGGATTTAACTCTGATCATGATGTCTTCCACTCTCGTCATTTTTCGGATCCACAAGTTCCTCTTCTTATCTCTCCTGGTTATACCAAGCATGCACCTCTCCATGCCTCTTTGATTTGTCTGCAGCCTTTGTATGTCTCTTTTAGTTAAGGTCCACGTCTCTGCACCATACGTAAGCACTGGAAGGAGATGCATTGATCAAACACTTTTCTTTTAAGACATAATGGCATATTGCTCTTGAAAATTATGCTGTTTCTTCCAAAAGCTCTCCAGGCAAGTTTTGTACGCCGATTAATTTCTTCATCAATGTGACCCTCACTTGATATCTGCTGTCCAAGATAAACATACGTATCTGTTATCTCCAGTTTTTCTCCATCAATCCATAAATCTTCATTTCTTGTAAAAGCATTGAACACCACTTTTGTCTTCTGAAAGTTCATTTTTAATCCCACTTCTTTACTCTTGTCAGCAAGTTCCTGGATCATACTCTGCAGCTCTGATGGGGTAGTTGCAAAAATGACTACGTCATCAGCAAAACGAAGGTGGGTTAGATAATCTCCATTAATCTTTATCCCTTTGTTTTCCCAGTTCAGTGATTGAAAGACATTTTCCAATGTGGCATTAAAGAGTTTCGGAGATATGGTGTCACCTTGTCTCACTCCCTTTCCAATTTTTATGTGTGTTGTATTTTCAAACAGCCGAATCTTTGCACTTGCATTTTCATAGATGTTATTAATAATATTAATGTATGCATCTTCAATACCGCAGGATTTCAGAGCCGTGGTAACTGCTGATGGTTTCACCGAATCAAAGGCTTTTTCATAATCGATAAAAGCCATGCACAATGGAAGTTCATATTCCCTCGCTCTTTCAATTAGTTCTCTCAGTACGTGGATATGATCTATTGTGCTGTAGCCACTCCTGAATCCAGCTTGTTCTCTCGGTTGAGCCATGTCCAGTGTTACCTTCAAGCGGTGTGAAAGAACTTTAGTGAGCATTTTATAAACCACTGATAGGAGGCTGATAGGTCTGTAGTTCCTGAGATCCTCAATGTCACCTTTTTTATGTAGCAGGATCATTGTAGCATTGTTCCAATCCTCAGGAATCTTCCCTTCATTAAGGCATCGAGTGAAAATTTGGGCGAGTACTGTTTCAATTTCTCCACTTGCTTCTTGTATGATGTCTATAGTAATTCCATCTTCTCCTGGAGCTTTCCCCGCTTCATGTTCTTGATTGCATGAGCAACTTCTGCTGGGAGGACTGGAAGAACTCTGGTACCTTTCATGATGTCTGGAGTACATGTATCATCCCTTTCATATAATTTGGAGTAGAAATCTTTCACTCTTGTCAAAATTTCGCCTCTATTTCTTGTTATAGAACCATCTTCTTTTCTCAGAGCCATAATCTGTTTTCTTCCCTTACTGAGATGTCCCTTTGCTATCTTCAGGCTTTGGTTGTTTTCAATTGCTTTCCTCACTAGCTCACAGTTGAATTTCCTTACGTCTTCAGTGATACTTTTTCGTGTTGTCTTGCATAGCTCTATATATTCCACTTTGGAAGTCACATCTTCTTTTAGTTGTCCTCATCTCTCTTCTTTTTGCATCAACATTTTGGTTTTTCCTGATAATTTGTTCACATGCAACTTGTTCTTAGACCCAGCTAATTTTGTTGCTGTTTCCATTAGAGCTTTGGTTACTTTTCTGTTAACTTCCGAAATATCCACTTCTTCCGATGTTAGGCCTTCTAAAGCAGAGAATCTGTTCTTCAGTTCCAACTTGAAAGTATTATGGTGTTTTTTAAGGTTGGTTATGTCAATACATTTTGTTTGTCTTATGAGCTTGCCACGTTCCAGTTTAGTGTTGAGGTGCATCTTACATCTCACCAATCTATG
The DNA here is from genome assembly GCA_039090855.1 of Macrothele yani. Classification (NCBI taxonomy): domain Eukaryota; kingdom Metazoa; phylum Arthropoda; class Arachnida; order Araneae; family Macrothelidae; genus Macrothele; species Macrothele yani. Next base: position 16,696,309 of record CM077013.1, on the reverse strand, counting down.
GTCACTACCTGTGTTGAACTTGTTCAGCACACTGCAGTCTTCGATGACGAATTTTTTGTTACACATAATAAAATCAATTTCACTTGTCGTCCCAATTGGATGTCTCCATGTCCATTTCCTGTGTGGCTTTTTCTTGAAAAAGGAGTTCAAGATGAAAAATCCTTCTGCCTCTGCAAACTCAACGAGAGTATTTCCACGCTGGTTTCTGTTGCCGTGACCGAATTTACCTACTGAAGTTTCATTCTGTTGCCGTTGCCCTATTTTTGCATTGAAATCTCCCATAATTATCTTCAAGTGCTGCTTACCTTTATTATTTAGATGACGAATTTCCTCATAAAATTCTTCAATTTCTTCTTCAGGATGACTTGTGGTGGGTGCATAAGTTTGAATAATCTGAGCCTGGTATCTTCTCGATAGTTGGATAACGAGTCGTGCAGCTCTGTCAGAGGAACTTTCAACTTCTACCACTTTATCCTTCAGTTTCTTGTTTATTATAAATCCAACACCACTAGTTCTGCCAGTATCTGTCCCACGATAATAGAAGAGATGTCCACTTTTCAGTTCAATGAGATCTTCTCCTTTTCTCCTTACCTCACTTAGCCCGACGATGTCCCACTTGATCCTTTGTAGTTCCTCTTCCAATTCAAGTAGCCTTGAATCAGAAGATAGAGCGTCCGTTATAGGTAGCCAAGGTCAGCATCAAATGGCAGCCTAGTCCGGTCCTCCGGGGATTCTTAGCACCCTCTGCCTTCATGTCGCACTGGCCGCTGCCTTGGCCAGGTACATTCCAGCTGCCGGAGACTGAGGGCCAAGATTTAAGTTGTAGAGTCATTTTGGAGGTGTTTGGCCATAACTCACCACGCTGGCCAAGCGGGTTGGTGAGTGTGGGATAGCATTTCCTAATATAAAATAAATAACATGAAAAAATGAATTCTATTAGGAATAATCAGATAAAAATAATGTAAGCACTTTATCATAAAAATAACTATAATAAATAGACAATACACTGAAAAACTGTGCCTGTTCTGTCTGAAGTATGTTATAACTAGATGATCAATGGTGACTACGTCTTATTTTCATTATTTTGGTGATATGTTTCGTTGAATGCGCAATTACTTCCAGAAAGGGGGAATACAGTCATGGTCTAGGAACTTGAACACAGATATCTACTTTGCAGGACGAATTTTAGTGCCGAACAGTACAGGCAGGTGACAGAAAATCTTGAAATCCCTTCATTCTACCCTACCCTAGTGAGTTAGAACCGCTAGTTATATGGGGCCATACCATATGGGGTTGCACTACCTCCAAAACTGGTTAGAAGCCTTCACAAGGACAAGTTTAACCCATTTTTTGTCTCAATGATAAGTGGTAAAAGTCGAGTAATCGTATTGTCTATGCTCAAGGGTCAGGTTACCGGTGGGAAAGCGTGACTGTGCGGGAACATAAATAGGTTACAGTTTTGCCTTACAAGTGGACCTTTCGACGTTCCATTCACGAATTTCAATAACACTTTTTTGTGTTTATAAACCTTGGTATGAAACTTTATTAAGCAAAGGGAGAACCCGCGCTTCTCAAACGTCTTTGAAAAAAATCGAAGTTAAAAAACCCAGAGCGACTTATCAATAAGTTTTGCGAAGCGCTTAACCGAAGTCCGCGTGACTCATCGAAGATCGAACCAGCGATCTCACGAGTATGTGACGTAGGCCTACCTGACACATACTCGTGAGATCGCTGGTTCGACCCTCGATGAGTGAACTTTTTATTTTTTAAATCAGAAGTATGTTTTCCTCTTGGTGTTGAAAACAAACCCTGTGAGTGTAAAAAAACCCAACAGATTTTGAACGATGTTCAAGATGTCGTGTGTTTCCCTTGCTTTTACGACCAATATCATCCTGCTTCATGGGTTGGTTCATCTGATTCCAACGACTAATAAAACATATTTTTTATTTATTTGTGTTTTATATGTCAGTCACCTGCGCGAATTTGTTAATTTGTAGGAAAAAAAATCTTAAATTAAATTTATTTTCAACGGGCAGCAATTTCTCGAACGAATTTTCAAGGTAGAATGTGAAAAAGGGAAAATCCATAATTTTAATTGAAAATAAACAGACAAAATGTATAAATTCATGTGATTTATAATCATTTTAATAGAAATTGCATACTGATTTGAAAAATTAAATTACGTTCATTCATCAAGAGTCGAACAAGCGATCTCGCGACTATCAGCCACGTGGTCTTTGGTAAAACTCTCCGAAACACTTACTCATTATTCCCTCGGGACCTTTAACTTAAATTTTCTCGAAAACGTTTGAGAAGTTCGCTTTCTCCCTTTGCTCAGTAAATTTTCATACCAAGGGCTTTCCACACAAATAGTATTCTTGACATGCCTAAGAGGAATGTCGTGAAGTCTCCTGGTTAGAAGCGGTGGAGAGTAAAATTGAATCACACTAAGACAGAGATATAAGTGATAGCAAAATAGCACTGCTAATGCCAATCCTGGAAAAAAATACAATGGTTAGTGGAGGGGTGTTAACACTTCAAACCCTATCCTGGTTGCTATTAATACAGACATTTAACGTGGCATCAAACAAAGATCTTCGCTCTTTCCACGTTTATAAGTGAGTCACGGAAAAAATCTCATTGGCCGCAACCGGGAGTCGAACCCAGGGTCGTCTACTTACGCGCGTAACTGGACGACCCTGGGTTCGACTCCCAGTGGCGGCCAATGAGATTTTTTCCGTGACTCACTTATAAACGTGGAAAGAGCGAAGATCTTTGTTTGATGATACTGGTTGCTCCCCTGGTCGTGCGTTCGGACCTCTTCAGTACAGGAACTGTACAGGAGATAATTTTATTGCGAATGATGGTAGAGTTACGATAGCATCCGTTGACAGTAACGGTGCTGATTAAACCAGGAATTACTGGCATCGTTGGCAGAAATAAAAGGTCATGAATGTAGATATTGGAAAAATGAGCAAGATATCTTGTCATGTGTCTAGTTAGCGAGACATGTTGAGCTATGTCGATATTATTTATAGCAAACTATTTAGTTCATGTAGTAGCGTGAGGTCAACACAAGTTCAGAAGATGTTAGATGTAGTCACCTGTCGTAACTTATAATTTACGGCATAATTTAACAAGAGCTGAAAGTTTTTAATATAAAGATAAATGTTCAGAACGACACGAAGCAAACACCTCCTTACAGTATTTCGAAACAGTGTAAAATGGCAGATCGAAATGTAAAACGCACCAAACTATGTGACTTATACAGATAAAAGTTTATTGTAGAATATTTTCCGAAGGAAGCACAGAACATAGTTTTCATAAGCATATTTCCAAACTTTGCTAGCTTTAACGGTGAGAGTTATATTAACGTGTTGTCCCTCGATCTCCAGAATTGTTATCCCTCGATCTCTAGTACGATTCTGAATAAGACTAAATGTTGTGTTCACTTTGTAAAAGTTCTGAAATTGTTGATGAACAGCCAGCATTGATTCCTGGAAGTGACATCTTCAAAATCAATTCCATCAAAGCTCATGCATCGATTATACACTATCTACCAACAAGTAATTGGACACCCCTGCAATCGACGATATCTGCGATCCTGATACACGTCCCGACCGCCGCCGTTAAATATCGTGTGAGAAACAACCACGCAACCAGTCACATGCAAGATTCCACGCAGTTCGGAGCTCTCTGATTTCGAGAAAGGTGTAATCGTCGGGTATCACAGAAATGGCCGAACCATACGTGACATATCCAGCGAGTTGAAGTACCCAAAATCGACAGTGGCCTACGTGATTGGCAAGTTGAAGAAGAGAGGTGATTGTCGGAATGTGCCACGATCCGGCAGACCCACAAAACTGGGAGTTAGAGATCGACGGGTGCTGGCCAGAGAAAGTCTGAAGAACCGCACCAAAGCGATGGGCCACATCCGCGAGCAGTTTCAACAGCCATCCGGGATTGTTCTTGCGATGAATACCATCCGTAAGGAAGCCCATCTGCTCGGTTATCATGGACGTGCTGCCGCCCACAAGCCTTTGATCACCAAGTCCAATAGCGCTGCTCGGCTAGCGTGGTGCAAAGAACGTTGACAGAGGACCGTTGAGCAGTGGAAACAAGTTCTCTGGAGCGACAAATCAAGGTTTACCCTCTACCGTTCGGATGGCAGGGTCTGGGTTTGGCGTCTGCCTGGAGAACGCCTCCTGCCGAAATGTATTGTGCCAACTGTGAAGTTTGGCGGCGGTGGAATTATGCTATGGTGGTGTTTCTCCTGGTATGGCACGAGACCCTTGGTTGCAATTCCTGGTAGACTCAACGCCGAGACCTACTGCACCATTTTGGATGACCATGCGCTTCCTACGTTGTGGGAGTTTTACGGGGTGGACCCATGTTACTTTCAGGATGGCAATGCCACTTGTCATGTTGCAAGGTCCACCATGGCTTGGTATGGTGACAATGGGGTTAATCGAAGGGACTGGCCTGCACAGAGCTTTGACTTTAAACCTATCGAGCACCTCTGGAACGAGTTGGAGCGTCGGCTTAAGGGGTGTCCCCACCGTCCGAAATCGGTGAAGGAACTGACCTGTCTTCTCCAAACCGAATGGAAGAAAATACCGATAGCCGTCGTACAACGCCTGGTTGAGAGTATGCCCCGGAGGGTCGCAGCTGTAATCGCCGCTCGTGAAGGCTCCACCAACTATTGAAGGTGAATAAACTTCGTTTTCCTTTGCTATCACAGGTGTGCAATTACTTGTTGGTAGATAGTGTATCTCATAATAGGGTGATTCTTTTTAACACAGCCGTGTGTGAACGTAACGGAAATTCAAAAATACAGGTGCCGCCCCTGTGACTGAGAGTATGAGGCACTTGCTTTCGTGCGATATGGGTCTTGGTTTAAATCCCGGTGAGGCATGGGTGGTATGCTTGTCTTACGGCATTGAGCCTCTCCTTCTTTGAAATCAGTGGCCCTAAATTAGGGATGGGCGACTGCTTACAGCCCATTGAATTCCTCACAATGGTCGTTAACCTCCTAACCAAAATAAAACCAAAGAAGTTAGTAAAATCATGCAATGCGTTGATAATGATACGCTTTCCAACATACCAGAAATCATTACTTAAGTTATTACTCAAGTTATGAGGATAAAGGCTGTGGAATAAATCTCGCTCCCGTGCCCTGATCTTTGACCCCATTTCAATGACACTAAACAGAATTGGTTCAGTATACCTCCGGAACAACATACTTAAGTTTTGTCGCAATCGAAACATTTTAACACACGTTATGACGCATAAGAGCGATGGAATGGATTCCGCCCCTATGTCCTGACCTTTGACCCCATTTTGCCCATTTTCAGTAGGGCTCGTCCCCAGCTTGTGCCTTACCGGATTCTAAAATTTCATCAAAATCGAACCATTTTTACGCAAGTTATCATGAAGACATGCAGACGAACAAAGCTGGAGCATATATGCTTCTTCAAAATACGGTTGGAAAGCGTAAACAAAAAGGAAATACGTGAGGAAATCATAACAGACTAGGGAAAAAAGTTGAACACTAAAAACTATTTCGGACTTTATGAAGTATTACTAGAAACCGCAGGTATTGTATAATTTGATCCGTTTACGGTAGTGTCACTAGGATTCAGACAGGTGAAAACGCAAAAAAATATAGCCATTGAACTTTACACGCATTGCCATTAGACCTTTTCATCACGCATCATCATGGATAAAGTTAAATGGAACGTACAATTTAATTACTTGGCATATAAATTGTAATCAGTGTGAAAATATTTTGTAATATTTATATTATATTATTTAGATAATTTATGATTAAAATTCATGCTTCACTGTACCCCGCCTTGACTGAAGGGCAATAAGACTAATATAGTGTGCATATTAAATGTATAAATATATTTTTATCATTTATGTATTAATATTTTGTTAAATGGGCGGCGATCGCCAACGTAGGTATACTACTCCAATTTTTTTTTTCAAAATTTTCCTACGGATATATGTGCTTTACAATATACTATCATTTTTATTTTGATTTCTTTTTTGTGTTTTACAGCTTTCCCGATGAAGGTTCTAATAATTGCATAATTAAAAAAATACTTTGAAATTCTTTAAGCGTAGCAAATTTGAGAATATTGATAGGATATATATTCATCAAACTCGTACTTCGGTGTCATACTTCCTGTTCTTCTGCTTTAGATTTTTACTAAATTCAGTTTCTTTTTTTTTCTTTACACAGACTTTTCGAAATTATTGTTTTTAAGGCTTTTTGTAGAGGTAATTGGGGCTCTGAATAGTATAGTTCTCTGACTTCGAGATTATAAGTCTTACAAAACGATTTATTGCGAGAGAAAAGGATCGAAAAATTGATATTGAATAAAAACACATAGGCGGAGAAGATTTTTGAAATATTTCGTGCAAACTAATTGCTTTCGAGAAATACGCGGCACTTTAATAAGAATCAGGCCCATCTGAAGTGTGGAAGAAAAGATCGCGATATTCTAATATATCGCTGCAATTAGATGCAGAAGAATTACTCCCGAGTTAACTCTCTTTTACATTCCGAACTGGGTCACGTGGAATCGGTTATCTTTATTTATTCTCTTTGAAAAGACGGAAACCTTTCTATTTCCGCATAAGTTTTACTCACGAATCTTATCAACCTTCGTCGAAAAAAAATAGCAAGAAAAAAAAGACAATGAAAGGGTGAAACGCATTCCGCTCATTTTTTGCCTCATATGATACGAGGTATTTAATACGATTCAGTCACTGTAAGCGATTCGCAAGTTGTTTTATTCTTTCGTTGTTTGCTGGGTAACTAACATTTGTTTCAGTTTTTGTTTTATATTACGGACCGCTTCAGCGCGTTCATTTTTCATAAGCGCTCAGGTTCTTTATTATGTAAAAATAAACGTTTTTCATGAAGAAGGTGCTTGCGAAGAGTTCTTTCAAACGAAGTTGCGCTTACCAAATTTTCTGCTGTGTTATGTAAGTTCAAACAGAGCTAGACATGTCTCTCAGAAAACAAATTGTATTCACTTAAACATAGCAGGAAAAATGAAGATATAATCTGTTATTCAAATAAAGAGCACAGAACCTCGTTTTGTTTGTCATGTATAAGAGTGCTGGAATAAACTCTAACCTATGTAAGGCACCGGATAGCCCAGTGGTCAACGTTCGTGACTGCCACGGAAGAGTCTTAGGATCGATCCCCGAGCGCTCGAACCACTAAATATCCGCGGTGCGTGGGATGGGCACGTTAAGCAGTCGGACCCCGTGTACTGGCCCCTGGTCATAAATAAGGGCGTCTTCCACCCCTTTCTGCCTCGCTTCCGTGTGACTTTCCTGTCAGGCACTCTATAGCCTTAATTTAAATTCCTGCATCTGGTTCCCTATCACTTTGTCCGTGTTCATTTCGTCCACATTCACTAGGTCCAGTTCATTTCGTTCACTGTTCACTTTGTCTACAATTAATTTCGTCCACCGTTCACTTTGTCCCCTGGTCATTTAGCCCACCGTTCACTTTGTCCACATTGATTTCGTCCTCAAAATAGATGGCATACCATGGACATTTTCTGTTTTCATGGAAGTTTTGTTACTAGGCAGAAAAAAGAGGTTAGCAAACATTGGCTACATGCGATTTCTTTCCTGTTTGATATTTTCCATTAAAATACATATAAAGTTTTAAATGTTATTAATAAAACGAGGAACTGAACTTTGAAGAGCTTTTTTACGCTTTCCAACAGTAGGTTGAAGAAGCGTATATGCTCCAGCTTTGTCCGTCTGTCTGTCTGTCCGTCCGTAGGATAACTCGCGTAAAAATGGTTCGAATTCGATGAAATTTTAACATGTGGTAGGGGACCACCACGTGACGAACCCTTTGAAAATGGGCGAAATGGAGTCAAAGGTCAGGACATAGAGCGGGATCCATTCCATTGCCCTTATGCGTCATAACTTACGTAAAGCTGCTCCAATTGCGACAAAACGTTATCATGTTGTTCCGGAGGTATAGTGAACAGGTTCTGTTGAATATCAACAAAATTGAGGTGAAAGGTGATGGCACTGAAGCAAGCCTTATTCCACAGCCATTATCATCAAAGCTTGACTAAAAATTCTTCTATTGCGACAAAACTTTAGTATGTTGTTCCGGAGGTATACTGAACCGGTTCTGTTGAATATCATCGAAATGGGGTCAAAGGTCAGGGCACAGGAGCGAGATTTATTCCACAGCCATTATCCTCATAACTTGAGTGATGATTTCTGGCATGTTGGAACGCGTATCATAATCAATGCATTGCATGATTTTACTAACTTGTTAATTCTTTTCTGTGGTACGATGTCAATTACTAAAACATTAATCGAAGTTTATTCCAATGGTCATAAATGCGTTGGATTGAAGAGGAAAAGTTTAGTGTCCCTTTCTTCTTTATGTAAAAAGTCTTTATTTTCCTTCTCTCACACAGCAAATTCACAGTAGTATCAATTTTATCTTTTTTTCACCATTATTCTTTTATAGATTTTTCTCTTTTTAAATAGCTATGGCGCATATAGAGGGCATTGTAGTTCATCCGTATGAAAATTAGTAATGCGAAATTTTAAAGAATTAATGATAATGAATATAAATTAAATATACTGAAAAGCTAAGAACTATGTGAAAACAATATACAAAACGCATTTCAAAACATTAAAGTATTTTTGCAAAAGTTTGATTTATGTCCTACTGATTAACATCGTACCACTCAAAAGAGTTAAGAAGCTCCTCAAGTTCATTGCCTCGTTTTACTCTAAATAACATTTAAAGTCGTTGTATTTTAATCGAAAAACTAAAACAGGAAAAACAATCGTATACAATGCTAGATGGCCATTTTTTGTCTAGTAACAAAAATTCCATGAAAACAGAAAATTTCCATGGTATTCCATCCATTCTGAGAAATAAATGAATGCGGACAAAGTGAACGTGGACGAAATGAACACGGATAGAGTAATCCGTCACTCTACTTCTAAGGATCGTTTAAGATCTGTGGGCCTCAGGCACTCCCTTTCTAAAATCCTCAACATAAATTTCTCCTAAAGTCATCGCTCTTTCCATGTTTTTCTTTAATTAACACACAGCAACCTAAAAATAGTACTTCGACGTCGGTGGGATCGAACCGCAGATCTCTCGATAACTAGCCGAGTGCGTTCGCGTTACGCTACGGTGCCAACAATCCACGGCGCTATGTGAGTTTATCTGTCAACATCTGACTTCACAAATCCGTAAGGATAGGCTCAGCAACGGAGACGTCTCCATCTGGTGGGGCTTATCAGCACAAGCTATTTATTTATAGCTAATAAATCCAAAGGGCGAGAGAAATGGTGAAAATCTTCCAAATACGTGGAGACAATGTAAATAGACAAAGTCATCGGTCTTTCTACGTTTTTCTTTAATTAACACACAGCAACCGAAAAATTGTATTTCGACACCGTTGAGATCGAATCCCAGATCTCTCGATTAATTAATCGAGTGCGTTCGCTTTACGCTACGGTACCAACAACCCACGGCGCTATGTGTGTTTATCTGTCAGCATCTGACTTCATAAATCAGTAGCGATACATTGTCTCCAAGTATTTGGAAGATTTTCACCATAAACTTCTCTCACCTATGTCACTTAGGCTATGGAAAATTCGCGTGCGTTGGAGTGGAAATCGACCACGCATCTGATTTACTTTTCAGCTCGCTAATATTGCTATAATCTGAAAACTAAAGTCTGAAACTGGTATTGAATTAGTGCAGGTGAAATATCCGAAATGGGAGTTCCACCTACAACCCCCTGGTAAAGATAGGAAGCACCTACCCACCTGGCCAAAGTAGTTGTCCTCTGCATCAACGCCAGTGAATAAGTGCTACGACTTATCCCCCCTTTCTGGCAGAGACCTCTGAATTGGGATTCAACGAACGTAGCCTCACAATCCGCCGTCAAATAAAAAAAAAGTTCAATAAAGGAAAATCAAAGGTAACTCCAAATGTTTTCCGTTCTTATACACAAAATTACATGAATCGTTAATCATTTACTTCACCTTTGTAGCGTCAGTAATTACATTTATCGCCTCTTTAGTGTTAGTGGTTAAATTCCTAACCATATATCCGATAAAATATTAAGCCTAATGTTTTGAAGAATGTACGGATTTATTAAACTGCGACGACTTCAGTTGCCGAGAAAACATATTAAGCTGTAGATCATCTAAAAAAGTATCTATGTACTCAAGTTATTTTGAAAAATACGTTTTTATTTATTTCCGTATTTTTAATGGAAAATATTTTTGCGGTGTCTTTGTTCAGTGTACAAAATCAACCTTGTAATCTTATTATTTGTGATCTTCAATACACTTTTGAAGAGTTTAAGTATGAATTATTTATATATCAATTAACAAAATTACTCTACGCATTATACTATAAAGAGCTTATGAAAACCATAAATAATTGCATCATGGATCAAGCTTCATTTTAAGCCCTCAGCAAGAATCACGAGTCCTAAGGATTTTACGTCAGGTTTTCCCTCTTAAGTTCTTAAAGAAAATGGTCGTTTCAACAGAGAATCTACTGAACTAATCGCAGTCGCCATGCAAAAAATTAAAACATTACGAAAACCACAGAACAAAGCACAAAAAACAGAAGCACAGATAGATTTTAACTAACTGATCGAGCAAACGTAATGAGGGCCAAGCTATTGGTCAATTGTACCAAGTACTTACCCTTTGTACTGCCCCAAGTTCCGATGGGAGAAAGAGGGGATGGGGGCGGGGTCTTAACGCCGTTAGCTACTGGCTATTCTATATGGTGCTCAGAGAAATTTAGCACGCTAGACATTGTAGCCGGCTTAAAGAGGAGTGGGGGTGTAGATAGCAGGAATGACACGCTGTTGGAGCCATGCTGTTTGCTGCATAGCACGAAAGACCGGCAGCAGAACCACGCTACCAAGCTCGTGCTAACCGACACAGACCGAATGGCGAAGAGGAGTCTTGATTACATCCGTTTAAAATTCAGATTTTGTGCTGGAAGCAAATCACATGCATGCACTTTTAGCTGCAACAAACAATACCAATCTCAATTCAAATTTTTTTAACACCAACTGCCACTGATCGACATACTTCTGCCAACGGGTTAAGACGTTGTGAATCCCACGGCTACAAAACCCTGTGAGGAAAAGAAGGTGGCAACGACCTGGTACGCACTTGGTCAATTTGGGAAGGTTCTCTCCTCCAGGAAATGGTCCAGATGCGAGAACAGGTGATAATCCGTTGAACGAAGCTCTAGAGAATTTGCAGGGTACCGCAGAGTTTCGTAGTCCAATTGGTGGATTTTGTTGGACGGTCCTTTGCGAGATATGTGAACAGAGGTCCGAATTGATGGTCTCACCTGGTCGGAGAAATGAATGACGATCAAGCCTGTAACAGACTACCATGCGAGAACCACTACTTTTCGCTGATGTAGAGGTGGTTTGGGACGATATTTAGGTGGCTTTGGACAGTGTTTAGGTGGCTGAGTGGCTTCCAATCACTGTGATGATCGCTTATGATTGTTGCAGAGGATCCACTTTTCATCGTAGATTAGCCGTTTCCGTGGTGTAGTGTTCTAAGCGCTGGCGTCTGAACATTCGTCTGAGATGGGTCGAGGTTCGGATACCTGTGAGGCAAGGATGTTGTGTTTGTTTTACGACACTGGCTCTCTCCCTTCCCTGGAACCTGATGCGAGAACAGGTGATAATCCGTTGAACGAAGCTCTAGAGAATTTGCAGGGTACCGCAGAGTTCCGTAGTCCAATTGGTGGATTTTGTTGGACGGTCCTTCGCGAGATATGTGAACAGAGGTCCGAATTGATGGTCTCACCTGGTCGGAGAAATAAATGACGATCAAGCCTGTAACAGACTACCATGCGAGAACCACTACATCCCGCGGATGTAGAGGTGGTTTGGGACGATACTTAGGTGGCTTTGGACAGTGTTTAGGTTGCTCTGGACAGTGTTTATGTAGCTCAGTGGCATCCAATCACTGTGCTGATCGCTTATGATTGTTGTAGAAGACCCACTTTTCATCGTAGATTAGCCGTTCCCTTGGCGTAGTGTTCTAAGCGTTGGCGTCTAAACATTCGTCTGAGATGGGTCGGGGTTCGGATACCTGTGAGGCATGAATGTTGTGTTTGTTTTACGGAACTGGTTCTCTCCCTTTCCTGGAACCAGTGACCCAAAATTAGGGACGCGCGACTGCTTATAGCCCATAGATGTGCTTACGGCGGTCGTTAAACCCCGCAAACAAACAAGCAAACAAATCATCGCAGAGGTAAGATCCAATGCTGGAATATCACCCATCTATGTCTGGCAAGGATAGATATGTACACCTCCAGACCACGTATCTTATTGACTACTGTCAATTTGTGACCAGCTTTATCACCTTTCCCAAAGTCGCCAGGCGTCTGATAACCGTTGAATGATGCACGCTGACCTGCGCTGAGATTTCACGGCATCTTTGCCGTGGATCAGCTTCCACGATATTCTTGAGCTCTTCATTTGTTGCAGCTACTGATGGAAGAACACAAGGCGTATTTGTAAGGGACGTGTCTCGTGCTTTTCATTTTGCGAACAATGGACGTATGGTGCTTTCATTCCCACTACTCTGCCTAAACGCCACGCTAATGTTTTTGGCCGCCATACCCGCGAAATGTCCGAGTTTAAACTCATACCGAAAATTTAGAAGCAACTGGTCCTCTTTGGTCGAATTTAATTCACTCGCGGTTGAACCTTGTCACAAAATCAGGCACAAAGAGATTTATGTAGAGGATTTTAGGAAGGGAGTGCCTGACTCCAGGTCTTAAAAAACTCTTAGAAGGAGGAAGCTACAAGATTTGGGCTAGAGCGCTTGCCAGGAGAGTCACACCAGAAGGGAGGTAGAAAGGACGAGGCAGAGGCTCCTATCTATAAAACAGGAGGGCCAGTATCCAGTGTCCGAAAGATTAACGTGTCCATCCGACGTACAGCGGATATTTAGTGGTTCGAAAGTTCGTACCTGTTTGGGATCGATCCTGGGACTTTTCCCGTGGCAATCACGAATGTTGACCACTAGGCCATTCGTGGCCCTAAAATCAGGCACACAACGCGTACACCACCCACACATATATACCGACTTTGTGTCACATTACATATGACGTTGCTAGACGACACAATTCCACTGAGGGTCGAACATGCCCACCCGCTGAATGACATTTCATTAGCACCCATCCGATGCTCTACTTTTTTGAGTTTTATAACAGCAGCATGCTTGAGCGAAAATCGGGAGGGATGCAGGTTCAGTTTCTTCTGCAACTGTGTGCAATTTTTTTAAGTTTCCAAGTGAAAAGAGAATTTTCTCATATCATGGTCAAACAATAATTTATGCACCCCAGTGCAGCATGTACACTGGAGTGCATAAATGAAAAGAATTTGTGTTTTTTTAAACAAATAATAAAAAAATGAATTTTTCAATCGCAATTTTACACATATATACACTGGCGGAAAGTGAAAAAAGAACGCCAAGAAGGAGACGTCTGATACCAACGAAATTTATACAGCATAATAAAGGAATACAGAGTATAACTTGATCAAAACATTATGGCAAAGTACAGCTGTATTTGCTGGTAAACTGAAAAATAACATTTCCATGTAACATGGTTAGTACGAGGTTGAACCGCCATGAACTGAGTCACACTGTGCAATTCTGGCATGGAGTCTGTCGTACAGATATTGGATGTAAGTTTGGGGTATTGAGTTCCAAGCATCCTCAAACTGGACGCGTAAATCAGGGATGGTCGTGGCTGGCCGTGGAGACCGGATAAGTCGTTGTCCCATAAAATCCCACACGTGCTGAATGGGGAACAAATCCGATGAACGTGCAGGCCATGGAAGTTGTCTCACACCCTGAAGTGTATGTTGCGTTGCACGTGCCGTGTGTGGGCGTGCGTTATCTTGCTGGAAAACACCACGATGGACCGACCTTACCAATGGCACAACAACGGGCTGAATGATGTTGTTGATATAGAAGGTGCTGTTTAACGTACCCGGTACAAACACCAGGAGATTAGGTGTACGCCCTGTGTGTCGCTGGCGGATGCAAGAAGGGTGGAGACGCTCCCCTTTGCGTCTGCGAACACGCATACGGCCATAGGAGGCTCCCAAGCAGAATCTGCTTTCATCGTTGAACACGACAGATCGCCATTGTGTTCTCCAGTGCAGAAGTTGGCGACACCACTGCAGCCGTTCCTTACAGTGGGTTGGAGTCAGAGGTACACATGCCAGAGGCACACGTGCACGTAGTCCTGCATCCAGTAGACGGTTGCGGATTGTTCGCAAAGTCACCTCAGGTGCAACGGTAGCTCGGATTTGCGTCGCAGTGGATGTTCTGCTTGACAACGCCGCTCTTCTTATGCTTCGATCAGTCCGCTCATCAGTCCGTCTGTGACTCCCGGTTCCACGTCTTCTCGTGTGGGAATGTTCCTCGGACCATTTACGCCACCACCGATACTTCCCGTCCAATTCGCTCCGCAATACGACGATATGACCACCCGGCTTCGCGGAGTCCGACTAGACGACCTCGCTCAAAGTCCGATAACTACTGAAATCGTACACGTCTTCCATGTCCAGGCATTGCAGCTTCTTCAGAATCTTCGCACGTGTGCGTACGCCGACGACTGATTACATTCACTTCGCCGTACTCCTTAAATACCACCGACGATAATTTGCATATTATGCCGTGCTGTGGCGTAAGCGCTCACCGGTTGGTCCCGAAATTAACATCACACCTACGTAAACTCGACCCCATTAACATATATAAATTTCATGATCTTCCACCAGTTCCTTCTTGGTGTTCTTTTTTAACTTTCCGCCAGTGTATGTAATAATGCAATGAATAGTGAAAGCCTGTGTCAATGTTCTGACACTGAATATGCAAATTTTGGGACAACTTTATAATGAGCTTTTCAGGCGATTGCCTTTCATTTGTGACTTCAATGCCCCGTGACTGCTGTTGCTTACAGTTTTTGTTTCAGAACTCATGGAAATTTGCCAGATTTATGAATATTCCCAGAAGTTTTATATCCAACATATGGCGACAGTTCTAAGGTACAGGAACATGCACTAGGCGGACATCTCAAGGTCGACCACGGTCTACAACACCTGAGAATGACCAGTATGTATCCTTAACTGCAGAGCAGAGTAGACTCAGAACAACTCGTCAACTTTCCTTGGACCTTACCTCGGTAATATTATTACCAAGGTGGAGTGCATCCTGAAAGCTTTGCAAAAGAGGACTGTTTGCTAGAAAACCAAGGATTTGTATGCTATATACCAGTGGCCACAGAAGAGTTTGATCAACTTGGAATACTCAGATCGCAACTGGGCATGTGAGGAATGGGGATATGTACTCTTCACGGATTTTAGAAAGAGCTCGATTTGCATGGAGTAGGCAGTACCGCAATTGGACACCTTACAGTAGGGACATGTACTCTTCACAGATGGTTTAAGATTTTCGAAAGAGCTCGATTAGCATGGACTAAGTGGCACGGCAGTTGGACACTTGAGCAGTGGGGACATGTACACTTCACAGATGAGTCAAGATTTTCAAAAGAGCTCGATTGGCATGGAGTACGTAGCATTGGACGCTGAGCAGCGGGGGCATGTACTCTTCTCAGATGAGTCAAGATTTTCAAAAGAGCTCGATTGGCATGGAGTACGTAGCATTGGACGCTGAGCAGCGGGGGCATGTACTCTTCTCAGATGAGTCAAGATTTTCAAAAGAGCTCGATTGGCATGGAGTACGTAGCATTGGACGCTGAGCAGCGGGGGCATGTACTCTTCTCAGATGAGTCAAGATTTTCAAAAGAGCTCGATTGGCATGGAGTACGTAGCATTGGACGCTGAGCAGCGGGGGCATGTACTCTTCTCAGATGAGTCAAGATTTTCAAAAGAGCTCGATTGGCATGGAGTACGTAGCATTGGACGCTGAGCAGCGGGGGCATGTACTCTTCTCAGATGAGTCAAGATTTTCAAAAGAGCTCGATTGGCATGGAGTACGTAGCATTGGACGCTGAGCAGCGGGGGCATGTACTCTTCTCAGATGAGTCAAGATTTTTGAAAGAGCTCGATTAGCATGGACTAGGGGACACGCAGTTGAACACTTCAGTGGGTACATGTACACTTCACAGACGAGTCAAGATTTTAGAAAGAACTGGATTAGCATGAGTAGGCATTGTACACCTGAGCAATGGGGACATGTATTCTTCACGATTTTTAAAAAGAGCTCGATCAGCATAGAGTAGAGATCATCGCAATTGGTCACTTGATAAGTGGGGACTCATACACTCCACATATGAGCAGAAATTTTCGAAGAGCTCGATTAGCATGGAGCAGGCACCAACACAATTGGGCCCTGGGTAGTGCGAACATATACTCTTCAAAGATGAGTCAAGATTTTCACTAACAAAAGTATCTTGACGCCAGTACGTTAGGACAGAAGAAAGCACTCTGACTCACCCCCTCAGTATAATGGATATGGGCGGTTTTGGAGGTGGTGGAGTAAAGGTATTACGATTAGAAATCGTATCGCTCTAGATGCCTTCGATGGAAGAACTTAGACTGCGCACATGTATCGAAAAGAGATCCAGAATCCCATGCACGAATTTTTCGAGGGGCTTCTAGTACATAATTTATCTTTTTGCTCAGTAATGCTTGTCCATATAGGGTAAGGTTGTAGATGAATGCCTGGAAAGCGAAGATTTACAAATAATCGATTGGCCAGACATATTCCCGGACCTTAACCCCATCGAGCACGCTTCAGACGTTTTATAACGGCAAGTTCCAATCTAGTGTCAACCCCTTCCATGAACAACCTGCAAACTGGAAACTCTGCTTTTAGAGGAATGAGAATGTTTCTCTATAGAACTCCTGAACCACTTTGTTGGAAGACTCAGGGGCCGTTGTAAGGCCTGTGTAGAAATTTCAGGTAAATACACACTTTATTGACTCCAAGCAGACTCTGAAGTAGTTACGTCTGGTGAACTGAGTTAAATGGACATTGAATTGCTATTTAATAGCTAAGCACTGAGTTCCAGTTTTCACATAATGGCCTTTATTGTAGGTGAACTGCTTAATAACTATTCAGTTGATAGTAAAATGCATTTTTACCTACGTTGTTTAATCAACATCCTCAGCATGAAAGACTAGATATTTTCTATATGTAATAAAGAGACTCTGGTCTCAGGAAATGGAGGAAAGGTGATTTGAAATCATCTTTGTATGTCAAACATATCTCACATGCGTATAAACCCAGAGCCTTAGCGCATGTATCTTGCATCATAAACCCTTAATCAGCTTCTAATATAAGTGGAATTTTGGTAGGTAATTAACAACGGCTCGTTGCAATAAGTGATGATTTTTCGATACCTGGAAGATGGCAGATTGGCAAAGATAAAAAAAGAGGATACGATTCGTTATTTGAACAACAGACTCTACTTTCTCTTAAGAAAAAGCTAAGCGTTATATTTTGTAGATGCTTATGTTAACGAATATGACGAGGCAAATATGACTTCGTGTTGCGGAAAAAATGTTCTGTAAGGGACAGCTGAAAAACGAAGTTACTCATGCGGAGTTATTCAGAGTCATAATTATCCGGGGATTTTAATTCAACATGACCTAAATATCGAATAGTCATATGAATTAGCTTTCCGAGAAGATAGCTAAAAACATCGGATTTATTAGCAGTGCTTTGAATAATCTGACCCCTCAACTGATGATTCTTTTATACTATACCCTAATTCAGACTCTTCTTAATTCTTGCATTTTAGCCTGGGGTAAGACAACTAAATATAATATAAACAAATTACATATGCTTCGGAATAAATTTATTCGTCTTTTAGAACTTAAGTTATCAATAATCATTACTCCAGCACGCTTTGTCACTATACGATTAAATTCAATGATTTTCACATCTTATCAATACAGCAATTATATGACTTCCAGACAAAACCCGTCGGAATCGACGGTAAGTTTTTTTTTTTGTTTTTTGTTTTTGAAAATGATAAGTTCTTATGACACAACAAATGTAAACTTTATTTGATTGACAAATTCATTCAACCACTTCAGTAAAGTATAATAGTCCAGGTTCGTGCTTTTTTTGTGACTAAAGATTTAACGACCACTGTGTGCAACTCAATGGGCTTTAAGCAGCCGCCCGTCCCAAATTTAGGGTCACTGGTTCCAGGGAAGGGAGAGAGCCAGTGGCGTAAGACAAATACAACATCCATGAATCACCGGGATTCGAACCCGGACCCTTCACGAACGAATGTTCGTAAGCCAACGCTTGGGCTATAAGCAGTCACCCGTCCCTAATTTAGGGTCACTGGTTTCAGGAAAAGGAGAGAGAGCCTGTGCCGTAAGACAAACACAACATCATGCCTCACAGGTATTCGAACCCGGTAGACGAAACTCGTCCGAATCGACGAATAGTTTTTTTCCCGGTAGACGAAACCCGTCGAAATCGACGATTAGTTTTTTTTTTTTTTTTGAAAAGCATAAACTCGTTTGAAAAGTTTATTTACATCTTTACCTAATGGAAAACGTCTTACCTACGTGAATAAAATGGATCGAACGAATGTCAAATTGTATGTATACATCACACAGTCCAATGGCACATCGCAATCAGGGCTTCGAGTGTTCGCTGTTCCGATAAGAACTTTCAAACACATTCCTAGCGTTGTTTTGCACAATATTTTGCTGAGAAGAGAAACTTCGGTCTTTGGACTATCTGAGTCCCTCCATACATCCTCCTTCAACAGCGAGTGAGTCAACCGCATGCTTCTCCCATAAAATTTACATGGGAACTTTGCCGCCCCACTGCACCCGAACCATTGCCTCAATCACATTTTTCCCTTCGACTATTCACATTTAAATGGTAAGACCTTTATTTTTATACCTCAACCATTTGCTTACGTTCAGCCGTTCTCTCACAACTGGTCTTACACTAAAAAAACTGATAAAACCAAAATAGATGTTCAAGAGAACTAAAAATAATTTATATCAGGACTTAATTTACTTAACATGCACAGTCATTTTTATTATATAAGAAATAAAAAAATTTTAATTCCTAGGGTATGTAACGATTGGCCGACACACGATTGGCCGACACACGATTGGCCGACAGTAACGATTGGTAGACAGAAATGATTAGTCGACATAACAATTGGTCGACAGTAATGATTAGTCGACATTAACGATTGGTCGACAGCACGTTTGATCGACATAACGATTGGTCGACAGTAACGACTGGTCGATATAACGATTAGTCGACATTGGTAGACATAAAATGGTCAACGGAACTTGAAAAAAAAAATTGAAAAAGTGCAAATAGTTTGGCGGTAAATTGCTCCACCGGAATATTGCCCCACCGAAAGATTGCCACACATCTTTCAGCAACCCGGAAAATTGCCACAGACGTAAAAGTTGCCCCACCGGAAAATTGCCACATGATTTCCATTAAGGAGACAAGCACAAATCGCCGTTCGTCCGAGAAACGCTTTGAATGTGTGGCAATTTTCCGGTTGGGCAATTTTCCGAGGTTCCAAATTATGTCTGGTAGTTTCCCCAAGGTGCCTATACCTAAAGTGCCCCGGGGCCCTTTCGGAAATAACGTCGTTCAGAAGTCCCTCTATATGGATTTCACTTCGAGTACAAAAGATGACTAGGGGGCCTATTTGGAAATAATATGTTATAATGCTGTACGTTCTGAGGACTACATTCTGAAAGATATTATTTCCAAAAAGGAACGTTACGTTTTGAGAGGTCAGTACGTTCTGAGAGGTACCCCTGCGAATGTAAACCATAGTCCTCTGAACCAATGGTTATGTCGACCAGTCGTTACGGTCGAATAATCGTTATGTCGACCAATCGTGCTGTCGACCAATCGTTACTGTCGACTAGTCGTTACGGTCGACTGATCATTATGTCGACCAATCGTGCTGCCGAACAATCGTTACTGTCGACCAGTCGGGTGTCGACCAATCGTGCGACCCCGCAACTCCCATGTTACCCGTAACAGAGAGTTTTAGATCACATATTAATTACACTGGTCCCACATTGTGGAATTCGCTGCCTAGTGATCTTACATTCCTTAACGATATTACGTTATTCAAGAAAGAATTAAAGTGTTATTTATTAGCTAACGCCAACGTGACGTGCCAACCCTCAGGACGCACACGAGATAAAGGCAGATAGCAGTGACGCGCATCCCAGTGTAGTATAGTGGATAGCACTCGGCGCTCCGGGACCGATTGTTGTGGGTTCGAATCCTCCCCTGACATAAAAATGATGGAGAAATTTACTTCGTCATACCACATAGTGTAATAATATTGTGGAAAATTGTTGCTACACTTTCATCCGCCCTTTAGTAGCATGCCAGTTTGCCTTTTTATTCTCTTAAAAGTACTCTTATTTTGGGAGAAAAGGGCTAAGTCAGGCCAGTTTGGTCTTTTCTTTCCTCATTCCATGTTGTTATCACATTATATCACTTTGTATATGTACCATGCTATTGTGTATCATTACTGTAATAGCTAAAATGTAATAAATGAAACGAATTTTGTACAGATTTTTTAGATTTTACAATTAGTTTTGGAAATTCATTGTTCACTAATTGTATGAGAGATAGATCCAGTTTACTTAGTCGAAAGTTAATAAAAACAGTTTCGCAAAATCGTAATAAACCTGATGAACTACTTCATGACATTCTGAAAATTGAAACGAAAAGGTTCTGTTAACACACACACACACACACACACACACACACACACACACACACATTGTTTGCTAGTTGTTTTGAAAATTGGTAATTGTTTGCTAATAGTACCAGCGATTGACGCGCGGTCGAAAATTACCAAAAACATTTTCGAAAGTAGCCCATAAAATTTTATGGACTACTTCATAACTTCCTGTAAATTAAAGCGAAAATATTCAGTTACACAGATATTCTTGGGAACATCTATGATGTGCTAAGTGCAAAGGAAACTAATACACGGATCGTTACACCTTGTGCGGCAAGGAATTTATTTTTAGACAGCTTCTGTGGGATGTTGCGCTGCGAGAAAACGTAAACTTGGGGAGTTCCTAGCAAACGAAGCTGTCTTCCAACGGTTTAAGAGCTTCGTAACGTGTTTATGTTTAACCGTTGGTGCTTGGAACACTGGATCGTTGAAGCATGAAAGTCAGCGCATAATCCATTGTCTCGAGTGTGCGAAAAGTGTTCTTAAACGGAACTTTAGTGTCACTGTTTTCCGCATAAACTACCACTCTCATGGCTCAAAAATTAGCAGCTCAAATTTTGTCCTCATGTATGATTACATGGATTTACTTGAGTTCCTCTAGTCCTGTTTTTCATACGATGGTTCCTATTTTTGTTACTTTATAAATGCTTTAACAAAACGTCTGACAGTAAAACACTTTTGGAACGTATGGAGTAACTTTTTTGTACTTCCACTGTTTTAATACAAGAATGAAGAAAAAATGATCAAAAATACACTGGGAAAAGCTAAGAGTCTTAAGGTTTATATTATTAGTAGCATTCACACACCCACCCACCCACCCACCCACACACAAACGGATGAACATAGATGCAATATGCAAGTGTTAGGCTTATTTAAATTCACTAAAATCCGTTAAGAAGGGAATTACGCCGCAGCCATATTTCACAGTTTCATTTTAACTCAGGTTCAAATTCCTTTGGTGAGAATCATCGGTGAAAAGAAATCAACGACTGAACACTAATCAACACCATGTACAAGGTGTGCCAATAAAGTTCGACGAATGCACGGTTAAAGTTAACAACTGCCAATGTTATAAACGTACTTTACTGGCCTTCAAAATAATCTTTCCAGAATATGATTGAGCGGAGCTCTCTATACGAGACTCGAGACAATTCGTTGTTCGGGCATAGGTACGAGATGACACATCCGATCACCGTAATTTTTGGGGGGTTTCCGGGTTTTGAGAAGGGGTCGTTTGTTACCTATCTCCTCCGAAGATCTTCAGCCGATCGTGGTGACACTTGCCACGATCGGCTGAAAATGGAGAAAGGGAAGGACATGGTGAGTGACATGGGGTTGGTAACATGGTGATTCGTCATGTCCTATAAAAATAATGACCATTAAAAGACGACTAATTTTAATAAAAATTGAAAAATCCGCTATGTTGCGAGTAACGTCTTTATATTTTGAAGTCAAGTGAAATGAACTGTATATCTGAACTCAACTCAAGTAAATTGTATAACAGAGAATCAAAAAGATCGTAACGGTTTCAATTTCAATTTTGTTTTTCAATACAATTCATTTATTTTGCTGTGCATGAGAGATTGTATTACAAGTGAGTGGAAACAAGCACAACAAGGGAGCATGCAAAAAAGGCTAAAAATGCCTGACAGAGTCCCATGCTCCCTGAACAAGTATTACAAGGTGGTTGAAAAAAATAGTTGATAAACTTAACATAGTATAGCCAAATACAGTGGCGCACAGGAGAAAAGAAAGCATTATTGCAATATATATCAATGACAAAAGATTAGTATTAATGTACACATAGTAGTCCCTCTTCACTATAGTTGATCTAGTGGCTGCAGTTCATTATGTAGTTTTTTAGTTTTTTTTTTTAAAGGTTGATATTATTTAATTATGTTAATTCCGTCAGCAGTGAGTTCCAGTAAGAAGGGCCAATGTAGTTTAGAGTTTGTTTTATGGTTTCTGTCTTTGGATGAATTGGTCGGATGTGCGATTTTGTGTGTGTGTGTGTCGTGTGAGTGTGTCTTTGTTACAGTTTGTATGATATTAGCATGCAAGTTGTTTTTATTACCCCTAAACATAATTTTTCCAATGTTAAATTAGTATAATTGGTTAATTGTAAGAATGTTAAATTTGTTAGGGAAAACTCTTGCGTCATTGTATAATGATAGTTGAGTATATGAGTCGGATTTTAAATCAAGTAGTCTACTAAATTTATTTTGAAGGATTTGACGTTTAGTAAAATTATATTTGGTCGTTTGTCCCCAAGATAGGACTGCGTAGTTGACATGTGTCTGAAATATAGTATAGTATAATTGAATGAGTGATTTGAAGGAAAGGTTAGTGAGTACCGAGCTAATGACACCAAATGTTATTAGGGAGTTTTAGTAACAGATTATCTATATGTTTATTCCATCTGAGGTCATTATGCAATGTAACCCCTAGGTACGATAGGGAGATAACCTCTTTTATAGTTGTACCGTTTATGGATAGCGTGGGGGAGAGTGGTCGAGGAGACTTTTGTTTAGAGAATATGAGCCATCTAGTTTTCATAGTATTAATTATTAGTTCGTTGGAGATCAGCCATTTAGAAATGTTATTAAGTTGAGTATTATTGACGTTCATATTGTTATTATTAATAGCGTTAAACGAGCTAATTTTAATTATTTATTCTATTGTCATTATTAATAGCGTTAAACGAGAAAACTTTGATTATTTATTCTACGCCAATAAATTTTCGGATTTTTAGTATATAGTTATACTATTTTGAGTCTAGATTTAAATTTGTCAGTTGGATAAGTAATTCTAATAATGCAATTTTATTGATGAGTGATCTAGCATTAATGTGAAGTAATGGTAAGCTGTTGGGTGAAAAGGTTTTTAGGAGGTGGTGGTTAAAATTTTGCAGTGAGTAGCATTCGAACTGCATCCAATTGGTAGCAAAGAGGAATAAAGTTAAAGAAAAAGAAAAAAAAATGATAATAAACAGATTATTATACAAATACAATACAGGCACCGGGGCCATCTCACTAGTAACCGAATCATACAGCGCTTTGGTTCTGTTTGGATTGTGTGTGTGTCCTGTGAAGTTGACAGTTGTAAATAAATAATTTCTTATCTAGCTGCATCTTCTTCATTGCACGTAAGCTGACTAGCCGAGGATATCTAGAGTCATCGCAAGGTAGGAATTTTTGCCTTAATGCTTTGAAACTGAATCCGAAACTCTACACAAGACTCGGGACAATTAGTTGTTCGGGCATAGGTACGACATGACACATCCGATCACCGTGATGTTTGGCATGCGATTGGACGCCTTCCGATTCCCAAAATTCCGTGTCATTGAGAAATTTCAATTAAAACTAGATGGCCTTTTACTTGAACCATTTGACGAAAGTCGGCTCACTAGCATTAATTTTTCAAAAAATCGTTTGAAATGAAAAACGAAGAAATGGAAAGACTCCGTCTGTTAGTTCAACACTTGCTTAATCTATAATAATAAAAGCAAGTTTGTATGTGTGTGCGTGTGTGTGGGTGTGTGTGTGTCTTTCGCGATACAAAATGAAAAACGTGGTTCCCGATCTGATTGTGTCTTTCCGCTTTGTTTAGATGTAACCTGATCACAACCAACGTTAATGCGCGAAGGAAAGTAGCTCATGATAAATTTTAAGCATTTCTTTTTAGAATGTTTCGTACTTTTGTTCCGAAAGTCATACATTTTACGCATTCCTTTTTCAGAATTTGTTGAGCGAAGCGAGGCCTAAGTCAGAGCGGAGCTCTAATCACGAGACTCGAGACAATTAGTTGTTCGAGCATAGGTACGAGATGACACATCCGATCACCGTGATTTTTTGCATGCCATTGGACCTCGTCCATTGTCAGGTTTTGACGCCTTCCTATTCCCGAAATTCTGTTTCATTGGGGAATAATCGTCCAAAAACTTGCATTTTCAGGGTTTGTTACCGCTCTCCTCCAAATATCTTCAACCGATCGCGGTGACACTTGCCACAGAGAAAGGAAGGGACATGGTGAGGGACATGGGTCTGGTATCATGGTGATTGGTCGTGTCTTATAAAAATCATGACCATTAAAAAACTGACAAATTTTAACGATTATTGAAATTCGCTCTCTATACGAGACTCAGGACAGTTAGTTGTTCGGGCATAGCTATGACATGACATATTCGACCACCGTAATTTTTGGCATGCGATTCGATAGCGTCGGTGATCAGGTTTTGACGCCTTCCGATTCCTGAAATTCCGTGTCATTGAGGAATTTCAATTAAAATTATTAAAATTGGTACGTTTTTTAATGGTTTTTATTTCTATAGGAGAGTGGAAGACATCATGATCAGAGTAAAATCCCTGAAATGGCAATGGGCTGGACATATTGTCAGAAGGACAGACCATCGATGGACAGCCAAAATTTCAGACTGGATTCCAAAGGACATGAAAAGACCCAGAAGAAGACCACATGGCAGATGAGAGGATGAAATTCGAAAGTATGCGGGAGTAACATGGAGGAGATTGGAACAAGACAGACCGTTGTGGAAGAAACTTGGGGAGACTTTCGTCCAGCAGTGGATTGATAATGGTTGACAATGATGATGATTCCTATAGGACACAACCAAGCACCTTGATACCAACTCCATATCACTAATCATTGATTTTTTCAATTAAAGAAACACGTGCGAACGTTCCATTATATTTGTTTACATTCCATAGTCCCAATTTTTCACGACGAAAATTGGTCGAGTTTTTTAGTTCTTTTGCCGTCAATTTGAAATTATTTTCATTCAAACTGATAAAAAAGGAAGCGGACACATTGTTGACCCAAGGAAAACGTTAGAATCGGCACCGTTTTTATTTTGTTTTTTTTTGGTTTTTTTTTTTTTTGCTTTTGTTTCTTTTCTAACTGTAACTTCTGAAGTCGCGGTCGAGGCCAGCAATATGGCATCAATGACGTCCCTTGTCGGTTCGGTGAGTCTTGAAGAAAAACGTGGTTCCCGATCAGAGTGTGTCTTTCCGCTTTGTTTACACGCAACCTGATCACAACCAACGTGAAGGCGTGGAGGAAAGTATTTCGTGATAAAATTTAGGCATTTCATTTTTAGAATGTTTCGTACTTTTGTTTTGGAAGTCCATAAATTTTACCTTTCGTTTTTTAGAATTAGAATTTGTTATAATAGACGCCTTAATGAGCTTAGATTTTGCAAAGCTTCGCTCAAAATTTGCCAACTGTACCCGAGTTATCGGTTAGTGTTGGCGGTTTGTCCTAGTATACTTTTGGCATCGTTCCTATAACTGCTGGAAGCCATGGAAAAAGTCCTTTTTTGTTATGGTCTGAATCTGAGTCGTCACGTCCGCTTGAGTATTTGAAATGCGAGCAAATCACTTCCCTTTCAGCGCTAACTTCAGTCGGGGAAAAAAGTAACCAGTCGGTGCCAGATAAGTCGAATACGGCGGTGATGCAAGGCAGCATCTGCTCGTGTTTAGGAGGAACAAACTTCAACAGATTCTTCTTTCAAAATCATACGGACTGTTTCATGATTAAGACCTAGTTCCTTAGAGATCATTCGCACAGTCAGTCGAAGATCATTCACTATGAGCTCACACACTTTTTCAATGTTTTCAGAATTTTTGGAGGTCGTGGGCCTTTTGCAATAGAAGCCGTTTTCGACGGACTCCCTTCCGTCGCGGAATCGCTTGAACCAGTCGAAAACATCCTTCAAGTGTACTCCTTCATACCCGTGAACTTCTTTCAGTATTGCATACAATTCCAATGAGAATTTTGTCAAGTTGAACCGGAATTTGGTATTGGTTCTTAGCTCCAATTTGCCAGCTAACAACGTGCACCTACATCAGCTACCACGACACGACTTTTGTGCCTCACTCGTCCTCACAGCTCCGTGACGGTTACAGATATGTTCGCTCATGTACTTTGCTCTACGGTGAACCTTTCACAATATTTTAAATGTTACGACAGCATGTGCCGAACTTCATTGGCACATATTTTATGCAATGCAGCAATAAGACAATTTTGAGCCTAAGTTTCAAGCTTCTTTACTTCACAGTCAGATAGTTTAAGACACCGAAAGTACTTGATTTATATTGTAGTTTATTGACAGAGAGAAAATCTACTACAGACTTCAAATACTCGGGTATGTTTAAGTTAGAACGTTTGCAGAGGTGGAACTTATGGTATTTCTTTGCAGAGGTGGATTTGCAGAGGTGGAACTTATGGTATTTCTCAACGTAATATTTCAGAAGTTCCATACGTACTCAAATTTGTAGTCTCCCCTTAAGAGCCATAGAAACATATAAACTTTCTTTTGCCGACAGTGGGATTCGAACCTACATTTTCGTACATCGGAGCGGCTGTTCTCCCAAATGAACTAAGTCGGCAGGCTTTTCGCTGCTTCACTGTCCCTTTGACTAATACGTCCCAGACGTTCTTTGGAAATACATCTTTTCATGGTAACTGACCACCTTGGAAGTCTACTACACATTTTCGGTGGTTTTGCTCGTGGACGGTCTCCCTGACCTATTGTCGTCTTTCAGTGCTGTTCTGCCGCTCTTGAAGCGCGAGTGCCACTCAAAACACCTCGCACGACTCATTGCTTCATTGCCATAAGCCTGCTGCAACATTTCATGCGTCTCCGTTCCCGATTTGCCGAGTTTGACGCAGAATCTCATGTTCGCTCGCTGCTTTAGTTTGCAGTTCATACCAAAATCGCAGCTGTGTTCTGCATGTGGTCACCAAATATCGTGTAGCACAGCTCCCGATGCTCAAAGAACGACGCCACTCGGCACAATGACTCATGAAGGACACTATCCTCGACCGCTGCTCGCGCATCCGCGTGCTGCCATCTGTTGGCGCGCTGCGTACCTAGTCTCGGAATTTTTTGATCGCACTATGTATCTCGTATTCGACACTGTTGTACTTTCACGCGTTTGTACGGATAAGAAAACAACTCCTCTCACGAGCAATCGCAATGGAAATTTTGAAGTACCAGTATGCTCATATTTATCTAAAAATCATCCGGAAAAAATATCTTTCCCAGAAAATCTCCGAAACTGAAAAAGAAAAAAACATCAGTGGAAGAAAACCTCCTTTGCGTGAAAATATAATTGACAATTCCGTGGAATACTCACAAGGCAGAAGCGATGGCGGTCTATTTCAGTTGATTGCTTTGTGGATTCAGCAGACACTACTTATGCGACACCGAGGACTGCGGTTACACATGTTTATAACGAGTAGTCTCCATCTTGGGATCAGCGGATTAACGAGACTTCCGAACCTCGTCTAATCCTTAATGATTCAGCTGGACTTGAACCCAGAACCTTCAGGTCATGAGCAGAGAAGGCAGCCTCCTTCCGATAGGGACTTTCATGAAGTAGAAAGTCGGGCAACCAGAATCTCCACATTAGACTGAATATTCAGTCTTAAATTAATAGCAAACTCACCACCCTAAAAAAAAAAAGTCCGAAGCAGAAAAAGTTTATACTCATTGCTGCAGAACTAAAATTGTGTTTAATCTATTACTCCCAATTCTTCATTCTATGAAGAAGATCTTCAAATTGAACATATTAAATTAATGATATAATAAAAATTACCGACATCTTTAGTGGGATGATCTGGGGCTTGGGCAAAATGTCATGTGCGCGCGCTATGGGTAGCTTCATTTCCATCCTTTGAAGGTTTGAACTTGTAGCTCATATGAATACCACTTCCCTACCCTTTACGGTTCCCACACAGCTATTTCTCAAGGGCACGAGGCACATTAGGATCTCTATGTTTAAGAATACCTGCTCGTAAATCAGGGGCAAAAAAAAAAAAATAGAAATCATTTCTGCAGTTCCCACTACTAAAATTAGTGCTGGTTTGTAAATTCCAGGTAGAAAAGGGCCGGTATGAAATACACTCACGGACAATAAAATTTGCGCATCAAGAAGGAAGCATCAGATTGAATTGAAATTTTGTGGACGTAATGATACAGTTGAATGATACACATGATGCCAAAAACAGAGCTGCAGGACAATTACAGAGAGATCTGTGGTAGGCAGTCCGGTCATTTTCAATAGCGCGTCGCACCGTCTCGTGTGGCGATACATGCTGCAATACGGTCAGGCATGGAGGCAAACAGTCGCCTGATGTTGTCCTGCGGCAGACTGGCTCACACGTGTTAGACGGTGTGTGCTCCAAAACCTAGATAATGCGGCACTCCGGCGTTTCAACTGGTCCCACACATGCTCATTAGGGGATATGTCTGGGGAGCGGGCAGGCCATGGAATTGTCTGGAAATAACATAGGCAGTCCTGGGCAACCCGAGCCGTGTGCGGGCGGGCATTATTCTGCTGGTGTAGCGCACCTTGAATCCCGGCCACCCGCGAATGGGAGCACGTGGGGCCGTAGGATCTCATCCACATACCGCTGACCCGTCAATGATCCACGTACCACTACTACAGCTGATCGGCTATCGTAGGCAATGTCTCCCCAGATCATAATGCCTGCAGTGAGGGAGGTGTAGCGCTCGATTGCGAGGCTGGAAATGTGCCGTTGTTTTTCGGGGACCTCAGCACACGATGATCATCTATCCCCAAAACGACGCGGCGTTCATCACTAAACATCACACGCCGCCAGTCTGTGGCGTTCCACGTCGCTCTGGTCTGGCACTACTACACGGAGCCGGCGATGTTCCAGTGTTAATGGCAACACACGTAAGGGGCGCTGGGATCACAGAGATTCGCTTCCGCGAGGCGTCGGGAAATGGTTCATGAGCACACAGGAGCCGCTACATCTGTCCATATAGTAGGCCGGGTCCCCGTGGGATCCGTTCGTTCCTAGCGTACGATTCATCGATCCTCTCTACCGATGGTCCTCCTGACTCTCCGCCGTGTGGCAGTGCCGCGACGTGTCCACTGCTCCCAACACAGTCGGACTGTATGTTCAGAACGATCCACGCGGCGGGCTATACGGCACGCTGACCACCCTGCGGTTTTCAGCCCAATGATCTGGCCTCTGTCAAAGTCTGTAAGATGCGTAAGGCGGTGTCTCTGGCTTCTACCCAGCATTCTTGTCACTCTGTACTCTTGCTTGCGTCGGCCAGTGCTTTTCGCTTTCATGACGCATCGACTACACGCCAGTTTATAAGGCTGCTGGTTCGTGCTTACAGCGCCA
Organism: Macrothele yani; assembly: GCA_039090855.1. NCBI lineage: Eukaryota > Metazoa > Arthropoda > Arachnida > Araneae > Macrothelidae > Macrothele > Macrothele yani. Next base: position 16,666,308 of record CM077013.1, on the reverse strand, counting down.
CCACAGGGTGTGTGGTCATGCGCACTCGCACCAAACGTGGATCACTTGCATACCAGCACGCACTACAGCTATTTGCAAAGTTTCGCGGTTGTAGCATGTTTTCTTCTTGGTGCGCAAATGTCATTGTCCGTGGTTGTACTAGGAAAAGAGAAGTGTTGGTACGCCATACCAACGTATACCGGCCCATTTGGAGCACTGCTCACGAGAAGGATTATTCGAGATGGAGCCATTTGGGTTCTATCTAAAACACTAACCAAGTGCAGTTAATCTCTTTTTCGAGTCTTAGGTTCAGCAAGAATATTCGGTTCAATTCATCACATGTGTTGGAGACTGCTTTGACATAGTTTTGGGTTGTAACTGGAATTTTGTGTGTACGAAAATGAATATGTTATTATTTAAGATGTATTACTTTAGATACACCCTACGTTTATTACGAACTCGGATAAAGTGTGTAGTTCGCTATATCATCATCGTCAAACAGTACTGATCCTCAGTCGGATTAAGATCTCCCGAAGTTCCTTTCACAATTTCTTTGGATTAATCTTTTCCTAGTAACTTCAGCATGCTTTCGAGTTCCATCCACACATTTCCCAGGTGGTCTACTTCCTGGTCTTTTTCTGTCTCTTGGTATCCATCTTACTATTCAAGTTCTGCAATGGTGGTCAGTTCTAGTAATATGTCCAGTCTATTACCGCTTGAGGTCTTTTCTTTGATCACGATGTCATCAACTCTTATCATTTTCCTGATCCATGAGTTCCTTTTCCTATCTATCTTGGTTACACTACGCACGCATTTCCCCATGCTTCTTTAAGATGTCTCTAGCGTCTGTACATCCTTCTTTAGTTAAGTGTATGTCTGGAATCCATAGGTAAGAAATGGAATTATGCATTGATTAAAATTTGCTGTTCAGCGGGTTTGAACGATTTTTTCCCTCTTCAAGAAATCAAAAAGTAGCTTCGGTTTGAATTCAGCGTGCGAGTTTCAGTCTTAAATTAATAGCAAACTCACCACCCTAAATATCTGTCCCAGCCGTTTCAGATCCGCCTTGGAACAGATGATATTGGCTGTCTTAGAAACACGCGTCTCCCAGTTTTCAGTTCATGTATGAACGTAAACTTTTTGTGAAGTTATATCTTTACTGACTTTAAATCATCGCTTGTTTGCAAATTCCAACACATATTTCGACAGATGTTATCTTTTCCAAAAGTTTAATGATCTGTAAGCCAATATTTTTCGATTTATTTTTATTTGAGTGGGAGTACGAGTCAGGAAAATGACCAAAGTAGATGTCATCAAGGTCGAAGTAAAGTCCCTCAAGTGTAAATGTGCTGGATGTGTTAGAAGAACTGACCACCATTTGAAAACTCAATAGAAAGGAAAAGACACTGAAGAAGACTACCTGAGAAATGGATGAATGAAATTCAAAAGCGTGTCGAAATTACATGACAGATAGTTCTGGAGGAGAGTTCAGAAGGCTTTCGTCCAGCGGCTTTGACATTAATTAGGTTGTTGTTGATGATGATGATGATGAATGTACATCCACCGCAATTTATGTGGTAAGTGGATTTTTTTCTAACATGTTGATAATTTTCGTCTTCTCTTGCAGCCACAGAATATAAAGTTCAAACTTCTATTGTTTTGCCTCAAAACTGGCAAAACTCAGAGGGTGAAATTACTTAGAAAGAATTCCCGTTTTGCGTAATATAAAAGCTCTTCAGTTTATTATTTTTCTAATACTATGTCGCTATGTTTAATAATAATGCATATGGCATACCGTTATTTATTCTTTATTCCGTTTAAAGAAACTTTAAAGCGTACGCGAAAACATGTGGGCTAAAGATTTCTTTCGAAGTCTAACACTGCTATGAAAATAATCAAATCCATTTTTGTGCAGAAGTTAGAGTGACTGTCAGTTATCTTCATCTTTTGAGTCATTATTTATTTCCTCTGTCAGATCAGTCATGGAAACAGATGTTTAGAAGGTCTTTGTATTTGTCAGAATTCCTTATAAGCGATCAACGTAACGACTTCCATGTGATGCCTTTCCAGAACAAGAGCCATCAACCGCAAACAACATCTCGTTTCAAAGGACAACATCATAAAGCGTACTTGAGAATAAGTTTTGCCATTCAATGTTAGGAGAAGACTTGGAATCGTTGCACCATTTACTTGTAGTAGTTGGATGTCAAAGTAATGTTAGAACTGTAGTAAAACCAGGGAATAGGGTTTCTTTTGTCTGTCTTCGCTGCAAATGGATTGTTTATAGCATTCGCGCTGAAGTAAATGTCCCTTATTTACGGGATTTTCCAATGTATTCGCCTTGTTGAAGAGACATGACCTGTGAATTTCTTTAATACATTGCATTCGCTCAAATTCTGCTGATAGCTAATGTTTGAAAAGTTTGAAAGTTTCGGTATGGACGTACATTCTCGAAATTATCTCACTATAACTATAGAGACATCCCACATTTTTAGAACGATTTTCCAGCAATATAATTAATGCTTAAAGTAAATTTTTTTTAAATGTTCTGTCTGATAGCACTTTTTCTGGATTCATCCTACATTTAGATTTCCAAGAAAACAGGACATTCTCGAATCTATAGATCTGAGAATGCCTCTCTTTCTCTTTTTAGCAGTCTGAAGGCACAGCAGTCCATTTGTTAAGAGACTCTCTCTCTTTTTAGCAGTCCGAAGGCACAACAATCCATTGGTGACACATTTTTGAAGGAATATGAGCAAAAGGCATAGACTTGATACCCGTCTGTTTTTCCAATTTTTTTCAAGAAATAGAGTGATAGATTTGGATGTATGACTAGTAGCCTTATCCTGATGTAGTTCTACTCTTTAACCCTTTAACCGGCTAGAACGAATTAAATCGGGGTTAGCAAAATGGGCTGAAATCAGCTCACAAGGATATATTCACTGTCTAAGAAGTGGACCGAAAGTGGTTGGAATGAGTCAACTTGAGCATGAGAAAGCGTTGCTTCCCCCTTTAGTTATGTCATTCAAAATGGTCATTTTTGAGATGATTGACACTAATCCATTATGACTGATTGCCCTTTAAAAGGGCTGTAACAATGGCGAAGAACCTAAGAAAGAATAGAAAAGATGTTTGAGTCACTTGATGTCACTGATGTCCCCATCATTTCTTGGGAATGAAGAACTTTAAATGCCAATCACCAAGCAAGGACCATTGGAATAATATAGTCCTACCAAGAACTATAGAAAGTAGTAGCGGGATACATACCACTATAGATTATTGGGATGCCTATCAACGATGAGAAGTTACCACTATAGATTAGTTATACCACTATAGATTAGTGGATGCTTATCACGTGAGAGGGGAAAAGCAATTGTTGCTCGGCAGCTTTCGCAAGACCCGAACGCTATGTGATTATTTCTGTTTGGAAAACGTAGAGAGTTTTGAGCAACATTTGATTCAGATTCATCGACTGTTTAAAGGGTTAAAGGCTCTGTGGATAAAGTAATGGTATTTCCTCTGAAATGTAGGAGATAAAACCTTATTTTGGTAATATGTAGAATTGATTACAATATTTTCAACTTTTCTTAACCTTAATTTCCCACTTCACGAGAAACCACCAGTAATCATGAATCTTCACTGAAACTTTCTTCGCATTCTTGGAACCAAATTTATAAATCTTTTTTGTGCTCTTTTGCAATAGTAAATCGACCTTTTCTGTTACGGTCGTTTAGGTAGATCCATGCTTCATTAATAGTCGTAATACATTTCCATCTGTCTCCGGCTAAGTCTACGCTGTCTTCTGCGATCAACCATGTGCCTAGGCAAAACTTGGTGAATAAATCTTTTTTCAGATTCAAATCTTTATTTATTTCCTTGTTTACAGTTGATACAACGTTTTTTAATGACTTAGCGATTGCTCTTTAGGTCGGTGAATTTTCTTTTAAGACCAGAAACCTTATTTTTGAAACAGTCGTAACAGTAAGTTTCTTTTTTGGATATTCATGTGGGTTTTCGGTATGTGACGTCATGATGGTGAAATGCCGAGTCGCTACGCGGAGGAACGACCGCTGGGTGGCGTGAGCATCGGACGTCGCCGCGTCACTAAAACATGCTTCCAGAGACAAGAAGTAGAGCTAGAGAGAGTTCTGAAGTGTGAACACTGAGACTGGGATGTGTGCCGAAGTGTGTTCGATTGGTGTTCGTCATGTTTGTATTTCTTAGCGGAACGAGTAGGTTCCGTTGTTATTGTATTCTATATCAATTGTAAGTGTACAACAGATTAAATATGTGTGTGTTCAGAGGTCGTCCAGCCCGTCCATTATTTAACAGTCGTGATTCGATGGAACTATAGTGGGGAAGTTTCCCAATACCCCACATTCATTTGGTGTTCTGTTTTCCTGTTAAAAGCAATGCTTGTCGATTTTCCCCTGCATTATTAATAATATTACTTATTTTACATTTAGAAATGCTAATCCCATGATCTTCACAACGTTTTGATTACAGAATACTAATCACGAAGTGCAAAAACATAATCTTCTATGCGCAATTTTTTTAGGAGACGATATTTAACTGCAGCAGATGTTCCTTTCGGGTTCATCTAACAGGCTGTTGCCAGTTTCAATTTTTTAAACTTCTTTTATTTTCTGCAATTTCTTATCAAAAACATTCTAAAAATGTGTGAACATCCTCTGCATATATCATACCGCTGTCGTTCAGCAAAATTCTGGAAGTCATGTTTACCCTTGACATAATTAGGCAAGGGGACAACACGAGAAAAATTTTAACAGAAGCCTTTCATTTGAGGGAAACGGTGTGTTCTTCTTCCACCAGTTGGCGGTATACGCTGTGCCAAAGAATATACGCCGGCCTTGACATTAATTAGTGATTGCTATACTGAGCCAGAATAGCAGTAGCGGTATTTCATAAAAAATTGTATAATACGAAATAAAATAAGTGATATCAAATATCATTTAATTTATTTTTGCGTTTCCAGCATTGAAGAGTTCAAAATGATTTACCTCTTTTAGGATTTTGAAAATTTTAATGTTTAATGCACTAAATCCTCTAAGCGATCTGGGGGTTGAGTTTTCGCTACTGTCACGGCAATTGCTATAAAAAATTACTGTCGTGGGAAGGCTAGCAGTAATCGCTTTCTTTACATGTGAGAACCCAGTTAAATGCCACACTACCGTTACTGGCCATTAGAATGACATCCCCAATTCTACAGTAAAATCGAATTAACGGCATCGATGTTTTTTCTTCTGTATGTTTACGTTCTCTTCGAAAGATGGAGCTCAGGGCAGCCTGGAATGGTACTAAGGTATAAAGGGACCTCTGTTGGACTGTTAAAAACGTGCGATTAACCTGCCAAAAGTTGAACCTCATCTACTTCGTTTCGCTTCAAAATATCCTGAGAAACATAGTTTTGGGGGGTAATAATTTACTGAAATGAATTTTTAAGTTATTTTTACCAGGGTGGTACCAAAGTTAATGCAAAAGTGGGCATAACCTTTTTAGTAACTGACAGAGATCGTTCATATTGCACACGTTGGTAAAGTAACTGTTCCTCTATTAAAATGTACCACTCAACATAGTATCCATCACAAGCGATCCATTTGAGCCATCGTCGAACCCAACTCTCGAATCCTCTTTGAAAAAATTCATGTGTGGATTGTTGTACCCACTTTTTCACAGCCACTTTCACCTGGTCCGTGTCATAAAATCCTTATCCCCGGAGACTGTCCTTCATTGGACAGAACAGGTGGAAGTCGGAGGGCGCCAGATCTGGGCTGCACGGTGGATAGGGCACCACCGACCAGCCAACTTTGCTGATCACTTGATTTGTTGCCAAAGATGGGTGTGGTCTCGCATTGTCAATGGTGAATATGCATCCTTCTTAGATTCTTGTTCGGTCTCTTCCTCTCTATAGCATCTCTAAGCTTCTTGAGCGTTTCAATGTACCGCTCTCTGGTCATGGTACAGGAACGTTCCAGAAAATCAAGGAGAATGACACCCCTCTCATCCCAAAAAACAGTCACCATGACTTCCTGTGCTGATTGCTGACACTTGAACTTCTTAGGTCTTGGTGAAGAGGTGTGACGCTATTCCATGGATTGATTTTTCGTTTCCGGATCGGAAAGATATCCCCGCGTTTCATCCCTTGTAACCAGATCGAAAACAACGTGTCTTCATTGGCTTCAAACTCTTCCAACAGATCAGAGTAGACTTCCACCCTTCTCTCCTTCAAATCGGGTGTCAACTGCCGAGGTACCCAATTCTAACACACACTTTCCGATACTATAAGTCTTCCACCATCTGTCTGTATGGCATTGTGACTACAGTCCGGTTGTGCAACAAGCTCAAACATTGTGACTCGTCTCTCTGAGCGAATCAATTCATCCATTCGCTGAACATTCGTGTCAGTGGTCGCAGATGATGGTCTCCCAATGCCTGGTTTGTTTTCAATACTGGTTCCCCTTCTGTAAATTTCTTCATCCATCTGTGCATTTGCTCTTGTCAATGGTGTCATCTCCGTGAACATTGTTTGGCCTTCTGTGAATGTCGGACAGCCTGCACCTTTCCTTCGTAATGAACTCAAGGACGGTACGTTGCTGCAGCCTGGAATCCATTATTTACCTGCAATGAAGAAGAAGTGTTGCTATAGAGGAAGCGTTACTCTACCAACGTGTGCAATTTGAACGACCTCTGTCCGTTAATAAAAAAGTCATGCAACTTTTTCCTTACTTTCGGTGAAACCCTTGTAGTTTGTTGTGAATAATAAACTACTGTTTGTGAAAATTGCAGCACCACGAAAGACTGCACGTATTACTTTGCAACTTGCAGGATATGTACAACAGACTAAGATATGCGAATCATTATAATGTCAGTAAAAATGCACATGCGGGTTTGGATCAGCGTCCTCAGAACTGTCGGTTAAATTGATCACTGCCGTCTGAACACGATATTTAGACAAAAAAAAATTGGCTTTCCTGTCAAACACCTTAATAACTTCACCCTGGTTCCACAGCTTAAAGAAATCGTGAAATCCCTTCCAAGTTCTGTTCAGGAGTTCTCACGCTACAATGTGGCAAAAGCCATCAAATCATTTGATTCTACCCAGGGACGCAATGGCATTCCCCGCCAAACTCTGGAAGAACAGATCAATCTGCAGTCTCTCCGTAAGAACCCTAACGTTTCAATCAGTAGAGCAGACAAAGGTTCACAGATTGTGGTATTAAACAGAACGGATTACCACGCCAAGATGGAACAGGAAATCCAGGGTATTCCTCATTCTTCTTGCTCTCGAGATCAGACACAGGCTACCATAACCGCTCTCAGGAACCTTAAATCTCTGGATTCCCTTCTGGTTTGCCTTTCTAAAAGTTTACACCCCACGCTCGGTCCAAGAGTCCCCGACAAAAACAAAATATCGTGTTCAGACGGCAGTGATACATTTAATCTACAACGGCAACACAAAACTCCTACGGAATTCAGAACTGTCCACTTCTGAGTATAAAGGGCTGGCCCAAACGAGATGTTGCATTCAGCGAAGAGACAACGTTGAGTCGAAAGGGTGTCTGTTTTGTGTCACTATACTCCATCTCCAAAGAAGTTCGCATTATGAACACTGATGGACTTTGAGCGAGGAAGAGTTGTTGGGGTGAGATAATTTGTATTTTCCTACCGCAAAAGTGCCGCTCGCACAGGCTGAAATACTGTCAGTGAGCGGATGAGACCCGGATGCGCAGAAATCCGAGAAATGGATTCGTATCAAGTGAAATCGCACAACTGCACAGAATGACAGACACCTCTACCGCATAGCAGTGACCGATCGCACAGCGACATCCAGGGTGTTTGTGCAGCTGTGGAGCACTGTCACGAGTCAGGCTTTATCTTCCAGCTCAGTTGAACGTTGTCTGCTTAACAAAGGGCTTGTCGCTAGCTGCCCAGTGCTGCGCATGACCCTTAATCACAGACTCTCAGGCTGCAATGGAATATCACACACATACATTGGCGCGCTTATTGGCTACAGGTAGTGTTTTCTGATGAGTCACGATTTAACACGATGCACCATGATCGTTGCATACGTGTTCGAAGGCATCGTGGTGAACGGCACCTTGATGCTCAATACAGACCAAACAACAAGTGTCATGGTTTGTGGCAACATTGGGTTCAATTCGCGATCTCACCTGAAACGAATTGAGGAAAATCTCAACAGCCAGCGATGTATCAGAGATGTGGCAGACGTGATACCCTTCCTTCAGAGTTGTCGTGGCGCAATATTCCAGCAGAACAATGCTCAGCCACATACGGCCCTGAATGTTGAAGACCTCTTTCATGCACGGCAGACATCGCTTCTTTTCTGGCCTGCACGTTCATCGGAAATGTCCCCGATCGAATATGTATGGGATATAGGAGCAAAGCAGCTGGCCCGTCAAGCACCTGCGCCAGTCACCACAAATGAACTCTGGTCTCGCATAGAAGCAGCATGTCTGGCTGTTTTCCAGGACGATATCAAAAACATCTTCCATCCAACGCGACGCCGTGTAAAAGCAGTTATTTTTGCTCGAGATGGCTTTACACGATACTGGGTTTTGAAGCAAAACCAATCTTGTATAGCTCTACAAATGTGATCAGTTATCTCCTGTAACCTGCGGAATCTGTGGTATAAACGTCATGTGAATAGCGAGATTCTTTCTATTGTTTCTTGGTGTTGCAAATTTCACAAACAGTAGTGTATAATCGTTTAAATGGGTTTGAATTTTAAGTTAGGTTTAATTAAAGCTTTGACTTCGCTCGTACGACTTAACTTCGTGAATTTGCTTCGCTGTACTACCTGGATTATTCCATCTTAGTTGTTCCTGAAAGATGTGATTACATATAGCATTCGTTTTCAGAATAAGGGTCAGGATTAAATGAATACAAAATTACTTAAAAGTATCGAAACGACTTCTTTATTCGTCAACACCTCAAAATAATGTTTCCGCAAACACGTCGTTCGCAGATACGTTGAATAGCAAAACGGTCTTACTAGATTCGCTAGCTATTTATTCGTTACGTAAACATTAATCACTGAAATAACATCGCTCACCAATCACTCGTGAAACGCTCCCTCAACGCGAATACAACTCACTCAACATTGCAAATCGCTCTCTGACCTTGCCCTCGAATACTTCTGGCCAACATCAAATTCATCGGAAGGAACTCTGTGGTGTTAAGTTTTCAAAATCTTACCTGTGCTGCGTTGCGATCTGTTCTTGTTTTCGAGTGGTTGTGGTTTCTGTTATTTGCTCAATAATGCACTTATATGCATAGGAGACTATTTCTTGATAGATGAAGTTGCAATTCTTGTCTCTGATTTCATACACTGATGGGATCTGATCATTATGACTCAGAACCCATCAGAAGTGACATCACCGACTACGAAAAATATTCACAGACCTCAAGGGCAGGGCGTCAGTACGAAACCCATACAAAAGGAGAATGGAAGGAATTATTTCAGTGTGGAAAGATCTTCCTCACGCAAAAGGCAGTCACCAGCATTTCGGCTACCGCAGGCATTGTTAACTGTTCGGAAGCCACCGTAGTGACCGTGCGATGGAAACGGCTGAAAGAGGGACATAAACATCCACCCAATGTGCCGGGAAAGGGAGGCAACCGCTTATTAACAGCCGAGGTGAACAGTGGTTAGCACGTGCTGTCAGGAACAAAATGAAGGTCACGGTTCTTTCTTTAACGGCAGGCTACAAACTGGGGTCACAGATTAATCCTTCAAAGCGCACAATCCAGTGGACGCTCTTGAGAGTGGGCTTCGGGAGTTGGCGACGCATTCGTGTGCCCATGCTGGCTGACTAATTATCATTGACATCATCGCCAGCCGTGGCAATGTGATGACCGTGACTCGACATCGGGCAAGTGAAAAAGTGCCATTTGGTCCGACGAGTTCAGGTTCTTTCTCGAACTTGCCAATGAACGTGACAGTAATCAACGCAGGCATGATTTAAGAATTGCACGAAAATAATCCTGCAGTGGAAGTACAACTTGTTTCACGATATGGAAATTGTTTCATGGACATCACTGGGTCCCTTCCTTCCCGTTGAACACATCATCAGTGCCAATTTCTACTTTAGCCAGAAGTGGCAACTTATGGCACGTAAAAATATACTTTATTCGCACACGGCATGCAGTGGTGCCCTTTTTATCCTTAAACCACACCAATAATAAATAAATAATACGCCCCGGTGGCGCAGTGATCTAAGTGCTGGTTTCTGCCAATCAATCCGAGGTGTGTCTGGGTTTGAATCGCGTTGTGTTTGTCTTACGGCACCGATTATCTTCCTTCCCCGGAACCAGTGACTCTGAAATTAGAGACGGGTGCCTGCTTATAGCCCACCGAGTTGTTCTTTGGTTACGGTGGATGTTAAACCACCAAGCGAAAACAAAACAACAAAAACACACGCAATATATATATATCGGGTTGGTTGGTGTGATTTTAATGGCGAAAAGGCCGAAGAACGCCAATATATATCGGGGTGGTTACAACATGAGCATCTCCACTCTCGGTTGTCAAGAAACGCGAAAAGTGTAGATAACGCGTCGAAATTTGTTAGGTAGCTTATTTGGGGCATCTAGAAAATGATTTAATGGCAAAACAGATTAGTTCAAAATTGCGCCGCTAAGAAAAGCATAGTATTGAAGATGAAAGAAAAGGACAGACACGTGTACGAATTTGCTTTTTATTGACAGCACAAACGTTTCAAGACAGAATCTGCTCAGTATGTTAGACATCGCAAGACGTGATATACTGAAAACGAAGAACGCCATGTGTCACGTGTGCTCGCATCTTATCGCGGTTGATGTTGGCCACTTCACGTCTGATACTCGTTTCCAGATCTGAGACAAGAACGTATGCTGTTCCGATAAACTCCCTTTCAGGTATCCTCCAAAGCCACAAATCTCAAGGAATATGTTCGGTGAGCGGGCGGACGAGGACTAGGGACGCCCTCGAGAAATTATGCGTTCATAACTGAAAGTTCGATTGAACATTTAAATTCAAAACTTTCAATGTGAACGACCTGGAATTTCTTAGAATTCATCAGTGAGGCTTCTGCTGTACATAACAGGTAACCTCTTGTGATTGCCAACATATTTTGTCCTGAAACGTTTGTGCTGTTAATAACTAGTAAATTCACAAACATGTCTGTTCTTGAAGCAAAGTTTTTGTGCAGCGAGGTGATGACAGTTAGCTGGTTTCATTTAGGAAGGAGCGCGAAAGGATTCTTTCTGACCGTAACTTAAAGAGATATCAGTGGATCAGAGAAGAGCGATGGGCTCAGCGACGACTGTAACAATCCTGATTGTCTTTCTCTCCAGACCAGAAGGACCTGCTCTTTTACCTACTCCCTTGCGAATACTCACGAGAGCAAGGAAAATTTCTCACACAAGACGACTCACGCCATCTTTGCTCCATCCGGTGGTATGCGAGGACATGCGACGCTGTATGACACGTTTTGAAATCCCAGCCGACACAGTGTACAGATCGGTATTTCGGTAATAATACACTTACTAGACAGAACATTTTAGATAAGGATGATGGGTAGTTAACATGGGCATCCCCTGCGCAGAGTGGAATGGACCCAAACCGAACGGAGGCGGTAAATAGGCAGGCATCGGGGCTTATCAACACTGTATCGCAGTTGACGAAAATGGGTAACCGTGTTAACCTGGATAACTTGACATTCTATCGCCCAAGTGGTAAGAACACTAGGGTTCCCGAGGGCAGCCGCATCAACAGTGTACTGCCAGTATACCACCGACGTACGCACCAGCGCCCAGATAAAAAGCTGCGGCCGACCATACGCTATTGATAACAGGGGTCGACGTAGACTATCTAGGCTATTGAAGACTGACCGCTTGGCTACAGTGGGCCAAACCACATCCAAGTTAAATGTTTGAGGCCGAAGCAGTGTCAGCAAGCGAACGGTACGACGCACGCTGCGTCGTCTGGGCTACGGGAGTTGACTCCCTACTCGTGTGTTACTGCTAACTGCTCGTTATTGGCCATTACGCCTCACCTGGTGTCGGAATATCAAAACTGGATCTCTATAGAGTAGCGCCGTGTCATGTGGTATGATGAATTCCGTTTTCAACTGTACCGGGCTGACGGGAGGGTGCGGTTGTGGCGCCAGCAGCATGAGGACATGATCCTGTCGTGTGAGATAGGTTCTTTTTAAGGCGGTGGTGGCTCTGTGGTGGTTTGGAAAGCCTCAGGTTCTTTTTAAGGCGGTGGTGGCTCTGTGGTGGTTTGGAAAGCCTCAGGTTCTTTTTAAGGCGGTGGTGGCTCTGTGGTGGTTTGGAAAGCCTCCCCATGTGACATGTTAGATCCCTTAGTGTGTCTGCAGAGGACCTTAACCGCTGCACACTACCAGCATTTACTGGCTGATCACATACACGCTTTAGTGGCCTTCCCGCATTCTACTGCTGCTGATGTGTTCCAGCAGGACAATGCCCGCAACCACCCAGGTATGGCTCGAAGAACACTGATCTGATTTTGGATCCACCCAGTGACCCTCAAGGAGGTTCCCTGAACTTAAATCCTGGGGAAGTTCTCCGGGATACCGTGGGGTGGATCATCAGATCCATGGATCTGGGACCGACGTGTCGGACGGAATTATGGACAATGATGTAGCAGACATGGCTGGCATTACCTCTAGAAACCCTCCAGCATAGGAGTCGATACCTTGGCATGTACAGGCTATCATTCGCGCTAGAAGCAGACAACAAGCTATTAGGTATCTATCTATAATTTTTTTTGCATTGAGTGGTTGGCATTGGCGTCGCTTTGCTTGAATTCTTCTGTCGTTTGTGAGTGAACAGTGGACTTTTGCTCAAAATTTCAATGGGCCCGCGAGAGGGTTTTGTGGAAGCTTATGGCGAATTTTGGAACACACCCTATAAAAGGTTTGGTATCCATGACCGAAGGAGTGTTTCGAACCAAACGCTTCCCTACATACTGACAGCGTATGTGGTTGGCATTCGTGTGTTTCAGAAAGACAACGTTTCTTGCCACAACTTCCGCACTCCGCGATAATGGTTCAGGTTTGATGTCCAAGAATTTCGTGTGCACTCTGACCCGCGAAATTCCCTCCTAACTTGAATGTCCATCTATCATTTGTGGGATGCAATGGGTTCAGCATTCGCTGTCTTATGACTGTGTCTCACCTTATTGTGGAACGTCATTCTATTCCTCCTGTACAGAAACCCAAAGGACAGCTTCTACAGACTAGCCAGCTGGATACTGAACAGAAAGGTGACCAAACACGCCATTAGGTAAGTGGTTATATTTCATGAGTCAGGAATGTAAATGAAAATTGATCCTGCAGTGTGAATTCCTTTAATTTTCTTGTCCTCCGAGATTAATTTGAAGTCCAGAGATTTAGGGGATGCTCTGTGCTCCATTCAGTGTCGAGACACGCCAGTTGTGCTTTGTTTTTCGACTCAATTTTTAAATGTCCTGTGTAAGGTGCTTTTTGTGCTGCCATTACTGAGTTCTAGTGGTACTTCTGCTTTAATGCATCATTTATAAAGTTTGATGCGCCCCATCTGTGCTCTGTAAATTAATTATTGTATAACTTAATTTTATTTTGGTGTCATAGGCGCGTGTCAATTTCTTCCGTAAAATTCGAAAATAATATTTCTCACTAAGGCAATCTTTTCGCCGTCAAGATAAGCACAGCGACGATAATCAATAAATAGGCTGTAACTGGAAAACCATTTCATACTAAGCATTTCCGAGACATTGCAGTTTGAAAATCATACTTCCATGACTTTATCAAGTTCTATTTCTTCAGTGTATTATTGAGCTACTAGACGCGTGTTTCTTATCTCCCATTTCCATAAGAAAAATATAAATCGAAGTTGGATAATTCGGCAATTCAAATACGGGAGCATACAGGGTAGTAGAGATTGCAGAAGTTCATTTTCCCCATTGTTTTATTATATGCTCAGAGGTTAGTATTGATCCTTCTACCCACGAGAAGCTGTCATAATTAATTCATTAATCCTTTGTGATATTACTGCTTTTTGTTTGGGTATCGACTCAAAACTTGTTAACTGGATGTTAATGCTTGCGTGCTTATACTACGTCAACGAATCTTGTTCAACACGCACGCAAGATACTGAATAAATTACTAACACAATAGAGTATGCCCTACGCATTAATTTCCTGGAAAGACTATTTAAAAATCATTTACTTCTTAATCTGTGGCATTTATATATTTGTTGTAGGAAAGAACGAATTTAAGTCTGTGACGTCTTAGTAATTTGTAGTAGACGTCACTGTAGTATTGCGCAGAAGTTGTGATAAGATTGATCCTGTTTTCGTAGCATGAGTCTGACGAATGTTTCATAAAACCTTATTTCGATTGCAAATTCGCCTATTAGACAAATACTACAGGTTCCAATGTGAGCTTTGCTCCAGTATGTTCTTGCTTCTTACGATGATGACAAAAAGGTATTTTTTGCCCTTATTGCGAGTTACATTGACGGAGATTTTCATATGACGACACACATTTAACACATCACCCAAAGATAATGACGAAATATTGGTGCCCTCCACTAAGCCCTTTGCCAGTACATCCAGCGTGTCTGCATGGTGAATCTACACGAATAACAGTTTTATAAGTTGCAGCAAAACTTTCAGAATGTTACATATAGTTTGTAAAAGTATTGAAATTCAGCAATCTGTTCTCACGTGATGGACCAGTCAGGATCAGAAAGGTTTTGGATAGTTACTCATTAACATAAGCAAATTCATTGTATACATACCTGGATGCTATATTTCAGAAATACACTGCCCGTTAAAAGTTAAGTACGAAACGCAATTTTTCATTACCAAAATTTCATCGTGCTGCTGTGTTGAAACGCGTAAGTGTAAAAATTGGAATTAGATGGCGATTAGCGAAGGGTGAAATTCACAATTCAAACTTTTTGATAGTGGAAAGTTATACGTAGTTCTCTACTAACAGTCCTGTGACTTTTTTGGTAGTATAAATTATGCGTAGTTCTTCGCTAACATTATGTTTAATTTTTCGCTAAAGGTCCTGTGACCTTCTTCGTAGTCCAAAATTATCGTAGTTCTTCGCTAAAGGTCCAGTGACCTTTTTAAAGTAGTGGGACAATATTATGAATTCCCTCAAAGCTTTAGGACGGTTGAGTAGGCATACATTTCCTCCCAACAGAATATAACGCGAGTACCTACAGAGCTAACGTCGTTGTCGCATGTTTTAAAAGCGCAAGTCAACAACGCATGGAGTGTCAGGTATTTTCTCTAAGTATCACTCCCTCTCCCTCTCTCTTACACACACTCTCTCTCACTCTCAAACTCACTCACTCACTCTTGGCCGAAACTCTTCGAAAGAATCGTTCATCCGATGGGTTGGGTTAATGAAATGTTCACTCTACGAAAGGAGCACTTCGCCGAAAGGTTCCTTTTTACCGAATGATCAACTGATCGGAAGATTCATTTCACCGAAAGGCATATTTTACCAAAGAGTCACTTGATCAAAAGGTTTGTCTCGCCGAAGGTTCGCATTACCGAAAGGTTCATTTTACAGAATGATCATTTGACCGAAAAGTTCATTTCACCGAAGTCGTTTCATTGAAAACGATAATTTGATCTAAAAGTCATTTGACCGAATAGTTCACTGTACCGAAAGAAAGAATCGCTGTACAATGGTGTTCATCTGATCAAAGCACCATTTCTTGCTCTACCATCTATCCCAGAGAACCATCTGAACGTTTATGGGTTGCCATATCTAAACAGTCCGACTTCGAATTCTAGGACTCACACTCCTTTCAATCGACAATTGCGAAAGCTTTGATTTTGCAGCATCCACTCGTTCGGAACCAGAATCAGAGAACACAAAACAGATGCAAAAGAACAGAAGACCATCTACAGCTCTATCTAGAGAAGTGTGTTTCAAGTCCGCGGTTCCTATATGGGAAGGTGGATGACCTCTACTCTAACCCAGAAGCAACAGCATTCCGAGAAAATCTGGAAATTATCACCACCCCTGCAATGACAGCGCCTCTCTGGAGTTCCCAAAAATTTGGATCCAGTGCCTAAATGATTTCTCCCTTTCGAAGCACCACGTGCCAAATTAACACATCTCGTGACTTCACATTCAGAACACGCTGCGCTGCATATTTAATCATACTTTATTTGTCTCACGAAACCATTCTAAAATTTAAATTGTAATCGTTGTAGTATTTCAGTTTGTTTAACGCGCTATTTATTAGCCTGGAAAAAGCCATCCGTTGATGAGCTAAAGCTTGGTAAAATGTATTTTTAATTTCTTATGCCGATAAAATGGGTAATCACCTCAGTCTTACATAAGCAGTTGGTGTATCAGTCAATTTTGCTATCCATCTCTTGTTTTTATAACCAGGATTGGTTGCATGTCGTAATGCATCACGTGGTTGTAGGTTGATTCTGATTGTCCACTCTGATTTTTCATGCCTATTTACCTATGATTTCCTCCTTTGGTTTTTCGTCCAGTATATGCATAACTTCAACCAATTCGTGTAAAACGTATTGTTACTTTAACAACAGACGTAGAGAAACTTACGGAAATTAAAGTTAGTGTCTTGAGACAAGTTCGAAAGGGTTGGTGTTTCATACAAATTGCCGAAAAAACCATTCAACACCCTTCTTTGCCGAAACAACCCTTCAACCTTTATTCTATGAAATTCGAGAGAGAGAGAGAGAGAGAGAGAGAGAGAGAGAGAGAGAGAGAGAGAGAGAGAGAGAGACAGACTACTATGTTGTACAGGCTCTAAAAGTAACACGGGCTCTAACTGTGAAGAATGTATGTATAAAACAGTGTACATTGCTGTTCGTATATTGCAAGGAATGTCAATACTATGGTTACAAGCTTGTCATGTCATAATAAGTGCTAATTATGGTCGCCCGCCTGGTTACTGTACAGTATGGCTCTCTTGAGCACAATGTGTAAGACATCGCGTAAATCATCCGCCGTGATGCTGTTGATAACGTTTGTGATATTAGTCTTTAATTCATCTAGCGTGTGTGGATTAGTTTCATACACTTTACGTTTAAGGTTCCACTAGGAATAAAAGTAACTTATACTGAGGTCAGGCGAACGAAGGGGCCACCGCCCTTTGAACACTGTTCGGTCATCACTGAATACCGAATGCACTTTATACAAAGATGCTCGTGCAGTATGCGCTGTGGCCTCATCTTGTGTAAGCATGCGTAAAGTTTCTCCTGTTCTGTCAACTGCTCAAGGAACACCTTGAATATGTGGTTTCTGTACTGCTCTGAGTTAATGGTGTCGGTGAAGAGTATGGACCCAATGATTCTGCGAGCGGACAGTGAACACCATACCCCAATCTCTTCATTGTACAGTGGAGTTCGGAACATTTCTCTTTGATTTACGGAGGACCAATTTCGTGCGTTTTGGCTATTCAGATAACCGGAGAGGTGGAACCAAGCCTCGTCCGACATGAAATACAGATGAGGATCCATAAGATCTTGTGCAATTTCGTTGTGTATCCACTGAGAATATCCCAGTAGTTTAGCGGCATCTGCTTGGAATAGCTCATTAGCTCTTGAACACTCGTTTAGCGGCATCTTCTTGGAATAGCTCTTGAACACTCATTACTCATTAGCTCTTGAACAATCGTTTAGCGGCTTTGCTTGGAACAGCTCTTGAACACTCATTACTCATTAGCTCTTGAACACTCGTTTAGCGGCCATCTGCTTGGAATAGCTCTTGAACACTCATTCCTTTGTACGGTTTCAACTACAGCGCGAGCACTACACGATGACAAGACAAGCGCTACATAGAACTTTGTTGCGACAGCTGGCGTATAGACTTCCGTAGGACTTATTCTCCTGGCAGTATCGTCCACTGTTTCAGGTGTGCGCACAGAGCGCTGTCTCACATGTGTCCCATTTAGCATATTTCCTGTCTGCTGAAATTTCTTGACCAACTGTTGAATAGTCCTTACTACTGACGTTGTTGGAAATTTCGCAGCAAATGCCTCTCGATTGGCCTTGAAGGATTTCGACTCTACCACAAACAACCTTTCTTGTAGACTCAGTAACATTCTGAACAGCTCAAATGTCAATGCAACAACACGAACCTAGCTACAAAACCTGTAAATCAAGCGTTTACATTAATTACAAACGGTTACATTGAGTACAACTGCAAAAACATCGTTTCCAACGTTCACATTAATCTTCGGGCGCCGTGCTTCTTTTAGCTGGGACACCCTATATAAACGTATTTGAGAAAGCACTGCAATCCAATGGATCCTTCAGCAAAACTAAACCGATTCTTTGATGAACATTCCAGTGCAGAGAAAATCAATGTTTAAGTGAAATAAATAAAATCAACATTCAATCTGATAAAATCAGCATTGAAGTGAAGCAACCAATTGTTAAAATGAACTTTTAGATGATGTAGCCCTTACCACGTACTAAAAAGATACTTTTGTATTTCTAGTTACACAAGACAAAAAGGAATAAATAAAATAACTAGGACTTACAGTACCTTTCTTTATTGTCCTTGCAAAACCAAGTTCGTGTTCTTGAAATTTCAGACGCAAAAAAGATGAATTAAGAGAAGAACTGTGCGCAAGAACACCAACATAAATACACTAACAAACTCTCAAACTACCAAAAATGTTAAGAAAAGATAACGAGAAGGGACATAATTTACATAAGGACAGAGAACTAAAATGGAAAATTAAATTAGAGCAGTCTCACCCTTCGATGAAATGAACTTTCAGGTGACGTAACCTTTCGATAAAATTAACTTTTAAGTGATGCAACCCTTCGACAAATTTGACTTTTATGTGAAGTAACCCTTCGACAAATTTAACGGTTATGTGAAGTAACCCTTCGAGATAAAATGAACTTCAGGGGAAATAACAATTCGCAATAAAGTGTACGTTTAGGTGAAGTAACCTTCGATAAAATTAACTTTTAGATGAATTTGTCCTCCGATAAAACTAGTTTTTTAGTGAAGAAACCCTCCGAGATGAAATGATCTTTCAGGTGAAGTAAGCGTTCTAGATAAAATTAACTTTCAGGTGAAGTAACCGTTCTAGATAAAATTAACTTTCAGGTAACCCTTCCAGAAACGAATAACTCAATAACATGATAGGTGAAATGAAACTTTGATAAGTAACTTTTGTTTCACCGTAAGTATTGAACTTTACGGTGAAACAAAACTTCGATAAAATTTCTTTTAGACAAACTTTTCAGTATAATAATACTTCGGTAAAATGATCATTTTGATAAAACGACCGTTCGGTGAAGTGTTCTTTCGGCAAAGTGACTATCAATCAAGTGACGATTACGTGATGGGGCGTCGAGAAAAAGAACTACACCCATTTTCTCTAGACTTCAGTCTAAGTGAACACCTGTGGGATATCCTAATCAAGAGTATTGCTGTCTTAATTCCTTCTTCCTGAACCATTCGAGATCTTTTAAGACGGCTGTCATTCGATACGGTTAGCAAGGGATTTGACTTACTGATTTCTGATTATTCATCTAACAGGACCGTATTTGAGACCCGGATGAGGCGTAGCTGGTGTGTTTGCCTGATGGCGCTGGCTCTATCACTTCCCTGAAACCAGTAACCCTAAACTAGGCACAGGATTTTAGTAACTCCTTATTGCCCTACGAGTTCCTCGTGGTTGTCGTTAACCCTTTTGGAAGAAAAAGAAAATCATCTTCCCACTCTTTGGATCATCTTACTGTTTATGAATCTTCTTTGCCAAACATTCGTTACTTCCAGAAAGTCACACTGCACATTGAATATACGTTCTGTATACCAAACAGGCATGTTTTGAGGTTGTGTCTTTAAAGCATGTGTTTATCGGTTCATAAGTGTTTGCGTCGAATCATACAGAACTTGTAAAGTAATATTGCTCCATTCTATGAAGTTGAGCATAAATTGCTTAATTACTTTCGAACTGCTCTTTTATCATTTTTCGTGCTTAACATTTGACCAGCCATGGATATTTTTTCATCCGACAACAAAACATGTATCTGATTTATTAGCTGGACTTTATTTATACTCGTATTTTTAATATCTAGATCTTTTTTTTTCTTTTCGAGTAAAGTGAATCCTGCCGAGCTGAATAAGAAAAAAATATATACTTATTGTCATGAGTCGTTCTCTTGAAGTATTTGATGTTTTTCTTCGTAAATCCCCCTTTTGGTTGTTCTGTAATCCATCATTATCCGTTGAAGAGACTTGGAAGCTCACCGCTCTAAAAGCAGACTGGTCTGTAGGAGAGTCTAGAAAAACAACCTGCGGCACATCCGGATTCCGGTTTCAACACTAAACTTCCTTTTTTTTATGTCAAATTCCTGTGCACTCTATCATCGATGCCACGTTATGTGTACGACAGTGCTTTCTCTTTTCATTTCGAAACATCTGGCTTCTTTTACCCAAACGATTTTTAGGGATAATACTTTTTTTTTTACTAAATACAGTTGCGTACACATGATATCTTCTTCAATCAGACTTCATTTGGATTGTTATTCTGTGTCAACGGAGGTAGATCATCTTTCAGAGTTTTTTGTTTTATAAAATACATTGGCATACAAAACTTAAGGACGAGCCATGTTTTGATCCGTAGACACATACAGGAGTGACATGGGTATGTGGAATTCAAAACGTAGGAAATCCATTATTTACCGAAATGATGACGGAAAGAAGACCGGCACAATTGCAGATACTAAAGGATATCGTGGAACTTTATTCAGAAGTGGATACATAACATTTTGTGCCATGATACAAATGCGTCACTTCCAATGACTGAACGAAGGACAGAGGAGGTATGCAATAGGGGATATTATCCCCGCTAACGTCGATGCATACTTTACACGTTCTTCGCACTAGGTTTTTGAGAAGTTCTCGAAGTAACATAGCACATTATTCCGTCAGCCCCGTCTTCAACTGTTGGACAGTTTCTAGTGTGTGTTGACGGGCCTCAGTGAGTCTTCCTAGAGCGTCCCACACGTGTTCTATGGGATTTAGGTCGGGGAACGTGTTGTCTAATCCATCCACTGAATGTCTTCACTTTCCAACAGATCATCAACAGCCACCTTACGACGGGATGGGACGTCATCATACATTAGCACGAGATGTGGACCAATGACACCTTAAAACAGACAAACATGGAGAATAATATCTTCATTACAGTAGCACGCACCGGTTACAGTACCTTCTTCCAGTATCTGGAGCTCTGTATGTCCATCGATCAGAATGCCTCTCCATACAAGAACACCGCGGCCGCCTTATACACCATATTGACAAAAGTCACCGTACACCACTTCAAAAGCAAATGAACGGATCCGCTGCGTTGTTGAGATGCACCATACAGCTGCAAACGGTATAAAAACAAGCCTGCAGCTGACCGCGATCATATTGCACTGTGAGTTGAGAGAAAATGTCGCGGCGTGAGAGAACTGACTTTGAGAAAGGAAAGATTGTTGGGTGTTATATTAGTGGGTTGTCATTAAGAGAAACCGAGAGGCGTTTAAACATACCCAAGTCAATTGTTTTGGATGTACTGAATAAGTAGAAGACACATGGCATGCCTGAAGCAGCAAAACGTACCAGCAGACCAAAGAAAATCAGTGATAGAGGACGTCGAAGCCTCAAGAGAGTCGTTACAGCTAATCGACGGAGTACTGCAAAAAACCTCAATGTACAGGTGAGTACAAATGCTGGAACCTCAGTATGTACACGTACCATTCGCAGAGAACTTCATTCCATGGGTTACCGTGGTCGTGCGGCTGCCCATAAGTCTTTCATCTCCACTCGGAATACTATTTATCGTTTAGCATGGTTTAAGAAAATTTATCGTGGACCGTTGATCAATAGAAACGGGTCCTATAGACTGATGAATCCAGATACACGTTCCATCAGTCTGATGGATGTGTGTGGGTATGGCAGCAGCCAGGGAAAGGGTATTTACCACAGTGTATTGTTCTAACGGTCAAGTATGGAGCTGGCAGTGTACACGTGCGGGGGTGTTTTTCGTGGTATGGTCACGGCCCATTGGTTATCGTTAACAGACCTGTTAACCAGCACGTCTACCTCAATATTATGGACAATTACGCTCTACCAACCCTATGGCAATACTATGGAACCGAGCCTTGTTGGTACCAGCAGGATAGTGCACCAAGCCATAAAGCAAGGGCTGTTACATCGTGGTTTGACGATAATTCCGTATCGTACGTGGACTGGCCAGCACAGAGCCCTGATCTTATCCTATAGAGCGCCTATGGGATAAATTAGTGCGCCGCATAAGAAGTTTGGAACCAAGGCCTGCTACTAAGCAACAGTTAGCGGCAGCTTTATGTACTGAATGGAAGCGCATACCTATCGCTGTGTTCCAAAACCTTTGCCAAAAACATGTCTCGAAGGGTCAGTGCATGCATTAAGACCAAAGGTGAACCGACACCGTACTAAGATATGTCAATAAATGCTATGTTTCCCTTCTGGGTGTCCGGTGACTTTTGTCAATATAGTGTATGCTCTTCCTTCTCAAAGTATCTTTCCTCTGATGATATACAACAGTCCCATCGTTCAGTTCACTTTTCGAAAGCATGTGGCGAAGGCATTTTGTGGAAGCTGTTTTAGCGACCCATGTACAGCTTGAACAACGTCAGCATCTGTGTTGATTGTTTCGCCGCGGAACTTCTCCTTCAGTATTGGAAACAATCGGAAATCGCACGGGGTGAGGTCAGGATTGTAGGCAGGCTGTATCATGATGTCCATACGGCATTTCGTAAGAAACTGTTGAACATAAGCAGACACATGTGAGCGGGTGTTATCATAGTATAGAGTCCATTTGCCCATCAGTTCCTGTCACTTAATCCATATGTGTCATCGCAGACGCTTCACAATTGAAATGTAATTTGTGATAGTAATTTGTGGAGGAACGGCATGCTGGTAGACTACACCTTTATGAATAAAGAAAATTATTATCATCACCTTCCCGGCTGATTTGGTTTGGCGGATTTTCTTAGGGAGGCGGTGAGCATGTGTATTTCCAGACTCTTTGCGCGCTTCGTGAGGGGGTCGAAAGGGTGAACCCACGTTTCATCGGAAGTTATTACTGTGTTTAGAACGTTTGGATTGTTTGCAATCATTTGTTTTCACTCATGACACAGCTGAACTCTGGCTAAGAACTGATCTCTTGTCAGGTGATGAGGTACTCATCTGGAACACACACAATGTAGCAGTAATTGGTCGCGTAGAACGCGGAATGCCGACGTTGTTGAAGTATTATTTGACCCCGCTATGTTTTCACACGGCATTCGTCGATATTCTTGTAGGATTGCCCAAACAGTGTTAAAAATACGCTTCGTAACGACACTTTCGGGTCGAACATGCCTAGGAGTGAGTTCTGCCGACAAACGCCTTTTTTGAAATCATGGTGGCATCTAAAAATCGTTGACTCACCCAAACATTTATCTTTGTAAGCTTTTTTTTAATTAAATCAACTGTTTCGAATCATATATCAACTTTGAGACCGTTTTACCCAAACGATAACGAAATATGATCGTACAACGCAATTTACTTCTTAGTTCTGAATCACTCACCGTCATAACTGTATGGCGAAATGCAGACGTACCTTAAGCAACTGCACAAAAACAGAACCAGAATCGTTTACCAAGGCTGATAACTGTTGCTATAGATACTTCCTTAATTCAATTAGTCGTCTGCGTGGTTATTTCCCCTTCTAACTGTTGTGAACTCAAAAAAAAAAAATACTCTCTGTTCTTATGGAACTGCCTTTGTAGAATCGTTCAGTTAGATGTTGATTGGGAAGTCTAAATATAACTGATGTGTACATACATTTGTATGTAAAAGCACATTTCAAGCAATGTTCACATCTAAGAAGAAATTGATAGGCGTATTAAACTTTTGCTGGAGAGCAATTTAGAAGAAATAGTACAAGTTTTAAGGGCCATTTACCATTATGTCTTAAAACAAAAAATGCTTAATCAGTGCAACCTCCAAGTTCTTACTTATGGATCAGAGACATAAACCTTAACCAAAACAGATATAAAGAAGAATGAAGGGATCCGTGCTTGGGGTAACCAAGAGCAACAAGAAAGTAGTGCATGTATCAGCAAACTGACAACCAAAAATGATACACTCCTTGTCATAAAAATCAGCG
This sequence comes from Macrothele yani, assembly GCA_039090855.1. Lineage (NCBI taxonomy): Eukaryota > Metazoa > Arthropoda > Arachnida > Araneae > Macrothelidae > Macrothele > Macrothele yani. The sequence goes on along the minus strand of CM077013.1, from coordinate 16,642,089 downwards.
CACCAAGAAAAAACCGTGCGATTAACTCGAAACTCGGCGAAAAGCTACGGGGAGAGCAGACATGCAAATGATTAAAGTTTCGTGCGATTTCTCATGTCCGTGAGTCCAAGCCTGCGCTGCAATCGCAATGTTTGGGGCTTATAAGTCGCCGCGCAGGGTACTCCACATACGTGTCAAAGTACACGGTAAGAGTCAGGTGATAGACATGTCGAGGAGCAGCCGCAGATGTGCGTATGGGCAACTGACGGAGTTTGAACGAAGCGATATCGTCCGGATGAGAGAAGCAGGGTGGCCAGCGCACCGAATCGACCGCCATTTGGGCAGGTCGGACAGTAGGATGCGATCGTGTTCGGAGCAATGGACACGAGAAGGAACCCAGACACGGCGGACTGCCTCTGGACGACCCAGACTTACTACCAGGAGAGATGACTGTGAAATCGTGAGAGCAGCACGCACAGATGCAACGACGTCCTTGTCCAATCTCCAGAGACATATGGCGGCTGTACAAGAGACTCCTGTGTCCGCCACAACCATTTCCAGATGACTGGCGGAGGTGAATCTGCACTCTTGACAGCCCGTATGTTTTCTGCTATTAACACCTGACCATCGTCGACGTCGATTGCAATAGTGTCAGCAGCGAGCAACGTGGAATGCTACGGACTGGTGACGTAGATCAGGAAACTGACAAGTGTGGACACCGTCGTGATCAAATTAAAGACCCCGAAGAGGCCATGAGCTGGACATACTGCTAATAGGACTGGTCGCTGTTGGACATCTGAAATACTAGACTGGACACCAAGGAACAGGAAGAGACACAGAAGATTGAAGCCTCGGTGGCGTAGGGGTTTAAGCGTTGGATTCTTGTAATTCATCTGAGATGGGTCCAAGATTAATCCCGAGGAAGCATGGATGTTGTGGTGTTTGTCTTACACCACTGGCTCTCTCCCTTTTCTGGAATAAGTGTCCATAAACAAATATTGACGGACAGCTGTTTACATCCCATTAAGTTGCTCTCGGTGGTCGTTAAACCCCCAATAAGAAAACAAACAAACAAGAGAAGATCAAGTGGGAGAGTTGTGGATGAAATTTGAATGCATCCTGGAGTGACATGTAAGAGAAAATAGCCCAAGACGAAGAATTGTGGAAGTTCTTCATCCAGCAGTGGATTAACAATAGTTGATGATATACAGGGTGATTCACAAAGAAGTATACAGTTTCCAGATGCTGTAAAACAGTTACATTTGAAGACACGGACCACAACTCGGAACCGTTAGGTAGATGTACTCAAAAAGTTTGTGTCCTGCTACTGAGAGAAGTGACGTAGGCTATAGCGCGTGTCACGTGACTAGTCAGTCGATGAACATCTTCCTCACCGATGGATTGGACGAGCCGCGGACTACAACATGCCACTGACCCAATGGCCACCCAGAAGTCCTGTGACTTTTTCCTGTGGGGGTACGTAAAGGAAAATGCATTAGCCCCTCCCCTTTCTGTTGATCTAGCGGAGCTGAAACAGCGTATCACAGTCACTATCACTGCAGCTGATTCGGATATCTTACCTCGCGTGTGCGCGGAAATGGATTACCGGCTCGATGTGTGTCATGTGACTAAGGGTGCACACACGGAACATTTGTGACTGTCTCTAAAAAAACTTGAAACATTCCCCTACCATTCTGTTACAGGTAACATAAAATATCTTACATTGCTTTTGTTTTATAGTGCGTTGAAACAGTATACTTCTTTATGAATCACCCTGTATTTGTTTTATTGTTTTCTCCTAAATAACAAGTTTTCTCTTTTTTGATAAAAAATAAAGAAAGAAAATTCTCTCTGTTATCCCTGTGGTAGCATTACATGAGTAAAGATTCTGCTATCTCGGAAGTAGATGCTATTCTGTGAACCAGTAGGTTGTGTGTGGAAATGATGAAGGTGACTAGTGTACGGCTTACCTAATGTGTTGATAGAATTTGTTTGTTATATGTGAGGAAAATAAACTGATCCGCGCATTCTCGATCGCTCTTCCTTGAAAACAGGATACTGCGCATTAACCGAACTAGAAATAGACGCTCTGTACTTTTTGCGGTTTTTTGCAGAGGGTAATGTTTTCTGAGGAAAACAATTAATAAGACCACCTTCACGTAGAGCGAAATATCATCTTTCACACTTCAAGAAAGGCTTACATACAGAAAGGATCCCCCGTCCTTTATCCTCCTACAGCACCATTTTCGCGACGAAGGAAGTTCCCTGCTGCTCAAAATCCCGCTGATCCTCCTGCTCTTTGATGATGACAGTGGTTGCACGGGGAGAGAAACGACTTTCTGACGTCACAGGGACGTCATCTGTTTCCTGAGTCTAACAGATCTGTTTATTTTACTGTAGGCCTTTTTTACTCCGGTGAAGTGTTGGGCATATTTCAGAATCTCTGCTCTTTTGCTTTGTCTGGGAGCATGAGGTCACTTTTGAAGAGTTCGCCTTATTGATTGGCGGTATTTTAGTCTGGACGCTCCATTCTATATTGGTTTCCCTACGTGTTGCCACTTAGATGTCTGAGCGATTCAAAATACTTTTAATCAATGCTTCCTTAATTTGTTTTTCAAAGAAAATAGAAGGTTCCAGCAAAGGAAATTGGGAAGTGATGAAATGTCAAAACATGAGACCCTTTGCCCGTGATTTAAAATCCAAGTAAGTTAATGGCAAAAGTATAAAATATAAGCCCGTTTCGATGTATAGACTTGTGAAATCAATACAAAAGAACCACTTTATGAAATATTGTATTTGAAATGTGGGTGGCTGGGTCCAATAAGTATCTTCAGAAAAGTTTAATTACTGGACCTAACCAAGTTAACAAAGTAGCATGAATCTTAACTGATTTGTCCTGCTTCTACTTATGGAAGCCATATCCGAAAGACTTCCTCTCTTGCTGAGTGGTCTGAGGAGCAGATGTCTGACCAATAGTCCCAGTAAGGCATACGTTCGAGTCCCGAATGAGATACGGATGTTGTGGTTGTTATGAAGTGCTGATTATGTCGCTTGTCTAAAACCATCGACCCTACAGTTGGGACTGATTGCTTCTTATAGCTTGATGCTCGCGGTGGTCATTGTACTATGGAAGTACACAAAAACTCAAAATAGCTTCTTCAGTAATGTTAGTGAAGTTATACACTATCTGATCAAAAGTATCTGGAAACTTGTCTATCCACAAACTCTCTGTAACCGGAAAGGAATTAATATCAAGTTGGTCCACTCTTTGCTGCTACCGCAGCCTCCATTCTGCTAGGAGGACTTTCCACTAAATTTTGGTACGTTGCTGCGGGAAGTCCGTCCATTCTGCCATAAAAGGATTTGGCAAGTAAAATAGGTCACCGATGTCGGGCGATTCGGGATGTCTTTCACGGTGCGCCCAATTCATTCCATAGGATCGAGATCGGTGCTCTGTGCAGACCAGTCAATTCTTCCACACCCATCTTATCAAACCATTCCTGCACACGTCTCGCTTTGTGCGCGCGGGCATTCTGCCATTGGTAAAGTAAAGGACATTCACCAAACTGCTGCCATGATGTTTGTTGCGCAGAGTTGTAGAGAATGCCCTTACAGGCCACAGTGTTAAGATATCCGAACACTGGAATTTGAGGGCCCGGTCCAAACCAAGGAAAACATCCCCAGGACATGATGCGTCTCCAACAAATTTAACAGTTGCTACAGAACAGGCCCGCAGGTAGCATTCGCCTGGCATCCTCCGCACCGAGACTCGTTCGTCGACTACCAGATGGTGAAATGTGATTCACCACTCCAGCGAACACGTTTCGACAGGTCCAGAATCCAGAGGCACCGAGCTTTTCAGCGATGATCTTGATAATACTAGGCATGTGTGCGGCTTCTCTGCCATCGAAAATCATTCCCTTCAGTACTTGACGAACCGTTATGGTGCCGGCGCTACTTCCAGAAGATGTCTCGGTGGTGAGTGTTGAAAACCGAGGACAGGCGATTTCGTCCCACCACCCGCTTCGGCACTTTATCATTTTACGTTTCCCTATACCTTTGTTGCCCGTATTCATTTCGTCCAGGTTCACTTGATCCAGCTCATTTCGTCTAGTTTCACTTGGTCCAGTTCATTTCGTCCAGTTTCACTTGGTCCAGTTCATTTCGTCCAGGTTCCCTTAGTCCAGTTCATTTTGTCCAGGTTCACTTGATCTGGTTCATTTAGTCCAGGTTCACTTGATCTGGTTCATTTAGTCCAGGTTCACTTGGTCCATTTAATTTCTTCCACGTTCACTTGGTCCAGCTCATTTCGTCCAGGTTCACGTGGTCCAGTTCATTTCGTCCTGGTTCACTAGGCCTAGTTCATTTCGTCCAGGTTTACTTGGTCCAGTTCATTTTGTCCAAGTTTACTTGGTCTAGTTCATTTCGTCCAGGTTCACGTGGTCCAGTTCATTTCGTCCTGGTTCACTAGATCCAATTCATTTCGTCCAAGTTCATTAGTCCAGTTCATTTCGTCCAGTCTAGTTCATTTCGTCCAGGTTCACGTGGTCCAGTTCATTTCGTCCTGGTTCACTAGGTCCAATTCATTTCGTCCAAGTTCATTAGTCCAGTTCATTTCGTCCAGTCTAGTTCATTTCGTCCAGGTTCACGTGGTCTAGTTCATTTCGTCCAGGTTCACTTGGTCCAATTCATTTCCTCTGCTATTTACTTTTTCCACCGTTCACTTTGTCTGCTGTTCATTTAGTTCACTGTTCATTTCGTCCACCGTTCACTTTGTCTGCTGTTCATTTCGTCCACTTTTCAATTCGTTCACCGTTCACTTTGTCCACATTCATTTCCTCCTCTGAAAGGATGGAATACCATGGCAATTTTGTGTTTTGATGGAATTTTTGTTACTAGGCAGAAAAAAAAAAAGTCAACGGGCATTGTTTATCTGCGATTTAAATTCCTGTTTAAGTTTTTGGATTAGAATATAACGATTTTAAATGTTATTTAAAGTAAAAGGAGGAACTAAACTTTGAAAAGCTTTTTAATTCTTTTATTCCAATGGCCATCAAAGTTTATTCCCATAAATGTGTTGGATTGATTTCTCCTTTATGTAAAATGTCTCTATTTCTCTTCTTTCACATCGCAAATTCACAGTAAATATCAATCTAAACTTTTTTTCACCATTATGCTTTTATGGATTATTTTTCACTTCAAATAGTTATGACACAAATAGAGAGCATTATAATTCATTCGTATGAAAAATAGTAATACGGAAATTATAAACAATATAATCAAAATAAATATAGCAAAGAACTACATTGTAGTTTGAGTGATTTTTCTGTCAGTTTATATGTGGGCCATGGCTTGTACAACAGTTTTGTCCTCTGCGTAAGCTACATGGTTTGCGATACTTGTCTATCAAACTACGTATATATGTAACATGGCTTGCGTTTACGTGACCTTTCTGCCAACCCGAAAATGAACCATGGCTTGCAGGACTTTTCCATCGCCTGCATAAGATCCATGTTTTGAATGACTTTTCTGCCCGTTTATATATGGACCATGGCTTGCATGACTTCTTTGTACCTGCGTTAACGGTTGGACTTCTCTATCATATGCTTTTTAGTTGCGTGACTTCTCTGTCATCTGCTGACCGGCTTGCATGGTTTTTCTATCAAAATGCATTTGGACCATGGCTTGCATGACTTCTTTGTAACTGCGTAACGGTTGGACTTCTCTATCATATGCTTTTCAGTTGCGTGACTTCTCTGTCATCTGCTGACCGGCTTGCATGGTTTTTCTATCAAAATGCATTTGGACCATGGCTTGCATGACTTCTTTGTAACTGCGTAACGGTTGGACTTCTCTATCATATGCTTGTCAGTTGCGTGACTTCTCTGTCATCTGCTGACCGGCTTGCATGGTTTTTCTATCAAAATGTATACGGACCATGACTTGCATGACTTTTCAGTCGCCGGCATGAGGTCTTTGCTTCGTCATGCCATTGGTCCTGATGAAGCTAGGTCAGAACCCAGCGGAACCTTGGTCGACTTGAAAACATAAAATATTTGTGACAAACGTATTATTTTAAAATATAAATCGTCACAAGACTGTAGTCTCTGATTTCAAGAACCTGCATATGGGTCATAGTTTGTGTGACACTTCTGTGATCATGCATACATAAAGACAACATCAGTTTTTCAACATGTTTTGATATTTCATTTCTATCCTTAAAAATAATTTTTCGTGTCCATACTTTTTATTCTAATTGCGTAAGGGTGTATACTTTTTATTCTACTTCTGTATGTGGTGTTGTAGTTAACAGATATTTAGGATTTTTGTCGGAAGGATGATTTTTTTCTGAAAACAAAAGCAGAAAATAGAACGGCAGTTGACGATCGGAATTTTTACTGTCTGCTGACGTTAGTTCTCATGCCTGCTTTGTTTCGACCACTTCTTACTGGTCGGTATATAAGGACAAACCAATCAATAACTCTAGATTTTTTAAACTTCATTAGCGAAGTAGGCAACGATTCCAATATTTTATTTTGACTGTCAAAGTAACAAAAAGAGCTAAGTTTACCCTTCAGCATTTTGTGTTATAAAATCCTATAATTCAATTCTCAGAGCTGTATAATTTTACAATAGTACAATGTATTATAAAATCAAATACTAATAATCAGTTTTATAACAAAATTTACGGAGATTTATGTTGTCCTTGTGTGCGGCTAGTGAAACCTGCAGCATGATGAGTTCGAACTGTAAGAGTATGGGGTTAATTATTTATTTAATCTCGTTCAGTTGGTGTAGTTAATTAATGAACTATTGCCGACAAGAATTTGTCCTTAAAATAAAGCTTCCAACTCTATGTATCATTACTTTTCAAAATACAGGGTGTCCGATAATTATTGGACACATTTCAAAATTATGTAAAAAAAAACCAACTATGATTATTGTCTGTTTTTCTATGTCACGTATTGTTAATACTGTTTGTATAATTTTGTTTTGCAGAATTGTTATTCCCAGAGTCCGATAGATGGCGCTAGGTGTGGCCAGATGAGGAATGTATGAGAAATGCGCAATCAGTAGTCATGTCATCCGTACAGCAGAAGGCGATGGGTGTGTTATGGCTTGCGGAATTAAAGTCTCTTATTAAAGTTAAAAGACGGTACCGTTTAGAGTATGGTTGTAATCTTCCGTCAACGAAGTCAATTAAGCGGTGGATGAAACAGTTTAAAGAAACTGGCAATGTGGAACATCGTGGAGGAGCCGGTAGGCCTAGCGTCAGCGGTGAGACGGTTGACCAAGTTAATGAAAGTTTCCGACGAAGCCCCAGGAAATCCGTTCGTAAAGCAAGCAGAGAACGGTGCATTCCGAAATCGACAGTTCACGATATCTTGCACAAGAAATTAAAGTTTCATGCTTATAAAATTCAAATAGTGCAAACGATGCATGTAAATGATTACACTCTGTGATACGATTTCGTTGTAAATATGCTGAATCGAGGGGAAAACGACGAAAACTTTCTCAGTATTGTAATTTTTAGTGAAGAATCCACATTTCATGTATCAGGTATTGTGAATTGTCACAACTGTAGGATATGGGGCAGTGAACCGCCTCATGCTGCTATTGAACTGGAACGTGATTCTCCAAAAGTTAATGCGTGGTGAGCCTTATCAAAAAGAGAAGTGTTCGAACTGCAACCCTCCTTCTTCTGCGAAAGAACCATAAATGGATATGCTAGAAAATTTCGCTATACCCCAAATAAAAAGATATGACAACGTCTTTTTCCAACAAGATAGCGCGCCTCCGCATTGGTCAACGTGTGTACGTAAGTGCCTAAATGAGCATTTCTCCAACAGATGGATTGGGCGTGGTGGTCCCATTCCGTGGCCTCCTCGCTCTCCAGATCTAACTCCATTGGATTATTTTATGTTGGGTTATGTGAAGGATCGTGTCTATCAGACGCCTTGTACTGATTTGCAGGAACTGAAGCAGCGTATCACAGCTGCTATTAATTCGATAACTCCTCAGATTCTTGCCAATACATGGCATGAAATCGAGTATCGCTTGGACGTACTACGAGCAACCAAGGAATCTCACATCGAAATTTATTAACTTGTGTAGTTACATTGTAAGTTAGTACAGTCAGTTTCTTTCTATCTGTATAATGTTTTGTTTTATATAATTTTGTAATCTGTCCAATAATTCTCTGACACCCTGTATATTATTAAGGGACGCAAACTTATTTTATTGGTAAATATATTATGGAAGAGTTTACTGCCATGTGTCAATTTTACCTTTAAGCCAATTCAGTTTCTTCTTTCGCCAATTGCAAAATGATCGTTATTAGCCGCTGAAATATTCATTCATTTTTTTTAAACACAGAACTTTTTGTTTTTCTCTGCGCTTAGGAGGAATAATATTGTTAAAACTGAGGGCAGCATCGACTTAAAGAGTTCGAATTTTAATCGAAATGACAGGAATGAACAATAGAAGTTCGTATTTGAAACCGGGGGGGAGTAGAAAGCGGAAGACAGTATGTATTGTCTTATTATGTTTTCACATTATGAAGTCAAAATTTTACCCACAGCTTCAATATTTTGATCAGTTAGTTTCTAATTTAATCTGTCTGGTAGAAATGTTTTCCTTGATTTTCTGTTAACCACGATAATTTTTTCCATACATTCTATTTTAAGTCTCTCAAATAATAACTAGTTGCCTTAAATATTAATTTATTTTGAGTGAACATGAGTTTGCGAACAGCGCTTATTTTTTTCGTATTCTCCTTTCATTTACTAAGTAACTTGATTAAACAGAACAATGCTTTGATGCTATAATTTCAGTTATGTTATTTAAAAATTTCGTCTTTTTTTTCGGTGTCTCTGTGCGTGTGTATGCTTTAATTTGTTCAGCTTTGCAGTGTAAATGTAAATATTTCATGTCAGTATTCATAATTAAGTTCATCAGTGGGTTTTTCTTGATGAAATATTTTTTTATGCTACCCAACTTCACCTTAATGTTTACTTTTATTAAATACTTTGTTTTTACTTTTAATTTTTAATTATTTCTTCTTTTGTTATTAAGATATTTTTTTCTGTCATGAGTAGGCTGCCATTGCACTGGGAGGTCTAACTTATAAAATACATAACTTATCTCTTTAGGTAAACTATACTGTAGTAACCGTTTAATATAAAAGCTTGTACTGTGCTAAAGGAGTCTACAAATACATATAAGGATAATCTAGAACACTACCATTATGAGATGATCTGCACTGATTTGTAAAACATTTCATAGCTTATGCTAATGTTTTGTCGTTACAAAGAAGAAAGAGAAAGAGAGGGACCGTGAAAACAAGAACAAGGAATCGAGAAAGAAAGATATAGAGAGGAATAAAGATTAAAACAGAGAGAAAAATAGAGTTAAGAAGAAAGCTGAGAAAGAGTTTGAGCGAGAGAAAGTTCGACAAAAAAGAAGGGAGAAAGAGAGGTGGAGGCAGAAAGAGGTAGACAAGAAAAAAGGGAGAAACAAAGAGATAAATGGAAAAGAAGAGAGAGAGAGAAAGATAGATCGATAGATAGATAGGTAGATATATATATATATACATATATATATATATATATATATATAGATAGATAGATAGATAGATAGATAGATAGATAGATGGGGTAGACAGTAAGGAAGGGAGAAAAAGAGGTAGAGAGCTGTAGGCAGGAAAAAAGGAAGAAGGAGAGGTAGCGTTAGAAAGAGGTAGACAGGAAAAAGTGAGAAAGAGATAAATAGGAGAGAAAAAAGAGACAGAGAAAGAGATGAAAGGAGAGGGAAGCGAGGAAAAGAAAGGAAGACATAGGGAGAAGTAGACAGAAAGGAAGGGAGAAATGTAGAGAGACGTAGAAGAGACGGGAGACAGAAAGAGAGACTACAGAGAGAGGTGACGTGAGAGAGGTAGGGTGACAGAGGGAAGGGAGAGGTAGAGGTAGAAATAGGTAGACAGGAAAAAGAGATAAATAGGAAAGAAAAGAGAAACAGAGAGAGAGAGAGAGAGAGAGAGAGAGAGATGGAAGGAGATAGGAAGCGAAGGAAAGAAAGGAAGACAGGGAGAAGCAGACAGAAAGGAAGGGAGAAATGTAGAGAGACGTAGAAGAGACAGAAGACAGAAAGAGAGACGACTGAGAGAGGTGGTGTGAGAGAGGTGGTGTGAGAGAGGTAGGGTGAGAGAGGTAGGGTGACAGAGGGAGAGGCATAGATAGAAAGGAAGGGAGACAAAGAGCGCGAGGGAGGTAGACCGGAAGGGAACTAGAAAGAGGGGAGACAGCGAGATAGATGGAGTGAGAAGTCAGGAGACAGAGGGAGAAGCGTAGGTAGAAAAGAAGGGTGAGAAAGAGGGAGAGAGGAAAAGTGAGAAATTTCAGGGGTAAAAAACGACAGGCGGTGAGTATTGAAATCGCATGACATGAAGAAAACGATATTTACATTTCAACGTTCCTCGCTCGCAGTTGAGGTTGAACTTTTCCTCCAACGCGCGCGCACAGTTGTGTTTGTTTGTGGACACAGGCCAGGAGAAACCTAAACTACAGCAAAAGTGTCCCCATTCTATCCCAGTATTCTTTCGACTCTCTTTGACTCTATTTGTAGCTGTGAATTCTGAGGGAACAATATGTGTTAGGAAATGCAAAATCAATGTAAACATTATCAAACGTTGTATGAAGATTGGAGAAAACGCCCTTGAGGGATAATTAAGTTCAAAACGATAAAACGGTGAGTGCATTCTAGTTTTGTTTTTCTTTTTTGTCGTTTATGGCACTTTTGCATTTAATCCTAATAACACTTTCCTAGTAAAACATCTTTACCAGAAGCATTCTTTTATGTTATAATATCAATTAAAATAATAAAAAGAACAATGGCAGGGAGAGAGAGAGAGAGGGAGAGAGAGAGGGAGAGAAAGATGAAATTAGATATAGTGTGGAAGAGAGCGATAGAGAGAGTGGGAGGAACAGGGGGGAAGAAATTGACAGAGTGAGTGGGTGGGGGATGGAAAGTGCAGTTCTACACCGTTTTGCAATTTATTCTCGTATCTCAAAACAAGAACTTCCACAAAATCAGGTTCTGGTATTACGCTGAAAACCATTTTGAAATTAATACAGTAACTTGAAGTGTTTTACCTAAACAATAACTCAGACTGTTTATGTAAGACACTGGAGTTCTTAGAATAGGAGCATATAATATCACAGTGGAGTTTCCCCAGCAATCCAACTGACCAAAAAGTAAATTTGTGTTTTATGATTTGAGTCGCACTAAATTTTCGTAGTGTGGCTAATCATGTTTAAGCCCAGGTGTTCGTTCATCCGATTCAACGTGTTAAGTAGTGGCAGTAATAAATATTTTTTTCATGAATGGAATACTGAATTACACCATACAACACAAATTTTAAAGATGACAATCCTTTTTTTTCGTGTAAATATGACATGGATGGTAAGGCCGATAATATCCAAAAACTTGCAAATTTCGTCATCCTGGAGTGTGAATCGAACCCGCGTCTCCCAGATAGCACTTGGGTATGCTAACCACTACACCGCCCAGAACGACCAAGTCTCAAGTTTCCGATTAATTTGAATATAACCATCACAGGATTCGCTAGTCGAAGCAACCGGCATTCATGTTTAGCGAATCTGGAGCAAATTAATCGGAAACTTGAGACTTGGTCGTTCTGGGTGGTGTAGTGGTTAGCATACCCGGGCGATATCTGGGAGACGCGGTTTCAATTCCATCTCCAGGACGACGAAATGGCAGTTTTTTTTTACTTACCATCCTTTTCATATTTACACCAAAAAACGGATTGTTATCTTCAAAATTTGTGAAGTATCTTTTGTTTCAGGCTTTAAGTACTACCATGAACAACTCTAAAGATTATAAGCAGTTGCTCATCCCTAGTTTGACGCCACTGGTTCCAAGGAAGGGAGGGAGATAGTTCCGTAAGGAAAAACAACACCCATGCTTTATCCCAATCCAGGCTAGTCCGCACGAACAGTCAGAAGCCAGCGCTTAGACCACTGCGCACGAGAGGGGGGAGTATTCTAAAACAGCTGCTACTTTTAATGGATATAAGTTGCTAGAAACACTACTTGGAGAAGAAGCGAGTGACGGTAACACTTTCTTTTTCTAAGCGAAAGACATTACTCTCGTTGAAATTCACAGAAAAACAATTGAAGCAATGATTGCGTAGTATCTGCGAAAATGGCTGGGAAAGCAGAAAAATAGAGCAGATGATTCCGTCTCAACTCGCGTTACTGACATTTGTTGTTTCTGCTGACAATACTCCGGTCAGTTTATTTTTATTAATTACTTTTATTGTGTCCACTACTGCATATGCTTTGGGTGTTTCCATTCCATGGATTTGTCTTTCTTTCACGTTGATATTTTTGAGCTGTCCCCTTTTTTAATGTATGAGTATGGTATGATTCACGATTAAATAATTGCAGCTCAATTGTTCAGATCTGATTACAGCGAGCATGCATGCCTCTTTGCATCATCGCTGTAACTGAATCACTACATCGGTGTATCGTTTTGCCTATTGCTTTAATTTTATTTTATTTGCCAGATAGGTGACATTATTTTCATTCCTGTGGACCGAAGAATTTCATATTTTTTTATACTGTCTATTCTAATACTGAGAATTACATGCTGACACTTTCATTTTACGTTAATTTGACAGATCTTGTTTCGTGTTAGCGGATTGCAATAGCGCATTTTTGTTCCTAGTAGGTTTTGTGTTTTAATATGTATCGGCAGATTATTTTAACAAAAGAGCACACAACATTCTTGTGGAATCTCTCAGTGGGTATCTTACAACCTTGACGGTACGCTGAAGGAATCGTTTTGGAACATCCACGGAGAAATTTGAGAGAAATTACGTTGGAGGCTTAAAACATAATATTACTAGTATTGAGTTTCAGTTATTGAATATAATACTCGTATTATCTTTAATTTAGGTTAGTCGTCGTCAGTTTCAGAATGGCGAGAAGGTTGGAAATACCGCCCATGTAGGAACGGATTATTTATCTAAGACCTGCATTTTATCATAAAGGAATCACTGATACAAATGTATTGGTGTCTAAAACATTATGTAGAAAACCAACGTGAGTGATACTAATCTCAATATTCAAGTAACACGCACTGCTGTTAAAACGTTAAGGACGAACTACGAAGTCTGATGGTTACAGAGCGTCATTGGGGTAAACAAGCTTACTAACACACGAGTGCGGTGTGAAGTACGGAGACATTCCATGATGGGTAGTCTGTATGAAAATTTCCTGCGATCACGTGACGGCTGGCGAGGGTGTATAATATACCCAGGCGACCGAGTCGTGTTTCATATGAGTTCATTCCGTTTTTCATGTGTTTCAGCAACAGAGCGAGAAACTGCGTGTCTTTGATAACAAAAGGATGTCTTTTTTTAACACAAATTCATGAAAAGGATGTTTTGTAAGCATCACGTTGATGATTTTACCAGAGGCTGAATCATCCGCAAGCTCAAAGAAAGTTATACTATGGCCGATGCATACATGAGATTCTTCCGCGCATTCGCGGAATTCCGCCATTTCCGTTATCATTTTGGGCATTCTCAAAATCAATGCACAACTGAACCGAAATTTTGGGGTAATGCTGGGAGAGAGGGATTCGTTTTTCGTTGGACGACTGGATTCCGTCTTACGAAAGTTTCGAAAACGGAAGTTAGATGCAGCGAAGATTTCTCCCGTAATCCTATTTGTTTTTCTCCCGATGTTCGTTCTGCCCAGTATTGTTCTTCATCATCATCATCATTGTCAACCATTATCAATCCACTGCTGGACGAAGGTCTCCCCAAGTTTCCTCCACAACGGTCTGTCTTGTGCCAGTCTCCTCCATGTCACCCCCTGCATATTTTCGAATTTCATCCACCCATCTCCCATGTGGTCTTCTTCTGGGTCTTTTCCTGTCCCTTGGAATCCAATCTAAAATTTCGGCTGTCCATCGATGATCTGTCCTTCTGGCAGTATGTCCAGCCCATTGCCATTTTAGAGATTTAACTCTGATCATGATGTCTTCCACTCTTGTCATTTTTCGGATCCACGAGTTCCTCTTCTTATCTCTCCTGGTTACACCAAGTATGCACCTCTCCATGCTGCTTTGAGTTGTCTGCAGCCTTTGTATGTCTCTTTTAGTTAAGGTCCACGTCTCTGCACCATACGTAAGCACTGGAAGGATGCATTGATCAAACACTTTTCTTTTAAGACATAATGGCATATTGCTCTTGAAAATTATGCTGTTTCTTCCAAAAGCTCTCCAGGCAAGTTTTGTACGCCGATTAATTTCTTCATCAATGTGACCCTCACTTGATATCTGCTGTCCAAGATAAACGTACGTGTCTGTTATCTCCAGCTTTTCTCCATCAATCGATAAATCTTCATTTCTTGTAAAAGCATTGAACATCACTTTTGTCTTCTGAAAGTTCATTTTTAATCCCACTTCTTTACTCTTGTCAGCAAGTTCCTGGATCATACTCTGCAGCTCTGATGGGGTAGTTGCAAAAATGACTACGTCATCAGCAAAACGAAGGTGGGTTAGATAATCTCCATTATTCTTTATCCCCTTGTTTTCCCAGCTCAGCGACTGAAAAACACCCTCCAATGTGGCATTAAAGAGCTTCGGAGATATGGTGTCACCTTGTCTCACTCCCCTTTCCAATTTTTACGTGTGTTGTATTTTCAAACAGCCGAATCTTTGCACTTGCATTTTCATAGATGTTATTAATAATATTAATGTATGCATCTTCAATACCGCAGGTTTTCAGAGCCATTGTAACTGCTGATGGTTTCACCGAATCAAAGGCTTTTTCATAATCGATAAAAGCCATGCACAATGGAAGTTCATATTCCCTCGCTCTTTCAATTAGTTCTCTCAGTACGTGGATATGATCTATTGTGCTGTAGCGACTCCTGAATCCAGCTTGTTCTCTCGGTTGAGCCATGTCCAGTGTTACCTTCAAGCGGTGTGAAAGAACTTTAGTGAAGATTTTATAAACTACTGATAGGAGGCTGATAGGTCTGTAGTTTCCGAGATCCTCAATGTCACCTTTCTTATGTAGCAAGATCATTGTAGCGGTGTTCCAATCCTCAAGAATCTTCCCTTCATTAAGGCATCGAGTGAAAATTTGGGCGAGTACTGTTTCGATTTCTCCACTTGCTTCTTGTATGATGTCTACAGTAATTCCATCTTCTCCTGGAGCTTTTCCCCGCTTCATGTTCTTGATTGCATGTGCAACTTCTGCTGGAAGGACTGGAGGAACTCTGGTACTGGTATCTTTCATGATGTCTGGAGTGCATGTATCATCCCTTTCATATAATTTGGAGTAGAAATCTTTCACTCTTGTCAAAATTTCGCCTCTATTTCTTGTTACAGAACCATCTTCTTTTCTCAGTGCCATAATCTGTTTTCTTCCCTTACTGAGATGTCCCTTTGCTATCTTTAGGCTTTGGTTGTTTTCAATTGCTTTCCTCACTAGTTCACAGTTGAATTTTCTTACGTCTTCAGTGATACTTTTTCTTACTGTCTTGCATAGCTCTATATATTCCACTTTGGAAGTCACATCTTCTTTAGTTGTCCTCATCTCTCTTCTTTTTTGCATCAACATTTTCGTTTTTCCTGATAATTTGTTTACATGCAACTTGTTCTTAGACCCAGCTAATTTTGTTGCTGTTTCCATAAGAGCTTTGGTTACTTTTCTGTTAACTTCAGAGATGTCCACTTCTTCCGATGTTAGGCCTTCTAAAGCAGAGAACCTGTTCTTTAGTTCCAACTTGAAGGTATTATGGTGTTTTTTAAGGTTGGTTATGTCAATAGATTTTGTTTGTCTTATGAGCTTGCCACGTTCAAGTTTAGTGTTGAGGTGCATCTTACATCTCACCAATCTATGGTCACTACCTGTGTTGAACTTGTTTAGCACAATGCAGTCTTCTATGATGAATTTTTTGTTACACATAATAAAATCAATTTCACTTGTCGTCCCATTTGGATGTCTCCATGTCCATTTCCTGTGTGGCTTTTTCTTGAAGAAGGAGTTCAAGATGAAAAACCCTTCTGCCTCTGCAAACTCAACGAGAGTATTTCCACGCTGGTTTCTGTTGCCGTGACCGAATTTACCTACTGAAGTTTCATTCTGTTGCCGTTGCCCTATTTTTGCATTGAAATCTCTCATAATTATTTTCAAGTGCTGCTTACCTTTATTATTTAGATGACAAATTTCCTCATAAAATTCTTCAATTTCTTCTTCAGGAT
This sequence comes from Macrothele yani, assembly GCA_039090855.1. Classification (NCBI taxonomy): domain Eukaryota; kingdom Metazoa; phylum Arthropoda; class Arachnida; order Araneae; family Macrothelidae; genus Macrothele; species Macrothele yani. The sequence continues at coordinate 16,625,808 of CM077013.1, read as the reverse complement.
GACTTGTGGTGGGTGCGTAAGTTTGAATAATCTGAGCCTGGTATCTTTTTCGAGAGTTGGATAACAAGTCGTGCAGCTCTGTCAGAGGAACTTTCAACTTCTACCACTTTATCCTTCAGTTTCTTGTTTATTATAAATCCAACACCACTAGTTTTGCCAGTATCTGTCCCACGATAGTAGAAGAGATGTCCACTTTTCAGTTCGATGAGATCTTCTCCTTTTCTCCTTACCTCACTTAGCCCCACGATGTCCCACTTGATCCTTTGTAGTTCCTCTTCCAATTCAAGAAGCCTTGAATCAGAAGATAGGGAGCGTCCATTATACGTAGCCAAGGTCAGCATCAGATGGCAGCCTAGTCCGGTCCCCCGGGGATTCTTAGCACCCTCTGCCTTCATGTCGCACTGGCCGCTGCCTTGGCCAGGTACATTCCAGCTGCCGGAGACTGAGGGCCAAGATTTAAGTTGTGGAATCATTTTGGAGGGGTTTGGCCATAACTCACCACGCTGGCCAAGCGGGTTGGTGAGTGTGGGATAGAATTTCCTCTAATCCCGATGGTGTAGTTATACCGCTATTGGCGGTCGTCAGAGCCCCTTTAGTGGGAACAGGATGCACCACGAGAAGGCAGGGTTGACATTTATCAAGGAGAGGCTGTGATGTTACGCATCACCTGACCTTACATCCCATATTGTTCTTAAATATCCTTTTATTCCACAAATGCTGCATTTCAACCTAAAAATGGAGGAAGAAGTGTCCAAAAACGGAAGTCGGTCGGAGCGAAGTTTTTTTCCGAAATCGCATTTTTTTTTCTTCCCGTGATGTTCTCACTATTCTGTGTTGTTGTTAAGTGTTATTTCCCTCCATAACTGTCTGCACTTAAGCTTGATAAGGGAGGCGAAATTTTCCAAAAACGGAAGTGACAGAGTTTGAAAATTTGTTAGAAATGGATGCATGGTGTTCAAAAGTATTCATATTCTGAAAGTCACACCATTTACCTAAAGTAGTATACGCTTTGATATCATGCATTCGTGGTCCTCAGGCTGAAAGTTCTTTCAGCATGATGGATAAATTATTGTCATCTGAGGGAATGAAAGGACGGGGGGGCAGGAAAGAAAAGTGATGAAGAAATAGGAAGGGAATTATAACAACAAAAAGAAAAACTAAACAAAGATTGCTGTGCAGCTGCAGAATGAACAAAAGACAAATATGGCCATGAAACTTGCTGAGAAGAAAGAAACTAAACAAAGATTGCTGTGCAGCTGCAGAATGAACAAAAGACAAATATGGCCATGAAACTTGCTGAGAAGAAAGAAACTAAACAAAGATTGCTGTGCAGCTGCAGAATGAACAAAAGACAAATATGGCCATGAAACTTGCTGAGAAGAAAGAAACTAAACAAAGATTGCTGTGCAGCTGCAGAATGAACAAAGGACAAATATGACCATGAAACTTGCTGAGAAGAAAGAAACTAAACAAAGATTGCTGTGCAGCTGCAGAATGAACAAAAGACAACTATGGCTATGAAATTTGCTGAGAAGAAAGAAACTAAACAAAGATTGCTGTGCAGCTGCAGAATGAACAAAAGACAAATATGGCCATGAAACTTGCTGAGAAGAAAGAAACTAAACAAAGATTGCTGTGCAGCTGCAGAATGAACAAAAGACAAATATGGCCATGAAACTTGCTGAGAAGAAAGAAACTAAACAAAGGTTGCTGTGCAGCTGCTGAATGAACAAAAGACAAATATGGCCATGAAACTTGCTGAGAAGAAAGAAACTAAACAAAGATTGCTGTGCAGCTGCAGAATGAACAAAAGACAACTATGGCTATGAAATTTGCTGAGAAGAAAGAAACTAAACAAAGATTGCTGTGCAGCTGCAGAATGAACAAAAGACAAATATGGCCATGAAACTTGCTGAGAAGAAAGAAACTAAACAAAGATTGCTGTGCAGCTGCAGAATGAACAAAAGACAAATATGGCCATGAAACTTACTGAGAAGAAAGCAACGCAAAACGAAATTGAGCTGATGTTCTAGCAAGTACAAAAGAGAGAGAGAGAGAGAGAGAGAGAGAGAGAGAGAGAGAGAGAAAGAGATGTGTATGAATCAGTGTCTTTCAAAATCACTTTATTTTGTTTTCTGTTTTGAATTCAGTAATTTTATATTGTGAATACAGTGAACAATTCCATCTTGCTCGTGCTGCTTTATATTCACACTTTCTTGTCGCACGTTCTGATTTTTTTCGCCCAATTAAAAAGTTCAGCGTTTTTGTTCCTTGATCACTCTCATGTATGCCGATGTAGCCAGAGTGTTTGGATTACCGCACACCACAATGTCGTGACATTTGGTCAAAGTTCGGGAGACACAGAAACGCTACCAGAGATTTTCCCTGGTTATTGCACCCGTTGCACGGGCAATTGGGATGAACGTTACCTGGCCATGATGACAAAACGGAAACGAAAAAGTGCTGCAGGCCAGTTGCCTAATCCTTTTCAAGCAAGCATAGGTGTGCACATTTCCAAAACCGTGACAGACATACGCCACTGATCGTGCACAACCAGGGATAAGTGGGATATGTTTCACGTTAAGTGGTCTTCAGGTGGATGGGCCAAGGTTATGCTCACAGATGAAAGCAACTTTAGTCTTCCGTTGGATCCCAAATAGCAATTGATCTGGAGACTACGTATGATGTCAGTAATATCATCGAACAGGACAGTATAATATTCAATGGACGCGCCGTTCTGAAGATGATGAATCAAAGGACAATCACCGAGCAGAGGTTCTGGACCATCCAGAAAGTAAGTACCGTTCGCGCATTACTCCTGCGCAGGTATTCACTTCAAAGCCGCGCATGAGCAGTTGTGTTGCCTCATCCATTAGCCACGCCATTTTGTGAGATTTTGCTGATATTAAAGGTTTGTTCTGTGAGTTAATAATATTTTAGTTAATAGAACGTCCGGCCGACTGCAAAGTCCGATCTGTGATAAGGTTTCAGAATCCGGGAATGTCAGACCAAGTGCGATTCATCTACAAATGTGCAAACTTTACGGAAAAAAAACACGATGAGGGTAGAAATGATGCGCTGAAAGGGTTTGAATACTTAATTGACGACAGAGCTTTCAAGACGAACTGCGCAGTGATAAGCCTTCTCTGATCACGGAACATTTGATGCAGAGAGTGAATGAAAACATTAGGAAGAACTGATGCTTCACGATTTCTGATCTTTCAGAACATTTTTCTGAAGTTTCGAAATCATTACAGAAAAACTTCAGTACCGTAAAGTATGTGAACGATGGGTGCCAAATATATGGACGGAAGAGCACAAAACAAAGCACATAGAATTTTCTTTGGGAATTTTTGAAGCTGTACGCGGAGGACGGCGACGATTTTTTTAGCCATATAGTGACTGAAGATGAGACACGCGTCTCTCACATCACACCTGAATTGAAATAGCAGTTCCTACAATGAAACACGCGTCTCTCACATCACACCTGAATTGAAATAGCAGTTCCTACAATGAAACACGCGTCTCTCACATCACACCTGAATTGAAATAGCAGTTCCTACAATGAAACACGCGTCTCTCACATCACACCTGAATTGAAATAGCAGTTCCTACAATGAAACACGCGAGCTCGCCTACGTCCAAAAAATTCAAACAGACGATGCCAAAGAGGAAGGTCATGTGCACTGTCTTCGGAACAGGAAATGAATTTTGTTGGTGGAATTCCTGCCTAAAGACGCCACAGTAAACGCGCCTGTTTTTTTGTGAGACACTGAGAAAGCGGCGTCGTGCAATTCAAAACAAACGGCCGTGCTGGGCAAAAGTACATGACAACGCATGGACTCATGCCGCGAATGTGACACCAAACCTGGTCACTAAAATTGAGGAGCGGCTGGTCCACCCACCGTGCAGCCCAGACTTGGCACTCAGTGATTATCATTTGTTTCTCCTCCATTTGAAACGATTTCTTGCCGGCCAGCAGTTCGATGACGACGATGATCTGAAGACGACGGTTGAGCAGTTGCTCAAAACTCAGGCGGTAGGCTTTTATGAGGAAGGTATCTTGAAAATTGTGCCAAGTCTTGACAAATGCTTTTACATCCACGCATCAATTTTCAATTTGGACAGTAGTATACTACACTAATTGCAAATGCGTTTTGCTGTTTAGGAAATTTGGTTTTGTGGTCCACACATCTACACAGATTTCAAAGCACATTTTCCGGAAAATTTAACGATTGATTTTAACAAAATCTCTAACCTAATAAACCTCATTCTTCCAATTCGAGTAATTGCGTTCCTGGCTAATAATGCATCTCATTCTATATCATTTTCAATAAGGATTAAGGATTGTCATCCGCTCCTGTGGCGCAATGGTCTAGGTGCTAGCTTATGACCATTCGCTCGAGATGGGTATGGGTTCGAATCCCGTGGATTTTGTTTGACTTACGGCTCTGGTTTTCTACACTTCCCTGGAATCACTGACCCAAAATTAGGGACGAGCGACTGCATATACCCCATTGAGTTGCTCATGGTAATCGTTAAACCTCCAATTAAAAAAAATTGATAAAAAAAAAATGTTAAATTCATGATAAAATGCCAGTTGCCTTTTGACAATAAATCTTTCGAGAAGAGAGATGGCCTATACAGTAGGGCCTTCACTTTAATTATTTTAATAAAGAAATTCGTACATCAATTATTACGTTAGGTAATACATTTGTTTTATTGCTAATAGGGAAGGGGAATGAATTGAAATACACTTATATTGACAAACGTCACCGAACACTTAGAAGAGAAACACAACATAGTATTTATTGACATACATTTATACGGTGTCGGTCCACATTTGGTCTTAATGCATGCACTGATCCTTGATCTACAAGCTTTTGGAACACAGCAATAGGTATGCACTTCCATTAAGTACATAATGCTGCCGCTAGCTGTTGCTTAACAGTAGGCCTTGGTTCCAAACTACTTATACGGCACTCTAATTCATCCCATAGATGCTCTATGGGATTAAGATCAGGGCTCTGTACTTTCCAGTCCACAAACGATACTGAATTATTGACAAACTACGCCGTAACAGTCCTTGATTAATGGCTTGGTGCATTATCCTGTTGGTACCAACAAATCTAGGTTCCATAGTATTGCCACAGAGTTGGTAGGGCATAATTGTCGAGAATATCGAGGTAGACATGCTGGTTAACAGGTTTGTCCACGATAACCAATATGTCGGGAACATATCACGAAAAGCACCCCCGCAGGAGTACACTGCCAGCTCAAAACTTGATCGTAGGAACAGTACACTGTGGTAAATAGCGTTCCCCCTGCTGCCGCCAAACCCACACACGGCAATCAGACTGATGGATCGTGTATCTGAATTCATCAGTCCATAGGACCGGTTTCCATTTATTTACGGTCCACGATAAATGTTCTATACACCATGCTAAACGACGAGTAGCATTCCGAGTGGAGATGAAAGGCTCATGAGGAGCCGCACGACCACGGTAACCCATAGAATGAAGTTTTCTGCGAATGGTACGTGCACATACCGAGGTTACAGCATTTGTACTCACCTGTACGCTGAGGTCTTGTGCAGTACTCCGTCGCCTTTCCTGAGGCTTCGACGTTTTCTATCACTGATTTCTTTGGTCTGTCGATACGTTTTCCTGCTTCAGACACGCCATGTGTCTTCCACTTATTCAGTACATCCAAAACAATTGTCTTGGGTATGTTTAAACGCCTCTCGGTTTCAATTATTAACAACGCATTAATTCCTTTTCTCAAAGTCAGTTCTCTCCCGTTGCGACATTTTCACTCAACATCACAGTGCGATATGATCGCAGTCAGCTGCAGGATTGTTTTTATACCGTTTGCAGCTGTTCCGCGCATCTTAACTCAGCAGATCCGTTCATTTGCTTTTGAAGCGGTGTCCGGTGACTTTTGTCATTATAGTGTATGACAGCAGTCACTCAAGCATGGTGGCGATACAGTCTAGTGATTCCATTTGCAAGATGACGGCTAGTGTGAGAGTGTTGTTCAAACAACTATGGATGAAGTCATTCGTTTTCCGCCAGCAAAATGGACTTCACTAAGTGATTTTAACCGTTAACCGGTTGCTCTGTATGAAGAAAAGATGATGTCAAAGAAGCAGATGTATTTTTGGTCAAAAGAATTGAAAGAAGGACATGTTGACATCTAAGGTAAACATCGGGTAGGTAGGTTATCCATGTGCAAGACAAAAGACAAGATTTCGTGCATTAAAGGGACCAGTACTGCAAAAACAAAAACAAAAAAATATGTAAATTTTTTTATTTCAACTTTTTTTTTTACAGATTTTGCTGACTCGAATGGTATACGACACTTGAGCAAAGCAGAGGAAAAGGAGAATGACGCGGGAGAATTCTAGTCACAGGTCTTCGTTTTTTCCTCCCCTAGAAAAGTTGTGGTTTTGTACATTCAGGAGCATTTTTCTCATAAACCACTAAAGATAATGGCTTAAATTTTTTTATACCTTACTGTGTATATCAACAACCACCTAAACTAGAATCATGACTAAATAATGTACTCAATTAAAATAATAAATACAATTGCCAATGAAAGCGTCAGCAAAATCGTCAGCAATTGTGATTAATTAATACAAAATTAATTAATTGACCGATTCCGATAATTCTAGTTTAGGTGTTGTATAATATCCTTAGAAAAATGCATGCCAAGTTTGCAATTGATAGGCCAAGTCTATCTGGAGAAACATGTACCTAAGTACATCGAGACCTTCCATAAGGTTAACATGCGAAGCCTGAAAGGAACTGGTCCTCTTAAAGGAATCTTTCTTGAAAACAGGTGAGTGAAGTTCAGAAGTGGTAAACTTGTCCACAATTTATAAAATTGGTTTGGATTTCGAATCAAGTTCTTCAGAATCTGCTCTGTTATTTAACGGGTATGAGCACGGACGTCTTCTGTAGAGCGGAACTGGTAAACGTATCCGATGATCGGACAAGTGTTTCAATAAATTTGGGGATTATTATCAACATGTCGAAGGTACTTTTAGCCAGATGTAGAAGTTCTTCAGGAAGTGCACTGTTATTTAATGGTTTTGGGGCACAGATTTCTTCTGTAGCAGAATTGATAAACTTATCAAACGATGGGACAAGTGTCTCAATAAATTTGGAGATTATATGGAAATGTAATTCATATTCACTTATTTTTTCGTGTGCAATTTCAATTTCCTATGAATAAATGTTGTAGAGAACAAAAATGCATTATCTTGCTTTTCGGAAACCCCTCGTGAAATACTTTTTATTTTAGTCTAAAGAAGTTGAACAAAATATTCCCTGGGCACTCTTGGCGCAATAAATTTTATTTGAAGTGCCAAAACATATAAGATAACTTAATTCACGTTTTAAACATTTTTGAAGTCCTTAGTAGCTGTAATCGTGATTGCGAAACATTGGTTTTCAGTCTTTAATTTAATCAAAGGATTTTTACAGAAACTTGACACTTTTACCCAAAGTTAATTTGTAAGTGTCAGGTCTCATTTCCTGCACTGAAGTAACACTGTCATTACTGCTTACGGATTCACGTTGTTCAATCGAAATCTTTCGAGAGCCCAATTGTATTGCATTGCTAAAAGAAAACTCTAGATAATATTTATTAAAGTTTGAAAGTGTGAAAAGTTTTAAATGTTCCAAATTACCAACCACTGAATTCGCAGGAGTCGGAGATCTTTCCGAAGAGTTTGTATGCCAAATTCCCCTCTGGGTGTTATCTTGAAGTGTATTTTCAAATTAGGTATGTAAATATCCTGTGATTTCATCCAAAACGGCGAAAAATGAATAGGTTTATGTATTTATTTTATCTAGGTAACATCTCGTTTTTTCATTTCTAGGAAAACAATATTTGCATTTCTCAAATCAGCAAATGTTTTCTGTACTGTTTTGAAGTGCATGGACAACCGTATTTTTTGAATAACAAGTAAAGTTAAAGTGTAACAACTGCAAAAAAATTTATGCATAAATAAAATTGAAAGGGAATAAGTATATAATAGTAAAAACACGTAACATTCAGAGAGTTTAATTTTTAAAAATATACGTGAAACTGAGATTGTCTTAAAAAAATTGGATAACTAATTAAATTGCCTGTTTTAAGCAATAAATAAAAGAGAGTTAGCATGTTCTAGCTCCTGGTATACTTTAAGCATTAAATTAAAAAGAGTTAGCATGTTCTAGCTCCTGGTATACTTTAAGCATTAAATTAAAAAGAGTTAGCATGTTCTAGCTCCTGGTATACTTTAAGCATTAAATTAAAAATAGTTAGCATGTCCTAGCTCCTGGTATACTTTAAGCATTAAATTAAAAAGAGTTAACATGTTCTAGCTCCTGGTATACTTTAAGCATTAAATTAAAAAGAGTTAGCATGTTCTAGCTCCTGGTATACTTTAAGCATTAAATTAAAAAGAGTTAGCATGTTCTAGCTCCTGGTATTCTGTATGACGTAGTCGTCTTGGGACTTTAAGACGTTGAGAAATTTTTCGTTTCTTATGGATAGTAAAATGCCACGCAACGAGCAGTTTTCTGAAGCCGAGGTAAGGCTCAAGGTATGAAAGTTGAAAGTATTGCAAGACCTATGAATCGCAGTAGGTCGGATAGTTACCAAATGATATCGAAAGGTGATAATGCTGCTCTAAAACAACGCTCTGGGCCTCCAAAGAAGACAACTAATGGAAATGATAGAGAGACTTTGTGATTAGCTTTTAGCTAAAATAAATCTCTACGTCAAATTTCCAGTAGTTTAGCTGTCTGAATATCAAGGGCTACAGCTCATCGTCGTATGCAATAAATCTCTACGTCAAATTTCCAGTAGTTTAGCTGTCTGAGTATCAAGGGCTACAGTTCATCGTCGTATGCAATAAATCTCTAAGTCAAATATTTAATAGTTTAGCTGTCTGAGTATCAAGGGCTACAGTTTGTCGTCGTATGCAACAAATCTCTACGTCAAATTTCCAGTAGTTTAGCTGTCTGAGTATCAAGGGCTACAGTTTATCGTCGTATGCAATTAATCTGTACGTCACATTTTTAAAAGTTTAGCTGTCTGAGTATCAAGGGCTACAGTTAATCGTCGTATGCAATAAATCTCTACGTCAAATTTTTAATAGTTTAGCTGTCTGAGTATCAAGGGCTACAGTTTGTCGTCGTATGCAATAAATCTCTACGTCAAATTTCCAGTAGTTTAGCTGTCTGAGTATCAAGGGCTACAGTTTATCGTCGTATGCAATTAATCTGTACGTCACATTTTTAAAAGTTTAGCTGTCTGAGTATCAAGGGCTACAGTTAATCGTCGTATGCAATAAATCTCTACGTCAAATTTTTAATAGTTTAGCTGTCTGAGTATCAAGGGCTACAGTTTGTCGTCGTATGCAATAAATCTCTACGTCAAATTTCCAGTAGTTTAGCTGTCTGAGTATCAAGGGCTACAGTTTATCGTCGTATGCAATTAATCTGTACGTCACATTTTTAAAAGTTTAGCTGTCTGAGTATCAAGGGCTACAGTTCATCGTCGTATGCAATAAATCTCTACGTCAAATTTTTAATAGTTTAGCTGTCTGAGTATCAAGGGCTATAGGTAATCGTCGTATGCAATAAATCTTTACGTCAAATTTCCAGTAGTTTAGCTGTCTGAGTATCAAGGGCTACAGTTCATTGTTGTATGCAATAAATCTCTACGTCAAATTTCCAGTAGTTTAGCTGTCTGAGTATCAAGGGCTACAGTTCGTCGCCGTATGCAGTAAATCACTACGTCAAATTTCCAGTAGTTTAGCTGTCTGAGTATCAAGGGCAACAGTTCATCGTCGTATGAAATAAATCTCTACGTCAAATTTTTAGTAGTTTAGCTGTCTGAGTATCAAGAGCTACAGTTAGTCGTCGTATGCAATAAATCTCTACGTCAAATTTCCAGTAGTTTAGCTGTCTGAGTATCAAGGGTTTCAGTTCGTCGTCGTATGCAATAAATTGCTACGTCAAATGTTTAATAGTTTAGCTGTCTGAGTATCAAGGGCTACAGTTCGTCGTCGTATGCAATAGATCTCTACGTCAAATTTCCAGTAGTTTAGCTGTCAGAGTATCAAGGGCTACAGTTCGTCGTCGTATGCAATAGATCTCTACGTCAAATTTCCAGTAGTTTAGCTGTCTGAGTATCAAGGGCTACAGTTCATTGTCGTATGTAATAAATCTCTACGTCAAATTTCCAGTAGTTTAGCTGTCTGAGTATCTAGGGCTACAGTTAATCGTCGTATGCAATAAATCTGTACGTCAAATTTCCAGTAGTTTAGCTGTCTGAGTATCAAGGGCTATAGTTCGTCGTCGTTTGCAGTCCAGTAAGTGTCATACCTATCGCAGTATGCGCCGTACACCGTTGCTTATGCAAAACCACAAAGAAGCTCTTCTTTCGTGGGCCGAAATCACACATTCTCTGGAAAGACGAATGGTTAACAGTGCTATTCAGCGATGAGTTCAATCTGGATGGTTCAGATGGCTGGGCATACTACTGGCATGACCTAAGACGGAAACGTCGCTCTTTTTCTCCTGCGGCAACTAGGACGGGGCTTTGTCATGGCATGGGTGGGAGGTGGCATTTAGGTGTTATGGTACGACTGATATTACTTTCTTTCAAGGTCGACAAGCATCAGGTGACTAGCAAGAAGTACTGTTAAACCATTTACTTCCAATTGCATAGACAATAGAAGGCGAACATTGGGCATTTCAACAAGACAAGGCAACGCTCTGGGCGTCCAAAGAAGACATCTCTTCCTTAACTTGAGCGTGATTTAGGCGGAACCAAGTTACTCTTATGGAATGGCCAGCCAAGAGTCCTGACCTAAATCCAGTGAAAAACCTCACCTAAATTGGATAAACATGGGTAATTTCATGGCATAGGTAAATTCGTGGTCGAGCGTAAGCGGCTATTTGCAGAATAACTACTGTCCTAATTAGTTTCAACTTTTTATTATAAATGGCAGCAGATGTCCAGTTTCTAAACTCGGAAGGATATCATCAATAAGATGTTTTGTTCGTATCACAGAAAAAGTTATTCATCGTGTAGCGGGAATCGAATAGTCTTTTGTGATGTTGGATTTCAAGTAGGAAAATAGAGGTAAGCAAACAATACTTAACCTAGTTATTTATTCGATTATTGTATGATTTAAAAATGCACTTGCAAGCCATTTATCAGCATTATATTGCGTGTAGAGGCTTAGCCACGTACGCATGATCCTTAACTTTGGGAAGTTAATTTGAAAAATAACTTTTTTTCCGTAAATTAAACTATAATATTTCATTTCTGAATCTTAATCATGATAGTTAGGGTTCAAATAGACACTTCAGTTACGGTTTTTAATTAATTTTAATCTGTCACGAAATAACTGAGGTATCACAAATTTATAACCTACGGGGGGAACTACGCAATACGCAATAGTTGATGTAATTGAAATGTAACAAGATATAGCTCATATGTGTACAGCTTTTACCACAATGCTCATGCAAAGAGAAGACGGTAGCTGGGATATCGAATTTCGTGGACGCAACCATAACCAGGATATAAAAAAAAAGTGGTGCTCCGTGGGTGCAATGTAGCTTTTGCATGATATGGTACCTCATGAAGCGCCAAAACTCTTACGATGAAAATGAAGATGCGCCCATATGCGACGCCTGTGAAAGCTGCTGATAATATCTGAAACTAAAATGCAAAAATGGCACTTTATAGAAAAAGGCAGCATTTTATTGATAAAAATATGTGTTTCTCCCTTGTTTGACTAGAGTAAACTGTGCAATATATCATGTACACTATATTGACAAGTCACCGTACACCGTTCAAAAGCAAATGAATGTATTCGCTGCATTGTTAAGATGCGCGGTACAGCTGCAAACGGTGTAAAAAGAAGCCTGCAGTTGACCGTGATCATATCGCACTCTGAGGTTGAGTGAAAGGCGTTTAAACATACCCAAATCAACTGTTTTGCATGTACCGAATAAGTGGAAGACACATGGTGTGCCTGAAGCAGCGAAACGTACCGGCAGAAGAAAATCAGTATTAGAGGACATGGAAGCCTCCGGAGAATCGTTACAGCTAATCAACGGAACTACTGCACAACACCTCAGTGTACAGGTGAGTAAAAATGCTAGAACCTCTGTATGCACACGTACCATTCGCAGAGTTCTTCCTTCCATGGGTTACCGTGGTCGTGCGGCTGCTCATAAGCCTTTAATCGCCACTCGGAATGCTACTCGTCGTTTAGCATGGTGTAAAGAATATTTTTCGTGGACCGTAGATCAATGGAAACGGGTGAATATATTTTAAATACGCGGAGATAATGTAAATATTAGATTTCATCGCTCTGTCCACGTTATTTTTATAAACAACGAATAGCAACTACATCCGACACCGCTGGGATCGAACCCGAGATCTCTCGATAACTAGCCGAGTGCGTTCGCTTTACGCTACGGTGCCAACAATTCACGGCGCTATTCGTGGTTTATCAGTCAGCATCTGATTACACAAATCCATATTGATGGGCTCAGCAACTGATGTGTCGCCATCTAGTGGCATTCAACAAACCAAGTTGTTTAATTACAGCTGATAAATCCAAAGGGCGATAGAAATAGTGAATATATTTTAAACACGTGGAGATAATGTAAATATTCGATATCATCGCTCTGTCCACGTTATTTTTAGACTGATGAATCCAGACACACGATATATCAGTCTGAGTGCCGTGCGTGGATATGGCGGCAGCCGGGGGAACGCTATTTACCACAGGTTACTGTTCCTACGATCAAGTTCTGAGCTGACAGGGTACTCCTGCGGGGGTGCTTTTCGTGATATGGTCCCGACCCATTGGTTATCGTGGACAAACCTGTTAACCAGCATGTCTGCCTCGATATTCTAGACAATTATGCCCTACCAACTCTGTGGCAATACTATGGAACCTAGCCTTGTTGGTACCAACAGGATAATGCACCGAGCCATTAAGCAAGGACTGTTACGGTGTAGTTTGTCGATAATTCAATATCGTTTGTGGACTGACCAGCGCAGAGCCCTGATCTACATCCCATAGAGCACCTATGAGATGAATTAGAGTGCCGCATAAGTAGTTTGGAAACAAGGCCTACTACCAAGCAACAGTTAGCTGCAGCATTATATTCTGAATAGGAGCGCATAGCTATCGCTGTGTTCCAAAACCTCATCGAAAGCATATTTCGAAGGTTCAGTGCATGCAGTAAGGTGAAGTGTGGACCGACACCGTACTAATATATGTTGATAAGTGTTATGTTATATTTCTCTTCTAAGTGTCCGGTGACTTTTGTCAGTATAGTGTGTAACGTACCAGGAGATGTGACGTACCTGCCAGAAGGACGCACACGACATAGAGGCAGATAGGAATCAGAATAAAACGTCCGCGTAGCTCAATTGGTAGAGCGACTTATTCCGGAATGAGGGGATCCGGGTTCGAATCCTGGCGTGGACAGAAATGACGGAGAAATTTACCTCGTTATAAGTGTATATTATTATTTCTATATTTCTTTAGACTCACGCAATGTTGTGCATATAAATGGACAACTTGTTCATTATTGCGAACCTAGCAAGGTGTTATCACGAAGTTACCAAGGTTATCATAGAATAACCACTGGCAAACATTATGCGAAAATATGTGTTGGGGAACACAAACATACAATCTTGCTGTTCTCTAAGTTACTGGTGTTATGTACACATGTGTTGCGTATGGGGTAGTAGGATTTGATAAACATGGCCGATAAATTTTTGTGGTCAAAATCGAAATTTCTGATATTTTGACGAAATTGCCTCTGTTTACCGTATATGCTAATAGTTGTCAGTGTCCAACTGTGAATGCGTTAAAATAGCAGATACAACTTTGCTGGTTCTCTCTGAAGCCTGAACTTTTACAAAGCCTGGATAAAGCATGCCTGATCGTGTCTTCAAAACAGTTCGTAACAGTGGATCAAAAATTTGAATTTAAACAGGAAAATACCAGCTGTTCATAAACCATGAATGGAATACGCGATTACACCATACATTACAAATTTTAAAGATGAGAACCATTTTTTGGTGTAAATATGAAAAGGATGGTAAGTCAGATAATACCCGAAAACTTGAAAATTTCTTCGCCCTGGAGCGGGAATCGAACCCGCGTCTCCCAGATAGCGCCCGGTATGCTAACCACTACACGACCCAGAAGGACCAAGTCTCAAGTTTCCTATTGATTTGAATGTAACCATCACAGGATTCACTAGCCGAAGCAACCGGCATTCATGTTTTAGCGAATCTGAAGGTTAAGGATTTTATTCCATGATTGCCCGGAGGAGCAGATATATGAATCGAATACGGGGATTACACCATACAATACAAATTTTGAAGATGAAAATCCATCTAGTATACTCGGACGCTATCACTTGGGTGCTTATCGGGAGACGTGGTTTTGATTCCCGCTCCAGGATAAGGAATTTTTCAAGTTTTCGGATAGTATCTGACTTTCAATCCATGTCATATTTACACCAAAAAGCGGATTCTCATCTTCAAAATTTGTATTGTATCGTGTCCATTCATGATATATCTGCTCCTCCGGGCAATCACGGAATAGAGTTCTTAACCTCCAGATTCGCTAAAACATGAATGCCGGTTGTTTCGACTAGTGAATCCTGTGATGGTTCTATTCAAATTAATCGGAAACTTGAGACCAGGTCGTTCTGGGGGGGGGGGTATAATGGTTAGCATACTAGGGCGCTATCGGGGAGAAGCGGCTTCGATTCCCTCTCCAGGACGACGAAATTTTCAAGTTTAGGATATTATTTGACTTACCATCCATGTCATATTTACACTAAAAAACGGATTCTCATCTTTAAAATTTGTTAATATACTTTTAAGACAACCTCAATTTCACGTTTATTTTTTCATATAAATTCTGTGAATATTATATATTCTTCTTTTCATATTGTAAACTTATTCTCTTTTAATTTCATTCATATATAAAAATTTATATGGTTGTTACACTTTTTATTTAGCTTTTATTCCAAAAATTTGGTTGTGAATAAATTTTCCAGACCCACTATAATGTAGTAACTTCGGTAAGACAAGAGAGAGCAAAATCATTGTCGGGAAGAAGAAACTGTACGTAAGTAAATTTGCCTTCCAGATGGTCCTAGAAAAACGTAGCAGGAGCAGCAAATCTTCCCAAAGGATATCAATTTATCAAGCCTGAATACCAGATTACAAATAATTTGTTGCATTAAATTCTGCGCCACACATAGCTGTGCAAAAAGAAGAATATGCTATCTGTGAAGAAAACGCAAATAGTGCAGCAACTGCTACAAAAGATAGTAGATAGGAAAATTATGAAAACATTTTCAGGTAAATAGAAATAAAAGTAATAATAAAAAAAAGGGCTTTCAGATCCATGAAAGTACGAAGTAAATCCTCTGTGATGGGAAATGTATTCAGAAACGTTCCACGGAATAGAGCTGCACAAATTGCGTATAGAATCCTGAGGTACTTATCGCCAGAGACGGTGTCGCAGAGCACCTATTGTCGGTAGTGCTTGCCGTAGAATCCGAAAGTTTCGTCCCATCCTATCCAGACTTGATCTACCGGCGAAAGATCTGGGGATCCGGTTGGCCAAGGTGCCATGTTGGTACCTTTTACACACTGGCTCGATGCCATATGAAGTATGACAGCGGACAGTGTCGTTCCGACGCAGTGTTCTGTTTAAATCTTACACGAACGTTATTTCAATAAGGGTAGAGGATTTCTTCGATATACCGACAAGACGCCAGAGTTCCTACAATGAGCATTAAAATGGAGCGTGAAACATAAAAAACTGCTCCGCAAACTATGATGCATGTTGCTCCGATGGTGTATCGTTCGATGCGTTGACCATGTAGGCTCCATTACGTGTATCCGACGATTATCTGGATAAGACTAGAAGCGGGATTCATCGCTGTAAACTACACGACCCCATTCGTCAACCCAAGTTGCCCAGAAGCAGCACCACTCCAACCGATGACGACGGTGGATAGTATTCAGGGGCACACGCCGAAATGGACAACGTTCATGCGAACTTGCTTCCCATAGACGGTTTGAAATGGTTTTCGGTCTTACTAGAAGACTGATGCTCTGTATAACTGCTCTTCTCATGGTTGAGAGCGAGGCTGTTGGTTTTATAAGGGCGTTCTTATCCTGTTGTCGCGTAAGGTTGACAGCTTCTAAACCTATGGCTATATATACCTTCTGTCACCCAGCATGCACAGAATACATCGATGAGCTATTACATTATGACCACCTACCTAAAAAGCTGTAGAACCCCCTTTAGCCCGCAAAACAGCGGCCACTTGGCGAGGCATCGATTCGATGAGGTTTCTGGGGTGTCTGGTACCATAATGTCAACAACAGGTCCAGCGTGGTTAGCGTGTTCTTGTACAATTCGGGATGCTTGTGATTTAGCGCGAACCCACTTTTCCAAGTGGAACAACAAATGTTCGATTGGGTTCATGTCAGGTGAATTTGGAGGCCAGGGCATTAACAGAAAGTCACCAGCATGTTCCTCGAACCACTCCTTGACGATTCCGGAAGCGTGGCATGGCGCATTATCCTGTTGATAATGGCCATCACCAACAGGGAACACAGTTGCCATGAATGGGTGAACTTGGTCCAAAACGATGTTCAGATACCTGACAGCTGTCAGGAATTCTGCTATGAGATAATGGGGACTAAAGTTTTCCAAGAAAGCATCGCCCACAGCATAACATCGCCGTAGCCGGCCACTTTCCGCCCAACAGTACATCCAGGTGCCATAGCCTCCGTTGGTAATCCATGTATCCACGCTCGACCGTCTACGTGATGCGCCAGGAATCTTGATTCGTTAGCCCAAGGCACTATCTTCCAATCATCCACGGTCCATTTTCGATGATCTTGGGCCCATTTCATACGTTGTTGGCGATGATGTGCAGTGAGCATGGGGACCCCTGCTGGATCTTCGGCTACGCAGGCTCATGCGCAGAAGGATGTGATCGCTGTGAACAATGCGCGACAGCCTCAGCTTCCCTCTGGCATCAATGAGCTGCGGACGACACACGGCTGGACGGCAGTTCGTCGTTTGGCCATCTGTGCACCACTTTTGTTACGTACTCACTACAGCGGCACGTGAAAAACCCACAAGCTGCGCCGTTTCCGAGGTCATAGTTCCGAGGAGCCGTACCATCACGATTTGTCCTATATCAAACTCTGATAAATCAGAACGTTTTCCCATTCTGACTTCGAGCACTCTGCTAACCGAAAGCCGGTCTTCGAGTTGTATATATACTACTCTGTGAACTTCACCTGCGCCACCGTTTGGTCTCCAGGCGCGCTCGTTTCTCTAGACTGGGGTGGTCATAATGTAATGGCCGATCGGTGTAGATGGACTGTGTCATTGTGGTGGCCGACATGGGACGTAATACGCCAACTCGACCAGCTGGCTTCATGTAGGTTTATAATGCTCCGTATTTCGAAGTCCGTTAGCTGATTTTTATCAAGGCGCTGACAGGTTCTCGGTATTCTTCCTGTTATGGTTTTCCTCCAGTAGTAACCTCTCAACAATTTATGGTAATTTTACTAGGATAGACTCGTCGATCTTTTACTCACGGACCACCGCATTAAAGCTGTTATAACAGCGTCAGTTTTTACCGGATGGGTTCAGTAGTGGAACATTTGCATATCTGCGCGTTGCAATTGTTTTTCCTCATCTACATGCAGACCACATCACTAATTCTTTAGGTTGCAAGTCTTTTTGACAGTTTGCATATTCCAAGGTGGCATAGGATTTACATTATGGTCTGGATAACGCAATGTATAAAGAATTGCTTATCCGCAATTTTTATTCAAATATCTGTGAGATTATTAATTTTAACATGCATGTGATTTTATATTTGTTCTTCGCTGTTATGTGATAACCTGTATCTGCTACGGATAATAACTTTGCTCTTAAGATCAAAATCATGTGGGTTTCTGTTTAGAATTAAAATCGAAAAACAAGCGTTCAGCCTTCATTCTTTGAAAGATGATTGTACCAGCGTGATTTTATGTTTTATCTTTTTTCATCTATCACAGGAAAAGCAATCTTCGATCGCCCTCTTAGAATTTATTACTTCTACATCATCGTGTTCTTTATCATCTGTAACTGAAATCTCTCAAGTACGCAACAGTTGGTGGAGAACCTCCTGGTGAAGATCTATCAAGGAATTCCCAAAAAAGATTAATTCCTTTGCTTCAGGAGCGAAACGTAGTTTCTTTTTGTTCCTCCTTTCGGTTGGATAGTGTGTCACTACTAATCCTAGTCTATTCGTTTGTATCATTGATTTGTTATCCTGAGCGCCGTGTTATTTATTTCTTGTGTTCGTTGATTCTAGACATGTAGGAAAATCAATGACGATATGTAGATGCAAATGCATATCTTATGGAATACCTTATGATATGCATAAGAGAATTATACGATGTTATTTAAATCAACCGTTACTAGTATTTCTTTAATTGAAAGTTGATTTGCAGAACTCTAGTCTCTTCAAAATGAATTCCTTCTTTTTACTTTCTACAATATATCTGTTGCTGCAAATAGCACGAAAACTGTCAGATGAGCAGGATTTGATCTAAAACACATCGTACAAGTAACAATCGAAAGGAAACTGAAACTCTAAAGCGCAGATTAACAATGAATTATTTTCTGAATTTTTAGGTTCAGAATCATAAATTTTTAATATATTACTGATCCCTAAAATTTGGATTCAAGGGGTATTTTGTGGTCCGAAACATTCACATCATTCAGTTTGTAGACTGCCCAAACTCTGTAAATGATACGGTGATCTTACATGTGTAGTAAAAACTAACGTCATGGTTAATTTTTGTTAGGTATACCTCAATTAAACATTTAGATTGTTATGTTTCACCTGCATATTTTGCAGGCAACTGTAAAAGACTGCTTTTGTGAAGTTTTTCTAGCATTTGTTTCCCAAAACGTGCGTGCGTGGCAAATGTGTGTTATTTTTGTGTTCGTAACTGGTGATACGAAATATATAAAATAACATTTGTAAGAAACAAATTTTCTTAGAAATTAGGATTTAAAAAAATTCCGAATCGTTTTAATTGTATTAGTCAATTATTTATTTAGTGCAGGGTGTTTAATAAAAATTGATTTGTTTCAAGCTGAATTCTTTACTTCCAAGTTGCATTTAATATCGCAAAACGCGCATATTAAATGACTAATTAGATTCATTTCAAAAATGTGTATAGGTATCCACCAGCTTTTAGACCTCTCATTTTCACCCCCTCTACTGATAATATTCGCTTTATGCATAAGTTTCCTGCGCTCCACGCTGTAAAAACGAAACTGTTGAATTTTCGTCAGAATTTCGTGTTCTGCAGGGTAATGTGGCAACATTGCGTCGCAATATGCGTGCTGGCGGAAAGCTTGCACATGCGGTTTGTTGCATTAGAACATTGCGACCAATAAGGTGTATACTTGTCACTGTCTATCGTTCATGCTTAGTCTGGGAAAAACCGCTGCAGAAGCACGAGAGGGGATTTGTTCTGGATACGACGAGGAACCTGTAAGATCAAGCACGTACTCTGAGTGGTTCATGAAGTTCGGAAGTGGAGATTCCAGCGTGGAGGACAAAAAGCGTAGCGGACGGCCAAAGGAGATGCAGAGCGCAAATTTGCAATCTCTTCTGGACGAAAATGTATCCCAGCCGAACACAGAACCTGCAATACAGTTAGGCGTGAATCAGTCAACCGTAGTTCGACAGCTAAATGCCTTAGGAAAAATTCAAAAAGTGGGAAAGTTGGTCCCACAGGAAGCAACCGAGCGCAAAATTGGTCAGAGGATGAACATATGTGTTTATTTGCTTTCCAGATCAGAGATGGAAACGGGTCACGGGTCAGCGGACCACCGGGTCGACGATTTCTTGTGGGTCAAACGGGTCGAGTCAAGGTCTTCCTGACCCGATTTCGACCCTATATTATTTCCGTTTTATTTTTGAAAAGAAAAAAAAATTTTAAAGAACGCTTCAGAAGTCATTGAAATTATACTTCATAACATTATCCAGGAACTTGCTGAGAAGGGTAAAGAAATGGGATTAAAAATGAACTTTCAGAAGACAAAACTGAAGTATATTTATTGCTTTAAAAAGGAATGAAGATTTATCAATTGATGGAGAAAAAGCTTGAGATAACCAATTGCTACATTTACCTTGTGCAGTAGATATCAAGGGAGGGTCATATTGATGAAGAAATTAATTGGTGTAAAAAACTTGGTTGGAGAGGTTTTGGAAGAAACAGTGCGATTTTTAAGAGCTATGTGCCATTATGTCTTAAAAAAAATGTTTAATCAATGCATCCTTCCAGTGCTTACGTACGGTGCAGCGACGTGGAGCTTAACTAAAAAAGACATACAAGGACTGCAGACTACTGAAAGAAGCATGGAGAGATTCATACTTGGTGTAACCAAGAAAGATAAGAAGAGGAACTCGTGGATAAGGGAAGTGACAAGAGTGGAAGACATCGTGATCAGAGTAAAATCCCTAAAGTGGCAATGGGCTGGACATATTGCCAGGAGAACGGAGAACCGGTGAACAACCGAAATTTTACACTATATTCTAAGGGACAGGAAAAGACCCAGAAGAAGACCACGTGGGAGATGGGTGGATGGAGGAGACTGGCCCAAAACTCCATTGTTGAAGAAACTTAGGGAAACCTTCATCTAACAGTGCGTTGATAATTATTGACAATGATGATGATGGTGATATTCGAAATTTTAGTTCAAGGCAGGTTTGTCTGGGTCCGGGTCGAGTCCAGTTATGTAACGGCCGAGTCCGAATCGGATCCGGATCCAAAATTTTTGACCCGTCTCCAAATCTGTTCCAAATATCGGATGATTTCCTTCAGGAAGGGCTTCCCGTAATGATTTTCCTCAGGACTTTCTGAGGGAAATCATTACTGATAATACAAAAATGGGTTCATATAATACAAAAATGGGTTCATATAATACAAAAATGGGTTCATTACTGATAATACAAAAATAGGTTCATTACTGATAAAACAAAAATGGGTTCATTACTGATAATACAAAAATGGGTTCATTACTGATAATATAAAAATGGGTTCATTACTGATAATACAAAAATTGGTTCATTACTGATAATACAAAAATAGGTTCATTACTGATAATACAAAAATGGGTTCATTACTGATAGTGCAAAAATGGGTTCATTACCGATAATACAAAAATGGGTTCATTATGATAATCCGCAACGGAAAAGGTCATGGTTAGACCCCGGCAATCCAACCCCATCAGCACCAAATCCCAGCATCCACCATAAAGAACTTTTTCTCTGTATCTGGCGGGACATGCAAAATGTGGTGTATCATGAGCCCATGCCATCAGATCTAACAGTGACTGCGGATCGACACAGTTATGAACTATTGCTTTCGAATGAGGAACTGCAGCGTAAACGACAATTTTCGGGACATGAGCATCGAAAGGTCATTCTGTTGCATGATACCAAACGACACCATATCACTGTAGTGACCTAGAAACGATCATGCAACTATAAGGTGGTAGGTTTTCCCTCACGCGGCTTTCTCCTGTGGCTCAGCCCAGTTGGTCTTCCACTTGTTCCGCTGGATGCAACATTTCTTGGCCTCTCAGACGTTCACCAAATTTGATGACCTCCAAAACTCCGTCACACAGAAAACAGAGTAGTTCTTTCACGATGGCATTCGCCAGCTACTAGATAGATGGCTCAAGTTTATAGCTCACGGTGGCACATAATTCGAATTTGATTAAATGCGACTTGCTTGTGTAAGTACATCCATTTGGCCATAAAACACTGGAAACTTATGCATAGGTTTGATATGCTGATGCGCTTTCTTCATGCTCAGCGTTTTGAAATAATCTCGGCTATTAGTCATGTGAATTTTAGTCCCAAAATTACTAGACCATCTACCAGTAGAGTAAGATTTATTTACACGTGTTTGGAACAAGAATTTTCTCCCCATCCTGTTTTATTTTACAATCATAAAATTTGTATGATGCATTTATTATCACCGGTGGTAGTTTTATATTTCCTTTGTTTGTGTAATATTTTCATACTTTTCAGTGTTTCTCTTCTTCCTTTCTTTCTCAAATTCCAACATTTCGGCTTAAAATTGCGCTATACGGCATTTTTCAAAATTCTCATGTTGATGTCAGAGGGATTACCGGTGCGGTTGTCGACCAACAAGGTTCCACATATGCGCAGTCGTTGAGAAGTCAGGAGAGTTGCGGGCTATTTTAACACGTCGACAACATGAATAGTGCCGCTCGAGACACATATGTTCGGGCGTTGTCCTGCTAGAAGACAGTGCCCCGGAACACCGAAAACGCTTCTTTATCTCATTCTGGGAAACAATAGATCATGTGAGAGTGAGGAAGATTAAATAGAACGTCTTCTTCTTCTTGGTTACTCAGTTCAAGGACTAGTTGTTCGGCAGATGTACTCTATCTCTCCATTCCTTTCTATTCTCTGTCATTCTCTTCAAGTCATAATATGTCTTAGTATTTGTGTCTTGAAAGAACGTTGCCATAAAACCATTCCTTGGCCGTCCTCTTTTGCCTTGAATTTTCCCTTCCAAAACTTTCAGAATCGGGTCTCCATGGCGCAATGTGACCCATCCATAACATTATTCTTCTTTTTAACATGTTGATCAGATTCCTGGGTTCTTCCACTCTCTCCAGGACCTACTCATTAGTCTTTCTATCGAGCTAGCTTATTCTCTCCATTTTTAAATAACTCCACAACTCAAATGCCTCCAGCCTTTTCACTTCCTTCTTGAAATAGAATGTAGAGAAACTAAAATAGTTTACACGGGATTAATATGCATTAAGAAACAGGAATGAAATTGCCCAATAAAATAATCGATGCTTTTGATCAGTAAGTCCATGGTAAAATATCTTAGCAAGCTTTTGTCTTCAGTCATTCTATTAAATTACAGTGTACAAATTTACAAAGCGATGATTTTATGGTAAGTTGTTTTTATCGATGACTCAGTCTTTTTTTCTGGGAACCTCTTATGAAGAGGGTAAAAAATTCCCATGACTTTAAAACAAATTAGTTTCCTGAATTTTTTAAGCGTTTTGTATAATTTCCTGTTCTATAAACGAATTGTCAATGAACGAAAAATTGCCTATGAAATGCGAATGGTTGAAATGGGAATTCGAAAAATGTGTAAAAATTATTTCATCCCTGTTTGCCACTTCCTGTGAACCGCAATAATTTCACTTCCTGTTTCTTCTGATTGATCTTTTGTCAGTCTTTTAAGTAGGCAGTGAAGAGCGCGAGAGTAGGATGAATTTTTTCGCGTTACATTTTCCGAGAAACTATTTCTGGTGATAGAAACAAACCTCCCCTCCAACTATCTCTTGAGTTCTTCACTCAATGCCTTCATCTGTGCTCCTTCAACCAGCTTTTCCTCGAATATTCCATTCTCACACCTCAAATAACAGATTTGTGTTTAACGGAATCCCTGCCAATGTTTTCAAAATTTAAACATCTGAAATAACATCTGTCTGACTTTTCTAGACGAGTTATTTATTGATAGCTGCTTGCTGCGATTTGGAACTGTAGGGAGGTTGGAATTTGCATGTGGGATTAAGCACGCTATTGCATAACTCTAAGGTGAATGAAACGAGGATAAAAAGATCTTCTGCAGAGTCAGTTCCATCACATAAAGAAGAGTATGAATTTATTTGTAAGAACGCTACATGTCCCGTTTTTCTTTTAGTTTTGTTTGGGGATTTAACGACCACCATGAGCAACTCGTTTGGCTATCAGCAGTCGCCCATCCCTAATTTAGGCCCACTACTTCCAGGGAAGGGAGAAAGCCAGTGCCGTAAGACAAGCACAACATCCATGTCTAACCAGGATGCGAACCTGGACCCATCTCAGACGAATGGTCAGAAGTCAGCGTTTAGATCACTGCGCCACCGGGGCTTTTCTCATGGCCAACATACCTGAAAACTTACTTTTCTTACACAACAAACAAGGCCAGACCGGAGTGGTCGGGTTTGTGCACTTGATCAGAGACAACTAAGAAAGGAACAGTGCTGTACAACTATCACCAGAAAATAACGAATCAGATTAACAGCAAAATTTAATAATTTAACTATACGATAATGAGATCCGATCACGAAATTATTACACTTGAAATTGAGAATGGGTTGCATATACGCCAAAAGAATTACGATGAGCACATCTGTTGTACAGTTACAGTGGTACATCTGTCGTACAATTACAGTGGTGTGAAAAAGTGTGGTATCACCTGCAAAAACCGTGAAATTTTAAGTTTTACTTCTTTTAAACAAACTGCTTTTCATAGCTACTTCATCGTTTTTACGACATAAGACGCAAAATTGAATGGAGATTTCAAAATTGTCTTAGGTTTTTTCTATATCTACTTCTGTTCTTAAGATATGACATAAACTATAGGGTTTGACAAACACATTGAAATTCACGTTATTTCCGTATCAGTTCTTACCGCAAATCATAGACATTCTTTTACCTGATTGGTATTCTGTTAAAAATTGGTACATAGAAATAAGCAAAATGTACTTGTTTTTGAGTACATTCTGGGCTTATAATAGCTCCGAGTATTTGTGTCTCATTTTTGGAAAAGACACGTACTCATTTTTGAGTACATACAGGTAATCAATTGCGAGTACATCTGGTATTTCTAATTTGAAATATATGTATTCATTTTTGAGTATATATATTTCAAATATATGTACTAAAAAAAAACATATATTTCAAATATATGGGCTCTAACTTCATTCAGATTTTATGCCCTTTCGGGCAGGGCACAGAAACTGAAGGAAGTTAGAGCGAATCTAGAGATTTTGACAGGATAGTTTGTGAGAGAGAGCACCCTAGATGGCGCCACCGTACTAGCGTATGATTTTGCATATAGAAAACAAAGAGAATTTAAGAATGAACACCTTCCTAGGTAACTCGGGGATTCCTATCCGGGGGCCGTCACTTAACGTGCTCTTCCTATGCACGGCGGATATTCAGCGATTGTTAGAAATTCACACCACCACGGAGAGCCCCCGGGTTCAAGCCTATCAGGCCAGGTTTGAGCCTGGGGTCCCTCCATCAGTAGCTTGAGTCTCTAACCACGAAGCCATCCGCGGCTCGATTTCAAATTTGGAATACGTCTACTCCATACATACACATTTATTCATAGAATCAACTGGAAGTATATTATTCGATGGCACATCTGGGATAACAGATGTACTCGTTGTCACATGCTGAGCAAATGAACCGCATAATTTTATGCAAAATATAGTGATGAAGCGACAATATATTATTTATGAGATTGACACAAATATAGTAAATGTAGAAACGTGCAAAAAGATACTTTATGCATAATTAAATTACTTGTGATCAGTGACTTTGTTTTGCTAATTATTTGTGTCACTTCACACATTTATTAAACAATTTCTCTTGAAATCTATATAACATCTAAAATGAAGTAATACGAGATTATATTTATATTGTTGCGACCTTTTGGTCTTCAGATATCAGGATGCCAAATTGATTCCGGACTGCGATTCGAATCACTGGATCCGCCAATACCTCGTTAGCCAATTAACCGACACAGTACACAAATAAACCAATGGAGGCACAGTATAACAATTAAAACAGGGATTTAATAGATATATTCATAAGTTACACCGGATTCTTCATCTAATTACGAAAGTTATAATTTCCGGCCAGCTTTGGCCCTCTTCGGTGTTTCAGAAAATGTGTCCTAACGAAAAGTCAGTTCGTTCACAATGGGCCGCAAATAAAATACTGGTAAAAAGTATTTACATAGGTCCTCGAGCATCCAAAGTGTTGATGACACCAAAAAAAAAAAAAAACACACAACACTCACACGGGTAGTTTGATCTTAACTTCCATCACCGCTCATTCTTTGCTGTGGCTAAAACGATGTCGTTCCCCGGTCACTGGAGGTACGTACTCAGACACACACACTCAAAAGTTCTCTCCCCGCTTTGAACACGAAGAGGCTAGTGGTTTCTTCAGACGGTCTCTCTCTCTCTCTCTCTCTCTCTGCAGGGGTCTGCTTTGTTCCTGGTGCCAGGCGTTTTTCCTCTCCTCTCTGCATGAGCTAGGCGATTTCGTGATTATTTTATCTCTCTCTGCATTTCACCTGAAATGACTCCTTACGGCAGGTATCGATGGTCAGGCGAGGTGAAGAAAGTTTTCAGGTAAAGTTCATGCTGGTTATTCATCAGCTTATGCTTTTAGCTGGTTTCCCTCCTTATGTTCAGAACGCAAGAGCACGCAGACGGCAAGCAATTGTTCTAGCGCGAGGAAAAATCCTTCCTTATTCTCTCGGCTATCCGGACGGATTCTGTCCCTCTCAACAACAATCTCCCGTCTCCAAAACGTTGTTAAGCGGTGAATTCTAACACTTGAAACCGCCATATATTTATTATAAACCGCTCTTCAAATCCAAGAGCTTTCCCATTGTTTCGCGCACGGCACAGACAAAAGCTTCAAACGCTTTTGCCGTCCAAACACTTTTGAGTCATGGGAAATAGCTTTTAAAGTCTGACCCGTCCCATTTTCGTTTATGGGCTCTTTGTTCTCGTGGCAAACACCTGCAACTCGCCACTTGAATTCCAAGTGCCAGCAGATCTTTTCTTTATATACCGCCCCTCGCAAGTGTTTAAATTATAACTCTGTTAATTAAAACCCCAAACCAAGTTTCAATTACCGTTAATTAGCCACGCCATTCGCCAATTAATCATGCGAGGGGGGGGGGCGGATCGTCACAATATTTATTGACGTAGTTATTTGTAAGTACGTATGGTTACTTATATTTAAGCATGTCATGTACTCGTTTACGATACAATTGTACTTAAAAAAACGAGTAGGTTCAGGTACTCATTTTTAAGTAGATTCTTTTTAACAGTGCAGCTTTCTAATGATATCCAAATCCTACTCCAGTCTTTATAAGGGCTGACGCACAGGTACTAGAATGCTGTAGCTGTGTTATTAGGGTATAATTTGTGTACACTCTCAATAATGGTTAAAACTGCGGAATTGTCCACAGCGGACAGAGCAAAACTAGTTGTTCTGCATAAAAAGAGATATTCTTCAGGGCAAATCGCTGAAAGAGTGGGAGGTAATCAATCTACAATTATTAGGCTACTAAAGAAAGTAAAAGGCACTGGTAATGTTAAAAATATACGTCGCAGTGGAAGGCCCAGATCCACCAAAACAAGGCAGGATAGAGTGCTCAGAAAGCTAAGCCTGGCAGACAGGATGCTCAGATCACCTGAATTACTTCAAAGATTTCTGAAGTGACTACTGCATCTACTATTAGGAGGAGGCTGCTTCATTATGATTTACGTGGCTGCAAAGACAAGCGTGTCGCCTTGTTGGCTCAGTGGTCGTGCGCGGCCCTGTTGTCTCAGTGGTCGTGTTCCTCCCTGTTGTCTCAGTGGTCGTGTTCCGCCCTGTTGTCTCAGTGGTCGTGTGCCGCCCTGTTGGCTCAGTGGTCGTGTTCCGCCCTGTTGGCTCAGTGGTCGTTTTCCGCCCTGTTGGCTCAGTGGTCGTGTGCCGCCCTGTTGGCTCAGTGGTTTTGTGCCTCCCTGTTGACTCAGTGGTCGTGTTCCGCCCTGTTGGCTCAGTGGTCGTGTTCCGCCCTGTTGGCTCAGTGGTCGTGTGCCGCCCTGTTGGCTCAGTGGTCGTGTGCCGCCCTGTTGGCTCAGTGGTTTTGTGCCTCCCTGTTGACTCAGTGGTCGTGTTCCGCCCTGTTGGCTCAGTGGTCGTGTTCCGCCCTGTTGGCTCAGTGGTCGTGTGCCGCCCTGTTGGCTCAGTGGTCGTGTTCCGCCCTGTTGGCTCAGTCGTGTGCCGCCCTGTTGGCTCTTCTGATCATTCATCCGAAAGGGGTTCGGCTTCGAATCCCAGGTATGGATATTGTGATATTGTGAGGCATGGATATTGTGTTTGTCTTTCGGCACTGACTCTCTCCCTTCCCTGAAACCAGTGGCCATAAATTAAAGATGGGCGACTGCTTATAGCCCATTGAGCTGCTCACGGTTGTGGTTAAACCACCAATCAAATAAAATAAAATAAAGGCAAGCGTAAATCATTGTTAACTGCAAATCAAAGACAGCATAAACTTTAGTGGGCAAAACAACATGTCTCATAGACAACCAAGTAATGGCAAAATGTTATTTTCAGCGATGAATCAGAATTTTGCCTTAGTGAGAACCACAATACTGCATATGTAAGGAGATTCAAGCGTGAAGAATTCTATCCAAGTTGCTTAGTGACTACGGTTAAGCATCCGGTAAAGGTCATGATTTATGGCGGTTCCCAACGCCATGTGTGCACATGGCGTTGGGAACCGCCATATTGCCGATGAAACGGTTAATGCCCAGATATGCATGTGGATATTAGAAATCGAGATGCAACCATCATCTAGAAGACTTTATGATATGTCTCATAATTCATGTTATGCTCGTATTGCTTTGATAGCTGATGCCTTGATTAAAAGAACAGAATAGTGCTAAAAAGAACAAAACATACCTTCAGGGTTAAAAGTGACTTCGTTTTAATAAACATAAAAAATGCTTGAAAATATTAATTGCAGGGAACGTGATGAATAATTGAAGATAAAAAGGAATAATAAGAGTTTACTTCGTGAAAGTTCACATTCCATAAACTATTCTTAGTCATTTACTGATCACCAAAAACATAATTCACTCTTCGAGAGAAAAGAAAAGAGAACCAGGCACATAATTTCTGTAAATACAAGTTCCATCGTTTTAGGAAAACAGAAGAAGAGTAAACAAACTTCTAGTACGATGACAAACACACATGTTGTCAGGACGGGAGCTTCACACACATCTGCGCAGCTTTTCGTGGAGAGAGAATTGCAGTTTCTATCCAAGCGCCAGAGAGCTAGTTGCACCGGAGCGCCCTCTTTTGACTTACTCAGGAAATAATGTTTATATTTAAGTTTTTCTGTCCTTTTGGACGTCTGCCAGAGCATAAGTAGTGGTTTTACGCTAACACTTGATGACGGCAATTTTATTTTTCAAGATGACATTGAATGCGCTCTGTCATCGTGTTAAAGTAGTAAAAGTGATTTCAGGAAAACCATGTTCATCTTCTTGATTGGCCACTACAGTCACCGAACTTAAACCCGATCGAAAATTTGTGGTTCAAAGTGTCGTATGAATTATCAAAAAAAAAAAAAGAAGCCAACAACCGAAACGCAAATAATTGAAGATGTAATTCACATTTGGAATCGTATTGTTCAACCCAATCTTTTACAAAACCTTGTTCACAGTATATCAAGATGCAATGCTGTGTGATTAAAGCTAAAGGCTGGGCAATAAAATATTGGGTACATTTTGCAGAGGATGAGTCCAAAGTTTTGCAATATTTTTATGAACGCATGTGCTGCGGCGGGTATATCACGTGTTTAAACTAGTATAAGTCGCGGACTGCAGTCAGTCGAAAGATTAAAAAGTGGTAGTCGTTGCTGTGAACAGCATTGAATGTAGTCGTTCTGTCTGTGGTTGGAACGCTTAAAAGACCAACAGCCACAACCGGCTAATTAGGGAACTTTTGCTTTACAAGTTTGATCTGGGCCATAACGCTGCTCAAGCAAGACAAAACATTTGTCATGCGAAAGGGGAAGGTCCGTGGATCACACAGCACTGCAAGAAAATGGTTCAAGAAATTTCGCACAGGTGAC
This sequence comes from Macrothele yani, assembly GCA_039090855.1. Lineage (NCBI taxonomy): Eukaryota > Metazoa > Arthropoda > Arachnida > Araneae > Macrothelidae > Macrothele > Macrothele yani. The sequence continues at coordinate 16,595,955 of CM077013.1, read as the reverse complement.
AGAAACCTTGACGATCAGCCAAGGTCAGATAGGCCGCGAACCGTGGATTCGGAGGCCGTAGAGGCAAATTAGACAAGCAGCACTCGGATACTATCAGACGCGCTGGGTATAACACAGACCACTGTTTGTCACCTTCAGGACCTCGGCAAGGTCTACAGGAGCTGCTGCATGGTCCCTCACGAACTGACGCCAGCTGAAGCAAACCTCTCAGTGGAAATGTGAACGAAACTCCTAGAAAACCCGCGCGCTGTACGTTTCATCAAATTCCGTAATCTTAACACACAACGGCAGTGGGTGGCAGGCCAGCTTCCTGAACCTGTTGCCAAACGTGGACGCTTCGAGCACAAGGTGATGCTCTGCGTCTGGTGGAACTTCGAGGAGATAATCCATTACGAATTTGCTCCAGACGGTCGCACCATCAACGCCAACCTCTACTCTGAACAGCTGGAGCGGATGTATGCCGTTTTGGAGGAGAAGTATCCGACAATGGTGAACAGAAAGCGCGATCTCCTACAGCAGGACAACGCTGGGCCTCATAACGCGCGAACGACCTGGGCAAAACTCCAGGAACTTCAGGGCATCGAACTGATGCCACAAGCATATAGTCCAGATTTTGCCCCTTCTGATTATTATTTGTTCCGATCCATGGCCCACTTCCTTCGTGGGCGGCAATTTAACAACCAGAAGGAGGTGGCAGCTGGGGTGAAGGAGTTCTTCGCCTCGAAGAACAAAAACTGGTACCGCCGCGGAATCGAAGAACTGGAAGACTGTTGGCTAAAGACTGTGCAACACGGTGGCCTATACTTTGAATGCTAGTCAGCTTTTGTCGTAAAGGTACTTATGAAGACATTAAGTGATCCAAATACTGCAAAACTTTCGACTCACCCTCTGTATAATTTTGCTTCATTATATTTCTGTATTTAATTGCTATTTCATTCCTTATGAATTACAAAAGCGATTTTTTGCTCTAATCCTAAGCATTGGATAAATGATCCTTTTCGTAATCATTTCGACTTGGCCAGTATTTTTGTAATGCATCTTAAGAACATAAGTAGCTACAGGAAAAACAAAGACGTTTTTGAAATCTCCGTTAAATTTCGCATCGAATGACGAATGAATTAACTGTGAAAATCAGTTAGTTAAAAAAAGAGGTAAACTTAAAAAATTCACGGTTTTTGCAGGCAGTACAATACTTTTGGTCACCAATGTAAACATACACGGTCGAGTCACATTATTGTTACCACCAGCTAATATCCAGAGTATCCGCCGTGTGCAGCGCGGACAGCAGCTAGACGTGCTGGGAGTGACTCAATAAGGTGTTGGAAGGTGTTCAGAGGTATGTGGAGCCATGCTGACTGCAGTGCCTTTGACAGCTTCTGGAGGGTGCGTGTTGGAGGATCCATGGGGCGAACAAAACGATCGAGGAGGTCCCACAGATGCTGAATTGGGTTTAAGTCTGGGGAATTAGGGGGTGAGGGAAATACTTTGAAGTGTTCATCGTGCTTTCCCAACCACTGTCGGACATTTCTAATTGTGTGACACGTCGCATTATCGTGCTGGAAGATCCCACCCACTCCAGGGAGCACAATTAGCATGTATGGGTGTACGTGTTCTGCCAGGATGGATCCATACCCAGCAAAAACACAAGTGCTGGGAAACTGATGGCCACCAGCTGGCAGTGATGGGTCACTGCTGGCTGAAATCTGCCGCTCACGGCCCGGTAGTGGTCCGTTGGTGGCAGCGCTATCAGTTGGCGAGCCATTGATGGCCCTGCAGCATCGCCGTGAATTGTGGGCCTCCAAGCAAGTGCCACTAGTGGCCCGTTGCTGGCAACCAATGCAACCTTCCAACCGCAGGTGGAAGCGTCGGGACTGCGCATGCGCAGAAGCAACACTTGCTGTGTCTCTCATGGTACCAGTTAGTTGAAGACGACGCTATCGCCATCGTGTTATTTTAGTGGATGTTAAGAAAAAAATCCATATGTGGAGAGGAGAATTAATTTCCTAATGAAATTTTACGTCGACGAAGATATCAGATTAAGCCGTGAAATACTAGATTACAGCCATGAAATACACCCACTCCATTCCCATGAATAACAATTCATGGAATGCAGTGGATGAATAACAAGAAAAAATTTGAAACCGCTTGAAACACATATCCTGGAAAACCATTCAAATAGCGTTTGTTGAAAAAAAAAAAAGAATTATACTCGTGCAAAATTTATTAATTATTTGAAAGAAAAAAAGCAACTCTATGTGGTGTACTCATCCATGGGTTGAATACACAAGACTAGGAGGAATTCGCTTGTAAAAATAACAAGTAAAATAAAATATCTTTTACTCTTTAAAACAAATGTAGCTTCGGACAACGGATAGGAAAGACATAACGTTAAAAATGTAACAGAATGTGACATGAACCCGGGAAAATATATATTTATTGAACAATCTCTTTTCAAGACGGCAAGGACAGTACAAAACTTTGGAAAGCGACTCTAAGTATGTACACGCCTTGAAAATGAGTGAAGTTCCCTTAAGGTAAAAAAAAAAAAAACTATCGTTACGTTGAAAAAATTAATTTATCAATTATATGAAACTGACTTTTATGAAAAATACCTCGCAATATTATAAAATGAAAGAGGGAAGCATTCGATTACAAATTGCATACCAAACAAATAGCTTCCAGCACGCCCTCAAGCGTCGTGAATTAGTCCGGTCGGTAGCGAGCGCGGCTTCCATGTAAACGACCCAGGATCGAATCTAGTCAGATGCAAACGGCGTTTTTCCGGCCTGTCGTGAAAATTTCCCCAGCGCAGTGCGGTAATTCACGAACTTCGTAAGGGTAGAAAAAAAAATTGTAGATTTAAGGAACTGTGGTTATCCTTGCTTTTTTTTTATAATTATTGCTACTACTGGGAAATTGGCGGACAAGATTCGGCAAGCCACCAGTTACGTCACGTGGTTGCTGGCTGCCACTAACGGCCCACTAGCGGACCACATTAGGCTAGCCATCATTTCTGGCAACTACTTGCAGGGCCACTGAAGGGCCACTTGTGGCAGATACTGCCTGTGATGGACCACTGATGGCCCTGTTGTGGCATATGACAACTGATGGGGTGCCAACTGTTGGCCAGCTGTTGGCCTGAACTGCTGGCCCTTCTGTTGGCCGCCCGGACATTTTATTTACGGTTCGGCAGTTGCAACATAGTGCTGGGCCATTGCTGGCAGTGCTGGCTGCCAGTAATGGCCCACTGCTGGCCCAGCAATACTGTTTTTGCTGGGTAACGAATTCGGTCCATAGTGCCTTCCACAGGTAGGAGTGGACTCGGAGAATGCCACGAAAAAACATTCCGCAGACTATAGCACTGCCCCCTGCGTTCTTCCAGCAATGGCTGAAGAGTGTTTGTTTTCCGATGTTTCTAGCCTTATACGCCAAAGTCCATCCGTTCGATGAAGCAGAAAACGTGACTTATTGCAGAAGGCAATTCTTTGCCAATCAGCGGGGATCCAATTCCGGTACTACCGTGCAAATGTAAAACTTCTCTGCCGATGCACCTTCGTTACCCAGCAAAAACACAAGTGCTGGGAAACTGCTGGCCACCAGCTGGCAGTGATGGGTCACTGCTGGCTGAAACCTGCCGCTCACGGCCCGGTAGTGGTCCGTTGGTGGCAGCGCTATCAGTTGGCGAGCCATTGATGGCCCTGCAGCATCGCCGTGAATTGTGGGCCTCCAAGCAAGTGCCACTAGTGGCCCGTTGCTGGCAACCAATGCAACCCCCAACAGCAGGTGGAAGCATCGGGACTGCGCATGCGCAGAAGCAACACTTGCTGTGTCTCTCATGGTACCAGTTAGTTGAAGACGACGCTATCGCCATAGTGTTATTTTAGTGGATGTTAAAAAAAATCCATATGGGGAGAGGCGAATTAATTTCCTAATGAAATTTTACGTCGACGAAGATATCAGATTAAGCTGTGAAATACTAGATTACAGCCATGAGATACACCCACTCCATTCCCATGAATAACAATTCATGGAATGGAGTGGATGAATAACAAGAAAAAATTTGAAACCGCTTGAAACACATATCCTGGAAAACCATTAAAATAGCGTTTGTTGGGAAAAAAAAAGAATTATACGCGTACAAAATTTATTAATTATTTGGAAAAAAAAAAAAAGCAACGCTATGTGGTGTACTCATCCATGGGTTGAATACACAAGACTGGGAGGAATTCGCTTCTCAAAATAACGAGAAGTAAAATAAAATATCATTTACTCTTTAAAACAAATGTAGCTTCGGACAACGGAAAGGAAAGACACAACGTTAAAAATGTAACAGAATGAGACATGAACCCAGGTAAATATATATTTATTCAACAATCTCTTTTCAAGACGGCAAGGAAAGTACAAAACTTTGGAAAGCGACTCTAAGTATGTACACGCCTTGAAAATGAGTGAAGTTCTCTTAAGGTAAAAAAAAAAAAAAAAACATCGTTACGTTGAAAAAATTAATTTATCAATTATATGAAACTGACTTTTATGAAAAATACCTCGCAATATTATAAAATGAAAGAGGGAAGCATTCGATTACAAATTGCATACCAAACAGATAGCTTCCAGCGCATATTCGAGCGTAGTGAATTAGTCCGGTCGATAGCGAGCGCGGCTTCCACGCAAACTGCCCAGGATCGAATCTAGTCAGATGTAAACGGGCGTTTTTCCGGTCTGTCGAGAAAATTTCCCCAGCGCAGTTCGTTAATTCACAAGCTTCGTAAGGGTAGAAAAAAAATTGTCGCATTAGGAGACTGCGGTTATCCTTGCTTTTTTTTTTTTTAATTGTTATGGCTACTACTGGGAAATTGGCGGACAAGATTCGGCAAGCCACCAGTTACGTCACGTGGTTGCTGGCTGCCACTAACGGCCCACTAGCGGACCACATTAGGCTAGCCATCATTTCTGGCACGTGCTTGCAGGGCCACTGAAGGGCCACTTGTGGCAGCTACAGCCTGCGATGGACCACTGATGGCCCTGTTGTGGTATATGACAACTGATGGGATGCCAACTGTTCGCCAGCTGTTGGCCTGAACTGCTGGCCCTTCTGTTGGCCGCCCGGATATTTTATTGACGGTTCGGCAGCGGCAACATAGAGCTGGGCCATTGCTGGCAGTGCTGGCTGCCAGCAATGGCCCACCGCTGGCCCAGCAAGAATGTTTTTGCTGGGTAGTATACGTGCAGTGACCATCCGTCTTCATCGAAGCCCCATACGCAGCAGGGTTCTCTGAACTGTCGTTTTAGACACACTTCCGGTAGACTTCTGGTCCGTTCGGCCAGAAGTCTACTCCACTGTAGCGTGCCGATCCGCCCTCAATCACTTCGCAACCGACGTTCACCTCTCACATCAATGGCACGTGGTGCTTCTCAGTTTTCACGTCGCTTATTCGCAGTAGTGCCATTTGGCCAATCACGATTCATTTTACCCAAAGCAGCACTGCAACAGTTCACTAACCGCTGTTTCAGAAATACTGGCACCCTTGGATCGAAAGCCGATAATTATCCCTTTTGGGAAATCTGATAAATCGCTCCTTTTATCCATGATAGCAACGAGTGATATGTTTTCAGAATGCCTACAGCACATCTTATATACCCTCCAAGCCAGCTCACGACACGTGCCTTCATTCATTGGCTACGCGTTGTAGACGTCAAAAGTAGGAGGTGGTCACAACAATGTGACTCGACTGTGTATATGTTTCTTTGAAGAAAACACATTTTAGATATTTGAAATACGACTTATTCCTTACAGACTCGTCCAAGGTAAATATTTCCGCCCGGATGGCGCAGTGACTTATGCGCGGGTTTCTGACCATTCATCTGAGATGGGTTCTAATATCAGTGAGGTATGGTTGTTGTGGTTCTCTTAGTGTGCCCTTACCTGGAACTAGTGGTCCAAAATTAAGGACGGAGGACTGCTTATAGCCCATCGAGTTACTCACAGTGCTCATTAAACCAGCTCCCCACCCCCAAAAATGCAAGCATTCGTTTAATGTTCACTGCTTTTACCTGCACTTCAGGGTCGACAGAGCTTCACTTAATGTTAGTACATCTTTGGTCACTCGCGAACAAAAGAAACAGACAACGGAAGTTGAACCTCGCTTGACAAAGCATGCAAAATAAGCAAACAAAAGAAGAACTTACCGTGTTCCACAAAATTTAAATATTAGGATTTTGTACTTCCTTACCCCGCGGATCCAAGGTCCATTATTTTCTTTATACATTTTGATCTTATTTTATTTGGACGCGGCACCCACCTGTTGGGAATGAATCTCGGATTATCTCACTCCCTAGCACCTGGCACTGTTAGGATGTTATGCCCATTGTTTTTCAAATCCTCCTCTCCTTTCCGGTGGAGTCCACACACACACCACACTCACCTTCTCTCTCTCTCTCTCTCTCTCAACAATTCAGTGGTATCTTTCCTCTGTACATTTATTTTGCAAAAGAAACGTAACCACATGGGCAGCTCGTTAGATGAGGACCACCAGAAATTTTTACGCTCATGAAGAAAGTTTTTAGATATGTAAGATACAGTACGCCTTTAATTGTGAATGCTAAATACAACTCTGAAATTCTCATTGTGATTCGTAAATTTTGTTAAAAAAGGCTTCAACCAGAGAATAAATCCCGAATTTATGAGCCTTAAATTTATAAAGTTTAAATACTAGTTTTGCAGAGAGGTTGAAATGAGCATATGCTGAGTGCCTAGATAGGCGATCATCTGAGTCGTCTCTGTTACAACAGACAGGAGACGGCGGAAATGAAAAAAAAGGTTTTCCAAACTTCCTCTACATATTTGGAGGCGGAACTTGAACGCCGCTTAAAATCGATTGGCGTCTGTGTTTCTATTGGAGGAATGCAGGGATTTTCTCCAATGCGAGCAGGCAGACAAGAGCTTGGCAAAGCACTTCCTGAGGCGGCAATACAGTTCGCCTCAGTCAGTGGCAGACAAGAGCTTGGCAAAGCAGTTGCTGAGGCGGCAATACAGTTCGCTTCAGTCAAATGATCATATGTAGAGGATTTTAGGAAGGGAGTGTCTGACCCCAGGTCTTAAACAGCCCTTAGAAATAGGAAGCTAGGAGATATGGGCTAGAGTGTCCGATAGGAAAGTGATATGGAAGCGAAACAGAAAAGGGGAGGAAGACGCCGTTATTTATTACCCGGGGGGGGGAGGAAGTACCCGAGGTCCGACGGCTTAACGTGCCCATCCAACGCACGGCGGATATTTAGTAGATCGAGCGTTCGAACCTGCTGGGATCAAACCTGAGGTCTTTTCCGCGGCAGTCACGAACGTTGCCCACTAGGCCACCCGCGAGCCTCGCATCAGTCAGTGAGAGCACGTCGGTTTTTATAATGTATTATCCACACAGCTTTTTCTTCCAAGTGTGCACTGTAATCTATAGTGTAAGTGTGCACTGTAATCTACTGAGTGCTGACTTTTTGGAATATGGTTCTTCTGTAGTTTCTGGTTAGGCAAGAAATGTGCTCAGTTTTTCTATTTTAGTATTATTAATCATAAATTTTGATTTATTATTAATAATAAAGTAATTATTTTTAGAATTGAACTGATTAATAAAAAGTAAATTGAACGCATTCTGTTGCGGGGAAAACAAATTTTATACCTGTTCTGATTTCTGCGATGTTTAAGTTACATGACCTGTTTTGACAAGATATATAGAAATGTGCTTCCAGCTTGATTTCTGCTAGATACCGTTCCCACGCGTCACGCCCTTAATTTGTGGCCCGTGGGCCTTAAATGTGATCTACATGAAGGGTGCACCTTTGCAAACAGACATATTGCTTTTATTCTGTATTCTGGACTGAGAAACATTCTTTGAGAAAAGTAGTTCTATCAAAATTATTTCCTTTGAATTTTTAGAGGAGTGAACGTTCGATTGGTGGTGTGCATGATGCAATAACCACTCATTAACTATCGCTAGGTAAAAAGATTAAGAGCAAAATGTGCGTTTGTGGTCGGGAAGGATGATATAAAGTAAAACGGTAAACCATTCTTCCTTTTCTTTTTCATAGAATATACATTTTCCCCTCCGAAACTGTTTCCAATGTTTTAAGTCTGCCTCCCCCCCCCCCCCCCCGCCGTGCTTGATGTCTTCCTATTATTTTGTTGAACTATCGTCGAATAACAAATATAGATATAAATTTCACATAAGTACTGTATATATATACATCAAATCCTTCTTTACAAAATTTGGTTTTAGTTATTTTTCATAACATATATGGTAATACTTGTTAAAAAATTCGTACGTTTAGGAGATAATTACTTAGAGGCGTGCTGTCTCCGTACGATATCATCAAACCAACATCTCTGACTGTACAATAAAAAACTTTATTTACAATAAAAGACATGATTTTAAAATATTTAAAAAAAAAAATGGCAAGATCTTTCGGGGCTACAATAGCACCCGTCCTCAGGCCACCCAACAGTGCCACAAAGCATAGGGAAGTGCTGCAATATATAACCAGTCTCCCCCGCGAGACCCACAATACATTTGTTCAAAACCGCAGGTGATGCCAATTGAGAAAAAAACAGCAGAACAAAAGTAATATGTACAAATGATATAATCGATTAAGTAAGGTCCTCTTCTTCAGTTTTTTGAATGGGAGAAGTAATTATTTTTCTCCATATGGTACTGGCGGGGTCTTCGCCTCACAAACATTTTACTCTACGAGCTATTGTTAGATTTCCCGCTATTTGTTCTGCCCTTTACTGAGTTATGCTTTTTTATGCTTTCCAACCGTAGGTTAAAGAAGCGTATACGCTACAGGTCTGCACGGTCTTTAATTTGAAAAGCCCGGCCCGGCCCAAGCCCGCACGTGTAAGACCCGGCTAGTACCCGGCCCGTTTTAAATTTTTTAATTAAAGCCCGGCCCGGCCCGTAAAATTTCAACGATTACTAAAACACGAATTTGACACCTAGTGCACTCGGTCATTCGACTCCTGAAGAGTTTTCGTTTTCTTAATTGCTACACGTATTCTATTAAAATAAACGTTAATTCGGAATATTTCTGTGAATCTGTATACGTCACGTGACGTCTGAGGAGAGGGGTCTTGTATACTAAAAAATATTGCATGCAAACGACACTTTCCATACCTTTCAAATTTTCTGGGTTTTCATTGTAACATTGCCTACCGCCAGACCCGGAATATCCTTGGGGATAAGGAGGGGGTTAATTTGAAAGTATCAAGAATTATGAGTCCGATTGTTCCACTTTACATTGTGTACAAGCACATATTCTCCGGAAGCAATTTTTTTGCGAAATTCTTTCGCTTTCTTAAACTCCATAATAAGTACGGAAGAGCATTTATGAGCAACAGTGAACTGAACATATGATAGGAAAAACAACGACAGACTGCCCAGCTAACCTGTATCACAGAAGGTTTGAAAACGGCTAGGCTGGGATACCTATAAGGGTTCATTTGCCGTCTGCTGACTCTCTGAGAGTGCAAATGGGGAAAATACGGCACAGATTTATACACAGAAGTAAGTTTCTCCCGTGCCATTTAAGACAACTTAAAAGCTTTTCACACATTTGGAGAACAAAGTGCCGCCGACCAAAACAATGAAAAAGATGGTCTGCGAGCGAGTGACTCGGTTTATACACTGCCGGACAATTGCTAAGGACGGATGACAATAGCAACGATAGCAACCATAAAATGGAAGGCAGGAAAATGTGGAAATTAGCATAAGTGCGGGATACAGTAAGACGTGTTGTGCGTATGCAAATTTTGGATTGCCGAACTTGTTCGTGACGTCATAGCGCTGATAAGAGATATAAAGGATTGGACGCGTATTGACCGTTGTTGTTCAAACGCAAAGTTGAAAGGGAAAGAATCAATTGACGAACTTGCAATTTTCAGTATGTCTTCCCGGCATCTCCTAGATGATTTTACGCGTGGCCGTATTATTGGCAAGATTGAAGAAGGGCGAAAAATAACAGATGTTGCCAGGGAGTTCGACGTCAGCCACAGTTTTGTTTCAAGGCTTTGGAAATCATTTCAAACAAATGGAGAGTGTAGCAAACGTCACGGGGGGGGGATCTTCTGCAGGTGTCGTACTGCGATCTTCTGCAGGTGTCGTACTGCGACACCTGCAGAAGATCGGTACATAGAGCTATCAACAAAAAGACACCGGCGCAGCACAGCTAGTGAGGTAGCAAATCAGTTTATGGCCGCGACTGGCAAGCTGATCTCCTGAAGAACTGTTGCCAGACGTTTGCATGAAGGAGGACTATATGCCCGCCGTCCTGTTGTGTGCATCCCATTGTCCAGACGTCACCGTACCGCCCGTTTGCAATGGTGCCATCAACATCGCAATTGGACTGATAACGACTGGTCTGCTGTCGTCTTCTCAGATGAGAGTAGATACAGTCTATCGTCTGATTGTCGACGACGACAACTGATCTGGCGTGATAGTGGTACTGCATATTGTCCAGCAAACATACAGGAAAGGGACCGATATCCGACATGTAGTGTCATGGTATGGGCTGGCATCATGATCAATGGCCGTACGTCCCTCTATGTGCTTCCAACTGGGACTATGACTGGCCAACGATACATTAATGATGTTCTGCTAATTCATGTTCGCATGTTCCGTGGTGATGTCGATGATAGATTCATTTTCATGGACGACAACGCAACATGTCATCGAACAGTCGCTGTCCAGGAGTGTGTTGAGAGCGAGGATATTCAACGCCTCGTATGGCCAGCACGTTCTCCAGATCTGAATCCCATTGAAAATGTGTGGGATGCTTTGGGGAGGAGTCTTGCTGGTCGCCAACGCCCTCCAATAAACAAGGACACCCTCATCCGTGCACTGACAGAGGAATGGGATAAATTACCCCAACAGATGCTTGATAATGTTGTGCAAAGCATGACACGACGTGTGGAATCTTGCATCGCCCTCCATGTGGCCATATCCCGTATTGACATCTTACCCCGGAACGCCTGCGGACGGTAATTGCATTTTTTTTACGTTTACGTATTCTGCACAAAATGGCCTGTTTGTCCCTTGAACACATTCCAAAGCCTTCTGGATTTCAGAGCACAATAAATTGTCTTTCTTGTAATGTCCTGGCATTCTGACATTATTTTATTTCACTTGGCATCCAACCACACTTCCTTTTTTATGCGCTATATAGCCGTTTATGATCCGTCCTTAGATATTGTCCAGCAGTGTAAATGCTGCAGTTAATAGCCTGCCCTGAAGCGTGAGAGGACGGTGGAAGATAGAGGGAGAGAGAGAAGGGACCACATTCACATTGAAAAACTAAGGGAGCTGACCCACTCCAATTGTTTTGTAGGAGGAGGATGTTCTATTTTTTTTCAACAGCGGAAATTATTCAATCTTATCCTGCTGGTGTATGTCTTTTGATATTTCCAAACGAGAAAGGCACCATACAGCGATTGTTTTGCTCATAAAAAAAAAAAAAACCCTGCTCGGTCCGTGTTTGTTTTACATTAAATATTGAAGGCCCGGGTCCAACCCGTTTTCCCAACTTAGAGATGAGCAAAGGCCCGACCCGGCCCGCGGGTCTAACAGGCCGGCCCTGGTCCGTACAGACCTTTAGTATATGCTTCAGCTTTGTCCGTCTGTCTGTCTGCCTGTCCGCACGATAACTCGCGCAAAATGGTTCGCTTCCCATGAAATTTTTAGTACAACCTGGGGACGAACCCTATTAAAAATGGGCGAAATGGGGTCATAGGTCAGGACATAGGAGCGTGATCTATTCCATTGCCCTTACGCGTCATAACTTGCGTAAAAATTCTTCTATTGCGACAAAACGTTATCATGTTTTTCCGGAGGTATACTGAGCCGGTTCTGTTGAATATAATCGAAATGGGGTCTAAGACAAGGGCACAGGAGCGAGTCTTATTCCACAGCCGTTATCCTCATAAGTTGAGTAATAATTTCTGGTATGTTGGAAAGCGTATCATAATCAATGCATTGCACGATTTTACTAACTTGTTTTTTCTACCTGAATATGCGTAAACAAAGAACAATCTTATCAGAGTTAGCGGAAAGGGGAAACTAAAAGCGTGTGACATTAATTCTTCGACCATATCAAAGCACAGAAATTTTGTTGCGACGATTAATTATTAAAAGACAGTTTGCCAGGCGTGTTTTCGAAACTTAATCTCCATCAGGTTCAGAGACCCTCTCTCTCTCCGAAAAGAGATCCTAAGTTTTGTCGCTGTGTGACAAACGAGTTGCGGAAAGGGATTACGTGTCTGATACCTTCTGAGTAGAAGTGTTCTTTGTCTTCGGATGAGCAACGGAAATTGAGGTAATTATTTCTGGCACTTACCGAAGGCAACATATTTTGCATTAACGAAGGATTTCATGTAATTCGGAATGGGATTTAAGCAATTCTTTCTTGCGATTAAAGAACTGCTAATGATATAAATAATTTATAACGAAATGTACTTCCGTAGAAAGCTTTAGCTAGGCATTTCTTGTATGTACATGGAATAAAAGCTGAGTTTGTGTGAATGATTTATTAAGGTACTCAGAGTAGAAAAGGTAGATATATTTCTAGATTATGATTAATCGAGAAGGAAAGGGATAACGGAATTGCCGTTTTCCTGGCCACCATGCATTTGCTTACCATTTAAAGATTCCTCCGCAGAGAAACGTCGCTGAGGCGAAATGCCTCTTTCAGTATTGGCCGGGGGGATAGGGGAATTCGCGGAATATAACTACTGTATTTATAAAAAAATACATCGCTCTTTCCACGTTCCAGAAACACATATCAACCGAAAAAATTGTTTTCTGCCGCCGCCGTGGAATTGAGTCACGGAACTCTCGATATCTAGCCGAGCGCCTTAACTTTACACCACGGTGGCCAACAATCCACGGTGCTATGTGTATTTTTAAGTCAGTTTCTGACATCATAAATCCGTAAGTTGAGCTCAGCTACTGAGACGTCTCCATGTGGTGGGCATTAACGGCACTGGCTATATATATATATTATAGCAGTTAAATCCAAAGGGCGAGATCCAAGGTGAAAATCCTCCAAATACGTGTCGTCAGTAAATAAATAAATACATCGCTCTTTCCACGTTCCAGAAACACATAGCAACCGAAAATTGTTTTCAGCCACCGCCGTGGAATTGAACCACGGAACTCACGATATCTAGCCGAGCGCGTTAACTTTACACCACGGTGGCCAACAATCCACGGTGCTATATGTATTTATTGTGGTTGTTCCCTCAGTTCAGCATATGCAACACGGTAAGGAAATGGCTTAGGACAGTCGACAAAACTTCTGCTGTTGTCGGGGTGAAGGAGAGGACTCTTCCAAATTTTAACATGTATCATTTCAATTATCCTTCAGTTTTTTAGTAATTCAAAGATAGCTTTCAATTCTTGTCACCGTTTTAACATAGTTAAGCTGAAACTCGAGTTACATATTAAAAAAAAGTGCGTTATTTGAAAGTACCATAATTCTCGTCACATAATCCTCGGGATATCTGTTAAAAAAGTTATAAATTTAGGTTCTGAGAATTATACACCGATACGGATAATAAGTCAGTTAAAAAAATTTGGGGGCACATTAATTTTTAAAAAATCCACCTCATAATTGTCAGGAGAGGAAGTTTATTTGGAAAAGTTCCAAAAATACATTAACATTGAAGGTAACGCAATATGCAGAAAGAAATCCGCAAGCACTGTGAAAGACGTTTTTTTTAATTTTTCTTACGAGCATTTTGACAGAAAATGCAATGCAACGAATACTGTTTTATTTGTTCTCACGGACGATCACGTGCTGTGGAAAACGCAGTTTCACACACGTTCATCGGTGCCGCAGATAGAATACACACACACACACACACACACACACTACACAACTTCACACTACGGAATCTAACACCGAAGTGTCACGTTTAATTCCGGAACTGGGATAATGCTTAAAAAAAGTAATATTTTTTTTATTTATTCACTTGAATGTAGCACGAAAACATTTAAAAATGACAGTTTTTATTTCTTTGGACTGCTGGGTCATCCCGTGAACTGCGACATTTTTGTTGGAAATTGCGGTTCATGATCAACATCGCAGATGCGGATTATAAGTCAATTTTTTTTCTGAATTTCACGGGCTGCGGGTTATGCGTCGCCGCGGAGAGTACGAAGAAAAATTACGGTAATAAAATATAGCTATTTGAAAAAGTGTAGAACATTGGAGAGGCACTGGTTTGTCTTTCCTCCGAAGTTTCGCCTATGTTTAAGACTACTGCTGTAAAATTCTTTCGGTGCTGCCATGGAAGCCAAACTACAGGCCATGTGATTTCGGAAACTCTTTCTAGCACAAAAACAAGAAGGATGAAATCAAACTCTTGGGTGTAATGAATACATCTTTGGCCAAAAGTCCATTTGTTAAAACTACTTTCTAAAATGAAACCAAATTTTTCGCCACCTATTAGCATAATACAGTAGAACCCGCCTATAACGAGCCTGTATTAAGCGAGAGCCCTGATTTAACGAGTAAAATGAGAACTTGAGTTTGGTACAATACTAATTCGACGCTAATTTTATCGTTTTTAACGAACAAAATGCAATGAAATCTCAAGATGACCACTAAACAAGCAAAAAATGTAATTAAATTCGATGCATAACGAAGCAGAGTCCTATTAAGACGCGATACTCTGAAGGCATAGCTTCTTGGAGTGGGTGACGGAGAGTCTCTTGCACAACTCGCTTGTTCAACTTTTGATGCATTCTCTCCCTATTGCTTTTCTATCCAAATTCCTCCACTAGCACACCATGATTCTCTTGCACTGTCTTGGAATGGAGGACTGTAAATGGTGGCATACAGGACAAAATTGCAACAGAGCGAGAAAATGTTGATGTGCGAGTGGAAGAATTTTGATGGAAAAGCAATGGGGAGAGGATGCATCAAAGGCTGAGCAAGCGAGTTGTGCAAGAGAATTTCTTCGCCACCCACCCAGAGGGGTTATTTCCTTGGGAGTATCACGCCAGCAGTGGTAAAAAGTAGGCTACATATACCTAAGCAAAAAGAGGATGGGTACGGTTCACACACCTGTATTAGCTGCACATCTAGGCGACGATTGTAGAGGGGTATATGGGAGTAATGAAATGCTGAGATGCCGTCTCCGTGACGCAGTGGCCTAAGCGCTGCTCGTGACTATTCGGCCGAGATGCGTCCGGCTTCGAATCCCCGTGAGGCATGGATGTTGTGTTTGTCTTACTGCACTGTCTCTCTCCTTTCCCTGGAATCAGTGGTCCTAAATTAGGGACGGGAGACTGCTTATAGCCCATTGAGTTGCTCACGGTGGTCGTTAAACCCCTAATCGAAAAAAAATAAAGAAATGTTGAGATGATGGGGAGTAATGAGAGCTTTATTCGGAGAAAACGAAGGGATTTTAAATATAAAGCAAGACAAAGAACATACATATTTATTTAAAAAAATCCTCACAATGTGCTTCAGGATCTGCTACTAACGTGTGCTCATGTAAGAGCTTATTTTATTTTAATTTCTATGACTACAGTTAATTAATCAAATCTTTCAAGTATATCCAGTTGTTGTGGATATATAATGTAAACGCATATGCGTATTGTTATATAGTTGGTGTTTACTCCTTAAAACAGATTTTGCTAGCGCCGGGACTTAGCGAGGATTTTTGTCGGTCCCGAGGTCCTCGTTATAAGCGGATCCCACTCTAAGGCGCGTGACAAATTAATTCCCAGAACGCCCTATAGGAAAAATGTATGCGTACCCGTGCACTAGCTGCTACTGTCACCTTCGAAGTAATTCCGCCCCCCACCTTCTGCAGCTATGCATGTAATTAGACGCTACAAATTTTGAAGATGAGAATCTGTTTTTCGGTGTAAATATCACAAGGATGAAAAGTCAGATAATATCCGAAAACTTGAAAGTTTCGTCGTCCTAGAACGGGAAACGAACCCGCGTCTCCCGGATAGCGCTCGAGTATGCTGACCACTACACCACCCAGAACCACAAAGTCTCAAGTTTCCGATTAATTTGAATCAGGATTGGTATCCCGAAAACGGATTCTCATCTTCAAAATTTGTACTGTATGGTGTAATCCTGTATTCCATTCATAATTAGGCGCTGTTGCCATTATGGAAACATACCTGGAACGCAGTTTCTGGTATACCCCTGAGTTCTCTTGTCACGTTATGCTGGATGTTGGAAATGTTTGAAAATATTCTTCCTTTCATGGGAGTTTTTATTTTGGCGGGGAAGGGGGGGGAAAGCCAGAAATCGCATCATGAGGCTAAGTCAGGTGAATGAGTTGGATGACCCAGTTTGGTAATTTTTTTCTTAGTCAGGAAGTCGCGAACACTGAGCGGATCATGACTTAGGACATTGTCATGATGAACAATAAGTTAATCAGGCCAGAGTTCAGCTCTTTTTCTTCGAACGGAATCCTATAACCTTTTCAACACCTCTAAATAGCATTATTGGGTGACCGTGTGTCCCTGTTTCATGAATTCGTAAGAAACCATTCCCTTGTGATAGCAAAAATATCCACAAGGGTGGTCTTGAAACGCGAGCGTGGCGTGCGTGGTTATTTCAGTCGTGGTGACCTCGGTATTTCGTATGTCAGGAAAAAATAAAGTTGGAATTTTCATGAAAAATCTTGGTAGTAGTTGTATATCCGTAGAATGAAAAGCATAGTTTGAAAGAGAGAGAGAGAGAGAGAGAGAGAGAGAGTAGGATGCGGCGCGAAAAAAACAACAACAACTTCCAATCAGATTATAAATCAGAACAATCAAAGGATTTTCGTGATATCGAAAATTCTTGGCTACAGCAGCTCATGCCCGAACTCATTCGATACGTGGTTTGTCTGTTGATGATCTTCGGCACACAAATGTTCAATTCTATTGTGACTTGCCGTGTTATGATCCGACTACACGCTTGCACGATTCTCGACAGTCACCTTTGACCTCTGTGACCCCCCCCCCAGCTGTTTTCATCCACACCGAGTGCTGGAAGTACATATTTCACGTATCGCACCATCCACAGCAAACCTTTGGTGCGGTTGCGAGTGAAATGTCCAGCAGGATTGATTTGGGAGATGTTGTAACCAGTACACGTGGCGCCAACTGCCAT
Organism: Macrothele yani; assembly: GCA_039090855.1. Taxonomy (NCBI): domain Eukaryota; kingdom Metazoa; phylum Arthropoda; class Arachnida; order Araneae; family Macrothelidae; genus Macrothele; species Macrothele yani. Next base: position 16,578,792 of record CM077013.1, on the reverse strand, counting down.
GCCCCGTAAAGCCGCTCGGATCACTTGTTTTGCACATTCGGTCCCTCAATGGAACGTCAACTGATGCTCGAGAGATTTGATTCATATTGAGGATTTTAAAAACACAGTGTCTAACCCGAGGTATTAAAGAACCCTTATAAGTAGGAAGCTAGGAGATTTGGGTTAGATTGCGCTTTAGGTAAGTCAGACGGAAGCGAGGTAGAAAGGAGAGGGGGGAGACGCCCTTATTTTTTACCGGAGGGCCAGTATCCGGGGTCTTAACGTGCACATCCGATACACGGCGGTTATTAAGTGGTCCGAGCGTTCTTACCTGCCTGGGATCAATCCTGACCGTGGCAGTCACGAAAGTTGACCATTAGGCCATCACTGATGCTCGAAGAGCTGGGTTACCTGATATATGCCGCATACTGCGCTCACGTGCGATCATACCTGTTGGGGGAAGCCATATGTATGGCGAGGTATACCTAACAAATTAGTTTTCTCAGTGTGTGCAGACAATTGCGGCGTTTCCTACAGATATCCTTGTAGAATGATCAGCTTATTAGCTTTATTTGTTTTTAGTATTCGTATTACGCCAGCTTTTCTATTTTTTTTTTATGAAATATTTCCCTCAAAGTTTATCAAATTTTATTTTTGTTCTCCATGTCTCAGCTTCTTTAGGTTATATTAAAAAATTATTTTAACATCAACATGTTGAATGAATTTTGTGGAAGTTCAAAATTGGGATTCTACTTTCATGATGCATTATTTTCCCTCTTGGGGGCGTTTTCCTATTTAGCGCTATTCTGCTCTTCAAAAAGAATCGTCTGAAGAATTGTGTGTAATGCCCGTTTTGAAGAAAAACTGTGAGTTTTTTTGTAACGGAAGATTTACCATCCAGTAGCACAAATGCATACAGAAAGCAAGTTGAATTGCCTCTGTTGCTGCCTAGGTGGCGCAATGGTCTAAGTGCTGCCTTCTAACCACTCGTCCGAGGTGGGTTCGAATCCCAGTGAGGCGTGGATGTTGTGTTTATCTTACAGCACTGGCTCTCTCCTTTACCTTGAACCAGTGGACTTAAATTAGGTACGGGCAACTGCCTATAGCCTATCATGTTGCTCACCGTGGTGGTTAAACCCCATTTCCCCCAAAAGAAAATTGTCGCATTGTAAATGCCGAATTGGAAAAATTATTTTTTCATCGGTTACGTATAGCGAAAAAATCAAAACAGTATTTTCTATGATTATACTGCTTTTTTACCAGCATTATAATTTCTCGCTAGGTGGAGTATTACTAACTTCTACACCGTATTTTCAAGTCAGATCGGAAATTTATCTCGAATGCTGTTATAATTTGTGCTATTAACATATTTTGAAGAAGTCCGTCATGAAAAATTACGAATTTATAATAAGAACCATCTCACTACTTCGTTTGTTAAAAATTCATTTTTCACGTTACATCGCTGACTAGTTTCAAGATTTTAGGTGTGGTTTCCATTTTTTTTTTTTTTGAAGCAAAATATTTCACTTTATGGTATACATGCCAATTTGCATAAGGCACTATATATGTGATTACTATACACTGAAGTGCCAGATAAAAATTTTTACACCAGTCTAATACTTGATACGAGAGCTCAGCACTATAGAAATGCGACGGGGCATGGACTCCACTAGCTTCTGAAAATATGCTGTAGGTAATGCACACCATACTTCTTGCAGAGCGTTCCACAATTCGGGTGTATTCCGAGGTCTCGGATTCCTGTGTTCGATAGCGCGTTGCATGGCATCCCAAATGTGTTCTATCATGTTCAGATCTGGGGACTTTGGTGGGAATGGCAAAACCCCAAACTCAGATGAATGCTCCTCTAAACATAATGTGGCGTCGCGTCACTTGTGTGGAGGTGCACTGTCCTGTTGGAGCAGACCCAATCCATCAGCATGAATGCAGGACATGAACGGGTGTACCTCGTCAGAAAGGATGCGCACATAGCGTTGGCCGGTCACAGACGTTTGTAGACGTACCAGGCGTCCCAGTGAAGTCCAGCTAAACACGCCCCATACCATTACGGACCCCCCACCAGCCGGTACAGTCCCCTATTAACATGCGGGATCCATGGCTTCATGGGGTTTGCGCCACACACGAATCCTTCCATCTGCCCGATACAGTTGGAATCGCCACTCGTCAGACCAGGCTACTTGTTTCCAGTCATCAAGTTTCCAGTGGCGGTGTTGCCGTGCCCAAGCAAGGCGCATAGCTCTGTGTCGTGCACCCATCAAGGGGACTCGAGTTGGACGTCTTCTCCCAAAGCCCATATCGTGCAGGGTTCGTTGCACAGTCCGGACGCTGATGCTTGTTGAGGCTCCAGCATTGAATTCCGATGATACCTGCGAGAGTGTTGCACGTCTATCGCGTGAAACGATTCTTTACAGCCGACGATGGTCACGTTCACGCAATGTCTTTTTACGGCCACGCTGGTATCGCAGGTTGGGGGTTCTGCCAGAATTCTTGTAGACACGGTACACCTTTGCAATGGTCGTCCGTGAAAATCCGAACTTCGTTTCTACCTCCGAAATACTATGGCACATCACACGAGCGCCAACTATGACACCGCGTTGAAAATCACTTAAATCGTTATTACTTGTCATTCTCATGCCGAAAACAGCTGTGACAGCTGGCAAGGATGTCTATCGCTTTATATAAGCACTGGCGGACGCAACCGAGTACGCGCATAGGTGACGTTGCTATGTATTTTGTATAAGCTCGTCTTTACCAGTTTTTCTGGCACTTCAGTGTAAGCCGGATCATAGGCGCCCATAGCTTAGTTGTCTGCAAACAGTGAATATTTGCATATATACAAATACCATATGCAAATTTCCACTGTGCTTTCTTGTTTTTACCACACTCTCAACACATAAATTTAATTGGAAACCAGAAGACCCAAAATCTACATGAAATAGATGAAACTATGTATATATATATATATATATATTGGAAACCAGGAAACCCAAAATCTATATAAAAATATGGATATATAAAATAATATGTATGTATATAAAGAGCATGTTCGGACAATATGGAAAATTCTTTGTTGGTCGTTTGATCCTTTTGATCACCTAGGTTAGGTTGCGCCAGAAAACCCGTTGGGATAACTCAATTGATTATCAAAAATGAAATAATATACTGAAGACAAATTTGTCGGAACATTTTCGATACATCGCAGTGAATAGCTTTTTTTTTTTCAGGTGATGTTATATTTTTCATTTCTTTGTTTTTCATACTTCTCCATACTGCACGTTCGTACACTGTTCTTCAACGTGAGAAATGGAAAATTTCATCATCATTTTCTACTGAAAAATATATTTCGCATTTCCCACTGGAAATTCCAAACGCTTTTCCTATTTTTACAGCGCACACATGCTTCCAAAAAGTCTACAGAAAAAATAGCAATCAGAATGAGTGTTATCGCAAAAATCTTTGTATATCACCAAGAAAAGAAAGAGCATAGCCGATTTCCCGGGGAGGGCAAATGCCCCCTCTTGCTTTCCCCTCTATGGGCGCCCATGAGTCGGATTGGGAAAAAATAACCTCACGGAGCACAATCAGATATTTTGTTATGTATCAAAGAACATTCCATTTTTTTCATACGCTAGGATATCATATTTTAGGACCTGCTGATTCTAGACTTAATATTCTTTGAAATACCTTTGAAGTATTCAGCTTGCAACTTTTCTCAAAAGATTCATTGTATCCTTAAAATCAATGGTGAAGTTAATGTAATTACTTTATATACCGCTTTTTCTAGGCTTTCCGGAACTACGATATAAGTAATGTTCAAGTTGTGAAAGTTTTGAAGGTAACTTTGTTGGTTAGTGACTTTAGGAAGTTTTTAGGAAATATCCTGGGGGCAGGTTCAAATAACCGGAGTGAGGAAACTAAAGGGAAGCGCTTCGTTTCCTCGTTCTTTCCCATATGAATACCATTTAAGTTATGAATGCATCATAGTACAATGAGGACAATGATGAATTATATATGTGTGTCTTGTCAACTCTTTGAAAGCTGTGTCTGTGAAAGGAGGATTACTTACTTCGTTGATGCGAAAGTCTTCATTCGTTATTTGTAGAACATTCCCGCAGGAAATTATCAGAAAGGGTCAGGTATTTGGGAAATTTCCTGAGGGAACGTGTGAAAGGGTTGTTGTGCTCATTAGGTTCTGACAAATCCCCTATGGTGTTCGTATTATGGGATCGTCTTATAGCACAAGAAACTTTTGAAGAGAAGTACTACAGAGCGTGTTCTGGAATTACACTTTGTTCAGCGCTTTTTGAGCTGTTTTGCAAGAACAGTAATTATTGCAGAAACAAAATTAGCAACAATAAAAAATTGTGAGTATTTTGAAACTGAAGAATTATGCCATTTTTTCGGTGCGTGAAATATAACGTAATATAAACCAAAAATGTATACGTATTTACATACATATAAACGTTGCGAAAGCTGTGTCTGTTGGAGAAGAATAAAGGGGAAAAGGTTATAAGAAATTATTTAACTCAACCTGGCTTTGCTGAAGACACAGGGAATTTTGCTAGTACCCCTCAGAACTACATCCAGGAACTTGTTTATTTCATTTCATTTCATTTTATTTTAGTTGTCACATCAAATACATGTCATGATTATGTTATCATGACATTCGATGATTATGGAAACAACTGGGAAGAGAGAGGGGAAAAGGCCTTTTTGTCTGACATAGTCCTCTTCTCCCAAAAAGGAAAATTACAAATGCACTCTACAAGAAACAAACCAGCATGTGATGATAGTAAGGTATATAAAGAAAAGATTTGATATCAATTTTTTCCCCACCAACCCCACCCCACCGTCCACCTCTCCTCTATATTTCTCCATGTCTAGACAATCTAATTGTCAATAGTTTTCAGTTTTATAATATGGATAAATCGGGCACCAATTCAAAATCTCCATCCTTTTTTGATATTTGACTAATTTAATCCACAAGTTAATTTCAATACCGAATCAAGTCCGCCCAGGCCCGAATTTCCTAACCAAGAATCACAAATAATTGGTATGAAGTCACGTAGCTTTTTATGTAGTATTTTCTGTTATCGTCTTATATTATTATTTTATTTGAATTTTTTCCTTGAGATATAGTTTTAGTTTTTTCTTAAATAGGTCAATATTATTGATATAATATTACATTGATATACATTGAAGTGCCAGAAAAACTGGTACAGACGAGCTTGTGCAAAGTACATAGCAACGTCAACTATGTATACGTACTCGGTTGCGTCCGCTAGTGCCTATAAAAAGCGATAGATGTCCTTGCCAGCTGTCATAGCTGTTTTAGACATGAGAATGTCAAGTAATAACGATTTAAGCGATTTTCAACGCGGTGTCGTAGTTGGCGCTCGTGAGATGGGCCATAGTATTTCGGAGGTAGAAACGAAGTTCGGATTTTCACGGACGACCATTGCAAAGGTGTACCGTGTCTACAAGAATTCCGGCAAAACCTCCAACCTACGATACCAGTGTGGCCGTAAAAAGACATTGGGTGAACATGACCATCGTCGGCTGTCAAGAATCGTTTCACGAGATAGACGTGCAACACTCTCGCAGGTATCATCGGAATTCAATGCTGGAGTCTCAACAAGCATCAGCGTCCGGACTGTGCAACGAACCCTGCACGATATGGGCTTTGGGAGCCGACGCCCAACTCGAGTCCCCTTGATGGGTGCACGACACAGAGCTATGCGCCTCGGTTGGGCATGGCAACACCGCCACTGGACCCTTGGTGACTGGAAACAAGTAGCCTTGTCTGATGAATCGCGTTTCCAACTGTATCGGGCAGATGGAAGGATTCGTGTGTGGCGCAAACCCCATGAAGCCATGGATCCCGCCTGTCAACAGGGAATTGTACCGTCTGGTGGGGGGTGGGGGTCCGTAATGGTATGGGGTGTGTTTATCAGGACTTCACTGGGACCCCTGGTACGTATACAGATGTCTGCGACCGGCCAACGCTATGTGCGCATCCTTTCTGACGAGGTACACCCGTTCATGCCTTGCATTCATGCTGATGGGTTGGGCCTGTTCCAACAGGACAATGCACCTCCACACAAGTGTCGGGACGCCACATTATGGTTAGAGAAGCATTCATCTGAGTTTGGGGTGTTGCCATTCCCACCCAAGTCCACAGATCTGAACGTGATAGAACACATTTTGGGATGCCATGCAACGCGCTATCGAACACAGGAATCCGAAACCTCGGAATACACCCGAATTGTGGAACGCTCTGCTGGAAGTGTGGTGTGCATTGCCTACTGCATATTTCCAGAAGCTAGTGAAGTCCATGCCCCGTCGTATTTCTACAGTCCTGCTCTCCCGTGGGGGACCTACCAAGTATTAGACTGGTGTACCAGTTTTTCTGGCGCTTCAGTGTATGTTACAAGACCAAAGAAGTGGTTTAAAACCAAACTTTTAGAGAACAGAATTGATGTACAATGCTTTCACAAAAACTGATGATTTGGAAGTTGATGTTCAAATCTTTAAGAAGAAACAGTACAATATTCAAGAGCAATTTACCATTATGTCTTAAAAGAAAAGTATTTAATCAATGCTTCCTTTCAGTTCTTACTTACGGATCAGAGACATGGACCTAAATTAAAAACATCCAGAAGCTGAAAACCACTGAAAGGAGCATGGAGGAGTGCATGAACAGGAAATGGCTAGAGTTGATGTCATCATGATCAAGGGAAAACCCCTGAAATCGCAATGACAAGGACATATTGCTAGAAGAGCTCACAATCGTTGCACAACTGAAATACTAGCCTGGATTTCAAGGAACAGGAAAAGATCCTCAAGAAAACCATGTAGGATACGGCTGGATGAAGTTCGGAAGCATGCTGGAGTGACTTGGAAGACATAAAGAGAAAAAGATATGGAAGAGACTTGGAGAGACTTTCATCCAGCAGTGGACTGATATGGTTGACGATGATGATGATTTTATATTCAATACATGGTTGCAATCTGCGCTGTATTCTGGAATAGAAAAACGAAGATATTAGTTGAAATATACATAGTTATGTTTCATAAGCAATAACAAATATGTACAGCAGAAAAAAAAACAGGAAAGTTGACACCGAATTCTTGGGTATAATGAGCATGCCTTTTGAATCTTTTCCGGCAAAAAAGTATTTTTTACGCCGGGATTTAAAATATATATATATATATATATATATATATATATATATATATATATATATATATATATATATATATATTTTCGCCCCCTAGACGACAAGGCGTGCATTTTTAAAAAAATAAACAACCTTCGCAGTATTTTTAACAGCGAACAAAAACAGTTGCAAAAAAAAAAAAAAAATCACAACCGTATTGGTAGAATCGGTAAATCACTTCCTAGTAAAAAGCTACTTAGTTTACTTGCGGCAGATATGTGCGATAAGAAAAATCAAGGACGTTACGCAAAATGTTCTTCATCGTGGAAGATATACATTACAAAAGCAATTCTAAAAATCGCATAGTGAAAAGCATACATAAGGGTTGTTCAATAAGTGGTGAGACTCTTTGGCAGGAGTGTGTTTGCGCTTCCTAATGTTGTCAATGGGTCGCGCTAGTGTATATGCGATTTAAATGCTATACAACTGCATTGCAGCTTGTTTGTTTTGGAAGCTGTGTAACATGCTGGATTAATTTTATTGCTCTCTCGTAGGAGATGCATACGTCCAAAGTTGCTCAACGTGCTGTAATTCAGTTTTTGAATTCGGAGAAAACGCCACCAAGTTAAATTCCCAGAGGAAAGAAGGTGGTGTATGGGCCTGCTTGTCTTCCACGCAGTACTGTAATGCGGTGGTACGAGCTCTTTAGTGGTGGACGAACGAGCACTGCAGACCAGCCAAGATCAGGAGTACCATGTCGTGCTGTTTCAGTGACGACAATTGCACATGTGGATGTTGCAGTGAAGGCCAACCGAAGAATCATGATCAGAGAACTGGCTAATAGTGCGGGTGTGAGTATCGGAACTGTCAATAGGATCATGCATTCGCACCTTGAATATCGTAAGGTCTGCACCACGTGGGTACCGAAACATCAGTCCGATGGACAGATGAGTCAAAGAATGGGACTATCGCTACAGCATCTGTTCCGCTACCATGAAGAAGGTGAAGATTTCCTGTTACGCATTATTGCTGTGGACGAAAGCTGGTGTCATCATTTCGAGCCAGAGTCGAAACACCAGAGCATGCAGTGGAAACATGCGTCATCGCCGAGGAAATCACGGTCCACCATTTTCGCAGGCAAGGCGATGTTAATCCTGTTTTTTGACCACCGAGCACCATTGCTGCTTGAGTGGCTACCAAATGGACGAAACAAAATCGCCACCGCTGAGGAATTCACGGTCCACCATTTCCGCAGGCAAGGTGATGTTAACCCTGTACTTTGACCACCGAGGACCATTGCTGCTTGAGTAGCTACCAAATGGATGAACCGTCATCGCCACCGCCGATGAAATCACGGTCCATCATTTCCGCCGGTAAGGTGATGTTATCCCTCGTCTTCGACCTTTGAGGACCATTGATTCTTGAGTGGCTACGAAAAGGATCAACAATCAATGCCGAACGATATTGTCAAACTTTAATGAAGCTTCGACAAGCCATCAAAAACAAGAGACCTGGCAATCTCACTCAGGATATTGTACTTCTGCATGATAACGCCCGGCCGAATAGGGCACTTACCACGCAAAGGAGCGCTTTTGCTGGGAAGTCCTTCAACATACGGCGTACAGTCCTGACCTATCGCCCTGCAGTTTTCACATCTTTGGGCCTATGAAAAAAATTCTCAAATGCAAGCGTTTCACTTCGGATAATCAGGTGCATGAAGCTGCGGATAACAGGTTATAGCAGCAGCCTGCCTTCTTCTATGCCGCAGGAATACAAGGACTTGTACAACGCTGGGACCTCTGTCTAAATGCTGGTGGCGATAATTTTTAGGTATGTTATGTTTTGACGCTTTCAGGCAGAAAGTCTGACTGTATAATAATAATCAGTCAAAAACCGAAGGTTCAAAATTTTGAAGCACACAATTCAAGAATTTAGAACAACTCAACTCCTTCTGGTTACTGGTTTCTTCAAAAGATTTTGTCGCCAACGCAAAAGCCCCCTAGGGACCTTGGGAGACGTAAAACCGACGTGACGCAATAGGTCCAACCTTCTTGGAAGTAGGAATGAACAGATGTTCAGACAGGAAAGCATTAAAAAAAGCAATGAAAACTTAGAGCTAGAATATATGCATTTGCTAAGGCTGAATGCTAAGTTGGTTAAAAGCTACGCTAACATTTGTGCTCTAAAATATTTAATATATAATTTTTAGCTTTATCATGAGGGGGTATGATTGGTTCTTTTGTTTAATCAGTGTCTGGTGGTTTTTATTAATTATAAGGCTTTCTGTATGGTTATCATTATATGACATGTAGTGTGTTGTTCTTTTAACTGCGATATTCGCATTTGGTGTGCAGATGTTACAGATAAGTTTCAATATAGTTGCTATTGCTTGGGTATCTTACGCTTGAAAGCAGCCCTTCTGTCATTGCTTTTGCTTTGGGTAATTTACGCTTCTAGAGCAGCCCTTTGCAAAGCAAGTAAATCCTTTAATTTGACTCTCATTGCTTTCACCTTGGATAACTTACGCTTTTGAAGCAGCCCTTTGTAAAGCAAGTAAATCTTTTAATTTGTCTATCACTGCTTTTGCCTTGGGTAATTTACGCTTCTTGTGCTGCTTCTTGTAAAGCTAGTAGAATTCCGTTGGTGTCAGTTGAAAATAAAGATGTGTACCAGAAGGGAGCATTAGAATTGTTAGAATGCGCGAGAAAGCATAAGAAGATATGGTCCCTTAAAGCCACAAACAGCTTAAAAGAGACTTGCCCCCTTAGACCAACGCGTCAGTCAATCTGGGGGGCGAGAAGAGTGGAGTGTGAAAAGAAATTCTCATATGGGGCTCTAATACGTTACCTCTGAGGTCTTGAAGGCCTAGCAAGTCATGACGTCATTGAAAGTGACGTCACACCTAGTGGATCTACTCATCAAACAGTCCGTGTATGCATTACCACGCTAAGCCTAACCGTGTGATTTTTATGGTTGTCCAGGCTTCCGTGAAATTAATAGCGTTCCTCTTCTGTGGTTTGTTTTAACTAACATTTCAAATACAGTTTTTATATACCGGTAATTAAATGAGATAGGCATTTGATTATACTGTACCACATGCATGTTGTGTGCCTGGCTGCCGTAGAAATTATAAAACAGGATCCAAAGTTCGTGTGTATGGATTTCCAAAAGACCAAGATTTGTGTTCTAAGTGGATTCGGGCCACTAAAAAGGTTAACTTCACAGTTACACCACATAGTAAGGTATGTACATAGAAAATTTTTGTAATTCAATTTTTCTAGTACTGTGGAAAAACCAATGATATGCTACATGTATAAAATCCACGTCTAATGCAAAGTGCCACCACTCATTACTGTACGCATGTGATAGCTTCAGAATGAGTTAATATTTATATTTCACTATCGCTTGAATACTTTTTTTTCGCCGTAATAAGTTTTACTTAAAGATTGTTAAAAATTCGTCGATAATACACCACTTTCTATACTCCAACAAAAATTTTCTCCTTTTTAATTCATGCAATGCAATCTTCTTCTAGAATATACACAATAACTTAGTTAATTAATTTGGCCAAGCATTTGCAAAAAAAGCATTTTAGCAACGGATATTGTTGAAGTCTACTTTAAAAGTAAGGTAAATTTTTACATGACTACTGCCCATTATGGTAACACTTCTTGTTTCATATTCGTCTGGAGGAATAATACATATATATATAGTTTTCACTACAATTAGGTCAGATATTTTTTTATAACAGCTAAAAACAACGACGTAGTCTTTGAAAACATTCTCCTACAATCGTTCATTCCTGTTACTAAAGTTATTGAGTGAAAAAGAAAGAAAGAAAAGCATACGGAGACAGCAAATTGATTTACAGATTTAAAAAAACGGGAGCTACAACCGCGAAATAATTTTAGTTTCCATTCTTTTAATAAAAAGGATATGATAAGCATTTGCAGTGATATATGTCTACTTTGTGATGCAATTGTTCACTGTATACCAAAATCCTATCACAACGATCGTGACCATTGGATGGTCCGATTCCCAAAATTTCTCCCACGATCGTTCATTCCTGTTGTTAAAGTTACTCATAGACAACAACAACAACCAAAAAACATAGAGAATCCGCAAATTAATTTTCAGTTTTAAAAAACGGAAGCTACAGCATCGTAAATACGTTCAGCATTTCCAGCGATATGTTACATTTGTGATGAATTTTTCACTGTAATACCAAAATTCTAAAATTAAGATCGTGACCATCGGAAATATGCTCTGAAGCGTCCAGGCTCTCTTTTTCTCTCTCATGGGCTGAGACGATCCACCGCCAGTGACGTTACAGACCTGTGCGATGTCCTTCTTTTTCCGAGGCTCAAGTCTAATACCCGTTATGCAACTACACCCATCCTAAAAGATGGTTCACCATATCTCAAACAGCTCATTGACTACTGAGCTTCTCGAGTCCACGCTCGATCACGGACTTGATGAGGAAAGGTGAAAATTTCACTACTTATTGAAAACCCTTACATATGAAGGAAAACACATTACCTTACACCCCGCCCCAAGCGGAAAAACTATGCGCTGTTTGAAGAAGAAATTGATAGGAAAAGCATCATCACAGTTAAAGGTATCCGATCAAGTAAGAACATTTTCAATAGAACACATTCCTGCAAATATAAATGGAAACTGACCCCTCCTAATGGTATTACTGTACATAATAAGAAAATAGAAACATACGCAAAATATTCTTCACAGTGGGAATCATGCGACGGAAAAATAATTTTAGAAAACTATACGCCGCCCCGGTGGCGCAGTGGTCTAAGCGATGGCCTCTGATCATTCGTCCGAACGGGGTCCGGGTTCGAATCCCGGTGAGGCATGGATGTTGTGTTTGTCTTACGGCACTGGTTCTCTCCCTTCCCTGGAACCAGTGACCCTAAATTAGGGACGGGCGACTGCTTATAGCCCATTGAGTTGCTCACGGTGGTCGTTAAACCTCCAATAAAAAAAAAAAAAAAAAAAAAAAAAAAAAACTATACACTTAGAAGCAGAGATATCCACAAAAAATAAACCTGCATTATTTAAACTGGATGATGTTCGAATTTTCGCTAAATATAACTTCATACTGTAAAAAACTGATTTTTTCAATCGGGCTTTTACAGACTGATTTTTATAGCGTTTTGGAGGTTTAATGTTTTTTGTAATTATTTATTTATTGATATCTTATAAGCAGATTTTGGTTGGATGATCATCCTTCTTGTACAGGTGACTGATGAAACACCGTATTTTATTTGCATCTTTAGTGCATTTTGTGGAAACCCAAATTTGGGCCGCGGATGGTCTAGTGGTCAACGTTCGTGACTGCCACGGAGAAACCTTAGGTTCGATTCCAGGCAGGTACGAACGCTCGAACCACTAAATATCCGCTGTGCATCGGATGGGCACGTTAAGCCGTCGGACCACGGGTACTGGTAATAAATAAAGGTGCCTTTCTACCCCTTTCTACCTCGATTCTGTATCTTTCCTTTCGGTCACTCTAGCCCAAATCTCCCAGCTTCCTATTTCTAAGGGTTGTTTAAGACTTGGGGTCAGACACTGTCTTCTTAAAATCCTCTGCATATGATCTGATCTGAAACCCAAATTTGCCGGTGGTGAGCTTGAACGCGCATCATTCTGCTCCGGAGCCTAATGTTGTCCCAATTACGCTACGGCGACAAGGGTTTCTCACTGTTACTTGCCGTCTTGCCATGTGCTTTACCTCTGTAGTAGGTCACACTTTGAGCTGTCTCTATTTTCTTAGAACCTGTCAAGAATTTGTGTCTGGTTTATTAATTTCTCTTTCATGAAAGGACCCCCGCCGCCCCGGTGGCGCAGTGGTCTAAGGCGCTTGCCTCTGATCATTCGTCCGTAAGGGGTCCGGGTTCGAATCCCGGTCAGGCATGGATGTTGTTTTTGTCTTACGGCACTGATTCTCTCCCTTCCCTGGAACCAGTGACCATAAATTAGGGACGGGCGACTGCTTATAGCCCATTGAGTTGCTCACGGTGGTCGTTAAACCTCCAATAAAAAAAAAAAAAAAAAAAAGGACCCCTGACCAAACAGTTTGTGAACCTGTTTTCTGTATTAATGAACTGTTTGTATAGATCTAACTGTATGGATAATTTTATTGTGTCGCCCCTGTGGCGCAGTGGTCTAAGCACTGGGTTAGGACCATTCGCCCGATATGGGTCCGGGTTCGAATCCCGATGAGGCAGGGTTGTTGTGTTTGTCTTACGGCGCTGGCTGTCTCCCTTCCCTTGAACCAGTGGCCCCAAATTAGAGACAAAAACTGCTTATAACCGACTGAGTTGTTCACGGTGGCTGTTAAACCTCCAATCAAAAAGAAAAAAAAAAATTATGAGAGGTTCACGTGAATAAAGTTATAAAAACTCTCACGTCTTAAATGATTTCAACAGAATATCAAACTTTCAATTTCATCGTATCTCACAGAACATAGAATGTAGGACTTTCCCTTCCATGTAAACAAGATGGACCTCGTTGCATAATTTATAATAATTAGAGCGCTACATGTGCCACGTCACTTACATATTAAATGTTTGCAATGTTAAATTAGAGGTATCCACATTCAAATACGTGTTGTTTCAGATCACTGGGTGTGTTTTAATTGGCTCGTGCTAATATATAATACAGCAGGCAGCAAATTTAATAATTCTTGACCGTAACTGAGTATGGAATCCTTTCACTTTTCTGACAGTAGCGATTTATATCAGAATATGAATGGGTTATGCCGAAACGCATTTTAGTGTGTTCATCGAGGAATATTGTGTAATCCGATTTAGTTCCAGAAAGTCTCAGTTGAGATTTATAGGTAAATAGCCACGCAATGCTACTTGCAGCCATTAGTACAAATTTGTGCATGCGCTTTGGATGTAACAGTACAAAAAATTTGCATTCTAAGTAATGTGATTTTGCTAGACTGTAACTGTAGAGTATTTGAATAACCTTACCAAAATAAGAGCAGATTGCTCTCCATTGAGTGGTATTAATTCATACACTATCGGACAAAAATTAGTTGCAAACGTAAAATTGGACATGGCAACAAAATTACTTCATAGACTGAAATGAAATTCAAGTGAGAGGTACATCAGATCAAGAAATATGACACAGGCAAACATGAAACGAATCGGAATTTATGGGCAGGAATAATGCTAATGATTCATAAAATGTTCCAGAAGCTGACAGAAAAACACGACGACTTGAAAGACTTTAATTAAATTCAGGTGAGAGGTATATCAGACCATGACAAACAACATATGAAAACAAAACATGTATGATAATGGATGGGCAGGAATAATGCTAATACCTCATAAATATCCTAAAAGCTTATAAAGAAGTAAAAAAGGGCCAGGGGCATGGCCCACGGGTCATCCGGGACCCTATGTCGCTGTAGGCAGTCATCCTATGAAGAACATGCATTTTAGAAATCCCAGACAATTTGGTGTGTGGAACGTAACATCACACTGATTTAGTTTTTCGAAGCGCTGAAGAAGGGATTCTCATTTTTCCTGTCTCGCGGTGTGGAAAGAACATCACACCATTGCGAGAAACCAATAAGCGAAATCATCCTGGAAGTTTGGGCGCCAAAAGAACGTAGTAAAATTCTCCATAATTGTTATGCTAGGGAAGGGATTTGAAACCACAACTTTCGGCTCCGGAGCTCAGAGTGCTATCCACTATACTACACTGGCGTGTGCTCTCACTGCTACCTGCCTTTATCTCATGTGCGTGCTGCTGGGCAGGCACGTCACAAGCTGACAGAGCCATATAATGACTTGATAGATTTTAATGAAATTTAAGTCAGAGATGAATCAGGCCATTACAAAGAACATATGCTAACATAAGATGCATAAGAATGGATGGACAGGAATGACGCTGAAACCTCATAAATGTCCCAAAGGCTGACAGAACCATATAATGACTTGATAGACTTTAATGAAATTCAGGTGAGAGGTATGTCATACCATGGCAAAGACCATATGCAAACATAAGACGCATAAGAATGGATGGTCATAAATAATGCTGATTCTTTTTAAGAAACCGTCCTTTGTTAGTGGTAACAGAAATGTGGTGTTCACCAGATCGCCAATTAGTATGATTGCCCCTGTCCATCAGCCATGCTGCACAACAATCATGCATGCTGATGATGAAATCACGAATGTAGTCGTGTGCTCGTAAGGTCCCTTAGATTGCAGCGCGCGTAGTTTTCTGGGTGCGGCTGAAGAGCAGCACTTTTCCGAGGGCTTCCCAGACATGCTCAATAGGATTAAAATTTGGAAACTTAGCTGATTACACTATCTTGAGGATATTCTCAATCTGGAGGTAATCATGGATCAGTCGAATCGTGTTCCTTTTTTTTTTTTTTTTTTTGCATTTTCATTTAAAAAAGGGAACTCTGGAACTGTAGCTCCTCCGAAAGCTTTTCATAGGGCTCAAAGATCTTCCCTGTGTAATTTTGAGCGAAGTCCAGAGACTATTTTGGTACACATCACTCAGTTGCTTGGGATTTCATTGTCCTGGGTGGTGTAACAGTTATCATGCTGGAACGTAAATCGGAAGATGCGGTTTCGATTTCCGTTCCAATACCATGTAATTTTCCAAGTTTTGTGATTTGATTAAAGTTGGGTGAGAAACAGTAAAATACACACAACTCATAGATGTCTGATTGCTGTGTTAATGATTCAAATGCGTTTTCACGTATTATAGGAAGAGGTTTTCTTCCACATTGTTTACCTTGATCGTAACGTTGTCAACTCATATAATTTTCCTGATGAACGAGCTCCTCTTCCTATTTTACCTGGTTATCCAGGCATTTACCTATCCATGATTTTCTCAGTTGTTCGCAGCCTCTGGATGTGTTTTTTAGTTGAGGTTTATATCTGTGATCCATAAATAAGAACTGGAAAGGATGTATTGCTTAAACACTCTTCTTTTAAGGCGTAACGGTTAATTGCTCTTGAAGATTGTAGTGTTTCTTCCAAATACTGTCCAACCAAGCTTTATATGCCTGTTAATCTCTTCTTCGATATCACCCGCGCTTTATATCTGTTATCCATGATAAATGTAGCCATCGGTTACTTCTGTATTTGCTCCAACAGTCGCTAAATAGTCAAATCTTGTAAAAGCATTGTACATCAGTTTGGTTTTTAACAAGTTCGTTTTTAACCCCTGTGACGTGCCTGCTCCGCAGGAAGCATATGAGATAAAGCTATATAGCAGTGAGAGCACATGTCAATGTAGTATAGTGGATAGCACTCGGAGCTCCAGAGCCAAGAGTTGTGGGTTCGAATCCCTCCCCTGGCGTAAAAATGATGGAGAAATTTACTTTGTCATTCCCCACTTTCTTATTCTTGTCAGCAAGTTGCTGGATCATGCTCTGCAGATTTGAGGGGATACTTACAAAAATAACTACTCCGTCAGCAAAACGAAGATGCGTTAAATAATCTCCACTAATTTTTATCCTCTTATCTTCACCATTCAAAACATTCTGTTGAAAATATATTTTGTTTAAATGCTTTAATAATTTTCACTGTACACCATGTTCCCTTCATTCAGAAAACTTGAAAATTTTCATCGTCCTGGAGCGGGGATCGAACCCGCACCTCCCGATTTTCAATCGAGCATGCTAGGCATTACACTACCCAGGACTAGGAAATTCCAAGCAACTGAACATAAAATCCGATTTCCAGTCGAGCATGACAGGCGTTACACTACCCAGTACAAGGAAATTCCAAGCAACTGATGTTCAGTTGCTTGGTATTTCCTTGTCCTGGGTAGTGCAATGACTAGCATGCTCGACCGGAAATCAGGAGGTGCGTGTTCGATCCCCGCTCCAGGATGATGAAAATTTTCAAATCTTTTGAATGAAGGGAACATAGTGTACAGTGAAAATCATTAAAAGATTTATAACTCGACCATGTTATTTAAAATATTTCTTCAGGGAAATTCATTTCCCAATCTATCCAACAGAAGAAATATATGACATATTTAGTTTAAATCGCTAGCATCTTTTATTCACGAAACGATCATTCATTTCCTGAAAATTTTAAACTTTAAAATTCTCTTTAAGTGGACTTATCCTGAAGGCAGTAAAGGTTTTCTTGTGACTACAGTTAGTATAATATATTTAGTGGTGAATAAAGGATATTTAATTAGATTTAGTAATGTAGAAAATAAATTACTTACCCTTCCTCGATAGTCCCGAGGAAATCATGTTTGACTTTTCTGTAAATATTGATTGAAAGTGAAGGGCTGTTCTGAATAATATCGCATTTTCCATTGAAAATAATTTTGATACTTTATTTAATGCACGACGGTAGGAATAAAATTGAAAACCTATTCCTGGCAAAGTCCTATAACGCTGAAAGTAACAAGATAAGTAAGCTCCAGGGTTAAACAGAAGGATAAATATTCATATGCTAAAGATCGAATTTGGTTTCTCTAGAGAAATTAAAGCAGTGTGGCTGGGGGAACCGAAAAATGAGAGATACTTGAATAAAACATGTCGCTGGCAGCGTTCAGAGACAAAATAATCTTTCTCGAGGCAAATTTTTTTTAATAAAGAAATTACTTCGTGACTTAGAATGAAAATCCTTAACAGCTAGCACGCATCAGTATCTTGTGGAGGAAAGTATGCGCGCAAACGAGTGCTAAATCTCTCGGATGTTCTATAAATGTGTACTTTGATCATTAGCGCTTGTGCACCGATGTGAATTAAATTGAAAAGAAAAAAAATAATTCGAATAAGCCAGCTCTTTTTGCGGAATGTCTGAAATGTTCCTCAAAATACTGCATTAAGCTTGTTAGCAGCACACTAACTCAATTTCTGCTAACTGCACTACTTAACATTAATTAACTACGTTGGTATCCTTAGAGTAGACTTTTCGTCTCACCTTTTTATCGCATAGTTAGCGATAAATGAATGCAAGCACAGACCACATGGGCAATTTAATATGCCTTTAGAATCTGCTAATGTGAAGCACGTTTTCAACTGCGTATGTAAACCCTGAACACAAATCTGGCACTACATTTATTTATTTCATGTCAGAAGTTGTGAGGTCCTACAGAGATCAAGCACATGTCAAGGTTGCAAAGTTACAACGAGAAGTTCCGTCGGTGTAGTTTAATTGCGGTAGCATCCGGCTCCGGATCAAAAGGATGCGGGTTCGATCCCCACCGCAGACAAATTTGTGTTTCGCTGCATTTTACGTCCGAATGTAAAAATGGAAGTACTGGCCCTTGGGTTCTTCGAAAAATGTGTGATGTTCTTTCCACAGGTCGTCTGAAATTAAGGAAAACTCCGCCTTCGCTTTGAAAAATGTGTGATGTTTCTTCCACACATCGCCCGGAATTAGTGAGAATTCCTTCTTCTACAGAGAGTTACTTTAACCATGGTGTGCGACGAACCCGGAACCTGCAATTTCGTGTCCCCTCCTTTCTTAAGGGGGATGGGGAGGAGAAGGATATATGTGACGTACTATTGCAGTGATAAATTCCATCGGTATATCTTAATTGGGAAAGCACTCGACTACGGAGCAAAAGGAAGTGAGTTGGATTTTTGTCACCGGCAAACTTGTGTTTTCTCAAAATACAGTGCGTAAAGAATAGATAAACTGTAAACATGTGAAATAGAACAAAAGGTATAATGGAAACGTAAACACAAAATGGTTCACAAAATACAAAAACCAGCTGCATTCCTCAACAAAGAAAATGCCACACCAGGAGGTATTTGCCGAAGCGCCATGCAAATTGGTGTGTATCTATCAACAGTTTGGTTATGTAAATTGTTGAAGTTGCGAACCAGTCACGTGATAGGTAAGGGAAGTAAAGGGGCAAAACTGTTGGACGCACCTCAGTTTGGTCAGCCTCATCCGGTCTTGTGGACAACAGCATCGGAGTGATCTCAGTGGCGAAAGCACGTGCAAGGAGTAACAGTGCATGGGCGACGTCATCGGGAATCGTGCCATCACAGGGGCACCATTACGAGAGGATTCATCGCAGGTATACATTGGTCCCTGGGTAGCAAAGAGGCAAAAACACACAGGAATACAACAACTGTCTGCTGAATATGGCGACAGTTGTTAGTGGAACGTAACGTGCGTCGCCGTAGTGAGACTGGCGCACGTAGGTGGATGCCGGAACACCTCTATACCTCATCAATATCGTCCGATGTGAATTGTGGGGCTACGACGGCAAGTCGTAACAGCCCCACAATTCACATCGGACGATATTTGATGAGGTATACAGCAAGTTACGGACATTCCCGTATTGCAGCCCCGGTGGCGCGGTGGTCTAAGGCGCAGGCTTATGACCATTCGTTCGAGATGGCTCGGGGTTCGAATCCCGCTGAGGCATGGATATTATGTTTGTCTTACGGTACTGGTTTTGTCCCTTCGCTAGACCCAGTGCCCTAAATTAGGGACGAGCCTCGTTTCTGTCTCATCACTGTCTCACACTAATTGATTGCCTGGAGACGCGCATAGTTACCGGACTGATCGTGCAGCCATCATTGATTATGATTCCTGAGCCTGACGTCATGAATTGGGGTGCTATCAGATTCAACAGCCATTCATCTCTCGTACGTACAACGGTCGTTCCATGAAAAACTGAGAGTAACATCACACAAAAAGAAGAAATATAGGTACAGCAAAACATATGTTAATTTTCTCAAAGTAATGATACGGATGATACGCAACGGTCCCATCGTTCAGTCCACTTTTCAAAGCATGTGGCGAAGTCATTTTGCGGAAGCTGCTTTAGCGACCCTTGTAGAGCTTGAATAACTTCGGCATCTGTCTTTAATGTTGCGCAACAGAACTTCTTCTTCATTGTTAGAAACAACCAGAAATCGCAAAGGGCGAGGTCAGGACTGTAGGCAGGCCGTGGCCTGATTTCAATACTACATTTTGTAAGAAACTGTTGAACACAAGCAGCCGTATGTGGGCGGGTGTTATCATGGTGTAGGGTCCACTTGCCCACCAGTTCTGGTCGTTTAATCAATATGTGTAGTCGCAGACGCTTCAAAGACTGAAATATAATACCCAGAATTGACAGTAATTTGTGGAGGAACAGTAGACTGCACCTTTATGATCAAGAAAATTATCATTATCACCTTCCCAACTGATTTGATTTGGCGGACCTTTTTTGGAGGAGGCGAGCCTGTGTGTTTCGAAACACTCGTTGCGCACTTCGTAAGGGGGTCGAAATAGTGGATCCATGTTTCATCGGCAGTTATTATTGTGTTTAGAAAGTTTGGATCCTTTGCAATCATTTGTTCCCACTCATGACACACCTGAACTCCAGCTAACAGTTGTTCTCTCGTCAGATGATAAGGTACCCATCGGGAACACACACGATGCAGCAGTAATTTGTCGCGTAGAATGCGGAATGCCGACGTTTTTTAAATATTGGTTGACGCCGTTATGTCTTCATACGTTATTCGTCAATCTTCTTGCAGGATTGCCCAAAGAGTGTTAATAATGCTCTTCCTAACAACACTTTCAAGTCGACCAGGTCTAGGAGCGAGTTCTGCCGACAAACGCTATTTTCTGAAATAATGATGCCATCTATTTTCGTTGACTCACGCAAACGTTTATCTTTGTAAGCTTTTTCAGTGAATCAACTGTTTTTAGAGCCGTTTTACCCAAACGATATCAAAATTTTATCGCACAACGCATTTCACTTCGTAACTCTGTATCATTCACCTCCATAGCTGCATGGCGAAGTGCAGATGTACCTTAAACAACTGCGCAATAACAAAATCAGAGATGTCTGCCACGGCCAATGACTGTTACCATAGATACTTCCTTAACTCAGTTAGTCGTCTCCGCGGTTATTTTTCCCCTTCGCGCTGTTACCAACTCGATAAATAATTACTCTCCTATTTTATGGAACGGCCTGGTATAATGGATACAGTGACAGCACGACGATACATCGATAAGGTATAATGGATACAGTGACAGCACGGCGATACATCGATAAGGTATAATGGATACAGTGACAGCACGGCGATACATCGATAAGGTATAATGGATACAGTGACAGCACGGCGATACATCGATAAGGTATAATGGATACAGTGACAGCACGGCGATACATCGATAAGGTATAATGGATACAGTGACAGCACGGCGATACATCGATAAGGTATAATGGATATAGTGACAGCACGACGATACATCGATAAGGTATAATGGATACAGTGACAGCACGGCGATACATCGATAAGGTATAATGGATACAGTGACAGCACGACGATACATCGATAAGGTATAATGGATACAGTGACAGCACGACGATACATCGATAAGGTATAATGGATACGACGATACATCGATAAGGTATAATGGATACAGTGACAGCACGACGATACATCGATAAGGTATAATGGATACAGTGGCAGCACGACGATACATCGATAAGGTATAATGGATATAGTGACAGCACGACGATACATCGATAAGGTATAATGGATACAGTGACAGCACGGCGATACATCGATAAGGTATAATGGATACAGTGACAGCACGGCGATACATCTATAAGGTATAATGGATAGTGACAGCACGGCGATACATCGATAAGGTATAATGGATAGTGACAGCACGGCGATACATCGATAAGGTATAATGGATACAGTGACAGCACGGCGATACATCGATGAGGTATAATGTATACAGTGACAGCACGACGATACATCGATAAGGTATAATGGATACAGTGACAGCACGACGATACATCGATAAGGTATAATGGATACGACGATACATCGATAAGGTATAATGGATACAGTGACAGCACGACGATACATCGATAAGGTATAATGGATACAGTGACAGCACGACGATACATCGATAAGGTATAATCGATACAGTGACAGCACGACGATACATCGATAAGGAATAATGGATACAGTGACATCACGACGATACATCGATAAGGTATGATGGATACAGTGACAGCACGACGATACATCGATAAGGTATCATCGATAAGGTATAATGGATACAGTGACAGCACGAAGATACATCGATAAGGTATAATGGATAGTGACAGCACGACGATACATCGATGAGGTATAATGGATACAGTGACAGCACGACGATACATCGAAAAGGTATAATGGATACAGGGCAGGCACGACGATACAACGATAAGGTATAATGGATACAGTGACAGCACGACGATACATCGATAAGGTATAATGGATACAGTGACAGCACGACGATACATCGATAAGGTATAATGGATACAGTGACAGCACGACGATACATCGATGAGGTATAATGGATACAGTGACAGCACGACGATACATCGAAAAGGTATAATGGATACAGGGCAGGCACGACGATACAACGATAAGGTATAATGGATACAGTGACAGCACGACGATACATCGATAAGGTATAATGGATACAGTGACAGCACGACGATACATCGATAAGGTATAATGGATACAGTGACAGCACGACGATACATCGATAAGGTATGATGGATACAGTGACAGCACGACGATACATCGATAAGGTATCATCGATAAGGTATAATGGATACAGTGACAGCATGACGATACATCGATAAGGTATAATGGATAGTGACAGCACGACGATACATCGATAAGGTATAATGGATACAGTGACAGCACGACGATACATCGAAAAGGTATAATGGATACAGGGCAGGCACGACGATACAACGATAAGGTATAATGGATACAGTTACAGCACGGCGATACATCGATAAGGTATAATGGATACAGTGACAGCACTGCGATACATCGATAAGGTATAATGGATACAGTGACAGCACGACGATACATCGATAAGGTGCTACACCCTGTTTTGTTGTCATAGCTTGAGCACAAATTTGCCGGTGACAAAAATCCAACTCACTTCCTTTTGCTCCAGAATCGAGTGCTTTCCCAATTAAGATATACCGACGTTCATAAGTGAGTCACGGAAAAATTCTCATTGAACGTGGAAAGAGCGAAGATCTTTGTTTGAATTTCCTGGTCCACGTTAAATGCCTGTATTAATTATTCATTCGCCTTCTAATTATTTCTTCAGTTGCTGCTTACCATCTTTGGTGAATTCCCAGCATTGTGCGGGGCTCCAAGAAGCAACCTGCCAAATTGGCTTGGCAGTTAGCATGTGTGAATCTGGAGGAATTCGAGGCCGCTGTGGTGTAGCGGAAGCATATCCGGCGCGTAACTGGAAGACCCTGGGTTCGACTCCCGGTGGCGGCCAATAAGAATTTTTCCGTGACTCACTTATGAACGTGGAAAGAGCGAAGATCTTTGTTTGAATTGAGTAACTGAATCGATCATGAACTGCTTGGTAAAATACTTTCCTATTGATTAAATAACAATGAACTATACACCAATTGTATTTAAATAATATAAGTACAATAGCGATCCTGTGACGTACCTGCCAGCAGGACGCACACGACATAAAGGCAGATAGTAGTCAGAACAAACGTCTGCGTAGCTCAGTTGGTAGAGCGACTTGTTCCGGAATAAGCGGACTCGGGTTCGATTCCCGGCGTAGACCAAAAATGACGGAGAAATTTACTTCGTTATAATCCGAAGTTTCTTGGTGTAGAATAGAAATAAAAGTTTCCAAGCTTTCGCACTTTAATCAGATGGCTTTTTCAAGGAAGGTAGAGAGCAAACTGCAAACTGAATAATAGAATGCTTCATTTCCGTACTATATCCGAACGGCTCCAAGCGATACTACATTGGAATGACCAAACGTTCATTTAGAATCAGAGTCAACGAACATAAAAGGGACATCAAGAAAGGCAAAGTAACCACTGCCCTATCCAGAGAAGTCAAGTTAGAGTCCACTGCTCCTATGTGGGATGACTTAAAGATATTAGCATTCTCCTCCACCTCAAAATCTACTGCCATTCGCGAAACTTTGGAGATCATAAACAACAGCGAGTCGTGCAATGATAGCGTCTCACTGGAGTTCCCACCAGTTTGGAACCAGTTCTTCAAATAGTGATTGCTCCTTGGTTTTCCTTCCATGATTCCGCGTGCGAAACCAGCATAATGCCTCGTGTCTTTGAATACCTGATTACGTTCGCATTTCTTCGTTATTGTCAAGTCCAGTCACCGCGTTCAAATTGTTGAAGCTTCTATTATTCAGTTTGCAGTTTGCCGTCTATTTTCCTTAAAAAAGCCATCTGGTTGATGTACGAAAGCTTGGAAACTTTGATTTCTATTCTATACCAAGAAATTTCGGATCACTAGCATACTTACACTATTTAAGTTCTTTCGAATTGAGTTTATTAAAAATAATCTGATATTTTTTACTTCCGACGGCGTTGCAAACTTTGCAGATTCCATATCTGGTGTGACTCAAGAGTTTAAAAGAATCATTTTCTAAACTTGTTACATGGCACTGTGCAAATCATAAGTTAGAGCTTGCTGTCGGTGACGTAATTAAATAGGTTTCCGGCATATAGAGTTTTAAATCATTTTGCGATAAATTATACTCTTTGTATCACGCTTCACCAAACAACTCCCGCGAGTTACATCACTATGCTACAGAAATTGAAGTACAGTTTTCTTCAGTCGGGAGAGTTCTTGGAACAAGATGGGCCACATCTATATAGTGAGTGAACAGAGTCTGCTGTCTGAAATATGTTTCCAGCCTTGGCTTTGCATTTTAAAGCCACATTTGATGATGCCTCAACGGATAGTAAAAAGAGAAGCATGCTTTCGGATTTACTGAGTAAACTTGCGAGTACATGCTTCCTGGAGAATTTGGCACCAATGAAAACCACCTTAAATGATTGAGGAAACGCTGTATTATTATTTCTCTTATAATGAAAGTTTCCCAGCTTCAGCTGATGGTAGCTTTCATGAGTTATATTTAGTAGCATCAGATTTCGTAAAAACATACGGTGTTCAAAGGGGTGGACTTACCGGTCCCGGACAATTCGTTCAAAAGGACAATTGGTCCTATGACGTTTGATCCAATGGACAATTCGTCCAATGTACGATTAGTCCAGTGCCGATTCGTCCAGTGGTACGATTGGTCCAACGCCGATTCATTCAATGGTATCGTCATACCAACAGTCAACTATTTTATGTTTTTCAGAAAGGAATAATAATTCAAGTTAATATCCTTTTTATATCCTCCTGAAAATGATTTACATATATTCGATATTTGTAAATATTTTATAAACCTGGTTATACGGCACTCAACGGAAGATTTCTCACGTCTGTGCAAGGCACCTAGGCCGTGGGCCTTTTTAGAAGATTTTAAGTCAAAACTTAGATATTTGGTATTTGTAAACATGTCATGAAACCTAACAAAAGGCATTCAACGGATATTTTCTCACCTCTTTACAAGGCACCTAGGCCGCGCGCCTTTTTAGGAGATTTGAAATTACAACTTAGATATTTTGTATTTGTAAACATTTTATGAAACCTAATGAAAGACGCTCAACAGATCATTTCTCAGCTCTTTACAAGGCACCTAGGCCACGGGCCTTTTTAGAAGATTTACAACTTAGAAATTTGGTATTTGTAAACGTGTTACAAAACCTAATAAAAGGCACTCAACGAATCATTTGTCAGCTCTTTACGAGGCACATCGGTAGTATAAAAATCATTAAAACTAGGCCTAGGTCCCATGAATTAATATTTAGTGCCAAAATAACAGCGCAATAGTATTATCTTTACCTGATGTGTAAACGTTGTGAACATGGCATCGGTAAAATAAAAACTGTTTAAAGGGTCTAGGGCCTATGAATTAGTTCCTAAGTATAGGCGCAATATTATTAACTTGACCTGATGTGTAAACTTTGTGAATATGAGATAGATAAAAAAAACTGTTAAAAAGGCCCAGGCCTTAAGACTCAGTATTGAGTGCCTAGGTAAAGGCGCAGTATTATTAACTTGATTTGATATGTAAACGTTATGAACATCACATCGGTAGAATAAAAACTGTTAAAAAGACCTAGGTCTGAACAACGTTCAGTTTTCCAGTGGCCACTTAGCCAAACCCCACTGCATGCTACAAACAGAAATGGAAAACTAGCCTCCTAACTGTTATTTCATGCCAGAGAGAAACATCGAAGTTGATTGGATGGCTCGTACATCAGTAACTACATACGGTAGCAAGAACAATAAAACCAGTAAAACCGGTTCTGAAATAAAAATCTATAACCACAATATTATGCATGAAATGTATCATTATTTTACATTCTTTGGATTACTGGAAGACAGAATCAGAACGGATGAGATTTGTTTCGCACGAGTAGCTCTTCGTACAGATCAGACGGAATTGGACCAATCGTACCTTTGGACCAATTTCCACTGGACGAATTGTCCCGTTGAAAGAATAGGCATTGGACCAATCGTCGTTGGACGAATTGTCCCGTTGGAAGAATAGGCATTGGACCAATCGTCGTTGGACGAATTGTCGTGTTGGAAGAATAGGCATTGGACCAATCGTCGTTGGACGAATTGTCCCGTTGGAAGAATAGGCATTGGACCAATCGTCGTTGGACGAATTGTCCCGTTGGAAGAATAGGCATTGGACCAATCGTCGTTGGACGAATTGTCCCGTTGGAAGAATAGGCATTGGACCAATCGTCGTTGGACGAATTGTCCCGTTGGAAGAATAGGCATTGGACCAATCGTCGTTGGACGAATTGTCCCGTTGGAAGAATAGGCATTGGACCAATCGTCGTTGGACGAATTGTCGTGTTGGAAGAATAGGCATTGGACCAATCGTCGTTGGACGAATTGTCCCGTTGGAAGAATAGGCATTGGACCAATCGTCGTTGGACGAATTGTCCCGTTGGAAGAATAGGCATTGGACCAATCGTCGTTGGACGAATTGTCCCGTTGGAAGAATAGGCATTGGACCAATCGTCGTTGGACGAATCGTACCAGACCCGGACTTACATTCAAAGGGATATAAATCTGACGGGAAAATAAACCCTGTTCAGTTTTTTCGGAGTGTTGCCGACAATTTTTTCTGCTAGATTATTCAGAAGTTAGGACACTGCAAAACAAGTTCAGGTTTTGTATCTGTCTTTTTGGCCGACTGACATAAATACTTTATATGGAGAAAGAGTGGTTCTAAGTGTTTTCCAAAGATTCGGATTCGAGAAAAAAAGAAAATGAGAAAGAGGTTTCAGTACCATGTATTTGAAAATTGATTTAAGAAACGCTTTAAACGTTGCACCCAGCAGTAACCTAATGTTCGTAAAAATAAACGGACCTCCTTCAAATATCTTCAGTCCTGAGACCAATGTACGGACGGTTGCGTGACTGAAGGAGAAATGCAGATTTTTTGGCTTGCAGAGAACATGAAGCACGAGAAAGGAAATTATTTTAGGAGATAATTTTTATGATCTCAAATCGAAGTTATAATATAAATTTCAGTTAAAATAAATAGATATTTCTGACAGAGTCGAGTTTCTTTTATTTTGTCACCCAAGACGATTGCATACTCCGTTTCAAATACAAGCTGACTTTTTCTCCGATGTTTATTAATAGTGGACATTTTTAATTGTTTCGGTATTTGAATGGTCTTTTCAATAAGAAATGTACATCTGAAAAAAGAAAACAATTCCGAATTAAGCCAAATGTGACTATTTCATTTCAAAGTTTAAGAACGAAATTTTCTTTCATTTTCCACCACTGGAGGTAAGAATTCCAAAATATCTCCAAAAAGGAAATTTAGAAAGAGAGCGAGAGAGAGAGCGCGCGATTTCTTCTGCACAATGAGTTATTTTGTTAAACACAGACGTTTGAGGTTAGTCCTAGTGGTTTAAAGGCCTGGCTTCAGTAATTCATAAGACAGATGAGAAAAATAAGAAAAGTCCTTTAATTATAATTTAAAGTCCTTACAATTATCATTCAAAAATTCTACTATTTTTCGTTGAATGTAAGCTCTGAAACTCCTCTCTCATTTCAGTATCCAGAATTTTAAACTTTCGTTAGTCCAACTTCTATAGGCTATTTACCGACAAGTGGCGTAAGGCAGGATATACTCAGAATTAACAACAATTTTTTTAATGTTGCGTTTCAAAATTTGGCAACATGTTTTCCTGTTCTGGCCTTAATTTTCAGATTGGCTTTGTGAAGCGCTCAAGATGAAATTTAGTGAAAATCAAGAAGTCTAAAATTTTGCCTGCCTCTTAAAAATACAACCTTAGATTGTACGAGAAATTTTTTAACTCTCAATTCTTTTTCCAAAACAAAAATTTTTTAATGCTTATTTCTCAGACAGCTCTTTTCCATGTTCGTAGAACAAAAAAAATGGTATAAGACGCTTTTGTCGTACTATGAATTCTAAGCTTTCCTCACGAAATCTTCGAAGAAAATAAAAATCTCAGAAGAAATAACAGCAGTATAAGCAAGGAAAAGTACAGCTCTTTCGGACTGAATAATAACCGAAATGCGATTATTTATGGAATCTATCTGTTTACATTTTGCTTCCCAATTGTTTGTGTGCGAGTATATTTTTATAACATCAAATGTTTGTGAGGGAATGCAGGCCGTTAATCTCAACTTCTATATCATGTGGAATCCATTTCTGTTATTTCCCTTTGCTTCAATCATTCAGCTTTCTTAAAGACGCTCTTGTTTACAGAAAGGGTCGAAGTGAACATTCAGAGATATTTCTTTTCTTTAAGAAAATTGAGCGTTCTTGTGATCAAATGCACTGCAAATTGAAACAGTATCTTTACACTAGTGCTTGTTTACTTGTTCCGAAGTTTTTAAATTCCAAATTGACATTTCCCTTAAGTTAAATAGACCTTTCTTTCGACGACGGAGACAGAATTTCTCAGACAGCTCTTTTCCATGTTTTCCCATTCGATTAAAACAAAATGTACCGAAAGGCATTTAAGGTTTTCAATTCAAATAGCGATCGCACTGACCGTGCCAAAGGAATGCATAGATTTCTGCATTTGTTGTTTTAAAATATTTTTCATGAAGAATTCATATTTCCAATAAAAAAGAAAAGAAAATCGTTAGAATATGTGGGGCTTTTTTTAGAAATAAATAAATGAATAACTGATTAATTATTTATAAAGGAATTCGAGAGGAAAAATTTACATCATGAACTCAACAAATTTTCCAGGGTGAAACAGATGATATTGCATCAGGATAAAAGGTGGTAGTCGCAGTGACTGAGTGGTATGCAACGCCCCAGCTCCTCAACAGTTTTTTCAGTATGAGATAGATGACATTACATCAGTGTAAAAGATAGTAGTCCTGGTGACTGAGTGGCATCTAACCCTGGTTTCTCAGCAAACTTTTCAGGTTGAAATGGAGGGCATTTCATCAGTGTAAAAAATGGCAATTCCGGTGGCTGAGTGGTACGCGACGCAGACTTTTCAAAACAATTTTCAGGGTGAAATAGATAACATTACATCACGGTAAAAGATGATAGTCCCGGTGACCGAGTGGTACGAAACATCGGCTTTTCAGCAAAATTTTCAGGGTGAGATATATGATATTACTTCAGAGTAAAAAGTGATAGCCCCAGTGGCCGAGTGGTATGCAACGTCAGCTCCTCAACAGTTTTTTCAGTGTGAAATAGATGACATTACATGAATATAAAAGAGAGTAGTCTCGGTGGCCGAGTGTTGCGCAACATCGGTTTTCAGTAAAATTTTCATTGTGAAGTAGATGTGACGTACCTGCCAGCAGGACGCACACGACATAAAGGCAGATAGGAATCAGAATAAAAGTCTGCGTAGCTCAGTTGATAGAGCGACTTGTTCCGGAATAAGCGGCCTCGGGTTCGAATCCCGGCGTAGACCAAAAATGACGGAGAAATTTACTTCGTTATAATGGCGCCCGAACTATCCAGATGACCCGGCCGTTCAAAATCTCGCATTGGTGTGATGTTATTTCCACACCGCGAGACAGGAAAAATCAGAGAATTCCTTCTCCAGCGCTTCGAAAAATAAAAAGGTGTGATGTTGCATTCCACACAGCAGATTGACTGGGAGTTCTCAAGTGCACGTTCTACAGTGGATGGCTGCCTGCAACGATTCATGGTCACGGCTGACCCGTGGGCCATGCCCCCGGCCCTCATTCGGGGGGGGAGGAGATGTGACGTACCTGCCAGCAGGACGCACACGACATAAAGGCAGATAGGAATCAGAATAAAAGTCTGCGTAGCTCAGTTGGTAGAGCGACTTGTTCCGGAATAAGCGGCCTCGGGTTCGAATCCCGGCGTAGACCAAAAATGACGGAGAAATTTACTTCGTTATAGATGACACTACATCAGGGTAAAAGATGGTAGTCTCAGTGGCTGAATGGTATGCAACGCCAGCTCCTCAACAGTTTTTTCAGGCTGAAATAGATGACATCACATCAATGTGAAAGACAGTAGTCTCGGTGGCCAAGTGGTACGCGACGACGGTTTCTCAACAAATGTTTCAGGAAGATAGAGATGACATTACATCAGTGTCAAAGATAATTGTCCCTATGGCCTAGTGGCATGAAACGCCGGTTGCTAATCATTAATCCGTGATGGGTCCGGGTTTGAATCTCGGAAAAGGCTCGGATGGTGTACTTGTCTTACGGCACTGGCTGTTTCCCTCCCCTGGAGCTGCAGCTGGAAAAGAAAATGGATTGACACGAGAGTTCTCAGTGCCAAGGACCCTCACAATACCACCAAATGCAAAGCATGATTTTTCTCCAGAACTGCCCTCTTTGCACAGCGAAATCTATCGTCCTTTGGATTTGAAAGCAATCCGTGCCGCCCCGGTGGCGCAGTGGTCTAAGCGATGGCCTCTGATCATTCGTCCGAAGGGGGTCCGGGTTCGAATCCCGGTAAGGCATGGATCTTGTGTTTGTCTTACGGCACTGGCTCTCTCCCTTCCCTGAAACCAGTGACCCTCAATTAGGGACGGGCGACTGCTTATAGCCCATTGAGTTGCTCACGGTGGTCGTTAAACCTTCAATAAAAAAAAGCAATCTGTGGCATTCAGCGACACTTTGTTTCGCCTGCTGAAATGCTGCCAAAGCGGCTTTCTGTTATATTCCACTCTTCTTCATTTTTGATCGGATCGGATAATTTTATTTTTAGCGTTCTATTAACATACCATACATTAAATGCTTTTATTGTTTTTATGAAGTCCTTTATCAATCTCACATCTCCTGAGGAAGAACTACCAAACATTCCTCAGCATTCAAAATTTCATTTTTTTGGTATAAACTCGTCGCAGTAATTCTTTGTTTCTAAATGCAGATTTTGCCATCCCATTTCTTACCTGGATTTCTTCCGCATTTCTTCTATGCTCAGTTATGATTTTATAAAGTATCTGAAGTTGTTCACTAGCTATATCCTTGTTCTATTTAATATGACACTTCATTTTTTTCCCATTAAACAACATTGCTTTTGTTTTTGCCGCATTCATGGTCATCCCATAGTGCATCCCCACTAATTGCAAATTCCTCGCAGCCCTTTTATATTCTGTTTCATTTCTAGTGACAACACCAATACAATAGCGCCGTATTGGCAACTCAGATGTACCAATATAATAACGCTATAGCAAAAGCATTTAAAGGGAAAAACCAAGGAAAAAAAAACAAGAACAAATTTGAAATTCCAAAGCGCCAGAGGCTGCATAGAAGAAAAATCAAATAAGATAAAAATGTGAAACATAAAAGCAAAATTTTGAACAAACAAAAAACAAAAAACACAAAATCGTTGAACGATAAAAAGAACAACAATCACCACTTTCTAACCGCCCGAATCAGGCGAGCTTCAAGCGATGAAAATTTAACTAACAGAAGAATGCAGGGAACCATATTAATGACTGACTCCTTGTCGGCTTCGACAAGGGCAAGCAATAAGAAAATCACTCATTAATCTACTGAGACCAGATAATTCTGGGTTTCTGCTATTTTAGTTTGCTATAAGGACCAATTAAAAAAAAACTAAGATAGCAGAAACCCACAATTATCTGGTCTCAGTAGATTAATGAGTGATTTTCTTATTGCTTGCCCTTGACGAAGCCGACAAGGAGTCAGTCATTAATATGGTTCCCTGCATTCTTCTGTTAGTTAAATTTTCATCGCTTGAGGCTCGCCTGATTCGGGCGGTTGGAAAGTAGTGAGTGTTGCTCTTTTTATCGTTCAACGGATTTTTTGTTCCTTGTTTTTTCTTTGTTCAAAATTTTTACTTTTATGTTTCACATTTTTATATAACGCTATATTTATAATTCAATATAATCACGCCATATTGGCGTTGTCACTTGAAGTAGAAACTATTTCTTTCTACTGAAGTTAATCCTCTTCTTACGACGTCATGTGGGATAACTGGTTACTGACGTGCTCATTGTTGTCGTATATATAACAGTACTTGCAGCAGTACCAGAATGAAATCAAAGGAGAGAAACTTTTCTTCGACTGATAGCTTAACTTGAATGAAGCTTATTTTGACCACGTAAATCGCTAGTAATTCCAATGCTGTCTCAGCTAACTTTGTAAAGTGAGATACCTAAGAAATCTGTTGTACAAAGGAAGAATTGCGCAGCAGTGACATAAGAAAACAACTGGATAGGTGGAAAATTTGACCCATAGTGCAACGAATAAGGCACGTCTTTCAGCAGTACAATATTCCCGTTCCGCTTTGGCAAGCGACACATATTTTACGTACGAAGCATTAGAAAATAGTAGAAATACATGTTTGGGTAATGTTTTTCCTTCGGCAATTCGCAAGCATCAGGTATTTGTGTGGCGCAAACCTAGGCGACTGTCATTATGTCTTAAGTGCAAATACTAGAAGGCGAATCAATAAAATAATATAATGTATACTTACAGGCTCATATTACCCGCCGTTTTGGAGTGGTAGCCGAGTAAATGTCTCTCACGAGTAGCATGAAGTCATTCACCCAGCGCGTCTGCAGTCAGTTTGCCGCTGGAGATGGTTTCGTTATATTGGATACATTCATCTGGCGCGCAGTGCATGGAATGAGTCCACTTTCACCGTTGACTATTCAGACAATGCCTAAAATGAGTTGGAGCTACTGCCTTTTAAGATCATATGAGTCAATGTACCATCACACACTTTTATCTCGACGAAGTGGAATAGTTTCAAGACGGTAACGCATTCATTGGTAACTTCTCTTTGGTGTGTGATTTGTAGAACGAAAAGACACAGCTTCTGAAACTTATTCATCAAAAAATCTGAATCTAACAGAAAACATTTGGGACATGCTGAACGAGCGATATGTCTTGTTTATTAACAGATCGGAATCTAACAGAAAAAAAAAACCTGGGATACTCCGGAACGAGCTGTCTTGTTCATCCCAAGATCTGAATCTAACAGAAAACATTTCGGACGTGCTGGAACGAGCTATCTATCTTGTTCATACCAAGTTCTGAGTCTAACAGAAAAAATCTGGGGCGTGCTCGAAAGGGCTATCTTTCTTGTTCATCCAACGATCTAAATGTAACAGAAAAAAATTTGAGATATTCTGGAACGAGCTATCTGTCTTGTGCAACCAATCATCTGAATCTAACAAAAACATTGCCACCCCGGTGGCGCAGTGGTCTAAGCGATGGCCTCTGATCATTCGTCCGAACGGGGTCCGGGTTCGAATCCCGGTGAGGCATGGATGATGTGTTTGTCTTACGGCACTGGCTCTCTCCCTTCCCTGGAACCAGTGACCCTAAATTAGGGACGGGCGACTGCTTATAGCCCATTGAGTTGCTCACGGTGGTCGTTAAACCTCCAATCAAAACAAAAAACAACAACATTTTTTGACGTGCTGGATCGCACTTTCTGACTAGTTCATCCCAAGATACAAGTGTAACCGAAAAAATCTGGGATGTTCTGGAACGAGCTATCTGTCTTGTTCATCCAAAGATTTGAATCAAATAGAAAAAAATTGGGGATATTCTGGAACGAGCTATCTGCTATTGTTACCTACAGCTGTAGTCTACGCATACATATTTTTGTTGGCCCTCGTTTTTTATATCATCCACCATTTTATAGAATCCCTTACACCTCCCTCTTGAACAATATTCCCAAAGGAATGTCGTCCATTCTAAAGGATGACATTTTATTTTGGATAATTTTTTTTTGAACAAATGTATGTAATTGCGATTTATCTTAGAAAAAAAATATTTTCATTTTCTTTGAGATATGTTTTATTTTTTATTCCCAACTTGCAAATATTCTTTGAGAAAATGAGAAGCTTCTCTTCATCAATGTGAAGCTACGGTTTTCTCCTCGATATCTGTTTTTCTTTCCTATTATCATATTTCATTTTTTCTGTCAATTTTTGTCCAGCTAACACACGCGATTCATTATCAATCCTCACGCCACAGCGTAATTAGAATTCTGGGTCTTCATATGCTACTAGAGACCAATTTAGACAATAAGGAGGAAATAGCTATAGAAAAACAAATACTGTAACTCATGCACAAACGGTCGTTTACATCTTCTGAAAACGCACGCATGGAACCTATCTTCAGATGCTAAGAAAACAAGATAGCATTACTCTTTACCTCTCCTTGTATTGATAATCAAGAAAGGATGTGTATGAGATAGGCAGACAGTCAGAGCGGCATTTCCCAAACTCCAACAAATTTAGATATTTCATCGTCTATGCATAAAGCAAAGAGATCATAAAGATATGCTCTTTGTCGAAATAATATTGATTCAGTTTAAAAGACAAGAAATCGTTATTGATAAAATTATAATGGGCGGCATTTCTGTATGTTGGAGCCGTGAATGTGTAAGACTGCCAAATTTAAGAGCTTGCAATTTAATTTTCAGAAGTTGTCGAGAGACGAATGCCGTTATCATTCAGACCTTCGCACAAGAAAGTGTAGGTGCGTCCGATTAGCAGTCCGGAAATTAACTGACTGTTAAGCTAGTACAGAATGTCCCACTCGCTGCTTTACCCAAATGTTTATTCCTTCGCACAAGAATGTGTTGGTGCGTCCGATTAGCAGTCCGGAAATTAACTGACTGTTAAGCTAGTACAGAGTGTCCCACTCGCTGCTTTACCCACGTTTTTATTCCTTCGCCCAAGAAAGTGTAGGTGCGTCCGATTAGCAGTCCGGAAATTAACTGACTGTTAAGCTAGTACAGAGTGTACCACTCGCTGCTTTACCCAAGTTTTTATTCCTTCGCACAAGAAAGTGTAGGTGCGTCCGATTAGCAGTCCGGAAATTAACTGACTGTTAAGCTAGTACAGAGTGTCCCACTCGCTGCTTTACCCAAGTTTTTATTCCTTCGCACAAGAAAGTGTAGGTGCGTCCGATTAGCAGTCCGGAAATTAACTGACTGTTAAGCTAGTACAGAGTGTCCCACTCGCTGCTTTACCCAAGTTTTTATTCCTTCGCACAAGAAAGTGTAGGTGCGTCCGATTAGCAGTCCGGAAATTAACTGACTGTTAAGCTAGTACAGAGTGTCCCACTCGCTGCTTTACCCAAGTTTTTATTCCTTCGCACAAGAAAGTGTAGGTGCGTCCGATTAGCTGTCCGGAAATTAACTGACTGTTAAGCTAGTACAGAGTGTCCCACTCGCTGCTTTACCCAAGTTTTTATTCCTTCGCACAAGAAAGTGTAGGTGCGTCCGATTAGCAGTCCGGAAATTAACTGACTGTTAAGCTAGTACAGAGTGTCCCACTCGCTGCTTTACCCAAGTTTTTATTCCTTCGCCCAAGAAAGTGTAGGTGCGTCCGATTAGCAGTCCGGAAATTAACTGACTGTTAAGCTAGTACAGAGTGTCCCACTCGCTGCTTTACCCAAGTTTTTATTCCTTCGCCCAAGAAAGTGTAGGTGCGTCCGATTAGCAGTCCGGAAATTAACCGACTGTTAAGCTAGTACAGAGTGTCCCACTCGCTGCTTTACCCAAGTTTTTATTCCTTCGCACAAGAAAGTGTAGGTGCGTCCGATTAGCTGTCCGGAAATTAACTGACTGTTAAGCTAGTACAGAGTGTCCCACTCGCTGCTTTACCCAAGTTTTTATTCCTTCGCACAAGAAAGTGTAGGTGCGTCCGATTAGCAGTCCGGAAATTAACTGACTGTTAAGCTAGTACAGAGTGTCCCACTCGCTGCTTTACCCAAGTTTTTATTCCTTCGCCCAAGAAAGTGTAGGTGCGTCCGATTAGCAGTCCGGAAATTAACTGACTGTTAAGCTAGTACAGAGTGTCCCACTCGCTGCTTTACCCAAGTTTTTATTCCTTCGCACAAGAAAGTGTAGGTGCGTCCGATTAGCTGTCCGGAAATTAACTGACTGTTAAGCTAGTACAGAGTGTCCCACTCGCTGCTTTACCCAAGTTTTTATTCCTTCGCACAAGAAAGTGTAGGTGCGTCCGATTAGCAGTCCGGAAATTAACTGACTGTTAAGCTAGTACAGAGTGTCCCACTCGCTGCTTTACCCAAGTTTTTATTCCTTCGCACAAGAAAGTGTAGGTGCGTCCGATTAGCAGTCCGGAAATTAACTGACTGTTAAGCTAGTACAGAGTGTCCCACTCGCTGCTTTACCCAAGTTTTTATTCCTTCGCACAAGAAAGTGTAGGTGCGTCCGATTAGGTGTCCGGAAATTAACTGACTGTTAAGCTAGTACAGAGTGCCCCACTCGCTGCTTTACCCAAGTTTTTATTCCTTCGCACAAGAAAGTGTAGGTGCGTCCGATTAGCAGTCCGGAAATTAACTGACTGTTAAGCTAGTACAGAGTGTCCCACTCGCTGCTTTACCCAAGTTTTTATTCCTTCGCCCAAGAAAGTGTAGGTGCGACCGATTAGCAGTCCGGAAATTAACTGACTGTTAAGCTAGTACAGAGTGTCCCACTCGCTGCTTTACCCAAGTTTTTATTCCTTCGCACAAGAAAGTGTAGGTGCGTCCGATTAGCAGTCCGGAAATTAACTGACTGTTAAGCTAGTACAGAGTGTCCCACTCGCTGCTTTACCCAAGTTTTTATTCCTTCGCACAAGAAAGTGAAGGCGCGTCCGATTAGCAGTCCGGAAATTAACTGACTGTTAAGCTAGTACAGAGTGTCCCACTCGCTGCTTTACCCAAGTTTTTATTCCTTCGCCCAAGAAAGTGTAGGTGCGTCCGATTAGCAGTCCGGAAATTAACTGACTGTTAAGCTAGTACAGAGTGTCCCACTCGCTGCTTTACCCAAGTTTTTATTCCTTCGCCCAAGAAAGTGTAGGTGCGTCCGATTAGCAGTCCGGAAATTAACTGACTGTTAAGCTAGTACAGAGTGTCCCACTCGCTGCTTTACCCAAGTTTTTATTCCTTCGCACAAGAAAGTGTAGGTGCGTCCGATTAGCTGTCCGGAAATTAACTGACTGTTAAGCTAGTACAGAGTGTCCCACTCGCTGCTTTACCCAAGTTTTTATTCCTTCGCACAAGAAAGTGAAGGCGCGTCCGATTAGCAGTCCGGAAATTAACTGACTGTTAAGCTAATACAGAGTGTCCCACTCGCTGCTTTACCCAAGTTTTTATTCCTTCGCCCAAGAAAGTGTAGGTGCGTCCGATTAGCAGTCCGGAAATTAACTGACTGTTAAGCTAGTACAGAGTGTCCCACTCGCTGCTTTACCCAAGTTTTTATTCCTTCGCACAAGAAAGTGTAGGTGCGTCCGATTAGCTGTCCGGAAATTAACTGACTGTTAAGCTAGTACAGAGTGTCCCACTCGCTGCTTTACCGAAGTTTTTATTCCTTCGCACAAGAAAGTGTAGGTGCGTCCGATTAGCAGTCCGGAAATTAACAAACTGTTAAGCTAGTACAGAGTGTCCCACTCGCTGCTTTACCCAAGTTTTTATTCCTTCGCACAAGAAAGTGAAGGCGCGTCCGATTAGCAGTCCGGAAATTAACTGACTGTTAAGCTAATACAGAGTGTCCCACTCGCTGCTTTACCCAAGTTTTTATTCCTTCGCCCAAGAAAGTGTAGGTGCGTCCGATTAGCATTCCGGAAATTAACTGACTGTTAAGCTAGTACAGAGTGTCCCACTCGCTGCTTTACCCAAGTTTTTATTCCTTCGCACAAGAAAGTGAAGGCGCGTCCGATTAGCATTCCGGAAATTAACTGACTGTTAAGCTAGTACAGAGTGTCCCACTCGCTGCTTTACCCAAGTTTTTATTCCTTCGCCCAAGAAAGTGTAGGTGCGTCCGATTAGCAGTCCAGAAATTAACTGACTGTTAAGCTAGTAAAGAGTGTCCCACTCGCTGCTTTACCCAAGTTTTTATTCCTTCGCACAAGAAAGTGTAGGTGCGTCCGATTAGCTGTCCGGAAATTAACTGACTGTTAAGCTAGTACAGGGTGCCCCACTCGCTGCTTTACCTAAATTTTTATTCCTTCGCGGAAGAAAGTGTAGGTGTGTCCGATTAGCAGTCCGGAAATTAACTGACTGTGAAGCTAGTACATGGTGTCCCACTTGCTGCTTTACCCAAGTTTTTATTGATAACATCGTGAATAATTACAGTAATTCAATGATATTTGGTAAAAACATACCTATATCCATAGAAAATAGTACCATGGCATAAGAGATGTTGTAAATGTCCGCCCTGTGCATCGAGACAGGCTTGAACACGAGACTTCTATAGCCCATTGAGTTGCTCACGGTGGTCGTTAAACCTCTAATAATAATTAAAAAAAAACAAAAAAGCACGAGATTTCATATTTCGGAAAGTTCGCGACAGTTGCTCCTCCGTAATAGCTGCTGCCACTGCCTCGCAGATGTTCTTCAATTCCTGTTGGCGTGCTTATTGTGACCTTTGACATCGCGCATGTCAGATTCGCGATTTCCTGGGGTTAGTACATTTGTTTGTGTATCGCGAGGCTGATCGTATGCATTACGATGTCTTCCTGGTTAACTATACCCGAGCGTCTGTTTCTTGTGCGTATTTATTGGGAGAGTAAGTCGATAAAGAAGTTTCAGTGTGATTTTCGTAGGAAATTCGGATGTTGGACAGCATCAAGTAAACCGTGTATTCTACAACTGGTTAAGAAGCTGGAGGCCCATGGAACAGTACATGATTTGCACGGAATTGAGTCATTGTTTAGAAATCTCATGATTTCTAAATGAATGTGGCCACCTCGATCTCTTGACCTAACACCCCGTGATTTCCTTCTCTGGGGGTATCTCAAATCAGTGGTGTTTCGAAACAAGCCGACAACCCTTGAGGCATTGAAGAACAACATCTGCGAGGCAGTAGCAGCGATTACGCCGGAGCAACTTGCCCAACTTTTCGAAATATGAAGACTCGTGTTCAAGTTTGTCTCGATGCACAGGGCGGGCTCTTTCAACATCTCTTACAATATGGTTATGTTTTCTATGGATGACGGTATATTCTTAGCAAATACTATTCAATTACTGTAATTATTCACGGTGTTATTAATTAAAACTTCGGTAAAGAAACGAGTGGGACATCCTGTAGAAATCAAAGCTTCATTTTCAGGCTAAGTGTTCACATGGGGTTGTCCAGAATTCAGAGTTTCAAAAATACACTGTGTAAAACAAACAAACAAAGAAAAAACGAGGCACTTAGTTAAAATAGTCCGTCAACCGCTAAACTCGGCATGCAAAAGCTCCTGGATAGGCATGCAGATGATTAACGATTTGGCTAAAGTAAACTTACAGGTCTGTCTTAGCGTGCAGGAGAAAAACGCATCCCGGGATGCATGTAAGCCGCGTAGCTCACCTGCATTGGCCACTTTGATCCCTGTTGCAGTTGCGTCGACATCAGTGGCCGATGAGAATGCCGATACCACATTCCCGATGACAGTCGCAGTAGCTGAGCGAGCTTCAGATGGGACGCATCGTAGGCCTAAGGGAAGCCCGTTGCTCATGTCGACGTATGGGCAGTCATCTGAGTCGGAGCAATGTAGCAGTTGGACGGTGCGGGCAGCAGTGCATCAATGAGGAATACATACCTTCCACAAGGGCACCAAACGGCCCAGGGAAACAACTGCTCGGGAAGAATCGCGCGATAGTGAGAACAACCAGAACAACACAGATGGCATCGCTATCTACTATCTGAAGATATGTGTCATCCTTCACGGAGCATGCACTATAAAAACGTACCGTTAGAAAATGTGAGGCCTACATTATCGCTGAACTTTACAAAGGCTATCACTAACCATTAACATCGCAGCGCCATTTTGAGTGGTGCCATGACCTGAAAGTGTGGACTGCGTCTGAAAGGTACCGTATATATATTTCAGTGACGAATACTGCTTTTTCCTAGGAGAGGATGACCAACCCATGCGTGCATAGAGGAGGTCGGGCCAGGTCTCTGATCCGCTCTGCATTGTGGAGTGGCACACGGCCATCACACCTGGAGTTAAATCTTGGGATCTATATCTTATGATAGCCGGCTCCCCCATCCCCCTCGGTAGTGCTACGTTGTAAATTTCTAACACAGTGGTACATTGACGATGTCATGCGACCAGTTGTGTTGCCTTTGCTGTCACGTTCTCGGGGGTATTTTACCAGCACGATAACGCCAGCTCACTTACTGCTCAACACTCCCGTGAATGTCTTCGTGTTTTGGAAAGCTCCATGGGCAGCCAGGCTACCAGACCTCTCAACAATCGAACACGTAATGATGGGACGTGTATTGCAGCCATCCCGGAATTCCGATGAACTAACTCAGCAATTTGAGCGCGCCAGGAAGAATCTGCCATAGAAAAACAGCCGGCTGAAGTAAAACTCAATAACATGCCGGTTATCGGCATGCATCGCACCCAGAAGTGGGTGTACTATGTACCAGTGCTTAGACGGTTTCAACTCAATCCCAAGCCCGAAAGCTTGAAGCCGAACCCTCGGTCTGCATAACATTTTCTGCGGTTCGGGCTCGGGCTTTGAGAATGAGAGTGAGAAAATTCGCATCTTTTTTTAAATGCCATTTTGTATGATCTAGCGCACGAAAAGATTTTTGCACTTTCTAGTTGATAGAGTCTGGGTACGGAGTGCACTTTCTAGTTAATAATGCATTTTCTAGTGCACTTTCTAGTTAATAATGCACTTTCTAGTTAACAATGAGAAGTGCACTTTCTAGTTAATAGTTATAATAAATGCACTTTCTGTGTGGATGTGGGAATAAATGAAATGAAATTTCTTGTTAATAATGAGAATAATGATAATGAGAATAATGAGATTTCTAGTTAATAATGAGAATAATGAAAAATTTCTAGTTAATAATGAGAATAATGAAAAATTTCTAGTTAATAATGAGAATAATGAGAATATGAGAAGTGCACTTTCTAGTTAATAGTTATAATAAATGCACTTTCTGTGTGGATGTGGGAATAAATGAAATGAAATTTCTAGTTAATAGTGGGAATAAATAGTTGATAAAGCACTTTCCAGTTGATGGAGTCTGGGTACGGAGTACACTTTCTAGTTAATAATGAACTAATAATGCACTTTCTGAGTGCACTTTCTAGTTGATAGAGTCTGGGTACGGAGTACACTTTCTAGTTAATAATGAACTAATAATGCACTTTCTGAGTGCACTTTCTAGTTAATAATGCACCAATAATGCACTAATAATGCACTTTCTAGTTAATAGTTATAATGAGTGCACTTTCTGTGTGGATGTGGGAGGGTTTGGAAAAGTGCACTTTCTAGTCAATAGTTATAATGAGTGCACTTTCTAGTTAATAATAAGGAGTGTACTTTCTGGTTAATAATGCACTAATAATGCACTTTCTAGTTGATAGAGTCTGGGTACGGAGTGAGGACTTTGAAGAGCAATTTATTCCAGGCTTGTTCAGCAAATACTATAGGCCACGCATGAATGGATTTTTACGTACAAGAAAAATCTTCTTCAAACTATACATACTACAGTAGATAGTATATAGCACCCCGATGAAATCCCCCAAAGTAGTAGCTCCCTGCTTATTCTGTTGAGCAAAGTACGTTGACTGTATTGTCTCCCGGTCTTTCCGAATGTCTCGGCATCCGGAGACATTTCAGGGAGAACCGAATGTTCGAAGAAAATCACGGGGCTGTGCTACAGAAACATATAGACGTCACTTCCCCACTTCCCAGTACAGAAAGACATCAGTTAAT
Organism: Macrothele yani; assembly: GCA_039090855.1. NCBI lineage: Eukaryota > Metazoa > Arthropoda > Arachnida > Araneae > Macrothelidae > Macrothele > Macrothele yani. Next base: position 16,536,558 of record CM077013.1, on the reverse strand, counting down.
TGCAGGGGGAGGAGAGAGTGAAAGTCTGGAAGAGGAAATTCCTTTTATTAATGCCCAGACAGGTTGGTCATATTTTCGGGCTCGTTCTGACCTGGGCTCTATGTTGGAATAGAAACTTCGGGCTCGAACTGACTCGGGATGACACACGTCGGGTTCGAACGGGCTCGGGGTGACATACCTCGGTCTCAGACGGCTGACGTAACTCGTGCTCAGAGGGGGTCAGGCTTATAAGCTTCGGGCTCGGACGGGATGGGACTGGCATACCTCGCTCTCAGACGGGCTGGGGCTAACGTAAGTTGGACTCGGACGGGCTCGGGATAATATGCCTCGGTCTCGGACAGGCTGGGGATGACATACCTCGGGTTCTTAAAATTGAGCTCGAGGTCAGCACTGCTAGGTACTTTCCTGTTACACTTATAAAGCCGTTATTACGCAATAAAGAGCCATGTTGCTGTTAAAGGTAATAACATCTTTATCTTTACATCCTCATTACACGTGAAGAGTTTCAGGACTATCACAAACCGTGTATTTTAATTAAAATGCTGTCTAGATAGATGTCAATATATTAATGTAGAGTTATTAATGCAAAAAACAACAAAACAACATGGATTTTCAAATCATACCTTAAATCATACCTTTAAATGTCCTTTGGATAACTGCTTATCACAAATCTTAATATGGCGGCACTTAAAGTGAAATGATATATCTTTTCGGATTATAAGATTTTGAGAATGTACATAAATACTGTACGATAATGCATAATTATCCATGGCAGTAAGATGTACTGCCAAAAAACTACAGTTACCCACCAAAAGCACTAAACTACAGTTTTCTGGTTTTGGTGGGTTTCTCTACGCCGCTTCCTGTTCAATTACGCGACATTCAAAGATTTTAATTTTTCAATATTACTAATGATCCCATTGTTATTGCAAGTCTTAAGTGCAACTCTTGGCTATTGACTGCAGCATAAATGTTGGGTGGAGTTTTGAATAGCTTTTATGTCTGAAAATTATTCGGTAACCAAAAGATGAATCCTTTATTTATGGAAATTACAGAATCATTCGTCATGTCAAAGCGTTTCAGAATCTGTTAAAACCATTGCTGTATAATTCGAAAGTATCAATATAGCCATCTCGCAACATTATTTTTCAACCATGCGCGAGAGCCAAAATATTATTTCTTTGACAAATCATTTGAAAATTTCAAAGTAGTTTTTCCACAAAACACGTTTTGAAAATTTGTTGTGATCGTACTTTGAGTCGCTCCATCGTTTATCTAAGAAACTCATATGTATATTGTGGTGGCCAATTGCTGAAATAGGCATAAGCTGAAGTAAACCTTGAGAACAAGATGCAGTGATAAATTTATCAGGTCTATGGTATAACGAGAAACGTGCGTGCTGAAAACATGAACGTTTTTGTTTTCGTATTTCTACGATGATCTTGAAATGGACCGGACTTATTGATAAAAGAACTCACCTTCGAAAATTGAAATATTAGGTCGTTTGAGAAATAAGTGAACATCTTTAATCTTACCATAATTCCTGTAATAGCAAAGCAAGGATCAAAATATTTGAGAGTAGTTTTTCATAGTTATTCTCGTTATGAACAGAACGTTCCTAAACTGTGGTCAGTTCACAAATACCTTTAACTGCCAGTGTCATTAAGTCTGCAGAAAAACTCTGTGATTCGGAGGTTCAAATGCGTTTGTTGCTGTAGCGAGTACGATTGTTTTGACAAAAAGATAAAAACAGTTCCATCTCATGCAAAAATTTCCGAAATGGTTATCTGGGCTATTACGAGTTTGAAGGAACGTGAAGGCTCTTCCCTGCAGACCATCAAGAAGCACGTTGCTACTAATCACAAAGGGGATATTGAACGTCTCTCTCCTTTTCATCAAAAAGTACCTCAAGCAGTTGTCAGTTGTGCTCTTGTTCAGACTAAAGGAAAGGGTGCAACTGGGTCGTTTAAGTAGAGTGGACAAAAGACAGGATTTTGTACGATCAGCATCCAAGGTCAAAGCAAAGAAACCAGCAACCAAGAAGGAGGGTTCTTCATCCTAAGAAAACCACCAAATCTGCTGAGAAGAAAAAGGCATCTGCCAAAAAAGTCTCTGTATAGAAAACAAAACTGCTGGAAAATGGCTCCAGCAAAGAAAGTAGCAAAAGTCAAGACCTCTAAAAAAGCAGTGAAAGACACGAAGCCCAAAAGTACCAAGCCCAAGAAAGCTAAGGCTACAAAGAAAGCAGCAGGTAAAACAGCAGATAAGAAGTGAAGAATCCACCAGATTAAAAGAGGGGAGGAGTTGTCAAAACAGTTGAAATCACAGGTTCGTATCTGGTAAATAGGGTGGGTAGGACAGTTCCACCCAACTGTTCTGTTCAATGAACTGCTAAACAATCTGCTAAACAATCTGGGGCCGTATGCTATGACAGTACGTTCTTGTGTACGAGGAGAGGTCCCTGTGTGTATGATGTCACGGTGTCTATGCCGTTATAAGATCCTCTAGAAACGACTTACACCGTTCGGATATCATGGTGACGTTCTCTTCAGATCCCAAAAATATGTCATGAGAATGTTCGTCGAGAGAAATAACTTGCGTTAAGTCAGAAAATGTTCAACGAGAAATTTACATGAAAACACAGAAACCCAATGCGAAGGTAAGTTAGAGGTACTGTATAGGTCGCACATTATGTACACTTTTTCTGTGTATTTGCGGGTGCTGTGAAATGTGTCAAAATTTGGTTATAGGTATAGAATTGACCATATTTTTCTGAGTAAATTCTTTCAAATTTTCAGTAATTTTTGGGTGACTGTTGGAAATTTCATGCGAATGTTCTTTCGTCCTCCCGCATATCTATTCTCCACAAGAACATTTTCAGTTTTGACGAATTTTCGAGTTTCAGCCGCACATTTTGCAAGATAAACTCTACGATATGTTGCGATGCATATCCAAGGCTAAATTTCTCGTTCGTTCCATGGGCGGAGGAAACACTGTTGGCAGCAAATATTACTTTAAATTTCCCTACGGAATCATTGTGGCTAACACTTGTTGAGCGGTATTAGTTACATGAATAATGGGATGATTTGGGATACCTGTTTTCTGCTTTTAAAACGCCTTTTCAAATTCGCACAAGGTGTACATCGAAAGCAGCGTTATGCAAATGCCACGTTGTATTTTCGTTTGCAAAAACATCGCAGTAGATTCCCTGTGCGTCGTGTGTTCGAGAAAACAAATCGTTACAGGTTCTGAGAAATGCGTCGTTTGAAACAAATAAAAGGTCAGACGAAAAACGGATTTTAAAGTAGATACTTTACTGTCATAATGTGATGGGAAAAGCCTCCCTTTAGCTCCCCTCATTATTTAAACGACCCGGGAAGAAAGAAAAAAACTTTCTAAGGAAACTGAACTCATGCACGTTTTTCGATTAAAGAAAATGCGTAGTCACTCTATTCAGTGAACTGAATTATTCTGGGAAATATTTGCTTTACGCACTGCTGCGGAGTTCTACGGCTTTTATTAGGGCGCATTTAAACTCATTTGCAAGGCATGAGCTTTATAGGAAGACTATAATATCACTGCACGTCTTGAAGGTTCCATTTCCGTGAATTTAAACGAAATTTATACTTTTCTCTAATGCTCTGGGGAAACCCTTATAGCATTGTGGCACTCTGGCACTATTTTTCTGTAGAAGACGAAACGTTTCGCCAACGTAAATAAATTTACCTTATTTCACTCAATTTACTTCTTTGGCATGTATAATGGATGAGGAAAAACAATATATTCACAGTATAAACATCAACTTTAGACCTTATTAATACACTTCACGTCAGCAACTTATTCTGTTCAGAACAAAATTTCTCATCTGTTTCGTGCAAAAGATGTAGTAAAAAATTTAGCACCCTCCTGTGCCACATCAAGTACTTTCGCTGTTAACTTTCACATCCAGTAACTAAACAGCTATCCGATAGCTATAGGTTGGAAATTTCGCCCGGTTTAAAGAAATCCCGTGTTATGAAATTGCCAAGACTCAATACACTCTAAAAAAAAATTCTGAAATTCCTGACGTGAAGTGTATTAATAAGGTTGCCGAAATGGCATTTCGGCAAATGAATGTCTGACGGCAGGTTCGCTGTCTTTTGTAGGCTGGACCGAATTACGGCCCATGTGCGTGCGTGCAACATGCTCATTTGTACATCTAATTTCTATGTTGCTACTTTACATAGTTGTTTTTATATTTATGAGACACTTAAAATTACACTATTTCACTTTGTGGTGTTCTTTTCACACAATCCGGTCATCTCGATGGATCGAAACGTTTGTTGTAGGGCTATGTCTAATTAGGTACCACTTCAGCTTCCTACCTATATTCGCATTGCGTTCACGGCGCAAAGTCGACTGTCTCTATATTTATGCGACGCACCTTATATATCGATACCTGCAAACCAGTTTAAAAACAATATCATACAGGTGGTACGATAAAAACGAGAGGAGCAAAGTCTCTGTGATTGACAAGGACCAAGTACATAGACTTGTGAACGAAGAAAAAATATTAGGATGAGTTCCGTAGTCTGCTAATATGAAGTATGTGCCACAATAACCAACTTTCATGAATATGCTACCCACAATATCCGATCTCTCTACAGAATTTCAGAATCATTTCCTTTGACAGATGATTGAAATTTTACAATTAATCAAACCTCAAGTATTTCCGCGAATCGCTCCTATTACCGGAATATTTTCGTCATATGGATACGGAAAAAGTGAGAACGGAGTTTTTCCGTTAATATAGGAAAGGAATTGCGGAAAGGTTTCTGAAAATTTAGAATTTTCCGTTAACACATCTTGAAAACGGAAATTTACCGTCAATATAAGAAAGGTATTGCGGAAAGGTTTCTGAAAATTCATAATTTTCCTCGCGTATCAAAAATTCGTGAAATTTAGGTTTCTTTCCGTCATTTCACGGAAAAGGAGTAACGTACGACAGAGGCACGTGTCAAGACGACAAATCTGCAGTGATATATTCTGTCCATGTAGTTTAGTTGGGAGAGCAACTTACCCCGGAGTGAGGGGGCGCGGTTCTGTCATTGACAAATTTGTGTTTTCTCATTTTCGCCCGAAAGTAAAAACGGATGTACTCGCCTTTGGGTTCCTCGAAAAATGTATGATGTTTTTTCCACACATTGTCTGGAATTAATGAAAAAAAAAATTCATACTTCGCTTCCAAAAAAAAAAAAAAAAAAAAAAAAGAAAAGAAAAGAAAAAAAGAGGGGAATGGTGTGACCTACTACAGAGATAAAGCACGTGTCAAGACGTTAAATCTGCAGTGATATATTTTGTCCGTGTGGCTTAGTTGGGTGAGCAACTTACTCCGAAGTGAGGGGGCTCTGTTCGATCTCATCACGAACAAATTTGTGTTTTCTGAGGGGGCGCGGTTCGATACCCTCACGCATAAATTTGTTTTCACATTGGCGCCCGAAGAAAATGTGTGATGTTTTTCCTTTATAATTTTTCTTAAAATGTTTGACGTTTTTTCCACACATTGTCTGGAATTAATTGGAAAAAAATCTTACTTCGCTTCAAAAAAAAAAAAAAAAAAAAAAAAAAAAAAAAAGTGGGGAATGGTATGACATACTACAGAAATAAAGCACGTGTCAAGACGACAAATCTGCAGTGATATATCCTGCCTGTTTAGCTTAGTTGGGAGAGCAACTTACTCCGGAGTGAAAGGGAGCTAGTTCGATCCCCGTCACGGATAAATTTATACTTTCACACAAAGGTTGTATCAGAAATATGCTTCGTTAATTCACGAAAGGAATCATGGAAAGTGGCTCGTGAATTTCAGAAATTTTTTTACAGCGTATAAGCAGTTGTCCGTTCCTAATTTAGGGCCAATGGTTCCAGGGAAGGAACAGATCCAGTGCCATACGGCAAACGCAACATGCATACCTCACCGGGATTCGAAGCCCAACCCATCATGGACGAATGGTCAGAAACCAGGCTTAGACCACTGCGTCACGTGACCGTAGCAGCAGGGGCTATGCAGCTGGTACCAAACAGAGCAGAAGCTTTTGATTATCGCAAGATTTAGAACACGTCGTTTAACAATTCGTGCTCGAGCACTTGTATGCTCTGACGGTGGATCTTTTAAATATTTTCAATTACGTAACTGGAAGGAATGCCATTAACAGCATTTAGTCGTATTAATAAATGGTTAAATGAATTTATAAATTACTTTTCTATCTAACTTAATGCCACAGGCATTTATACCTCATTATTGAGAACGCTCTAAACGAAAAGGGAAAAAGGACAGGAGTAAAAAGGAAAAAGAATTCACGTGAAACCTCTCACTTTTTCTTGCTGTTATCAGATTCTAGAACATAACGGACATTACGATCAAATCTACTTAAAGCGGTCGGACTAAAATAGCAACTTATAATAGCAAATGGGAATTCATAAGACAGAAACCATTCATCAATTCACGGCCTGGTCTTGTCCAGTCGATGTTTCCTACTGTAAATTGGATACATTATTCCAGGCGGTCACTGGCGCCGCGATAATATGCAATCAAATGAGGTCCATAAAGATTTATGAACTGACGATAGGTCACGTGAGCGAAAGACATCGCTTTTGTTCGAAAGGACTTGGATAAGTAAACCTAATCCATTTTTATGTTGAAACGCGGTGTGATATCCATAAAGCAAAGCACTCAGCAGAACGCAAAAAATAAAATAGACATAACGAACGAGGATATAGACAAAAATTCAGCCAGATTAAGATGTGCACCTTTAAATTATTATTCATTGTATAATTTCAGAGGCATATTTTATAAAGAAACTGCGGATTGTACATTCATCGATGCGTGTGAATAATTTCCGTTACGGATTATTTTAAGTTCTGTATTTTAAGAGTAGCTTATATATGCATACAGCTTCTCCTGTCAATCCCGCCTTCCCGTGATTTGGATACCCGCAGGGCCATTATGGGACATTATGGTCAATCCTACTCGCAACGGACTTCAAAACAAATTAATAAATGTGTAAAACTTGGCTGGAGTGCATTTGGATAAAACAGTACCATTTTCAAGAACAACTTACTATTTTATATTAAAAGAAAATTGATTAATAGATGCATCAGGTTAATCTATGCATCCTTCCAGTGCTTAAATATGGAGCGGAGACATGGACCTTAACTAAAAAAGATATCCAAAGACAATGCATTCAATTGAAAGAAGCATGGGGAGATGCATGCTTGGCATAACTAGGAAAGATAAGAAGAGAAACTCTTGGATGGGTAAAATGACAAGAATGCAAGACATCATGATCAGAGAAAAATCCCTGAAATGGCAATGGGCTGGACATATTGCTAGAAGAACGGACCACTGATAAACAACCGAAATTTTAGACTGGATTCCAAAGGATAGGAAAAGACTCAGAAGAAGAAGACCATATGGGAAATAGATGGATGAAATTCGAAAGCATGCGGGAGTGATATAGAGGAGACTGATTTAAGACAGACCGCTGTGGCTGAAATGTGGGAAGACCTTCATCCAGCAGTGGATTGATAATACACTACATACATATATACAGTATATACTGTACTGAATTAATATTTGTAGGTTAGGATTGCTGTAAGAAAAGTGAATCAAATTTAAATCATGATAAAACACTTAAATTTATATTTTTATTTTGCTACATTTCAATTACATGCGAAATTAGATATCCAAAATTATGTATTGATTATTTATTGTTTCACAGGTTTGTTTTATGAATTTCATCAAATGTCAATATACTAAAAATATTTTGATATTTTTTTTTTTTGCCTTCCAGAAATAAAAAAGAATATTTCAAACAATTTTATTTTTAGTTAATACAGCCCATTGACGAGGATTAGGAACATCAAATAGAAGTCGTCGCTCATTTACCGTTTATAAGTGAGTCACGGAAAAATTCTGGGTTCGATTCCCGGTGGAGGCCGATGAGAATTTTTCCGTGACTCACTTATAAACGTGGAATGAGCGATCACTTCTATTTGATGTTCCCAATCCACGTCAATTGTTTGTATTAATTATTCTTCGCCTCCTAGTTAATTGTTCAGTTGCTGCTTACCATCTTTGGTGAATAACCAGCATTGTGCGGGGCTCCAAGAAGCAATCTGCCATTTGGCTTGGCAGTTAGTCGTATGTGAGTCTGGAGGAATTAGAGGCCGCTGTGGTGCAGTGGTAGCATGTCCGGCGCGTAACTGGAAGACCCTGGGCTCGATTCCCGGTGGCTGCCGATGAGAATTTTTCCGTGACTCACTTATAAACGTGGAATGAGCGATGACTTCTATTTGGTGTTAATATTTATTTTTTAGACCTTACAATGATATTCTTCTAATTTATGCATTTCTCATACATATTCCAGTACTGGAAATTATTATGTTCAATCCAACTCTCGTCATCAATGCATTATTTGTCGATAAACGGTAAAATAAGATACAATGCTGACAATGATTTTATCTTTCCAATGACATTTTATGCGGATCATTTTCATACAGTTATCATTAAGATTATACGCAATGGAAAATACCTAAAATATCCATTATCGCATTTTTTTAAATCAAATTATAGGAATTTTTGGTTTTTATCAATTATAGGAATTTCGTTTTTATCAAATTATAGGAATTTGTGAAAAGATACAAAATTGATACAGTGACCAAAAATTTCAACATTATGATACAGCGTAATGAGTTGGTTCAAACTTATCACGGAATAGTGTATGGTACAGAGTATCTACAATGAAAAACGGCATATCAGATGTAGAAGTTATGATGATATTTCTATCAGTACCATCAGGCGGTATGCTTGCAATATTGGCGAAACATGCGGCATGACATCGCGGCATCCATGCATGCACGATCCGAGTTGTGTTCCGTGGCACATCTCACCATTCTTCTTCTGGCGGAAGTTGCCGTATATGTGATGGATCCTGACGCTGTGTCACAAAGAACGTCAAAAAGTGTCCCAGATATGCACAATAAGCGAAAAATCTGGCAACAAGGCTGGTCATTCTATGCTATTTACATTACGTCGACATTTGTAGGGGGAAGACAGACATACAGGGACGTGAATTGTCATGTAAAATGCATTAAACATGTCGCAGATGTAGGGAGGACAAAGAGGTTCCAGAATGTTAATATTTACGTTAACGATGCTGTAAGAGTGTTTCTCTGATGAACACCAAAGGTGATCGGTTGTCGAAACTTATGACACCACACGCTAATAATTCCGACCGTGCGGGAAGTGTGGTGTTGTTGAAAATATGGTAGGTCCTCGTTCTGTCTTTGGTAACGCCATAGCCGTATATATGCGTTGTGGACATGCAAACAGAAGCGGAACTCATCGGGGAAGATGACTTGGTGAGATTTCTCGTACAACATTACTGCGAACGTTCATAGCGGTGACGAAATATCAGAGGCACATGATATAATGGACGTCATACATCCAGCTTCCATAAACCGTCGGCTGATGATCCTTCCGGAGATCTGAGTAGGTAATGGCGGATCCATGTTCCTTTGTTTGGCAGTAAATGTGGAAGAGGGTTTTGTGGTTACTTATATGTCCGAATGAGGCGATATTCTAACTGTAACGAGGAGATAGATGGCGACGGATGGAAGTACCCTACTTATTCCATTATAGTAAAAACCGTGCCAGCACGACCAATTTACGTACCTATTCGGTGTGCTGAAAGGCGCACCTCACAGATCCAACTGTAGCCGCTGTCAATTGTCCCCAAATGTTCACACCACTGCCTCCTGCCTTGTGTGGCATGACTACAATGCATTAGCACACAACTCAGCATTAACTGACATCATAAAAATATCAGTATCGTCGATCCCGCCAGGGTGTTAGTCGGCTATACATTAATCTCTGATCTGGTCGCTATAACTGGAATACCATGATACCGTTGGTCATAGCAAGAAAAATACAGAGCGGGGAACAGAAACGTAGAGGAGAGAAGGACGGAACAATGTTAGGTGTATAAGCAACTAATGCGTTATGTGGTGTATAATGAATTTGCTTTATTTGCTTTCCGCTAAGCTAATTATAATGAATAAGCTCTTTCTACCAGCTAGCTAATGATAATAATGAAGCTTTCCTACTGAGCTAAGTATAATGCTTCTGCTACTGAATGGTATGCTTGTACTAAGCTTCAAATAGTGAATTCAAATGGGTGTTGTTACTAGTTAATTAAGAACATGAATAAAGTCTCCTGCTAGTAGTGTAGTAATAATATTGAACAAACTTATAACTGGTAGTAAAGTTGTAGCAGTAATTAGAATGAATAAAGTCTTAACGCTGGTTGTTAATGGTAATAAACTAATGACATAAACCTAACAGATAGACAGAGGTCTGACAAAAACTATTAATTGAGAAAGACGTACTTACTACAAAGCTCTTTTATTATGTAACTCTTGGTCATCCAAAGCACACACACACAACTTGTTTCACAATAATGAAGAATCAAACTAATCACATAGAACGAAACTCTCTCCTTCACAACAACAACGCTCCTCTAGTATAACAACAAACGATCTCCCTATAACAACAAAAGCTCTCCTTATAACAACAAAATCTCTCCTTCGCTATCGATGAACGCGCCTATATATACTGGCTACCACCACGTCACGACTTACACTCATTGCCAGATCTCATTCATCGGGTGAAATAATATTTCGTTCAGTAAGAAGATAATTTACATAGTAAAATAAAATAACCAGAGATAGTAAAATCAAAAGGAAAGTGAATATAGAGTATACGTTACAGGTGAAGTTATCACTTGCCTAACATACCCTAATTTATGCCAGACAGCTGATAAAAGGGAAGTTCTGAGACGTAAATATACTCGTATAAATATTGTTTCCTAGACGCAATGTACGTTCTTGAGCGATTTTTTCCTTATGATACTCTATTATACGTAGATCGTTTGTTTATGTGCTATATCATCATCATCATCATCATCATCATCATCATCATCATTTTCAACCATTATCAATCCACTGCTGGACGAAGGTCTCCCCAAGTTTCCTCCACAACGGTCTGTCTTGTGCCAGTCTCCTCCATGTCACTCCCGCATACTTTCGAATTTCATCCACCCATCTTCCATGTGATCTTCTTCTGGGTCTTTTCCTGTCCCTTCGAATCCAATCTAAAATTTCGGCTGTCCATCGATGGTCTGTCCTTCTGGCTATATGCCCCAAAAAGGGCCATTTTCTGAGATTGATATTTTGTTTGCAGGGGAGTGTAATCAATTATTTTATTTTCTCTGATCTCATAGCATCATAATGAGTATACTTTAAACAGTGGTGTCACTGGTAACAGCGCTACCTATGTTTCTGATGCCTGAGATCACGGCGCTGTTGCTTATGTGGTATAGAGACACCTGTACTATTCATGGTACTCAGATGTCGACGCAAAGCTCGTCCATTAGGGGTGTTTTAATTTTTATATCCATGATTGTACTAAAATTTCATTAGAGTTCATCTGCGTATGTCTAAGCAAATGGTTTTAATGTTCACACGTGCTAAATTTGCTGAGTAGTTTTACTTTTCCAGTTACCATCGTGCGACGGACCAACGGACTTCTTAATTTTGTTCGCTCGCTTAAGACAAACAAACGAACAAACCGAAAAGTCCGTCGAAAGATAGATCGTGAGAATAGTCCTTTATATTTTCTGTCTATCTACTTTTTCTTACCACTCATTGAAGATGGCACATTACTAGAAGTTTCATATTCCATATTTAATCTGTCATGATAAACCGTATATCGATTGCTTAATGTTAGTAGCCATTATGCAAGAAGAGCCATGGTTTGTGCTTTTGTCACCTCATCTCAGATGACAGCCCGTTTGAATTGGTACAAGGAACATCGTTCGTGGAACCAAAATCCACTAACTAGTGTTTTTACGGATGAGTCGAGATTCAATGTGAAGCTGATTCTAGGCGTGATTTCCTCTAGAAAGGTTCAGAAACTCGTAATTTGCTCTCGGACATCATACAAAAAGATATTTTTGGTGACGGTAGCTTAGTAAATTGAGGTTGCAACGACCACCACTGGCTCAGATTCCAAGTTATACCACACCACCTGACCAACTATGAGCTGCCAGAGGGACTGTAATTTGGTTATGAATAAAAGCAGAAAATTCATGGTACCACACAATTAGACAGCCGTCAAACATAAGAACAATTTCTTTACTTACAGGCGAAACGAAGTCAACTCTAGTCTAAATTTAGTTACAAAAACTAAAATTACAAATTTAAATTTAAATATATATACTCAACACTTTATCCCCAGAGGAAGAGAGAGAGAGAGAAAGAGAGAGCGCAGGAAGGTGTTAGCTGACTTCAAAATTAAAAAGAAGACTCTCCCATCATCCGCAAAAGTGCAACGAAATAGTGTATAGACAATCTACGGAAGCATAGTAGAAGCACCTTGGTTTCTCCAGTTACAGGAGCATAATAAAAGCATCTTGAGTCTATGGATGAACAGTACCTAATGGGTAGATAGCCCACTGGATCATAATACCGTAGAGTTTGGGTCTTCTACGGGCCAACACAACTCGGAAGTCATCCTCCTTAAACCCTCACTGATTTCTTCCCTAAGAACGGTGCTCTCTTTCTTATATTCGATAGGCCATCAGGTAGCAGCAGCAAGAGCATACGACACCCATCTCTATCCACTAAGGTTCCAAGTAAGAACAAGAAGGTGAAAGTAAAGAGACATCCTTTTCAAACCACACCGAAGGGAAAGAGTGAGAGAGCGTCATACACGTCTCAGTTCACACGCAAGCAAGAGTGTCACACATAATCGAGAGAGGGAGGACGATAATTTACAAGAGCTCTGCTTTACAGAGCGACATCAAACACAGAACCAGACAACATGTAGAATTTAGCGTTCCAAAAGTCCGCTGTCATCACCCTCAAAGATTGACACCGCACTACATCAAGCAGGAAGCTGTCATAAAACCACATTTCGCGATTTAAAAGACTTTACAAGAGGTCGTAATACCTGACGTCCGCACACCCCTTTACAACTTTGACGGCTGCAATTTTACTGGTCAACTCTTGAAATGCTCGATTCAGTCTTTTCCGAAATGGTGGTTCTCAATTTTCTTTTGTGGGTGATAACGCTCGTCCACATAGAGCTCATCTCACCGATGATTTCTTTGGGAGCGAGGATATTCGAAGGATCATCTCGATAGCCAGGCTTTCTGGATCTGAGCCCCATCGAGCATGCGTCGGATGTCTTCTGGAGATAAGTTGTAGCTTGTAAGCCGTCTTCCAGAACCTTTCATAAGCTACGTATTAAGGAATGAAATTCATTGGCTCCAAAGCTCATCAGCAACATTGCCATTAGCTGACTTCTATTTGCGTAAATTGTTTGTCGGTAAGTGTAGACCATATTCCGAATTAACCATCTTGTTGGATGAAATATGACATCCCGGTTTGGAGACACACATGCCTATGTTCATGCACAGTCAAAAATTTGTACATATTATTATATTTCTGTAGGTAACCTGATTTCCCTGGTTCCCTGTGTTGGTTCTTTACACATTTCCCCTTACGTATTTATTTCTTTGTAAAAGGACGGAAGCAAGTCGATGCTGAATATCACATAACACAACAATAACTTTGCCCACCCATTGGCGCAATGGTCGAACAGCTGGCTTATGACAATTCGTACGAGATGGCTCCGGGTTCGAATCCTGGTGAGGCATAGATATTGTGTTTGTCTTACGGCATTAGCTCCCTCCGTTACCTGGAACCAGTGGCACTAAATTAGGGACGGGCGACTGCTTATATAAGACTGCTTATACCTCATTGAGTTTCTCACAGTTGTTCTTAAACTCCTAAACAAACAAACAAATTACAATAACTTTATTCACGAATAGCTCTGCGTACATCTCCAGTAGTCGTTGACTCCTGCTTTATGGCCATAGACGGATATCCACATTGCATTTACTCACCACGGGGTTTGCTTGCTCACTGCCAGGACGGAGAGTTGCGAGCGCCCAACCTGCACACCCACAATTCTGGTTTTTGTGCGTTGAGGGAGCTGCACGTCCACTGAGGCAAAGCCAACTCGTTGTACACGTTTTTCTGATCTGTCCCCCTCTCTTAGGATCAAGCATTTTGCAATAAAGTTTGCCTTTGTTTGAGTCCAAAAGAGAGAAATTGAGAGAGAAAGGGAGTTCTTTGAGTCCAAAAGAGAGAAAGTTTTCTTTGAGTCCAAAAGAGAGAAAAAGAGAGAGCAAGAGAGAGAGATTGAGAGAGAGACAGAGACAGTGAGAGAGACTGAGAGAGAGAGACAGAGACAGTTTAAGAGAGAGAGAGAGAGACAGTGGGAGAGAAAAAGACAGTGAGAGGAGAAAGTGAGAGAGATAGAGAGAGAGACGAGACAGTGAGAGAGACTGAGAGAGACTGAGAGAGAGACGGAGACAGTTTAAGAGAGAGAGAGAGAGAGTGGGAGAGAAAAAGACAGTGAGAGGAGAAAATGAGAGAGATAGAGAGAGAGACGAGACAGTGAGAGAGACTGAGAGAGAGACAGAGACAGTTTAAGAGAGAGAGAGAGAGAGAGAGTGGGAGAGAAAAGACAGTGAGAGGAGAAAGTGAGAGAGATTGAGAGAGAGACAGAGACAGTTTAAGAGAGAGAGAGAGAGAGAGAGAGAGAGAGTGAGAGAGAAAAAGACAGTGAGAGGAGAAAGTGAGAGAGATAGAGAGAGAGACAGAGACAGTGAGAGAGACTGAGAGAGAGACAGAGACAGTTTAAGAGAGAGAGAGAGAGAGTGGGAGAGAAAAAGACACTGAGAGGAGAAAGTGAGAGAGATAGAGAGAGAGACGAGACAGTGAGAGAGACTGAGAGAGAGACAGAGACAGTTTAAGACAGAGAGAGAGAGAGAGTGGGAGAGAAAAGACAGTGAGAGGAGAAAGTGAGAGAGATAGAGAGAGAGACGAGACAGTGAGAGAGACTGAGAGAGAGACAGAGACAGTTTAAGAGAGAGAGAGTGGAAGAGAAAAAGACAGTGAGAGGAGAAAGTGAGAGAGATTGAGAGAGAGACAGAGACAGTGAGAGAGACTGAGAGAGAGACAGAGACAGTTTAAGACAGAGAGAGAGAGAGAGTGGGAGAGAAAAAGACAGTGAGAGGAGAAAGTGAGAGAGATTGAGAGAGAGACAGAGACAGTGAGAGAGACTGAGAGAGAGACAGAGACAGTTTAAGACAGAGAGAGAGAGAGAGAGAGTGGGAGAGAAAAAGACAGTGAGAGGAAAAGTGAGAGAGATAGAGAGAGAGACGAGACAGTGAGAGAGACTGAGAGAGAGACAGAGACAGTTTAAGAGAGAGAGAGTGGGAGAGAAAAAGACAGTGAGAGGAGAAAGTGAGAGAGATTGAGAGAGAGACGAGACAGTGAGAGAGACTGAGAGAGAGACACAGTTTAAGAGAGAGAGCGAGTGGGAGAACAAAAGACAGTGAGAGGTGAGAGTGAGAGAGATAGAGAGAGAGAGAGAAACGTCATGTTGTTACAATAAAGTCTTGAGTTTCAATAAGTTTTTATGAGTCTTATGATCATGTGTGCCCTAAGTGGCGCAGTGGTCTAAGCGCTGGCTTCTGATGATTCTTCCGAGATGTGTCCGGGTTCCAATCCCGGTAAAACAGGGATGTTGCTTTTATTTTACTGTACTGGCTCTTTCCCATTCCTGGAACCAGTGGCCCTAAATTAAGGACGGGCGACTGTTTATAAATCCATCTAGTTAATCACGGTGGTCGTTAAAATTCCAACAACAATAACAATAACAACAAAAAATGTTCATGTGTAATGCGCATTTACATACGAATTCTCTGTATTCCATCACACGATTTTCTTTTTTTTTTCCAAAAATTCTTTTGAGGCTACATTGAATATGAAGTTACCTTGTTGTCATGGCAACGATTTCTTTCGTACCTTTCCCTTAAATAAAAAAAAATATTCAAAGTCATTAGAAAAATGCAATTTGTACATGTTTTTTTACAGCAATAAATCTACGAATGTTTCAAATAAATTAGTCATCGGAAGTAAATGCTTGGTTCTGCAATTCGTTAAAAGAAATCCTTGCGAATATTGTTAAGCACACTATGTGCTTTATTTCATGCATTGTAATCACACTGAGAAGAAATAAAGTTGCAATTTCCAATGCTACTTAATTTAAAACACTCCATACGTAAATGACATCATTATTTGCGCTGGTGAGACGTGAATCGAAATAAGGGAGCGATTAGCAACAGTTTTAAGAGCTTCAGATGGGTGCATGACGTCCGTTATTTCGAACCATCTATCACCCCGTTTAAAAGACAATTTGGCATAATGGCATTGAAGAGCACCCATAACGAGGGGCCATTAGAACACCCGATTGTTAAAAGGAGCTCACATGCAGCGAAAAATCGAAATCCACCTGAAAAAATGACCAAGTGGCGCGTGACTCGATTAAGGAAAATCTTTCGTACGGAATATTTTTCCACCCACTCGCATCAGCACGTGGGCATTGAAGCTCGATGTGGGCAGTTTTTATGCCCATTGGGAACTACTGTAATGTAATCTAGTGAAAAGCCGATCGCAGGCAATCAGTTGTGGTGACATTTTGCCTCAGACACGCAGTTGTTGCTATTCCTTCCGTACCGTCACAAAACCGGGCGTGATCGGAATGCACAAGACAGACGCCGACGTGAAAAAGCACATATTTTTTCCACTTTCTTTTTCATTCTCTTTTCCAGTAACTTAGTTTCAGAGTTTCTAGTACATAGTTTCAATATTGGAAGTTTACTGCGTACTGATAAATTAAAGAGTTTGAGCTAGTTGTTTGCTGTAGTTTTAAACTTCTGATAGTTGTATTTTTACGTTCTTAGCTAACTAAGTTCAGCAAAATTTCCTTACAGAACTTTATAGAACATGAACTGAATGGGAAAATTATTATGATGACCATGTCGTTAGTACGTTGTTGGGCCACCATTTTTGCACTTTAAACTGCTTGAATTCGTCTTGGTATGGACTCTGTTAAATGTCTGTCAGTGGCGTGAGGTATATGAGCCAAAATGCGACGAATTGCATATTTCAGCTCTTGAAGATTCAACGGTAGCAGATCCAGCTGTCAGATACCTCTTTCGACTTCATCCCACAAATGCACCATTGGATTGAGATCCGGTGATTGAGGAGACCAATGTATCAGGGAAAACTCTTCGTGATACTCCTCAAACCATTCGCGTACAATGTGAGCACTATGGCATGGAGTATTGTCCTTCAGGAAATATCCATCTTCACTGGGATAAACCATCAATATGACTGGGTGGACTTGATCAGCAACGATATTTAAGTACCTTTGGGCGGTCAGAGATTGTTCCACACGAATGAAAGGGCGCAAGCAATCCCACGAAAACATGCCACAGACCATAACGTTGCCACCGCCAGCTTTAAGATTAGTGACGATGCAAGATGGGTCCATGCTTTCGTGCTACTGTCTCCATACCCTCACCCTTACATTTGCATGGTGTAGTGGAAAACGTGATTCGTCGGGCCTTTCCTTCCCATTTAGTCTCCGATTCTTGCGTTCCTGAACGAACTGCATGCGTTTCTTCTTGTTCGATGTAGATAGCAATGGCTTACGGACAGGCCGTCTGCTTCTGTTGACAGGCAGACGGTCTGTCCGTAAGGCCATTTGCTTCTGCGTAATATGCGACAAGCTAGATATCGAGAAGCCATTGGACTTGGTCCCTGATTCAGATCATCTGTAATCTAACGAAGTGTTTCTAGCCGGTCTGTTGGAATGACCAAGTCTGCCTACTCCTCGCTCACCTGGAGCATACTGTTAGCCGGTGACGACCACATGCCTTGCGCTCAGACCCAGATTTTTAACTGGTGGTCCACTCTCCCTAAACTTTATTAACATCTGCTGCGATCTCATATTTTCCAAGTGCAGCCGTTTTGATAATGCTTCGAGAACCCGGGATCATTCCACGTTCAAAGTCATGCCAGATCGCGTCTTTTTCACATTGTTTCTTGCGCATTGCACTTCATTAGTCTCAGCATGACTTCAGCGTACCCTTTTTATACCAATTCAGCCACCTTGTTTCAGAAGCGTCTGCGGGATAGCTGCTTTGCATAAAGCGGTCTAGCGATCATAATAATTTTGCCACTCAGTGCATATTCAAACTTCTTTAACAATCAGATAACCACCAACGGGCCAGAGAAAAGAATCAGCTTAAAAATGTTGCGTAACAAATCCAGTCTTTATTTTTCACTCAATGAAAGATCAAAATCCACTGATATAACGTGAATCTCAGGTCTCCATGCAGAATTCAATCGTAAAGCAGCAATTGTCAATCGTTATACACCGAACACCCAAAACATTATGACCACCTACCTGATATGATACTGGTCCTCCACGTGCCATCAAAACGCCTTTTACCTGGGGAGGCATAGACGCTAGAAAAATCCTAAAGCTGTTTTGTGATATCTGGTACCAATACCTTTTCAGCATATCATCTTGTAAGTTACGTGATTTGACCCGCGGCGCATCGGATACGCTATTCCAACACAAACCACATATGCTCGATTGGATTGGCAGTATGTCATGGCGCATTATCCTTCTGAAAGAAAGCACTACAAGAGAGTACCGTTGCCATGAAAGGATGTTCCTGGTCTGAAGTGATGTTCCGGTACGTGGTAGATGCTATAGTTTCCTGCGCATGAATGATTGGACCTAGGGTATCCCAGAAAAGCACTGTTCAAAGCATTACGCTTCCTCCACCTGCTTGTTTACGTCCCACGGCGCATCCTGTTGCTAAAGTTTTCCCAGGTTACCGATGCCCACATTCTCGGCCGTCCACATGGTGCAACAAGAGAAAAGATCAATCGGACCACACGATATCTATCAAGGACCGATTTTGGTGCTCTGGTGCCCATTATAGGCTCTTTCCACTGTCAGCGGAGCTCAGCATGCGCACTCAGAACGGTCTGCGGCTATGAAAAACCATTTTTAGCAGGATTAGATGTACTGTGTGTGCCTTATACTATACGGGATAGTCTTCGCTTACCTCTAGCATCGATGAGCCGTGGTCTGCACATACCTCGCAGGCAGTTTCTGTTTTTTTCCTCCTTGTACAATGTTTTGAAGGTACTAACCACGATTGACCGTGAACATCTCACATACCTTGCCGTCTCGAGAATGCTCATTACAATTTTACCTTTGCTAAACTTGCTTCAGTCCGCTGCCTTTCCCATCTGAATAACAAGAGTACCATTGATTAACGGTATAAAGAAAACCTTAGTATCAGGTTTTCTTCATACCGTTTCATGAACTTCACACGCTCCATCGCTTAGCTTTTCTCGTTTTGATTTGCATTATGACGCAATGATCATGTTGCATGCACTTAAGAACCAAAACATCAAGCCTTATCTTTTTCGTAATATCAACGTTTAACTGTCTACTCGCAATTATTCGACATCTCCAGAAATCAACTAACTCCACATCCTGTACATTCAATCCAGTCATTTTACATTGCTCTGTCTCACTCTCAGTGTTTCTAAATTGTTGAAGTTATTAGGAGAAGTAATGTGTCGTTCCGTGAAAAAGCGTTTAGCCAAGAAGTAAATAAATTCCCATAAGAAAACGGAAACTCGTAAAGAAGGTTAAATTAGAGATATAGGTCACAGACTTCGTATTCATTCCCACGAGTGTGAACTAGTTACAGCGTAAACTCAATCGCTTGAGCATGATATGTGAAAAATTTGTGAGAAAGGTAAATGTTTCAAAGACTAAGCTAGTAGTGCTAAATCAAACTCTAAATGTTATTAACTTTGTAGTACGAGAGTACAGTCTAGAAGAGGCAAAAGGTGCTAGTTATTTAAATGCATTTTTTGACGGGTGCCACTCCGGCGGCCGAGTTGTCAGAAGCGCTCATTACTGTCTAATCGTTTGAGCTGAGCCAGAGCTTGAGTTCCACGTGAAGCATTTATGGTGTGCCAACACACCGTCTATCAGCCCAAGCGTGGTCCGGGCTGGAGTCCCAGAGATAAGGTGTGCCTGTCCCATGGAGTTGGCCTTTTTATCCAAACTTGGTCTCAAGCTGGAGTCCCTGATATGACATAGATATCAGACTGGAGTCTCTGATATGGCATAGATATCAGACTGTAGTCCCTGATATGGCATGGATATCAGACTGTAGTCCCTGATATGGCATGGGTATCAGACTGTAGTCACTGATATGGCACGGATATCAGACTGGAGTCCCTGATATGGCATGGATATCAGACTGGAGTCCCTGATATGACACGGATGGTGTGACTATTACATTACGTGGTCTTCCTTCCGAGTATTTCCCCGGCTGAAGTCCCTGATATGGCACGGATATCAGACTGGAGTCCCTGGTATGACACGGATGGTGTGCCTATTACGTTACGTGGTCTTCCTTTCGAGTACTGCCCCGGGTGAAGTCCCTGATATGGCATGGATATCAGACTGGAGTCCCTGATATGACACGGATGGTGTGCCTATTGTATTACGTGGTCTTCCTTCCGAGTATTGCCTCGGCTGAAGTCCCTGATATGGCATGGATATCAGACTGGAGTCCCTGATATGACACGGATGGTGTGCCTATTACGTTACGTGGTCTTCCTTTCGAGTATTGCCCCGGCTGAAGTCCCTGATATGGCATGGATATCAGACTGGAGTCCCTGGTATGACACGGATGGTGTGCCTATTACGTTACGTGGTCTTCCTTTCGAGTACTGCCCCGGGTGAAGTCCCTGATATGGCATGGATATCAGACTGGAGTCCCTGATATGACACGGATGGTGTGCCTATTGTATTACGTGGTCTTCCTTCCGAGTATTGCCTCGGCTGAAATCCCTGATATGGCATGGATATCAGACTGGAGTCACTGATATGACACGGATGGTGTGCCTATTACGTTACGTGGTCTTCCTTTCGAGTATTGCCCCGGCTGAAGTCCCTGATGTGGCATGGATATCAGACTGGGGTCCCTGGTACGACACGGATGGTGTGCCTATTACGTTACGTGGTCTTCCTTTCGAGTATTGCCCCGGCTGAAGTCCCTGATATGGCATGGATATCAGACTGGAGTCCCTAATATGACACGGATGGTGTTTCTATTGTATTACGTGGTCTTTCTTCGGAGTATTGCCCCGGCTGAGGTCCCTGATATGACATGGATATCAGACTGGAGTCCCTGGTATGACACGGATGGTGTGCCTATTGCATTACGTGGTCTTCCTTCGGAGTATTGCCCCGGCTGAAGTCCCTGATATGGCATGGATATCAGACTGGAGTCCCTGGTATGACACGGATGGTGTGCCTATTACGTTACGTGGTCTTCCTTTCGAGTATTGCCCCGGGTGAAGTCCCTGATATGGCATGGATATCAGACTGGAGTCCCTGGTATGACACGGATGGTGTGCCTATTACGTTACGTGGTCTTCCTTTCGAGTATTGCCCCGGGTGAAGTCCCTGATATGGCATGGATATCAGACTGGAGTCCCTGGTATGACACGGATGGTGTGCCTATTACGTTACGTGGTCTTCCTTTCGAGTATTGCCCCGGGTGAAGTCCCTGATATGGCATGGATATCAGACTGGAGTCCCTGGTATGACACGGATGGTGTGCCTATTACGTTACGTGGTCTTCCTTTCGAGTATTGCCCCGGGTGAAGTCCCTGATATGGCATGGATATCAGACTGGAGTCCCTGGTATGACACGGATGGTGTGCCTATTACGTTACGTGGTCTTCCTTTCGAGTATTGCCCCGGCTGAAGTCCCTGATATGGCATGGATATCAGACTGGAGTCCCTGGTATGACACGGATGGTGTGCCTATTACGTTACGTGGTCTTCCTTTCGAGTATTGCCCCGGCTGAAGTCCCTGATATGGCATGGATATCAGACTGGAGTCCCTGGTATGACACGGATGGTGTGCCTATTACGTTACGTGGTCTTCCTTTCGAGTATTGCCCCGGGTGAAGTCCCTGATATGGCATGGATATCAGACTGGAGTCCCTGGTATGACACGGATGGTGTGCCTATTACGTTACGTGGTCTTCCTTTCGAGTATTGCCCCGGCTGAAGTCCCTGATATGGCATGGATATCAGACTGGAGTCCCTGGTATGACACGGATGGTGTTCCTATTGCATTACGTGGTCTTCCTTCGGAGTATTGCCCCGGCTGAAGTCCCTGATATGGCATGGATATCAGACTGGAGTCCCTGGTATGACACGGATGGTGTGCCTATTACGTTACGTGGTCTTCCTTTCGAGTATTGCCCCGGCTGAAGTCCCTGATATGGCATGGATATCAGACTGGAGTCCCTGATATGACACGGATGGTGTGCCTATTACGTTACGTGGTCTTCCTTTCGAGTATTGCCCCGGCTGAAGTCCCTGATATGGCATGGATATCAGACTGGAGTCCCTGGTATGACACGGATGGTGTGCCTATTACGTTACGTGGTCTTCCTTTCGAGTATTGCCCCGGGTGAAGTCCCTGATATGGCATGGATATCAGACTGGAGTCCCTGGTATGACACGGATGGTGTGCCTATTACGTTACGTGGTCTTCCTTTCGAGTATTGCCCCGGGTGAAGTCCCTGATATGGCATGGATATCAGACTGGAGTCCCTGATATGACACGGATGGTGTGCCTATTACGTTACGTGGTCTTCCTTTCGAGTATTGCCCCGGCTGAAGTCCCTGATATGGCATGGATATCAGACTGGAGTACCTGATATGACACGGATGGTGTGCCTATTACGTTACGTGGTCTTCCTTTCGAGTATTGCCCCGGCTGAAGTCCCTGATATGGCATGGATATCAGACTGGAGTCCCTGGTATGACACGGATGGTGTGCCTATTACGTTACGTGGTCTTCCTTTCGAGTATTGCCCCGGCTGAAGTCCCTGATATGGCATGGATATCAGACTGGAGTCCCTGGTATGACACGGATGGTGTGCCTATTACGTTACGTGGTCTTCCTTTCGAGTATTGCCCCGGCTGAAGTCCCTGATATGGCATGGATATCAGACTGGAGTCCCTGGTATGACACGGATGGTGTGCCTATTACGTTACGTGGTCTTCCTTTCGAGTATTGCCCCGGGTGAAGTCCCTGATATGGCATGGATATCAGACTGGAGTCCCTGGTATGACACGGATGGTGTGCCTATTACGTTACGTGGTCTTCCTTTCGAGTATTGCCCCGGGTGAAGTCCCTGATATGGCATGGATATCAGACTGGAGTCCCTGGTATGACACGGATGGTGTGCCTATTACGTTACGTGGTCTTCCTTTCGAGTATTGCCCCGGCTGAAGTCCCTGATATGGCATGGATATCAGACTGGAGTCCCTGGTATGACACGGATGGTGTGCCTATTACGTTACGTGGTCTTCCTTTCGAGTATTGCCCCGGCTGAAGTCCCTGATATGGCATGGATATCAGACTGGAGTCCCTGGTATGACACGGATGGTGTGCCTATTACGTTACGTGGTCTTCCTTTCGAGTATTGCCCCGGGTGAAGTCCCTGATATGGCATGGATATCAGACTGGAGTCCCTGGTATGACACGGATGGTGTGCCTATTACGTTACGTGGTCTTCCTTTCGAGTATTGCCCCGGGTGAAGTCCCTGATATGGCATGGATATCAGACTGGAGTCCCTGGTATGACACGGATGGTGTGCCTATTACGTTACGTGGTCTTCCTTTCGAGTATTGCCCCGGGTGAAGTCCCTGATATGGCATGGATATCAGACTGGAGTCCCTGGTATGACACGGATGGTGTGCCTATTACGTTACGTGGTCTTCCTTTCGAGTATTGCCCCGGGTGAAGTCCCTGATATGGCATGGATATCAGACTGGAGTACCTGGTATGACACGGATGGTGTGCCTATTACGTTACGTGGTCTTCCTTTCGAGTATTGCCCCGGCTGAAGTCCCTGATATGGCATGGATATCAGACTGGAGTACCTGATATGACACGGATGGTGTGCCTATTACGTTACGTGGTCTTCCTTTCGAGTATTGCCCCGGCTGAAGTCCCTGATATGGCATGGATATCAGACTGGAGTACCTGATATGACACGGATGGTGTGCCTATTACGTTACGTGGTCTTCCTTTCGAGTATTGCCCCGGCTGAAGTCCCTGATATGGCATGGATATCAGACTGGAGTCCCTGGTATGACACGGATGGTGTGCCTATTACGTTACGTGGTCTTCCTTTCGAGTATTGCCCCGGCTGAAGTCCCTGATATGGCATGGATATCAGACTGGAGTCCCTGGTATGACACGGATGGTGTGCCTATTACGTTACGTGGTCTTCCTTTCGAGTATTGCCCCGGGTGAAGTCCCTGATATGGCATGGATATCAGACTGGAGTCCCTGGTATGACACGGATGGTGTGCCTATTACGTTACGTGGTCTTCCTTTCGAGTATTGCCCCGGGTGAAGTCCCTGATATGGCATGGATATCAGACTGGAGTCCCTGGTATGACACGGATGGTGTGCCTATTACGTTACGTGGTCTTCCTTTCGAGTATTGCCCCGGGTGAAGTCCCTGATATGACATGGATATCAGACTGGAGTCCCTGGTATGACACGGATGATGTTCCTATTGCATTACGTGGTCTTCCTTCGGAGTATTGCCCCGGCTGAAGTCCCTGATATGGCATGGATATCAGACTGGAGTACCTGATATGACACGGATGGTGTGCCTATTACGTTACGTGGTCTTCCTTTCGAGTATTGCCCCGGCTGAAGTCCCTGATATGGCATGGATATCAGACTGGAGTACCTGATATGACACGGATGGTGTGCCTATTACGTTACGTGGTCTTCCTTTCGAGTATTGCCCCGGCTGAAGTCCCTGATATGGCATGGATATCAGACTGGAGTCCCTGGTATGACACGGATGGTGTGCCTATTACGTTACGTGGTCTTCCTTTCGAGTATTGCCCCGGCTGAAGTCCCTGATATGGCATGGATATCAGACTGGAGTCCCTGGTATGACACGGATGGTGTGCCTATTACGTTACGTGGTCTTCCTTTCGAGTATTGCCCCGGGTGAAGTCCCTGATATGGCATGGATATCAGACTGGAGTCCCTGGTATGACACGGATGGTGTGCCTATTACGTTACGTGGTCTTCCTTTCGAGTATTGCCCCGGGTGAAGTCCCTGATATGACATGGATATCAGACTGGAGTACCTGATATGACACGGATGGTGTGCCTATTACGTTACGTGGTCTTCCTTTCGAGTATTGCCCCGGCTGAAGTCCCTGATATGGCATGGATATCAGACTGGAGTACCTGATATGACACGGATGGTGTGCCTATTACGTTACGTGGTCTTCCTTTCGAGTATTGCCCCGGCTGAAGTCCCTGATATGGCATGGATATCAGACTGGAGTCCCTGGTATGACACGGATGGTGTGCCTATTACGTTACGTGGTCTTCCTTTCGAGTATTGCCCCGGCTGAAGTCCCTGATATGGCATGGATATCAGACTGGAGTCCCTGGTATGACACGGATGGTGTGCCTATTACGTTACGTGGTCTTCCTTTCGAGTATTGCCCCGGGTGAAGTCCCTGATATGGCATGGATATCAGACTGGAGTCCCTGGTATGACACGGATGGTGTGCCTATTACGTTACGTGGTCTTCCTTTCGAGTATTGCCCCGGGTGAAGTCCCTGATATGGCATGGATATCAGACTGGAGTCCCTGGTATGACACGGATGGTGTGCCTATTACGTTACGTGGTCTTCCTTTCGAGTATTGCCCCGGGTGAAGTCCCTGATATGGCATGGATATCAGACTGGAGTCCCTGGTATGACACGGATGGTGTGCCTATTACGTTACGTGGTCTTCCTTTCGAGTATTGCCCCGGGTGAAGTCCCTGATATGGCATGGATATCAGACTGGAGTCCCTGGTATGACACGGATGGTGTGCCTATTACGTTACGTGGTCTTCCTTTCGAGTATTGCCCCGGGTGAAGTCCCTGATATGGCATGGATATCAGACTGGAGTCCCTGGTATGACACGGATGGTGTGCCTATTACGTTACGTGGTCTTCCTTTCGAGTATTGCCCCGGGTGAAGTCCCTGATATGGCATGGATATCAGACTGGAGTCCCTGGTATGACACGGATGGTGTGCCTATTACGTTACGTGGTCTTCCTTTCGAGTATTGCCCCGGGTGAAGTCCCTGATATGGCATGGATATCAGACTGGAGTCCCTGGTATGACACGGATGGTGTGCCTATTACGTTACGTGGTCTTCCTTTCGAGTATTGCCCCGGGTGAAGTCCCTGATATGGCATGGATATCAGACTGGAGTCCCTGGTATGACACGGATGGTGTGCCTATTACGTTACGTGGTCTTCCTTTCGAGTATTGCCCCGGCTGAAGTCCCTGATATGGCATGGATATCAGACTGGAGTCCCTGGTATGACACGGATGGTGTGCCTATTACGTTACGTGGTCTTCCTTTCGAGTATTGCCCCGGGTGAAGTCCCTGATATGGCATGGATATCAGACTGGAGTCCCTGGTATGACACGGATGGTGTGCCTATTACGTTACGTGGTCTTCCTTTCGAGTATTGCCCCGGGTGAAGTCCCTGATATGGCATGGATATCAGACTGGAGTCCCTGGTATGACACGGATGGTGTGCCTATTACGTTACGTGGTCTTCCTTTCGAGTATTGCCCCGGGTGAAGTCCCTGATATGACATGGATATCAGACTGGAGTACCTGATATGACACGGATGGTGTGCCTATTACGTTACGTGGTCTTCCTTTCGAGTATTGCCCCGGCTGAAGTCCCTGATATGGCATGGATATCAGACTGGAGTACCTGATATGACACGGATGGTGTGCCTATTACGTTACGTGGTCTTCCTTTCGAGTATTGCCCCGGCTGAAGTCCCTGATATGGCATGGATATCAGACTGGAGTACCTGATATGACACGGATGGTGTGCCTATTACGTTACGTGGTCTTCCTTTCGAGTATTGCCCCGGCTGAAGTCCCTGATATGGCATGGATATCAGACTGGAGTCCCTGGTATGACACGGATGGTGTGCCTATTACGTTACGTGGTCTTCCTTTCGAGTATTGCCCCGGCTGAAGTCCCTGATATGGCATGGATATCAGACTGGAGTCCCTGGTATGACACGGATGGTGTGCCTATTACGTTACGTGGTCTTCCTTTCGAGTATTGCCCTGGGTGAAGTCCCTGATATGGCATGGATATCAGACTGGAGTCCCTGGTATGACACGGATGGTGTGCCTATTACGTTACGTGGTCTTCCTTTCGAGTATTGCCCCGGGTGAAGTCCCTGATATGGCATGGATATCAGACTGGAGTCCCTGGTATGACACGGATGGTGTGCCTATTACGTTACGTGGTCTTCCTTTCGAGTATTGCCCCGGGTGAAGTCCCTGATATGACATGGATATCAGACTGGAGTCCCTGGTATGACACGGATGATGTTCCTATTGCATTACGTGGTCTTCCTTCGGAGTATTGCCCCGGGTGAAGTCCCTGATATGGCATGGATATCAGACTGGAGTACCTGATATGACACGGATGGTGTGCCTATTACGTTACGTGGTCTTCCTTTCGAGTATTGCCCCGGCTGAAGTCCCTGATATGGCATGGATATCAGACTGGAGTACCTGATATGACACGGATGGTGTTCCTATTACGTTACGTGGTCTTCCTTTCGAGTATTGCCCCGGCTGAAGTCCCTGATATGGCATGGATATCAGACTGGAGTCCCTGGTATGACACGGATGGTGTGCCTATTACGTTACGTGGTCTTCCTTTCGAGTATTGCCCCGGCTGAAGTCCTTGATATGGCATGGATATCAGACTGGAGTCCCTGGTATGACACGGATGGTGTGCCTATTACGTTACGTGGTCTTCCTTTCGAGTATTGCCCCGGGTGAAGTCCCTGATATGGCATGGATATCAGACTGGAGTCCCTGGTATGACACGGATGGTGTGCCTATTACGTTACGTGGT
Organism: Macrothele yani; assembly: GCA_039090855.1. Classification (NCBI taxonomy): domain Eukaryota; kingdom Metazoa; phylum Arthropoda; class Arachnida; order Araneae; family Macrothelidae; genus Macrothele; species Macrothele yani. Next base: position 16,508,466 of record CM077013.1, on the reverse strand, counting down.
CTTCCTTTCGAGTATTGCCCCGGGTGAAGTCCCTGATATGACATGGATATCAGACTGGAGTACCTGATATGACACGGATGGTGTGCCTATTACGTTACGTGGTCTTCCTTTCGAGTATTGCCCCGGCTGAAGTCCCTGATATGGCATGGATATCAGACTGGAGTACCTGATATGACACGGATGGTGTGCCTATTACGTTACGTGGTCTTCCTTTCGAGTATTGCCCCGGCTGAAGTCCCTGATATGGCATGGATATCAGACTGGAGTACCTGATATGACACGGATGGTGTGCCTATTACGTTACGTGGTCTTCCTTTCGAGTATTGCCCCGGCTGAAGTCCCTGATATGGCATGGATATCAGACTGGAGTCCCTGGTATGACACGGATGGTGTGCCTATTACGTTACGTGGTCTTCCTTTCGAGTATTGCCCCGGCTGAAGTCCCTGATATGGCATGGATATCAGACTGGAGTCCCTGGTATGACACGGATGGTGTGCCTATTACGTTACGTGGTCTTCCTTTCGAGTATTGCCCCGGGTGAAGTCCCTGATATGGCATGGATATCAGACTGGAGTCCCTGGTATGACACGGATGGTGTGCCTATTACGTTACGTGGTCTTCCTTTCGAGTATTGCCCCGGGTGAAGTCCCTGATATGGCATGGATATCAGACTGGAGTCCCTGGTATGACACGGATGGTGTGCCTATTACGTTACGTGGTCTTCCTTTCGAGTATTGCCCCGGGTGAAGTCCCTGATATGGCATGGATATCAGACTGGAGTCCCTGGTATGACACGGATGGTGTGCCTATTACGTTACGTGGTCTTCCTTTCGAGTATTGCCCCGGGTGAAGTCCCTGATATGGCATGGATATCAGACTGGAGTCCCTGGTATGACACGGATGGTGTGCCTATTACGTTACGTGGTCTTCCTTTCGAGTATTGCCCCGGGTGAAGTCCCTGATATGGCATGGATATCAGACTGGAGTCCCTGGTATGACACGGATGGTGTGCCTATTACGTTACGTGGTCTTCCTTTCGAGTATTGCCCCGGGTGAAGTCCCTGATATGGCATGGATATCAGACTGGAGTCCCTGGTATGACACGGATGGTGTGCCTATTACGTTACGTGGTCTTCCTTTCGAGTATTGCCCCGGGTGAAGTCCCTGATATGGCATGGATATCAGACTGGAGTCCCTGGTATGACACGGATGGTGTGCCTATTACGTTACGTGGTCTTCCTTTCGAGTATTGCCCCGGGTGAAGTCCCTGATATGGCATGGATATCAGACTGGAGTCCCTGGTATGACACGGATGGTGTGCCTATTACGTTACGTGGTCTTCCTTTCGAGTATTGCCCCGGCTGAAGTCCCTGATATGGCATGGATATCAGACTGGAGTCCCTGGTATGACACGGATGGTGTGCCTATTACGTTACGTGGTCTTCCTTTCGAGTATTGCCCCGGGTGAAGTCCCTGATATGGCATGGATATCAGACTGGAGTCCCTGGTATGACACGGATGGTGTGCCTATTACGTTACGTGGTCTTCCTTTCGAGTATTGCCCCGGGTGAAGTCCCTGATATGGCATGGATATCAGACTGGAGTCCCTGGTATGACACGGATGGTGTGCCTATTACGTTACGTGGTCTTCCTTTCGAGTATTGCCCCGGCTGAAGTCCCTGATATGGCATGGATATCAGACTGGAGTCCCTGGTATGACACGGATGGTGTGCCTATTACGTTACGTGGTCTTCCTTTCGAGTATTGCCCCGGCTGAAGTCCCTGATATGGCATGGATATCAGACTGGAGTCCCTGGTATGACACGGATGGTGTGCCTATTACGTTACGTGGTCTTCCTTTCGAGTATTGCCCCGGGTGAAGTCCCTGATATGGCATGGATATCAGACTGGAGTCCCTGGTATGACACGGATGGTGTGCCTATTACGTTACGTGGTCTTCCTTTCGAGTATTGCCCCGGCTGAAGTCCCTGATATGGCATGGATATCAGACTGGAGTCCCTGGTATGACACGGATGGTGTGCCTATTACGTTACGTGGTCTTCCTTTCGAGTATTGCCCCGGCTGAAGTCCCTGATATGGCATGGATATCAGACTGGAGTCCCTGGTATGACACGGATGGTGTGCCTATTACGTTACGTGGTCTTCCTTTCGAGTATTGCCCCGGGTGAAGTCCCTGATATGGCATGGATATCAGACTGGAGTCCCTGGTATGACACGGATGGTGTGCCTATTACGTTACGTGGTCTTCCTTTCGAGTATTGCCCCGGGTGAAGTCCCTGATATGGCATGGATATCAGACTGGAGTCCCTGGTATGACACGGATGGTGTGCCTATTACGTTACGTGGTCTTCCTTTCGAGTATTGCCCCGGCTGAAGTCCCTGATATGGCATGGATATCAGACTGGAGTCCCTGGTATGACACGGATGGTGTGCCTATTACGTTACGTGGTCTTCCTTTCGAGTATTGCCCCGGGTGAAGTCCCTGATATGGCATGGATATCAGACTGGAGTCCCTGGTATGACACGGATGGTGTGCCTATTACGTTACGTGGTCTTCCTTTCGAGTATTGCCCCGGCTGAAGTCCCTGATATGGCATGGATATCAGACTGGAGTCCCTGGTATGACACGGATGGTGTGCCTATTACGTTACGTGGTCTTCCTTTCGAGTATTGCCCCGGGTGAAGTCCCTGATATGGCATGGATATCAGACTGGAGTCCCTGGTATGACACGGATGGTGTGCCTATTACGTTACGTGGTCTTCCTTTCGAGTATTGCCCCGGCTGAAGTCCCTGATATGGCATGGATATCAGACTGGAGTCCCTGGTATGACACGGATGGTGTGCCTATTACGTTACGTGGTCTTCCTTTCGAGTATTGCCCCGGCTGAAGTCCCTGATATGGCATGGATATCAGACTGGAGTCCCTGGTATGACACGGATGGTGTGCCTATTACGTTACGTGGTCTTCCTTTCGAGTATTGCCCCGGGTGAAGTCCCTGATATGGCATGGATATCAGACTGGAGTCCCTGGTATGACACGGATGGTGTGCCTATTACGTTACGTGGTCTTCCTTTCGAGTATTGCCCCGGGTGAAGTCCCTGATATGGCATGGATATCAGACTGGAGTCCCTGGTATGACACGGATGGTGTGCCTATTACGTTACGTGGTCTTCCTTTCGAGTATTGCCCCGGCTGAAGTCCCTGATATGGCATGGATATCAGACTGGAGTCCCTGGTATGACACGGATGGTGTGCCTATTACGTTACGTGGTCTTCCTTTCGAGTATTGCCCCGGCTGAAGTCCCTGATATGGCATGGATATCAGACTGGAGTCCCTGGTATGACACGGATGGTGTGCCTATTACGTTACGTGGTCTTCCTTTCGAGTATTGCCCCGGGTGAAGTCCCTGATATGGCATGGATATCAGACTGGAGTCCCTGGTATGACACGGATGGTGTGCCTATTACGTTACGTGGTCTTCCTTTCGAGTATTGCCCCGGCTGAAGTCCCTGATATGGCATGGATATCAGACTGGAGTCCCTGGTATGACACGGATGGTGTGCCTATTACGTTACGTGGTCTTCCTTTCGAGTATTGCCCCGGGTGAAGTCCCTGATATGGCATGGATATCAGACTGGAGTCCCTGGTATGACACGGATGGTGTGCCTATTACGTTACGTGGTCTTCCTTTCGAGTATTGCCCCGGGTGAAGTCCCTGATATGGCATGGATATCAGACTGGAGTCCCTGGTATGACACGGATGGTGTGCCTATTACGTTACGTGGTCTTCCTTTCGAGTATTGCCCCGGCTGAAGTCCCTGATATGGCATGGATATCAGACTGGAGTCCCTGGTATGACACGGATGGTGTGCCTATTACGTTACGTGGTCTTCCTTTCGAGTATTGCCCCGGCTGAAGTCCCTGATATGGCATGGATATCAGACTGGAGTCCCTGGTATGACACGGATGGTGTGCCTATTACGTTACGTGGTCTTCCTTTCGAGTATTGCCCCGGCTGAAGTCCCTGATATGGCATGGATATCAGACTGGAGTCCCTGGTATGACACGGATGGTGTGCCTATTACGTTACGTGGTCTTCCTTTCGAGTATTGCCCCGGGTGAAGTCCCTGATATGGCATGGATATCAGACTGGAGTCCCTGGTATGACACGGATGGTGTGCCTATTACGTTACGTGGTCTTCCTTTCGAGTATTGCCCCGGCTGAAGTCCCTGATATGGCATGGATATCAGACTGGAGTCCCTGGTATGACACGGATGGTGTGCCTATTACGTTACGTGGTCTTCCTTTCGAGTATTGCCCCGGGTGAAGTCCCTGATATGGCATGGATATCAGACTGGAGTCCCTGGTATGACACGGATGGTGTGCCTATTACGTTACGTGGTCTTCCTTTCGAGTATTGCCCCGGCTGAAGTCCCTGATATGGCATGGATATCAGACTGGAGTCCCTGGTATGACACGGATGGTGTGCCTATTACGTTACGTGGTCTTCCTTTCGAGTATTGCCCCGGGTGAAGTCCCTGATATGACATGGATATCAGACTGGAGTCCCTCGTATGACACGGATGGTGTTCCTATTGCATTACGTGGTCTTCCTTCGGAGTATTGCCCCGGCTGAAGTCCCTGATATGGCATGGATATCAGACTGGAGTACCTGATATGACACGGATGGTAGTGCCTATTACGTTACGTGGTCTTCCTTTCGAGTATTGCCCCGGGTGAAGTCCCTGATATGGCATGGATATCAGACTGGAGTCCCTGGTATGACACGGATGGTGTGCCTATTACGTTACGTGGTCTTCCTTTCGAGTATTGCCCCGGGTGAAGTCCCTGATATGGCATGGATATCAGACTGGAGTCCCTGGTATGACACGGATGGTGTGCCTATTACGTTACGTGGTCTTCCTTTCGAGTATTGCCCCGGGTGAAGTCCCTGATATGGCATGGATATCAGACTGGAGTCCCTGGTATGACACGGATGGTGTGCCTATTACGTTACGTGGTCTTCCTTTCGAGTATTGCCCCGGCTGAAGTCCCTGATATGGCATGGATATCAGACTGGAGTCCCTGGTATGACACGGATGGTGTGCCTATTACGTTACGTGGTCTTCCTTTCGAGTATTGCCCCGGGTGAAGTCCCTGATATGGCATGGATATCAGACTGGAGTCCCTGGTATGACACGGATGGTGTGCCTATTACGTTACGTGGTCTTCCTTTCGAGTATTGCCCCGGGTGAAGTCCCTGATATGGCATGGATATCAGACTGGAGTCCCTGGTATGACACGGATGGTGTGCCTATTACGTTACGTGGTCTTCCTTTCGAGTATTGCCCCGGCTGAAGTCCCTGATATGGCATGGATATCAGACTGGAGTCCCTGGTATGACACGGATGGTGTGCCTATTACGTTACGTGGTCTTCCTTTCGAGTATTGCCCCGGCTGAAGTCCCTGATATGGCATGGATATCAGACTGGAGTCCCTGGTATGACACGGATGGTGTGCCTATTACGTTACGTGGTCTTCCTTTCGAGTATTGCCCCGGCTGAAGTCCCTGATATGGCATGGATATCAGACTGGAGTCAGTGGTATGACACGGATGGTGTGCCTATTACGTTACGTGGTCTTCCTTTCGAGTATTGCCCCGGGTGAAGTCCCTGATATGGCATGGATATCAGACTGGAGTCCCTGGTATGACACGGATGGTGTGCCTATTACGTTACGTGGTCTTCCTTTCGAGTATTGCCCCGGGTGAAGTCCCTGATATGGCATGGATATCAGACTGGAGTCCCTGGTATGACACGGATGGTGTGCCTATTACGTTACGTGGTCTTCCTTCGGAGTATTGCCCCGGCTGAAGTCCCTGATATGGCATGGATATCAGACTGGAGTACCTGATATGACACGGATGGTGTGCCTATTACGTTACGTGGTCTTCCTTTCGAGTATTGCCCCGGCTGAAGTCCCTGATATGGCATGGATATCAGACTGGAGTACCTGATATGACACGGATGGTGTGCCTATTACGTTACGTGGTCTTCCTTTCGAGTATTGCCCCGGCTGAAGTCCCTGATATGGCATGGATATCAGACTGGAGTCCCTGGTATGACACGGATGGTGTGCCTATTACGTTACGTGGTCTTCCTTTCGAGTATTGCCCCGGGTGAAGTCCCTGATATGGCATGGATATCAGACTGGAGTCCCTGGTATGACACGGATGGTGTGCCTATTACGTTACGTGGTCTTCCTTTCGAGTATTGCCCCGGGTGAAGTCCCTGATATGACATGGATATCAGACTGGAGTACCTGATATGACACGGATGGTGTGCCTATTACGTTACGTGGTCTTCCTTTCGAGTATTGCCCAGGCTGAAGTCCCTGATATGGCATGGATATCAGACTGGAGTACCTGATATGACACGGATGGTGTGCCTATTACGTTACGTGGTCTTCCTTTCGAGTATTGCCCCGGCTGAAGTCCCTGATATGGCATGGATATCAGACTGGAGTACCTGATATGACACGGATGGTGTGCCTATTACGTTACGTGGTCTTCCTTTCGAGTATTGCCCCGGCTGAAGTCCCTGATATGGCATGGATATCAGACTGGAGTCCCTGGTATGACACGGATGGTGTGCCTATTACGTTACGTGGTCTTCCTTTCGAGTATTGCCCCGGCTGAAGTCCCTGATATGGCATGGATATCAGACTGGAGTCCCTGGTATGACACGGATGGTGTGCCTATTACGTTACGTGGTCTTCCTTTCGAGTATTGCCCCGGCTGAAGTCCCTGATATGGCATGGATATCAGACTGGAGTCCCTGGTATGACACGGATGGTGTGCCTATTACGTTACGTGGTCTTCCTTTCGAGTATTGCCCCGGCTGAAGTCCCTGATATGGCATGGATATCAGACTGGAGTCCCTGGTATGACACGGATGGTGTGCCTATTACGTTACGTGGTCTTCCTTTCGAGTATTGCCCCGGGTGAAGTCCATGATATGGCATGGATATCAGACTGGAGTCCCTGGTATGACACGGATGGTGTGCCTATTGCATTACGTGGTCTTCCTTCGGAGTATTGCCCCGGCTGAAGTCCCTGATATGGCATGGATATCAGACTGGAGTCCCTGGTATGACACGGATGGTGTGCTTATTATGTTACGTGGTCTTCCTTTCGAGTATTGCCCCGGGTGAAGTCCCTGATATGACATGGATATCAGACTGGAGTACCTGATATGACACGGATGGTGTGCCTATTACGTTACGTGGTCTTCCTTTCGAGTATTGCCCCGGCTGAAGTCCCTGATATGGCATGGATATCAGACTGGAGTACCTGATATGACACGGATGGTGTGCCTATTACGTTACGTGGTCTTCCTTTCGAGTATTGCCCCGGCTGAAGTCCCTGATATGGCATGGATATCAGACTGGAGTACCTGATATGACACGGATGGTGTGCCTATTACGTTACGTGGTCTTCCTTTCGAGTATTGCCCCGGCTGAAGTCCCTGATATGGCATGGATATCAGACTGGAGTCCCTGGTATGACACGGATGGTGTGCCTATTACGTTACGTGGTCTTCCTTTCGAGTATTGCCCCGGCTGAAGTCCCTGATATGGCATGGATATCAGACTGGAGTCCCTGGTATGACACGGATGGTGTGCCTATTACGTTACGTGGTCTTCCTTTCGAGTATTGCCCTGGGTGAAGTCCCTGATATGGCATGGATATCAGACTGGAGTCCCTGGTATGACACGGATGGTGTGCCTATTACGTTACGTGGTCTTCCTTTCGAGTATTGCCCCGGGTGAAGTCCCTGATATGGCATGGATATCAGACTGGAGTCCCTGGTATGACACGGATGGTGTGCCTATTACGTTACGTGGTCTTCCTTTCGAGTATTGCCCCGGGTGAAGTCCCTGATATGACATGGATATCAGACTGGAGTCCCTGGTATGACACGGATGATGTTCCTATTGCATTACGTGGTCTTCCTTCGGAGTATTGCCCCGGCTGAAGTCCCTGATATGGCATGGATATCAGACTGGAGTACCTGATATGACACGGATGGTGTGCCTATTACGTTACGTGGTCTTCCTTTCGAGTATTGCCCCGGCTGAAGTCCCTGATATGGCATGGATATCAGACTGGAGTACCTGATATGACACGGATGGTGTTCCTATTACGTTACGTGGTCTTCCTTTCGAGTATTGCCCCGGCTGAAGTCCCTGATATGGCATGGATATCAGACTGGAGTCCCTGGTATGACACGGATGGTGTGCCTATTACGTTACGTGGTCTTCCTTTCGAGTATTGCCCCGGCTGAAGTCCTTGATATGGCATGGATATCAGACTGGAGTCCCTGGTATGACACGGATGGTGTGCCTATTACGTTACGTGGTCTTCCTTTCGAGTATTGCCCCGGGTGAAGTCCCTGATATGGCATGGATATCAGACTGGAGTCCCTGGTATGACACGGATGGTGTGCCTATTACGTTACGTGGTCTTCCTTTCGAGTATTGCCCCGGGTGAAGTCCCTGATATGACATGGATATCAGACTGGAGTACCTGATATGACACGGATGGTGTGCCTATTACGTTACGTGGTCTTCCTTTCGAGTATTGCCCCGGCTGAAGTCCCTGATATGGCATGGATATCAGACTGGAGTACCTGATATGACACGGATGGTGTGCCTATTACGTTACGTGGTCTTCCTTTCGAGTATTGCCCCGGCTGAAGTCCCTGATATGGCATGGATATCAGACTGGAGTCCCTGGTATGACACGGATGGTGTGCCTATTACGTTACGTGGTCTTCCTTTCGAGTATTGCCCCGGCTGAAGTCCCTGATATGGCATGGATATCAGACTGGAGTCCCTGGTATGACACGGATGGTGTGCCTATTACGTTACGTGGTCTTCCTTTCGAGTATTGCCCCGGCTGAAGTCCCTGATATGGCATGGATATCAGACTGGAGTCCCTGGTATGACACGGATGGTGTGCCTATTACGTTACGTGGTCTTCCTTTCGAGTATTGCCCCGGGTGAAGTCCCTGATATGGCATGGATATCAGACTGGAGTCCCTGGTATGACACGGATGGTGTGCCTATTACGTTACGTGGTCTTCCTTTCGAGTATTGCCCCGGGTGAAGTCCCTGATATGGCATGGATATCAGACTGGAGTCCCTGGTATGACACGGATGGTGTGCCTATTACGTTACGTGGTCTTCCTTTCGAGTATTGCCCCGGGTGAAATCCCTGATATGGCATGGATATCAGACTGGAGTCCCTGGTATGACACGGATGGTGTGCCTATTACGTTACGTGGTCTTCGTTTCGAGTATTGCCCCGGGTGAAGTCCCTGATATGGCATGGATATCAGACTGGAGTCCCTGGTATGACACGGATGGTGTGCCTATTACGTTACGTGGTCTTCCTTTCGAGTATTGCCCCGGGTGAAGTCCCTGATATGGCATGGATATCAGACTGGAGTCCCTGGTATGACACGGATGGTGTGCCTATTACGTTACGTGGTCTTCCTTTCGAGTATTGCCCCGGGTGAAGTCCCTGATATGGCATGGATATCAGACTGGAGTCCCTGGTATGACACGGATGGTGTGCCTATTACGTTACGTGGTCTTCCTTTCGAGTATTGCCCCGGGTGAAGTCCCTGATATGGCATGGATATCAGACTGGAGTCCCTGGTATGACACGGATGGTGTGCCTATTACGTTACGTGGTCTTCCTTTCGAGTATTGCCCCGGCTGAAGTCCCTGATATGGCATGGATATCAGACTGGAGTCCCTGGTATGACACGGATGGTGTGCCTATTACGTTACGTGGTCTTCCTTTCGAGTATTGCCCCGGCTGAAGTCCCTGATATGGCATGGATATCAGACTGGAGTCCCTGGTATGACACGGATGGTGTGCCTATTACGTTACGTGGTCTTCCTTTCGAGTATTGCCCCGGGTGAAGTCCCTGATATGGCATGGATATCAGACTGGAGTCCCTGGTATGACACGGATGGTGTGCCTATTACGTTACGTGGTCTTCCTTTCGAGTATTGCCCCGGGTGAAGTCCCTGATATGGCATGGATATCAGACTGGAGTCCCTGGTATGACACGGATGGTGTGCCTATTACGTTACGTGGTCTTCCTTTCGAGTATTGCCCCGGCTGAAGTCCCTGATATGGCATGGATATCAGACTGGAGTCCCTGGTATGACACGGATGGTGTGCCTATTACGTTACGTGGTCTTCCTTTCGAGTATTGCCCCGGCTGAAGTCCCTGATATGGCATGGATATCAGACTGGAGTCCCTGGTATGACACGGATGGTGTGCCTATTACGTTACGTGGTCTTCCTTTCGAGTATTGCCCCGGGTGAAGTCCCTGATATGGCATGGATATCAGACTGGAGTCCCTGGTATGACACGGATGGTGTGCCTATTACGTTACGTGGTCTTCCTTTCGAGTATTGCCCCGGCTGAAGTCCCTGATATGGCATGGATATCAGACTGGAGTCCCTGGTATGACACGGATGGTGTGCCTATTACGTTACGTGGTCTTCCTTTCGAGTATTGCCCCGGCTGAAGTCCCTGATATGGCATGGATATCAGACTGGAGTCCCTGGTATGACACGGATGGTGTGCCTATTACGTTACGTGGTCTTCCTTTCGAGTATTGCCCCGGGTGAAGTCCCTGATATGGCATGGATATCAGACTGGAGTCCCTGGTATGACACGGATGGTGTGCCTATTACGTTACGTGGTCTTCCTTTCGAGTATTGCCCCGGGTGAAGTCCCTGATATGGCATGGATATCAGACTGGAGTCCCTGGTATGACACGGATGGTGTGCCTATTACGTTACGTGGTCTTCCTTTCGAGTATTGCCCCGGCTGAAGTCCCTGATATGGCATGGATATCAGACTGGAGTCCCTGGTATGACACGGATGGTGTGCCTATTACGTTACGTGGTCTTCCTTTCGAGTATTGCCCCGGCTGAAGTCCCTGATATGGCATGGATATCAGACTGGAGTCCCTGGTATGACACGGATGGTGTGCCTATTACGTTACGTGGTCTTCCTTTCGAGTATTGCCCCGGGTGAAGTCCCTGATATGGCATGGATATCAGACTGGAGTCCCTGGTATGACACGGATGGTGTGCCTATTACGTTACGTGGTCTTCCTTTCGAGTATTGCCCCGGCTGAAGTCCCTGATATGGCATGGATATCAGACTGGAGTCCCTGGTATGACACGGATGGTGTGCCTATTACGTTACGTGGTCTTCCTTTCGAGTATTGCCCCGGGTGAAGTCCCTGATATGGCATGGATATCAGACTGGAGTCCCTGGTATGACACGGATGGTGTGCCTATTACGTTACGTGGTCTTCCTTTCGAGTATTGCCCCGGGTGAAGTCCCTGATATGGCATGGATATCAGACTGGAGTCCCTGGTATGACACGGATGGTGTGCCTATTACGTTACGTGGTCTTCCTTTCGAGTATTGCCCCGGCTGAAGTCCCTGATATGGCATGGATATCAGACTGGAGTCCCTGGTATGACACGGATGGTGTGCCTATTACGTTACGTGGTCTTCCTTTCGAGTATTGCCCCGGCTGAAGTCCCTGATATGGCATGGATATCAGACTGGAGTCCCTGGTATGACACGGATGGTGTGCCTATTACGTTACGTGGTCTTCCTTTCGAGTATTGCCCCGGCTGAAGTCCCTGATATGGCATGGATATCAGACTGGAGTCCCTGGTATGACACGGATGGTGTGCCTATTACGTTACGTGGTCTTCCTTTCGAGTATTGCCCCGGGTGAAGTCCCTGATATGGCATGGATATCAGACTGGAGTCCCTGGTATGACACGGATGGTGTGCCTATTACGTTACGTGGTCTTCCTTTCGAGTATTGCCCCGGCTGAAGTCCCTGATATGGCATGGATATCAGACTGGAGTCCCTGGTATGACACGGATGGTGTGCCTATTACGTTACGTGGTCTTCCTTTCGAGTATTGCCCCGGGTGAAGTCCCTGATATGGCATGGATATCAGACTGGAGTCCCTGGTATGACACGGATGGTGTGCCTATTACGTTACGTGGTCTTCCTTTCGAGTATTGCCCCGGCTGAAGTCCCTGATATGGCATGGATATCAGACTGGAGTCCCTGGTATGACACGGATGGTAGGCCTGTTACATTACGCTGGTCTTCCTTCCGAGTATTGCCCCGGCTGAAGTCCCAAATAGGACATGAACAATGTGCCTCTCTCACGGCGCTGACTTTTTGTCAGAGCTTAGCCTGGGCTGGAGTCCGAGTCAATGCTCAGCTGCTGGTCATCCAATTCTAATGAACAAAAAGTGAAGATAACGTGAAAAACTCTTGCATTTGAACTGCTATTGCTGGTTCAACTATTCAGCTGTAAACAATCAGATGTATTTATTGTTCTACGAGTAAATGTGGGCATTTCCACTCTTGAAGTAAGCTCAGCTTTCTGTAGTAGCTTGCAGAAGTTTATGCAGTCTGCGTTCTGTCCTTCGCATCACTACAATCACTGATCACATGTGTCACTAATTCCTCATTGACGGCAAGGATTCGTTCAGCCTAAACGCAACTGAAAACCAAATATTAGTTTAGACCTAGCCTCCGCAACACGGTCACTGTTTTCCCTGACGTAGCGGTGACAGTTATTCAAATACTTTACTGTATTAAAATTCACAATTTGAAACATCAATAACTGTGTACCTGATGATGTTTTCAGCAGGGCAGAGGTGATTTTTCACATCCGAAACTGTCAGCAATTCAGAATTAACGCATGGAAATAAATTCAGCAAAAATTAAAATGCCAAATTCGACTCTCATTTTTTATCTTACAAATATTGTCAAGGGGTTTCACATATTCTCTCCAATTTCCTTTTATATCCACAGGTATCCTACAGATTCCTCAAAACATTTCCAGAATAAATTTCACAGTATTTGTAAGCGTTCAAAGATGAACTAAAATGCTAAACGTTAACTAACAATTACAAGGACCTTTTGTTCGGGACCACACAAATTTATCTTCTTTTTAACTCAATGGTTTCTTAGAGTCAGATTGTAGTTCTACATATTTTGGAATATTAATCACTAGGCATGAAACAGAATATGCCTTCTGCTTTTCAAATGTTCTACAATTTTCTTGTGTTCTTAAATTTATTGCATGCATTTTTAAAGAAAACAATTAATTAAAATTTAGTAACTATATCATCATCATCATCATTGTCAACCATTATCAATCCACTGCTGGACGAAGGTCTCCCCAAGTTTCCTCCACAACGGTCTGTCTTGTGCCAGTCTCCTCCATGTCACCCCTGCATACTTTCGAATTTCATCCACCCATCTCCCATGTGGTCTTCTTCTGGGTCTTTTCCTGTCCCTTGGAATCCAATCTAAAATTTCGGCTGTCCATCGATGATCTGTCCTTCTGGCAGTATGTCCAGCCCATTGCCATTTCAGGGATTTAACTCTGATCATGATGTCTTCCACTCTTGTCATTTTTCGGATCCACGAGTTCCTCTTCTTATCTCTCCTGGTTACACCAAGCATGCACCTCTCCATGCTACTTTGAGTTGTCTGCAGCCTTTGTATGTCTCTTTTAGTTAAGGTCCACGTCTCTGCACCATACGTAAGCACTGGAAGGATGCATTGATCAAACACTTTTCTTTTAAGACATAATGGCATATTGCTCTTGAAAATTATGCTGTTTCTTCCAAAAGCTCTCCAGGCAAGTTTTGTACGCCGATTAATTTCTTCATCAATGTAACCCTCACTTGATATCTGCTGTCCAAGATAAACGTACGTGTCTGTTATCTCCAGCTTTTCTCCATCAATCGATAAATCTTCATTTCTTGTAAAAGCATTGAACATCACTTTTGTCTTCTGAAAGTTCATTTTTAATCCCACTTCTTTACTCTTGTCAGCAAGTTCCTGGATCATACTCTGTAGCTCTGATGGGGTAGTAGCAAAAATGACTACGTCATCAGCAAAGCGAAGGTGGGTTAGATAATCTCCATTTATCTTTATCCCCTTGTTTTCCCAGCTCAGCGACTGAAAAACACCCTCCAATGTGGCATTAAAGAGCTTCGGAGATATGGTGTCACCTTGTCTCACTCCCTTTCCAATTTTTACGTGTGTTGTATTTTCAAACAGCCTAATCTTTGCACTTGCATTTTCATAGATGTTATTAATAATATTAATGTATGCATCTTCAATACCGCAGGTTTTCAGAGCCATTGTAACTGCTGATGGTTTCACCGAATCAAAAGCTTTTTCATAATCGATAAAAGCCATGCACAATGGAAGTTCATATTCCCTCGCTCTTTCAATTAGTTCTCTCAGCACGTGGATATGATCTATTGTGCTGTAGCCACTCCTGAATCCAGCTTGTTCTCTCGGTTGAGCCATGTCCAGTGTTACCTTCAAGCGGTGTGAAAGAACTTTAGTGAAGATTTTATAAACTACTGATAGGAGGCTGATAGGTCTGTAGTTTCCGAGATCCTCAATGTCACCTTTCTTATGTAGCAGGATCATTGTAGCGGTGTTCCAATCCTCAGGAATCTTTCCTTCATTAAGGCATCGAGTGAAAATTTGGGCGAGTACTGTTTCGATTTTTCCACTTGCTTCTTGTATGATGTCTACAGTAATTCCATCTTCTCCTGGAGCTTTTCCTCGCTTCATGTTCTTGATTGCATGTGCAACTTCTGCTGGAAGGACTGGAGGAACTCTGGTACTGGTATCTTTCATGATGTCTGGAGTGCATATATCATCCCTTTCATATAATTTGGAGTAGAAATCTTTCACTCTTGTCAAAATTTCGCCTCTATTTCTTGTTACAGAACCATCTTCTTTTCTCAGTGCCATAATCTGTTTTCTTCCCTTACTGAGATGTCCCTTTGCTATCTTTAGGCTTTGGTTGTTTTCAATTGCTTTCCTCACTAGTTCACAGTTGAATTTCCTTACGTCTTCAGTGATACTTTTTCTTACTGTCTTGCATAGCTCTATATATTCCACTTTGGAAGAACTATATATACACTTTTATATTGGGAACAGCTCTCTTAGCTAATGCGTTGGAGTTGCTCAAATATTGCCAGAATAAATTTCACAGCGTTTGTAAATGTGCAAAGATGAACTAAAATTTAACTAAAAATTACAAGAACATTTCGTTGGGAAACGCACGACTTTATCTTCTTTTTAACACGTTGGTTCCCTGGAGTCAGAAGGTAATTCTGCATATCTCTAAACATTAATCACTAGTACTTGAAATAACATAACATTGTTTGATTGCAAATGTGAGCTTACTTTCCATTCCCTTTGCAGCTGGAAAACATTTCAGATTTTATCAGGTTCAATATTTAGAGAAGAAGACAAACTCCCAAAGGATAAGACTGTAACATAGAATCAGTTCTGTGCCGCGAAGAATTTTAAGCAAAACAATTATTTTGTAAACATCGCGTATATATAGCTAGATAAAGTCACGGGGAAAACACACGATGCCTTAACAGAGTACTTTAATGATGCATAAATGCATTGAAATGGAGGGTATCAGTTCAGCGTATGAAATAAATTGGTTTTAGCCACAAATATTTTGAATTTTAAACTTGGCAAGAGAAAGTGGAATAAATCAGTTTCGCTCTTAAGACACGCTGCAAAGTGCTTTTCATTTAGCATTTATTTACATTAACAGTAGAATCAGTAGTGAATGTATTACTTAAAATTAAACCCATTCTGTTTAAACGCATATTTAAGAACACTCTGGTTTAGTAAACCTAATGTTTATTTTTTCTGAAGAAAAAGGTGCCAGAGCTCGTAAACATAAGTGAAAAAAAATCAGGAAAAGTGATGGTTGACCTAATAAAAAGCAACTCAATTTCTTGAACACTGTTCTTAGTTGAAACTGCAAGTACATGATTTACATTCTCATATTATATTAAATTATGATATTGAAAAGTATTTCGCAACAGTTTTATACGCTGTAAAAATTTTTTTCTGAAATTCAGGAGCTACTTCCCATGATTCTTTTCGAGAATTAACAAAGCATATTGCTGATACAACATTTTCCATGAAATGACGGAAAGAAACCTGAATTTCACGGATTTTTCTTAAGCCAAGAAAATTCTGAATTTTCAGAAACCTTTCCGCAATTCCTTCCATATATTGACGGCCAACTTCCGTTTTTAAGATGTCTTAACGGAAAATTCTGAATTTTCAGAAACCTTTCAGCAATTCTTTCCCTATATTGACTGCCAACTCCCAGTTTTTAAGATGTCTTAACGGAAAATTCGGAATTTTCAGAACTCATTGCGCAATTTATTTCGTATATTAACGGAAAAATTCCGTTCTCACTTTTTCCGTAGTCATATGACGAAAACATTCAGGTAATAGGAGCGATTCGCGGGAATACTTGAGGTTTGATTAACCGCTAAATTTCAATCATCTGTCAAAGTATTTGATTTTGAAGTTCTGTAGCGAGATCGGATATTGTGGATAATATATCTCATGAATTTTGTTTATTGTGGCACAGAATATTTATTCTCCTCTCCCGCATTTTGTGCACCAGCTATTATAAATTGTGTTACCGTAAGAAACCGGATATTTAAATTATTGTACAGGTGATTGTACGTCGTCAATGTTTCAGTCTGTGTAATCCTTAAAACAAAAGCTATTATACACTGAAGAGCAATTGAATTAGAGACAGCTGGCGTTATGCAAATGTGGCGCTGTAAGTGGCCCTGTAAACGGAAACGACATGACGTATGCAGCGATCCGACAATATAAGGAGTGATGCGACGGGAATCAGTATGAGTCAGACGCAGTATGGGTAAGACAAAAGATCTAAGCGCATTTGATCGTGGGAAAATTTTCGGGGCCGGACGAATGGGTCACTCCATCTCGGAAGTCGTGCAGGCACTGGAATTTTCACGATCCAATGTGTCACGGAGTGCACCGTGAGTACATCGAATCCGATAAAGCCACCCATACAAGGGCCAACTGCCGTGGACAACAGCGTGTGGATGAGCGGGATCATCGTCGGTTAGCTCCAGGGCTTTAAAAGAGGGAGCCATTCTATAGCCCTGGGTTAGCTCGCATTGTAACAGCGGATAGACGGGCCACAGTGCAAGAAATCACTCGGCAATTTAACGCTGGTGCACAAAAATGTGTAAGCAGCCACACCATCCAGAACCATCTCCTCGCTATGGGGTACAGAAGCCATCGTCCCACGAGGATACCACTGCTAACTGCACATCACAGGGTGCAAAGATTAGCATGGGCGCAAGAACATCGCCACTGGACCGTAGACATGTGGGGAAATGTTGCCTGGACTGATGAGTCGGGATTCACGTTGGTACATGCGGATGGCAGGATACGAGTACGGCGCAAACCACATGAAGCGATGGATCCTTCTTGCTAGCAGGGTACTCTTCAAGCTGGTGGGGGTGGCATTCTCGTCTGGGGACTGTTTACGTGGACGGAAATGGGACCCCTGGTACGTGTGACATCGTCCCTCACAGGTGAACGTTACCGGGATACCCTGGACGACCATTTGCTCCCGTTTGTGCGTCTTCAACATCCCACTGGGGACCTCATCCTGCAACAAGACAATGCACCATGCCATCGCTCCCGAATTGTATCCGAATGGTTGGATGAACACTCTACCGACATGACCTCGCTTCCTAGGCCAGCTACATCACCTGACCTCAATCCCATCGAGCACATCTGGGATGCCATCGAGAGAGATGCTCTTGGCTCTGATCCTCCTCCATCAAATCTTCGTGAGCTGTTGGAGCTTGTTCAGGGGTCGTGGATCCGTATGGCTTCCCAACGCTTCCGGTGTCTTGTCGA
This sequence comes from Macrothele yani, assembly GCA_039090855.1. NCBI lineage: Eukaryota > Metazoa > Arthropoda > Arachnida > Araneae > Macrothelidae > Macrothele > Macrothele yani. Next base: position 16,490,539 of record CM077013.1, on the reverse strand, counting down.
GTCCATGCCGAGACGAATCGCCGCCGTCATCAGGGCGAAATGTGGTGCTACACGTTACTAGACAGGTATCTCTAATTCTATTGCTCTTCAGTGCAATTATCAAGAGTAAACTTCATATTTAGACGTTTTGGGAAATAATACTATAAAGCAGTACATTTAACCTTATCTTAAAGATAATTCAAAATTATTGTCAGTTAAAAAAATATCTCAAGTTCCAAAACATTTTGTTGCTTCGAAATATCACTTTGAAAAAAAAAATACTGAATTTGTGATAAGTCCTTCTACAGAAAAAATAAAATTATTACAAACGTCTTAAAAAAATACTAGGCTCCAACAGAAAATAAAATGACTAAATCACTCGCATTAACGAAGAAAAAAATCATCGTCGTACGGTAAGTTTTACCTTGAACACGAGTGCGATTCTGAAGACATTCTGGCTTAGTGGTTAAGGCGCGCGTCTTGTGTATATCCAAACCAATCGATCTCAGTTCTATCTCAAACACGGGCGCGAAATGATTATCTGGGGTAAGAGCTGAAAAATTCAGGGTTTCCGATTTTGCGAAATTTCTGTATAAATACGGAATATTGACTACGGAAAATCTGTGAAAATACGGAACTTAAAAAAAACGGGCATTCTAAAAATGACAATTTTGTTAAAAAACTGACACTTTCCGGAAACTTTGCTGCACGTTATTTTCAAAAATTCTCCATGGATTTACGCTACTTATTTTTTACAGTGTAATACATGCACTTATGAAATTTTGAAATTGAAATTTCTGTTAACTTTATCCACAAATCAGAGTTAAATTTGCGCTAAGAATTATATCACATTGAATATCTGATGGCAACTGCATTTTTGATCCGAAAATATAATCCAGTTTTTTTTTCAACTCTTCGCAGTTTTCTACCGTTTTCGTTCACTTTATCTTTTCCGTTTCCAGTGGAGAATGATGTCCTCGAAGGGCCACAAGTTGTCGTATTTTGTACGATCAAACTGCATTAGCAAAGGACCAAAATTTAAAAAATAATAATAATAAGATTATTGTTGTGATTGAAATTGAAGATGTAGCTGAGATTAGTAATAAATTCATTTGAGAAAATAGTCTGTTACATTCGTTAGAAGATACAAAAGTATTGCACTTGCAACTTCTAGAAAAATAAATACCTAAGCAACTTTCACAGCTGAAACAAGCTTTATTTTTGTAACTTTAGAAGGTACGAAAACAAAGCTCATTTCAGCTATAAAAGTTACTTAGGTGTTTCTTTTCCTAGAAGGCGTAAGTATTTTCTCAAGCCACGAATCAAATCTCTTTCATTGAACTCAAACATGTTATTCATAACATCCTGATTTCTTTTTCATTATTAGGTATTTCATTTTGAGCTTCTTAGCCAATTCTTTGCATTTAACACTTTAAAATATCTAATTTGTAATAGCTTGGGAAATCAACGTTTCGTTTTTTATGTAATTATGAGGGTTGTACCGAAAGTAATGCAAAAGTGGGCATAACTTTTTTATTAACTGACAGAGGTCGTTCAAATTTCACATGTTAGTCAAGTAACTCTTCTTCCATACAAAGGTACTACTCAACATAATCTCCATCACAAGCTATGCATTTGCGCCATCGTTGAAGAGAACTCTGGAATCCTATTTGAAATTATTCAGGTGTGAACTGTTGTACCCACTTCTTTACAGCCAATTTTATCTCGTCTGTGTCATCAAATCGTTGTCTCCGGAGACTGCTCTTCATTGTAGTGAACAAGTGGATGTCGGAGGGCGTTGTTGCTAAAGTCTGATTTGTTGCCAAAAATGTATGCGGTCTCGCATTGTCATGGTGAAAATGGATCCTTTTCAGATTTTTGTTCGATCTCTTCCTCCTTATGGCTTCTCTAAGCTTCTTGAGTGTCTCAAAGTACCGCTCGCTGGTCACGGTACAGCCATGTTCCAGAAAATCAAGGAGAATGATACCTTTGTTACCGCCCCCCCCCCCCCCAAAAAAAAAAAACAGTCACCATACTTTCTGTGCTGATCGCTGGCTCTTGAACTTTTTAAGCCTTGGTGAAGAGGTGTGACACCATTCCGTGGATTCATTCTTCCTTTTCCGGATCATAAAGATATGCCCACGTTTCATCCCTTGTCACCAGATCAGGAAAAAAATAGGTCTTCATTGGCTTTAAATGTTTCCAGCAGATTAGAGCAGACTTCCACCCTTCTCTCCTTCAAATTGGGTGTCAACTGCGGTGGTGCCCACTTTGGACACACTTTCCGATACGCTAAGTGTTCCACTATCTTCTGTATGACATTATGACCACAGTCCAGTTGTGCAACAAGTCGTCTCTCCACGCGAATCAATTCATCCACTCGCTGAAGATTCGTGTCAGTGGTCGCAGATGATGGTCTCCCACTGTGTGGTTTGTCTTGAAGGCTAGTTTCTCCTTCTTTAAACTTCTTCATCTATCTATGCACATTGCCCTTGTCAATGGTGTCATCTTCGTAAACATTCTGTAGATTTCTGTGGATATCGGAAAGCCTGCAGCTTTCCTTCGTCAAGAACTCAATGACGGCACGTTGTTTTTGCTAGTAATCCATTATTTACCTGCAATAAAGGAGAAGGGTTACTATAGAGGTAGAGTTTACTAACAGCTGCAATTTAAACGACCTCTATCAGTTAATGAAAACGTGTTGCCCACTTTTGCATTATTTTCGGTACAACCCTCATATACTGCATATTGTTATATGTTATGGCTATTGTGTTGTTTTAATTAAATAATTGTTCGAGAACTCAAAGCCAAACATTTTGTGTAAAAATGTGCTAGAACATTAGCATGTTCCATCAGTAAAAAAGTGCTGAGTAAACCGACATGAAAAAGTCCATTAAGTAGGGCGAGAAACAGGGTTTTTGTTTTTGCAGACACTTTCGGCGAAAAAAATTAGAATTTAGTTTACTACAGAACTCAATTTATGAATTGATTACGCGAACGTATTGTTTCTAACAACAAACAAACTGCTGCATGCCAATAGACAGCTTCGCTGGATTATCTTTTAATATATATATATATATTTTAATTTGAGGTTTAACGACCACCGTGAGCAACTGAATGGGCTATAGCAGTCGCCAGTCTCTAATTTAGGGCCACTGGTTCCAAGGAAGGGAGATAGCCAGCCGTAAGACAAACACAACATCCATGCTTTACCGGGATTCGAACCAGGACCCCTTCCGAACGAATGATAAGAAGCCATCGCTTAGAACACTACGCCACCGGGGCGGGCCTTGTAAGACTGGTGACGTCATCCTCTTCTCCCGTGTGAGCAAACAACGTAATCATGATTATATGTAGAGGATTTTAGGAAGGGAGTGTCTGACCCCAGGTCTTAAACAACCCTTAGAAATAGGAAACTAGGAGATTTGGACTAGAGTGCCCAATAGGAAAATGACAGGGAAGCGAAGTAGAAAGGGGAGGAAGACGCCCTTATTTATTACCGGGAGGCCAGTACCCGGGGTCCGACGGCTTAACGTGCCCATCCGACGCACGGCAGGTATTTAGTGGATCAAGCGTTCGTACCTGCCTGGGATCGAACCTGAGGTCCTTCCCGTGGCAGTCACTAACGTTACCCACTCGGCCACCCGCGGCCTAAAACCACGTAGTCTATTAACCTTGGTCATAAGTATCTGTGTGCAACAGGGCTGGTTTACAATCCAGCCAACTAGAGCGCTGCATATTGAGGAGCACCAACATTTTGGGAATACATGTGTGACAAAAGCCGTTTTACCTTATTATGGAAGCAAAAAAAGAAAGTTGGCAACGTAATAAAATTTTGCATTTCTCCAAATAAAACTGAGTAGCTTAATACAGTTCATACTTGATATTAAAAATGTATTGGCACACTTTTAATTTTTAAATTAAAAATGGTAATTCATAATGAAACAAGGACGACGAGAATCATGGAATAAGGTGAGTTCAGTAAGCCAGTGAAATGACTTCTTCCTGGCAAGGTGCAACGCAGAAATTAAAAGGGGCAAATGTTTCAGAAGTAAGTATGTTATAATCAAGCAATTTCATTTGGAAATATAAAAATTGAAATGAAATTTCAAAATTGTGGAAAGTAAGCTTACGAGAAAACGATATATGGGATTTTTATTTCATTGTCTAGTTTTAAATAACACATGTGCTAAAATTTTACAAAGTTTCTTTTGTGGATATGCTGATTCCTTTTATGATAAAAGAAATCTATATGTAATTTAAATATGAAATTCAAACAGGAAGTAAATTTTTTACATCAAAATACGTTTACTTGGAGGTGTCTGATTTTTCTTAGCCAATGGCGCTGTGTTGCACAAACCCATCTCTGCTGCGTATATTAATTACCTTTACCGAGTGATTAAAACACAAATACGATCTTACGGTAGAGTTCAAATAAATGAAATGTTATTAACAATACTAACACTTACTTCTTACAACACCGAACCCAACACGTGACTTATGATTGAATACAACTGCTGAAGTACATAGAATGTTCACCCCTTTTCAAAACAATTTTCCAGCAATGTAATTAAAGTTTAAAATAAAATTATTTCTTTCTTAAATGTTCTATCTGATAGCCCTTTTTCTGGACTGTGAACCTACATCTAGATTTCCAAGATAATAGGGCATTTCTTAAAATTAGTAGTGGTTTTTCCTTCGTCTTTTCTTCCGCTGCTTTCCATAGTCCAATCACTGTTTTAGGTCTGCGTTTAGAAAGCGCTGTCTTTTTAGCAGTACAACGGCACAATAGTCCATTGGTGACACACCAGAGAACTCTGAAGGAATATGACCAAAAGTTACTGATTTGATACCCGTCTATCTTTTTTTTTTAATTTTTGCAAGAAATAGAGTGGTGGATTTGGATGTATGACTGATAGCCTTATCCAGATGGAGTTCTATTCTTTGAATGCTCTCTGGATAAAGAAATGACATTTTCTCTTTAAATATAGGAGTTTAAACATTACTTTGGTAATATGTAGAATTGATTTAAAAAATATTTTCGACTTTCTTATCCTTAATTTCCCATTGGACGAGAAATCAGCAATGATCATGAATCCTTTATTGAAACTTTCTTTATGTTCTTGGAAACAAGTTCGCAAGTCTGTGACGTACTGCGCTCGTACAGGGCTGAAGCGCGTGTCAAGACGACAGATATGCAGTGATATATTCCGTCGGTGTAGCTTTGTCAGTTAGAAAAACTCATTCCGGAGCGAGAAGACGTGGCTTCGACAAATTCTTGTTTTCATAAGTCTTTTTCTGCTCTTTTGCGACAGTATATTGACACCTCTTTTTTGTTACAGTCGTTTAGGTATATCCATCCTTCATCATTAGTCGCAGTAAATTTGTATCTGTCTCTGGCTAAGTGATTTTCATATAGAAGTGTACACCGTGTTCTGCGTTCAGCCACGTGCGTAGACAAAAGGCAGTGAACATTATGGGGCTATTTTGGTTTGTTTTTTTCAGACTCAAGTCTTTGTTTATTACTTCGTTTACAGTTGATACAGATAGTTTTAAGGACTTAGCGATTGCTCCTTGTATAGGTGGATTTTCTTTTTAGGACCAGAGACCTTACTTTTGAAATAATTGTAAAAGTACGTACCTTCTTTGGATATTCATTTCGTGTTCTTTTTCCTGATTAAAGGAATACTTCTTGACGATTTTCCCCTCTATTTTTAATAATATTGCTTTTTTTATATTTAAAAATGCTAATTCGAGGATTTTCACAGCATTCTTTAATTACAGAATACGAATGTTTCTCTTCGTAAAGACAAAAACATAAGCTTCCATCCACAGATTGTTTACGTGCGCCATTTTCTTAGCAGGCGATATTTAACTGAAGCAGATGTTTCTTTCGTGTTCATCTAATGCGCTGTTGCCAGTTTCAATTCTTTGAACTTCGTTTATTTTCTGTGATTTCTTATCAGAAACGTTCTAAAAATGCGTAAACATCATTTGTAGTGCACTTGTTAGTCGAATGATTTCCACAACAATATAACAGGCCTTAATTACAGGAACAATAGCGGTAACTACTCGTACAATTATAAAATTTGTATTTATTAACGTTGCGCATTTTTCAACAGTCAACAATCCGTCAAAATATCCTTAAAATTCGTTATCTCTTGTTACAGATGCTTTATCATTTCTGTGTTGTGAGCTAACAGCTGGCGAATTGTCGGCATTGTCAAACGTAAGAAACTGGACGTTCAGAACGTGACGTTCTGAAGTAAGAAGTTCAGCCAAGAAACAAAATAACTTATACAGGACGAGAAAATCAAAGGGAAAGTTACATCTAGAGGTATACTTCCATGGTCATTAAACTTTGAAAAAAAATAAAAAAGATATTGACGGTTAAGACCAAGGCGTTTCGCTAGGGCCAAAGCTAGCTTAATAGATTCTTTTATTACTGAATACACTTCACCACCTTTATAAAATAACACATGAATCATGTGGCCTAAAATCTCTTTTAATGGCGTATAAAGACATTCACTCAATTATTTCCGAGCTTTCGTGCTCCACTGGGAGGCTTTGTCTGGGCTATAATTATGAGAGCCTTAGAATAGAATGAAGTAATTCTGAAACAAAACAGAAAATTGAATTGTTTCAAAGTTGTTTGATTCTGTTCTAAGGCTCTGATAGTTCTATACTAGACGAGGCCTCCCTGTGAAGTACAAAAGACTGGAAGTAACTGAGTGAATGTCTTTATACGCCGTTAAAGTAGGTTTTAGACTCATATGAGTCCTTTGCTATTAGAAACTTTGGTATTTTTCAAGGCATTTTTATCTCGACAAGACATTGTAAATCTGGCTACATGAAAAAGAAAGAAAGAGAAACCTTGTTGTAGGGCTAGGTTCTACATGTTGAAACCTCTGCCTTTGCAATATGTTGACGCCACACTAAATTCAGTAATAATGGGGAATCTCCTACACGTCATAACATGTTAGTAAAATCATGCAATACATGGATTATGATACGCTTTCCAACATACCAGAAATCATCACTGAAGTTATTACTCAAGTTATGAGGATAATGGCTGTGAAAGAAATCTCGCTTTTGTGCCCTGACCTTTGACCCTATTTCGATGATATGCAACAGAATTGGTTCAGTAAACCTCCAGAACAACTATCTAAAGATTTGTCGCTATAGAATCATTTTTAGTCAAGTTATGAGGATAATAGCTGTGGAATAAATCTCGCTCCAGTGCCCTGACCTTTGACCACATTTCAATGATATTCAACAGAACCAGGTCAGTATATTTCCAGAACAACATGATAAAGTTTTGTCGCAATCGAAGAATTTTGACGTAAGTTATGACTCATAAGAGCGATGGAATGGATTCCGTTCCTATGTCATGATCTTTGACCTCATTTCTCCCATTTTCAATAAGGTTCCTCCCCCATGTTGTCTCCTACCACATACTAAAATTTCATCGAAATCGAACCATTTTTACGCGAGTTATCGTGCGGACAGGCAGACAGACAGACAAAGCTGGAGCATATACGCTTCTTCAACCTACGGTTGGAGAGCGTAAATAAAATGTCAACTTGACGTAACACGACGATAGATCGATTTTTGGGAGGAAAACTGCATTCTTCCCTCCTTCACGATATGATTCAGAACCGTTTTTTTACTATCAAAGTTGTGACAACTGCAGATCACATTCGTAGACATAGTAATCAGGAAGCCTAATCAGTCAGACCAATCAGTTGCCTGGTGTCTTGTATTTATATCAGTAGCTTGACTGACTCCCAGTTATACCCCAAAATTAAAAAAAACTGCTAGGAGTTCAGACGCAACGTTTAGAATGGAAAACATAGCGAAACGAGTATCCAAAATTTCCATTAGATCAATAAAAGAAAAGTTAAAAAGGCACAAACGTCACCAGCATTTATCTTTATAAATAAAGTTTGCTGGAAAGTTTTGTTCAAGATTTGTAACCAACTTTTAGAAATTATTAAATATGGTGTTGAAAATGTGATACATGAGCACCAGTGTTGCTTCTAATTTGTTGGTTTCCCTAGATAACTTATAAAGTGCGTGCATGTGAATAAAATGTTCATCTAGGGAGCCTTTTACTTCGAAAAGGAAAAAAAAATCGCATGAAACCGATTTAAAGAAGAAATGCTTTTAGTAAGGATTCTTGAAGCGTTCTGGAATCTTTGTATCTATAGAATCAGGGTTCGTCTCTAAAACATAGGCTTGATGTATGACATTACATTCCACTTTCATTTTACACGTTCATTCACTTGGGGAAGTAGATAGGACATAGATATTCTGTGAGAACACCTCGTTGTGCGATACGCTTCCAAGTGTAAAAAGGAAATAATGATTTGGTCGATATTTACACTGGCAAGGAAGAAATCTCAGACGAAAGGAATTCCGAATCTGCTTCGAGAAAAGAGAGACTAGACAAACTACTTTTTCCTTCATTGATGTACGAACTCAAATAGATAATACTAAGAAATACCTCCTATTGTTATGAGAAGAATTAGATGATGATGTTAGCAATAAAAAAAGCACGAATTCTACTAAACAACACCGGTAATTAGTAATATAAATTCAAGAAAAGTATTCCAGTACTTCGCGACGGTTTTTTTTAAGGAACGCTTATCAAAGGAACTGGAACTATACGTCCGAAAGATAGTCACAATTAAAAGTTTGGAAAACCGAGATATTAATACGAACTCTGATGTGCATATTTATTATTTTATCAGAATAAACAATCATAAAATAAAAGCGAACTCCAGAATACTCTTTTATATTCTAAAAACAGCTTTTATGTGCAGTTATCAGGGGCAAAGTGTGCTAATATCCAGTGTTACCACTGACAACAGTAATAGTTAACTAAATAATTATAACTTATCCCGATAGGGAATGGTAAGATAATGCACTTTCTTGTCAAGACACTCATTATACTATACACTCATTGTCGTAAAAATCCCCGCCGAAGGAGGAGGCCTCAGATTCAAATAAGGATTTAGTAGTGAAATGGTACATACCAAGGACAGAAGTGATTACAATATCACAGCAACAGGACGATTTCCCGCGGATATAGGGTACACATTCCGGTCAGCTTTAGTACCGCGTCGGACCGCCTCGTACTCGGATACATGCGGTGATACAGTTCGGCATGGAGTCAAAGAGACGTCGTATGTTATCCCGGGACAAATTAGCCCCCACCTCTTGCGACTGACGCTCTAAATCACGAACACTGGGACATGAGAAAGCTGGTGTCCCATCTCGTCCCACACGTGCTCGATGGGTGAGTCATCAGGCGATCTGGCAGGCCATGGAAACATTAAAGATGAAATAGGCAGTCCTGGGAAACCCGAGTCGTGTGCGGGACGGACGTTATCTTGTTGTAAATTGGCTCCGGGCCTCCCCACCAGGAAAGGCAGAACATGGGCCGCAGGATCTCCTGTACGTAGCGCTGGGCAGTCGACTTCCATCGGATCACTGCGAGGGAAGTCCGGCTGTCACACGCGATAGCTCCCCAGACCATTAGGCCTGCAGTTCGGGACGTGTGTCGCTGTACAGTGAGTTTGTGACTGTAGCGCTCACCTGCGGTCCTCCACACTCTGACACGGTGGTCGTCTGTTCCCATACAGAAGCGGAATTCGTCGCTGAACACTATACGTGTCCAGTCCGTAGCTTTCCACGTTGCTCGCTGCTGACACCACTACAAGTGACTCCAACGATGGTCAGGTGTTAATGGCAGAAATCGTAAGGGCCATCAAGAGTGCAGATTCGCCGTTGCCAGACGTCTGGAAATGGTTCTGGGGGACACAGGAGTCTCTTGTACAGTCGCCAAATGTCCCTGGATATTGGACAAGGACGTCGTTGCATCTGTGCGTGCCGCTCTCACGATTCTACGGTCCTCTCTGTTGGTGGTGTGTCTGAGTCGTACAGAGCCAGTCGCCGTTTCTGGGTGCCTTCCCGTGTCCATTGCTCCCAACACGATCACACCGTACTGTCCTACCAGCCCAACTGGCAGCCGATTCGCTGCGCTGGTCACCCTGCCATTCTCATCCCGACGATAAGGCTTCGTTTAAACTCCGTCAGTTGCCCGTACGCACATCTACGGCGGCTCCTCGGCATGTCTATTGCTCAAGGATCTCACCTGACTCTTACCGTGCACTTCGGCACGAACATGGAGTCCCCTGCGCGACGCCTTATAAGCAACAAGGATTGTGACTGCAGCGCCGGTCCTGGACGCGCGGGCATGCGAAATCGCACGAAATTTTAATCATTTGCATGTCTGCCCTCCCCGTAGCTATTCGCCAAGTTTCGCGTTGATTGCACGGTTTTTCTTGGTGAGCGGATTTTCATGACAATGGGTGTATTTAATTACATATTAATCCTAGCCCTACTCATTATACATTGGCGGTGGAAAAATATCGCACGCAGGCCTGCCCCATGAAGGAGGGCATACCGTTTCCAAAGGCAGCGCCACGCGTTACCACTTCTTGTGTTGGTAACAAGACACTGTGGCCTGCGCCTGCGTACAAAACAGAGAGAAAACCGGAAACACAAGCGCTGTAACCCGCACTGTGTGCTCTGAATGTCAACAGTCGAGAATTTGGATACACTGCGTGTTCTTATGTTGTGAACTGGTTTATGTTTCTCTCTTTTATTTCAGTTCTTTTGTCTCGTTTGCTTTACGAGCTAATTACTGCATATGGACAAATGTTTTATTATTACTCAGCGGATCATTTTAATTTATTTCTATCTTTATGCTGTGTTTCACACAATCAGAATGAACAACAGTGCTACATCTACGTTGAACTGCGAATTTTTGTGTCGTGATTAATCGTGCCCGTATGGTTACAGAACAGCCGAATTTACAGTTTTATGGCAGATCCATTGCTCCGATAAAAGCATAGACAAATCTATAAATGTAGTCTGCCACTCTTCCAAGGTTTTCTGATTATTCGCTGCTTTGTGGCTACAAAAAAAAAAAAAAAAAAAACCGACGGTATTTACTGCAGGCCGTATGTTCTGTCTTCTCTAGAAACAAACGCTTAGGCGTAGTGAACAATTTGCATAGTTTCAGAATCTTACAGCTTCGTCATGAAGTACTTTCTGGATTTGATGATTCGGTAGCTTATTAGATTCAGTTTGGAGAAAAACAAATAAAATTTGGTTTGAGCTCAGTGTTTAAGAAAATAATTGAGAATGGGGATTTTGTGCTTGAAATGCGAAAACGAAAAAGAAAGAAAAACCAACAAGAGAATCAGTACAAAAAAAAATCGTAAATAGGCGACACTCAGCTTCACTGATACAAAAAAGTTGAAATTAAAAAGAAAGAAAGAAAGAAAGAACGTAGAGCACGATAACAGAATATCATATCAATGGCAGTTTATAAATATGCATTGCCTCATGTATTTTCTATTGTTGCAGAATTCAAGTAACACTATCAAAATTGTCATGCCCAACCATTGCTTGTTATTTTGCATTCCGTAAATGAATTAATGCATTTTTTCTCCGGGAGTTACTCCGATTAAATGAAATTTATTTTCAATTCAAAAAAGTCGTTTAGTGTATGCTCTCCAAGGGAAAAGGTGTGTGTAACTTACAAAAGGCGAATTTTGTCGAAAACAAAAAAACCTCTGCAGTGACAAATATTATTGACTTTAACACGCTTTATTAAATTCCTTGCTTCTTGACAAACACATTTCTTCATCAGCATCCAAAGTAAGCAGTACGACGTAGATCGCGCTGTTTTCAGACGAGAGAGCACGTAATAAATAATCAACGAAAGACATAATTATTGTGCGAGTGTTTAATTTCTGATCACGCGTTTAGAATTTTTAAATTCGTTGTTGAAAAACGTTTATTTTTTTCATTAATGGAAGTTTCAGTCTGGGAATAGTTTCATTTCTTAGGAAATGAGTTTTGTTAGAAAATCAATTTTTTCATTTCATCGCTATATTTAAACGTTTCCATGGTCCCATGTTCTGTAATAATATTTTCACTACTTGTCTTTCTTGTTCAGCGTTTATTTTTAGTTTTATGTTTCTTGTACTCTACTTGTTTGATCCCGTGTTTTGTATTGTTTCGTATTCATCTGTACACCGCAAGATTGTTTCAGTTACGTTGCGGCCTATAAAGGGTTCTCACTTTCTTGTCGACGTTATGTCACGGAACAAACGTGTTATTAGTTCCTTGTAAGTATTCTGGGTCATATTTTTTACTTAGAATAAAACTCTCTTGAAGGCCGAAAATCTGGGAATTATAGGATTTGATTTCATAAGTATTTTTCGCTTCTAATAGGCATTTACGAAATAAAAAATGTTCAATTTTCTCATATTGCTTGCTCGCTAGGAAAGGGAAAGAAGAGTGAAAAGTAACTTTACGTACTCTGTAACGTACTACGTTACTTGACGTAGATGACGTACTACTGAGGTGATGCATGAGGGAAATTGACAATGAAGCATCGATAAGCCTGCCGGCATAGTTCTGTTGGGAAAACAGCCAGTCCGGAGCTTGGACGACGCGGTTTTGAAATCCTGTTATAATTTGCATTGCCCAGTTTTGCTTGCATTGCTGTTAGTGGCTCCGTCATTGCAATTTCTTTTTACCTCTTTTTCATATGAAGACTGATACGCAATAAAAAGTAATGAAATCCGAAAACAAGTATAAATTCTCTTTTCCGGGGCTCTTTTCGTGTAAACATTTTCGTGACCTTAGAGTTTTAGTCATACACTAACGGAAAAAAAAATCCCAAAACTAAGAAGGGGTTATGTTAGATAAACGACAGTTGGTAGGCGTTGAGAGTACATCCGTAAGATGACGTCTATGCAAATTTCGCACTCGGCGCATACGTGTGGCGCTGGTAGCGCCCCTCGGTTTGCTGGAAATACGTGCTGTAACGTTCGTGAGCGTTAGTTATCGTTGAGATTTGACGTAGGATGTTGATGTTAGTCAAGAATGCCTTTAAGAAGACGAAGAAGCCATTATCAACAGCTCACGGAGTTTGAACGAGGTCGTGTAATGGGGCTACGAGAAGGTGGGTTTTCTTTCCGTAATATTGCAGAACGACTTGGCAAGAATGTAGCCACTGTGCATGTTTGTTGGCAGCGGTGGTCAAGGGAAGGCACTGCCTCAAGAAGACCGGGTTCCGGCCGGCCACGTGGCACTACTGACAGGGAAGACCGCCGTGTACGGCGTAAGGCCGTGGCGCATCGTACCGCGTCTGCGGCGGCAATTCGAGCTGCAGTTGCCACCACAGTGACACAACGAACTGTTACAAATCGGTTACTTGAAGGACAGCTCCGAGCCAGACGCCCTGTAGCTTGCATTCCACTTACTCCAAACCACTGCCGTTTGCGACGTCAGTGGTGTCAAGCTAGAGCTCATTGGAGGACGGAGTGGAGATCTGTTGTGTTTTCTGATGAAAGCCGGTTCTGCCTGGGTGCCAGTGATGGCCGTGTGTTGGTTAGAAGGAGGCCAGGTGAGCGCCTGCAACCAACCTGTTTGCGGCCGAGACACACTGGACCTACACCTGGAGTTATGGTCTGGGTAGCAATTTCCTATGACAGCAGGAGCACTCTCGTAGTTATCCCACGCACCCTGACAGCACAGTTGTACGTCGGTCTGGTGATTCATCCTGTTGTGCTGCTATTCATGAACAGCATTCCAGGGGTGTTTTCCAACAGGATAACGCTCGTCTGCATACCGCTGTTGTAACCCAACATGCTCTACAGAGTGTCGACATGTTGCCGTGGCCTGCTAGATCACCAGATCTTTCACCAATCGAGCACGTATGGGACATCATTGGACGACAATTCCAGCGTCACCCCCAACCAGCATTAACCGTCCCTGTATTGACCGACCAAGTGCAACAGGCATGGAACTCCATCCCACAAACTGACATCCAGCACCTGTACGACACAATGCATGAACGTTTGCGTGCTTGCATTCAACATTCTGGCGGTTACACCGATTATTAATGTACCAGCATTTCACATTTAAAATAGCTCTTCTCGCGCTTACAATAAGCTGTGATCTCGAAACCATAATCGATTAAATATGTTACCTATACAAATGTATTGCCGCCATTTCATTCCTGTACAACTATTTTTTCGTGGTGTTGGGATTTTTTTTTCCGTCAGTGTATGACATTTATGACAAAAAAAGTTACTGAAGTGCTCTGTATATATATATGTTCCGATTCTCAGTTTAATCGGATGCGTTTCGTATGATTACACAGAATTCAAATGAAAGAAAGTATACATGTTCATGTCTCCATTTTGCGTAACACCTTGTAGTCTGTGACTTTTATATCTAATTTAACCGTCCTTTTGAGTTTCTGTGTTCTCATGAAAATTTGATTTCTGCTGATTAAATATTTTCTCTCTTAATGGCACATTATTCCTCTCGACGAGGTTTTCAAAGTTGGCATTCTGATAGTGGGTCGAAGTTCAATTAAAGACAAATGAAACAATGTGTAGAGAAGTTGATAACTGTGTGCTGAGGATGATATGCTATGTGATAGATGAGGAGCGAATGATAATATTATAGGTATCTCTGGAGATTATGTTTGTTATATCGTGAATGTTATGTCTAACTGAAGTTGAGACTTTGAATTTAGTAGTAAAGTAAAATTTCTTAATATTTGTCCGCCGTTATCAGAAGGTGTTCTTTATTCGGGAGGTTGACTTTTGAACTGAACTAGGCTTTTTCTCTAAAAAAACAAAAAATAAACATTTAATATGTACGATTGTACGTACAATATATGATTAAAATTATGTTTTATGATTAAATGTTTATTATTTGCTATTTTTGTTTTGATTGGAGGTTTAATGACCATCTCTTGCAACTCAATGGGCTATAAGCAGTTGCCGGTCCCTAATTTAGGGCCACTGGTTCCAGGGAAGGGAGAGAGCTGGTGCCGTAAGAAAAGCACAACATTCATACCTCACCGGGATTCGACCCCGGTCCTTTCACGGACGAATGGTCATAAGCCAGCGCTTACACCACTCCGTCACATAGGCTGCCTATTGTTTTACAGTGAGAAACAACAAAATTCGTGGGGATACATTTGGTACATGTACAATACTTTCGTTTTGAAATAGAGCGCATGCAGTATACGTATTGTGATGCATGTTTAAACACACATACCTAATAATAAAATATGTTACATCATGAATCTTAAAACGTTCGTACTTACCACTCATTATTTAATTAAATTAGTCAGTCATTTTTGAATGCAAAATTTTTTATAAAAGTTTTTGTGTGTGTGTGTGTGTGATTCGTAGCATGCTTTTTAAAATGGATTTTTAAATTCTTCCATAGAGGTAATGCTTCTGTATCCCCCTTTGTGTACAAAAACACGTTCTTAAATCTTTATTACACGTTACGCGTCTTTATAAAGAAACACACAACCCAGTGGCGCAGTGGCCTAAGCGATGGCTTCCGTTCATTTATCCAAAATGGGTACCGGTTCGAATCCCTGTGAGGCATGGATGACCTACGGTACTGGCTCTCTACCTTCACTGGAACCAATGGCCCTGAATTAGGGACGGGCGACTGCTTATAGCTCATCCAGTTGCTCACTGTGGTCGTTAAACCCCCCCACACACACACACACACACACAACCCCCCCCAAAAAAAAAAACCCCCACCCCTTTTATAACGGTATCAGATGCTTTCTCAATCGAATAATTTTGTTCCGATGTCTTCAATGCAACGAAGTCTTGCGCAGTCGATCAAGATACACAGATCTTAATCGACTATAATGAAAACTTTTGCGTTTCTTTCACTATTTCGACACGTAAGTCCGAAAGTGGCGTCCATTTTCTGTTCTTCCAGATTGACAATAAATAACCCATATTTTGTAGAGAGAAGCTGTTTTGCCCACTTCTAAAAAAGGATCGCCCATATTAAAACAACTGACCGGTAGTTTTTGTAATGGAGATCTGGAGGACAAAAAGTACCTTTATTTCCGTTTAAAGAAGCTAAATAAAACCTTTGTGGCAAAAATTCGCCAATTTTTTTCACTCGGCAGTTCATGCTTTCAAGTGTGCTATGACCAAGATCGATGTCCATTGCTCGGAAGGTCCGCGATTTAGAGGTAAATGTAAAGAACCGTATATACTTCGAGAATGGGATTACAAAACTGTCCGAAAAATGTAGGTGTCCGTTAATCATTTCGGGACCACAGCGTCCAACCCGCCCTTACATGCAAACAACCACTTCTGCCCAAATCGCCCTGATTTTTTTTTTTTTGATTGGAGGTTTAACGACCACCGTGAGCAACTCAATGGGCTATAAGCAGTCGCCCGTCCCTAATTTAGGGTCACTGGCTCCAGGGAAGGGAGAGAGCCAGCACCGCAAGACAAACACAACATCCATGCCTGACCGGGATTCGAACCCGGACCCCTTACGGACGAATGATCAGAGGCCAGCGCCTTAGACCACTGCGCCACCGGGGCGGCCGCCCTGATTGCATGAGTAGGATATCTTCTCTGCCCCCCCCCCCCCTATGTTCTTTTTGCACTGCGTCCGAGATATTAGGATACGTCACCGTCAGTTGTCATTGTTGTCGCTAAACGAAGAAGTGAACTAGAAGCAGAGTTGGAAACGGGTCAAAACTTTTGGACCCGGTCCCGACCGTCACACAATTGGACCCGACCGGGGCCTAACCCGGATAGCTACAGATTTTCTATGATAACTTTATGAATATTTGACTGATTTTGATGGAAATTCACCAGTATTTTGTGAAAATCCTAGAATGTTAATATACATTTACGTACGGTGTGAGCTTAAAATAATCATCTTTTTGTCAATTTTTTATAATTTTTGTTTCTCAAAACAGTAGCGTGTAATTAAAATATTCATGTACCCAGTCCATTTAAGGAATCAATATCATAGTTTGTCACATCTTTATTTAGGTACATGTTTACTTATCTGCTGTCAGTTTGAAACAATTCTTAATATAATTTTGGTTGATTAAGCTTCAGTCTTTGGTGGCCGGGGCGCAGTTGTCTAAGCGCTGGCTTATGATCATCATCCGTGAAGGGTCCGGGTTCGAATCCCGTGAGGCATGGATGTTGTGTTTGTCTCACGGCACCGGCTCTCTCCCGTCTCTGGAACCAGGGACCCTAAATTAGGGACGGGCGACTGCTTATAGCCCACTGAGTTGCTCACGGTGGTCGTTAAACCTTCAACCAAAAAAAAAAAAAATCTTTGCTGCGTGTTGTTTTTCTTCTTAGGTTATCTATCTGTTCTATTCTGCTATTAATGCCTAGAAATGTAAACAGAAAGCCATGATGCCTTTCCTAGACGAGGGGTAAATACGCGCAACGCATTCGCACTATCGATGTACGTACATCTGCGCGTTTGTGGCCTTGGTTCATCTGACGACCCCTGCATGACCACAGGCAAAAAGCGTCTGGTCTCCTTTATCGGCGCATGCGCTCTAACTACATTCTTCTCAAAGTTGTCAGCTGGCGTACAGAAGCGAAAAATGTACTGTTAGCTTGACTCGTGTCCTTCGTTTCAGATATTTGTTCTGCTTCGTGATTATTTTTTAACCAGAAAATGTGAGAACTTACACTTTAATATTTACCTTACCACAGTATTCATGAAATTTGGTTTTTCATGCGCGTAAAAGAAAAACAAAATTAGTTTTACTGTTGTTGCACCATATTTTCATTGGTGTAAGCTGAAACATTTATTTTCGATAAAGCCATTTTGCAGTTTGATAATGAATTTAAATTGATCCAACCAAAATATATACTGATCTTTCGTTCCGTATCGTTTTATAATCGATATGTTTGCAAATTTCGATTAATGCGTTTGTCACGTATATCATCATTTTTAACTTTCTTTTTTAGTTTCTTATGTAAATTTTTTTTTACCTCTCGCTCATATTTTTCGTTCTGAATGCCATGTGCGAACTCCAAGTTTCTTGTACGTATTGGCCACAGCTGGCAGCTGGTCTCATGTAAATTAAGCAAGAAGCGCGGTGTAGAAAGTGGGAGAGAAAGGAAGAGTCTAGCGAACCTGTAAAACGAATGTTATCTGCGACTTAATTAGTTTGTGATAATCTGTCGATTGCAGTTGGTCTGTTATTATAAGTTACGGTGATTTGTGAAGTGGTATTAGCGACACGGAATTGTGGTTCTTCAAGTGGAATTATACAGCTACCGACTCTACGAAGAAAACAAATTAAAAGATTTGGATTTTCAGTAAGTGTAATGCCATTTCTTAGAGTTGAAATCTCTATGCCCGTATTAATATCAACGGCGTACCCAGAGGGGGTGCAAAGGACCATATGCACCCTCCAAAATAATTTTGTCTGGTTTTAAAAATTTATAAAAAATTGTCGGTGACGTTGTTTTGCTAATGTCGCCATTCTGGTCTTCCTTAAATTTCCATTAGTTACTTCTTTATTTGGAACGGTCAGACGAGGTCACATAAGCCTATCCCCCCCCTCCCCCTCGCCGTGCGCATTTCCCACTTGTATGCCACCGAAGGCAGAAAAGAGAAAACTGGTGCTGTAGTAGTCAGGGCGTCAGGCTAATGAACGGTGGGAGCTGGGAAGGGGTAAGCCTTTTATCTTGAGTACATACCATAGAAGGAAAACAAAAACGTAGAATGAACACTACTTTGTAATTAATAGTATTTGAGAAAAATAAAAATGCCTGTTCTCATGCACATTTTTTCCATCACTTTAGGAAGGAATGATATCGTAGTTGCACTGATAAAACTAAGAATGTGATAATTTTTTGAATGTTGACTTGACATCATGTAAAATTTTATTCACTGATGGATAATACAGATGCAATTTAATGTAAATGTTATGCATTGTGCTTGAACAGTCTCAAGTAATTGCAAAAGTGATTCTTTGATCAAATTTGATTTTTAAATAGCGATAATTCAAACTACAAAATTTCGCATTGGTGATTTTGACATTGCGGCGACAATATGCAAACCCCCCCCCCCCCCCCCCAAATTAATTTCTGGGTACGCCACTGATTAATATTATTGTTGCTTTTATTCAAGTACTAGTGTTAAGTATGTATTTAGAAACTATTTGGGACACTATGTCTTAAAAATATCGAAAATTGCGATGCTTCGAGTGATGAACCATTCGTGACCGATTCGTTCACAACGAATGACTCTTCGCCTTGAATGGTGAATGGTTCGCTCTCACCGCTGTGAATGGTCATTCAGTCCTCTATTGCTGCGACGCACACTGAATTTGCAGCGCATTTAACTTTCTTCTGCACTCATGAGTCAGAAAACGAATCCCCACCCCCTCAAAAAAAAAAAAAAAAAAAAAGGTGGGCTCAGTTCTGACTGAGCCGTCAATTTGGAACGTAGAACTACGACTTGCAGATCGGAGAGTTGAAACGAGCTAGTCGAGTATGGTTTCGCACTGTCGTTTAGCACTCGCGGTATTCCAGATAAACCGGGATATTGTCCAAAGTGTTCACTGCTTCACAAGAAAACAATTATTAAAAAAATCAGTTCAAATCATAGCGAAATGTTCTTAAAATATTTGAATAGATCTCGTCGAGAGCTTTAAATATTTGAAGAAGATTTATGCGATACCATGGGAAACCAAATGTGACACAGTATTACTGACACACATCCATGATTTTTTCGGCAAAGACGAATTTTGTTTCTGTGATGTGAAATACTCCCATCATAAGTCAAGGTCGAATTGTTTTTTTCATTCCATAACGACAAAACTATTTATTCATGCATTTCCTACTTTGCAAAGTGCACAGCTATTCTGCTAAATGACATATGCGTGAATATCCTTGAGATGGAGTAACTGTATGTTTGCATTTTCTACTAGGAAATTCTTTTGCATTCAACAAGGTGAAGTTGCCGCCCCGGTAGCGCAGTGGTCTAAGGCGCTGGCCTCTGATCATTCGTCCGTAAGGGGTCCGGGTTCGAATCCCGGTCAGGCATGGATGTTGTGTTTGTCTTACGGCACTGGCTCTTTCCCTTCCCTGGAACCAGTGACCCAAAATTAGGGACGGGCGACTGCTCATAGCCCATTTGAGTTGCTCACGGTGGTCGTTAAACCTCCAATCAAAAAAAAAAAAAAAAGGTGAAGTTTTAACCAAAATTATCCTATGCGGTTTATATCCATAAAAGTTTACCTAGTCTACGTAACATAAATTCAGGACTATTGTCGAAAATTTTTTGTTTAAGAGTTTAACGAACACTATGAGCAACTCGACACGCAGTCTCCTCTCCTGATTTAGGGTAACTGGTTCCACGTAAGGGACATTGCCAACGCCATCAGATCATTCGGACGCATCATTCGGGACTCGAACCCAGGTTCATTTCGGCCGAATGGTTAGAAGCCAGCGCCTCGAACTGCTCGATCACCGGTGAAGCTCTACGATATTTTACCTTCTGGAAGTCCGATTTTAAGACAACATGGGCTAACTGCAACTATGACCTGTGTTCATCTCAAATATTTTGAATTTATCTGATAGGTGGAACATCATAGGTGTCACTGGATTTTGTGATGAAACATGGGTTAACAGTTTAGTCGTCAGAGTTCGGTTCAAGTTTGAGACGCGGTTGAGGACTTTATGGTGCACTTGTTTTTTTAACTCTGGCTGTCTCCCTTCCCTGTAAACATTGTTCCTGAGTTACTGATGGGCGACTGCTTATGCTCTTTGGCTTTGCTCACGGTGGTCAAATAAAAAACAAAGCAAAAAAAACTTCAAAACATTTCTTTGCAAAATCACTGCCGCTGTGGCTGAGTGATCTAAGCGCTGGTTTCTGATCTTTCTTCTGAGACTGCCTGGGTTCGAATTTCGGGCAAGGCATCGATGGTGTTTGTTTTTTTTTGTTTTTTTTGATTGAAGGTTTAACGACCACCGTGAGCAACTCTATGGGCTATAAGCAGTCGCCCGTCCGTAATTTAGGGTCACTGGTTCCAGGGAAGGGAGTTAGCCAGTGCCGTAAGACAAACACAACATCCATGCCTGACCGGGATTCGAACCCGGACACCTTACGGACGAATGATCAGAGGCCAGATCCTTAGACCACTGCGCCAACGGGGCGGCGGTGTGTTTTTCTGAGGGCACTAGTTCTAATAAGCAGTCATCGTCCCTAATTCAGGGCCACTTGCCCTAATTAGTGACCATTTTTTTGGGTTCTTTTACATCGTTAAACACCCAATTAAAAATTACTTCTGAATGCATCCAAGCGATCTACAGCTCCGGTGGGGCAGTGGCCTAAGCACTGGTTTCTGATGATTCTTCTGAGATGTGCTTGGGTTCGAATCTCGGGAAGGGCCTCGATGGTGCGTTTTTCTGACGGCACTGGCTCTAATAAGCAGTCATTCGTCCTAAATTTGGACCACTGGTTCTAGTTAGGGACCATAATAACTTTTTTTTTTTTTTTTTTTTTTTTATTGGAGGTTTAACGACCACCGTGAGCAACTCAATGGGCTATAAGCAGTCGCCCGTCCCTAATTTAGGGTCACTGGTTCCAGGGAAGGGAGAGAACCAGTGCCGTAAGACAAATACAACATCCATGCCTCACCGGGATTCGAACCCGGACCCCTTTCGGACGAATGATCATAGGCCATCGCTTAGACCACTGCGCCACCGGGGCGGCCATAATAACTTTTGAATCCATCCAAGCAATCTACAGTCCCGGTGGCGCCCATTCGTCCAAGATTTGTCTGGGTTCGAATCTCAGCGAGGCATGGATTTTGTGTTTATTTTACGGCACTGGCTCTCTCCCTTCTCTGGTGCCAGTGACTATAAATTAGGGACTGGCGGCTGCTTATAGCCCATTGAACTGCTCAATGTGGTCGTTAAACCTCGAACCAAAAAAAAAAATAAAAAAAATACAAATACTACGACTAAAATATTTAGTGAAATTGCAGGTTTTTGCGACAGCAAATATTCCCGTTGTGTGAAAATATAAAGAAAATCCACCTGACTGCTTTGATACCAGTAGGGCAGTCAGGCAAACACATGCGCACAATGACTTCTAACGGTTCACTGGTGGAATTTGCATTTCCCAATATTTAACTCTCCGTTAAGATCTCAGACTTTTCAATTTTCCTCCAGGAAAATGATTTTAAAGCTGCTCCCAGGTTTGAGACCAGAGTGGAACTCTTTCGATATGAGTATTCAGAAAAGACAACATAAAATGGGATATTGATTTGAAACGGGAGATCCTTATTCTCTTGCGTGAAGGCGAACAGTCTGTGCCATCGAACTTTGCCTTTTAATCTTCCCAGGGAAAGTCAAATGCACATCTCTAATGAATAAGTTTTGCGACTCTCCCAAACTTCACCCACCCTCCCACTAATGTCACGCACATAGTTTTCCATCTCTACGCTCATCCCATTCCTCCACCTTCTCCTTTACAGCTAGTGGAAGCGAATGCACGGGGCCAAACCTCCCTGCTTTCTTTGCAGGCACATCCTATCCCACTTTCCACACTGGGGAATAATTTCGAGCTATATTTAGACGCTTTACATTTCCTTTGCGTTCAGATATGGAACGGAATAGATTTCCTCAGCTCATGTGTTGGAAGACGCATTAGTCGAACATCTGCGCATATGCTTTTGTTTGAGGTGATGCATCGCAGAAACCGGTACAACGATCCGTATCACTGCGGGCTTTCTTTCAGACATCCGTTCTAAATCCAGCTAATTGCAGATGAAATCTTTATGTTTCAAGTGATTATGGTGGTGTCTCGTTCAACGGTAATGAAGATCGCTTAATAGATTTGCTTCCTGTTAATGTTCGGAAGTTCATTCAAACTTATTTTTAGGATAAAGAAGAAACTAAGTGAAATCGATATCGAATTCTCAATTCCGTCTTTCTTTCTTTTCCTTTTTTTTTCTTATTTGATCGCAGGTTCAAAGATCATCGTGAACAACTCGATAGGCTATAAGCAGTCGCCCGTCCTTACTTTAGGGATGCTAGTTCCAGGAAGGGACAGAACCAGTGCCGTAAGAAAAGACAACATCCATGCTTCACTGAGATTCGATCCCGGACCCATCTCGAACGAATGGTCAGAAGCCAGCTCTTTGACCACTACACCACCGGGGCGGCCTTTTATTTCTCACATATTTTTTTTTCAACATGCTGGTGACATACGGAGAGCATTGTCCTGAATTAATGAAAAAATACCTGTTAACGGAAAAGAGAGACTCATTTGTAACGGAAAAGAATGTAGTTGAAAATGTGTTTTGCTTTGTCATTTATAAAAATTGTTTGTAAGTCACAGACTTCCACATTATCCGCATGAGCTTGAGGACCAACTTACCCATTTCTTTGATAAATAAGGTAGATTGCTTAGGTGGCGGGATTATGATCTGTCCTTCTGCTAGTTCTCGGTTCGATTACCAGGAGCCGCACAGGTGGCGCAGTGGTCTAAGCGCTGGCCTCTGATCATTCGTCCGAAAAAGGTCTGGGTTGGAATCCCGGTGAGGCATGGATGTTGTGTTTATCTTACGGCATTGGCTCTCTCCCTTCCCTGGAACCAGTGACCCTAAATTAGGAACGGGCGACTGCTTATAGCCCATTGAGTTGCTCATGGTGGTCGTTAAACCTCCAAATAAAAAAAAATTACCAGGACAAATGAATGTGTTTTTCTTTCCGGGGATAGCTCTTCTCCTTTTTTGAGGCAAATGGTTCTATAATAAGGATGGCAGATTGTTTATACAATTAAATCTTTGCCGTTGTCACTTTAATACGAAACGATTAAAACCTGCTCGGTTGCTCAAGTGAGTGGTTAAATGCACACGCTTCTGCTTATTCGGCAGATTTAGGCAGGGGCCTGAGTCCCGGATAGGACATCAGTGGCGTGCTTGTATTATAGACCTGGTTCTGCCAGTTTTCTGAAACCAGTGGCCCTAAATTAGGGACAGGTGACTTTCATAGACTTCGGTGCGTTCATGGGATCTTTAAACTCTTTAGAAAATGGTACTCAGGCTTTGCGCTCAATTACCTGTAGATATTTATTGAGCTGTGCTTCTTCGCCACGAGTATTGAATGGCTACTACTTTTGGCTGTACACATTATACAGCTGTTATGAAACTCGTAGTGTCATAGTAATTCCATTTTACACTTAGCACGTCTAATGTACAAAAAAAAAAAGCACGTGCTTTTAAATCACTTTGTCCGACCGCCTGTCTTCGAATACCATATCTCTGCAACTACTTGTACGATTTGAAAAATTCGTTTTGCATTGGAAAACTTGAAATATGAAAATGATGAACCTTGCTTTCCGGGTTTTCTCGATGCATAAATAACTTCACCACTAGAGGGCGCAAATGCAAGTGCTATCGAATTCAAATATATTGTGTTCCATATATTTGCTTCTAAATATCCGATTAAAAAATTCGTTTTCCTTTTCGATGCCATTTATAACGAAGACTATTCTGCGTACAGTTTCTTTTTCAAGTAATGCATACATCTTCCGCTAGGGGGCGTAAATATAAACTGTGATTTCCCTGATTGCTCTGCTTCTAAGAGCCCTTTTTGAAAAATTCTTTCTGCACCGGATACAGATACTGATGGAAATTGTTCTACATATAATTTCTACTTTTTGGTAGAAAATAATTTGGCCATTAGAAGGCGTAAGTGTCTGTTTCTGATATATTTACAACAAAATCTGAGCTTTTGAAAACTCGACTGAAAAAATTCTTACGTAGACCGGTACCACTCACCGCGGAAAAACCTTTAAGAATACCTTCTGTTTAAAATACCGCATAGTGTTTTTGCCAGGGGGCGTAGATGTTTATCTTATTTTTGTCTGCATCTCCGCTTCTAAGTGTCCGACTTAAAAATTCTTTCTTTATCGGAGAGCGTTTCGGTGAGAAATGTTTCTCATACAATTTCAAATTTTTCTTAAAACACAAGTGTGCCACTAGAGGGCCGTAAGTTCACGTTTCCGTTTACAACACGTTTGCAGCAATATCTACGGGACTAAACCTCGGAATGAAAATTTTTATTTCGGTCTGATGCTACTAATTATGAAAATCTTTTGTGTATATTTCTTTCCCAAAATAATGCCCAATTTCTCCTCTAGGGGCCGCAAATTTTTAATCTTTTTCTCGACATCTATGTTTCAAAATGTTCGATTTTAAAAATACATTTCACGCGGGATATCATTTACCTTGTGGAACACTTTTAGGTTTGTACTTGAGGAAATTTTTGCAGTACACGGATCTGTTGCTAGGTTGTGTTTGTGTATTTCTGTTTGCAGGTGTATCTCCGCTTCTAAAAGCCCTAATGAGAAATTTCTTTTTTTTATCATATGCCAATCGTTTCAACAAAAATGGGGAATATTGTTCTCTTTAAGTAATGCACATCCTTCCCGCTAGGAGACGTAAAGATTAAATCGTTTTTAACGGCATCTCCTTTTCCGGGAGACTTATTCGAAAAGTTCTTTTTCTTTAGCATATCGTTTGCCATGAAGAATACTTCTCGCATATTTTCAACTTTTGCATTATGCGAAATTCTTCCGCGAGGAGGCGTATAGTTATATCAGGTTTCCTTCTGTATTTCTTCTTTTAACTGATCGATTTAGAAATCTCTGTCTCTGATGCCTTCCTTCTTTTATGATAAACTTTTTCCACCCCATGTAATTTCCGTAGTATACTTTTTAGCAGCTGGTGGTTATTTCATGTTTTTGTTTTCTAACCGGTTCCGCCACCCCAGTGGCGCAGTGGTCTAAGCGCTGGCTCATGACTATTCGTGCGAGAAAGGCCTGAGTTCGAGTATTGGTGAGGCATGGATGCTCTGCTTTTTTCACCGATTCTTTCTATTCTCTGGAACCAGTCATTAAATTAGGGGCGGGGAGACTGCTTATAGCCCATTCTGTTGCTCACAGTGATCGTAAAACCTTCAATAAAAAAATACCGGTCCTACTGACTACGAATAACTTTTTGATAAATTTATTTGCGTCGTAAAAGATTCAAAAAATGTTCCCATTACAACTAAAAGTTTTTTTTTGAGAGTTTATCGACCACCGTGAACATGTCGATGGGCTATAAGCAGTCGCTGCGTAGGCTTCTTTTTTTTTTTTTTTGATTGAAGTGAACGACCACCGTGAGCAACTCATTGGGCTATAAGCAGTCTCCCGTTCCTAATTTAGGGCTACTGTCTCCAGAAAAGGGAGAGAGTCAGTGCCATAAGACAAACACAACATTCATGCCTCACGGGATTCGAACCCGGACCCTTCTCGTACGAACGGTTATAAGCCAGCGCTTAGACCACTGCGCCACTGGGTCGGCCGTCAGCTTCAGCAAAGATCATTTATTTATTTATTCGTGTTGTCTTTTGTGTGCTGCAGTGAGTTTCATTTAGATTAAGAGGCGTGTTACAATTGAAATTACTTTTAGCTCTGACGAAGACTTAAAATATCCCAGTCTAAGGAGAGCGAACGAAACTTGTTAAGAAAAACTTCCCCTCTCGATATTCTTCTTCAGTGCAACTTATGATCGCAAGACTGATAAAACTATGACGCGTTCTGTGTTGATAACATTTTAAAATGCAGTTTTCGCTGTGCTGAAATGGGCTGTCATTCAGGGATGCAAAATGCAAACTAGGTACAACGAAGATTTCAAAGCTGATCGGTGGTATACTGTAAACACTTTCTGTGAATCAGAAATCTGAAGGTTATTGTGCTCGTTATATAAAAATACCAGTACGTATAAGGTTCCTCAGTTTGATGCTAATTGTGTTTTTCACATTGAAGATATAATCATGGTAGTTTTTTTATAAATTGCACAACATATCAGTAGAATTTTATTGTCAGGAGAATCATAGGTGGTGAAATGACGTAGAACAAAAAGCACAATTGCTAGTTTATATTGTCACCTGAATTTCAGAACTTGTTTTGCTATTTGCTATAATCAGCATTCAAAGACGAAACAGTTTGTAAGTGCTGATTGTCTATTGAAAAATGCCGTTTATCATGATTAGTAATGCCCTGCTCCGCCAGTGGCCGGGTGGTCTGAGGCGCTGGCTTCAGACTCTTTGTCTGTTTGGGCTAGAGCTCGGGTGTGGGATGAGGCTTGGATGGTGCTGGGTTTGTCTCTCCCCTGGAACCAGTGGCACTAAATTAGGAATGGGCTACTGTTTATATAGCCCTATGAGTTGCTCATGGAAGTCTTTAAATCTCGAAAGCATCTCCAAAAAAAAAAAAAAGCCGCCCCAATGGCGCAGTGGTCTAAGCGATGGCCTCTGATCATTCGTCCGAAAGGGGTACGGGTTCGAATGCCGGTGAGGCATGGCTGCTGTGTTTGTTTTACGGCCCTGACTCTATCCCTTCCCTGGAGCCAGTGACCCTAAATTAGGGACGGGCGACTGCTTATAGCCCATTGAGTTGCTCACGGTGGTCGTTAAACCTCTAATCAAAAAAAAAAAAAAAAAAACACTTTCAAGATATTCTGATTCTACTAATTATTTTAGTTTTCTTGTCGACCATCGTTTCGCTATGCCCAACTCCTTCTAGAAGATTTGCCAGAAGAAGAAAATTTTATATTCTGATTTTGCTTGATTAATATTAACAGATAGAAGGGAAGTCGTTCAGATACAGCGCTTATATTTCTGAAAGTCTTCGTAATATCTTTCGATCAATTACCGCGATGTCGAATTCATCTGCATATACCAGTATTACAGCTCCAGTTTGTTTAAAGGAAAAATAAATGTGAAAAAGAATTTTCTCAAGTTAGAAAATAACAAAATCTTTTTATCAGGTTCATGCAAGTAAACCAAAAAACTAACGGATCATAGCTACTTCTATTGCAGGAGGTTGAACATCAAACACGAATCTACATGCTTCAACGTAATTTAAAACATGCGACTCGTAGGAAACTCACTGATTTGCTGTCGAAAAGCGTATTTTTGAATTTCGACAATTTTCTTCCCCATTTGGATCATGCAATCTCTGAAACAATCCAAATGCATTATAACATTTCTTTCTCACCACGTAACAGTCTGGATCTTCCATAATGCGTTTCTAGTGGTTCTGGTCTTCAGGAAATAGCATTGTACGTGAACACCGACAGTCGCATGATGAAGAAGCTAATGAAGTAGTGAAATTGGGATGTTGAAAAGGTAAAAATGTTCTTCTCAGACAGCGTCGCGAAGTAAATATGTATATTTCATCCCCGCCGATGCGCAGAGTTCTAAGCGCTGGCGTCTTACAGCTCTAAGTCCATTCGTCCGAGATGAGTCCGGGTTCGAATCCCGGTGAGGCGTGGATATTGTGTTTGTCTTACGCCACTGGGTCTCTCCCTTTCCCGGAACCAGTGACAATTTTTAGGGAAGGTAGACTGATTCCAACCCATCAAGTTGCTCACGGAAGTCGTTAAACCCACAAACTAAAAATAAAAACAACAACTGAAAGATAAACATATTTTACAAGTGTTTCGAAAAGCATGGACACCATGTTGAAAAATGAAAGTAAGAATTTCAGAGCACAGAAAATGTTAATTGATTTTGTAATACAGCATAGTCAAAAGTATTTTGTAGAACCAAAATGTAGCAGTCAAAAGTAACGGACAAATGCTGAACAATGACTGGTTTTGAAAAAAAAATTGTAGTATTTTCTAAGTATGTCCCGAAATAAGACGACATGAGTCAATGAATTTAAGATTGGAGGTGGTACATTCAGATCGACAGGTGATCTTAAGGTTTCCCTTTATGAACTTAACACATTAATTATCAATTACCGCATCTTACGTTTCACATTAAACACACCCTTTGCCAAAACAAATTACCCCGGAAAACTCGTTCGATCCCGATGAAACTCCGCTTGCAAGTATCTCAGGGCCGAAGGTGCAAATGATTAAAAACTAACAACCAATGACTAAATAGTGACCCACCACAGCGCATGGGAACCGCACATCGAGGAGGGTTTATCAAAGCCTGCTCACTGGGACAATTATGACACCGGATTGCGATTGTATTAACCTCCTCGGACTATGAGGATGTCTTGACGTAGGATCAGTGCACAATACGAACAGCAGAGCGAGTTTGAGAGAAGCCAATTGGTCAAGTCGCCATATCGTCAAGCATTTAGGTCGGAGCGACGCGGCAATCGGACGTTGTTGTTGCCAATGGATCGAAGAGAAACGCGGGCAATGGACGGCCGAGGGCAACGATAGGGCGCAAGGATCGAGCGATTGTGAGAGCCGTACGAACAGAACCGAATTCGTCGTCCTCAATCATCTGTGGTCATGTTGCGTCGCCTACGGGTATGGAAGTGACCATCCGGACCGTTACCAGATCACTTGCGATACGGGACTACATTCGAGGAAACCACTCCGCCTCCTACCACTGACCAGAGGGCATCGCCGACATCGGCTGCAGTGGTGTCGGGTCCGATCAATGTGGGATGGTGTCCAGTAGCGTCGTGTTGTCTTCAGTGAGAGTCACGGTTTGCACTTGGCGCTGATGACAAGCGCATACGTGTCTGAAAACGAACCGGCCAGCGCACTGATCCTGTCTTTACCGCAGAGACACACGGATCGCACACTGGGAGTGACTGTCGGTTGCGCCATTTTCTACGATAGCCGGACACCCTTGACAGTCCTCCGTACCACTTTCAATGCTTAATGGTATGTCGACGATATTCAACGACGTGTTCTGTTGCCATTCCTGCCGTAGCATCACCGAGCAATTTTTCAACAGGTTAATGACTGGCCGCACACAGCACGGCTCTCCTAGGCCTGCCTCCGTGATGTCAACATCCTTCGATGGCCATCCTGATCGCTCGACCTTTCAACGATCGAACATGTTTAGGATATGATGGCACGCCAGCTACGCCTATCCTGGAATGTCGGCGAATTGGCCTGCAATTTGGACACCATCTGGCATGCTATAGCCTCAAGAGAGTATCCGTGAACTGTACGTGTCTTGGGTGATTGCTTGTATCCGAGCCAGAGTTGGAGCTACAAGAGTAACATGTTCTACTCGTGCAGCTGTTTTATCCGAATAAATGGGCAAACTGCTCTGAAATTGCAATAGTTTCCTTTCCTATACATATACATTGCACATAACAATTTTCATCTCAATTGGATGATTTCTCCTGGGTAATTCGTTAGTTTTGGGTAAGAATGTAAAATGAGTCTCAGCCTTTACTTTTTGGGAACTTTAGGGCATTTCAGAGTTACATTATTGTTTCACAAACGGGAGAACTGCATAACTTTGTTAATGTTTAGTGCATTCTTAATGCTGCAATTTAATACCAAACTGATGGCGTATTCAGACAGAAGCCATTTGAAATCACGGATTAAGCATGTTTATTCGTTAAGCGGTCAAGATGACATTTTAATATATGTGGCGGCGTGTGTGCCATGCTTTCGGCCAGTGGTAGCTTAAATGACAGGCGGAACAAGGTATGCACTAGGACTCAAGACGAGCGATACATTTGCGGGCACTCGCATTATTCCTGGATTACTCTTGGGAATTACTGTCGCTGTCCGTGAGGAGCACTAAGTACTCTTACAAGCGGAAACGCGCTTCTGAATCTTGGTTAGACAACTTGCTGTTGAAAATACACGGGGTTTGTTTGTTTGTTCCTCAGTCTTGTGGGGTTTTATAATATAAGATGAGATCAGGATCTGTCAAATTATATTACACAGTAGGCATTTAAAATTGTAGCAAAAATTATATTATAGACGTGGCTGTGTTATTTTACCCTGCAAGAATTATTGTTCAGATATAGAATTCCCATATATTTTCGTGAAGCATGGCGTTTCAATAATTGGGCAAAATGTGAAATTATTAATATATTTTAATTTTAGTTGTTAGGGATTACTTTGTTTGAGAATTCTCCCGAAGTTCAAAATTATGAATGCTGTTATTTTTTAAAGGCAGGAAAAAAATTTCAGTGAACTTGGTGCGAATTCTGACTTTTCATACTGCTGAGTCTGGGTTCTAATTCCAGCATAAAATTCGGAAGTTGCGTTTGTCGTTCGGAACTGGTTCTCTGTGTTTTCTTCGGAATCAATGCCTCTCGATAAGAATCGGGAGATTCTTTATAGCATCAGATGATTGTGGAGTGTTGTTTAACTTCGGAAAAAAAAAAAGTTAAATTTAACGCTAAATAAAAGGCAAAATCTCTGAAGTTTTGAAAGAATGATCATTATAGATGTTTCATATAATGATATATATATATTCAATGTTACTTTTTAATACACCTAAAATTGTTGAACGCACATTTTTAACATATTTGTTGAGGAAAAAAATCGTGTTGGAAGTCACTTTCTCCGTGGGGCTCTCCTTCTGCTTCTGGAAGCGATACATCTAAGATTTTCAACCAGATGTCGCTAAACATAGGAGTAATAATTTGCGCATTTTCGAATGGAGTGTTGATCAGTTTTACGGAAAGGTGTCATAACATACACTATATTGACAAAAGTCACTGGACACCCCTTCAAAAGCAAATGAACCGATCCTCTGCGTTGTTAAGATGCGCGGTACAGCTGCAAACGGTATAAAAACAAGCCTGCAGCTGCCCGCGATGATACCGCTAGGTGAGGTTGAGTGAAAATGTCGCGGCGGGAGAGAACTGACTTTGAGAAAGGAAATATTGTTGGGTGTTATATTAGTGGGCTGTCCATAAGAGAAACCGACAGGCGTTTAAACATACCCAAGTCAATTGTTTTGGATGCACTGAATAAATGAAGGACATATGACGTGCCTGAAGTAGCAAAACGTACCGGCAGAGCAAGGAAGATATCAGTAACAGAGGACGTCGGAGCCTCAGGAGAGTCGTTACAGCTAATCGACGGAGTACTGCACAAGACTTCAGTGTACAGGTGAGTAAAAATGCTGGAACCTCGGTATGTACACGTACCATTCGCAAAGAACTTCATTCCATGGGTTACCGTGGTCATACAGCTGCTCATAATCCTTTCATTTCCACTCGGAATGCTACTCGTCGTTTAGTATGGTGCAAATAACATTTATCGTGGACCGTAGATCAATGAAAACGGGTCCTATGGACTGATGAATCCAGATACACGATCCATCAGTCGGCTGGCCGTGTGCGGGTATGGCGGCAGCCGGTGGAACGCTATTTACCACAGTGTACTGTTCCTACGGTCAAGTTTGGAGCTGTCAGTGTACTCGTGTGGGGGTGACTTTCGTGGTACGGTCCCGGCCCATTGGTTAACGTGGACAAAATTGTTAACCAGCTCGTCTACCTCGATATTCTCGAAAATTATGCCTTACCAACTCTGTGGCAATACTATGGAACTGGGCGTTGTTGGCACCAGCAGGATAATGCACCGACCCATAAAGCAAGGTTTCAAAATCGCTTTATTCTAATTTATCATAAGAAAACATAAGAGGGAGACGTACAGTATTGGGCATCTCACTGGGAAATAATACAAAACTGTTAAAAACATGATGGTATATACACTGCAATGACAATGGGGATGAATAACAAATGCTGCAAGCAAAGCTTATTGAATAAAAAATTGCAGAAGTGACAAAGAGAAACACATCGTGTCACATGACATTGGCTGGGCATGATTTACAGGATAACACAGGCGAAACAATAGTACACAATTAGAAAAAGAACAGCACAAACACCGCCGTGAAGGTAAAACATTACATACATGAGATAAAAACACAGCGTGCACAATTGTGCAAGTTATTTAACGAGGGCACCAAAGCAACATAATACAGGCGGGGTGAAAGTAAGTAATGTACACGAGTAAGCATGAAAAAACACTGAGATGGCATTAGCATTCACAATTCAACGGTAGTGTGGATTGCACGAGTCGTAGAGTGGAGGAGGGCCACCAGGGTGCCACGGAACTCAGCAAAGGAGGTGTAGAATGTCCTAGGGTTCTGATAGGTGTAGCAGTCCAGAATCAATCGCAAACCATGGAGCGGCCGGCGCCCAGGTAGCATAGAAGGTGGCTTCTCGACGACTGGAAGAAGCCGACTGGTACTCCAGGCGGAGTCGAGAAAGCAATCGATCTTGAAAATGGCACAAAAGTGCTGCGCTGGCCTGGTGTAAAGAGACCGGCGAGGAAATGCTGCGGAGTTGTTGAAGGTATACGTAAATAACGTGTTTAACCAGCACGAAAAGATAGGCACATACTGAATGGTTTGACGATAATTCCCTTTTGTGTGTGGACTGTACAGTACAGAACCCTGATCTCAATCTCATAGAGCACCTGTAGAATGAATTAGAGCGCCGCATAAAATTTTTGGAATTAAGGCCTACTATTAAGCAACAGTTAGCGACAACATTATGTACTGAATGGAAGCGCATATCTATCTTTGTGTTCCAAAACCTTGTCGAAAGCATGACTCGAAGGGTCAGTGCATGCATTAAAGCCAAAGGTGGACCGATACCATACTAATGTATGTCAATAAATGCTATGTTGTATTTCTCTTCTAGTTGTCCGGTGACTTTTGTCAATATAGTGTATGTTTATGTCGCAATCCATACCTTGAGTTATGTGAAAGGTTTCGTCAGTTTCTTACTTCGCCCAATGTACAATTTTACTACTAGGGAGCGCACGTGTTTTATATAAGTATATATACACTGTTCAGAAAATTTACCAAAACCACCTCTGCGTTATTCAGCCAATCAACGTCACGTGCCGAGGTCGCGAATAATACATATATACAGGGTGCATAGGAAAGTCCCTTTAGCCTGGAATAACTTGCAAACGGAAAGAGGTACAGTTATGCAAGTCAGATAACGTTATAGTAAAGCGAATACGCCTGATCGAATACAACCGACAGCAGAGTCCCTAGTGGCGAAATGCGGAAGTTATCCATAGCAAATCGAAAACTAAAAGAGAGAGAGCAACATTTTTAATCACAAAGTTGTAGAGCATCAATTAATTAGTACAAAATTACATTTTTATCACACGCATAAGAGAAATTGTCGCCTGAATATCCTAAAATGTCCGAAATGAATGCGCGACCTTTTGTGCGAACGTTTGAAAGGAGCAGGCATAGGTATGAGCAACTACACACAATTTATTGCATAAATGCGTACTTATGTCAATACAGTTTAATGACGCCAGACAAAACAAAAACAAAAAAGTCAAACTGTCGCACAATGATAAAAAGTTGATCGAATATGTTCGAAGAGTTTGCCATTGCCCACGATACACATTTGTATTCGTGAGAGTAACTCCGCATGCACATTCCTCAGCATGGAAGGTGTTACACTATTGCAAGCATCTGTAACACGGCGTCGTAGATCCAGTACACTTGTAAGCGCTGTTGCATACATCTGAGCCGCCCCGGTGGCGCAGTGGTCTAAGGCACTGGCCTCTGATCATTCGTCCGTAAGGGGTCCGGGTTCGAATCCCGGTGAGGCATGGATGTTGTGTTTGTCTTACGGCACTGGCTCTCTCCCTTCCCTGGAACCAGTGACCCTAAATTAGGGACGGGCGACTGCTTTTAGCCCATTGAGTTGCTCACGGTGGTCGTTAAACCTCCAATCAAAAAAAAAAAAAAAAATACATCTGATTTTTTACGTTCCTCATAAATCCAAGCTCGCCATTCTCACACAGCGTACGTAGACCTAAACGCCTGACAAGGGTACATCCTGCTACTGGTTTTTATATCGTAGGTACGGTACAACGTCACAAGCTGTATTTGCATACGGCTACATTTGCGAAATGTGAATATGCAGATTCGAATCGTCGCACATCTTTTTTTGACATTATAGGGAATTCAGGCGATAATTTATCTTAATTAGAGAATCCTAAGTGTATAAATGCATATAGTATAAGTGAATGATACGTGGCTATGGAAATGAATCTATAACTACTGTTGCATACACCTGATGTAGCAAATTACTGTTCTTCACGTGTTTATACTAGTAATTTTAAGCAGAAGTCAACAGGTTCCTGGTAATATTAACTAAAAGCAAACGATAAGTAGCACAATCTAAAGGACTTACCCAACTTCGAAAAGTAGGCTTACATCCACTGTCGTCCGGCTTCCTCTGCTAGTAACGTATATCAGCAGTCGAAAAGACATATATCACAACAAACAGTAAAAACATAGAGATACCTGTTACATTCTGAAAAACAACGTAATATTAAACGGAAGTAAGATAAACTCTGCTTGCTTGGCTTGGTCGATCAGCAGAACGAATATGTCGGCGAAATCCCCACAGATGGCGCTATACAAGAACTGCGCGATAGAGTATAGGTGTTCATAGCTTATGCGACGAAGTTAACATGCTGTATTTTCATTCAGGCACGTCATATTACATCTGAGTCGATTGCGGAGGACTAGGCACTTGTGAACTCTTCCACTGATGAAGGCATAATATTTGCCGAAACATGTTTGGATGCTGGTAGCATGGGTAGAATGTAGATAGGTTCCGTGGTTTTGTCGTTTTCAACTTTTAACTTTGTTGGTTTTACTTTTCAATCGATTTTAATGTTCTCATTTCATTTGAATTTCACCATTTCGTACTTGGTTTAGTGACGTTTCATTCACGTTTTACTCAATTTGTCGTTTTTACCGTTCGTTGTGATATGTCTTTTCGACTGCTGATATACGTTCACTAGCAGAGGGAGCCGGACGACAATTAATGTAGGCCTACTTTTCAGAGTTGGGGTAAGTCCTTTTGATTGTGCTGCTTGTAGTTTGCTTTTCGTTAACATTACCAGGAACCTGTCTACTTCTGCTTAAAATTGCTAGTATAAACACGTGAAGAACAGTATTCTGCTACTGGAAATAGTAGTTATAGATTCGATAATGTATCTTAGCCGTGTGAAACAAATGTCGTTTTGTACTAATCAATCGAGGCTCTGCAAATTTGTAGTTGGAAATTTTGCTCTATCTCTTTTCATTTTCGATTTGCAATGACTAACTTCCGCATTTCGCCACTAGGGGCGCTGCTATTGGTTGCGTTCGATCGGGCGTAGCCGCTTTACTATACCGTTATCTCACTTGTATAACTGTACCTCTCTCCGTTGGCAAGTTATTCCAGGCTAAATGGACTTTCCTATGCACCCTGTACTGTATATAATACCTGGGTAGGAGACCTCGGTCAGCATTTCGTTTCGTCTCAACTTCGGAAACGTAAGGTTATATATCTGATTTTGACAAAGGCCAGATCATTATGGCAAGACGCCTTGGTAACAGGATCTGCGAAACAGCTACGCCGGTAGGCTTCTCACGCTATCAAAGAAGGTCCGAAACAAGTGACACTCTGAGCAGTTGACAGGGCGTGTGCAAGTCACGCCTCACTGATGCCAGAGGTAAGCGCAAGCTATCTCGTCTTGTCCACTGCAACAGAGAGCTGTCATGGCTGACATTGTCCAAAATTTCAATTGTGGTGAAGGGCCCAATGTGTCGGAACACATAGATCACATCATATGTAGAGGATTTTAGGAAGGGAATGTCTTATCGCAGGTCTTAAACAACCCTTAGGAGTACGAAGGTAGACGATTTGGGCTAGAGTGCCAGATAGAAAAGTGACACGGAAGCGAGGTAGAAAGGGGGAGGAAGACGCCCTAATTTATTACCGGGGTGCCAGTACCCGGTGTCGGACGGCTTAATGTGCCCATCCGACACACGGCGGATATTTAGTGGTTCCAACGTTCGTACCTGCCCAGGATCGAACCTGAGGTTATCTTCATGGCAGTCATGAACGCTGACCACTAGGCCACCCGCGGCCATTCGGAACACGCATTTCACCGTACGCTCTTATATGTGGATCTCACACACCCACAGACCTATTCGTGTGGCTATGCTCAAAGCCGTTCACCGTCGTCAACGCTTGGAGTGGATACGTAATCATCGACATTGGACCATAGAAGACTGGAAGAAAATTTCCCTACATGCTTTTTTTTATAATCTACTACACCACTCTAAACTACCTTTACCAATCAGCATATATGCAAATTATATTGAAAAGATTAGTTTTCTAGAGTCAAAATTTCAAACACTTGCAACTGTCTGTACGGCGTTGTACGTTTTATAATGCAATTTATTCAAAATAAAAGTAAATTTAGAAATCAAAAAGAAATAACGAATGGAATTTTTTGTTTCTAAACGATTTTCTTTTCTTCAGCTTTTACCAAAATTACTGATTCCCCTGAGACGGTCGAAGGTCACGTTGATTATTTATTTATTTTCAAATCCACATTTTAGAATATTTGGCTTTATGCGTAGTATTTCTAAAAACATATTAATATTGTGAAGTGGATTAACGGAACTAAATTTTTAAAACTAATGATTTTTAAACTAATCCTTGCTTGGGCCATATCTTTGGCCAGTGTAAAATGCATAAATGCAAGCTTTGATCAGCAAAATTTTCCAAGAATCCGGGCCCAGGCGGGGCCGGGCTCAGCAAACACATGTAATCAAAGAAAGCGGGCCGGGCCCGGGCTCCTAAAATTGAGCCCGAACTCATCTCTAGTGTAAACGTCGTTGTAAAGATCACGATTTTCTCGCTAAGGACTTAAACTCCATTGGCAAAATTACGGTCTTCCCACTGAGAGCGTATTTTCTTTTGTAAACTGGTGAAGGCAATGTTTGTTATAGGGCAAAATTCCTTGGAATATCTTTATACACTAGGTTTGAAATTTCCTTTTAAAGGCGTGCATATCACCCCCAAGAAATCTATGTCGTATGTTTACGTCTGAATAACATGATCCCACATAGTACAAAGTATTTTGAAAATCCTTCTGCTGTGTCTAGACGTCTCTAATTTGTCACAGATATACCTTGGGGAAACAGATGCTTAGGAAAAAGACACCCTCTTCTTAGGATACAGACGATACTTAGGATGAAGACAGGCTCACGCCGTCTCTGAACAAGGTGTCTTTTAATTTTTCTGCTGGTGGTTTGCTAGTCAGGGAGATTACTCGTATTAAACAACGATAGGAAATGGAATTTCGATTTCAGACTGCAGTCGCGCGGAAAGACGGGAATATCATTTTGTCGTGGTGTATTCGCCTGCCTTCAGCCTGCAGGAATGATGCTATCATTTCTTAATCTAAGAAGCTGTTATTCGTGAGTAACAAATGAAAAAAAAATCATATGTTACTTTATTAAGTATAAAATAAACCGAACGGTGTTTTATTTTGACACAGAATCGTTCAAAGCATCAAAGGTGGACGTCTAGGGATTTTGCTTCTTATACTTCCAATGGGCAAACCTCTGTACATATTTCTTCGCAATTAATGCATTCCCAAGGATGAAAATTTAAACATCGATTAAAATAATTTCATATTATAACTTGGAATACTTAAGGTTTTCTAAAACATATATTAAAAATCAATAACTTTTCCTTTGGTGGTGTTGGGACCAGAAAAAAGTTGGCGCGACCTGTACGTTCATGAAGTCAGTAGACAAAAAATGTTGGTTATGTTTTAGAAAATATTAAGTATTCCAAGTCATAATATGAAGTTATTTTAATCGTTGTTCAAATTTTCATCCTTGGGAAGGCATTAATTGTGAAGAAAATGTGTACAGAAGTTTGCCCATTGAAAATATAGGAAGCAAAATCCCTGGACGGCCACCTTAACACATAATACTAAACCTTCTGGCATTTTTTGAAAAGTTTTAAACACGCATGCATTAGACTAGAGCTCTAATTATTCTGAAAGGAAAAGCTTAGTGGTAACATAGTTAAGATACACTGCTTCCAAAGCTACAAACTCAAATTTCTAGAAGTTTCGCTAAAACGATTGCAGTGAAGTTTTATTACAGTTACAGAGGGACAATTCGAGTAAAAGGTAATGTAAGTGTACTGTTTTATTTACTTAGAAAGGTTTACGCCGTTCTCTAACATCGCACAGTTCGCTTTTCTAGCCATCATTAGAGATCAAAGTGAAAAAGATCAGCGCTGTTGAAGTTGTCTAAAAAGTAGTTTCATCAAATTTTACTAAAGCCTTTACATATCGGGCAAGTGGGTTTTCATCACAATACAATATTTAATCAAAGAAAGCCCATGATATGTATTTACTTTAAAACGGGAATTTAAATTATTGCATAATTTTACACGGTTGATCCATTTCATTATGACCACCTACCTAATATGCTGTAGAACTCCTTTTAGCCCGCAAAACAGCGGCCACTCGGTGAGGCATGGATTCAATGAGGTGGCAATAGGTATCCTGGGGTATCTGGTACCATAATGCCAACAGCAGGTCCTCCAGTTCCGGTACATTTCGGAGGTGTGGTGATTTAGCGCGAACCCGCTTTTCCAAGTCGAACTACAAATGTTCGATTGGTTCATGTCAGGTGAATTTGGAGGCCAGGGCATTAACAGAAAGTCACCAACATGTTCCTCGAATCTCTCATTGACCATTCTGGCAGTGTTGCATGGCGCATTATACTGTTGGTAATGGCCATCACCAGCAGGGAACACAGTTGCCTTGAATGGGTTAACTTGGTCCGCAACGATAATTCAGATACCTGACAGCTGTCAGGGATTGTGCTATTGGGATAATGGGGTCTAAAGTGTCCCAAGAAAGCATTGCCCACAGCATAACACCTCTGCCTCCGGCCTGTTTCTGACCAACAGCGCATCCAGGTGCCATAGCCTCCGTTGGTAATCGGTGTATCCGCGCTCTGTCGTCTACGTGACGCACCAGGAATCTTAATTTGTCATACCAGGTCACTTTCTTCCAATCATCCATGCTCCAATTTCAATGATCTCGGGACCACTTCATGCGTTGTTGGCGATGACGTGCAGTGAGCCTGGGGACCTGGATGGGTCTTCGGCCACGCAGGGCCATGAGTAGAAGGCTGCAATTAGCAGTGTGCTGTGACACATTGCCCTGATCACCACTGTTGTACTGCGGGTGATTTGTCGCACTGTGGCCCTGCGGTCGCTGTGAACAATGCACGAGACTCTCTGCTAACCTTTGGCATCAGTGAGCTACAGACGACACACGGCTAGATCACGGTTCGTCGTTTATCCCTCTGTGCACCACTTTTGATACGTACTCACTACAGTGGCGCGTGAACAACCCACAAGCCACGCCACGCCGTTTCCGAGACGTTGGGTCATCACAGTTTTTCCTTTATCGAACTCCTAAAAATCGGCAGCTTTTCCCATTCCGACTCCGAACACTCTACAAATTGAAAGCATTTACACTATCTACCAACAAGTAATTGGACACCCCTGCAATCGACGATATCTGCGGTCCTGATACACGTCACGGCCGCCGCCGTTAAATATCGTGTGGGAAACAACAACGCAACCAGTCGCATGCAAGATGCCACGCAGTTCGGAGCTCTCTGATTTCGAGAAAGGTGTAATCGTCGGGTATCACAGAAATGGTCGATCCATACGTGACATATCCAGCGAGTTGAAGTACCCAAAATAAACCGTGGCCTACGTGATTGGCAAGAGGAAGATGAGAGGTGACTGTCGGAATGTGCCCCGACCCGGCAGACCAACAAAACTGGGAGTTAGAGACCGACGGGTGATGGCCAGAGAAATTGGGAAAAAACGCACCAAATCGATGGGCGACATCCGCGAGGAGTTTCAACAGGCATCCGGGAGTGTTCTTTCGAAGAATACCATCTGTAAGGAAGCCCATCTGCTCGGTTATCATGGACGTGCTACCGCCCACAAGCCTTTGATTACCAAGTCCAATAGCGCTGCTCGGCTAACGTGGTGCAAAGAACGCCGACAGTGGACCGTTGAACAGTGGAAACAGGTTCTCTGGAGAGACGAATCAAGGTTCATCTTCTACCGTTCGGATGGCAGGGTGTGAGTTTGGCGTCAGCCTGGGGAACGCCTCCTGCCGGAATGTATTGTGCCAACTGTGAAGTTCGGCGGCGGTGGAATTATGCTATGGGGGTGTTTCTCCTGGTATGGCACGGAACCCTTGGTCGCAATTCCTGGTAGACTCAACGCCGAGACCTACTGCATCATTTTGGATGACCATGCGTTTCCTACGTTGTGGCAGTTTTACGGGTTGGACCCATGTTACTTTCAGGATGACAATGCCACCTATCATGTTGCGAGGTCCACCATGGCCTGGTATGGTGACAATGGGGTTAATCGAATGGACTGGCCTGCGCAGAGCCCGGACCTTAACCCTATCGAGCACCTCTGGGACGAGTTGGAGCGTCGACTTAAGGGGTGCCCCCACCGTCCGAAATCGGTGAAGGAACTGACCTTTCTTCTCCAAGCCGAGTGGAAGAAAATACCGCTAGCCGTCGTACAACGCCTGGTTGAGAGTATGCCCCGGAGGATCGCAGCTGTAATCGCCTCACGTGGAGGCTCCACCAGCTATTGAAGGTGAATAAAGTTCGTTTTCCTTTGCTATCACAGGTGTCCAATTACTTGTTGGTATATAGTGTATATACTGCTGTGTTAACTTCACCTGCACCACCGTTCGAACTTCAGACCCGCTAATTTCTCGAGTCTGGGGATGGTCATAATGTAATTGCTCATCGGTGTATATTCCGCATATTTATTTTTGTCTATTGAATTACCCACAGTTCATTGATTCACTTTATTGTGATGATATGAAGGCAATACTTGCGTTCAGCGTGACGTACATTTTTAATAACCAGGGATTCCTTTGTCACTATTCGATCACTACCGTATGACGAAGAGTGATCCTCTGTCTGTTCATTACCACAAACATTCATTCGCAGTTTATTCATCACCGTCTAGCGTACTTTCATCCACTATTACCACATTACTGTCAGATAAATATAT
The DNA here is from genome assembly GCA_039090855.1 of Macrothele yani. Lineage (NCBI taxonomy): Eukaryota > Metazoa > Arthropoda > Arachnida > Araneae > Macrothelidae > Macrothele > Macrothele yani. The sequence goes on along the minus strand of CM077013.1, from coordinate 16,448,869 downwards.
TAATAAGCCGACGTATACACCAAATTGATAGAAGATATTTGAAAAATCCAGTTTTTATTGTCGTAAGCGATTGATATTGCCAGTGGAGGAAATAGGATACGTAGAGTAATTTTTTAATAACCAGGGATTCTTTTGTTTATATTTCGTACAACAATGAACATTACAACAACAATGAACATTACAACAACAATGAACATTACAACAACAAAAAACAACATGTTGGTTGATGCAGGGATTCGACAATTCAAACAGGCAAGCACTCTTCCCACTGTGCCACCAAACGTATATATTTTTACACTGTGCCGCGAACTTATATATATATATATATATATATATATATATATTCTATAAAGAAGATACCTAAGCAAAAAAATACATATATAATTTTGACTCACACCTAGTACAACATAGAAAAGGTTATGTATCTACCTGTGTGAGTAAAAGGAGAAAAAGATAAAAAAATAAAATAAAACAACTGAATGTAGAAGGTGTCGAGAATACTGAGCCTTGGCTTTATCAAGGACAAGCAAAAACTCTGCATTTTCTCACTTCCACAAAGACCTAGTTGGAAATGGGTTTCTGCAAGGCCATAGATGCAAGTAACGTTCCCACCTAAAATAGTTTAAAAATATATATATGTCATGTCCTCCGTGAGAGTTGCATGACCTAGCACTGGTTAACAATTTCGCTTGCATCCATTAACCTTCCTGGCCCGACCCATGCTCTTCATCTGTTACTATTAAACAGAGAGAAGAAGATTAAAGAGAACTCAAGCTGTGAGAGTGACATAATAATTAGAAATGATTTTCAGCCATAACGAAATTCCAAGTTCGTTTGAGAGAGAATTTAAACAAAATCAATGCAAAAAAGAAATCCAAATTTTTTCATTGCAATTAAAAAAGGAAATATTAATTTTTAACGAACAGAATTTTGAAAGAAAACTTGAGTCTAAAACCCCCTACTCTACAACTTATGACAGCACGAAAACGAGAATAAGTTAAAGATAATAATTAACTAAAGAAAACTTTGTGAAAGTTATATACCTTAAACAGTTAGTTGCAATATGTATTCCTTTTCTATGCGCTGTCTATGCGCTGTTTTTTCAAAGTAGTTAAGTTCTTAATAACTAATTAATTATGCACTTAAGAAATACTTTGTACATATTGCAACTAACTGTTTAAGGTATATAACTTTCACAAAGTTTTCTTTAGTTAATTATTATCTTTAACTTATTCTCGTTTTCGTGCTGTCATAAGTTGTAGAGTAGGGGGTTTTAGACTCAAGTTTTCTTTCAAAATTCTGTTCGTTAAAAATTAATATTTCCTTTTTTTAATTGCAATGTAAAAATTTGGATTTCTTTTGCATTGATTTTCAGGTTTAAATTCTCTCTCAAACGAACTTGGAATTTCATTATGGCTGAAAATCATTTCTAATTATTATGTCACTCTCACAGCTTGAGTTCTCTTTAATCTTCTTCTCTCTGTTTAATAGTAACAGATGAAGAGCATGGGTCGGGACAGGAAGGTTAATGGATGCAAGCGAAATTGTTAACCAGTGCTAGGTCATGCAACTCTACGGAGGACATGACATATATATATTTTTTAAACTATTTTAGGTGGGAATGTTACTTGCATCTATGGCCTTGCAGAAACCCATTTCCAACTAGGTCTTTGTGGAAGTGAGAAATGAGTTTTGCTGGTCCTTGATAAAGCCAAGGCTCAGTATTCTTGACACCTTCTACATTCAGTTGTTTTATTTTATTTTTTTATCTTTCCTCCTTTTACTCACACAGGTAGATACATAACCTTTCTATGTTGTACTAGGTGTGAGTCAAAATTATATATGTATTTTTTTGCTTAGGTATCTTCTTTATAGAATGTGAATTCTGAATTTTCAAAACTGCTGCGTTGCGCGTTTTGATTTTCAGGTTATTTTGCAACCTTCGTTTTAAATTCTAAAGTTTTTCCTTAGTCTTCAGTTTTGCTCTTAAGTATATATCAGCCCCACCCTCTCTGCCCCCCAGCGACTAGGGAGTGGCGGAAGAGGTCAGCCATGTTCTTCTCTTGTGAGGAGAAAAGTTTTTGTCACACAAGAGGTAAGCTCTCTTCCTTGTTTTTGGGTTCTAGGTTTTATAAGTTCAATGTTTGTACTTCATGTACTTTTTCTCTGTTGTTTTTTAGCTTTTCAGCTTTTAGGCATTGGTTTGTCTGTTAACGTTTTTGCGGGTTTTAACTCTTTCTTTTCTTTGTAACTTTGAGCGTCTTTTGGGGTACCTAGGAACAGAAGATGGCTAAGCTTGTTCCTTTTCAATGCGCTGTTTTTTCAAAGTAGTTAAGTTCTTAATAACTAATTAATTATGCACTTAAAGCACTGCTGAAATACTTTGTACATATTGCAACTAACTGTTTAAGGTATATAACTTTCACAAAGTTTTCTTTAGTTAATTATTATCTTTAACTTATTCTCGTTTTCGTGCTGTCATAAGTTGTAGAGTAGGGGGTTTTAGACTCAAGTTTTCTTTCAAAAATCTGTTCGTTAAAAATTAATATTTCCTTTTTTAATTGCAATGTAAAAATTTGGATTTCTTTTGCATTGATTTTCAGGTTTAAATTCTCTCTCTAACGAACTTGGCATTTCGTTATGGCTGAAAATCATTTCTAATTATTATGTCACTCTCACAGCTTGAGTTCTCTTTAATCTTCTTCTCTCTGTTTAATAGTAACAGATGAAGAGCATGGGTCGGGCCAGGAAGGTTAATGGATGCAAGCGAAATTGTTAACTAGTGCTAGGTCAAGCAACTCTACGGAGGACCTGACATATATATTTTTTTAAACTATTTTAGGTGGGAATGTTACTTGCATCTATGGCCTTGCAGAAACCCATTTCCAACTAGGTCTTTGTGGAAGTGAGAAAATGCAGAGTTTTTGCTGGTCCTTGATAAAGCCAAGGCTCAGTATTCTCGACACCTTCTACATTCAGTTGTTTTATTTTATTTTTTTATCTTTTCTCCTTTTACTCACACAGGTAGATACATAACCTTTTCTATGTTGTACTAGGCGTGAGTCAAAATTATATATGTATTTTTTTGCTTAGGTATTTTCTTTATAGAATATATATATATATATATATATATATATATAAGGTCAGGTGATGCGTAACATCACAGCCTCTCCTTGACAAATGTCAACCCCGCCTTCTCGTGGTGCATCCTGTTCCCACTAAAGGGGCTCTGACGACCGCCAATAGCGGTATAACTATACCATCGGGATTAGAGGAAATTCTATCCCACACTCACCAACCCGCTTGGCCAGCGTGGTGAGTTATGGCCAAACCCCTCCAAAATGATTCCACAACTTAAATCTTGGCCCTCAGTCTCCGGCAGCTGGAATGTACCTGGCCAAGGCAGCGGCCAGTGCGACATGAAGGCAGAGGGTGCTAAGAATCCCCGGAGGACCGGACTAGGCTGCCATCTGATGCTGACCTTGGCTACGTACAATGGACGCTCCCTATCTTCTGATTCAAGGCTTCTTGAATTGGAAGAGGAACTACAAAGGATCAAGTGGGACATCGTGGGGCTAAGTGAGGTAAGGAGAAAAGGAGAAGATCTCATTGAACTGAAAAGTGGACATCTCTTCTACTATCGTGGGACAGATACTGGCAGAACTAGTGGTGTTGGATTTATAATAAACAAGAAACTGAAGGATAAAGTTGTAGAAGTTGAAAGTTCCTCTGACAGAGCTGCACGACTTGTTATCCAACTCTCGAAAAGATACCAGGCTCAGATTATTCAAACTTATGCACCCACCACAAGTCATCCTGAAGAAGAAATTGAAGAATTTTATGAGGAAATTTGTCATCTAAATAATAAAGGTAAGCAGCACTTGAAAATAATTATGGGAGATTTCAATGCAAAAATAGGGCAACGGCAACAGAATGAAACTTCAGTAGGTAAATTCGGTCACGGCAACAGAAACCAGCGTGGAAATACTCTCGTTGAGTTTGCAGAGGCAGAAGGGTTTTTCATCTTGAACTCCTTCTTCAAGAAAAAGCCACACAGGAAATGGACATGGAGACATCCAAATGGGACAACAAGTGAAATTGATTTTATTATGTGTAACAAAAAATTCGTCATGGAAGACTGCAGTGTGCTAAACAAGTTCAACACAGGTAGTGACCATAGATTGGTGAGATGTAAGATGCACCTCAACACTAAACTTGAACGTGGCAAGCTCATAAGACAAACAAAATCTATTGACATAACCAACCTTAAAAAACACCATAATACCTTCAAGTTGGAACTGAAGAACAGGTTCTCTGCTTTAGAAGGCCTAACATCGGAAGAAGTGGACATCTCTGAAGTTAACAGAAAAGTAACCAAAGCTCTTATGGAAACAGCAACAAAATTAGCTGGGTCTAAGAACAAGTTGCATGTAAATAAATTATCAGGAAAAACGAAAATGTTGATGCAAAAAGAAGAGAGATGAGGACAACTAAAGAAGATGTGACTTCCAAAGTGGAATATATAGAGCTATGCAAGACAGTACGAAAAAGTATCACTGAAGACGTAAGAAAATTCAACTGTGAACTAGTGAGGAAAGCAATTGAAAACAACCAAAGCCTAAAGATAGCAAAGGGACATCTCAGTAAGGGAAGAAAACAGATTATGGCACTGAGAAAAGAAGATGGTTCTGTAACAAGAAATAGAGGCGAAATTTTGACAAGAGTGAAAGATTTCTACTCCAAATTATATGAAAGGGATGATACATGCACTCCAGACATCATGAAAGATACCAGTACCAGAGTTCCTCCAGTCCTTCCAGCAGAAGTTGCACATGCAATCAAGAACATGAAGCGGGGGAAAGCTCCAGGAGAAGATGGAATTACTGTAGACATCATACAAGAAGCAAGTGGAGAAATCGAAACAGTACTCGCCCAAATTTTCACTCGATGCCTTAATGAAGGAAAGATTCCTGAGGATTGGAACACCGCTACAATGATCCTGCTACATAAGAAAGGTGACATTGAGGATCTCGGAAACTACAGACCTATCAGCCTCCTATCAGTAGTTTATAAAATCTTCACTAAAGTTCTTTCACACCGCTTGAAGGTAACACTGGACATGGCTCAACCGAGAGAACAAGCTGGATTCAGGAGTGGCTACAGCACAATAGATCATATCCACGTACTGAGAGAACTAATTGAAAGAGCGAGGGAATATGAACTTCCATTGTGCATGGCTTTTATCGATTATGAAAAAGCCTTTGATTCGGTGAAACCATCAGCAGTTACAATGGCTCTGAAAACCTGCGGTATTGAAGATGCATACATTAATATCATTAATAACATCTATGAAAATGCAAGTGCAAAGATTAGGCTGTTTGAAAATACAACACACGTAAAAATTGGAAAGGGAGTGAGACAAGGTGACACCATATCTCCGAAGCTCTTTAATGCCACATTGGAGGGTGTTTTTCAGTCGCTGAGCTGGGAAAACAAGGGGATAAAGATTAATGGAGATTATCTAACCCACCTTCGTTTTGCTGATGACGTAGTCATTTTTGCAACTACCCCATCAGAGCTGCAGAGTATGATCCAGGAACTTGCTGACAAGAGTAAAGAAGTGGGATTAAAAATGAACTTTCAGAAGACAAAAGTGATGTTCAATGCTTTTACAAGAAATGAAGATTTATCGATTGATGGAGAAAAGCTGGAGATAACAGACACGTACGTTTATCTTGGACAGCAGATATCTAGTGAGGGTCACATTGATGAAGAAATTAATCGGCGTACAAAACTTGCCTGGAGAGCTTTTGGAAGAAACAGCATAATTTTCAAGAGCAATATGCCATTATGTCTTAAAAGAAAAGTGTTTGATCAATGCATCCTTCCAGTGCTTACGTATGGTGCAGAGACGTGGACCTTAACTAAAAGAGACATACAAAGGCTGCAGACAACTCAAAGAAGCATGGAGAGGTGCATACTTGGTGTAACCAGGAGAGATAAGAAGAGGAACTCGTGGATCCGAAAAATGACAAGAGTGGAAGACATCATGATCAGAGTTAAATCCCTGAAATGGCAATGGGCTGGACATACTGCCAGAAGGACAGATCATCGATGGACAGCCGAAATTTTAGATTGGATTCCAAGGGACAGGAAAAGACCCAGAAGAAGACCACATGGGAGATGGGTGGATGAAATTCGAAAGTATGCAGGGGTGACATGGAGGAGACTGGCACAAGACAGACTGTTGTGGAGGAAACTTGGGAGACCTTCGTCCAGCAGTGGATTGATAATGGTTGACAATGATGATGATGATGATATATGTATATTTTTTTGATTGAAGGTTTAACGACCACCGTGAACAACTCAATGGGCTATAAGTAGTCGCCAGTCCCAAATTTAGGGTCATTGGTTCCAGGGAAGGGAGAGAACCAGTGCCGTAAGACAAACATAACATCCATGCCTCACCGGGATTCGAACCCAGATACTTCTCGGACGAATACGTTCCAGGGAAGAGAGAGAACCAGTGCCGTAAGACAAACATAACATCCATGCCTCACGGGATTCGAACCCAGATACTTCTCGGACGAATACGCCGCCGGGGCGGCAAACGTATACTTAACATGCATCTACTGAAGGTTTACTACCATATATGTAACGTCCGTCGTCAGTATTAGTACGTAGCTGTTCTTGTGTTGCAAATTTCACTTATCGTAGTTCACTACAATACGAGCTTTCATATTCTATTATTTTATTACTAATCACTATACTTGAGCAACGAGCCCTCATCCACAGTTAACTCATGATGAAAGTAATGAAAGTACATCCTCTACTCGTTCTCTACCGTGTAACGAAAGTTCATGAAATTCTAGCGCATACTGTATCTTTTCGAGAAATATTCATTTGCCGTTAGTTCATTAAAACATAATGGGAGCGCGAACGTTCTTATTCCGTTAGATCATTGCTACATTTGTACAACGAATATTTATTTACCACTAACTGATCACTATATGACGAATGTACAACTGCTGTTTCTTCGTGCACAACGATCATTCGTCCACGTTTTGTGCGTTACTGCTTTCGTATAAGGAATGTTCGTTTGCATTTTATATTCATCTAATAGACACCTACTTTTTGCTTATTAACGTATAACGAACGTTCATCCGCTGTTGTTACGAAACGACATTTCTAGGACAAATATTCATTTACTGTTAGTTCATTACAGTACAACAAGAATTTATAATTTGTCACCACGGTGTCAGAGTGGTCAGAGGCATGGGGTTCTGGAAAATCGTCCGAACTCAGATTAAATCAGAACAGATCATATGTAGAGTATTTTAAGAAGGGATTGTCTGACCTCATGTCTTAAGCAATCCTTAGAAATAGAAAGCTAGGAGATTTGGGCTAGAGTACCCAATAAGAAAGTGACACGGACGCAAGGTAGAAAGAGGGAGGAAGACGCTCTTACTTATTACCTGGGAGCCAGCACCCGGGGCCCGATGGCTTAACGTGACCATTCGACGCACGGCGGATATTTAGTGGTTCGAGCGTTCGTACATGCCTGGGATTGAACCCGAGGTCTTCTCCGTGTAATCGTCCGAACTGAACCTCAGCTGGAGTAAAATATTAATTTATCGTACATATAACGCAGAAAACGCAATTTACCTTTGTGCCCCACAACGGAAAGTCTATGATTAACTTGAAAATTTTGAATTTATAGGAAAACATTTCGCATTGGAAACACTATCCAACAAAGAAGGAATTTTTCAAATCGGTCTCCTAGAAGTAGAGATATTGACAAAAGTAAGATATACATCTACGCCCCATGGCGTAGAAACCATGCATTGTTTCCAGAAGAAAATGTTCCTAAAAAGTTTGTCGACATCAGTAGTATCAGTCAACAAACGACTTTTTTCAATCGAGATTTTGGAAGCTCATATTTTGCTGCAAATACAACAGAAGCGGAAATTAAGACTTACGCCACCTGGTGGCCAAACCACTTTTTACAAAAATTATAAATTATATGCAAAGATTTCCCATCAGGAGCTGTATCCGATGCAGAAAGAATTTTTTAAATAGGAGATTTAGAAGTAGAGATGTAGGGGGAAAGCAATTTACCTTTACGCCCCTTAGTGGGAAGTCTATGAATCACTTGAAAATTTTGAAATTATATGAAAAACATGTCACACTGGAAACACTATCCAACAAAGAAGAAATTTTTCAAATCGGACTCCTAGAAGTAGAGATATTGACAAAAATAAGATATATATGTACGCCCCCTGGGGGAGACACTATGCATTATTTTAAGAAGAAAATGTTTATAAAAGGTTTGTCGACATGATTACCATCGGTCTACAAACGAAGTTTTTTTCAATCGAGAATTTAAAAGCTCATATTTTGCTGCAAATACATCAGAAGTGGAAATTAAGGTTTACGCCCCCTGGCGGTCAAACCCTTTTGTTTACAAAAATTAGAAATTATGTGCAAACGATTTCCCATCAGAAGCTGTATCTGGTGCCGAAAAAAATTTTCAAATCCGAGATTTAGAAGCAGAGATCTAGGAGGAAACGCATTTTACCTCTACGCCCCCTAGCGGAAATCTATGAATAACTTGAAAATTTTGAAATTATATGAAAAATGTGTCACACTGAAAACACTATCCAACAAAGAAGAAATTTTTCAAATCGGACTCCTAGAAGTAGAGATATTGACAAAAATAAAATATACAGCTACGCCCCCTGGCGGAGAAACTGTGGAATATTTTAAGAAGAAAATATTCCGAAAAGGTTTATCGATGCGGGTGGCATCAGTCCACGAAAGAATTTTTTCAATCGATATTTTAGGAGCTCAGATTTTATGGCAAATACATCAGAAGCAAAATTTAACACTTACGCCCCCTGGTGGCTAAAGTATTCTTTACCAAAAATTTGAAATTATATGCAAAAGATTTTCCATCACGAGGTGCATCCGCTGAAGGAAATATTTTTCAAATCGGAGTTTTAGAAGAAGAGTTATCGGGAAAAATGTAATTTACGTTTACGTCCCTTAGCGGAAAATCGTTGCGTAATTTGAATAAGTAACTATATCTAACATACTCTTCGACATAAATGGGATCGAAAGATAAAATAATTTTTTCAATCGGATATTTAGAAGCAAATATGTGGAATAAAACGTATTTTTGAATTCGACATCATCTGCATTTACGCTCTCTAGAGGCGAAATTGTACATCACAAAAAAAAAAAAAAAAAAAAAAAAAAAAAACGAAATAAAGGATCATCATTCGCATATTTCAAGCTTCCCAATGCAAAAAGAATTTTTCAAATCGGAATAATAGTTGCAGAGATAGCGTGGGTACAGACGAACGGACTGACGGACGCACAAACCGGTAACATAAGCACGATCTTTTTTACAAAAGATGTGCTAAAAAGGGCGCCGTAGACGAGCCTCAAAGTGGATGAGCGAAAATGAGCTGCAGCCCGAAAGTCATGGACAAAGTGTGCATATCCAAAAAGTATAAGTCTCGTGCTAAATCCCAATGATAAACCGAAAACCGTCTAAGCACGACATATGAGATGATGAATTAAAATACTTTATTAAAGTTAAAATACAAGTGAGATCTTTCGGATTCCGCCTGCAAGGTCCATCATTAGATTAAAAAGACGAATGGAACAAGGTCGCCAAAGACCCAGTTTTTATTAGAGTGCTGTGACAGAACTAATCCTGATCTGCGCATGTCCACAATTAAGTCGAACGTTGTCATAGTGATTTGATATACACTTAAATGTTGTAACAAATGATAACATCAGTATTACAATACCCATAATTAACTTAAGTGTAATACACCACGGCAGTTTGAAGTAAAAATGTAATTATTAACATATACAGGTAAGTCTTTCAGTCTAAAATAATGTTCCAATATGAGAAGACCCTTTTAGTGATGTCGACTAGAGTCTCGGAGCTACAACTCCAGTGCCAATCTCCACGGGAACGGTATGAAGAAAGGTTTTTCCTCATTGCAACAGACACAGTTCGTTTTATGAGTTTAAAATCTCTCGGTGAACAATAGCTGAGATTTAGATGAAGGGACGGCAAGAATAGAAGTTTTTTCCCATACTGGTTCATGAGTCCCATTAAAAACTTGCCGGGCCAATGCCGTGGAAGTTGCAACATTTTTAATGTCATATTGATGTTCTGAGAATCGTACTTTGAGTGTCGGAGCTGTGGAGCCAATATAGCAAGTGTCCTCCTCATTGGTGAGACGGGACTCAAGAGGGATTTTGTAAACGCCATGCCTATGTAGATCTATATTCTGGTCTATCTCGGTTCTTTCTGATGATTGAAAATAGATTTTGAGTCTTGAGTCCAAAGTTAATGCCAAAAAGTCGACACGCCGATTGGAGGAAACGGGAAATGCTCGAGTTAAAAATCATGGAACTCACAAATGTGAATGGGTGAGATTCACTAAGTAAGGAAGAAGAATGGGTCCGAAGATATCTCCGATTCATACAATTAATTAAATGCTTGGAGTAACCAAATGACGTAGTAATGTCCTTGATAGTACACTGATGTTCAAAATTAAGATAATTTGCACATTTCGTCGAATTTCTGAAAAACTAATGGACACATTTTAATGAAATTTGGTATGGATACACAGTTATATAGGAGAAAAAAATATACCATACAACACTCATGGTAGGCACTCATGATCGTCAGTAAGGCTCATCAGCTGTCCAAAATCCACGTTGCAAGATCGAGCATAAAATGACTCTAATATTGGGTATGGTCCCCTCTCACAGTCATGCAGCTCTCGCAGCGCGAAGTCATACCGGAAACGAGGCAGTTGATGAGTTCCTGTGGCAGTCGGTCCCACTCCTGCAGCAACGCAGTTTTCAGCTCCTGGATGGTTCTCGGAGGGAGATGGAGAGCTGCAATTACCTTACCAAGAGCGTCCTAGACATGTTCAATAGGGTTTAGGTCTGGTGATCTGGCTGGCCAATCTATCCGGCGAATATCCTCACTTTCAAGATAATCGTGGACCAGATGATCCCTATGTGGACGAGCGTTGTCGTCCATAAAAAAGAACCGAGGGCCAATTGCGCCTCTGAAAAGTCGAACATAGGGCTGTAAGATCTCATCCCTGTACCTCTCAGCAGTCAGAGAGCCTCTGTCAAACAAATGGAGAGGTGTGCGGCCGTCAAACATGATGCCTGCCCAGACCATGACACCCCCGCTGCCATAGCGGTCCCTTTCTCGGATGTTGGCGGAAACGTATCTGGTCCCAGGTTCTCTCCTGACGAAGGCACGTCGAGAATCAGTGTCCAGGCAGAATCGCGACTCGTCTGTGAAGAGAACGTTACCCCACTGCACCATGCTAAACGCGCACTCTTGTGTGCTGAAGTGAGCGGGACTTCTGGTAAAAAGCCCTCTCTTATGAAGCCTTCGGGAAACAGTAACCATTGAAACTCGGGTTCCAGTGGCGACATGCAGCTCACGAGATAGCTGTGCAGCTCTGTAGCGTCTCGCTGAAAGTGATAAATAACGATCTTCATTGGCCGTCGTGTCTTTTGGGCAACCTCGCCCAGGCATTCTCGATGTGGATCCGGTGTCCTTAAACTTTTTCCACAAATTGCAGACAACACTGGGCGTTACATTGAGCTCTGTAGCAACCTGCACTTGCGTTTCCCCTGCCTTCAATCTACTGACGATTCTCCACATCATTCCGTCATCAATACGTTCATGGCAACTCATTTTACCTGATTGCTTATGAAATTGAGCCAACTCCTGCAAGAAACACAACGAATGCCGCCGAGGAGTACGAGCGAACTAATCGCGGGCCGCCCAGGTGGCGCAGTGGTCTAAGCGATGGCCTCTGATCATTCGCCCAAAAGGGGTCCGGGTTCGAATCCCGGTGAGGCATGGATGTTGTGTTTGTCTTACGGCACTGGTTCTCTCCCTTCCCTGGAACCAGTGACCCTAAATTAGGGACGGGCGACTGCTTATAGCCCATTGAGTTGCTCATGGTGGTCATTAAACCTCCAATCAAAAAAAAAAAAAAAAAAACTAATCGCGGAAAAAGCCACGTGTGCTTTTCATGCCCTCCGCTGTCACAGCTCCGCCCACACGCACGTGTACGCTTAGGTATTCGACACTGCAAATTTGCATTCTTATTCGGCGGCAAAATTTGTACCTTTGGTTCCGTACTTTTTGTGAAAATTGACAAAATGTGCAAATTCTCTTAATTTTAAACACCAGTGTATTAAGTTCAGCATTTCGAATGGCGGAGTTAGAAGAGTCAGTGTGAGCCCTTTTGACCAGAAAGTAGAAAGCAAAAAGAGTATAAAATGTAGAATGACAAGAATCATTCGGAATGAGAATGGGAAGTGAAGAAGGTTTCCTATAAACACTAAAAGAGATAGAAGAAGAATTAGAGTTACGAGTAAGAAGGAAATCCAAAAAAGGGAGCTGACCGTTAATCTCAACTTCAGTGGTAAATTTCAATGAAGGATAGGTGGATGAAAAAGAATTTACAAACGATTCTAATTCTGAGGGGTGGAGGGTCAGAAAACCAGAATATCCTCCGCATACCGCATAAATAGCACTGGTTTAGTACGGCATGTGGACAGAATCGTAGTCTCCAGGTCCTGCAAAAGGACTTTAGCGAGAAGAGGAAAACGTGGCGACCACATAGGGGCCCCATATCAGCAAACTATCGCTTGCTCAAATCGAGAGTGATAGACAGTGAGCAAAGTGTGAATAAAATATAGATAGAGTTTATTATCACCGCAGACGTCGTTGGCGGCTCTTTCATGACAATGCGCCTTCTCACAAAGCTGTCAAAGTGCAAGTGTGTCTGTCTCGCTGACAGATTGCAATACCCAAACATTCTCCTTTCTACATCAAGTTACCTCCAGCAAAATGTTGTCCGTTTCCCAAGTTAGAATGAAAGGACGTCAGTTTGATAGTATTTATGACATTCAAAAGAATGAAGCAGCAGAACTCACTACCATCAGAGTAGAGTAGTTTTCCAATTCTTTCCAAATCTTCTGTGAGAAGAGTAGCGAGTGTATTTGGTTCCTTGAAAATTATTTTGTGAGAGAAAACAATTACAGGATGTGTTTTCTTTTCCTTTAGCATAATACGCGGTGTAATTGAAAACAATGTGCTCTCATTGTATCTAATGAAGGAATAATTCGGTTCGTTCATACGTGCTATCTCTTTCAATATACATACAACAACATATTTGCCATACATACTATACAGTTTAATTTTTTGCCGTAAATATGGAATTAGAGAATTTTATGTGAGATGAGCTGCTGGATTTTTCTCTTTGAATAGCTATAGAAATAGTTATAATATAATTATTTACTGCAATACGGAAGCATGTTTCTTTGTTACAAAAGGTTGAGGTAGTTCAGATATTTTCGACAGAAACTCGCGCGAAATACCACGATTTGCCTCCATCACGAATTTCTAACACATCGCTAAACACAAAGTATTTTAGCCAAGTTAGTGCTCATTTCGTTAAATTGTAATTCTTGTGCTAAAAGGGATACTTATTTCAACGCTGACCCTTTTGGCGCATGATTCTACTTTCGTCTAATCGACCGCTTTCGGCCTTTCATGGGTATGGAAAAATTTCCTCTAAGTCGCACTGCTAGTTTAGTTGAAAGGATTGGGCAGACTATTTATTGAATTAGTTAGTTAATTCAGCTGAAAGAATAGGGAAGACTGTTTATTGAATAAAGAGCAGTAATGTGTAAATTTCTGTGTACAAATTTAATTACTTGCGTGTCATAATGTATCTACATTGCCACAAAAATAACTTTTAGAACGATCGCCATTTTTCAGGTACACTTCGTATACCATTACAAGCAACAGCAATCAACAACAATAAGTATTAATTATAAGAAGAAATATAGTTAACCTACCGTTATTAAGACGGTCGTTAAAAACTGAAAGAAAGAAAGACAAAGAACTACATTTCTTAACTGTCTTAAATTTGTTTGCAACCATATATACAGAATTAATAAAATTTAACTGTAGTTTTATGTAGGTGATTGCAATATAAAATTATCAGTTTATAAATTTTCCCTTTCCCTTTTTAGGGTTGTAATTCTATAGTGCAGCTTGGAGGAAGAAACATCAGCTTAACATTTTGTGAATTTTCAATTTAATTACTGCTAGACGACTATCTTGTACTGTAGGAAAAGCTTTTTACGCTTTCCAACCGTAGGTTGAAGAAGCGTATATGCTCCAGCTTTGTCCGCCCGTCTGTCCGTCCGTCCGTCCGTCCGCACGATAACTCACGTGAAAATGGTTCGATTTCGACGAAATTTTAGTATGTTGTAGGGGACCACCTGAGGACGAACGCTATTGAAAATAGGCGAAACAGGGTCAAAGGTCAGGACATAGGAGCTAGATCTATTTCATTGCCTTTATGCGTCATAACTTGCGTAAAAATGGTTCGATTTCAATGAAATTTTAGTATATGGCAGGGAACCACTGGGGACGAACCCTATTGAAAATGGGCGAAATGAGGTCAAAGGTCAGGCAGGGCATAAGAGCGGGATTTATTCCATTGCCCTTATGCGTCATAACTTGCGTAAAAATGGTTCGATTTCGATGAAATTTTAGTATGTGGTAAGGAACTATCTGGGGACGAACCCTTTTGGAAATGGGCGAAATGGGATCAAAGGTCAAGACATAAATGCGGGATCCATTCTATTGCTTTTATGCGTCATAACATGCGTAAATATGGTTCGATTTCGATGAAACTTTAGTGTGTGGTAGGGAACCACCTGGGCACGAACCCTATTGAAAATGGGCGAAATGGGGTTAAAGGTCAAGACACTGGAGTGGGATCCATTCCATTGCCCTTGTGCATCATAACTTACCATGTTGTTCCGGAGGTATAGTGAACCGGTTCTGTTGAATATCAACGAAATGGGGTCAAAGATCATTGCACAAAAGCAAGATTTATTCCACAGCCATTATTCTCATAACTTGCGCAAAACTGCTTCTATTGCGACAAATCTTTAGTATGCTATTCCTGAGGTATACTGAACCGGTTCTGTTGAATATCATCAAAATGGGGTCAAAGGTCAGGACACAGGAGCGAGATTTATTCCACAGCCATTATCCACTTAACTTGAGTAATAATTTCTGGTATGTTGGAAAGCGTATTACAATCAATGCATTGCATGAGTTTACTAACTTGTTGTTTTTCCCGTAGTTCCGATCTTAGTGTTGTATATCAGCTTAAAGCCTTTTTTGAAGTCAATCAAATATTTGCGGTTTTTTTTTTTTTTTTTTCGGAATTCACAATCACAGCATCTTGTCGCTGTTTTTAACAAATCTGAAGTCATCGAATCCTTTTCGTCAGCACGATATCGAACAGGAAGACTTTTCACGTTTTTAAAAGCTTCTGGATTCTTGTTCTTTCTGTTACTGTTAATATTGGTTTATTTGCATCTTCCATATTCGCACAAATGAAAACTGCAGTGGAATTCTTATAAAGTGTACTTCCGAAGAATTTCTCTTTTCTATATTTTACAGTGTGATCTCTAGTTAGCCGAAAAAAGAGGGCATAATTGATCGGCATTCAAAAGTTTGTTCTCCAGATAACTGTTGGGAACTTTCGATCAAACTGTACTCAAACCTTCGTCTGTCGCTTCTTTATTTACATCCCTTGTTTTTCCGCTAATAATGGAAAACCAGTATTGTGAAGTTTAAAACTCCCACACGAATTTAAGAGTTCTTCCTTTCTAAAAAGCTCAAGTAATTCTGTTTTTGCCCCTAAAAGAGGTCACTTATGGAAACATTAGAGATCTTTTTATTTGAGCCATTCCTGTGAAGCTTTAACCGCATCTTCTTTCACAAGAGTTCATGTGCGCCTCGTTTTTCCAGCCATTTTCTTTAAATGCATTGACTGTTTCTTATATGATCTTTTTTACGCTTTCCAACAGTAGGTTGAAGAAGCGTATATGCTCCAGCTTTGTCCGTCCGTCTGTCGGCACGATAACTCGCGTAAAAATGGTTCGATTTCGATAAAATTTTATTATGTGGTAGGGGACCATCTGGGGACGAACCCTATTGAAAATGGACGAAATGGGGTCAAAGGTCACGACATAGGAGCGAGATCCATTCCATTGCCCCTATGCGTCATAACTTGCGTAAATATGGATCGATGTCGCTGAAATTTAAGTATATTGTAGAGAACCACCTGAGAATGAACTCGATTGAAAATCGGTGAAGTGGGTTCAAAGGTCAGGACATAGGAGCGGGATGCATTCCATTGCACTTATGCGTCATAACGTGCGTAAAAATGGTTCGATTTGGATGAAATTTTAGTATGTGGTAGGGGACCACCTGGGGACAAACCCTATTGAAAATGGACGAAATGGGGTCAAAGGTCAGGACATAGGAGCGGGATACATTACACTGCACTTATGCGTCATAACTAACGTAAAAAGGGTTCAATTTCGATTAAATTTTAGTATCTGGTAGGGGACCAGCTGAGGACAAACGCTGTTGAAAATGTGCGAAATGGGTTCAAAGGTCAGGATATAGGAGCGGAATCACTTCCATCGTCATTATGCGTCATAACTTACGTAAAAATTCTTCGATTTGGATGAAATGTTAGTATGTTGTAGTGGCCTGCCTGGGGACGAATCCTGTTGAAAATGGGTGAAATGGGTTCAAAGATTAGGACACAGGAGCGTGATCTATTCCATAGCCCTTATGCATCATAACTTACGCAAAAATGGTTCGATTGCGACAAAACTTTATCGTGTTATTTCGGAAGTACACTGAACCGGTTCTGTTGAATATCATCGAAAAAGGATCAAAGGTCAGGGCACAAGACCGAGATTTATTCCACAGCCGTCATCCTCATAACTTGAGTAATGATTTCTGGTATGTTGGAAAGCGTATTATAATCAATGTATTGCATGATTTTACAAACTTGTTTACATCTTACACATGGTTGAATTAGGTAAACTGGACTCGTGACTAACATCGGAGTTCATATGCTATTTTCTAACTGTTTTACAGTTTTTACTTTTTATACCAAAGCTGAAATGGACTTAAGAAAATGGCTTTGGTATTTCGCAGATTAAACATGTGCCTTCATGCCAATGATTACCCAAAGAAAGTTTAGACGCCTCACTTCCTATTTAGCCTACTTAACTCAGGCATTAGGTGCAGAACGTTTTGCATGCATTCAAGGAACTCAACTTGTCATACTGTCCCTCAGCAAAACTGAAGAGTATTCAAGCATCTGTCTGAGGGAACGGAAACACCTAATTTATTTCCCTCCCATTGACACCCTCCTCAAATTTCCGTCCCTCCCATTGGCTCGCTCCTCAAATTTTCGTCCCTCCCATTGGCTCGCTCCTCAAATTTCCGTCCTTCGCATTGGCCCACTCCTGATTTACCTGTTACTTGAAATCCCAGAATTTATTTTTCAAATGATAAAAAAGTGAAAGGAGAACGTGTGGGAACACAAGTTTGTCCGGGTCGGGTCCCCTCACTCCATAGTAAGTCGCTCTCCCAACTGAGCTACGCGGACAGAACGTCACGCTGCAGATTTGTCGTCTTGACACATATTTTCACCTCTGTAGTACGTCACAAAAGACATTAAAACCAAGGTTGCTATTTGTAGGAAAACAATTATATAAGCATGGCTGTTAAGTATTATTTTTAATGGAAAATTTCTCCGACTTAATTTTCTGTTTGTTTTTTTATATCATTCTAGGAAAAATAGCGCGTTCTTATATTATTACTATGTCTATTAGTCTACCATATCTCTGAACTTAATTTGTTAGATTTTAAAAACTTTTTTGCCTTTGGAAGCTAGAATTGATTATGAGAACCAAGAGGCGTAAAATTCGCTCCTTTTCCTATGCCTAATCTTCCCCTAGAGAACGTAAATGCTGGTGAATTCGAATTATGTTTTAATGCGTAACGTAGCCTATAAAATTCCGCTAGCAAAATTTCTTTTTTCCTTCGGACACCTTTTACAATGAAGTTCATTTGGAGAAAATAAATTTTTTGCTTCAAATAATATACAGTTATTACTTTAAGGGCATAAATCTGTATCCAGTTTTATCGTTATTTCTGCTTTTTAAACGTCTAATTAAAAAATCATGTTTTCGTCGCATTCTCTCTATTGTGCTGAATATTTCGCTTATACTTTTGGAGTTTTATGACGTACGTTTTACCACTGGAGTACGTAAGAACATATGTGCATTTGCAAGGATATTATAGCTTCTGGAGACGCCAGTGATTAATTTTTTCTCCAAGTACCAATTACTACGAAAATCATTTTTCAAATATTGCTTTCGGTTCGCAAATTTCCTTGCAACAGGACGTAAACCTATGTTGTGTGTATGTGCCAGAAACCATGTATTGTGCTCCCATGATAAGCGTTTCGTGTTTATATTTTGCTTTTTCCTAATGTCTAAATTTATCGGCCTTAGGGAAAAGCTTTAGAGAGATTCGAAAGACATTGGTTTTATATTTGCGGCATTCCCAAAGACTAAATTTTCTTTTCCTTTACAAATATTTAAAAGTCTGATATTGCTGTAACATTCAGGTATGAGATTTAACCCCAAAACGTGTGCTTTTTTTCTAAGGAGTCTAGTTATTTCAATTATTCAATTAAGTTTTTGACAGATGTAATTATACTAATACGTTCAAAAAGTTCTAGAACTTTTTAAATATTTGCGAAAAGTCAGTGAATTACGTCATTCCTCGCTGTTCAAGCGAAGAGCATCATGTTACCGACCAGCCAGAACCGGTTTGATCCAGATCCAACACTTACAGCGTATGTGCGTAGTTCGTGATTACAGGCATTCGAGGCTCGCCGTCGCGTGAACAACGCTGTCGAATTTTGAACAGCGTTCAAGTGTAGAATTTTGTCTTCTGCTCGGAAAATCTTTGGCTGAGACTTTTCAAATAATTAAGTCAGCGTACGGTGAGAGTGCAACGAGTCGAACTAGAGTTTATGAGTAGCATCGACGATTCGAAAACAGGCGACAGAGTATCGAAGATGATTAGAGGTCAGGACGACCTTCAACATCCACAACGGATGAACAAATCGCCATTGTCAAAGAAATTGTGAAAAATGACTGCCGAAAAACTGTTGCAGCGATTGCAGAAGTTGCCGGCATCTCAGTTGGAAGATGACATGGCATTTTAGCAGAGAAACTGGGCATGCATCACGTCTGCCAACGAATTGTTCATAAAAACCTGACACAAGAAAAAATGGATGAGCGCATGTAAGTTTGCGAGGATAACATCGATGCAGTGGATTCAGATCCCGATCTCTTGAATTCATTGATCACTGGCGATGAGACTTGGTGCTTTCTGTACGACCCCCAATTCAACCGACAGTCAAAAGTGTGGAAATCACCGCCGCCACCACGACCAAAAAAGTTCAAAGCTGACCGTTTCAAAGGAAAAGTCTTGTTAACAGTTTTTATTCCTTCAACATAATCATACAGTCACTATAGAAGGGTACGACAACGTCCTGAAACGTCTTCGAGAATAAGTGAAACGCAAGCAACCCGTTCTATGGAAGACCAACTCGTGGGTGCCCCATCACGATAATGCGCCGGCTTACTGATCCCTCCTGGTGTCCGATTACCTGTCCAAATATCACATTCCCGTTCTTCGACAACCAGCTTATTCCCCAGATCTCGCCCCGTGTGACTTTTTCCTTTTTCTCCGGATGAAGAATTTGCTTAAGGGGCGACGCTCCTTAAGTTCCGAAGAAGTGCAACGAGCTGCGACGACGGCACTGGAGGATGTGGCAAAACAAGGCTTGCAGTCTGCATTTAAATCTTTGCATGAGCGTTGGCAAAACTGCATAGTTACACAGGATAACTACTTCGAAGGAAACACCGCAAAAACAGGTATAATCTCTACTCATTCTTTTTTAGTATAAAAAGTTCCGGAACTTTTTGAGCGTACTGATATATCTACTTATATGACAACAAGATTTTTAGTCAATTTATCTAACTGACATGCATATTTTTGGGAGAGAAATGAGAATATGTGTAGTTTACGAAGAAATGAAAAGTAAACATTTCTATCTTGATGAGTTCTGAGAATCAACAAGAATAATCAATTGCACATAAGAGCTTTTTTGGTAACCTTTACATGCAATATCATTATTTGGTTAATTACCAATAATTCAAGAAAATGTACCGTTTTGTCATTCTCAAATTTTATTGTCACTTTTATTGTTTATGTTTTGACCTAAAAGTTATTTTGTTGTTGTTAGCTTACTGTTAAAGAGTCGCTTGAATAGTAATGAATACCAAAGCTAGTAATAATACTAACCGACAGAATTAACGAGTTTGAGAAAATAGATGCTTACTTAAATTTCACAGCTCTCTTTATTAGTAGCCAATTGCTGATGTAAAACTCGATAAACCACAACTGCGTGAGACACACACCACTTTAAAACTGCTGCTCGTTGTACATCGCAATCAGCATATCTCGTTGTCGACGACTCCCGCTCATTCTGAGAGCATACCTCTTTTATTTATTTTCTTACTAGCTGTCAGTTCATGACAAAACTTGCCGCACAAACTTGAAGGTGCCGATGTACCATTCGAAATGAAAATACAGCTAAAGAGTAACGTAATTTACATAAGAAAAATAAACTGAATGGGAAAATTAAAAATTGAGATATATAGTCAGAGTATGTTCACACATTTTTAGAATATTTTTGATAAGAAATTATAGAAAATAAAAGAAGTTCAAAGAATTGAAACTGGGAAAAGCGTGCCAGATGAACACGGAAAAAAAAAATCTGCTGCAGTTAAATATCGTCTGCTAAGAAAATGGCGCTCGTAAGCAAGTTGTCGATAGAAGATTATGTTTTTTACCCTTTCCAACCTTAGGTTGAAGAAGCGTATATGCTCCAACTTTGTCGGTCTGTCTGTCTGTCCGTCCGCACGATAACTCGGATAAAAAAGTATGATTTCGATGAAATTTTAGTATGTGGTACGGAAGAACTGGGGACGAACCCCATTGCAAATGGACGAAATGGGGTCAAAGGTCAGGACATACGAGTGAGATCCATTCCATGGCCCTTATGCATCATAACTTAAGTAAAAATGATTCGATTGCGACAAAACTTTAGTATGTTATTCCGGAAATATGCTAAACCGGTTCTGTTGAATTTAAATCGAAATGATGTCAAAGGTCAGGGCACAGGAGCGAGATTTATATTCCACAGCTATTATCCTCATAACTTGACTAAAAATGTTTCTATTGAGACAAAACTTTAGTATGTTGTTCCAAAGATATACGGAACCAGTTCTGTTGAATATAATTGAAATGGGGTCAAAGGTCAGGACACAGGAGCGAGATTTATTCCTCAGCTATTATCCTCATAACTTGACTAAAAATGCTTCGATTACGACAAAACTTTAGTATGTTGTTCTGGAAATATACGGAACCGATTCTGTTGAATATAATGGAAATGGGGTCAAAGGTCAGGACACAGAAGCAAAATTTGTTCCACATTCATTATCCTCATAACTTGAGTAATGATTTCTGGTATGTTGGAAAGCGTATCATAATCAATGCATTGCATGATTTTTCTAACTTGTTGCTTTTTACGAAGGGAAATATTTGTATTCTGGCAATTAAGGAAACGGTGTGAAAATCATAGAATTAGCATTTATAAATGTAAAATAAGCAATATTATTGATAATAGAGGAAAACAGCTTCAAGTATTGCTTTTAACACAAAAAAGAACACCAAACGAATATAAAAAAAAAAAAATACGTACTTTTACGACTGTTTCAAATGTAGGGCCTCTTGTCTTAAAAAAAAATCCACCGACCCAAATAGCAATCACTAAGTTGTTAGAAATGTCTGTATCAACTGTAAACAAGGTAATAAACAAATATTTGAATATGAAGAAAAAACAACAACATAATTTTCACCGCATTTTGCCTAGGCACGTGGCTGAGCTCAGAACACGGGGTAGACTTTTTATAAAAATCACTTTGCCGGAGGCAGATGGAAATTTATTGTGACTATTGGTAAAGCATGGATCTACGGAAAAGACTGTAACAAAAAAAGTCGATATACTATCGCGAAAGACTTACAAACCTGGCTCCAAGAATCCGAAGAAAGTTTCAGTAAAGGATTCATGATTATTGCTGGTTTTTCGTACAATGAGAAATTAAAGTCAAGAAAAGTTGAGAAGAATGTAAAAACCAATTCTACATACTACCAAAATCATGTTTTAACTCATATGTTTAAAGAGGAAATACCATTCCTTCCTCCACAGAGCCTTCAAAGAGTAGAACTCCATCAGGATAAGGCTACCAGTCATACATGCAAATCTACCACTGTATTTCTTGGAGAAATAGAAAAGGGACGGGTATCAAGTCTACACCTTTTGCTCATATTTCTACAAGATCCCCTCATGTGTCACCAATGGACTATTGCGCATTAGGACAGCTGAAAAGAGCGCTTCTAAACGCAGACCTAAAGCATTGATTGGACTGTGGAAAGCAGTGGAAGAGGGTGGAATAAAATACCACTACCAATTCTAAGAAATGCCCTGTTATCTTGAAAATCTAGATGTAGGTTCATAGTCCTGAGAAAGGGCTATCAGATTGAACATTTCAAAAATAAATAATTTTGTTTTAAACATTAATTATATTAAATAAAATAAAAATACCCACGTTTACCACAATAAGAGGTTTATTATATATATCGACTATAGTTTCGCAGAGCGTTTGGCTTGGCTTCATTAGGACGAATGTAAAGCCGAACCCAAACGTTCTGCGAAACTATAGTCGATGTATAATAAACCTCTGACTGTGGTAAACGTTGGTAATTTTACAAATTTTGAAGATGACAAACAAAGATGGTAAGTCAGATAATATCCGAAAATTGAAAATTTTTCATCGTCCTGCAGCTGGACTCAAACCCGAGTCTCTCGGAAAACGCCCGGGTATGCTAACCACTACAGCACCCAGAACGACCAAGTTTCAAGTTTCCGATCAATTTGAATATAACCATCACAGGATTCGCTAGTCGAAGCAACCGGCATTCATGTTTAGTGAATCTGGAGGTTAAGAATCATATTCCGTGTTTACACGGAGAAGCAGATGAATCACGAAAAAAATACAGTTTACGCCATATAATACAAATTTTGAAGATGAAAATCCGATTTTTGGCGTAAATGTGACAAGGATGGTAAGTCAGATAATATCCGAAAACTTGAAAATTTTCATCGTTCTGGAGCGGGACTCGAACCCGGGCGTTTACTGGCAGACGCGGATTCGAGTCCCGCTCCAGAACGATGAAAATTTTCAAGTTTTCGGATATTATCTGACTTACCATCCTTGTCACATTTACGCCAAAAATCGGATTTTCATCTTCAAAATTTGTATTATATGGCGTAATCCCGTATTTCTTTCATGGTTGGTAATTTTACTTTATCTCAGCACCACATGTTTTGTAGTCATAAATTATATTGTTGTAAAATCGTTCTAAAATGTGTGAATATCCTCTGTACCAGTCTACAATACAAACAATTGGCAGCTGATAGCAGCTATACATATGGAGAGGAGTTTCTCATCATTGTTCAGGATCCGGTCACCACTCGAGTAACTTGACCTGTTCACTGGGCGCCTTTTAGCACCAGAGATACGACTATTCGACAGATATACTGTGACAGAGGGTCTGATGGCGTTCCCCAGGCACCTGTCAGTGCCCCATTAATTGACCTATGTACGGAGTCTGTTATGTTGAAAATGGCGATCTCTCCTCTGCATAACGCTCACTCAAATCTACAGGTATGAGAAATGGCAGCGGTGCAACAACAAGCTAAGTAGAATGACAGAGCCGAAATATCGTCTTCACCGATGGACCCGCATCCGTCTGGAACAACAGTAACAAAAAAAAATGGCCTCAGTCGCGTTTGGTGATGCACCAAAGAAGCAGCTTCTCCTTCGTGTATCATTGAAACCCCACTGGACTCAGTGATTGCGCTTAACATAACAACATTATTCTCTGTTATGTGGTCTTAAATCCTTCATGCTTTCAAGGATTTAAGAATACATAACAGAGAGTGATGACCACACATTTACTCTGTTTTGTGTGTGTGTGTGAGGGGGGGGTTGCTTATTTAATCGGTCAACTCTCATGGTCATCGACGAAAATCTAACAATCCAGCGGTGTGTGGACCATCATTCTCTTTTGTGTGCTCTTAAATCCTTCAAAGCATGCCAAACACCACGTTCGAGAACGATAATGGTCGACCACATACAGCAAAACGTAATTTAATAGCCGTTCTGAATAGCTAACATGTTGCCGGATCGGTAGCCGATCGATAAGATCGAACTCCATCAAACAACGTCAGAGAACCAAACAAATTGCAGTGCGTAACCTGATGGGTGTTCAGTTGCAAGTGCAGCAGATCTGCAGAATCATCGACCGGAACATTAGTACAAACCTTTTTGGTTATTTTCTTAACAGGATCAGTGCTTGTGTTACCGCGTGAGGCGGACTCACCTCGTACAAATGATACTCTAATATCTGAAAAAGGCATGTGAAAATACTGCCCCTCTGCTCGAGTTGTCTGAGGCGTTGGCTTCTGACCAATTATATTATCCGAGAGAGTCTGGGATTCAAGTCCTGGATGAGGCATGAATGGTGTGCTTGTCTACCGGTAATGGCGCTGGCTCCAGGCGCGGACTGAGCCGCCAGGATACCGCGAGAAATCTCGGGGGACCGCCACATTCCGGGCCGGTAGGCCTAATTGTGACTCAAGAAAACAATAATTACAACAAACACTCCGTGTTTCGTTGGTGTAAATATTTTATTTTTAATTTACTCCACCAAGCTTTTGCTCGTCCGCTTTTGTTGCAATTATAGTTAACGGTGTATTAATAGAATTTCAAGAAAAAAAACTTAATGTATTCTTGCACTTCAATGTTCTTGTAGAAGAAAAGCAAGTAATGCTTCAAACAACAAAATTTGTCTACCACTGTAAGGTGACAGAGTCGCGCTCCCAATAATTATTTTCGTGTAGCAACCTTTTCTGTAACAATTTATTATTTTATGTGTAATGTAATGCAAATTCCAACGCATGTGGAAGACACGTGGCGGGTTTCTTTTGTACGCCGTATTAGGGCGTGCCGGGCCAGGCACGTGTCTAGCGGCCTTCATTGACCTTGACCTGGACGACTGGGTCGGGGCAAGGCCACCACGGAAACAGCATTCCAGAAACGCGGAGGGGGGGGGATACGGCTATAAAAGGGAGCGACACGTTCGCTCAGAAGGCGGGCCGCGGGTGATCTAGTGGTCAACGTTTGTGACTGACACGGAGAAGACCTCAGGTTTGATCCCAGGCAGGTACGAACGCTCGAACCGCTAAATATCCGCCGTGTGTCGGATGGGCAGGTTAAGCCGTCGGGCACCGGGGGTACTGGCCCTCCGGTAATAAATAAGGGCGTCTTCCTCCCCCTTTCTACCTCGCTTCCGTGTCACTTTCCTATCGGGCACTCTAGCCCAAATCTGCTAGCTTCGTGTTCCTAAGGGTTGTTTAAGACCTGGGGTCAGACACTCCGTTTCTAAAATCCTCTACATATGATCTGATCTATGATCTGTGTGTTCCGTCACATTGGGACCATAAGTGGGCCGCTCAAAATCAACTTCCAAGGCCGTTTATTTATCAACGCTCCGCCACTGGCTGGCTCTGTCCTCTCCCTGGATACACTGGCCCTAAATTAGGGACGGAAGACTCATCACATCCCTTAAAGGTACTCATGGGGGTTGTTCAACAGCCGTGTGAAAAAAAAAATGTGTGATTATTTGCTACTTTTACTACGACTTACTGACACATTCCTGTAACGAAAGCACTAGATTTTCTCTCAGTATGGCAATTCTTTTAGGAAGAGTATATTTTTGTCTGGAATAGAAATCCAGGAATGTACAAACCGTCTGTCTGCAGGTGGGGCCATTAATATCTCTCTTCAGAATATGAGAATTCTTTCTCTATTTGAATAGTATGATGTGCATCAGTACATAGCGATTATGTAATCAATCAGTATGTAGGAGCTATTGGGAAACTTCAAAGAAATCAGGTTCTCTTCATCCAATGTACTTCAAGAGAGGTTCATTTAATGGTCTTTTATCTTTCCATTTACTTTTGTTTCTGTTTTGTAGAGGCTGCGTAAGGAAGGGAAAGATTGTGAAATGATCTTTTAGAAATCATAACCGTCTCTATGCTACTTTAAGCAGCATTCTGCTTAAAAATGAAATTGCGGGCAATAGTTATTCTAACAATTGAAAAGCTACGGAATATTATTTGATACGTATATCAATCTATTTCAAAATGGTCTTTCAGCTTTTCAGTTATTCACAGTGTTTTTCATTGATCTCAAGAACATATTTGAAAGCATCGTTTTATTTACCGTGGCTGCAACTTATACCTTCGCTTTTCATAACTTTATGCACGGATGTGTTCGAAGCAGGTTTCACTGAAGTAGACGCCGTCGATAGAAATGAATAAATACAGTCTGTTTTCACATATTTAGCGAACAATCAAAGAGTCATGAATAATCATTGAAGAAAGATGTTTCTTTGAAACTTCTCATTGCTTTATTTTTGCGGCACAAAAATGGAAGTGCTTTGACAGGCTTGCTCTTCACAAATTAATATATGCGAGCGAACGCAGTACCCCGACTTTCTGTGCTTTTTTATCCCACTTTCACACGCACACAAAGAATATAAAAGATAGAACAGGCATACCTTTTTACTTTACGTTTGTTTCATTTTCTCCGAGTGCATATTTGAGATTAATTTCTTCTCATGCTGTACGAAGAGCAACTCTTCTTTTCATTTGTGTTCAAAAAGATGACCGAAAATAAAGAATACAGTGAAAATTACCAAGGATGATGCTAATAAATATCCTGTGCGAGCATTACAATTCTTAAATATTTCCGTGCTTTTCGAAGTCGGGTTTCAAGTTTGGGCTTGTGTTTGCTTGTCTCTTTCTCTTTGATTTGTCTGAGAATATTTTATGCTCTATAGGACTTTCCTTTGTAAGTCTCTTAATAAAAATTTTTGTTCACTGTTCAGTATGCTAGTCCAGATCCCAGAAGAGCATCTGCAGAAAGACATATGGTGTTTTATCCTTTGAATAGCTTGTAGTTTAAGCTTCTGATAGTTGTATCTTTACGTTCTTAACTTATTTCTTATCTAAATATTCTTAGAGAACTTTGAAGAACATATATTTAAACTTCTTGAATAAGAAAGGAAGTTCTTTCCACCTGAGAAAATAATCACCATGAAAGACTTATATGTAACAAATCCAACGTCTTTATTCTTCCACTCACTGATAGGTCAAAGGGAATGAATGTAACTCACCAATATAATGTGATTATCGGGAATCCACACAGAATTCATCGAATGACAGTAACAGTTAATCATATATACAGCATGTATCAAACAGTTTTTAATTCTTTTTTAATATCAACGCTTTGCATACAGTCTGCTCGCAATTTCTGTACTACATAAATATCTTACTTTCACTCGTTTATAAATTTCTCTCTCTCTCATATATAAATCTCACCCGGTTATAAATCTCTATCTCTCTCGTAGGTAAATCTTTCTCGTATATGAATCTTTCTCTCGTTAATAAATATCGCTACCTCGTGTATAAATCTCTACTCTCTCTCTCTCGTGTAAGATAGATAGATCAGATAGATCATATGTAGAGGATATTAGGGAGTGTCTGACCCAAGGTCTTAAACAACCCTTAGAAATAGGAAGCAAGAAGATTTGGGCTAAAGTGCCCGATAGGAAAGCGACACGGAAGTGAGGTAGAAAGGGGGAGAAAGACGCCCTTATTTTTTTTTCCGGGGGCCAGTACCCGAGGCCCGACGGCTTAACGTGCCCGTCCGACGCACGGCGGATATTTAGTGGTTCGAACCTGAGGTCTTCTCCGTGGCAGTCACAAACGCTGACCACTAGGCTACCCGCGGCCACTTCTAGTATATGAATCTTTCTCTTGTTAATAAATATCGCTATCTCGTATACAAATCTCTACTCTCGCGCTCTCTCTCAGGCATATATCTCATCTCCCGTCTTAAAACACATATCCCCTAACGCATCCAATTTTATCATTTTATGCCTTTCAGAATCACTGTCAGTGCTGTCATTTTGTAAAAAAAACTCTTCCGGAAGTAATGTTTCGTTCAGTTGGAGAACGTTTAACCAAGAAATAACGTAACTAAGAAAACAGACTCAAAAGGAAAGTTTATTTAGAGTTATACGCCACAGAAACGAAATGGCAAAAAACGATTGCTAAGTTAAAGAGTAATTCCTCAGCTGAAAAAATGCCTTTGGTTTTATGAAGTAAGACAAAGATAATGCGCATTACCTTTTCCAGTTATAAAAAAGTCGTGCACCATGATTTGGTTTCATGAAAACCAAACTATAAAAGGTATTTTGATTCGCAAGCGTTGTGACATCATAACAGTTCAATGGGTCGTAAATATGGGAGTCTCGTGAGTGGCAAATTCATCACTATAACGCCTCTGCGTGCCAAAAACATTTCTGACCAAACATGCATTTACTAGTACGACAACTTCTTACTTTCTACAGATTTTTTTCTTTCCATGCCGTCTCAGCAGAAAGTTAAGAAAACCCTAAATGTCAAAATGTTTTCATAGAAATTACTTATAAACGAATCTTCATAGAGAAACAATCCTTGAGATTTCTATTACATGCTAAGCACATGTTGCACAAAGGGAAATTTCTGATGCTTATCATATACTCCGAAAGTATATGCAAAAGAAGCTTTTAACGTGAACTCTTAAAATAATATTAAAGGTGCAACGTATTTTTCTTTATGACATTCCATCAAATCCCAAATGTTTGTAGGCGGGTAGTTATTTTATCAAAACCTTATTTTTATGCCTTTATTTGTACATGTAGTAAGAATATCTTAAAGCCTGTAGACGTTACTAACGAATTGATTTGACGTATATCTTACTGTGTTTTTTAACATAGTTTAAACTCAGCCACAAAATGGTCGATATTTGGCTGCAATAACTTAAGAAATAAATTATAAAAATAGGAAAATACGAAAACGTATTGTCGACCCAGTAATAGTGTATAAGCCAAACAACTATGAAGACAAATTTCTATCAGAAAGTAAGAGGTCATTAAATTTTCTGCCGCTATATCTTTTGCGAAAGATTATAAAAATTGCAAAAAGGATATAAAATAATGGTAGTTAATTATAGAACTCCCCCTCCTAAATGGCCCAAAGACGTTCATCGGAACTCTTTGTCTAGTTTACGATCTCAACTTTCTTTAAAAGCAGATTTTTTTTATCGACATGCTTTTGCTAATTCCTATCGATTATTTAGGAGTTAAACTTATTTTTGCCATTCCAATAATAACACAATTCTAAAAAACAGGAAAATGCATTGAGAACTTTTATTTTTAAAAGAAACTTCAGTAGTTTCCCTATGAATATTTCCTCACTAAAATAGGTCTTCACTGTGCCTGGTTGCATAGTATTCTTGTGCATTCACTAGAAATATTTATGCATTTTTTAATTTTAACGTAATTCTAGAAACACTTATTTAAATTCTGCATATGTGTCTCTAACGGTTTTAGAAAATACCCTGCAGAATGATACAGTTAACATTAACAAAGCAAATATGTTTATCTACTAAGTATAAAGTAAAATTTATTACATTGCTAGAGTGGCCAGATAATAACCCTGACCTGAATACAATGGAAAATCTGAGGAGTAGAATAAAGAAACTTGTTAGTCAGAAGCAACAGCGGAATAAACTAAGACTCTTGGATCACTCCATGGAACGTCGTTGTAAAGTTGTAATTGCGGCAACAGTTTTCCCGACTAAGTACTAGCAGAAACGGTGAAAAGTTATAAAACACGCTTTATCATGGTTTTCTGTGTATAACTTCTTTTTAAAGTGCAATTTCTTAAGTACAGTGTGCTTCATTACATTCTACGTTAAATGATCTTTCAAGTGATGTATTATTCTGAAAAAGACTGATGTGTTATGAGACATCAAACCGCAGAAAAACACATTTTCCAAAGGATTCCACAATTTTGTCCACTAATGTATGTTTACATCTTAAGCCATGATTTAGTTTTTCCTTTGCGTTATACAGTGCCCGGAGAATGGCTACGCAACCGGTAAGAGGACGTCGGGCTTATTTATTTTTAACAATAATATTTTATTAGCTTATACATTGTGATTAGGTTTTACTACAGTAGTGTCCAAAATTGTGGAGACCTTTCGGAAAAAAGTGTATTTTTGAGGTTTGATAGCTCATAACAACCCTTTGGTTTTCAGAGTAATACCATAAAAGTATATAACAATGGAAAGATACTTTCATCAAAAATGTAATGCAACAAAGTTTGTTCAATTATCTGTACTCTATGAAAAGTTATAGCCAAATAACCAGAAAAAGCAAGCACAACTTGCTTAGGTTGATATGAAGTAGCTTTCCTTCATTTGAATATAACCAATGAGAATGAGTGTTTAGAGAGCCAATCAGGTGTCATCTGGTTTTGGCAATGAGCCAATCAGGTCACAGGAGGACTCAGCTATTCATATCCTGTATTGGGGCTGAGAGGAGGACATTTGTCAATGTGTTATGTGATTGCTATCAAGTTGGTTGTTTTTCTTGTGTGTGTGTTCTTTCATTTAGTGAGCTTGTAAAATGTAATAAAATTAAAGAAATGGCGCAAAGAGTTGACTGATCACCCAGAAAGCGATGCAAAATAGTACTATTAAGTTAACAAGGCTTCAGTTATAAAGAAATTAGAAGAAAAATTGGTGGAAACTTAACCAAAGGTGGCATTTCTAAATTTTTGAAGAGGTATAAGGAGACTCAGTCACTACAAAACCAGACTGGTAAAGGCAGGAAAAGGTGCACAACAGCAAGTGATGATAGAAGAATTAAGAGACTGTGCCTAGGTGACAGAAGCAAATCATCTGGGTGTATACAAAATGAAATGGCGCAATGCAATGTGAAGTTGAGTGCAAGGACTGTTCGGCGCAGACTGCAGAATTTGGTCTAAAAGCTAGAATTTCACGAAAAATGCCATTTTTATCTCTCAAACAAAGGCTGAAAGATTAAACTGGGCTAAAACCCATGTTAACTGGACAGCGGAACAATGGGCCAGTGTTATTTGGAGTGATGAGACCAAAATCTCCCTGTTTGGAGTGATAGCATAAAACACGTAAGAAGTAAAATCGGATAATATTTGCATCCTCATTGCGTTACATGTACCGTGAAACACACAGTTAATGTTATGATCTGGGGTTGTATGACATCAAAAGGTGTGGGAAGAATTTACGTGATTAATGGGGATATAAATGGCAAGAAATACATTAATGAAATACGTGAGCCCAAACTGAAGCTTTTCGCACGTGATCTTTTCCAATATAAGAAGCATTTATATTTCAACAGAATTCAGCTCCATGTCATGTTGCTGCTGTGTGCAAAAATTGGTTTTAAGATAATCATATTCAACTTCTGGAATGGCCTGGGAATAGCCCACACCTTAACCCCATCGAAAATTCATGGAGCCGACTAAAGAAACTTGTTAGTAAGAAGCAACCCAGCAATAAAACCCAATTAACAGAAGCAATAATATAATATTAGTTTCACATTATAACAGCTGCAGAACAAAAAACCTTGGTTCACTCCATGGGAAGGCGTTGTAAGGCCGTCATTAACGCTAAAGGTTACCCAACTAAGTATTAACTGAAATGGTGAGAATTTTTGTACATCTAATTTTTTCTGTGTGTTTCACTTTTCTTCTTTATAACTGCTGTTCTAATACAAAATCCTTCATAAAATTTATTGTATTACATTCTTGATGAAATGATCTTTCCATTGATATATAATTTTATGGTATTACTCCAAATAACAAAAGTGGTGTTATGGGCCATCAAACTTCAAAAATACACTATTTCCAAAAGGTTTCCACAATTTTGGACAGTACTGTCTGTATATCTGGTTAGATTGCACATCGGAACGATAGCTGAGCATTGAGCATGTGTTCCACCGTATTTTTTGAACTGAAACTTTTATTTTATGTAACACTTTACTTTGGAAATAATCAGCAATATATTTAAAATGATAAGCAGCAATAGGTCAAAACGATGTCAATTATATCCATAAGGGTTTGTTCTCGTGAGTTTCATATTTACAGTTATTTTCTTAGGAGAAGGTGAAAAAAGATTTCCATCCTTTGAAGCATTTATGAATGTTTTAAAGTTTAGCCGTTTACTGCCATTATGTCGCATGAAACGTTTCGGGTAATCGTTGTCTCAATGGTTTCATCCTGCTAATTTGCTTTATTTTATTTTTATAGTAGAAGTTGCTGCTTTTTTTTTCTTTACTTTTACCCCTCTACCATTATTCTCTGGCACTTTTGCCACAGAACTTGAAACATTACATGCATTATTCATGTCATAGTTTTTTGATTTTAAGATTTATGTCTTTAGCATTTTCATTTTTTATAAGTGGAAAACTCTAATAAGGAAAGAGAAGCACATTTTTGCAGAAATGCGTTCTTACCGCGAGTCAATGTCTGCTATTCACATGGTTTGTTCTAGCGAAAAAATTTCAATTGTTAACGTTCTCATTTAGCCGAGAATTCTTCTTTTTTTTCTGTTTTGTTTCTTTTCCTTTTCTTATTTGACATGCAAAAAGGAAGTCGTTGCATCTAAAAAAAAAATGGAAGATGTAGCACTTTCTGTCTTAAAAACACATTTGTTACTGAGCTAACTGAAAAATCATTCCTTCCTTGATGCTAAATTAAAATTAACCTGTTCCCCGTTTGTGCGAATGCATGTTGTATATTTATTTCTGGGTCTGGATCTGCTGCTGAGGACGAAGAATTTCTAGCACATATTCTTTAACATTTTTTGCTTACTTTTTATGTCAATACAATAGTCTTAAACGACCAATGTACTAATAAAAGAGAACGCGAACAAATTTGTTTTATTACAAATGCGTAAAGTTCTTGCTCCTGAACCATCGTTGATTTGAACCAAATCCCAAGTGAGCGATTTTAGATAAATTCAGAAATGCTCATATTCTTCGATAGCAAACTTAAAAGTTTAAACCTGAACGTTATTTTTATAGGGGAAAGGGAATCAGCGACTCTTATGACATGTGAAAACAGAAATTTGTCGGTGGCAGAGAAAGAATTCGCGTCTCCTGGCTCCGGAGTGAGTTGCTCTAACCAGCTAAGTAACACCGACGGAATGTGTCGCTGTAGATGTGTCGTCTTGACCTCTGTACTGCGTTACAGAGAACCCAGAGCTATTATGAGCTGCCTACACGAAATTTAGAGCTACTGGTTTCCTGGAACTAGTAAAAAAGAATCGGCGACGGAAAGAGGACTAACAGAACTTCCATTTCTTGCCCAGGAATTCTGACCTACATTCAGCGGCAATAGAAGTCAAAATTATTCGTCTTAGACAACTCGACTACAGAAAGACAAAACTGAATTTTCTGCTTAGTCAAGTTTTATGTTCTTTTTGTTTTGGGTTTAACGACCACCATGAGCAACTCTAAGAGCTAAATGAGCAAAAGATTGTCCCTTATTTGAGGCTACTGGTTTAGAGGGAAGGTAAATACACAGGGTACACAAGGTAAATACATCACCCATACCTCATCAGTTACTGGAACGCCGTCTCATGTGGGCCGATCGGCCAAAACCAGAGCCTTACAGAACTCGGCTGCCAGAGCGGGTCAGTCACCCTTTATGACCTTTCTAAAAAGGATGATAGGGTTTCCACTTTAATGAAATCCCCTTGGAAGATTTCACTCAAAATATTTGGTGCTTATTACGATCCTTTCAATTAGTAGGAAGTCAACTAAAAAGTGGAAATTTCTGAGCTCAACCTTTTACTCAAACAAATCTATAGTTCCACACTACAGATAACGTAGCTTCCAGCATGTGCGAAAACACAAATTTGTTCACGTCCCCTCACTTCGGAAGAAGTTGCTCTCCCAACTAAGTTACACGGACAGAATGTGTCGTTGCGGATTTATCGTTTTGACATGTGCTTTATTTCCTTAGAACGTCAGATCGTCTCCCTCTTAATTTTTTCTTATTTGAATTTAAGTAGGATTTTTTTCCATTAATTCCAGACGATGTGTGAAACAAACATCACATATTTTTCGAAGAACTAAGTGGCCAGTACATCGATTTTACGTTCGGACGCCAATGTGAAAACACAAATTTGTCCGTGACGAGGATAGCACCGCCCCTCCTCACTCCGGTGTAAGTTGCTCTCCCAACTAAGCTACATGGGCAGAATGTAGCGCTGCAGATTTGTCGTCTTGACACGTGCTTAGCCTTTCAGGAATACACACGATAATAACCAATATCCGTTTTAAAATATCTGTAATAATACGGATGCGCAACATATCTCTGACACTGAAATTGCGACACGCTGAGAAAAGAGGAATTCAGATAGGATACGTACTCTAAGTAATTACTGCCAAAGAGGTAATGAAAACGTGATGAAATTCGTAGATGCTAATGAAAATATATATTGACCCAAAACGGTTCTTACTCTGGACAGAACAACATGATGTAAAACCACCTCCGTTGCAAATATACTGAGCTAAGCTTCTGGGCGTGGAGTTGTATTGGTGTACAACAGCCTGCAGCTGTATTTCCTATTAACTCTTTTGCACCTTGTCCCGTAGAGCAGTATTTGTGCATGCTAGCTGCGGGTGGGTTTTACAAACGACGTCCAGACACGCTCGACTGGAGAGATATCAGGGGATCTAGCTGGCCAAGACCGTACGTCCGCATCCCGGAGACACTGAGACACAACCCCTGCGGTATGTAAAAAATGGCGTTAGGCACGCCTATTAGAAAAGAGGAAAGAGACGGATTCTATAATCTCCGTAACATAGCGGAGACTATCGT
Organism: Macrothele yani; assembly: GCA_039090855.1. Classification (NCBI taxonomy): domain Eukaryota; kingdom Metazoa; phylum Arthropoda; class Arachnida; order Araneae; family Macrothelidae; genus Macrothele; species Macrothele yani. Next base: position 16,413,872 of record CM077013.1, on the reverse strand, counting down.
TGAAGAACACCAGTGATGAACGACGATTTTACTGGATTGCAGCTTACATGATAACACCAGCAGGGTGTTGAGTGTGGCGTTCCACAATTGCTCTAGTTTCACTGTGTTAATCGCGTCCTCATCTCACATATATGGGCGATTTATCGGTCTATAAGGAGAACCTGGATTAATATCTGAAGACTTCTTGATGCTATTTTGTTTCCCAGGTGGCCCGCGCGTGCCATAATATCAGATACTATCGATGATGGACACCAGTTAATTTTTCTGTAGTCGTCTGTTGCGCTCCACTACCATGTATTACCAAGTCGACGTCCGTGGTTGGTAAGCACGGAGGTCTTCCAGTAACTGGCGTGCAATGATTTGACAGTAGTTTGGATGACAGCCGGCAGAAGGTACAGCTCATTGATGGTCGCTAGCATTTATGAAAGTGGGGTATGAAGCAATTGACTGGTAGAACGATCCTTCTGTTCTGTGGTCGTCTCTTGAGCTGCACTACCATTTCGACAAGTATTCTGACAATCTTGCAGCCATTCTTGCAAAAATAGGTGCACTATGTTATTGTCACAAGCTACACTTCCTCTAAACGAAAAAACAACCATTCCTCCCCTCCAAGGCCAATAATCTGCCTTCTGTTGAAGTCGCTGAGTAGCTGATATCGGTGTCCGAAGTGAGATCTTGGCATTTTCGATAATCTCCCAGCACTCCGAAGTCGGTCTCTGTGAGACAGAAGCCTGTTAACCTGCTCACACACGCACGCTGCTTTGAAATCTACGTTCTCTACGTCTATATTTACATCATTCGAATCTTCAACTTGATTGATTTCGTAATTTGAACATTTGAATTCCTCGGTGCAGCTCATTAGCAAGGGGATTTGCATGCACTTCTGGGTACTCCTTCTGTGCTGTCATGTCTATATAATATATTTCACATTTGTTTAGCAGTGTTAAGAACTGAGATTCATCAATCATTGATTTTTCTGAATACAAAGTTGTCCAATTTTTCGATGTTTTCAGAGTGCCTTCGTGAATCAAATGTTCTGACACTAAACATGACATAAAATGCTTATTCGTGTCCATGTTTGATTTATTTAATCATGTTTTTTTTGTGTTACACTCAACATTCTGATAATTTGCTTCTTATAATGTACATTCCACTTTTCAGAATGCCTTCACTATGATCATAAATTTTTGCACATAGTTCTTGATTCTTGGCAGCAGAAACTTCAGCGTTTAGTCTTTTTCTATTGCCATGCTTTCTATGAATATTTGAATTTAATCTTTCGGTTATTTCTGGGCTTTGCTACATTTCGTGAAGACATATCCTGTTAAGCTGTTGAACTTCCTAGCACACGTTAATGAGATTGTTACGGAAAGCGCATATACAACTGCTGCTTCTTACGCAATCGAGCATTTGCCATTTACTTGAGACAACATAAATTACCAGTACAAAAATAATCTCCAAATCACTGATTAATTTATTCGTTGAATATTCAAATCCAGTTTCACAAATTCGTTTGTAGAAACCTGATTTTATAATAGATTTCTGACACTCAGAGACGAATAAATTGAAAGTGAAATTTTTTGACGTCAGTGAATATTTTACTTTAACATTTTATAATGATGTAGAGTAGCATTGAACCCTGCGTGATCAAAAAAAAAAAAAAAGAAAGCATATCTTTTACGCAAAGCATATGCGTTACGATTTAAATTTGCTCTTTGTTCATCATAAAAAAAAATTCGATAAAAAATCATGAAATCTTTCCTTCGTTATTCCAGTTATCAAAGCCTAGGAAATGTACGCATTAATGAAATCTGTTTCTTGAAAACAAACTGAAATATCTCTTCACGAGATATGTTTTCTCTTACTTTTTCTTTTTCTCCTTTTTTTTTCGGAAAATGTTTTACTTCACTCTCATGGGAGTGTTTTATATTTTTATATTTTTGCTTTGACATCTTCCTTTCTCATTCGTTTCTGTATTTCTCTATATAATCTGGCTAATAGAGAAAAGAATGCGCTTCAAAAAATGCTTCGAAGCAATAATCAAAAAGTATGAAATTGTCAAAACACGTTGTTCAAAATATTTACGTACTGATCCTCGCTTTATTTCTACCAAACGGCAGAGCTCAAATACAATTTAGTTTCCAATTACCTTCATGAAAACGCTTATCTGTATGTAAGACGCAGCAAACAAATAAATTTGTCTAAGACTTTGTGTTTTATAACTGATGTTTCACGGATTTCTGCAGCGCAGAGTGACTTATCTGAAAGAAGATGTAATTTGAATTCTTTCTTTGCGAGAATGACAAGCTTTTCCATTCAGCTTTCCTGCTCGCTTTTGAACTAAAAGTAATAAATACACCTATGAGTCATTATATTATGACCACCTACCCAGTAAACTGTAGGACCCCCTTTAACCTGCAAAAACAGCGGTCACTCGGCGAGGCATCGATTCGATGAGGAGGCGATAGGTATCCTGGGGAATTTGGCACCATAATATGAACAGCAGGGCTTCCATTTCCCGTACATTTCGGGTGGTGGTGATTTAGCGCGAACCCGCTTTTCCAAGTCGAACCACAAATGTTCGATTGGTTCATGTCAGGGGAATTTGGAGGTCAGGGTATTAACAGAAAGTCATCAGCATGTTCTACGAATCACTCTTTGACGATTCTGGCAGTGTGGAATGGCGCATTATGCTGTTGGTAATGACCATCACCAGCAGGAAACACAGTTGCCATGAATGGGTGAACTTTGTCGCAACGATGTTCAGATACCTGACAGCTGTCAGAGATTGTGCTATTGGGATAATGGGCCCTAAATTGTCCCAACAAAACATCGCCCACAGCATAAAACCGCCGCCACCGCCGGCCTGCTTCCGTCCAATAGTGCATCCAGGTGCCATAGCCTCAGTTGATAATCGGCGGTCTACATGATGCACCTGAAATCTTGATTCATCGGATCAAGCCACTTTCTTCCAATCATCCACGGTCCAATCGAACTTGGGCCCATTGCGTGCGTTGTTGGCGATGACGTGCAGTGAGCATGGGGACCCACCTGGGTCTTTGTCTACGCAGGCCCATGCGCAGAAGGCTCTGAAACATTGGTCTAATGACACATTGTCCTGATCACCACTGTTGTAGCTGTAAGCGATTTGCCACACTATGGCCCTGTGAACAATGCGCGACAATCTCCGCTTCCCTCTGGCATCATTGAGCTACGAACGACAATTCGTCGTTTGGCCATCTGTGCACCACTTTTGATACGTACTCACTACAACGGCACATGAACAACCCACAAGCCTAGCCATTTCTGAGATCGTAGTTCCGAGGCACCATTACATCATAATATTTTTACAGTTAGGGGGAAAAACTCATTTAATGAAAATCAAGTAAAATTTTAATGAACTAAAAATACATAGCACATGTTGTCAGTGCTGTTGCAGGCTGCATTGTAACTGCTGTTCCCCATATCTTGTGAGAGTTCCGCGTCTTCGCTTACGAGGAGCTTGAACTACTTTATCAATACGTTATTTAGTTGTGAACGTTTTCCAGCTTTCAGTTGTTTCTTTGATTCACTATCAGCAAAGAACTGAAGCCACGGTTTTTTATGATTTTTTTTATGTTTTATATGCCATTGTTGTCAAAGAGCATAAACTGCTCACATATAAACTATTATCGATGCTTTTCAAAAGTTGAACCTTTTTATTTTTGGTCAAGCACGGGCTTTTAGCTTTGCACCTCGAGAAGTACTTTGTACACTGCAGATATAACTGGTGCTAAATAATAATAAATACACAAGATGCGCACTAACAGCTGATGCTACTTGTGGCGTCACAAGAAACATAGCGGTAGGCACGGTACGTTTTCATGATCAAATGATCATATGTAAAGGATTTTAGGAAGGGAGTGTCTGACCCCAGGTCTTAAACTACCCTTAGAAATAGGAAGCTAGGAGATTTGGGCTAGAGTGCCCGATAGGAAAGAGACACGGAAGCGAAGTAGAAAGGGGAGGAAGACGCCCTTATTTATTACCGGGGAGCCAGTACCCGGGGTCCGATGGCTTAACGTGCCCATCAGACGCACGGTGGGTATTTAGTGGATCGAGCGTTCGTACCTGCCTGGGATCAAACCTGAGGTTCTTTCCGTCGCAGTCACGAACGTTGCTCACTAGGCCACCCGGGGCCCTGTAAGGTTTCATGGAAGCCATCCAGGAAATTTGAAATTACGCTGGCCGAATTATGCCGGAGTAGCTATTGTATTGGATTACTCATTGTCAGATTAGCAGTAGAACCGGATTACTGCCTACCAGATTAGCCAGGATGGTGGATTACTGATTGCTGGACTAGTTATGGAATCCGACTACTAATTTTCACATTAGCAGTGGAGTTGGATGACTGATTGCCAGATTAGCCATGCTACCAGATTACTGATTGTTCGATAAGCAATGGAGCCAGATTACTGTTTGCCAGATTATCATTGGTACGGGATTACTGATTGTCAGATTAGCGATGGAACCCGATTACTGATTACCAGAATAGCAAAGGAACCGGATTATTTTTAGCCATGGAACAGTATTACTGATTCCCGAATTAGTTATGAAACCAGACGACTGATTGCCAATTTAACGATGAAATCAACCACATTACAGATGGCCGGATAAGCGATGGAATCGGATTGCTGCTTTGCCGGATTAGAGAAGGTCAACCTGTTCCCTGTTTTTACACTTTTGCAATCACGTCGCCCACCTTACAAATTTACATGAAAATTTATGGCCACTTTAATTTGAACCTATCTGTGATCTTCCACCCGAGGACACCATGTTTTCAGCAGAAATGCATGCTTTCTGCTTCGTCGCGTACATTTGGAAAGTTGACCTATATGTAGGTTTATTAACACGGCAATCCAAATATTCTGAATTACCAACATGTAACATGACACACCAGAAAACTTGAAAATTACATCTCCTTGGAGCAGGCATTTTAAAGTTTTCCGATGTGATGTGATGTTAGATATTGAAGATTAAAACAAAAAAATTCAGGATATTCTGACTGCCATGTTAATAGGTCTGTAGTAGTTCAATGTATTTCTGAAGAATATTTCTTCGATAATTTCAATATTCACTAATATGATTCATCTGGGCTCCTTGAGTGTTTTTCAGAAACTCTCTACTGAGGAGAGTGGCGAGCAACCTTTCCTGTGAGGTGTGGGAAGCTTACTCCGTTTCTTTTAGGAGTCTGGATTGAAGATTCATTTTCTGCTGGATTCTCAAAAATACTGGAATCCGAGGAAACGGAGTCGGCTACTGGTGACGCTACCAGATTCGTTTCCTCATTTGCGCTCTGCTCTTTGGGATCATGTTCAGGCTTTGTGAAATCAACAGATGGGAAAGAAATGTTTCGTATCAAGCCAGCCCGTGGATTCTGGCCTTGGAACTTTCTACAGAACCGTAAGCTCAATTTTGTTTGCTCATCTTTACATAGGGCATTATCATTTCCCTCAACTGTACTTTCTGTGTGGCGATACTGCTTCGTTATGGGTCCTACAATTCACCTCTGCTTGTCATCCACGTGCTATGTGTGTGACGTCGTTCTACTTGTTAGCACGTGTTTTGTAAAAAAAGATCGTGCTTATTTTGTCCGTCCGTCCGTCTGTAGACACCATATCTCTGCAACTAAAGGTCCGATTTGAAAACTTCTTTTAGCATTAGGAAGCTTGAAATGTGCGAATGATGATCCCTCATTTCGTTTTTTTTTTTATGATGTACAATTTCGCCGCTAGAGAGCGTAAATGCAAATGATATATTCCATATATTTGCTTCTATACATCCAATTCCAAAAATTATTTCACCTTTCGATTCCATTCATGTCGAAAATTATTTTAGGTACAGTCACTTTTTCAAGTTACCCACAGATTCTCAGTTAGTTAGTAAAAGTAAATTGCGTTTCCCCGATTTCTCTGCTTCTAATCCTCCGATTTGAAAACTCATTTCTGCAGCGGAAACAACTCCTGATGACAAATCTTTTGCATATAATTTCTAATTTTTGGTATAAAATGGTTTGGCCACCAGGGGGCGTAAGGGTTAATTTCTGCTTCTGATATACGTATTTGAAGCAAAATTTGAGCTTCTAAAATCTCGATTGAGAAAATTCTTTCGTGAACCGATACCGCTCATGCCGATAAACATTTGAAAGTAATTTCGTTTTAAAATAATGCGTGGTTTCTCCACCAGGGGGCGGAGATTCATATCTATTTCTGTCAATATCTCTGCTTCTAAGAGTCGGATTGAAAAATTCCTTCTTTGTTAGATAGCGTTTCCGGTGTAAAATGTTTCTCATATAACTTCCAAATTCTCAAGTAACGCGTAGACTTTCCGGTAGGTGCCGTAAAGGTAAATTATGCTTCCCCCTATATATCAGCTTCTAAAATTCCGATTTGAAACATTCTTTCAGCACCGGATTTTCAGCTGCGCGGAGGAAGTTAAGTCGCTGCCCGGCCTCGACTCATCTTTCTCCAAAATATGCAAAGCATTTCTGATGGATGCTGTGCTGGCTTATGTGTATGAGGAATTGAGTCACTGGTGGACAAACAGTGTCTGGAACATTTTGAGGTGCGGTACTGTACTCACATCTGACCTCATGTGATTGCCCTATCCAATAATGGTTCCTTGTCATGGCGAGGCAGCAATGCAAGACACGCTGAGACACGTTACTGTTTGTTCACGGCAGACAATTCGTGGGGGACCCACTTAGATGTCTTCGGACGGTTTCGTCACTAACTCTAAATGACTGGGCAAGTTTCTGGCATATTTGGCTACTCTCCTGCTCACTAGCAACTTTCAGTGCTTCTGTGTCAAGGCTGACAGGTCGACCACTCCAGGACTTGTTTTGATGGGATTCATCTTCGTTGTCAAGGCTGACAGGTCGACCACTCCAGGACTTGTCTTGATGGGATTCATCTTCGTTGTCAAAGCTGACAGGTAGACCACTCCAGGACTTGTCTTGATGGGATTCAGCCTTCTATGTCAAGGCTGACAGGTCGACCTCTTTAGGACTTGTCTTGATGGGATTCATTTTCGTTGTTAAGACTGACAGGTCGACCACTCCAGGACTTGTCTTGATGGGATTCATCTTTGTTGTCAAAGCTGACAAGTCGACCACTCCAGAACTTGTCTTGATGGGATTCAGCCTTCTGTGTCAACGCTGACAGGTTGACCACACCAGAACTTGTCTTGATGGAATTCATCTCCGTCTCTGAACTTTCGAAACCAACCTAGTTGTCCTTTTTTACAGCATCTGCCCCGAATTCTAAACAAATGCGACAAGTTTTTTCTGCAGCAGATGAACCGAGTTTAAATTCGTATAACAACACCCACGAATTATCTTTAATGACACCGCCATTGTAATCGCACATCTTTCCGCAACCAAACTGCTTACTCTTCTAATTCATATGCGCATGACATCTTGGGATTTCAGCTGCAGATATATCGCTGGCGGAACGCCATCTCTCTCCAAATTAAAACATTATAAGACGTGTCTTTTGCTCCCTCGGAAAACGGTAAATGCTTTTGTGATTACCTGATGCGCTTTGTACACGTCTTAATCCTTTGCAGTGAGCTGTTTATAAAGCCATCTCAACGTCATAGTTGCTTACGTATGTCACTTACCTGATTGCTATTGGGTATCCTAATAATTTGCCACTTCAGTGCGTATAAAAGGAGAATTTTAGTTTATTTCTCCTCTGGCACATTCAGCGCCTTTTGTGAAATTAAACCGTTTTCGAATGATAAAACAAAAACAGCTGTCCAATTTAAAATTCTCAAAAAATTGTCGCAAGATCTCCTGCGTATCTAATTTATTTTCGTGCTTCAAGATATTTGTTCATAACACCTGTTAAAGTTTTGCACCTTTTTGTTCGACTACAACAGAAGCATACTGTTAAGCAAACATTAAATTAATGAGGAATTGCAAAGCAGGCCTGTTTGTTTTGGGTGGTAGAATTTTAAGCAACGGGAACTCAGTTTCTCAGCGATTGTTTGCAGAAATATAATCGTGGAATTTTGATTTTATACCGTTAATTTTGACTTATTATATTGCTAGTTCATTAAACAGTTTATTCCGAATTTGTCTCCACACAGTTAATACAAAGAGGAACTATTGATTTGTAATTTGTTCTATTTCTACTTATAACCCTTATCATTCGATGATTTTACTTATAGTATAGCACTGAAAAACGAAACATACGTTTATTTTCAAAATGCACCATTTCTATGTCAAGGCATGAAAGTTCTGTATGGCGCAGGGCTCGAATATTCGGAAACAAAACTGAAGATATAAATGTCTTACAATAAGGCAGTACAATATGCTTAATAATACCAGATTTACATCATTTTATGAAATGAAAAAATATGCACTTTACTGTCTTCTAAGCATTGAAGGCAACCATAGGCTTACCCGAGAATGATGTAAAACATTTTCTTCTCGAAACGCTATTTATTTCGCTGTCTGCGCGCAAACTGTTGAGAAAATGTAGCCATCACTATGAAAACATCTCGCATTTATTACATTCATGTTTTTCTGCGGTGGGGTGGAGATATCGTTGTGTTTGATTCAGATATATTCTCCCAAACACTTACATTTGCCCTGCTTGTAAGTATGATTAATGCAGAAGACTTGAATTTAGGTTAGACGTAGTATTTATCTGGGTAAATAATACCACGCTCATTGTAGAACGTATTATAAAAATAACAAAACCGCCATCCTGAGATTTCGATGTTTCTAATAATGATCTTGAACTAACTACATTAAAAAAGCTTCATATACTGGGCGATCACAATTAAAGAGGAGGTGTTCACACACACACACACACACACACACACACACACACGAAGCCCTGTAGCGAAACATCTATGTGACGAAACTTTACCAATCTTGATAGGCATATACTCTCACGAACTACGCTCGCGATTTACGAAAAACAATACATAGTTCCATTTTGTGTCACCAGGAGATATGTGGCGCTGCGAACTCCAGTAAATAGTAGAATTTTCATGCAGCTCGACGTCCACCAGTTATTGGGATATGCAGACGACAGGTAACGCAGCATGTCATTAGTACAAGTAGTATGTGCTATGGCTCTTGCATTACCTGAACGCCCGTTACTCGCAAGCTGTATTATCAAATCAGCGGTAATGCAAGTGCGTCACTTCGAGAATTCCGGCTGCTGATACATATGAGGAGAAGCCTAATAACCATTACAAAGCTGCTAAATTGATTGTACGGTTTGAGTATACCAAAACCTTAGCTGCGAGACCACGACGAGGGTGCAAACTGATTACACCTGAATCGGCGGACGTTGCTGCTACTTCCATTGTGAAGCATGAAATGGGTAACACACACAGTGCACGAACAATAATTCCAACAGTACATGAACAATATCACGGCAACTATATATGTCGTACAAGAGTATTTGGGAGACTTTGCGCAAAATGTTCGAGTTTTATCCTTATGAGATCATACACTCACTGATACACTGAAGTGAAAAAAATAACACCAAGAAGGAATTGGCAGACGATCATGAAAGTTACATATGCTAATGCGGTTGAGTTTACGTAGGTGTGATGTTAATTTCAGGACCAACCGGTGAGCGCTTACGCCACAGCACGGCATAATATGCAAATTATCGTCGGTGGTATTTAAGGAGTACGGCGAAGTGAATGTAATCAGTCGTCGGCGTACGGACACGTGCGAAGACCCTGAAAAAGATGCAATGCCTGGACATGGAAGACGTGTACGATTTCAGCAGTTATCGGACTTTGAGCGAGGTCGTCTAGTCGGACTCCGCGAGGCCGGGTGGTCGTATCGTCGTATTGCGGGGCGAATTGGACGGGAAATATCGGTGGTGGTACGATGGTGGCGTAGATGGTCCGAGGAACGTTCCCACTCGAGAAGACGTGGAACCGGGAGTCACAGATGGACTGATGAGCTGACCGATCGACGCATAAGAAGAGCGGCGTTGTCAAGCAGAACATCCACTGCGACGCAAATCCGAGCTGCCGTTGCACCTGAGGTGACTGTGCGAACAATCCGCAACCGTCTACTGGATGCAGGACTACGTGCACGTGTGCCTCTGGCATATGTACCTCTGACTCCAGCACACCGTCAGGAACGGCTGCAGTGGTGTCGCCAACGTCTGCACTGGAAAACGCAATGGCGATCTGTTGTGTACAGCGATGAAAGCAGATTCGGCTTGGGAGCCTCCGATGGCCGTATGCGTGTTAGCAGACGCACAGGGGAGCGTCTCCACCCTTCTTGAATCCGCCAGCGACACACAGGGCCTACACCTGGTCTCCTGGTGTGGGGAGTGATCAGCTATCACTCCCGTACAGAAGTAGTGTTTGTACCGGGTACGTTAAACAGCACCTCCTACATCAACAACATCATTCAGCCCGTTGTTGTGCCATTTGTAAGGTCGGTCCATCGTGGTGTTTTCCAGCAAGATAACGCCCACCCACACACGGCACGTGCAACGCAACATGCACTTGAGGGTGTGAGACAACTTCCACGGCCTGCACGTTCACCGGATTTCTCCCCCATTGAGCACGTGTGAGATTTTATGGGGCAACGACTTATCAGGTCTCCACGGCCAGCCACGACCATCCCTGATTTAGGCGTCCAGGTTGAGGATGCTTGGAACTCAATACCCCAAACTTACATCCAATATCTGTACGACAGACTCCATGCCAGAATTGCACAGTGTGACTCAGTTCATGGCGGTTCAACCTCGTACTAACCATGTTACACGGAAATGTTATTTTTCAGTTTACCAGCAAATACAGCTGTATTTTGCCATACTGTTTCGATCACGTTATCCTCTGTACTCCGTTATTATGCTGTATAAATTTCGTTGGTATCAGACGTCTCCTTCTTGGTGTTCTTTTTTCACTTTCCGCCAGTGTATTTAATAGTGATACGCAAACACGACAGACGTATTTTCTGACATTCCTTGTTCGTCTGGAAATTTAGTTGGAAGATCTTGTGGAGTGACGAGACTTATTTCCATCTGTACAGCATTGTTAACACTGAGAATTTCTGCATTTCAGCAGAAGAAAACCTTCGTGTGTGCCAAGAGATCTCTTTGCACTTAACGAACATTTCAATCTAGCGGGATTTTATGGTATCATTTATCATCGGGGCGTATTTTTCGAAGCAAATCGGTCAACCGGAGTAGTAACTTGTGTCGTCAGTAACCAAAGGTATCGAGAGATACGCCACAACTTTATGGTCCTACAACTTCAGCAGTGACGATGCCTTCACTCGACGTATTTATGCATGATGTAGCACCTCTCTATACAGTGTTTCCAGAGACTTTTACCTGAAATCAGTAGACCAGAGCTCAAAAAATCAGTAGATTAAATTTTTTTGCTTGATATATGCACCACCTCACAAATGTAATGGATTGTTTGATGTAATCTCAATATGAAGGGACACTTAAATTTTACTGGTTTGTCAAATATGACCAGTGCTCCTCAAATTACTATTAAACAGCGAAATGAAAATCCAAACCAATACATATCAGTTCAGATCTTCAGTAGAGGATTTTAGGAAGGGAGTGTCTGACCCCAGGTCTTAAACAACCCTTAGAAATAGGAAGCCAGGAGATTTGGGCTAGAGTGCCCGATAGAAAAGTGACACGGAAGCGAGGTAGAAAAGGGAAGGAAGACGCCCTTATTTATCACCGGGGGGGGGCAGTACCTGGGGCCCGACGGCTTAACGTGCCCAAACCAATACAGTCCAGAGTCACCCTTTTTAAAAGATATTACTGATGATCAGCTTTATAAGATAATACTGATCATTAAAACTAATGTTTGTGTAAATAATCATGGCATTTGCCTTTTAATGTAGACAGAGCTGGTTCTCTCTCTCTCTCTCTCGTCTTCATAAAAAAAGACATATATTTATACTTCTTATTCAACGATATACCCAGATGTTTCCAAAGTACGTCAGAGAAGTGCTATACTGAAAAAAGTGTCATTGATACAAATATCGTACTATAGCCGTTTTCCTGATATTCTGCGTCTTAACAAAACTAGGGAAAATCTTTGTGTAACAGACTAAATAATTATTTGTACTCGGGGCAAAGCTAACCTGATTATGGAGTTAAAGATAAGGATTGTATACTTCCACTGCATAAAATAGTTCCAGTTGAAAAGCCCGTGTTCGAGTTTGAACTGAGACCTAAAAAGGACATGGATATATAGATGTCCTAAATGTTGTACCTACGTACATTATAAAAATAAAGATCCCACTTTAGGTCGCGTTTCTAAAATGTACAAATATTTGCATTTTGTCGACGTCATTGTCACTTGTGTTTTAGGCTATACGGTATACACGGAGGATATTACTGCGAGTTGCGGGTGGAGGGGGGAGAATTGTGTTACCCTGAGGGTAAGTGGGAAGATAATGGTTTGGCGATTAAGCTTGCTCCTTTCTTCGTGGTTAGTGTTTTAAAATACTCATTCAGAAATCGTTTGTCTGGTGGTCAGTAAAGTTGAGAAGACGTGGGGGTTCAAGGGTGACATCGTGATAGAACGCGGGAAGTTTCCTTTTGTCTTGCCTTAAGTCACCCATAGGGAAAAGGGCCCGCGACACATGGCATCCCATTAGTGTGCGGAGAAATACTAATACACAACAGATATCTTGTCGGTGAATCGGTTTCACAGCATTAACAGTGTAATCAGGTTAGCTTTGCCCTGAGTATAGAATAAAAACTATATCATAACAAGTATGAATTAAAAAAAAACAAAACTGCAGGTGTTGGGAAAATCTTTTTTAGTCTTGCTCAGGTTTTTCTCTTCAGACCAATTCTGAGGTGAGTTTTGCCTATTGGATCATTAGATGGTGAGTACTGAAAGAATGCAGACATTCTTAGACAGCATGCTACTGAGTGTGTGTCTTAAAACAGAGAAAAATCAGTAGATTACGAAAATCTATCACTAGACAGGAGTAAAAATCAGTAGATTACGAAAATCTATCACTAGACAGGAGTAAAAATCAGTAGATCTACTGGCAAATCAGTAGAACGGCAACACTGTCTTTGTATTGCATTGTTGGTACAAGAGCTATTCCGACAAAAGTTTACAAACAATACAGTGATTGGTCGCACTTTTCCCACAGTTTAGCCACCTCGTTCGCCTGATCTCAACCTTTGTAATTTTTGGCTGTGGGGGCATCTCAAACCCGGGTTTGTTCCTGATTTGGCAATCTTAAAGGCCAAAATACACTTTTACAAATAAGTCTTGTGATTTCACGAAACATTTCTGAAAATAACTAGCAGTAAAGTTACCGGTAAGTGTCCATCTTTTAACGAAATTTCCGTTTTTAAAAGTGCCCCCTTTTTTTATTTAACTTCCGAATTTTTACAGATTTTCGGTAGTTACTAATTCCTTTTATCTCAGAAAAGTTCGTTTCAAGTTTTTTCTGTATTTATACAGAAATTTTGGAAAATCGAACACGCAGAATTTTTCAACCCTTAAAAATTTAATGAATTTTAAAGGGATGACATTTTTTTAAAATTCTTATTCCTTTCACGCTGGTGTCTGGATTTGAACTCAGATCGATTGGGTAAAGTCTACACAAGCCGCGCGTCTTAACCGTTGAGCCCGGAAGTCTTAGGAGTTGCGCTCACATTCACGGTGAAACTGATCAGCCGATGAATATACATATATATATATTTTTTCATGAATGCGAATGATTTAGTCATTTTATTTTCTGTTGGAGCTTATTAATTTTCGAACACGTTTATAATAATTTTGCATTTTATGCAGGTGGGCTTATCACAAATTAAGTGATTTTCAAATATGGTATTTCGAATCAACAGAATGCTTTGGAACTTAAGTTCTTTTTTTGTAACTTACAATAACTTTCATGTATTTTTAAGAAAGAATGAAATGTACTGTTTTATAGTATTATTTCACAAAACTTCTAAATATAAAGTTTACTCTAGATAGCTAGCTATAATAGCTTTTGTTTTAAATATTCCACGGACAGATATATAGACATCGTATAATCACCTGTACAATAATTTAAATAACCGATTCCTTAAGGTAAACACAATACATAATAGCTGGTGCACAAGATGGGAGAAAGGAGAAGAAATATCCTGTGCCACAATTACCAAAATTCATACGATATGCTATTCACAATATCCGATCCCGCTACCGAACTTCAAAAACAAATACTTTTAACAGTTAATCAAACTTCAAGTATAATCTCTCCTTTTTCCAGAATGTTTTCTTTATATCAATATGAAGAAAGTGAGAACGGAGTTTTTCCGTTTATATAGGAATGGAATTGCGGAAAGGTTTCTGAAAATTCAGAATTTTCCGTCAAGACATCTTAAAAGCAGTAATTTATCGTCAATATAAGAAAGGAATTGCGGAAAGTTTTCTAAAAATTTAGAATTTTCGGTTAAGACATCTTAAAAAAGGAAATTTACTGTCAATATAGAAAAGGAATTGCGGAAAGTTTCCTGAAAATTCAGAATTTTCCATTAAGACATCTTAAAAACGGCAATTTATCATCAATGTAAGAAAGGAATTGCGGAAACGTTTCTGAAAATTCAGAATTTTCCGTTAATACATCTTAAAAGCAACAATTTATCGTCAATATAAGAAAGGAATTGCGGAAAGTTTTCTAAAAATTTAGAATTTTCGGTTAAGACATCTTAAAAAAAGAAATTTACTGTCAATATAGAAAAGGTTCCTGAAAATTCAGAATTTTCCATTAAGACATCTTAAAAATAGCAATTTATCATCAATGTAAGAAAGGAATTGCGGAAACGTTTCTGAAAATTCAGAATTTTCCGTTAAGACATCTTAAAAGCAGCAATTTATCGTCAATATAAGAAAGGAATTGCGGAAAGTTTTCTAAAAATTTAGAATTTTCGGTTAAGACATCTTAAAAAAGAAAATTGACTGTCAATATAGAAAAGGAATGGCGGAAAGTTTCCTGAAAATTCAGAATTTTCCATTAAGACATCTTAAAAACAGCAATTTATCATCAATGTAAGAAAGGAATTGCGGAAACGTTTCTGAAAATTCAGAATTTTTCGTTAAGACATCTTAAAAGCAGCAATTTATCGTCAATACAAGAAAGGAATTGCGGAAAGTTTTCTAAAAATTTAGAATTTTCGGTTAAGACATCTTAAAAAAGGAAATTTACTGTCAATATAGAAAAGGAATTGCGGAAAGTTTCCTGAAAATTCAGAATTTTCCATTAAGACATCTTAAAAACAGCAATTTATCATCAATGTAAGAAAGGAATTGCGGAAACGTTTCTGAAAATTCAGAATTTTCCGTTAATACATCTTAAAAGCGGCAATTTACCGTCAATATAAAAAAGGAATTGTGGAAAGGTTGCTGAAAATTCAGAATTTTCCTGTCGTACGAAAATTCTATGAAATTCAGATCTCTCTCCGTCATTTCACGGAAAAGGTTGTACCAGAAATATGCTTCGTTAATTCATGAAAGGAATCACGGAAAGTGGCTCGGGGATGGCAAAATATTTTTTACCGTGTAACACTAGAATATGAAAGATTCATGCGCACCATTCCGCTGTAGAGAATGTCGTTCATCGTATGCAGTGTCTGGAGCATCTGAATGGAGGACCCAGTGAGCCATACCTGTAACCTGTAGTACCAAATGAAAAGGTAATCACACTTTCTAGTTAGATTTTTACAGTTTTCTATAACGATCACGCCTTGCTATAACGAGAAAAGTGGAAAACAAAGCTATTGCGGAAAATAGGTTCTCTGGAAAATTGGAAGTATGTGGATAATATCTATCGCGGTTAGAAGTAACAAGCGTTAATGCAACCTTTCCGATCGTACGTATTACAGTTTCGAATAAAAAAAATCAAATTTGCACCTCCTAACGGACACATTTGGCTTAAAAAAAGGAAAAATTGAAAAAGGAATTGGAAGGAATAGTAGCACTTGTATAAATTGTATGCAAAATGAAATTTCAAAATTAGACATTTGCAAGTGCATAGTTCGAAATATTAATACGCCATACTAGCTTGGAAAGTTTTATTTCTATTCTACGCCAAGAAATTCGGATCATTAGTATAGTTACACTATTTTGAGTGTAATTGGTGTATTGTTCTTACTTATTAACTACTTATTTGCCGCCCCGATGGGTCAGTGCTCTAAACGATGGCTTCTGATCATTCGTCCGAGATGGATCCGGGTTCGAATCCCGGTGAGGCATGGATATTGTATTTGTCTTATGGCCCTGGCTCTCTGCCTTCCCTCGAGCGAGTGACCCTAAATTAGGGACGGGCGACTGCTTATAGCTCACTGAGTTGCTCATGGTGTTCGTTAAACCTCCAATAAAAAAAAAGAACTACTTATTAATTAATAGGAAGATGATTATCATAGTTCATAAAGAGGTATTAGTTATGAACTTACACCTGAGATATTTACCGTCTTTATGCATTCCATAGATATTGTTGCTACACCTCGGGACGGCAGATTATCGAATAAAAATGAGATTTAAGAATTTAGATGTCAGGATGTCAGGCAATGGCTGACGACCCGGAGGTAGACATTAGAATTACGAATAATTACTTGTGAGCTCTTTTTATCGCCAAAATCTTATGTACAGGTAAAAAGAATTTATCCTGCAATTTAGCCAATCAAAACTAAGAAATTCTGACACTCATTAATTATTCATGCAACTTCAGGACTGGCACGAGACAACATACATTTAATCAATTAACAATAAAATATAAAGATAATGATGAAGACGTCTATATACAGAGGATTGTGAAGGAGGGGCGTCAAATAGACTCGCCCCTTTCGGGATAGCTCTGAGGCTGAATTTATCATTAAAGTCAATGATTATTTGTTGGCCTATACAGTCCGGCTTTAAAAACAGTTCTCAGCCGACAAAAGTCTATTGGCTGACCGGAGCCAATTATTTCACAACTGGCATGCATGCATAAGTTCCGTACTTACAGATATGCTGTTTCCTCGGGTATCTATGTTTAGTGCACTCACTCCGTTATGCGCTCACTTTCTTATGCACTCACTAACATATCATGTGTTTCCGAAGCGTAACTGTGTGATGACACGCCCATTTCAGAGCGCTCACTGTAACTAAATGGAGAGGAAAGTCGAACCCCATCTCCCACTTTCTCTCGTGCACGGCATTCACCTGCATGAAATCAGGGACGCATTTATGCGCACCAATGTCGTGGTGGAACGAAGCCGCTGACGTGTAGAAGGATCCGTTCGTCTCTCCAAAGGTGATTCTCGCATACATCACCAGTCGGCATCTCAGTTTTCGGGGCTGTAATTCCATCAAATCGTGTGACCTCCGGGATACTGGCTTTCTCTTACGTGCAATCTAGCACCAGGAAAAGAAGATCGTTCTCCCTCTCATTTCCTCGCGGTAATATCAACAACTCGGCCGCTCCTTGTATAGCTGGCCGGCATCTTCGGGCAGAAGCTTTTCTATCCCTGCAAAAGTACCGTGCTGCAGGATCTCCTCTAGTTCTGCTGTATCCGAGTCCAGTCCCTTCACGAGCTCGGAACCAGACTCCTCTTTTTCGCTTGTCCACATCGTTAACAGATCCCTTGCTCTTTCTTTAAGGGTCTGTTTTAACTCTGTTTTCAGCCTGAAAGCATTCGGCGAGAAAAAGAAGTCAGAAATGCCTGCCTCCGCATTCGGAATATGTGGTGGGTCCATTTCCCGAAAGTACGGAAAACACGTAACTTAACTAACACTCCCTTTGTCCTGCCAAGGTACGGATTAGCAAACGCCATAAGTTTCTTGATCTGTTGACACTCTAACGGCCACCCGACTAACCGAGACGCACTTAGGGGGCGAGGCATCGCGTTCCCCACACCAGGATAAGATTTCTCTCTTCCAAGAATAGGGACCCTTATCTCTTTTCCTCTTTTGCAATGCGGGAAACCACTAGCTGTTAATTTTGACCCAATAATTAATGCTGTTCCCGCCTATTGCAAAACCTGCTAATCGACTTCATTACCGTACCCCAAAGTCGTAATAATATTATGCTAACAAGAGTTCCACACTTGAAGTATATAAAACAAAAATGAATATTTTTCGTAATTAAGGAGCTCAATAGGTGTTATGTAGTTACATTTGAAATGTAATATCCGAGCCCAGGGTAGACTTCAGTCAGTTAAAAATGTTCTAAACCACCTTTTTTTTTTTTGTAACAATTAGGTCAGAAGATTAATGACAGATGACAACTGAAAATGATACAAACACACTGAATAAAACGAAGGAAGAAGAAATTCTGAAGAAAGATTTTTTCTTCTTCGGGGTTTAACGACCACTACGAGCATTATAATTAGTATTATAAAGAGTGTCTCCAGTCCTAAAATTGGGGCCACTGGTTCCAAGGAAGAATGAGAAACAAGACTGTACTATACAGCACAGGACTCTAACCCGGGTTAAACTAGGGCGGTTAGCCAGAGCTCAGCCCCCCCCCCCGACCTGTCAGTAACCGAGTTAGCAAAACAGAATTTGAATTACAGCTTCGCTTCGTATTTGAAAGTAGAATTCAAAATTGAAATGTTTTTCGGCACGACTGAGTTTTCCGATGGATCAATGGAAGTTGCCGCAAGGCTACGAATCAGAACTAGCTTGCAAACTGAGTTGAATGAAAGGGTGACAACACTAATAACGCTTGCGTTATAAATCTTTTAAACAGCTCTGAAGAGCAATTAGCTTTAGTACCACACCCAGTATTTCAATTTGGGAGTGGTTCACATTCGCTGTTTGTTCCAGAATGGAGCATCAAATATGCACGTTTACATTTAAACAATGGCAAACATCATGCGTGACTTCAATGCATCGCGGTATCGCAGACAGTCCTGGAATCTAGACAGATAATTTCGCTTCCACATATATCATCAGCGTATCCCCTTACTATACGAGATAAATGTCTTTCGGTTTCAGGGTCATTCGTCTTCACACTTCGCTTTCACTATTATGATGTCCGCGATGATTTCCTTCGACTAGATGTATTTTTACAACTCTAATGACTCCTTTATTTTCAACACAACAGCTTCCATAAAAATGGATTTATTTGTATTCGCTTGAAAATTCGATAGCAACCCTACAGACTGATACCTAGTAGAAGTGTGGTTGCGCCGTGATAAATTATTTACAGGCAGTTCCTAGGTTAAATAAATAATGCGTTCCTGAAAATGCACACGAAAATCAACAAAAGACTTATAAACAAACGTCAAACAACAAAATCAGAAAATTGGAGCTTAAGAAGGTTTGTGAGATATCTGATGCAGTTCAATTTTTGTCCATAGATATGTGTTAGTTCTGCAATCGTCAGCCTCATGTATGGTGGGTGGCTGGTATGGGTTCATTTCGTGTTTTTTCCAGGGTATTCCACGAATGGCATGCGAATTCGTGGATGGATCACCGCAAATCGGCATTGGACATGTGAGCCGTTTTTAGCTCTTGTCCCGTATCCTCACCTCCGAAATGTGCTGGCCATCCAATCTGTTTTATTCCCGTCTGTGGTTTGTAATGGAGGCTTTGGCTCCACTCAGAGGCAAGGGATCTTGACGACCTTTAAGAAGAATGAAGAAGAAGCTCAGTTCTCGTCCACTGGATCGGGTTACTGTACTTGGGAGAGAGGCCATGGTGGCCGATTGTAGGCTTCTGGATAGTCTTCCGCGTTGGGCCGGAATTCGAATACTGGATGAGGTACGAGAGGTGTGTTTTTCTAAGGGAGATAGCTCTTTCCCTTCCCTGGATCAAATAACTCTGAATTAAAGACACGAGACTATTTATATCCCTTCGAGTTGTTCATTGTTGCAGTTAAATCTGGAAACAAATAAACACCTCCTCTAAATGAAAAAGGATACCCATTCATCTAACCTGCAGGAAAGTGAAGCCGCTGGTCATAGTCCACATGAGCACAGGTTATCACGTACCTCTCTGGACAAAAGACGGTTCACGACATCTCAAATAACGGTAGACTACAACCAGGGTGCACAAAGGAACGTTTTTCAGCATATTGTCCAGCGGACGCTCTTGCAGATATACCTAAGGTGTCAGCGGCCTGTTTATCTGCTCAAACTACCCAATCATTATATCTTCATAGACAACTCCACATGAGATTATTCGACGACTGGAAAACAGTCACGGGGTACGATGAGTCTAGGTTCCGGCACCAACATGCCTACGGAGGCGTCCGTATTCGATGTAGCGCGGGTGCACAGTTTCAACCATACTGCATAGTTGGATGGAAACAGGGCTACAGCGGCGATGTCATGGTACTGTGATGGTTGTCATGCACATTCCCTGTTCCTCGTACCCCCATTGGATATCACGGTACGGTGATTGCTGTCATGCACATTCCCTGTTCCTCGTACCCCCATTGGATGTCATGGTACGGTGATGGTTGTCATGCACATTCCCTGTTCCTCGTACCCCCATTGGATGTCATGGTACGGTGATGGTTGTCATGCACATTCCCTGTTCCTCGTACCCCCATTGGATGTCATGGTACGGTGATGTTTCATGCATATTTCCTGTTCCTCGTACCCCCATTGGATGTCATGGTACGGGGATTGGTGTCATGCACATTCCGTGTTCCTCGTAGCCCCATTGGATGTCATGGTACGGTGATTGGTGTCATGCACATTCCGTGTTCCTCGTACCCCCATTGGATGTCATGGTACGGTGATGGTTGTCATGCACATTCCCTGTTCCTCGTACCCCCATTCGATGTTATGGGACGGTGATGGTTGTCATGCACATTCCCTGTTCCTCGTACCCCCATTGGATGTCATGGTACGGTGATGGTTGTCATGCACATTTCCTGTTCCTCGTATCCCCATTGGATGTCATGGTACGGTGATGGTTCATACATATTCCCTGTTCCTCGTACCCCCATTGGATGTCATGGTACGGTGTTTGGTGTCATGCACATTCCGTGTTCCTCGTAGCCCCATTGGATGTCATGGTACGGTGATGGTTGTCATGCCCATTCCGTGTTCCTCGTACCCCCATTCGATGTTATGGGACGGTGATGGTTGTCATGCACATTCCCTGTTCCTCGTACCCCCATTGGATGTTATGGTACGGTGATGGTTGTCATGCACATTCCCTGTTCCTCGTACCCCCATTGGATGTCATGGTACGGTGATGGTTGTCATTCACATTCTCTGTTCCTCGTACCCCAATTGGATGCCATGGTACGGTGATGGTTGTCATGCACATTCTCTGTTCCTCGTACCCCAATTGGATGCCATGGTACGGTGATAGTTGTCATGCACATTCCCTGTTCATTGTACCCCCATTGGATGTCATGGTACGGTGATGGTTTTCATGCACATTCCCTGTTCCTCGTACTCCCATTGGATGTCATGGTACGGTGATTGTTGTCATGCACATTCCCTGTTCCTCGTATCCCCATTGCATGCCATGGTACGGTGATAGTTGTCATGCACATCGTACACCCATTGGATGTCATGGTACGGTGATGGTTGTCATGCACATTCCCTGTTCCTCGTACCCCCATTGGATGTCATGGTACGGTAATGGTTGTCATGCATATTCCCTGTTCCTCGTACCCCCATTGGATGCCATGGTACGGTGATTGTTGTCATTCTTATTCCCTGTTTCTCTTACCCCTATTGGATGTCATGGTACGGTGGTGGTTGTCATGCACATTCCCTGTTCCTCGTACTCCCATTGGATGTCATGGTACGGTGATGGTTGCCATGCGCATTCCCTGGTCCTCGTAGCCCCATTGGATGCCATGGTACGGTGATTATTGTCATGCACATTCCCTGTTCCTCGTACCCCTATTGGATGTCATGGTACGGTGGTGGTTGTCATGCACATTCCCTGTTCCTCGTACTCCCATTGGATGTCATGGTACGGTGATGGTTGCCATGCGCATTCCCTGGTCCTCGTAGCCCCATTGGATGCCATGGTACGGTGATTATTGTCATGCACATTCCCTGTTCCTCGTACCCCCATTGGATGTCATGATACGGTGATGGTTGTCATGCACATTCCCTGTTCCTCGTACCCCCATTTGATGCCATGGTACGGTGATAGTTGTCATGCACATTCCCTGTTCATTGTATGTCATGGTACGGTGATGGTTGTCATGCACATTCCCTGTTCCTCGTACCCCCATTGGATGTCATGGTACGGTGATGGTTTTTATGCACATTCCCTGTTCCTCGTTCATTAAACCTCGAAACGAGGAGAGAATCTACTTTTTTCGTGGGTTGCACTTGACAGGATTTAAGGAGAAACGAGGTATTTCGTTTCACGGAAAAGGTAATACTCTCGAAATTGAAAATAGTGCCACGATTTGAATGAAACAGAAGCTAAGAGGCGAGAACTCCCGGCAGGTGAGTATGCATTTCTTTTTGTAGTGGCACTTCCTTTTGTTCACTGTCCTAGGACAAAAGTGAAATGTAAAAATTAAATAAGAAATTATATAATTACGAACTTCAGTCCATTTAAACTTCTGTCGTCTTTGTTTGCATATTCGTCACGGCTTAAAGAAATACTCTGTTATGACTTTCGCATACGTCATTATTACAAGGCATAGCATTAGAGAGAGAGAGAAAAAAGAAGACACGTTATTTCTTCTGTTAATGAAGGAAAGATAAAAATTAATGTCGTCTTTCAGGGTGTTACACCGTCTTGATTTCCAGCAAATGATCTCATTGATTTCATGTATAATATTTCCAGGCAGCAATGGTTCAACACGCGTTCTTATCCTGCGCAGATATTTATGGACCCTTGGAAATTTGAGTGATGATGTTGATTTACGATTATGACACAGTTTGTCAAATTCTAATTCTGAAACTAATTTGATACTAATAGAGCTCAGTTTGCTATTATGAACCTTCCTTTTATCATGTCTTAACCTCATTGGAATATGGTTAGATTCTACTCCCAGAAAAGCTCATGTTTTCTACTGAGTCGGTTGCATCGCTAAAATTAGCCCACCAGAACGCATTTTCTCCTTCTCTGTAGGGTGCATCGTTGTAGAATAGTGTTTACGCTGGATACAAATGAATCATTTGTTGAAGTTTGCACAGGGAGGTCTTTGTTCCCCATTAGAAAGTTTGTTTAATAACGCTAGTTCTCTTCGATACCTCAGTTCATGAACGTATTCTGAGAAAGAAATCCTGTCGCTACGAATATTCTAATACGTCATGACGTTTCTCCATACAGTAAATACAATTTCAAACGTCTGCACCCTTCAGCTTTTTTCAAGTTCTTGGAAATAACGTATGCATTTATTCAGTTCTGTTATGCTCGTTAATAAGCGAAAATTAGTTTGTCTGTATCAAGTTTGCATTCTTTACCAAAGCAAAAACAAGAAAACTCTACAAAACAGATATTTTTATTAATCAATTTATGGCAAAAGACAGAGTTTACGTGTACTATTTCGTGTCAGAAGTACAGTACATAAGGAATAGACATATTACAGCCACGTGGAATAGAACAGAAGGTGCAAAATAGATCAGACGATACATAGACATGTTATAGTGGGTAAACACTATTCTACAACTATGCACCCTGCGTAAATTTTGGGATAAATAAAAGTCACTTAAATATACATAAATAAAAGCCAATTATCAACGGTATTAAGGTAAGTCGATGCTTTCGCTGCAAAAAAAAAATGTGTTCAGATTTGCTTCTCTGGCTCAGTTTGGCGGGACAAGACCAACGGGGTAACGCAACCAGCTCTTCCAGAGTCTTCTTTGTTCTATTTCGAAGACCTTCCCTAGGATAGCCTGCTAGCGTTTCCATTACAACATAACTGAGCTGGTGGAGGGGCATTGCTTTAAGCAACGGTTCTCTTTGAAAAGAGAAGACCTAGACTACTTCAGTCACTCGCGTGCTCCCGCCCATAAGAGTTTCGCGGGAGTTGTTCCAGTATTTGTGAAGTGTCAATAAATTAAAATCAGGGATATTATATCTTAAGTTCGTGGCTTTGTTGTATTCGAACTGTTTTGATAAATTTTGTGAAAGCTTCCCTGAACATCTGCTGTCAGAACTTCTTAGAGTTCTTTAACTTTACGCTTCAAACTTTGATACAGCTCAACTAAAAAATGAACTGAAGGTGCTTTATTCCCTAGATGAATACAAAAACAAATCAGTAAGAGACATTACTTCTTATACTTCTTACTAAAGTTGAATAAATTGGACGTAGTGTTTAGTGAGGTGTACAAATTAGCAAACCTAATATTAAATTTTCCATCAACAACTGCAACTGTCGAAGGAAGTTTTTCTGCATTAAAAAGAATCAAGATATAACTTAGAGCCACACAAGGGCATATTGTACATTCGAGCAACTTGGCTGTTTTGTCAATAGAGAAAAACACTCTTTTTAAATATGAAAAAATACTCGAAAGAAACATTTTATGAAAACGTAAAACTCAAGTTCACAAAAAATGAAAGAAGAATGGAGTTCAAAAAGTATTCAGAAGAAGAATGGAGTTCATGTACAAATAAGTGTTCAAATCCTAATCCTCATAATTATTTGGTATCATGTTAGCAAATAGGCATGTACCAAAAATTTAGAAAAAAGAATGTTACTTCTATTACTTAACAATTAAATATTAAACTTCGCAATAAAAAAAACAGTACTGTGACTTGGGGGGGGGGGGGTGAGATGGCCCAGGTCTGGGACCCAAGATACCCCACTGGTCCAAGGGTATGGACTTCTCGTTATAAACAAGTCTAATTCCGATCCTCGGTACAGAAAAAGTAGTGCCCGCTGGATCCACAAAATATCCAACTGAAATCGACTACCATCGTTTCTGATTTACGGTGCAATAGTATTCTATGGAATTTTCACACAAAGAAGTTTTTCTTCTAGGGAAGTTTCTTATTTTTTCAGTTTTGACGATTTTCTGGCGAAGTTATTTTTTCCGGATGATTTTTATCTAAATATAAACATAGCGACACTTCAAAATTTCCATTTCGAGCGCTGCTGTGTACAGATGCTAAACGCTTATTTTTGTAGAAATTAAACATGGAATTCTGTATTATAATGATTTGACACCAAAAGGTTTTTCTTGATCTGATTTTGCAACGAAAATAAGCATTGAGCAACATTTTATTGTGTTAGGGAACATTGCATTTTTGTTCACGTGAGACGAAAGTTGCGCTCATATGTAACAAAAGGCATCCGAACTTCTTTTTTTCAGGTTACGGACCCTTGAACATAGTTCAAAAGAAATGAAATCAAAATGCATCTCATTTTAACGCATTAGCGTCAGAATGTCAGCCATTCTTTGTCTGTAAAACAACGTAGCGATCGTTATGGGTATTTCTGATACTAGAAATGGCATTTTTACGCATTGGTGTTTCTCACTGCAGCTAGGCACCGTTCTTAGAAGTTCCTCCTACACATACCTTCTGCTAGAAATCTATTCAAAAGAGGATTGGTTTTGCGAAACGCGACAGGAGATTTTATTACGTCACGTAATGGAGCTGACTGTTGGTGCTATCGCGTGACGTAATAAAAACTCCTTTCAGTATAAATGCGCTGCAACGGAGAAGGGTTCTACAAAAACAGAATGAATATATTAGATTAGATTTCATATGTATTATTTACCCCAACAGTACGCCGGGGTGAAAAAATATCAAAAGAACGAACATCAACACTCAAATTCAAATTTTAGGTTTCAGGGAGAAACAAAAAAGGAATTTTTATTTACATTATGGAAGAATCAGTATTGAAACTCTTTTAATATTAAACAAGTTAGTAAAATCATGCAATGCATTGATTATGATACGCTTTCCAACATACCAGAAATTATTATTCAAGTTATGAGGATAATGGCTGTGGAATAAATCTCGCTCCTGTGTCCTGACCTTTTACCCCATTTCGATGATATTCAACAGAACCAGTTCAGTACACCTCAAGAATAACATACTAAAAAGTTTTGTCGCAATAGAAGCAGTTTTACGCAAGTTATGAGAATAATGGCTGTGGAATAAATCTTGCTTTTGTGCAATGACCTTTGACCCCATTTCGTTGATATTCAACAGAACCGGTTCACTATACCTCCGGAACAACATGATAACGTTTTGTCACAATCGAAACATTTTTTGGTAAGTCATGATGCACAAGTTCAATGGAATGGATCCCACTCCAGTGTCCTGACCTTTGACCCCATTTCGCCCATTTTCAATAGGGTTTCGTCCCCAGTGGCTCCCTACCACATACTAAAATTTCATCGACATCGAACCATTTTTACGCAAGTTATGACGCATAAGGGCAATGGAACAAATCCCGCTCTTATGTCCTGCCTGACCTTTGACCCCATTTCGCCCATTTTCAATAGGGTTCGTGCCCGGGTGGTTCCCTACCACATACTAAAACTTCATCGAAATTGAATCATATTTACGCATGTTGTGACGCATAAAGGCGATGAAATGGATTCCACCTTTATGCCATTTCGCCCATTTTGAAAAGGGTTCGTCCCCAGTGGTTCCCTACCAAATACTAAAATTTCATCGAAATCGAACCATATTTACGCATGTTATGACGCATAAAGGCAATGAAATGGATCCCGCTTTTATGTCCTGACCTTTGACCCCATTTCACCCATTTTCCAATAGGTTTCGTTCCCAGGTGGTTCCTTACCACATACCAAACTTTCATCGAAATCGAACCATTTTTACGCAAGTTATGACGCATAAGGGCAATGGAATAAATCCCGCTCTTATGCCCTGCCTGACCTTTGACCCCAATTTGCCAATTTTCAATAGGGTTCGTTCCCAGGTAATTTCCTACCACATACTGAAATTTCGTGGAAATCGAACCATATTGACGCATGTTATGACGCATAAAGGCAATGAAATGGATCCCGCTCTTATGGCGTGACCTTTGACCCCACTTCACCCATTTTCAATAGGGTTCGTCCCCTGGTAGTCCCCTACCACATACTAAAATTCATCGAAATCGAACCATATTTACGCAAGTTATGACGCATAAGGGCAATTGAATGGATCCCGCTCTTATATCGTGACATTTGACCCCACTTCACCCATTTTCACATTTTCAATAGGGTTCGTCCCCTGGTGGTCCCTTACCACATACTAAAATTTCATCGAAATCGAACCATTTTTACGTGAGTTATCGTGCCGACAGACAGACGGACGGACAAAGCTGGAGCATATACGCTTCTTCAACCTACGGTTGGAAAGCGTGAAAAAAGGGTTAAAGGTTTCTGCTGTAGTTTTATTATCACTCTACACGATAGATACTTTTGGTTTTGGTATCACTTTCGTCGAATTACTTTCAGTTAAACAAAAATGCGTATTTAATGACAATTGTATGAATCGTTGTTATCCGGGTTTTTTAGGCATTGTCTTGCTTTCCCTTTATCAATTATCTCAAAACGAGAAACAAAAAATGCTTCTTTTAATGTATTTAGGTCTTCGTTTCTGATATTATTCTTCGCAGTAAGAATCATTTTGCACAAGGCACCTGAGAATCCTCTTTGAAAAGCATTGCTCACAATGTATATAAAATATCTTCTAGTTTTCTTTAATGCTAGAATTTTCTAGAGATTTTTAGAAAGATCGGAGAACAGTTGTGTTTTTCTCTGCAGGTAATCCTTTACCGCCTTTGATCTGTGACATGGAGCACCGTCATGCATAAAGATTGTGCATCAGTGCACTTGCATATAAGTTAATAGCTTCTCGCGTAATATTTCCACATTAAAAAAAAACAGTCACGGTAGTGCTTGACAGCAAAAAGATTAATGAAGCAATACCGATTGCTGGTATAGCACCCAATATCATCTGACTAGGCTGATGTCTCACGATGCTAACGGCCTATTTTTCATCAAACCTTTTGCTTTTTGGTCGTCGAACATGTGCTTCAAGTGATTCAAATTGACGAACAGTTGGTTCATGGGAACAAAAACTTGGCTTCAATTTTCAGCAGTCCACGATTGACGACGCTTCGCAAAGTGGAGTCTCTTCTTTTTCATGACAGAGGCTAGTTTAGGTTTATGTGCAGGTTTATAAGACTTTAATCCAAAATCTTTGCTAAGACGTCGGGAAACAGTGCTGATACTAATATCAGAACCTTTTGAATGTTGAAAGGCCCTGATTTTCTTGCACGAACTCTTCAGAGAACGCGTAACTATTCGCCTTGTGGTATTGTCATCACATGGGGTTGTTTTCATTGGACATTCACTTCTCTTCCGGTCGCTAAACTCACCTGCATCTCGCTATTTCATGATCGTATTATGAATAGCAGTCTTGCTCACATTCACCTTTCTGCTTATGTTGCGTTCGGAGTATCCTTCATAATAGAAAGTCACTATTCGTGCCCTCTGAGTAACACTTAACGACGCTTTTTTGCTATATAGAAAAAACGTACAGTACAAAACCTCTCAGCATGAAAACCAGAAGCAAACTGATGCTCGCACGTTTCTCCCAACTCTATGAACAGCTGACTTTGAAGGATGATGCAGCACCGACAGGAAGTTGAGTAATACAGACAGTAGCTGACGCAATCGGCAGAAATCTTCTAATACCAACAGGTGGTCTTAAACTTTTCCAAATGATTGTAGAATCAATGTTATTCATGTCATGGGCATTCCTTTTCTATTCAACTGTCTCTGAGAATGCATATGTGTGTGATTTAAATTTCTTACCTACACTTAATAAACAGTATATATTCAACTAATAAAGTTAACAGGGACGGCCATTCCTTCATTTTTTATTTAGTAGGAAAAACAGCTGTTACATCGATGGACAGTCGAAATTTTAGATTGGATTCCAAGGGACAGGAAAAGACCCAGAAGAAGACCACATGGGAGGTGGGTGGATGAAATTCGAAAGTATGCGGGAGTAACACGTGGGAGACTGGCACAAGACAGACCGTTGTGGAAGAGGCTTGGAGAGACCTTAGTCCAGCAGTGGATTGATAATGGTTGACAATGATGATGATGATTTATATATGAAGATCCCCGATTCCGAAAATCTTGGGGGGGGGGGTTTGACCCCTCGACCCCCAATAGTTACGCCTTTGTTGTTACTGATTTGTTTCTGATTCTAAATTTCGTTGTACGTAGGTCGATCAGAAAAAAAGAGGTTACACGTACTATAAAGTAAATGCGGTATGTTGTACGAGTTGCGTAGATGACATGTACGTTCGGGAGATGGCGCTAGTGCACCACGCACTTCTGGGAACTTCTGTGCGCAGCGTGTAATGCGCAGTGACATTTCGAAATGGAGACTAGGTTGAAAACATGGTTTCAGTGTCGAAGTGAGAGCAGTGAAAGGTTTCTTACGGGCCAAGAACGTGCCTGCAACCGTGATTCATCGTCAACTCGTCGAGGTTTATGGAGAAAACGTGATGTCTCGACAGCACGTGGCGAAATGGTGCCGTTCGTTTCAGTCCGGAAGAGATGATGTGGGAAACCGACATCGCGCAAACAGTGTACGTCCAAGTTCGTCGACAACAGAGGTTATCATTTCGTCCACATTGCACGTGTGGACGAAATGATTCAAGACGACCGAAGGGCAACTTTGTGCCATATTGCGTCCAAGCTGGGTTTGAGCTATGGCGTTGTTCAATATCTTGTGTTGGGTGTTTTGCAGTACTCTATGGTTTGTGCCTGATGGATGCCACGTTCATTATCCGTCGACCAGAAAGCAGCACAAATGATGGCATGTTTGACATTCCTGCAGCGTTACGCCGAAGACGGACAGAGGTTCTTTTTTACCGTATTGTGACTGGGGACAAGACGCGGATCCACCACTTCGCTCCCACCAGCAAGTGAGCTTCCATGCAATGGAAAAACGCTGCTTCACCTCCGGAAAGTATGACAGTCTCTTCGTCTGCTGGAAAAATCGTGGCATCCATTTGTTAGGATTCGTGGGGTGTGCTTTTGGTGGACTTCTTGGAGTATGAACCCGTCAACGCTGATCGGTATTGTGCCACCCTGAAAACATTGCACGAGAGCATCCGGCGGAAACGACCGATCTCCTTCACGATAACGCGGGGCCGCACACCGCCAACACTGCTCAGCACTTGCTCCACAAATTCCGTTGGAAGGTGTGAAAGCATCCGGCCGGCCTACAGCCCGGACTTGGCTTCCTGTGATTTTCTCCTCTTTCCTGCCCTGAAACGGTATCTGTCTGGTACTCGCTTCACGTGTGACGGTGACGTGAAAACAGCTGCAACAAACTCGTTACATCAGCATGGACAGGAATTTTTTCGATCCGGGATGGGCAAGTTTGTCATTCGGTCCGACAAATGTCTGAATAGTCACGCTGATTTCATCGATAAATAGTGCTCCATTTTCTTTCTTATATTGCACAAACATTTCTTGGTTGGTAGTTTTCCTTTCTCCTACTCGAATGTGCAACCTTTTTTCATGATCGATTCTCGTGTCTTGTTTTCTATGATTAAATGATAACTAAATAAAGCTGTTTTTACAGCAGATAAGCTGATTCTAAAAGTTTTATTCTCACCATTTTCATTTTGCTAGGAGATAATAAGATATTCTACGAAAAATTAACGAAAGTTTCTGTAACATAATGAATAAATCACACGAAATCGAGAAAAAGGTATGATAAAATAACATGGGAATGAATTATTTCACAGATGCTGTTTCCATTTGAAAACCTATGCAGTTGTACATTTCAGCATATTCAAAAGTTAAGCCAGTTTGTACAAAAGGAAAAGAAATTCTTTCTTTCTTTATAACGTATGGAATATGAGCACTGTTTTACCATCGCACTAATGTTTAAAAAAACTGTTATAGGCAGTTGTTCCGTAGTTATTTGAATAATAAGTCATCTGAGAATCTTAACGATTCATCTTTATTTTCGCGAGGAACGCAGAAATCCTTTGTGAGAATGGGGTTTCTTGTTCGGATTTGTTTCTTAGAACGAGAATCGAAATTCGAAGCCCTTTTTCGGAACACCGTTTTTGTGGAGTTAAAACAAAACAAAAGAATACTGTAAAAACAGCTGCAGCTTTGTAGTCGATGAAACTCTGGGCTTGTCATTTGAGTTAAAGCTTCCGTCATCTCAGATGCTGGAGGATACTGCGCGGAGTTCTCAAACAAAGTTAAAGTTCTCCTAACCCCTAGGATAAAGTTTTTTTTTGTTACGAAATTGCTTTAAAATAAAAAGAAAGCGTGCCAATATTTTTTGTATATTCCCAAACGGTACATATCTCTTTCTTGACTTGTTGATTCCATGTATTTTGTTGAATGGCTTTCTGAAAAGTAGTAGTACTATTTTTGAAAATTTACTCGCTTCAGTTTTGTGATTATCAAACACATATTGCTGAAAAACTGCTGAAGTCTTTATAAATGTTGAGTCAAGCGTCTTAAAATTCATCAAGCATATTAATTACGTATCACTATGCGTTTCATATTTCTCTAGAACGAATTCAGGCCTGCTGGAACGTGCCGCCTTTCAGAATAAGTGAACTGAGATCCCAAGAATGGAGAATCGACTACTCCTTCTTCCACATTATTGAGAGCATATCTTAAAATTACATTTGAAGTAGCCCCCTTTGAAATGAAATTAGTATGGACAGTTCAGCTTGTAAGGTGCGTAAATTTATCACAGAAACTGTTTTAGGCAAAGTCTTTGTGGTATTCTAATTGTAGTAGAACTTCGTTATACTGGAATTCAAAGCGGTAGTTTCGAACTGTAGTGGAATTCAAAGTTGGTAGTTTCGAACTGTAGTGGAATTCAAAGTTGGTAGTTTCTAACTGCAGTGGATTTCAAAGTTGGTAGTTTCGAACTGTAGTGGAATTCAAAGTTGGTAGTTTCGAACTGTAGTGGAATTCAAAGCGGGTAGTTTCGAACTGCAGTGGAATTCAGAGTTGGTAGTTTCGAAACTGTAGAGGAATTCAAAGTTGGTAGTTTCGAACTGTAGTGGAATTCAAAGTTGGTAGTTTCGAACTGTAGTGGAATTCAGAGTTCGTAGTTTCGAAACTGTAGAGGAATTCAAAGTTGGTAGTTTCGAACTGTAGTGGAATTCAGAGTTGGTAGTTTCGAAACTGTAGAGAATTCAAAGTTGGTAGTTTCGAACTGTAGTGGAATTCAGAGTTGATATTTTTGAAACTGTAGAGGAATTCAAAGTTGGTAGTTTCAAACTGCAGTGGAATTCAGAGTTGGTAGTTTCGAAACTGTAGAGAAATTCAAAGTTGGTAGTTTCGAATGTAGTGGAATTTAAAGTTGGTAGTTTCGAACTGTAGTGGAATTCAGAGTTGGTAGTTTCGAACTGTAGTGTAATTCAAAGTAGATGGTTTTGAACCTTAATCGAATTCAAGATTTTAGAGCTACAGTGCCAGGTTTAGAACTGTAGTGGAATCAGAATGGAATGTTTCGAAATACAGGGTGTCCATAAAGTCTTTCCCACATTACAAAAATTAATATAAAAAATGTATTACAGGTACAAGAACGAGACTGCACGACAATGATGGTGCATAAGTAGTTTTTTTTTTCAGTGTCTGTACGCCCCCACATGAGCGTCATTTGTAGCCCGGAGGTCATCTAAGCGAATTTCGATTTCACATTATGTTTTGTTTAACATCTCAACAGAGACAGAAGCAATGACATCCGTTATTCTGCTCTTCAACGTCTCGACATCCGGAACACTGTTAGAGTAAACTTGGTCTTTCACATAACCCCACAGGAAAAAGTCTAGATAGGTTATGTTGGGCGATCCAAGTGGCCATGTCGTGGGACCGTTGCGACCGATCCATCTGTTTGGAAATGTGGCATTCAGAAACTCACGAACCATTATTGACCAATTTGGTGGGGCACCGCCCTGTTGGTAAATAACCAAAGGTTGGAGTGCATGCAACTGAGGTGCTACAGAATGTTCCAGCATGTCTAGATACACGTCACATGTTACCTTGGGCTCTGTAAAAACGGAAGGGTCCGATGATTTCGTCATACATCAGGCCGCAACATACGTTCACATTTGCGCTGGCATTCATCATTTGAAAATAATTTTGTCTCCGACAACTTCTTTGCGGAAACCATCGTTATTTTTTCTTCATTTTATTTGAGTGTACAAAATACATTTTTTTTTTCATAGAAGAGGATGGCTACTGACATTTCTAAAGGAAGGCAGAGGGGGCGCTGAAAGTTCTTGTACTAAGGCCCGTAAACTGATGGTTGGGCACTGAATCCAGGGCCACCAAATTTCCCATGAATTTACATTTTAATGGAGCTCTTTTTCTTTTGGTCATTTTGTAATGCGTTTAAGAATCACTTTAAACTTAAAAGTTTTGATGAATTTCTAAATTTTGAGCAAATTATTCGCGTAATACACTGCTGGCCACCCAAAATGCAACACCAAGAAGGAAGAATCCGATTGGCCTGAAATTCGCAGCTTGCGTCGCCTGCGAGAGGACATGCAAACGATTAGCATTGCAGGGCATATGCGAATCATGTGTGCCCGGCACGCCACCGAGAAGCATTATAAGAAGGGTGCACAGAAGGCGGGATGAAAATAGAGGAAGTGTGAAGTGCTGCAGGACCTGTGCGTGGGAAGCTTCCTGATGCCTCGTCGCAGAATACGGCAGTCATTCTAGCACGTTTCGGAGTTCGACAGAAGACGAACAGTGGCTTATCGCTACAGCGGTTTATCGTACCGAGACATCGGGGCCCGTGTGGGATGACATCCAGCCACAGTGAGGCGAGTATGGATTCGGTGGGTGCAGGAGGTACGGACGGACCGACGTGAGTGATTGCCGCAGCCGCGGCACACTACCGAGCGAGAGGACCGGCATGACGTGCGGCGGGCATTCATGGCTCGCACCGCCACATCACGAACGTTAGCGCAGGAATTAGGGTGTGTTGCGCAACAACCTGTGTCAGCACGTACCGTTCGACGTCGTCTGCGGGAGCGGGGACTTGTCGCACGGCGCCCATTGCTCCGATTACCATTTACGTTACACCACCGGCGAGTGCGGCGTCAGTGGGCCGTTGAACGCCGCACCTGGACTACGGAATGGCACGACATTGTCTTCTTCGACGAATCCCGCTTCTGCCAGCAACACCACGATGGCCTGATCCACGTGTGGCGGCACCGCGGCGAGAGACTGTATGACGCCTGCATTATGCATCGCCATACCGGTCTGTCGTCTGGCGCTATGGTTTGGGGCGCAATTGGATATGAAATCCGCACCCGTCTGGTACGCATCGCCGGTACACTCAACAGTCACCGCTGCATCTGCGACGTTTTGGAGCCTGTAGTCTTCCCTTACCTGCAGTACCTGCCAGCGGCCACCTTTCAACAGGACAATGCGCGTCCGCACGTGGCACGCATTGTGCAACAATTCTTCAAGGCCGACCAGGTGTCACTGCTGCCGTGGCTCGCCTGTTCTCCCGATATGTCGCCCATCGAACACGTTTGGTCGATTATCGGCAACCGAGTGGCCCGGCAAGCACCACCCGCGGCTACGCCTGATGAACTGTGGCAAGGTGTGGAAGCAGCCTGGACCGACATACCCCAAGCCCACATCCACAGTCTGTTTCGTTCGATGCCGCGGCGTTTTATCTTTGTATCTGTTGTTATGTGTCCAGTAAATCTGGCTTTGCTATCTCGTGTCCTTCTTGGTGTTGCATTTTGGGTTGCCAGCAGTGTAGAAGAGCTATGGGATTCTTTGTGCAGGCTGGATTTGATCTCCTATATTTCAACAGATTAACAAGCTGGGAGAATAATTTACTTAGAGGCAGGATCCAACTCAGTCTGGAAGATGAATACTTTGTAAGACATTCGTGTTTTCCAAAATTACTCACAATTCATTAACGAATTGATTTCCGCTGTATACCTCTCTAGTGAATGGAAAAAAATTACCAAACCGTGACTTTCGTCATAGCACATGTATTCCGGACGTAGAAAACTCAAAAAATGTTTTTAACAAATTATATTTTTAATCTGTTAAAAATACATTTTAACAGATTAAGAATATTTGGTTGATCTCCTCACTTCAAATATTTATTCTCCCCCTTTCCTATATTTTATGTATTTTAATCTGATACTTTCGATATATATTTTAGATATACCACATCTACAGTTTCATTTATGTTAATCTATTAAACTTGTTAAATATATTTTATTTATATTTAACGGGATTAACAGATTAATCTGTATTTTTATTTACCTTAATCTGATATTTTTTGCATTTTGCATTAGAAGAAATTGACTAACGGCATAGCCTGCACTCTTTTGTGATTTGAATACACTGGGTTTTTTCTTATAGGGACACATTAATTCTGATGTTCGTCCTGCCCCGATTCCTAATACACAAACTCTTTGTTAACGGATGGTGGATGGTTGTCAAAATATTCAAAACGCCCAGCGACTTTTCGAACGTGTTGACAATCGACGAGATGACGATGCGAGGCGTATGCAGCCATTCATGGACGCCATTTCGAACACTCGCTCTGGTATAGACTTCATAATTGATGCCATCTGTCACTTGCAGTGTGAGATAATAACGGAAATAAAATCCAAATGACTCCATGAAATTTCTCTCTTTGCACTCCCAAAATATGCTAGAACTCGGAAGGAAAGCGTTCCCCACCTGCTGTGTACTAGAACTTTTTTCTCATCGCTGAACAGTAGAGCACTCTCCTAAAGTTTGACCAGACTTTTTGGCAAAATCAAAAAAGCCAGAACCAGCCCTGTTAATCTTTCCCTGCCGCAACTTCGCTACCTGGGCTCTATTCCCTACATACCAAATCAACTCAGGAGGATGAACTTGGGTGTCGGCATAAGGTCTCCGGCATCTTTATACACGATGCTTAATAGAAATATTGACAAATCGCCTCTTCTTAATGAGGCAGGTGTTTATGCCACCCAACTACAATATCCGGACGCCTCCAGGCGATATTACATCGGAATGACCAAACGTTCATTTGGAATTAGAATCAGCGAACATAAAATGAATACAAAAGAAGGGAAAATAACCACTGCCGTATCAAGAGAAGTAACGTTCAAACCCACTGAACCTATGTGGAGAGATATTAGAAAAATTGGCTTCATACTCCACACCAAAATCTACTGCCATTCGCGAAACCTTGGAAATCTTGACCAGCAGCAAAGCTTGCAATGATAGCGTTTCTCCGGAGTTGCCACGTATTTAGAATCAATTCTTCAAATAATGTTGCGTTTTCTACCATGGTACCGCTTGCCCAACCAACTTGATATCGTTTCTTCGAATTATCAAATTTGCGCCTATTCATATATTGTCTGGTCCAGTCACCGCGTTCAAATTGTTGAAACGTTCTATTATATTATCCAGTTTGCAGTTAGCTGTCAGACTTCCTTGAAAACCCTGTGGAGTCCGCAATTGGACGGCACAGGTTAATGGTCATCAGCTAGATTTCTTACCTTCCTTGAAAAAGCCATCTGGTTGATGTGCGAAAGCTTGAAAATTTTTATTTCTATTCTACTCCAATAAATACGAATCATTAGTATAACTATACTGTTTTGATTATTTTGCACCTCGCAGAACCGAATAGAGGGAGTTGACTGTCTATATATCTAGCTGAGAAATAAATTCATCCTGGCGATAGAAGAAATTATTTTTTATGCGCGATCAAAATGTTTGGGACGTAGGAGATGGTTTGATAAGATCATAATGCTTAATTTCGTACAAGTGTTATTTTTAGCAGCTATAGATTGTAGAAAATTAGCGCTTATTTTCCATTTAACAAAAAGCAGACTTGGAAAATTTAAGCATTTGAACTGGCATTTGGCATTTTAGCCACAAATCTTTCCGTGATGCTAATTTTAGGTGCAGAATCAAGTACTTTTAAAGAGAGGCTGGCCTTGTAGAAAGAATCACGATTTAAGAAATAACATGCATGGAATGTACGCGCATTTATTTATTCATTTGCTTTCACGACAGGAATTTGTCAGTGTTGAGTCTAAGATTTTTTTTTTATATCCCCAAAATTCTTTTCTATCATTTTTCATTGCAATTCCGATTTCAGTTGAGCGATTTGTTTCATAAATTTTGAAAAGATTTGATAAAAACACAATAAAAATGGAACGCATTTAATGAAGTTTTCGAACGTCTGTGCGTCATCCAATGGGGAAAAAATTGAGGTAGTTTAATATTATTCTCAGCTTGTGGAAAACATGTCACATCCAAAAGAAGTATAACATTGTCTTAATTCCAGGCTTGTATTTCTGTGAAGAAGGTTATTAAAATTCGAAACAAAGGAAATATTTAATTTTAAAGGAATGTATTTTTCTTTGCCACTGCGAAAGAATGCGTTTCCGTCCAAGAGATCAAAGGGAAATATCTAAATCTGACATGCGTAATGATACTTTTGTTCTTTTTTTTCTTGTTGTTTTCTTAAATTTTCGGTAAGGTATTTTTTGAGCACAACGTATGATGATAATTATTTTGACAGAAGTTATGAGCCTGTAATTAAAAAAGGAAGAAATAAGATAGTATGACTTTTATATTGGGTTTATACAAATTTAATTGCAACAAAAATGCATCATAGAGATGTCTCATTAAGTTAAAAATTAAAAAAAAAATTTCGGAAAATAGAAACATGTAGAAGTTTCTTTTTCCAAAACAGGAAAAACCACTTTCCTTATTCTTTCAGTTATCGATAGTCATTCCTATAATTTCCCCCTTTAAATTTGCAACTTTATTCTGAGATTTATGAAAGTGCAAATTTAATTTTTCGACTGTTGTGGGGATAAATACTTGCAATAGCATTAAAGCAACATCTTTTATCATACAGCATTGTTAAAAATCTGTGTAACGTTTTTGGGGTTATTTGAATAGGTTCACACAGTTTTATTGAAAAGTTCTGTGGAACATGGCAAAACTCTAGCCTTTGTGTAATATGTTTCGGAGTTTGGTGTAACATTCCACAATACCCGCAATTTATTTAACGCGCATGCGCATTTTTCTAAGAATTGTGTAATGTTTTCAGTATCGATGTAATGTTTCAGACTTTTATCGCTGTTCGCTTGCTGCGTGACATCTGTCTCAGATTTAGGGCATGCGCCGTGAAGCTCTAAAGCTGTGCTTGCTCGGAATCGTAGCATGTTGTGCGTTGTGGCGACGTGGACTTTGAATTGTAGTGACGTACATTTGGTGTGGAAATCAAGGTTAGTACTTTTTCTTTCAGTTAACAAAAGACAAATTAATTCATGTTATACACAAATGTGAAATGTCTCACCCTAGCTTTAGATTAATTGCGTTTCGTGTTCGAACAAAACTGCTGATCGTTAGGCCTAATGTCTAAACGATCCCGCTAAGAGACTGTGTAATCGTGTACTTTTTGTTTTCTAAAAAATTAGGACGCCTAGAACGTTTGAGTGTTACGGAATAAATGTCCGTTAGGTATACAATTTAAGGTTAAAACCGTGTCAACTGTAGTTCCCTATTCGTTAACGAAGGCAAAAACTGTACAATTAAAGTTATTTCGTAAGCTCGCACTGAACAGCAAATGGCATTCTTCATGTGCATGTTTAAAACATACTGAATAGGTGAGGAACCGTGGTTACATAATATTATAAATTTTGATGTATGGTACATGTTCTTTTTTCTTTTGATTGGGGGTTTAACGACCACCGTGAGCAACTCAATGGGCTATAGGCAGTCGCACGTCCCTAATTTAGGGCCACTGGTTCCAGGGAAGCGAGAGAGCCAGTGCTGTAAGACAAACACAACATCCATGCCTCACTAAGATTAGAACCCGCACCCATCTCGGATATATGATCAGAAGCCATCGCTTAGACCACTGCGCCACCGTTGTGGCTGGTAGATGTTCAATGGAATATTTATAGCAGGAGGTCCTTGCCCTGTTGTATTGCTATGCCCAGTTTTAAAATGCCCTTATAATTCCTTAGCCTTTCTCTCTTTCTCTTTCTTAGGCTTACGTGTTTATAATCGAGTGAAACTTTTTCAAGTACTGATGTGCTGCTGGGAATATTACTAGTTATTTTAGATTATCTCAGTTGCAATCAATCATCAATGGAGCAAAATTCGAACAATGCATGTATGGCAACATAATAACAATATAAAAGTTGATTGTATTGAAACTTAGCTAGTCTTATATGCATAGTCCCATTTGGCTGAAGTACCATGCATCCATGAAAAAAAAAAAAAAACATTATCTTCTCAAAAACTTTTAAATGTTCCCTGATTTCTTTTCTTCCAAGTTTTTACTACATATTTATATCCGTTTCTCAGTGTACAAGTTGAAAACAGAAAGGGGGTGGGAACTGGATAAGGGGATATATGCAAAAAGCTTTACTTTCGTATTTTCAGAAATACGCTAAAATAAAAAAAAAATAAGCCCGATTGAGGATAAAATGATGAAATCCCAAAGATCAGTTTTCGTGCTGCTAAATTAGTCATGTTATCATTTTCTTGTGCTTGCACTAAGTTTAAAAAAACGAACAAATTTTTGATGTCTTATATTGGGATATCTTCTTGGGGAAGGGAATCTTAGAAATTTGTGATGGTTTGGTAAAAGTCACATGGTGAATTCGTATGAAATGGCCATATCCGTGTTCTGGTATTCTATAATTTTCTAGTTGTTTTGAGAATTTCATGCTTTATAAGATGAAAGTTGTGATTATTTCTCAACTAATGTGAATCGTAAGCAATTATTCTGAGGCAAAGTTTAGTTTTAATTTGCCATATTCAAACGGTGTTTTTGATTTTTTGGAGCTTGCTGAAAGTTTTTGCGGATCATCAGTTCAGAGCTTTACAGTGTTTTCATTTTCAGTGTAAAATGTAATATAAAATCAGAAATTAAGATGTCAATGTTAGTGTACATGCTAGAAACTGAAAACAAATAAATAAGAGGTATTCGTAGTAAATGCATCTTTGCTTTTTCTTAATAATTGATATTAGTGTTTAAAAAAAATTGTGATGGTTTGGCGAAAGAAAGGCACATGGTGAATTCCAATGTAATGGCCATATCCGTTCTTTAGCATTATATAATTTTCTAGTTATTTTGAGAATTTCATGTTTTATTAGATGAATGTTGTAATTATTTCTCAACTAACGGGAATTGTAATCAAATATGCTAAAGCGAAGTTTAGCTCTAATCTGCCAGATTCAAAAGTCTTTTTTCGAGTTGCTGATAGTCTCTGGGGTCCATCAGTTCAAAGCTTTACAGTATTTACATTTTCGGTGTACTACGCGTATGTCACAAATTAATATGCCACTTTTAGTTTCTATCTTTTAGAAACTGAAACAAATCAGGTATTTTGTATTAACTGCATTTTTGTTTTTTTAATGATTGATTTTATTGATAAAAGACAAGACTTTCTTTATACCTAATGTGTTCCCATTAGTGCAGTTTTTTTTCTTTGCAAAGACATAGTTAAATTTATGATTGAGGCGCCAGCGTATGAAGGTAATGTTTATTACACTGTCTCCTTTAGATTCCACTCACAGGAAGAAATCTGGAGGAGATAAGTCCAGCAAGAGCGCGGTGGTCACATATTAAAAAACGAGTGAATTCTATAATAAGTCTAGTAGTATCTCTATGGATTCATTTGATATGTGCATAATTGTTTCATTAGCTGGCACCGACAGTAGCGTTCATCCTCATGCAGCAAAGCCACAAACTGTTGAACAATATTTGCGTTGATAGCTAAGGTTATACAGTAGACTCTAAAAAAATGTGGTTCCACAGTTCTATCTTTGGAAACAGCCTGATGTGCTTCCTGGCGATTTTTTTTTTTGAGAAGTTATGCACCCATTTAAATGAAACTAGGCCTTTTCTATAAGAAATGTGTACAGCACTATGCCGCTGTTGCACGTGAACCTCATGAACCAATGGTAATAGTGGTCATGTATGTCAACATCCAACGGGCACACATATTGCGGTATCCGGACTTTGTATGACTGTAACTTCAAACCTCTGGCAGCCCTGTGAGTGGTTGAATAAGATGCTCTTCTTTGTGACAAATTCCCCAATTATTTACGGGGAGATAGCAACAAGCAACGGTCAACTTCTCCTACAAACTGTGGTGTCACTACTGGCTACACCTAGGAATTTATCTCCTGCAGTAGTCTTTTTAAGTGATATATTGCTTATTTGCTTTTGAATTGTCGGAACATGTCTATACATTCATTACTTAATTTTTCCTCCCCAGCAAATATTTGGTGTCCCGCTTCCATATCATGTAAGTTTGATTAACGTATACTGCGATTAGATGCATGATTCCCACAATTATATTTCAAAATTAAATTGTTCCCCCCCTTGACTGCATACATTGCACATTAAATTAATGATGGTGTAAGTTAAAACTAAGAAAGGATTTGCAACGATAATTATGCTTATAATCGACAGACTCCTGAAATAATTTATCGTTATTGATTCTTGAATAATCACACAACTAAAATGCTAATGTAAGTTCACTGATAATATTAAACATAGAATGAATGAGTTATTAAACAACAACGACTCTGCACTTTCTATTTAGTCTGTTTTAAACAGTCTTACTGTGAATTGTTATCCATTTGGTACTTAACACAAAACAGTTTATATTCCAGTGAAAATCCTTTCAGGTGATCATAATACATGTGCTCTTTTAGAGTACTTTTTGTAAGAACAACAAACAGCGAGTTCCCACACATCGCTGCAAACGTCATTCCAACTATAATCCAAGGTCATGATCCCATAATTCTCTGCAATGGCTGTCGGCATCCACGTTCCACGCAAACACGAACCGAAACTTGCAGCAGGTGTTTGAGGAAAATAAAAGAAACAAGCAATGGACGCCATCATCCAACAATTAAGCTGATTACTGGCCATTTGTTAAAAATGACTAAGTCATCACTTCTGATGAGCACTGCAGGGAAATAAGTTCCAGCTAGGTGGTTTTTTTGTTTTTTTTTGATTGGAGGTTTAACGACCACCGTGAGCAACTCACTGGGCTATAAGCAGTCGCCCGTCCCTAATTTAGGGTCACTGGTTCCAGGGAAGGGAGAGAGAGCCAGCGCCGCAAGACAAACACAACATCCATGCCTCACCGGGATTCGAACCCGGACCCCGTTCGGACGAATGATCAGAGGCCATCGCCTAGACCACTGCGCCACCGGGGCGGCCCAGCTAGGTGTGAAAGGATACAGGATAAGTTATTATATGAGTTCTAACTGGGTGTAACAAATGATACATAAGTTCCATCCTGTATCGTTTGTACAGTGAGTAATTAACATCTTAAGAAGGCACCATACTATATAAATTTAAAGTGTCTCGAATGTAAATATCATTGATTTTTCCGTCAAGCTTGGGTAAATAAAAAATTGGTTTTGTACGTGCCATAGGCAGAATATCCTCGAACGCATGTGTTTGTACAGGTGCATTGTCTGCAAAAGATGCAGTATCTATGTGTAACACACAATTAACATTTGTTAAGAACAGTGTTTTTTCATGAATATTTCTTCTTATAACTTCTCTTTTCAAATCTGAGAAAACTCATGAGTAAATTGTCCTTATCTTTCTTCATTCAGTAGGCATTAGATTGAATAGGGACTGTTACTATATTACTCATGTTTATCAAGAATTAACTAGTACATCATGAATTGCCTTTATTGGAGTTAATTTTTGAAATGTAAGAGTAATTTCTGGAAATGGTAAAAAATTATTTATCCTGGTGCAAACGAAAATTTCAGGAACATTTTTATATATAATTATTTTTCAGATATATTATGCAAAATCTTGTTCAGATTTGTTAGAAATGTTTCACATTTTTGTTCCCTGAAGGTTTCAAATGTTTCTGGAACTTTTCTTTGTTTACTGTGGAACGTTCCTCAAAATCAGGTTGCCAGCCTGTTTCAAGATGTTTCAGTAGCATGTGTAAAGTTCCACAAAATTGTCGAAAAGGTTCCACAGGAGGCTTTCCGCCTTTGTGAAATGTTTTCAAGTATATTGCGGAACTTTCCTCATTGTGATGCTGACACCCTGGGACATAATGTTTCAATAATGTGTGGAAGGTTGATCACTTTTGTTGAAAAAGTTCCTCTCCTTATTGTGGAACGTTCCACAAAATCATCCCGGGACAATGTTTCAGACTTCTTCAAATATGTGTGGAACGTTTGTCAGGATTTCTAGCATAATGTTTTCAAAAATGTTGAGGCAGCTAAGCTGTCCCATTTTTTTTTGGGTAACGTTCGACAGATTTTTTTTACAGTGAGGGGGTGGACAA
The DNA here is from genome assembly GCA_039090855.1 of Macrothele yani. Taxonomy (NCBI): domain Eukaryota; kingdom Metazoa; phylum Arthropoda; class Arachnida; order Araneae; family Macrothelidae; genus Macrothele; species Macrothele yani. The sequence continues at coordinate 16,370,626 of CM077013.1, read as the reverse complement.
CGACACTGAAACATATGGGTTTGGGACACAACAATTTATTAGTACTGTGTAGGCCCTGCTTTGGAGGCCTGCTGCTGCAGTTCGTCATGGGAAGGACCGATGCATGCCCTGTACAGTGGCAGCAGGGATTTGAAGCCATTCCTCTTGAAGAAAAGTGGATAGTTCACGACGTGATGTTGATGGAGGAACACCCCAGAGTGGCTCAATAACGTTCAAGTCGGGTAACTGTGCAGGCCATGACAGATGTTCAACCTCACTTTCATGCTCAGTAAACCACTCATCCACAAGCTTGACTTTTTGTATCTGCCCGTTATCATCCTGATACACAGCACCACCATCATGTTTGAACCATTGGTTGCATCTGGTCGTCCAGAATTATCCGATAGTCCTTGGCAGTGATGTGCCCCTCAATAACAATCAGCTGGCCGACAGAATGCCACGATGTTGCGGCCCAAAGCACCACCCATCCACCTCCATGCTGCACTGTGGGCAATAAACAATCTGGGTGGTAAGCCTGTGAGGGTTGTCTCCACACGTAAACACTCCCTATTGTGGGGAAGATAGTGAAGGACGATTCATTGGAGAACAATACACAATTCACGTTCTCCAACGTCCACGATTTGCGCTGTTGGCACCATTGCAACCGACCTTTGGCATTCACACTGGTAATCCAGGGTTTGGCGATTTGATTTAAACAGGTGAGTCGCGGTGCGTATTCAACTCTGCGGAGAGTTGTGCAGCTGTGGATTTATGGTTTTAGGCTGCCATCCGTGTTAGCACCCGGACGTCCCTGTCAGACAGCTTCTGTTTACATCGACATTTACTCCTATTGGATCTGGTTCTTCCCTCTTGTTCTCTTGCTAGAATGCCAAGATGACCCTGGATACCGTGGTTCGCGATACACCACAAAGACTTGCTGTCTTGGACACAGATATACCAGCAAGACGCGCACCAACAATCAGTTCTCTTTGAAACTCGGATATGTCTCCCATTATCTTGTGTGGATCGCACGTTTTGACGTCCAGCTGTGCTACTGCTCTGCTAATGTAGCCTTCACACTCCGCTCTCATTGATTGAATGGGAAATAGATGCAAGCTGACCACCACGTTGCGCGTACATGGTGTAACACGTGGGGTGCCATTTGCGCAGGTGTTTCAGTTTCGTTGTCCATCCCCTGTACATTAAACATATCTTCATGTATTGTGTTTAATACGTTATCGTTTCGTACCCTTATAAAATTAACAAATAAGCCAGTGGGGTTAGATTAAGTACTAATAAATAACATTTCAAAATGTAAAGCGATTTTGTCCTTTTATTTTCAACTTTATGGTAATCAGTGCTTAAAATTGCTTTCATTTGAGACTGAACTATATATTTGAGTAGTGGTCGTACTCTCACACTGTGTTTTTAATACACTCAATGGAAAAAAACATTAGAGATACCTACCTAGTGGCGTGTTGGTAATCCTGTAGCACGAATAGCAGCCAGTACATGCCGAAGAATTGACTTCAGCAGATGCTGGAGGTTTTCATGAGGTAAAGGCAGCCATGCCTGTTGCAGCATTGTCCACAACTCCACCCGAGACGTTGGTCCGGATCCATGGATCTGATTTGAACCATTGGTTACACCTGGCCGTCCAGAATTATCCGATAGTCCTTGGCAGTGATGTGCCCCTCAATAACAATCAGCTGGCCGACAGATTGGTTCTGATCATTACTTGGGTGCGTCACGAGTGAAACTTAATGTTGGTTCGGAATTATACGCCTTGAATTTCATTACTGTAATTAATTCAACACGTGTAATTCCGAGCCCAGGCACGTGTTGAATCCTCGGGACTTTGAGGGCTTCCACAGGGTTTAAATCCTGGGACTTTGAGGGCCACTAGATGGTTCCAAACTCAGAAGAGTGTTTCTCAAGCCATACGTGGGTGGTTATAGCCCGGGCGAACGGCGTACTGTCCTGCTATAACAGACCATCGGCGGCAGGATGCGCAAAGGCCATGAAAGCGTGTTGTAGCCATGAGAAGTTGAACAAAAGTATTTTCTGTTAGACAAGACATGGATATTTTTTGTTCGTCCATCCGATTGTGCTTCTCTCGCGTATCCAGTGGCGGATTTAGAATTACCGGGGTCCTGAGCACAGCTTCGGTTTTGGGCCTCCCTTCCCTCCTCCTCTCACTTTGCCAGGCACCCTTAAAATATAACCCGCGCATATTTACTCTCTCCCACTAATGTATGAAGAATTATTGTAATCGCAAAAACAAACTGATTTCTAGATTTCAAAAGAAATACCCATTTTGTTTCCTCGAACATGATTTGACTATTTTTATGGTGGTGTCTCCACAGTGTGTGTGTGTGTGTGTGTGTGTGTGTGTGTGTGTGTTAGAGATGAGCTCCGGCCCGGGCTCGGACGGGCTCTGAATTCATTAACTACCGAAAAACCCGCGCCCGGGCTCGGAATTATACGCCTTGAATTTCATTATTGTAATTAATTCAACACGTGTAATTCCGAGCCCGGTTGAATTGCACGTGTTGAATTTCATTGTAGATTTGTTACCATGGTGGAAGGATTTTCATTTTCCTAAGCTGGCTGCCATTGCAAGACAAATTTTGCTTAGCAAGACTTGCATTATGCATTGTCCAAAGCTATGGCCCAAGCAACAATTAGTTTAAGGAGGTCTGGTATTGAAAAACTGGGGGAAAAAAATTCCCACATTTTGTATTTTATTAAAAAACAAGAATCTTATCTCTAAAATGATGTATTAATATCCAAAATTGTGCAGTTAGAAGTATTGTTATTTATTTTTTTAAAATTTCCTCACTCCCGCGAATTTTAGGGTGACGTTGGTTTTTAGTGCAGCAGGTCGAGTTTTACAGAAAAGAAGATCAAGTTGAAGCGCTAAGGCATTAGATGCAATTCTCTATCTTTCTTTTTTCATGATGAACTTGATCTGGAAACTGCACACACATATGATAATATTGTGATTATTATACTATTAAGTGCAAAGCTTTGTTAATGTTACAAAATGCAGAATAATCTGGTCTGGAATTCTTTTACGTTCTTTTTTTTTTTATTTTGGAAATTTCCCTACATGTTTTTTTTTTATATTCTACTACATCACTCTAAACTACCTTTGCCAATTAGCATGTATGTAAATTATATTGCAAAAATTTGTTTTCTAGAGTCAAAATTTCAAACACTTGCAACTGTCTGTACGGCGTTGTACGTTTTATAATGCAATTTATTCAAAATAAAAGTAAATTTTAGAAATCAAAAAGAAATAACAAATGGAATTTTTTGATTTCTAAACGATTTTATTTTCTTAGCTTTTATCAAAATTACTGATTCCCTTGATACGGTCGAAGGGCACGATGATTATTTATTTATTTTCAAATCCAAATTTTAGAACATTTGGCTTTATGCGTAGTATTTCTAAAAACATATTAATATTGTGAAGTGGATTAAGTGAACTAAAATTTTAAAACTAATGATTTTTAAACTAATCCTTGCTTGGGCTATATCTTTTGCCAGTGTATAATGCATAAATGCAAGCCTTGAGAAGCAATATTTTCCAAGAATCCGGGCCCGGCAGGCCCGGGCTCAGCAGATACATATAATTAAAGAAAGCGGGCCGGGCCCGAGCTCCTGAAATTGAGCCCGAACTCATCTTTAGTGTGTGTGGTGTGTTGTTAACATAACTCAAAAACGATTATAGCTATCAAGACGAAATTTAATACTGAGAGCTTTTGTGATACCCTGAAGGGGAGGAAATGGCTGAAGTTAAAAGTGGAAAGCCTTTTGTTAAGGAAGAAAATTCAGAACTGTGAAAAGCCTTTTGCTAAGGAAGAAAATCTGGAAAGACGACCACTGAACCACAATACTTTAACATGCCACGTAAGGTTAGTTTACGGTACTGCTTTAATTGACATTTATGTTATATGCGATGTGAGATCTGCTGTCGCATATCGTCAGATTCCACCCCACTGACAGTTAGTTCCCTTACACATAGTCCGAACATGGATGAAATCTATTCCTATGCTTCGTAAAACATGTTTTACAATACCATTTTATTTATACGATAACAGTTTTGTGATTACCTCTTAAATTAACCTTAATGGGAGGGAAAAGGAATTTTAAAGCAGAGATGAGAAGTTATATAAAACACCGAAATAAAGAGCTAAATGTTCAAGTTAATAACAAGGAACAGTGCACCAATTATGTAGAAAATAGTAAAACTAAACTAGTGATCCGATTTATTGGCGTAGGATTATATAAACAAGCGTCCCCAAGCTTGCGCACATCAACCAGATGGCTTTTCCAAGGAAGTTAGACAGAAACTGCAATCTGAATAATAGTACGCTTTAACAATTTGAACGCGGTGACTTGACTTAACAATAAACAGGTACTACGTTATATTCATTTAAAAAAACGAAGTATTACGTTGGTTGTGCAAAGACATCCTGTTAGGGAGAAGGCGTTGCTTGAAGAACTGGTCCCAAATTCGTGGCTACTCGAGTAAGACGCTATCATTGCAAGTATCACTATTGGTAATGATTTCCAAGGTTCCCCGAATGGCTGTACATTTAGGGGTAGAGTACGTAGTTAATTTCTTTATATCATCTCATATAGGAGTCTGCTACTCCTATGCGGGATGTTATAAAATATATATTTATATCTATGTGGATGATATATAATGTTCATTACATTCTAAGATAATTGGCCACAAATAACACCCCAATTTCTAAGCTCACTTGTAATGTAGAATCTTATGTATAATTTGGTAGAGCCCTTCTCCGTGCCATAAAAAAATACTTACGCAGTAAGCAAATTTATGACATCTAAACAAACGTAACAATAGTTGCTGAGCAGTATGTGATGCACAAGTATGTGATGCACGTGTTAGTAATCATCAACGATCAAGTACATCACGTGCTTCCAGATTTAGAACAGGATAAGGATGACGCTACAAACGTGTAGCTATTTGAGCAAACGACGCTGACCTTTGAAAAATTCCACACCCAATCACCGCGTGGAGACGAAGTTCTAATTCATTTCGTGCAGCTGCACATAAATATTTCGAAGTTATTTATGTTTTGGCTCTCTTCGAATAAACAAGCAATTTATATTGAGGTTCATTTGTATCAAAACATCGAATGCCTTCGAAACGAAAAAAAAAACTGCTGAGGAACTAGCTGCTCACACGGAAGCAGCAAAAAGACGAAAGGCGAAGCGAAAAAGGGCCCATCGGGAAAGTATGACTGTTGTCCAAAGAGAATTCGATCGGGATCGCCATCGCTTGGCAAATATGACTCCTCAGACGTTAGAAAAAGTCGGAATATAACTGTCTGAATCGGTGTTTATCCACTGTCATCTGTATGCGGCAATGTCAAGAGTACGACGATATGACGACGTCAAGATAAAAATAGTTCACGGAAAAGAACAGGGGAAACTGATACAGGGTTCGCAGTCAGTGTGCACGAAAAATAATGTTTACAAGGAAATGTTCATGAAATAGGGACTGAAGGTTTTACAAAACTCATAACAGACAGGTAGACGGACGGACAGGGAAGCGATGGAAGATCAAGTTCCTCGCGCTGCAACATGGGTAACGCCAAAAGATCTACCAAGTTATGAGTCATATGCCCGTCGTAGGACGGGCTTTTTTGCTATAAATAAATAATTAAAGAAAATGCTCTGGATATCTTATTTTCCCCCGTCATTATGGACGGGCTTTCACCTATATTCAATAAAAAAATAATTTGAAAAAGTTGCTCTGGATATATTATTTTTCCTTGTCTTATCGACGAGCTTTCACCTATATTCAATAAATAAGTAATTTAAAAAAAATGCTCTGGATATCATATTTTCCCCCGTCAATACTGATGGGCTTTCACCTAGTTAAGTAATATTACCCTCAAAATGATATTTAGCGAGCCTGCATTTAAGCTATTAAATTCATGCTTGTAGTTGACGCACTTCGATTTCGGGTGGAATTATGCCCCCAAATCTTCGTAAACTCAGAAGAGCGAATTTATCCCTCGTTCTATAACTTTTCTTTTGTTTAGAAGCAAAATTAAAAAAAATATAAATATAAATCATTATTCTTGAGGTCATCCAGCATCGTGAGGCCTCCACCAGGGCTTTGTTGGCGTCCTGTAATTATCTGCCTCTCTGCGTATCTGAATCAGTGGCTTTAATTGGCTACGGACAGTTCCTCCTATGCTTCGGGATAGTGAAATAAACAAAAAATATGTTAGGAAGTGTAGTTTTGCAAGCGTTCCTTTGCAGATGAAATTTAAAACTAGATGAGGCAACTTTCTCGTGTCAGACTTCTGAAGGAAAAGGAGGAAGAATTGTACTATGATTTCCAGGGAATATGGGGCACAGAAAAAAAAATCACATTCCCAGCAAACTGAAATATAACTTATCCTTCTTTTCCATTTACCGTACATTTCATCACTTTGTCCCATTTCTGATCTTCTATTTCCTTGTGCTGATCGTCTCGCCTTCTGCGCTACAAACAAAAGGCGTTTCCATCTTTTGCTTTGTCTGCGACTGCATACTCGTAATGTCCACCGAATCCCCGATTTCCTATCCTGGAGCCTGAGGCGGGAAACGACATCACTGTCGAGTGATCGCGATTGACAAGGTCACGTGACGAGATTTCCTGACGTTCGCATCAATCGCGTTTCATCAGCAAGAGCTCTTTTCCGAATCAATGGGGAAAAAATCCCTTTCGGATACTTACTTAACTTATGCCTTTTCTGACGAGCGTTAAGACAATTGGATGAACGCATAAGAAACTTGTTTACTTTGCTTTTCAGAAAACTGCGTATTTGTTATGGACTCCTTTCAAGTAATATTTTTTTGCATTTCATTCCCTTTGCGCTATATAATGTTTCCCTGAATTATTGCCGTAGATTGAAACTACAAATGGGATTCTGAAAATGCGAATAAAAAAAAGTAGAAGTAGAGTTTTCGGCATGAACGAAAAATGCCCGTTAAGCAGCTATCTATCTATCTATCTATCTATATAAAGTGTAAAAGAATCTTATCTAATCAGACATGATCGATAAAGTTGGATGGAAACAAATCGGAAGGCGTGGTCCTTGTTCATACTGTAAAGCCGCCAACTCTTTTATTATGCTTCTGAATACTTTGGGCGTAGCCTGTGATCTTTTTATAAACCGTAGGTAGTTTTCATTCAATCTGTACACACGGATTGCTAATGTTGAAACTGAACTACCTGACAGCGAAATTTACATAAAATTAAATTAGTGACTAGTGTTCTCACCTTCCGTCTGGAGAAATAAAAGAAATAGAAATGCTTAAATTGAATAAAATATCTTTTTTCAGTTTAAAAAAATGCGATGCCAAAAATTTAAATTAAATTCTACGTTTGCGTATTTCGCGAAATTTGTGTTTCGGCTCATTGAATTTTATCATGCATGTTATTTTCGGTAAATGCGTTATAGGACCACATGTTGTATACATTTTGATCTCTAAAATGTTATTCTACATCACTGAACTGTCGGAAATTAATAAAATATTATATTAAATTTATTATACACATTTTTATTCGAAGAGAACCTATTGATAGATATGCACCAACGTTTATTATTTGCAGAGTAATCTGTGACCTCAAAATTTAATGTTGGATGCAGTTGTTACTATGAATGTCATTGTGCTACACATCCATAAAAGAAGTTTTGATCTCACAAATATTAATGACCAAAATCTCTTTAAAAAACATTTACTGAGTTAAAAAATAAAATATATTTTCGTTAATTAAATACTAATACTAATTATTTAGTAAAAATGGAAATTTATTACCAAATTTATTATTAAATATTAAATTTATTTCCTAAGGTCAAACTCCCTTGTCTCATACTTTTGAGGGAAGTATGGGCTACATCTCTTGTTCCCTTTGCTGTTCAATTAATAGCCTTTGTATGCATAATTTATTTCGACGTAATATTGTTATGTAACAGCGTAAATAAATAAAGTTCAAACGTTACTTTATTTACAAAACAGCACATGCACAAAACATAAAAAAAAAAAAAAAAAGAATGCAAAGCAAAATAACCGTGTACAGATTTGTCAGACATTACCATGCAATGCTGAGAGAAACTCCGATTGGCGTGCAGCGAAACACGAATAAGCATGATGAAGATGACATTATGGGGAAGAACATTTCTAACATTTTCCTGTAAAACGTGAGTTCATGAAAGTGTAAAAGAAAGTATGTAACTTCAGCGAGGTTGCAATATGACAGGAGTAAGAAATCCAATTAAAAATACGAGTGTTACTTACAATTCTGTTTAGTTTGACGTCAAACCATGGTTCCTAGGGTAATCTTCTGTTGTAGAAGTCAGGAATTTGGCCAGCAGTGGAAGTCTGATTATATTCAGTTTGAAGAAATGCGCGTATATCAAGTTCGAACATCTTGCACAATTGTCGTCTAGCATTGGTGTAGGTGACAGGGAGGTTAGCAGTAGAATTCTTGAGTTGGAAAAGATAGATCGCATATTTTATCTGAATAAAGAAGAATGCACCAATCGTATTGTGGCTGGCTGTTGTTGCATGAAGGGTTTGCAAGAAAAAGTAGTTTTGCATGGTGTGAAGCGAATGGCAGACTTTGCTTGTGATCCTGAACGTGAAAGAAAAGAGAGGTTTTACACAATATCAGGCAGACTGAATAAGTGTGACAGATGCCGGTGGCGTAGAACAGCAAATGCATTCTGGACTTGCAAGGTGCCCAAAATGATGTAATGTAGTGGGCGTTTGAAGGCCGCTATGGAAGTGCAGCTAGTGTACCTCAATAGCTTTGGAGGTGGCGATGGAGTTGTGAACCTTCATCCAAGTAGCAGCAAGATCTCAGGTAGGAATCTGTGAGATCGGCAAGGGCAACCTATAATTTACGAGGAGGTGGCAGTGAAGTAATTTAGAGGTAATGGCGTGCAACAGCGTTTGACCATCATTCAAAGAGATAAGAAATGGCCGAAGAAGCTGAGGTGAAGGTCGATGCCTTAAAACAATCCCAATATGCATTTAACGGCTTTCCCTCGGAAAAAGTAAATGCGGTCTTCCCCGTAGCGAAATTTGCAAATCTGCTAATTTTCAGTTCAGCATTTCTGGTACATCGGTAGGTATGTACGTTTTTGTAGATAATCCTCTATATTTGAGCACCAGGATATTCATCAGAGGTGTAGCAAAAAATTCAGGTGTACCTAAATTGAAGAGGTTGAAAAGCAATGGTTTGCTTTGGTGTCTACCAATGATGGGCGGTAACCTTCTCAGCGGGGTACGCAGTTTTATTTTTGTTTTTTTGCAAATTTTTAAGTCTTATAACTTCTTACGCCGAAACGAATGTGTTTTACTACAATTTTTACAGACGCTTTCCAAATTAGAGACTGTGACAGTAGTTTTACTACAAATTTTTATCGCTATGTATTAATTGGAACTCGTATGTGGAAATGGTATTTTTAACAATCGTTCTATTACAGAGACAAATTTGGTCATTACTCAAGAAGTAAATCAAAAATCAGCTCACGTATATTTGAAAAATTAAGAGTGTAACGACAAAATGTCTCATTTTTGAATGGTTTAATCAAGATTCACAAATATTAAGTCAGCTAAAATGAAACCAGAACGGCGGACGACAATTTGTTTCTTTAACTAAAAACACATTACGCAAGTGCGAAACCACTTTGTCGAAAAGCATTGGTTCATCCTAGTACGAAAATAATATAATGTACTGTGAAAGTACTGTTATTATTTGTGGATATCAAATAAATTTTTTGAATAAAATAAATAAATTTAATATTTTATAAGCTGTCGCACTTCCGTCTAAAAAAAGCAAAAGAATCTTTTCAAATCACAAAGAGAGAGAAAGAGAGTGAAGCCAGGTTAGGCAGCAGGATTTTTCTTCTTCTCCGACGTACGTGATCCGAGTTCATGCATCAGCCACTAGCTATTAGTAGCCAGGAAAGCACACCTTTCTGCTGCGGCTTCCACAGAAGACGATACGAGCAAAAGGACATGATGAGTAGTGATTTGCCAGCGAAACCACCAAAGCACAAGTGATTTGAGAAGAAAAGAATTGGGTCTAATCTATACAAAGCAACTAATTTCGCTTAATTACGTTAAAAGCACTTTAATATTACCACCACTTCGTTAAGTTTCGATAATCTGGAACATGGACAAAATCGGCTAATGGAGTAAACAGTGAGATGGCGACCAAAAGATTTTAAGAACCCCAGCTCAAAGTTTATAAACCCGCCGTGTGGATTTCTCAGGAGCTTTTTACGAGGAATCCCAATATGTGTGTGTGTGTGTGTGTGTGTGTGTGTGTGTGTGTGTGTATGTATCTACTGCTGGATGAAGATCTCCCCAGGTTTCTTCCTCAACGGTCTGTCTTGAGCCAGTCTCCTCCGTGTCACTCCGGCCCGCTTTCGAATTTTATCCATCCATCTCCCATGTATAGTCTTCTTCAAGGTCTTTTCCTGTCGCTTGGAATCCATTCTAAAATTTCGGTTGTCCTTCGGTGGTCCGTTCTTCTGACAATATGTCCAGCCCATTTCCATTTCAGAGATTTTACTCTGATCATGATATCTTCCACTCTTGTCATTTCCCTTATCCACGAGTTCTTCTTCTTGTCTTTCCTGGTGTCACCAAGCATGCATCTTTCCATGATTATCTCAGTTTATTGCAGACTTAGCATGTGTTTTTTTGTTAACATCCATGTCTCCGTTCCATATGTAAAAACTGAAAGGATGCAATGATTAAACACTTTTCTTTTAAGACATAATCGCATACTGCTCTTGATGTTTTTTTCTGTTTCTTCCAAAAGCTCTCCAGCCAAGTTTTATACGCTAATTAATTTCTTCCTCAATGTGACCCTCTCTTGATATCTGCTGTCCAAGGTAAAAATGTAGGTATCGATTATCTCCAGACGTATATATACTGTATATATGCCGCACAGAATGCGACAGAAAAATGTACACCGTACTTGAGAAGTGCGCTACACTCAATTAAATGGATAACATAACTTACTATGAATATTATGCAAATTAGGTTACGACTTGTAGGAGGCCACAGCAAAGTTATAGTTAGTGAAAGTTATCAACCCTAGCAAATGTTTAACTGGTCTATGCACGGTCAGCCTGTTGCGCCCCTGGCCTTTAAAATTAAGCACCAATTATGAGGGCTCAACAGGGCGGAAAGTGGATGTACCTTCTTCGACACCTGGGCTTGGAGGATGGAAAGTGACGAAATAATTAAATCCTTGCCTCAAAAATGGATTTTACAACTTATTAAACCCGAACACTGGGAAGTCTCTGGGCTGAAAGTTAAGAGAAGAAGCTTATTGGCTGTTACGGTTTTTTTTCGCGCTTTTTGCGAAGGAGAGATACTAAGTAATACAGTGTTTAATTTGTCTTCTGATATTCCTCCCTAAAAATAGAATCTGCGTGTAAACTCCACGATTTATCGTAGCCACAGAATTATTTTTTTATATTGTGCTGGACACAATAGGTGAATACACTGTGAAGTATTATCTTTTCAGAATCATACAATTCGTTTCAAATCTTATTGGACACCATTTTTTGTGTGTACTCCATGTGAAAATATGGTTTTTCTCTTTCATTCCAACTTGTAATTTTTATTGTCTCGAGCGGAACAATAAAATATATAATCGAAGAAAATCTTAGACTAAAGAAATATTTTACGAAGACTATTAAATTATCTTTCAACCGATTATGTGCCTTGATCGTTATTCCATTTTAACTTGTTCGAGGTTAAAATTTCCTTTAAAATAATGTCCATAGAGAATTTTCTTGATTTAAATTTCTGTGCACTGTAATATAGAAAAGCAGAAAACAATTCTGAAGGTAACACAGCGGAAATACCTACTGAAGATCAATTATGTTCAATTAATAAAAGAAAATGCTACTTAGTTCACTTCACTTTAATATTGACTATGCAGAGGAAATTTTATAGGGTTTCATATTTGCTATGTGTGTTTGCATTCTGTAGAAGAGATTGTCATAAAAGTCAAACTTCTGCATGGCTAAATCACTCCTGAATGTTTATGTGAGAAGGAAATCGCAATACTTATAAAACCCAGTGCACAACAACATTTAATATGTCATTTAAGGGAGAGATCTGTGGCAATTTCAGATTTTATCTGTTTTGGGATAACCATTACCTCAGTATCTCGTAACGCTGATCTATTGTGTTCGTGGAGTCGGAGCTCCAGAATGATTTTGAGTGAGACAGAAAAATTTTGATGAGCGTATTGAGTTACTCACCAGCGCAAATATTTAATTACTTACCTGAGGTTGTATGTTTTTCCCTTTATATTTGTCTCCATTGATGTTGCAGCCTCATGCATGTAATCTGAAACTTTGACTTCCTCTCAGCTATCGGCGTCTCTTTCTAGGATATACAATCAATGAAATGGTGTGTGCTTATTTCCACGGTTTCAGCATTCCATGTAGATTAATCAAATGGATATGATGGCTTATGTTTTCTGGCAATATTAATTCGGAGAACCGCTGACTAATCTAATGTTTATTTGTTGATTGTGAGTGAGTAACGAAAAGTGTGTTACAACTTTAAAACTTTTCTTGGAGCAGCTGAAAATTAATTGAAATAAAAATGTTAATGCTCGGGCAGTTACTACACGAAATGTCTTTTAAAAGGAATAAATCGTGCATGAAAACAAGAGAGTTAGGAATTCAAAGTTAATGGTAATAAAAAAAACAAGAAAGTTGACACCGAATTTTCGGGTGTAATAAACGTCTTTTGAATCCGTTCTGACGCAAATTAAATCTATCAAAGCTATTCAAAGTCAATTGAACCGGTATGGAAGACAATAGATCTGACCAAAGAAAGAAGGTTTTCAATCGGGTTTCTAATCCCTCAGATATTGTTGTAAACGGAATCGTGATCTTACGAACTCTTAGAAACAGAGATATCGACAAAAATAAGATGTGACTTTACGTCCCCTGGTGGGAAAACCATGCATTATTTTAGGAAGAAAGTATTCTCAAAAGGTTCATCCGTATAAGCGGTATCGGTTCGAAGAAAAAAAAATTAGTCGAGTTTTCAGAAGCCCAGATTTTGTAACAAATACTTCAGAAGCAGAAATTAACACATATGACCCCTGGTGGCTGAACCATTCTTTACCAAACATTAGAAATTATGTGAAAAATAGTTTCCATCAGGTCTTGTATGCGATACAGGAAGAATTTTTCAAATTAGAGCTTTAGGAGCAGAAATAACGCAGAAAACGCAATTTACCTTTGTGCCCCTAGCGGAAAGTGTATGATTTACTTGAAAATTTTGAATTTATAGGAAAAACTTTTCGCATCGGAAACACTATCCAACAAAAAAGGAATTTTTCAAATCGTACTGTTAGAAGTAGAGATATTGACAAAAATAAGATATACATCTACGCCCCCTGGCGTAGGAACCATGCATTTTTTCAAGAAGTAAATTTTCCTAAAAGGTTTGTCGACATGAGTAGTATCGGTCAACAAACGCCATTTTTTTCAATCGAGAATTTAGAAGGTCATATTTTGCTGCAAATGCAACAGAAGCGGAAATTAAGATTTACGCCCCCTGGTAGCCAAACTATATTTTTACAAAAATTAGAAATTATGTGCGAACGATTTCCCATCAGGAACTGTATCCGGCGCAGAAAGAATGTTTCAAATCGGAGATTTAGAAGCAGAGATATAGGGGGAAACGCAATTTACCGCTACGCCCCCTAGCGGAAAGTCTATGAATTACTTGAAAATTTGGAAATTATATGAACATGTCATACGGAAAACACTATGCAACAAAGAAGGAATTTTTCAAATCGGACTCCTAGAAGTAGAGATTTTGACAAAAGTAAGTGTACATCTACGTCCCCTGGCGGAGAAACTGTGGAATATTTTAAGAAGAAAATATTCCGAAAAGGTTTATCGATGTGAGTGGCATCAGTCCACGAAATAATTTTTTAATCGATATTTTAGAAGCTACGATTTTATGGCAAACACATCAGAAGCAAACATTAACACTTACGTCCCCTGGTGGCCAAAGTATTCTTTATTCTTTACCAAAAATTTGAAATTATATGCAAAAGATTTTCCATCAGGAGATGCATCCGCTGAAGAAAAAATTTTCAGATCGGAGTTTTAGAAGAAGAGTTATTGGGGAAAATGTAATTTACTTTTACGCTTCCTAGCGGAAAATCTATGCGTAATTTGAAAAAGTAACTATATCTAAAATACTCTTCGACATAAATGGAATTGAAAGATATAAAAAAATTTTCAATCGAATGTTTAGAAGCAAATATGTGAAATAAAACGTATTTTTGAATTCGACATCATCTGCATTTACGCCCTCTATCGGCGAAATTGTACATCGTAAAAAAAAAGAAATAAAGGATCGTCATTTGCATATTTCAAGCTTCCCAATGCAAAAAGAATTTTTCAAATCGGACTAATAGTTGCTGAGATATCGTGGGTACAGACGGACGGACAAACCGATAGCAGAAGCACGATCTTTTTTTACAAAAGACGTGCTGAAAAAAGGTTCAGGGAAAAGCAAATGAAATGAAGTGAAGAACATTAGGTATTTATTAGGTTCTAAAGAAAGTATCCGAAAAATAGAGAAGCATGAATTTCAAGCTTAAAGAAATCGTACAGTACATTTTACCTAATCACCCACGTACTTGTTCCAAACGATCTACGAGTTGAAACATCCCATTACGATGGTAATCTGGCTAGCGGAAGTTGAAGAAGTCACCCATGCAACGTTTCACATCATCGTAATTAGCAAAGTTTTTCTCAGCGAGAAAATTCGACAAGAGATGAAAGTTGCACGGGGCAAGGTCCACGAAATAACGGGGGTGCGACGATATTTCCCATTCCAGCTTGTACAATTTTGCTGGATCCTTAAAGAGGAATGTGGACGAGCGTTATCGTGGCGAAAAACAACTCCGTGGCGATTAATCAACGCTGGGATGCAGCAGTGCAGTATTGAGACGGTCCAACTGTTGGATGCAAACATCCGTTGTGGTGATATTATTCCGCTATAATTATTCATAGTGAATCACACCGCGACATTTCCACCAGCAACTCAGTATCACCTTCCGTCCATGAAGGGGTGGCTTAGCGACCTTCTGTCGGGGTTGTCCCTGCTTGGTGTATGCACTTAGTCGCGTAACATTCACGTATGTCACCCATTTTTCGTTACCCGTGACCAACCCGTGCAAAAAGCCCTCCCGTCTTTCTCTTTCGTGCAGGGCAACAGCTATGGTGTAGCGTTGCATCCGATTCTGGTTAGAAAACGCATGGAGTACCCGTTTGCACAGTTTACAAGAATATCCTAACTTCCGAAGTCGGTGTTGATAGTCCTGTGGCAGGTCTTCAGTTCCTCTGCCAGTTTCCGTAGTGTTGCATCAGGCTTGGTCGATAACACATGATGCAGTGTATCATATCAACTTCAACCTTACTGGGCCTGCCATGTTTGGGTGCATCAGACAGTTCCCGTACACCACTGTCAAATTTCATCTACCAGTCATAGCAAACCAGGTGGCACAGCCTTGTAATTTAACGTAGGCCCAACACCGAGCCACCGTCTTTTAGGAATAGAAGATGGAGACTCAGTGTACGTTAAATTGTATAATTTAACAGACGTAGCTCAGGCAGCACGACCTTACAATTCAACGTAGACCCAACACTGAGCCAGACGGTGACTCAGTGTTGGGCCTGCGTAAACTTCCAAGGCTGTGCTACCTGGGATGCATTCTGACCGATCATTTTGTCACCAGCAGCGTTTCGCCACCGGGGTGGCCAAACGAACTATAGTCAACTTCGCCACCTATAGTTCGTTTCATTTCATTTCGCCACCTATAGTTCGTTTCATTTCATTTCGCCATCTATAATTCGTTTCTCCGTACCGGTGGCGAAACGAACTATAATTTCGTCACCAAACGCGTTTCAGCGCCCCGGTGGCGCAGTGGTCTAAGCAATGGCCTCTGATCATTCGTCTGTAAGGGATCCGGGTTCGAATCCCGGTGAGGCATGGATGTTGAGTTTGTCTTACGACACTGGATCTCTCTCCCTTCCCTGGAACCAGTGACCCTAAATAAGGGACGGGGGACTGCTTATAGCCCTATGAGTTGCTCACGGTAGTCGTTAAACCTCCAATAAAAAAAACAAGTTCGTAAAATCATGCAATGCATTGATTATGGTACGCTTTCCAACATACCAGAAATCATTACTCAAGTTATGTGAATAATGGCTGTGGAAGAAATCTCGGTTCTGTGCCCTGACCTGTGATCCCATTTCGATGATATTTAACAGAACCGGTTCCGTATACGTCCGAAATAACATGCTAAAGTTTTGTCGCAATCTATGCATTTTTACGTACGTTATGATGCATAAAAGCTATGGAATAGATCCCGCTCCTGTGTCCTAACCTTTAACCTCATTACGCCCGTTTTCAATAGGATTCGTGTCCAGGCAGGCCCCTACAACATACTAAAATTTCATCGAAATCGAACCTTTTTTACGTTAGTTATGACGCATAAAAGCAGTGGAATGGATCCCACTCATATGTACTGACCTTTCACCCCATTTCGTTCACTTTAAATGAGGCTCCTTCCCAGGTGATCCCCTACCAGATACTAAAATTTCATCGAAATCGAACGATTGTTACGCGAGTTATCGTGCGGACGGACATACGCACACAACGCGTGACGTAATGAAGCAGATGGGAATTGCGACCATATGCTCGCAAGAGTATGACGTCATAAAACTTTAATAGGATCCAAACACAACGCGTGACGTAATGAGACAGATGGCGTGACAGCGCGCCAACATTCTCAAACGCAAGGTTGTGACGTCATAAGATTTCTAAGCATTGGAAGCATTAATGGAACGACGCCATGACACTAAAAACGTTATAATTCGGGGTGGTTACTTAACCCACTAAACGAATTCTCCTAAAGTCTAGATCAAGCTAAATCGATTTCTAGTACCAGAAAGCTGTAGGTTAACGACTTTCATTAAAATTCTTAGAGCCCTTTTTAAAATAAAATGTACATACGTACATACAAGAATTGCTACTTTAAGGTGGGCCTCAAAGGATTTTGCTTCCTATACTTCCAGTGGAAAAACTTCTGTACACATTTTCTTCACAATTAATGCATTCCCAAGAATGAACATTTGAACATCGATTAAAATAGCTTAATTTCATAACTTGGAATACTTAATATTTTCTAAACCATAACCGTAATAATATTTTCTCAGCCATAACCGTAATTATGCAATTCAACATTTATTTGTCCACTGACGTCATCAAAGTACAGGTCGCGCCATCTTTTTTCTGGTTTCAACATTACCAAAGGAAATGTTATTGTTTTTTAATATAATTATGCTTATGTTTTAGAAAATGTTAAGTATTCCAAGTTATAGCATGAAGTTATTTTAATCGATGTTCAAATTTCCATCCTTGGGAACATACTAATTGTGAAGGAAATGTGTACAAAAGGTTTTCCATTGGAACTATAGGAAGCAAAATTACATGACGTCCACCTTAATAGTGTGGGATAAGGGCGATGGAATGGATCCCGATCCTATGTCCTGACCTTTGACTCCATTTGCCCCATTTTCAATAGGGTTCCTCTCCAGAAGGTCCCCTACCACATACTAAAATTTCATCGAAATCGAACCATTATTACGCACGTTATGACGCATAAGGACAATGGAATGCATCCCGCTCCTATGACACCCTCTTCACCCATTTTCAATAGGGTTCACACTACTCCACTTCACCCATTTTCAATAGGGTTCGTCCCAGGTGGTTCCCTAGCGCATACTAAAATTCCATTGATATCGAACCGTATTTACGCAAGTAATGACGCATAAGGGCAATTGAATGGATCACGCTCTTATGGCGTGACCTTTGACCCCACTTCACCCATTTTCAATAGGGTTCGTCCCCTGGTGGTCCCCTACCACATACTAAAACTTCATCGAAATCGAACCATTTTTACGGGAGTTATCGTGCCGACAGACGGACGAACGGAAAAAGCTCACATACGCTTCTTCAACCTACGGTTGGAAAGCGTAAAAAACGCGTTTCGCAATTTTCCAAGTGCCTTCACGCCATTCAAATATTCGTAGAGCAATATTGCACGCACACCTTCCATCGATATCACCATCGTATCGTCGCCGCGTGCAAAAAATCTTCACCACGACAACGTAAATTTTGTCCTAAGAATCTATTCTTTCTCTCACAGTACTCTGGGATGTTTACGTCACCGTAGGCCCGCAGTATATTTTATTACACGTGCCGCATACGATTTTTTCCGAAAACTTTCTTTACAACCGTATAGAAAGAGATAGGAATCGAAACCGAGGAAACAGTATATAGGAGAACGTCGGTTATACACTGCTGGACAATTGCTAAGGACGGATGACAATAACAACGATAGCAACCATAAAATGGAAGGCAGAAAAATGTGAAAATTAGCATAAGTGCGAGATACAGTAAGACGTTTTGTGCGTATGCAAATTTTGGATTGCCGAACTTGTTCGTGACGTCATAGCGCTGATAAGAGATATAAAGGATTTGACGCGTATTGACCGTTGTTGTTCAAACGCAAAGTTGAAAGGGAAAGAATCAGTTGACGAACTTGCAATTTCCAGTATGTCTTCCCGAAATCACCTAGATGAATTTACGCGTGGCCGTATTATTGGCAAGATTGAAGAAGGGCGAAAAATAACAAATGTTTCCAGAGAGTTCCACGTCAGCCACAGTGTTGTTTCAAGGCTTTGGAAATCATTTCAAACAAATGGAGAGTGTAGCAAACGTCACAGGGGAGGTCGTGTTCGCAGTACGACACCTGCAGAAGATTGGGACATAGTGCTATCAACAAAAAGACACCGGCGCAGCACAGCTAGTGAGGTAGCAAATCAGTTTATGGCTGCTACTGGCAAGCGGATCTCCCGAAAAACTGTCGCCAGACGTTTGCATGAAGGAGGACTATACGCCCGCCGTCCTGTTGTGTACATCCCATTGTCCAGACGTCACCGTACCGCCCGTTTGCAATGGTGCCATCAACTTCGCAATGGGACTGATAACGACTGGTCTGCTGTCCTCTTCTCAGATGAGAGTAGATACAGTCTATCGTCTGATTGTCGACGACAACTGATCTGGCGTGATAGTGGTACTGCATATTGTCCAGCAAACATACAGGAAAGGGACCGATATCCGACATGTAGTGTCATGGTATGGGCTGGCATCATGATCGATGGCCGTACGTCCCTCTATGTGCTTCCAACGGGGACTATGACTGGCCAACGATGCATTAATGATGTTCTGCTACCTCATGATCGCATGTTCCGTGGTGCTGTCGGTGATAGATTCATTTTCATGGACGACAACGCAACATGTCATCGAACAGTCGCTGTCCAGGAGTGTCTTGAGAGCGAAGATATTCAACGCTTCGTATGACCAGCACGTTCTTCAGATCTGAATCCCATTGAAAATGTGTGGGATGCTTTGGGGAGGAGTCTTGCTGGTCACCAATGCCCTCCAATAAACAAGGACACCCTTATCCGTGCACTGACAGAGGAATGGGATAAATTACCCCAACAGCTGCTTGAGAATGTTGTAAAAAGCATGACACGACGTGTGGAATCTTGCATCGCCCTCCATGGTGGCCATATTCCGTATTGACATCTTACGCCGGAACGCCTGCTGACGGTAGTTGTATTTTTTTCACATTTGCGTATTCTGCACAAAATGGCCTCTTTGTCCCTTGAACACGTTCCAAAGCCTTCTGGATTTCAGAGCACAATAAATTGTCTTTCTTGTAATGTCCTGGCATTCTGACATTATTTTATTTCACTTGACATCCAACCACACTTACTTTTTTATGCGCTATATAGCCGTTTATGATCTGTCCTTAGCAATTGTCCAGCAGTGTATTATATGCTTTTCACTTTTATACGGAATTCTGCGCTAGCCCCGATTTTTACTTTAGTTTCTGAAGATTTTTCAGTTCGGTTATACGTAATTCATTTATGTGTTTTTTTGCGATTATACATTAAATTTTGAATTTCCCTTTATCAACTATACACGGTTATATCTTTGATTTTTTTACACGGTGGGTTAGAACTTCTGTAGCCATAATATAGACGATGCAAATAAAATTTAACATTCAGACTTATATTTTTTCTCTGAATTTAGGAAATTTGAAAAAAAACAAAGGTTGTGGTGGGCTAGTCTAAGAGCTGGCTTATGACCATTCGTCCAAAAAGGGTCAGAGTTCGAATTCCGGTGAGGCATGAATATTGTGTTTGCTTTGTGGCACTTGTTCTCTCCCTTCTCTGAACAAGTGACCCCAAATTAGGGACGGCCGAGTGCTTTTAGCCCATTGAGTTGCTCACTGTGGTAGTTAAACATAAAAAAATTAAATATTTTACTCGGCACTAATTCTAAATCATCTAGTGGGCAAACTGCTTTGAAAAGAGCGATTCTTATAAGTAAACAATGGGTAATAAGGGTACTGATTATAAAACATGATCGTATTCGGGTTTGCTTCCTAGTATTTCACAGGTAAGGGCTTTCTTTTTCACTTACATATATTGAAAATATGAAATCGTATAGAGTTTCTTAACCTAGCTTTTATAATGAAGTTAGAATAAAAAAAAATATGTTTCATATGTTTCTCACTGACACGTTTTTCTCGTCTATACGTAAAATGTCGCTGACCACCAAATTTTGAATTGCCCTTAATGTTAAACTCTATGAATTATACGCTCATCGTGTAACTTTCTTTTCATTTATACGTTAAATTGGGGTGTTGTGAAGTCATGAATTAGAAATTTAAACCACGCGGATTCCATTTACCAAACTCACTTCCTGCACTGCCCCTTTGTTGCAAATTTCGTTTTCCATTCTCAAATCTCCCAACCCACTCCGCCTTTTTTTATGCTTGTTTTCTTCATTCATCTGCTTTTTAACTCAGTCTGTGGAATGCGCGCACTGCTTCTGAGCCACCATTTGTCAGCTCAGTTGGCACCTGCAGTAGACCCTGCATTTGCTTGACGTTGCCACCTGCAGAAGACCCCTGATCTTGCTTGACGTTGTCACATCGGATCTGTCCGTTTGACCTTCGTTTGCATTCGCTTTCCAGACGAATCTCCACCGCAAGAAAATATCGCTTCGCGATCTCACTGGACAACGTCTCATATATAATACGTATATAATGGTATGTAGATATCTCAGCTAGTTTATTATCAGCTGTGATTCACTATTGTACTTAAGTACTTGCCACTGTTTGTCCTGGAACTGTCATGGTTATTTATTTGCACCTTAACTTATTTCAGTATTCATTCTATTTACTAGCAGTCGCTTTTTGATGTCCCCAGACTTCCCGAATGTTCTCATTCGGACTCTCGGAGACCCAAAACGTCATGTCAGTCCACAATTTTTCTATCCGACAACTGTAAACTGACAAGACAAAAATCACAAGATATCTGTTTTCTGCGCAACGCGATGCGATTGCCCCTACCGTTAATGAATGAACCCACCGCTTGGCAGGTGTGTAGGCAGCACAGGATGTACTGCATTCACGTAGTACTGCATTCACGTAGACGGCAGTTCGGATAAACAAGAATAAACGACGTGAGTTGGTAGAGTTTGAAAGAAGGAAGACATCTGACATATACCCGAATTTAACTTTCATTTTAGTTACTTTTTCTATGTAAATTTGAGTTTATTCTCCTTAGCGTTTTTTTTTCAAACTTAACGTGAATCATCTCTCTCGCAAGAGTATAGTTGGCAACACCTAGAGGTCGGAACGAATGGCGTGATGTGTCCAATGAAAACTGAACGTTGCATAATATGTTTGAGCAGCAGCAGCCATGTACTCCGAGATGGTGGAAGTTCTTATGTTAATTGTGGAAGAGACGTTGTCCAGTTGAAGTTTTGCGCTATTTGAAGGCTGTGTGCTATATTCTAGGGTTGGTGCTGTTTTCTTAACCAAGTGTTATTATTATCAACTCACGTTCGTTTGATTAAGATAGTATTATAAAAAAAGAGTTAGTTACGTCCATTAGTCGCAATAGGTTATGAGAACCACCGACGCACCAGAGTCCCATTTCTAACGCCGCATTACCGGACTGTACACCTCATCTCGGCGAATGAACATCGGCGCTGGAGCTTACAGACGGGTTTTCTGATCCGCAGAGTTATTTCGCGCAGACGAAAGGGTGCGGATCTAACGTAAACCGCAAGTGTTGGACTTGGCATGTCAACAAGGTAACTGTTTAGGCTACTCAAGACTTGGTTATGGTCTAAGGCGTGTTAGACAAGGAAACTGTTTAGGCTGCTCGGAACTTGGTTATGGTCTGGGGCGTGTTTGACAAGAAACTTGTTTAGGTTACTCAAGACTTGGATATGGTCTGGGGCGTGTTCGACAAGGAAACTGTTTATGATGCTCGAGACTTGGTTATGGTCTGGGGCGAGTTCGACAAGGAAACTGTTTAGGCTGCTCGAGACTTGGTTATGGTCTGGGGCGTGTTTGACAACAAGGAAACTGTTTAGGCAACTCGAGACTTGGTTATGGTCTGGGGCGTGTTTGACAAGAAAACTGTTTAGGTTACTCAAGACTTGGATATGGTCTGGGGCGTGTTCGGAAACTGTTTAGCCTACTCGAGACTTGGTTATGGTCTGGGGCGTGTTCGACAAGGAAACTGTTTAGGCTGCTCGAGACTTGGTTATGGTCTGGGGCGTGTTTGACAACAAGGAAACTGTTTAGGCTACTCGAGACTTGGTTATGGTCTGGGGCGTGTTTGACAAGAAAATTGTTTAGGTTACTCAAGACTTGGATATGGTCTGGGGCGTGTTCGACAAGGAAACTGTTTAGGCTGCTCGAGACTTGGTTATGGTCTGGGGCGTGTTTGACAACAAGGAAACTGTTTAGGCTACTCGAGACTTGGTTATGGTCTGGGGCGTGTTTGACAAGAAACTTGTTTAGGTTACTCAAGACTTGGATATGGTCTGGGGCGTGTTCGACAAGGAAACTGTTTAGGCTGCTCGAGACTTGGTTATGGTCTGGGGCGTGTTAGACAAGGAAACTGTTTAGGCTGCTCGAGACTTGGTTATGGTCTGGGGCGTGTTTGACAACAGGGAAACTGTTTAGGCTACTCGAGACTTGGTTATGGTCTGGGGCGTGTTTGACAAGAAAATTGTTTAGGTTACTCAAGACTTGGATATGGTCTGGGGCGTGTTCGACAAGGAAACTGTTTAGGCTACTCGAGACTTGGTTATGGTCTGAGGCGTGTTCGACTTCACTCGATGGAAACTCTGATATGTCTAGACACATATATGTGAACGGTCTAGGCTAGGTGTCCATTCTTGCAGACCAACTGCATCTTTTCATGGTGATCATTATGATGGACTCTTCCAGAAGGACAATGCACCTCTACACAGAGCCGTAGTGACTAGAACATTGTTAGAAGAGCATTAAGCAGACGTTCCCACCCTGGAATGGCTTCCCGTTTACCGGAAACGAACCCTGTGGAAAGTCCGTTCGAACTTTAGATCTTTCTCTCCGGAATTGCGCAAGCATGGGTGAAGACACCTGTGGAACGCTTTTGTGATTTAGTGGACAAAATGTCTCGCTGTCTCCCTTATTCGGGAGAAAGGTGGGCCGAATAGTTACTAAATACGTATCCCATGGTTTCTGTCCATTCAGCTTATTTTTCTTTTGTTTCGTACCCCTCACTGTCTCTTGCTCTGAAGAAAACGGCACTTGGCATCTTATGAGTCGCTAACTAATTACGTAATGTGGGCTCCCTTTCGTTCACCGTGTTACTGTTTGCTGAAGGCATAGTTAAAATAACTACAGTAAACTGAAATAAACTAAAATAAAGTACTCCCCTAACGTACAGTGCTTAATTAGTCTAGGAAACGCCTTTGAATGGTTACTAATGATTACTAACGTTGCTGATGTGCAATTACGGCCGTCGTGAATTTCCTTTCCTCTGACTGTAAGATGGTGGACAAAGTGACCTATAATAACACTGACTTAAGATGAATAACCCGAGAATAATATATAGACCTCTTATTGTATGTTACAAGTATTTCCCAGTATCAATGTAATACTATCCTAGCTATCGCAGTGACAAGTTACTCAAGCCACTTTCGACTAACATGATCCAAGTACTCAAGATAAGCAGCCATGCAAAGCGTCTGGCATCTGTGCTGTGATAGGCGCGTTCGAATGTTTCTGAGTGACTTCTTTGAGCTTGTACCCTGCATGCTTAATAGGACGCAAACTCATCTAGTGAAATCTCATCGTGCTGAAACATTCTGCTGAAACCTCATCGTAACATCACAATGGGGCCTGGCCTTGTGATTTCGGAAAATCAGCCCAACATTGAATTTACGTGGAATCTAGCGTAGAGAATGGCAGTAGCTAGTTCCACCGGATTGAGGCGGAACAAGCTATTGTCGTTCTTTCTTGGAACATCATGAACTGACTCCTGTTACCATATGTATGCCACCCTAAAACATGATTATGTCGACGTTCCTTTGGTGGCATTCTAGTGCACATCAGGCAGTGCCATTGGACTCTCTTCAAGCGCATATAAGTTGGTTATCAGGCATATAAGGGCTGTTCAGGGACTTCTAATAAATAGTACATCTCGTCAGGACATCTTTCACGCTCATCTATATTGCATTGTTATTCTTTCTCGTAGTTGTGACATATGCGGACCAATGAGAACTGATTATGTGGTGACGACCAGTTCAGAGTCTTCATCTACCGTGTGGTAGGCCCGTTTACTCTATGAGGCATGGATGAAGATATTAGTCCGGTGTAGGTGTTACTGTCTGCGGATTACAGACACAGTGTGTGCAGATATGCTGCAAAGAAGTCCTGGCAAAGTAGTTCTTGTTGGCATTCAGTTGACGCAATTTGTCGAGTTCAGAGAACCTCCTTGACCCTTGGCTACTATGATGCTTCAGCTTATGAAAACTGTTAGAAATTTTTGAGACGTGATCGCCTTCGATGTGATTGCACAGAAAAATAATTAGCGATAGAGCGGCAGAGTGTGCGAAACGTTTATTATGTAGGCTACACGTTGTCAAAACCGGCCGTAGCATATGTGTTATTCATCCTGCGTACATTTTAGTGACGAGATTTGATTTTCGGTTGTGGGCTTTTAATGTCCATGGTGGTCTTGGAGGCAGAACCCGCCCAAGCATGTGTTTTAATAATGTCGTCTAGTCTTCAGCGACGAGATCTGATAAACTTGTCGGAACTAGATATGGGCTTATTGATGCCTGTAGTGGTCGTGGAGACAGAACCCGTTGTAGTACGTGTGTTACCGACATAGAGCAGCCTTCAGTGATGGGAGCATGTTTAGTGCGCAAACCTTACATGTGCTTCTTGTCATATGTTTTTGTATCGGGAAGGGGAGTCGTCTTATAATTTTTATGCTGAATTGCTGTTTTTTGGGGTGCTTTTCTTTAAACTTTTCTGCTGCATGATATTCTGACGAATTATTTCAAAACTTGTCGATCCCTTATTCTTCCTCCCCATAAATATAAAATAGGTTCTTCAAACAGCTTATCGTATCCTAATTTGCTATAACGTTCTAGGGAAACATAAACAAGCTTGTGAGAGTATAATGCAATTTTTTTCAACTCAAAACATACTTTCGTACAAGTGAGCCATTATGATAAGTTATTTCATGATAGCAATGTCAAAATAAAGGAAATAATTAATAATATAAACACCCAGATCGGTCAGTCTCTCTGGAACGTTTGACGTCACAGCAACGTCTGCATTGTTGCGCCATCCTTATCGAACAATTCGTATGTGCTCTCACGATGTCAAAATGATTGCTTGCTATATAATAGCACGCCATCACTTTTAGAGGTCAAGGTGACTGGGTGCTAATTTAGAAACATTGGATTATTAATGACTCGAGTTCTATTTTTCCGATCTACAAAATTCGAATTGAATTTTTAATATCACAGCAAGTTGAGTTTGCACGCAATCACACTGAGATGTCAAGGTGATCGCGTGCTAATTTTAAAAACATTGGATTATCAAGGACTCGAGGTCTATTTATCTGATCTACAAAATTCGAATTAAAATCTTAATATCACGGCAAGTTGCGTTTGTATATTAATTAAATTTAGCTCAATTCGAATATTAATTTGTACGCTTTAATAATTTTTTACCTTTCTAATTCAACTAACTCTCCGAGTGTAGTGCTGATTATATTACACATTTTGCAAAACATCGATCTATCTAAACGCTGTAATCTACAATTGTTAAACAACAAATATTTTACAGACTGTTATTTTTCGCGGGGTCTTTTTAAAAACGGAAATGAATAGCATATAATATTTAGTTCTAATATGAATGAGTTCTTACTATCTTTGCTATATTTTTGTTTTTACTATATTTCCTTACAGAAATCCGGCGTCTATTTGATTTGTTGTCAGTCTGCTTCAATTAAAAATTTCCCTCCTTCACAGGACGGGCAACATGCCCTATATATTAATTTGTATTTAAAGCTTAGAAAAAAACCGTCCTAGGACTTGCTATACGCTAGTATGTTTTAAATGAAGTAAGAAGCGAAAAAATATATTTTACAGTTTAATATCTTATGATGCGCTCATAGTTTACACCTGAGATAGTCATCTACATAAAGCACACTACTTCTCTGATGCGAAATGTGGTTTTTAAAAATTTGGCAAATGCGTGTGTTCTGGAAAGCAACGCCTAAAGAAAATGAGGTTAATTTAATATCATTCTCCACAGTTCTCAACTGCCGGAGATGTTCTTAGTAAACGCCCCTTTCACCCTGAGTATTTTCCGCATAATTCTTTATTCCCTGACTAAGAATGACCTATGAGTTGTTTAATCAGAATGCAGCACAAATTATACAAGTAATGCAAAACGTACTTGTTGGTAGTACTATTTACTTCCACGGTTACGTTTACATTAGTTACAACTTAAGTCAAAATTTGCAATTAGAACCTAGGAGTACCATTGTAAATTAGAAAATATGAGCATGATTGTAAATTAGAAGATATGAGTACTATTATAAATTAGAACATATGAGTATCATTATAAATTAGAACATATGAGTATCATTGTAAAATAGAATATACAAGTATCATTGTATATGGGAATAATTGTATAAATATTTAATATTGTGACCCCCGAAAAGAATTTCTTACGTGCATCGATTCCATTTTCTATGTTTTCTTTCTTCCAGTTCTCCTTTTGAAGGGACAATCGTTGTCTTTACTTTTCATCATGTTGTGATATACGTAATCTACTCTTGATCATCATGTGATATTATTTACTCTTGATCATCATGTGATATAGTCTACTCTCGATCATTGTGTGATATAATTTATTATTGATCAGCATGTGATACAATTTACTCTTAATCATCATGTGATACAATTTACTCTTAATCACCATGTTATATAATTTATTTACTCTTGATCATCGTACGACATAAATTATTCTTAATTACCATGTGATATAATTTACTCTTGATTACCATGTGATATAATCTACTCTTGATCTTCATGTGATAAAATTTGCATTTCATCAACATGCGATATACTAAAGAACTACGTACATGCCCCAGATAGTATTATCGAAAAACCTTCATAGAATATCTAATTTAAAACAGTGTGTAATTTTATACGTACTTGAAATAATTCCGCAGCAACGACAACTGAATTGAAACTGTGCATTACTGAACTATTCCGTTTCTCTCCTCTCTCTCTGTCTGTCTCTCTCTCTCTCTCTAGAGAGAGAGAGAGAGAGAGAGAGTAATACTAATACGACGGAATGGCCAAGAAAGTTTTTGTAATACCATTTGATTTACCCTGGAAAAGGTGCAATAATGCCCAAGTTTAATTTCTAATAGTTCATCTTCAGAAGGAATTATTTCGATTTTGTCAGATTTCGCTTGTGTTGATGTAAGCAATTATTCAGTTCCCATTTTGTAGAAATCTTTTATCACAATTTTTGTAGATACGCTTTACTAGTACCTTACGAATAATAAGTGCATTAATACGATATAACACACTAATGTGTTTTTTAATCCGTTAATAGGCGTAAAATTACGAAAGTTTCGCAAGCTTTCACTGCCAACGGACAGCTTCTTCAGGCTTCTGAATATAAACACTTAACAGAATCAGACAAAGAATAAATGCAATTTTTTTTTTAAATAAAAGTGTGTGATGTTGCATTCCACACACTAGATTGACTGGGAGTTCTCAGGTGCACGTTCTACAGTGGATGGCTGCCTGCAACGATTCATGGTCACGGCTGACCCGTGGGCCATGCTCCCGGCCCTCTTTCGGGGGGGGGGGGGATGTGACATATCTGCCAGCAGGACGCATACGACATAAAGGCACATAGCAATCAAAATGGAAGTCTGCGTAGCTCAGTTGGTAGAGCGACTTGTTCCGGAATAAGCGGACTCGAGTTCGAATCCCGGCGTAGACCAAAAATGACAGAGAAATTTACTTCGTTATAGTTTCTCTTATGGACAACCCACTAATATAACACTTAACAATCTTACCTTTCTCAAAGTCAGTTCTCTCCCGCTCCAACATTTTCACTCAACCTCACAGTGCGATATGATCGCAGTCAGCTGTAGGCTTGTTTTTTTACGGTTTGCAGCTGTACCGCGCATCTTAACAACGCAGCGGATCTGTTCATTTGCTTTTGAAGGGGTGTACACAGCAGCTGAAAATATATATATTTTCAGTGTATACTTTTGCAATATTTCAAGGGTGCATATAGAGACTCGCTTGGAGGTCGATTTTTTGTGGGATGCAGGCAGATCTAATTGAATCTGCATGGTTCGTTTTTTTTATTTTTTTTTTTTTATCTCGTATGTGTTGGGAAAAGAAAGTTTCATGTAGCGCTTTACTAAAAGACACGTGATATGTTTTGATCAAAACTTGTGCAGATTTAATACTTCCTATTGAGCTCTTTGGAGTTTTAACGCCTTATTATATTTAATATATGTCTAAATATTATATCTAATATATCAAATATATCTAATATTATATTTAATATGTCTAAATATTATGTCTAATATATCTAATATTATATTTAATGTCTAAATATTATATTTAATGTCTAAATATTATATCTAATATATCTAATATTATATTTAATATGTCTAAATATCATCGTCTTGTGCTTAACCCAAATCTTCTACTTCGCGATCCGTATTCCACTGTATATCTTAATGTGCAAAACTATATACAAGTGACCAGCACAACTGATCGTAATGCGATTTACTATAAATCTGAAGGTAGGAAACTACAGAACCGATAAGCATGAGTGAGTAGCAATACAATTTAACGTAGCGCAGTGGGCAGTAAAATGCGAACAGTCACAATTACATTTCTCAAATTTTCCATTATTCGACACCGCTGGGATCGAATCCCAGATCTCTCGATAACTAGCCGGGTGCGTTCGTTTTACGCTACGGTGCCAACAATCCACGGCACTATGTGTGTTTATCTGTCAGCATCTGACTTCACAAATCCATAGGGATGGGCTCAACCAACTGAGACGTCTCCATCTGGTGGGGCTTAAGGGCACAAGCTATTTAATTATAGCTAATAAATCCAAAGAGCGAGAGAAATGGTGAAAATGTTCCAAATACGTGGAGACAATGTAAATACACAAAGCCATCGCTCTTTCCACGTTTTTCTTTAACCAACACACAACAGCCGAAAAATTGTTATTCGACACCGCTGGGATCGAATCCTAGATCTCTCGATAACTAGCAGAGTGCGTGCACTGAGCCATTCTCTACGGATTAGTGAAGTCAGATGCTGACAGATAAGCACACATAACGCCGTGGATTGTTGGCATCCCAGCGTAAATCGAACGCACTCGGCTAATTATCGAGAGATCTGGGGTTTGATCCCAGCGGTGTCGAATAACAATATTTCGGCTGCTGTGTGTTATTTAAAGAAAAACGTGGAAAGAGCGATGACTTTGTCTATTTATGTGGGAGTGAGCAGCCGTCCTTTTCAAACTCGGAGATCTCTCTCCTGCTAACCATTTTATCAGCGATTGATCCAAGCGTACTCCCAGTGACGTTTGTATAACTTATTAATCACGTGTCTGCCGCGGGAGCACACTATTGCGCCGACGTGGAGGTGTCCCATCACTTTTGCCCACATAGTGTATGTCTGAATCTCTGAGGTGGTGGATCACTGTAGTCTTGTGCGCAGGCTGTTGATCCGTTGCATACATGTCTAAGTGTCCCCTCTCCGAGTTGTCGAGCGCACTAATAAGTTAGATACTAATGTCTGAGTTCTTCCCCTGTGGGAGAGCTCTCAAGTGTTCAAGCTGTTAAACACTTTTACCTCGTGTTTATATAGATATGCATACATGTCCAAGTGCCCACTCTCCGAGTTGTCGAGCGCACTAATAAGTTAGATACTAATGTCTGAGTTCTTCCCCTGTGGGAGAGCTCTCAAGTGTTCAAGCTGTTAAACACTTTTACCTCGTGTTTATATAGATATGCATACATGTCCAAGTGCCCACTCTCCGAGTTGTCGAGTGCACTAATAAGTTAGATACTAATGTCTGAGTTCTTACCCTGTGGGAGAGCTCTCAAGTGTTCAAGCTGTTAAACACTTTTACCTCGTGTTTATATAGATATGCATACATGTCCAAGTGCCCACTCTCCGAGTTGTCGAGCGCACTAATAAGTTAGATACTAATGTCTGAGTTCTTACCCTGTGGGAGAGCTCTCAAGTGTTCAAGCTGTTAAACACTTTTACCTCGTGTTTATATAGATATGCATACATGTCCAAGTGCCCACTCTCCGAGTTGTCGAGCGCACTAATAAGTTAGATACTAATGTCTGAGTTTTTCCCCTGTGGGAGAGCTCTCAAGTGTTTAAGCTGTTAAACACTTTTACCTCGTGTTTATATAGATATGCATACATGTCCAAGTGCCCACTCTCCGAGTTGTCGAGCGCACTAATAAGTTAGATACTAATGTCTGAGTTTTTCCCCTGTGGGAGAGCTCTCAAGTGTTCAAGCTGTTAAACACTTTTACCTCGTGTTTATATAGATATGCATACATGTCCAAGTGCCCACTCTCCGAGTTGTCGAGCGCACTAATAAGTAAAGATACTAATGTCTGAGTTCTTACCCTGTGGGAGAGCTCTCAAGTGTTCAAGCTGTTAAACACTTTTACCTCGTGTTTATATAGATATGCATACATGTCCAAGTGCCCACTCTCCGAGTTGTCGAGTGCACTAATAAGTTAGATACTAATGTCTGAGTTCTTACCCTGTGGGAGAGCTCTCAAGTGTTCAAGCTGTTAAACACTTTTACCTCGTGTTTATATAGATATGCATACATGTCCAAGTGCCCACTCTCCGAGTTGTCGAGCGCACTAATAAGTTAGATACTAATGTCTGAGTTTTTCCCCTGTGGGAGAGCTCTCAAGTGTTTAAGCTGTTAAACACTTTTACCTCGTGTTTATATAGATATGCATACATGTCCAAGTGCCCACTCTCCGAGTTGTCGAGCGCACTAATAAGTTAGATACTAATGTCTGAGTTCTTACCCTGTGGGAGAGCTCTCAAGTGTTCAAGCTGTTAAACACTTTTACCTCGTGTTTATATAGATATGCATACATGTCCAAGTGCCCACTCTCCGAGTTGTCGAGCGCACTAATAAGTTAGATACTAATGTCTGAGTTCTTACCCTGTGGGAGAGCTCTCAAGTGTTCAAGCTGTTAAACACTTTTACCTCGTGTTTATATAGATATGCATACATGTCCAAGTGCCCACTCTCCGAGTTGTCGAGCGCACTAATAAGTTAGATACTAATGTCTGAGTTCTTACCCTGTGGGACAGCTCTCAAGTGTTCAAGCTGTTAAACACTTTTACCTCGTGTTTATATAGATATGCATACATGTCCAAGTGCCCACTCTCCGAGTTGTCGAGCCCACTGATAAGTTAGATACTAATGTCTGAGTTCTTCCCCTGTGGGAGAGCTCTCAAGTGTTCAAGCTGTTAAACACTTTTACCTCGTGTTTATATAGATATGCATACATGTCCAAGTGCCCACTCTCCGAGTTGTCGAGCGCACTAATAAGTTAGATACTAATGTCTGAGTTTTTCCCCTGTGGGAGAGCTCTCAATTGTTCAAGCTGTTAAACACTTTTACCTCGTGTTTATATAGATATGCATACATGTCCAAGTGCCCACTCTCCGAGTTGTCGAGCGCACTAATAAGTTAGATACTAATGTCTGAGTTCTTCCCCTGTGGGAGAGCTCTCAAGTGTTCAAGCTGTTAAACACTTTTACCTCGTGTTTATATAGATATGCATACATGTCCAAGTGCCCACTCTCCGAGTTGTCGAGCGCACTAATAAGTTAGATACTAATGTCTGAGTTTTTCCCCTGTGGGAGAGCTCTCAAGTGTTCAAGCTGTTAAACACTTTTACCTCGTGTTTATATAGATATGCATACATGTCCAAGTGCCCACTCTCCGAGTTGTCGAGCGCACTAATAAGTTAGATACTAATGTCTGAGTTCTTCCCCTGTGGGAGAGCTCTCAAGTGTTCAAGCTGTTAAACACTTTTACCTCGTGTTTATATAGATATGCATACATGTCCAAGTGCCCACTCTCCGAGTTGTCGAGCGCACTAATAAGTTAGATACTAATGTCTGAGTTCTTCCCCTGTGGGAGAGCTCTCAAGTGTTCAAGCTGTTAAACACTTTTACCTCGTGTTTATATAGATATGCATACATGTCCAAGTGCCCACTCTCCGAGTTGTCGAGTGCACTAATAAGTTAGATACTAATGTCTGAGTTCTTACCCTGTGGGAGAGCTCTCAAGTGTTCAAGCTGTTAAACACTTTTACCTCGTGTTTATATAGATATGCATACATGTCCAAGTGCCCACTCTCCGAGTTGTCGAGTGCACTAATAAGTTAGATACTAATGTCTGAGTTCTTCCCCTGTGGGAGAGCTCTCAAGTGTTCAAGCTGTTAAACACTTTTACCTCGTGTTTATATAGATATGCATACATGTCCAAGTGCCCACTCTCCGAGTTGTCGAGCCCACTGATAAGTTAGATACTAATGTCTGAGTTTTTCCCCTGTAGGAGAGCTCTCAAGTGTTCAAGCTGTTAAACACTTTTACCTCGTGTTTATATAGATATGCATACATGTCCAAGTGCCCACTCTCCGAGTTGTCGAGCGCACTTATAAGTTAGATACTAATGTCTGAGTTTTTCCCCTGTGGGAGAGCTCTCAAGTGTTTAAGCTGTTAAACACTTGTACCTCGTGTTTTTGGGTTCAAATGCTGAATAATACTGGACGGCCTGTTTGGTCACCTTAGCTGCGTTATCCTTGGCTTGTAAATCTCCTAGAGCTCGTATCATACGCTGATTACAGTGGGCTCGTGTTGAGGTTTGTAGAAGTTGACTACAAGGATATTATCTGACGCTAATATACCACAGTCTCACACAGTCCACTGTAATCACATAAACAATTGCATCTAAATATCTGATGAACGTGTTTGTAAATCCAGTCTCAGCTAGAAAAGTTGTGAGGCTTTAGTGGCCTAGCAGTTAGCGGACAAGAATTTGGACCAAGGTGCACTCCGTTCGAGCCCCGCTGCAACCAAACACTTATCGTGACTTAGATGCTATGTTGAAACGTTAGCCCAAGTCCATATTTCATTTCGCTGGTGAGGAGGGTCAACCCGTGTCATGTAGCCCGTTGTGCAACAAAACTAACGAAACATTGGGGGTTAACAATCAATATACTAGAAAGATACGATACAGCAAAAGTCGCAAAGCGGTGATAAATGGCTTGTTTTAAAATTTAGTTTCGTGCTGAAAGGCCAATACACGAACTGGATACTGAAAGTGTATACTGTTGTGTCATTTTGTCCCTTTTGAACTCACGATGCGATTTTTTATGTAGTTATGCAAAATTTTGCGGATTAATTAACACATATTTTGAAGACGTGAATCCGTTTTCTGGTGTAAATATGACATGGATGATTAGTCAGATAATATCCGAAAACCTGAAAATTTCGTCGTCCTGGAGTGGGAATCGAATCCGCGTCTCCCGAATGGGACCCGAGTATCCGGGAGATGCGGCTTCGATTCCCACTCCAGGACGACGAAATTTTCAAGTTTTCGGATATTATCTGACTAACCATCCATGTCATATTTACACCAAAAAAAAAAAACAAAAAAAAAACGGATTCTCGTCTTCAAAATTTGCATTGTATGGTATGATCCCGTATTTCATTCATAATTAACACATATTTGATGCAATATATACAACTTTATCAAGGTTTTTAACGTAAAATCGAGAATGAGACGACTGGGGAAGTATTTTGTTCTCGTTTTAAATATCAAGTGCAAAGCGACATAGGAAATATACTAACAATAAAGCCTTGCAGATTGGAAGGAAGTAGCATAGATTTTCTGAGGTGAAAGTGCCTGTCAAACCTTTTCAGTGACGAACTTTGTTTACATGAGTTCCTTCTGTTATCAAAAACTAGGTGTATCTCTAAGATGAACACAGCGTGTAGGTTTGTAACGATTTCCAACCGGTCGTGACCCCTTTAACTTACAGACACAAAAACACATTCGTTCTTTTGAGGTCAGGGTCTTGAACGTATCATAGAATTTTTCCACCATCTGTTCTGAGAGGATAGCTGAACTAGTTCAAGTTGTCATCAAGCACGGAATATGTAAAATCAGTTTTTAGATGTGGCGCTATTTTAGGATTTCCTCATGTTTCTGGAGTGCAAACGTTTCAGCAAGATGAGTGAAACGTCGGTTTTCTGGAGAAACTGTTGGGTGAAAATAGGGGCTGCAGTTGTCAAAACAACAAACACTTCTCAGTCACAGCTTATGACAACGAAGCGCGCGATGCTGGAGAAAAGAAATATTTGAAGCATACATGTCGACAGATGAAAATATGGAATCACGTGGCGCATTCGGTGGTTTTTGAAACGGAATTTGGAAACCACGCCTGACTCGCTTCGCTATGTGTTTAGCTTTAAGAGGTTTCAGATTTGTTAAAGGCACCTGGGAGGCTTAGCCTGTGACCTATGTGTTGAAAAAGAAATTTCCATTAAAACACAAACACAGCTTCTTTTTAATTCCCTTTTGAACTAAGGTAAAACTAAGTAGAGGAAAAGATATATTCCTTGCTCATACTAGATAGATCTGCCGAACCGCACGAAAACTTCATATATGTTACACATTGCCGCTTTTATACTCCATTGTAATGTGTGAACTATATATTTGTACCTCATAATTTGCGGACTGGTTTACTAAGACACAAATCATCAGATAAAACAGGATGGTATAATTTTTAGAATTAAGAAAAGCAACTCTAAAAGTTACACTCAGAAAACGAAGGATACTTTATGGCATATTATCATAATTAACAAACATTATCAATCCACTGCTGGATGAAGGTCGGAATATTTATTAATTAATAAATCACTTCTTACTCAAACATTGGTTGTCGAATTATCGGTCAGTTGCTCTTGTAGCGCTGGAGCTTCTTAGATTTAAACCTCGGACAGCTAGCACACAAAATCCTAAATCATACTCTGAGCTAAATAAAGCGACCTAAAGTCCAGAAAAGAGTCTTTTTAACTTACAAGATCAATCTTTTATTGGTTTCCAGATACTTCAGTTCAACAATGCATCGCTGATAATCATCACCAGCATAATAAATAATTAGCAGCTCTACTCTTTTGTCTTGATGCTGGAAGGATCTTCAAACAAATACAACTTCTCCACTCGATCCGCATATTATATACACTGAAGTGTCAAAAGTCATGGGATAGCAGTATGAATCTTTCTTTACTGGCGCTGCTGTCGCATAAAGTCTTCGACGCACGCCACGATTTTTATCAGCTGCGTGCGGTGTAATATCATGAGTCAGGTTGAACAACCGCCAGCAGGATTATGGCAAGCCGACATGAATTACCGGAGTGTGAACGAGAGCTGGTAGTGGGAGCCAGACGGATGGGACATTCTATTTCCGAAGTTGTGCAAATGTTCAACATTCCTCGATCCACGGTGTCACGTGCTTACCGAGAATACTTCATGGAAGGCACTACCACCCACCGTGGACGGTGCAGTAGCCGGCTTCAGGTGCTGAATGACCGTGACCACTGGTGCCTGACGAGGATTGTCCATGCTAACAGACAAGTGACATTGGCTCAAATAACATCCACATTCAATGCAGGAGGTACCGCAGATATATCAACCAGGTCAGTCTAACAGACAAGCGACACTGGCTCAAATAACATCCACATTCAATGCAGGAGGTACCACAGACATATCCATCAGGTCAGTTTAACAGACAAGTGACACTGGTTCAAACAACATCCACATTCAATGCAGGAGGTACCAGAGATATAACCATCAGGCCAGTCAAACTGACAAGCGACACTGGCTCAAACAACATCCACATTCAATGCAGGAGGTACCGCAGATATATCAACCAGGCCAGTCTAACAGACAAGCGACACTGGCTCAAATAACATCCACATTCAATGCAGGAGGTACCACAGACATATCCATCAGGTCAGTTTAACAGACAAGTGACACTGGTTCAAACAACATCCACATTCAATGCAGGAGGTACCAGAGATATATCCATCAGGCCAGTCTAACAGACAAGCGACACTGGCTCAAACAACATCCACATTCAATGCAGGAGGTACCGCAGATATAACCATCAGGCCAGTCTAACTGACAAGCGACACTGGCTCAAACAACATCCACATTCAATGCAGGAGGTACCGCAGATATATCAACCAGGTCAGTCTAACAGACAAGCGACACTGGCTCAAATAACATCCACATTCAATGCAGGAGGTACCACAGACATATCCATCAGGTCAGTTTAACAGACAAGTGACACTGGTTCAAACAACATCCACATTCAATGCAGGAGGTACCAGAGATATATCCATCAGGCCAGTCTAACTGACAAGCGACACTGGCTCAAACAACATCCACATTCAATGCAGGAGGTACCGCAGATATATCAACCAGGTCAGTCTAACAGACAAGCGACACTGGCTCAAATAACATCCACATTCAATGCAGGAGGTACCACAGACATATCCATCAGGTCAGTTTAACAGACAAGTGACACTGGTTCAAACAACATCCACATTCAATGCAGGAGGTACCAGAGATATATCCATCAGTCCAGTCTAACAGACAAGCGACACTGGCTCAAACAACATCCACATTCAATGCAGGAGGTACCGCAGATATATCAACCAGGTCAGTCTAACAGACAAGCGACACTGGCTCAAATAACATCCACATTCAATGCAGGAGGTACCACAGACATATCCATCAGGTCAGTTTAACAGACAAGTGACACTGGTTCAAACAACATCCACATTCAATGCAGGAGGTACCAGAGATATATCCATCAGGCCAGTCTAACAGACAAGCGACACTGGCTCAAACAACATCCACATTCAATGCAGGAGGTACCAGAGATATATCCATCAGGCCAGTCTAACAGACAAGCAACACTGCCTCAAATAACATCCACA
This sequence comes from Macrothele yani, assembly GCA_039090855.1. NCBI lineage: Eukaryota > Metazoa > Arthropoda > Arachnida > Araneae > Macrothelidae > Macrothele > Macrothele yani. The sequence goes on along the minus strand of CM077013.1, from coordinate 16,332,950 downwards.
TTCAATGCAGGAGGTACCAGAGATATATCCATCAGGCCAGTCTAACTGACAAGCGACACTGGCTCAAACAACATCCACATTCAATGCAGGAGGTACCGCAGATATATCAACCAGGTCAGTCTAACAGACAAGCGACACTGGCTCAAATAACATCCACATTCAATGCAGGAGGTACCACAGACATATCCATCAGGTCAGTTTAACAGACAAGTGACACTGGTTCAAACAACATCCACATTCAATGCAGGAGGTACCAGAGATATATCCATCAGGCCAGTCTAACAGACAAGCGACACTGGCTCAAACAACATCCACATTCAATGCAGGAGGTACCAGAGATATATCCATCAGGCCAGTCTAACAGACAAGCAACACTGCCTCAAATAACATCCACATTCAATGCAGGAGGTACCAGAGACATAACCATCAGGTCAGTGCAGCGTAATTTAGCGTCCACGGGGTATGGAAGTAGAAAATCCACCAGAGTACCTTTGTAACACCAGGACATAAGACACAACGCCTCATGTGGGTTCGTGAGCATTGTAATTGTACCCTGGAAGACTGACAACATTTGGCGTGGTCCAATGAGTCACGCTACCAATTGTTACGAGCTGATGGTATGGTTCGGGTGTTGTGCAGAACCAATGATTTCATGGACCCAAGCTGTCAACAAGGCATTGTGCAAGGTGGTGGTGGTGGTTCCATACATCTGTGGGGTGTCTTTACGTAGCACGGTTTGGGTCCTCTGGTCCTCTTAAACACGTCAAAAACCGGTACTCGTTTAGCTGCTGTGCTTGATGACCGTTTGCAGCCCTTCATGGACTTCATGTACCCCAACAACGATGGAATTTTCCAGCGGACAATGCACCATATCATCGGGCACAAGTTGTCCAGAATTGGTACCAGGAACGTTATGGACAGTTTCCATGGATGGTGTCGCCACCACTTTCGCCCTACATGAACCCAATAGAGCACTTATGGGTCGTGGTGGAAATGTCCGTTTGCACCCAAGATCCTCCACCTGCAAATACCAGGGAAATGTGGGCGGTTATTCAGACGGCATGACGGAAGAACTCTCCAGAAGTCTTTCCGCCACTTGGGAGATCGATGCCACATCGAGTTGCGACACTTCGCCGGGGTCGAGGAAGTTCTACACGATACTAGATACTTATCCCATGAATTTGGGCACTTCAGTATATATCGTTCTTATCTTGTCCCACACACACACACACACACACACGCACGGCGTCATTTACCCTGACTTCAAGACTGCTGATACAAAATATTCATTGAGTGTGAAATATATAACACTAAGGTTGAAACTCTTAAAGAAAACAAACTCAAAAGTTACACAGAGAAAGAAACTACAAATGAAAGTCAAATTTGAGTATAAGTCATGAGGTCTCATAAAGTCTCTTCTACAACTTTCTGTATTGAGCCAGCCTTCCCCATTTGAATTCCATCCCCACACGTTCCTCTCGGTCTTCCTCTGGGTCTTATGCTATCCCTTGCAATCCAGCCTAGTATTTCATTTCTCCAACGGTGCTCAGTTCTTCTAGCAATATATCTACACCACTGCGATTTCAGGATTTTTTAGTTTGATAATGATCCAATGAACTCTTGTAATTTTCCTAAACATGAGTTCCACTTCCTATTTCTTCTGGCCATACCAAAAAAAAAAAAAAAACTTATACAAAAGAAACAATTTCGACTTAGGATGCTTTAATTTGATTTTGATGTTGGCTTTATTGGGCATCAAGACAGAACCATTTTTTGATTTTCAGAACAAACTTCATAGCAGTAGCTTTCAAAACAATAACAATAACTTAGATTTCAATCAAAGAACGCTTATTTCAACCGCTATTTTATTCTTTATATTGGTTATATTTTATTTTTGTATCATTTGTATTGTGTACTTTATTATATTTTGTTGTTTTGAACGTAAACATTTTCTCGCGTAACTCGATTACAAACTGCATCTCAAAATTTCAAATTTAGCAAATTTTGAATTTCAATTGTCGAAAGCTGATATTTAGAATTTTATAAAAGTTCTTCAGTAGACTTCTTTAAATATAATGCATAATGGATTTTAATTTTCTTTCATCCTACTCTTACGACGTATAATAATATGACTGAACTATATTATTTTAAGTAGAAAATAGTAACACTATACTAGTGATCCGATTTATTGGCGTAGGAAATAAACACATAAGCGTTTCCAAGCTTTCGCACATCAACCAGATGGCTTTTTCAGGGAAGTTAGACAGAAACTGCAAACTGAAAAATAGAACGCTTAGCAATTTGAACGCGGGAACTTGACAATAAATAGATGCGACGTTTTATTCATTTAAAGATACGAGGCATCACGTTGGTTGCACGCGGGATCCTGGTAGAGAAAAGGCGTTACTTTAAGAATTGGTTCCAGATTCGTGGCAACTCGAGTGAGACACAATCATTGAAAGTATCGCTGTTGGTAATGATGTACAAGGTTTCCCGAATGGCTGTACATTTAGGGGTAGAGTAGCTAGCTAATTTCTTGATATCATCCCACATAGGAGTAGAGGACTTGAATTTGACTTCTCTGGATAGGGCCGTGGCTACTTTACCGTATTTGGTGTTCCTGTTATGTTCGTTGACTCTGATTCCAAACGAACACTTGGTCATTCCAATGTAATACGGTTTAGATCCGTTCGGATACTGTAGGGGGATTGCTTAAACGCCTGCTTCGCAGGAAAGAGGTGGTTTTTCACTATTTCTCTTTAGCATAGTATATAAAGATGCAGGAGACCTTATGCCGACGCCGAAGCTCATCTTCTTGAGGGCGTTTTTGAGTTTGTAAGACACACTTGGTATGTAAGGAATTGAGCCTAAATAACGTAGCTGCGGCACAAGAAGATTGGAATGTTTGACCCTGGCTTTTTGAATGAAGCTGCGCATCTGATTCAGTGAATATCCTACATCAGTGGCTAACTTGATGACGCTTTCAATTTCGTGTTGTCTAGAATAGGTATCGGAAGAAACGGCGAAAGCTCTTCGAATTCGAGAACGGAAGATACCCGTTTTGTATTCTGCGGGATAGAAAGAGCTGCGGAGCATCAGGTTGTTTATTTCCTACGCCAATACATCGGATCACTAGTATAGTGTTACTATTTTCTACTTAATTGGTGTACTGTTCTTCGTTATAAATTTATATTATTTTAAGTGAGCGTTTCAGGAGAAAAACTCTATGTGCATTACGTTTACATATCGACAAAGAAAATTAAAATAACAAATAATAATCAGGTATTTATTTCATTCAGTAATTCTTACATTAATAAATCAAACTCGAACATTTTCTCGCGCAACATATAGCTTTGAAAAAAATAGATAAGAATGTACACTATAGTATGTACTGTTTCGCAGTAAAATTCAATTCCCTTTTTTTTAGTATACCCTGAAGAGCAATTGAATTAGAGACAGCTGGCGTTATGCAAATGTGGCGCGGTGGGTGGCCTGTAAACGGAAACGACGTGACGCATGCAGCGATCCGACAATATAAGGAGTGATGCGACGGGAATCAGTAAGAGTCGACGCAGTATGGGTAAGACAAAGGATCTAAGCGCATTTGATCGTGGGAAAATTATCGGGGCCCAACGAATGGGTCACTCCATCTTGGAAGTCGTGCAGAAACTGGGATTTTCACGAGCCACTGTGTTACGGGTGCACCGTGAGTACATCGAATCCGGTAAAACCATCCCTGCAAGGGCCAACTGCCGTGGACAACAGCGTGTGGATGAGCGGGGTCATCGTCGGCTAGCTCGCATTGTAACAGCGGATAGACGGGCCACAGTGCAAGAAATCACTAGTCAATTTAACGCTGGTGCACAAAAACGTGTTAGGAGCCACACCATCAAGAACCATCTCCTCGCTATAAGGGACAGAAGCCATAGTCCCACGAGGGTACCGCTGCTGCCCGCGCATCACAGTGTGCAAAGATTAGCACGGGCGTGGGAACATCGCCACTGGACCCTAGACATATGGAAAAATGTTGCCTGGACTGATGAGTCGAGATTCACGTTGGTACATGCGGATGACAGGATACGAGTACAGCGCAAACCACATGAAGCGACGAATCCTTCTTGCCAGCAGGGTACTCTTCAAGCTGGTGGGGGTGGCATTCTCGTCTGGGGATTGTTTACGGGGACTGAAACGGGACCCCTGGTGCGTGTGACATCGTCCCTCACAGGTCAACGTTACCGGCATATCCTGGACGACCATTTCCTCCCGTTTGTGCGTCTTCAACATCCCACTGGGGACCTCATCCTGTAACAAGACATTGCACCATGCCATCGCTCCCAAATTGTATCCGAATGGTTGGATGAACACTACGCCGACGTGACCTCGCTTCCTTGGCCAGCTAGGTCACCTGACCTCAATCCCATCGAGCACATCTGAGATGCCATCGAGAGAGATGTTCGAGGCTCTGACCCCCTGAATCAAATCTTCGTGAACTGTGGGAGCTTGTTGAGGGGTGTGGATCCGTATGGCTTCCCAACGCTTCCGGTGTCTTGTCGATTCCATGCCGAGACGAATCGCCGCCGTCATCAGGGCGAAAGGTGGTGCTACGTGTTACTTGACAGGTATATCTAATTCAATTGCTCTTCAGTGTATATATATATTTAATAAAATTGATGCATGCTGAATTAGTTATGATACAATGTACAAACGTAGAATTCGCACAGAATCGCTAAAGCAGCAATCCGGAATGAATGGCATCATACCATCGATAAAAACATACCACAATTTAAAAAAAAACAAAAAAAAAACCCTAATACAAAAAAAAAATGTTAATACAAAGAGACTCAAAAAAGCTGTATAACCAAAAACATACTTCTGAAGTCGATCTCATCAGGGGAACACCGCCTCGTGGATCCATGACCTTTCGAAACTCAGCAAAAGCCGGAATAACCCAAGACCCGCTGATGTGCTCCCTGGGTCATGGGAGACATCAAATAAAGACCAATCTATTAAATCACTAAAAATACAGACCTGGAATCAGCAAGTAGCTGCTTGAATAATCTTGTAATGAACCTAATTGGTAGTTCATTCTTTCAGGGTCTTCTCCAAAAATTCCTCAGTTCAACGGTCAATATGTTTGAACTATTGCAAATATCCATAATCATAATAATTATTGCAAATATCCATAATATTAACTACAGTTTTTAATAAAAGGAACACGTACTCTTTTGCCATAAATTTTCACATTAACTGGAATTCAAATATTTCTTCCTCAATATATCGAAACATTATAATTTTATAGTTCCACAGGATTACGGATATTTGCAATAATTTAAATATGTTGACCGTTGAATTGAGGAATTTTTGGAGAAGACTCTGCAAGAATGAACTACCAATTAGGTTCATTACAAGATTATTCAAGCAGCTACTTGCTGATTCCATGACCAAGAATTTCTTCGAAACTCATCAACGATTACACTTTTCAGACATTATTAATATAAGCCCTACAAATTTAATAACTTAGGTTGCTAAAGGCCATTTGGTGGGCTGCTTGTGGATCATTATTTACTAATCTACTTTATAGGTTTCTTATACGCAGCTTACACCTATTTCCATACTGTTACGTATTTCCACTCACCATATGGACCATGTGATAGGGTTTTTTACTTTCTGTCAAATGGTCTTTGCATTTAATAAGTCTGTATTCCTAGTGATTTAATAGATTGGTCTTTCTCTGCTGTCTTCCATGACCTCGGGAGCTCGTCAGCGGGTCTTGGGTTATTCCGGCTTTGCTGAGTTGAGTTTCGAAAGGCCATGATCCACGAGGTGGTGTTCCCCTGATGAGATCGGCTTGAGAGGTTTGTTTTTCGTTATAATGCTTTTTTGAGTCTCTTTGTATTAACATTTTTTTTTATTTTGCATCAAGGTTCTTGGTTTGTTTGTTTTTTTGAAATTGTGTTATGTTTATATATATTGTTTTTCGTTAGGTGCTTCTTGTTGGTTCTTTACTTCGAAAAATATTTTTCCGCAACATAACGAATGCTTCCTTTTTTTTCTGTGGTTATTTTTGTTAGTTTCGAAGCAAATGAGAGCAATTTCTGTTCTCAGAGTGTGCATACTTTTGAGACTTTAAATTCATTATGTTTCTTCGCAGAGTTGATCTGATATTAAGTAATTAATCTGAAACATTTCGAAGGGTGAGGCTGTTTTTTTTAAAGCGGAGCAGCACTCTATTTATTCATTAGTTGCCCTTAGCCCTGCCAGTCTGATATATGCCTTCCTCCTCCCTCATTTCCTTTGAAAAACAAAGCCGAGCTTATACGCCAAGAAAAATCGATAAAAGGCAATAGTTCGTCTGCTTTTGAACTACAAATAAGTCTTCAACCTCCAAACAGCTTGCAAACTAGCACTTCCCTTAGCAGAACACATCTGATAAAAAAAAGGAGCAGGAAAAGAAGGGTACATAGTGCTCGAAAATGCAATAAATTATATTAGAGATGCATTTTTCGAAATCTTACAGCTTTTTTCTTCCTTTAGACAGCCAACACAGGTCCATAAGCCGAATCATGTACACTAGTGCTCAAAATTAAAGGATAATTTGTAAATTCGTACATGGCTCAGAGAATGTATAATGAAATTCGATAAATACCTTTATTATTACCCACTTATGCAGTTCAAGCAGGAAAACATCATAATCTTATAATTTCATGAGTTAATATCATAATCTTGTAATATACATAAAAGAGCATTCTATGTAACAATATTTAGTTGTTTGCTTCAGACATGTGGTATTTTAATACGGAGTATAATTAACCCTGGCAAACATTGAACTCGATTAATGACTCCTCATAGTGTTCATGAGAGTATGTACGAGGTGTTGAAGGATTTATAACCACTCCTTTCAACAAGAGCTGTTCTGACTTCTTGAAGTGTTGAGGCAGGGGGCTGCCAAACTCCAATGCGTCTCCATAGAGCATCTCATACATGCTCAATACAATGAGTTCAGAGACTCTGGGTGGCTACTCCATTCGGCGAAAATCTCTTATTTGGGAATCAGCCCGATGAGTTCGGGCTTTATCGTGCATAAGAATAAAATATTGACTGATAATTTCCCTGAATGGCCTGATATATGAGTTCAGAATTTCGTCTATGTAATTCAGGACAGTAACAGAGCGACTCTGAAAGATCTGCAAGTCCGTGCGCCCGTTCGCCAGGATTTCTGTCCAGATGAATCAATCATGTGTGATTCATGCTTTACCACTAAAATCCTCTGCCATTTTTACTGACGTCAGAAATACAACCCGTTTCTTTTTTTGATCTACCTGATTATCACTTCAACGTACTTGAAAATCTGTCTCCCACCCCATTTCATCAGCTACGGACAACGAATACTACTGGCTTTTTCTTCACAATCGTCTTCTTTCCCATTACCGACTTCACCAGTTTCAAGTTCTTTCGTATGGAATATGTTCATTCTGCAATACATCCGGCTCCGTTCTTCATATCTGCTCACAGTGTTCTCTTCTTACTTCACCCTTAAGATTCGTGTTTCGTATCACCTCATCTATCTGCGCTACTGTTCTTCTCTTCGTGACTATATGTTCACACCATTTCGTATCACCTCATCTATCTGCGCTACTGTTCTTCTCTTCGTGACTATATGTTCACACCATTTCGTATCACCTCATCTATCTGCGCTACTGTTCTTCTCTTCGTGACTATATGTTCACACCATTTCGTATCACCTCATCTATCTGCGCCACTGTTTTCTTCGTGACTATATGTTCACACCATTTCGTATCACCTCATCTATCTGCGCTACTGTTCTTCTCTTCGTGACTATATGTTCACACCATTTCGTATCACCTCATCTATCTGCGCTACTGTTCTTCTCTTCGTGACTATATGTTCACACCATTTCGTATCACCTCATCTATCTGCGCTACTGTTCTTCTCTTCGTGACTATATGTTCACACCATTTCGTATCACCTCATCTATCTGCGCCACTGTTTTCTTCGTGACTATATGTTCACACCATTTCGTATCACCTCATCTATCTGCGCTACTGTTCTTCTCTTCGTGACTATATGTTCACACCATTTCGTATCACCTCATCTATCTGCGCCACTGCTCATTCTCTTCGTGACTATATGTTCACACCATTTCGTATCACCTCATCTATCTGCCCTACTGTTCTTCTCTTCGTGACTATATGTTCACACCATTTCGTATCACCTCATCTATCTGCGCTACTGTTCATTCTCTTCGTGTCTATATGTTCACACCAGCTCATGACACTTTAACTACCTGCCATAGTACACTTTGTGCTTTCATCTTTATCCTCGTCAAATTAGCAATTTATAGACCCTTCATTGATCATGTCTCAGATGCTACTCCTCTACCTTTCCATACTGCTCGTCATCTACTGTTTCTTTGGTTCCCCTTCAGACTTATCTCCCAACTTTAACTCGAACCCACAGCTGCTCGTCAAACTGGTCAACCCCCGAAATATCATGCAACCTGGAAGACAAGCACAGGATGGTTGGTTATCTGTGCATCATAACCATGTTCTTCTCCGAATAAATTAATTTCATGTTTTGAGCTCTTCTCTGTATTCTCCTTTGTCACACTAAGCATTCTTTTGTGATACAACAAGGACACTCTGTGACGTATATTCTAAATTAACTTTCCTTTTTAGTTTCTTTCCCTATGTAAATCTTGAGTTTATTCTGTTATTCTTCACTCTCAATGTGATATCTTTCTCTCAAACGAATACATTTGGCAACACAATTGAGGTTGAATGAAGGTGACGTATGCCTGAGTTTTGATAAGAACAAGAGATAAAAACGACGACTAATCTAATGCTTGAGAGCGTTGGATTGTAAACTGATTATTGAAAGGAGCGTTGTGAAAAGAGCTTTGTGTGGTTTGTGGAGAGTTTAGTGCAATATGCTATGCTACGATGTGTTTGCTACATCCTGAATAAAGCATCTTTTTCCGTAAGTGTGACTTCTGTTGTTTACATGTTTCGTCTGGCCGTTAAGGTTTCTTTCATTTAGGAACTATTTCTTAGTATGTTGATGTTTTAAGTTAACGTAGAAGTAACACAAGACTTCTACGCCATAACTCAAGAACTTTTTCGTGAAAATACTGAATATAACTTTTTGAATGACATCTCATACCCTCGATACTCAAACTGGCATTGACGCTCCTGAGAACTCCGTTCATTAACTTCTATGTCGCTCATCACCTGTTTTTATGTTGTTTTATTGGTTTATTTTATTTTATTTATTTGCTCTTTCATAAAATTTCCTTGTACATACTTTTCGCTTGCTTATTAAATGCTTTGAAAACAGATCATAAAGCCATCGCCACCAGAATATTCCCTTTTTTGGATGTCAGAGGGACCTTTGTGTCTTCCTGGTTCTCTCCAGATGCGAATACGTCGTGAATCAGTACTTAAGCTGAATCGGGATTCATCTGTGAAGAGAAACTTGTCCTACTGGTCTGGACTCAAAGTGAGATGCTGGCGACTCCATGTTAAACGAGCTTGACGGGCGTCGGAAATTAGAGGGACACAAATATTTGGTCTCCTTACAAAAAGGCATTATTTACGAAGTCTTCTACAAAGAGCATTCCATGAAACCCTCGTTCCTGTAGCTGCAGCAAGCTCCAAAGAGAGTTGCCTGATGAACTTCTCCCTGTTCCATCTCGTAACCAGACTCATGTGGCGATTGTTTGTAGCAGTTCTGTCTCTGGCACGGCCTGATTCTGATCGACACAAACATCTCCTGCCAGTCGAAACTGTCTCCAGAGTCTTGACAGGATATTTTGTGGAGCATTTAATGCTCTGAAAACTTCGATCTCGGACTGACCTGCTTCCATTTTACCGATAGCTCTCACCGCTGAAAACCATTCGTACGATGTCTTTGTGACATAATAAGCTCGACATACCACTGAAGTAAAAGTAGGAGTTGCTTAGAATCATCCGTACGATGCATTCGTGACATAATTAGCTCGACTTATCATTGAAGTGAAAGCAGGAGTTGCCTAGAATCATCCGTACTATGTCTTCGTGACATAATGAACTCGACTTACCACTGAAGTAAAAGCAAGAGTTGCTTAGAATCATCCGTACGATGCCTTCGTGGCATAATCAACTCGACGTACGGCTGAAGTAAAAGCAGGACTTGCTTAGAATCATCCGTACGATGCCTTCGTGGCATAATCAACTAGACTTACGGCTGAAGTAAAAGCAGGACTTGCTTAGAATCATCCGTACGATGCCTTCGTGGCATAATCAACTCGACTTACGTCTGAAGTAAAAGCAGGACTTGCTTAGAATCATCCGTACGATGCCTTCGTGGCATAATCAACTAGACTTACGGCTGAAGTAAAAGCAGGACTTGCTTAGAATCATCCGTACGATGCCTTCGTGGCATAATCAACTCGACTTACGGCTGAAGTAAAAGCAGGACTTGATTAGAATCATCCGTACGATGCCTTCGTGGCATAATCAACTAGACTTACGGCTGAAGTAAAAGCAGGACTTGCTTAGAATCATCCGTACGATGCCTTCGTGGCATAATCAACTAGACTTACGGCTGAAGTAAAAGCAGGACTTGCTTAGAATCATCCGTACGATGCCTTCGTGACATAATCAACTCGACTTACGGCTGAAGTAAAAGCAGGACTTGCTTAGAATCATCCGTACGATGCCTTCGTGAAATAATCAGCTCGATTTACCACCGAAGTGGAAACAGGAATTTCCTAGAACAGCTACAAGATGGAAGAAAATTCTCGCGTCTTTTTAATACAATTTTAATTTGCGCATTCCGGTTTACCTGCAAGAAAAATACGTACAGGATAGTCTTCCTCGTAGCGAAATTTGCATGCTTTTCATTATTCAGTACATTATTTTACATGCACCGGCAGCTATATATGTTTTTGTAGATAATCCATAAATTTTGCGCACCACTGTATTTTCACTTAAATCCGGGCAGCATCTGGTCATGCGTAAGGTTAAATAAATAACCATTTACTGAGGTTTCATTTGTCGCATTTATTTTTTAATGTTTTTATATGCCCCTACATTTTTTACACATTTCCTTAAGCCAACTGTGGCAATTTTTTCCAGGATTTTGTTGCTGATGTGACCTTTCTTCTATTCTTCTGTTGGTGACGCAGGCTCTTGTATTTTATTTCTGAGTGTGACTTCTTCCTGCTTTTGAGACCCGTGCTGCATAGATTCCACACTTATCCCTTCACCTACACTGGATTACGGCACGAGATCCGCAAACCTAAACATACTGCCCTCTCTTCCAGTTTTAGAGCTTGCAGTATGATTTAACTGCAAAATAAACTAGTAATAATATTTGAAAACCTCCAGGAGTGATAAATCCTTTAACATCGGTTGCATTAAGTATGTGAAAACAGATAATTTAAAAATGAGGATAGACTTATCAAATACCCTCCTATTATATCACAAATTGACATCTAGCATCATGATTTACTTCCACCTTTTCTCCTGTCTACCACAAAGCCGGGATCTTAACCCATTGAGAATGTATTGGACATGTTAGAAAAAAGATCGATAACAAAGTCCTTTTCCGTGAAATCTGAGTAGTTTAAAGGAATGTCGGATGAACGCTTGGCATGCTGTAGTGGTAGATGCCCTTCAACACCTCGTGGAACCTATGCCAACACTCATTAAAATCGTGCTGGACTAATGGAAGTCCAGCACGATTTTAATAAAAATTTCAAATTTAGTGGCTCATATGTGTAAGTTGAACTGTGATGTTAAACCTGCTAGATGCCTTATTTGATAAACAGTTTAAATCTACTGATATCTGGTACAAAACTGTATAATCTTATTGAATGACACTTTCCTTTTACTTAATTCTGCATTACGTTTCTTAACGGAGAACGAGAATTGATTTTTATTTCAATTTTAATATTGTTTTCAGTGCTTTTATTGTTCCGTCAAAACCTATAGCTCGTCAGAGTAAATGCTATTACATATGCAGAACAGTTTTTCTGGACTTAAGAAATCTCTCAGCTTAATATTTTCCAGGGAAACACTGTTCTTGTGAAAAGGTTTAAATTTGAAATGGTTTCCTAGGCAACTTGCAGTAATCCTTTTCTGACACTCAGGCGCATTTGAACAGATTTAAACTGCATTTTACTTCAAGGAGCAAATTATTGTCGTTTCGGTAAGGTAAGCCCTTTTCTTGCGAAGAATTTTGCTGCAATCCTTTTCCCTCATGATAGCTTCTACATCTTAGTTATGCATATTTCAAAATGCAAAGGAACCATGCCTTCGAGTCTTCTGTTTTATATTTATCGCAGGCGAAACAGGAGTTATGCCTGTTGCATTGAAACTGTAAAAGCTATGATACATGTAATACTCTAAGCTGAGATTTCATTGCTCATTGTCTTTCAAAATACACGCGATAACATTCTTTGCGTTAAAAAAGAAATGCTGTTTAGAGATTCAGATACATTGCAGCATTTCCCTTGTGACTTAGATGACCATTTCTGAATGGCTTAGTTTCATATCTTTGTTGAAAGCCTATTTTACTAAAAGCAACTCAAATAATTTGCTTTGTTCGAAACAAATAACTTACGTTAATCCTACTTGATTTTAACTACGGGTTCTTTAAAAATTAAAACATTGCGTAGGGGATATAGTTCTAAGAAATTGGATCGAGATATCCCACCGTGAAAAGTAGAAAGAGAAATCCACAGAAAGTAAATCTCAAACATTTTTATGCAAAATTAGGAAGCAATCTCGAAGCTGACGTTTGTTATCCATACTTACTTCCTCATCTCATTTGGTGTGGAGATATCTAATTCATCTTCTGCAAAGTCGATTACCAAGATGTTCACAGGAGGATGCCCATAGTTTTAATAGCGGTGAGTAATAAGATTTCGTAATGCGAAGGTACTGGCAATGTATGAATCCAGAAAACATGTAAAAAGCCATTAATGTGGAAAATTAATGTCTTCTTTTGGGTGTCATATATTAAAATAAGAATCGTAAAGAACACATACTATGCAACAGGCCAAAATGAAAAGTGATTCATTTAAATTCAAACTCAAAGTTGCGAAGGCAAGATTATACACTGTGAAAAATAAATAAATCATAATCATCATCATCATTGTCAACCATTATCAATCCACTGCTGGACGAAGGTCTCCCCAAGTTTCCTCCACAACGGTCTGTCTTGTGCCAGTCTCCTCCATGTCACTCCAGCATACTTTCTAATTTCATCCACCCATCTTCCATGTGGTCTTCTTCTGGGTCTTTTCCTGTCCCTTGGAATCCAATCTAAAATTTCGGCTGTCCATCGATGGTCTGTCCTTCTGGCACTATGTCCAGCCCATTGCCATTTCAGGGATTTAACTCTGATCATGATGTCTTCCACTCTTGTCATTTTTCTTATCCACGTGTTCCTCTTCTTATCTCTCCTGGTTACACCAAGCATGCACCTGTCCATGCTTCTTTGAGTTGTCTGCAGCCTTTGTATGTCTCTTTTAGCTAAGGTCCACGTCTCTGCACCATACGTAAGCACTGGAAGGATGCATTGATCAAAAACTTTTCTTTTAAGACATAATGGCATATTGCTCTTGAAAATTATGCTGTTTCATCCAAAAGCTCTCGAGGCAAGTTTTGTACGCCGATTAATTTCTTCATCAATGTGACCCTCACTTGATATCTGCTGTCCAAGATAAACGTACGTGTCTGTTATCTCCAGCTTTTCTCCATCAATCGATAAATCTTCATTTCTTGTAAAAGCATTGTACATCACTTTTGTCTTCCAAAAGTTCATTTTTAATCCCACTTCTTTACTCTTGTCAGCAAGTTCCTGGATCATACTCTGTAGCTCTGATGGGGTAGTTGCAAAAATGACTATGTCATCAGCAAAACGAAGGTGGGTTAGATAATCTCCATTAATCTTTATCCCTTTGTTTTCCCAGTTCAGTGATTGAAAGACATTTTCCAATGTGGCATTAAAGAGCTTCGGAGATATGGTGTCACCTTGTCTCACTCCTTTTCCAATTTTTATGTGTGTTGTATTTTCAAACAGCCGAATCTTTGCACTTGCATTTTCATAGATGTTATTAATAATATTAATGTATGCATCTTCAATACCGCAGGATTTCAGAGCCATTGCAACTGCTGATGGTTTCACCGAATCAAAGGCTTTTTCATAATCGGTAAAAGCCATGCACAATGGAAGTTCATTTTCCCTCGCTCTTTCAATTAGTTCTCTCAGTACGTGGATATGATCTATTGTGCTGTAGCCACTCCTGAATCCAGCTTGTTCTCTCGGTTGAGCCATGTCCAGTGTCACCTTCAAGCAGTGTGAAAGAACTTTAGTGAAGATTTTATAAACCACTGATAGGAGGCAGATAGGTCTGTAGTTCCTGAGATACTCAATGTCACCTTTTTTATGTAGCAAGATCATTGTAGCGTTGTTCCAATCCTCAGGAATTTTCCCTTCATTAAGGCATCGAGTGAAAATTTGGGCGAGTACTGTTTCGATTTCTCCACTTGCTTCTTGTATGATGTCTACAGTAATTCCATCTTTATTTCAATTTGCAGTATTTCAATTTGGGCGAGTACTGTTTCGATTTCTCCACTTGCTTCTTGTATGATGTCTACAGTAATTCCATCTTCTCCTGGAGCTTTTCCCCGCTTCATGTTCTTGATTGCATGTGCAACTTCTGCTGGAAGGACTGGAAGAACTCTGGTACTGGTACCTTTCATGATGTCTGGAGTACATGTATCATCCCTTTCATATAATTTGGAGTAGAAATCTTTCACTCTTGTCAAAATTTCGCCTCTATTTCTTGTTACAGAACCATCTTCTTTTCTCAGTGCCATAATCTGTTTTTTCCCTTACTAAGATGTCCCTTTGCTATCTTTAGGCTTTGGTTGTTTTCAATTGCTTTCCTTACTAGTTCACAGTTGAATTTCCTTACGTCTTCAGTGATACTTTTTCGTACTGTCTTGCATAGCTCTATATATTCCACTTTGGAAGTCACATCTTCTTTAGTTGTCCTCATCACTCTTCTTTTTTGCATCAACATTTTGGTTTTTCCTGATAATTTGTTCACATGCAATTTGTTCTTAGACCCAGCTAATTTTGTTGCTGTTTCCATAAGAACTTTGGTTACTTTTCTGTTAACTTCAGAAATATCCACTTCTTCCGATGTTAGGCCTTCTAAAGCAGGGAACCTGTTCTTCAGTTCCAATTTGTAGGTATTATGGTGCTTTTTAAGGTTGGTTATGTCAATACATTTTGTTTGTCTTATGAGCTTGCTACGTTCGAGTTTAGTGTTGAGGTGCATCTTACATCTCACCAATCTATGGTCACTGCCTGTGTTGAACTTGTTTAGCACACTGCAGTCTTCTATGACGAATTTTTTGTTACACATAATAAAATCAATTTCACTTGTCGTCCCATTTGGATGTCTCCATGTCCATTTCCTGTGTGGCTTTTTCTTGAAAAAGGAGTTCAAGATGAAAAACCCTTCTGCCTCTGCAAACTCAACGAGAGTATCTCCACGCTGGTTTCTGTTGCCGTGACCGAATTTACCTACTGAAGTTTCATTCTGTTGCCGGTGCCCTATTTTTGCATTGAAATCTCCCATAATTATCTTCAAGTGCTGCTTACCTTTATTATTTAGATCACGAATTTCCTCATAAAATTCTTCAATTTCTACTTCAGCATGACTTGTGGTGGGTGCATAAGTTTGAATAATCTGAGCCTGGTATCTTCTCGAGAGTTGGATAACGAGTCGTGCAGCTCTGTCAGAGGAACTTTCAACTTCTATCACTTTATCCTTCAGTTTTTTGTTTATTATAAATCCAACACCACTAGTTCTGCCAGTATCTGTCCCACGATAGTAGAAGAGATGTCCACTTTTCAGTTCGATGAGATCTTCTCCTTTTCTCCTTACCTCACTTAGCCCCACGATGTCCCACTTGATCCTTTGTAGTTCCTCTTCCAATTCAAGAAGCCTTGAATCAGAAGATAGGGAGCGTCCGTTATATGTAGCCAAGGTAAGCATCAGATGGCAGCTTAGTCCGGTAAATAAACAAAAATTGCAACACAAGGGAGTAATGTCAAAAATCCTGAAAACTTGGTGGTGCAAATATAGATAGTGGATACATTATTTCGGTAAAATGGAATAAAAAGTGTTGCCGGAAAAGATGGATTTAAGAGCCATGCCGGTGTGACTGTGACGAGAATTTCATTGTGCCGCTCTCCGTGGTGGTTTTGTCTTATTGGGAGTCCTGGGGTACTGAATTCCACGCTTCGTCCAGATGGTACCGCAGATCATCAGCTGCCGGAGGTGAATAGCGCAGAGTCTGGAGGTATCGTCCAAGCATGAGAGTCCTACGGTACTTAATTGCACGCTTCGTCCAGATGGTACCGCAGGTCATCAGCTGCCGGAGGTGAATAGCGCAGAGTCTGGAGTTATCGTCCAAGCATGAGAGTCCTACGGTACTTAATTCCACGCTTCGTCCAGATGGTACCGCAGGTCATCAGCTGCCGGAGGTGAATAGCGCAGAGTCTGGAGGTATCGTCCAAGCATGAGAGTCCTACGGTACTTAATTCTACACTTCGTCCAGATGGTACCGCAGGTCATCAGCTGCCGGAGGTGAATAGCGCAGAGTCTGGAGGTATCGTCCAAGCATGAGAGTCCTACGGTACTTAATTCTACACTTCGTCCAGATGGTACCGCAGGTCATCAGCTGCCGGAGGTGAATAGCGCAGAGTCTGGAGGTATCGTCCAAGCATGAGAGTCCTACGGTACTTAATTCCACGCTTCGTCCAGATGGTACCGCAGGTCATCAGCTGCCGGAGGTGAATAGCGCAGAGTCTGGAGGTATCGTCCAAGCATGAGAGTCCTACGGTACTTAATTCTACACTTCGTCCAGATGGTACCGAAGGTCATCAGCTGCCGGAGGTGAATAGCGCAGAGTCTGGAGATGTCGTCCAAGCATTTCACACTGATGTTTTGACGGTGACAAATCCGATGAACGAGCTAGTCAAGGTAGCATGTTGACTGACTCCTTGCTGACATTATCTCAATACATTTTCTATCGAATTAAAAATATATTTTATTCCTTATTACTGCTCCTAAAAACCCGATGGAAATAATTTTTCTTTCTTTGGTACTTTTTCCCCCGAAGACCGTTCAGCTGTGGTGGCGCGTTGGTCAAAGCGCTGGCTTATGATCATTCGTCTGAGTTGGGTACGGGTTCGAATCCCTGTGAGCAATGGACGTTGTGTTGGTTTTACGGTACTGACTCTGTCCCTTCCCTGGAGTCAGTGGTCCTAAATTAGGGTTGGGTGACTGCATATAGCCCATTGAATTGCTCACTGTGGTCGTTAAACACCCAGTAAAAAAAGAAAAATAATATTGTTCAGAAGCAGATTCTTCATCAAATAGTGTGGATTTTACCCCGACGGAGATGTAAATGTATATTGTATTTACCTGCGCTTCTAAAAGTCCAATTTGAAAACTTTTTTCGCACAGGATGACTTTCATGGAGAAATGTATTTGACGAATAATTTCTAATTTTTCGTAAAGCGTTTTTTTTGCCATGAGGGTATGTGAGTACATATTTTCGTTTGGAATTTATTTGGAACAGATCTGTCCTTCTACAAACCTAAATAAAAAAAATATATTTTTGGATCAAACTCTGCTCACAAGGGGAATCATTTTCTCCATATTTCTTCTACAAAATAATACAAATTTTTTTCCGCTAGAGGACGCCAATGTATATATAATTTTCTCCGATATTTCTGCTTCTGAAAGTTTGATTTTAAAGATTCCATATTAGATGGACAGTGTTCATGGTGAACAATATTTGCATATAATATCAAATTTTTTCGTTACTGACATTTTTTTCCAGTGTGGAACGTAAGTGCATATTTCTATTTGCAGAAAAAAAAATACAGCCGTATCTAACCGTCTACAAAACCCTACTAAAAACGAATTTTCCGGTGAGCTACAGTTCACTATGGAAAATATTTCATTTGCATTTGGTAACCAAAATGCTGTACAATTTTCTTCTCAGGGGAACGTTCACGTACATTAGTACATTATAGAGTCTTTTTCTTTTTTTTTTTTTAATTGTTTTTTTTTTTTTATTGAAGGTTTAATCGCCCGTCCCTAATTTAGGGTCACTGGTTCCAGGGAAGGGAGAGAGCCAGTGCCGTAAGACAAACACAACATCCATGCCTCACCGGGATTCAAACCCGGACCCCTTTCGGACGAATGATCAGAGGCCATCGCTTAGACCACTGCGCCACCGGGGCGGCTAATTGGGGGTTTAACGACCACCGTAAGCAACTCAGTGGGCTACAAGCAGTCGCCCGTTCCTAATGTAGGGTGATCGGTTCCATGGAAGGGGGAGAACCAGTGCTGTAAGATAAAAACAACAGCCATGACTCCCTGGGATTCGAATTTGTACCCATTTCCGACGAATGCTAAGAAGCCATCGTTTAGACCACTGCGCCACAGGGGCGGCCTTTTTAGTTTTCAAGATCTCTGCTCCTGAAAGCTCGATTTAAAAAAAAACATTTTACATAATGCGTCATATCTTCGGGAACATTTTGCATAATGTGCCATATCTCGGAAAACATTTTACATATTATTCTGAAATTTTCATAATGCATAGCTCTTATACTAATTCTCCCAAGTATAAATTTGGGTTTACTAATGTACCTCCGTTTCTGAAAGTCCTATTAAAAATATTTTTGTATTCAATGCCATGTCGTATGGTAAGGATTGCGAACGTTATGCAAAATTTTTCTGGCTTGGACGTGTATACGTATACCTTATTTCTTGGTATGTCTGCTTCTAAAAGTCGCATTCGCAAAATTCTTTTTTCAACACGTAGCTCCTACTATGGAGAATATTTTGTGAACATTTTCTATTTTTCCTTAACGGACAGTTCCACCGGGAAGCTGCGTTAACTTATATTTCTCTCCGTAAGAGAACCTGCGATCTGAAAAATCCGATTGGAAATAAAAAAAAAACTTTTTGCCCAGGATACCTGTCACTATGAAGAATTTTTTGCCCCCATTTTCTCCTCCAAATAATGCGCAGTTTTCCTGCAAGAGGGATTAAAGTGTTATTACATTCTCTTTTATTTATTTCTGCTTCTGATTGTCGATTTGAAACTTTCTTTTTGCTTCGGATATCTTTCGGAGTGGGAAACATTTCGCTTCATTTTTAGATTTTTTTTGTAACGTACCTTTCTGTAGCTAGTAGTCGTAAGTAGCTATTTGTGCTTGAATTTTTTTTTTAATTTCATTGGAGAGTTAACGACAACCGTGAGCAACTCAAAGTGCTATAAGCAGTCGCCCGTCCCTAATTTAAGGACACTTCTTCCAGGGAAGAGAGAGAGCCAGTGTAGTAAGACAAACATAACATCCATGACCCCCTGGGATTCGAACCAGAACACATTTCGGACGAACCATCAGATGCCATCACTTAGACCACTGCGCCACATGAGCGGCATTTTTTTTTTGCGATTCTAGGAATTCTGTTGAAGGAATTATTTTTGTACCTGGTTCTATTCGCTTTGTAGTGCAGTGTGCATATTGTATACTTTGAATAATCCGCAATTTTTCTGCTGGGGAATTTAAATGCTTTTTCTTTGTTTCTTGTTTTCCCCGTTTCTGAAAAACCGCTTTGAATAATCGAGTTTGTTTCGGAAATGATTCAAAGTACGCACTCAATAGAGATGAGCACGGAATCCTTCTTTAAGGTACAGGCCCAGCACGGGCACATTATGTCATTATTTATGACTGACACGGCCCGGGTTTAAAAATCTGTGAAAATTTCCCTTATGGTAATAAGGAAAATAAAGCATATTGTTTTACTCCTATTTATATTTTAATAATCATCATTATTATTTTATCATACCTCTATTATATATTTTATCTCTATTTATATTGTTATGAACAGATAAGAAGTTTGTGCTTCCCGTTAATGTCGAATCCCCCTCCAAACAAAACAGAGAGAGAGAGAGAGAGATTATTATTCGTATCACAGGTAACAATCTAAACATTTGGCCAGCCTTGGGCCATCTACAGTCGGCCCACATTCATGTTTTCACCAAATGACCAAAAATTCCCATTTTTCATATTGTTACTAGCAGATCTTTAAATTTTAGTCGCCAGAAAACCTTATACTAACAGTTTTGACCATATCTATGATAAAATACATAACACTCAAGAGACGCATATAGTGCATTAAATCCGTTTATTTTTGCGGCGTAGTAAGTACAAAGATTCGCCAAGCTTTCGCACTCCACTGGGAGGCTTTCTCAAGGCAATGGTGGACATTAAAATGCAGGGAATTGAAACACGTACGGAACAAAGATGATTTTTGAAAATTACGTGGGTGACATCACGAGCATAATATACGAATTTTTATCACGCAAATATACGGTGTGTCGCGATGTGTTTCCATCTTTTAATAACGCATGCCAAGCTCTTGGTAGATCAGCAGAAACTATTATATATCATTGCACGCTAGTTTGCTGAATAGGATTTCGACTGTTTCCCTGATGGCAGTCCCTTTAAAGTTCGTTTATGGAGCAATTCTTCTAATACGTGCTCTTTACTAGATGTAAAGAGCACGTTCGAAGTGTCAACTCTATAGAACATGCAGGATACGCCCTCGCCAGACAAGTCATGCATTCATTGGCCGCTCCTCTATGGAATAGTATTAGAAGAATTGCCCCATAAATGAACTTTAAAGAGATTGTGTTATCAGGGGAACAGTCGAAATCTTATCCGGCAAACTAGCGTTCAATGATATAGTTCCTATACTGAACTACCAAGAGCTTGGCATGCGTTATTAAAAGATGGAAACACATTACGACACACAGTATAGTTGCGTGATAAAAATTCGTGTAATATGCTCGTGATGTCACCCGCACGTTATTTCCAAAAATCATCTTTGTTCCTTATACGTGTTCCAATTCCCTGCATTTTATGTCTACCATTGCCTTGAAAAAGTCTCCGAGTGGAGTGCGAAAGCTTGGCGAATCTTTGTACTTACTGCGCCACAAAAATAAACAATTTAATACACTATCCTGAGTGTTTCAAGTGTGATGTATTTATATTTACGTTATAAAATACATAGTTGTTACTAAAAATGAATTTTCACAGATGTTTTTGAGTTAACGAAATGAACGCAAAATACGCAATAAACAATAACTAAGAATTTCAGGCAAAGAACAAAAAGAGACTATAACCTAACCATTCATTTGTGCGTTTTCCATTGCCTAAGTTAATTTGTTTAGCAGTGTTAAATAAATTTATTAAAAAAGTGAAAGGGAAAATTAACTGGAGCCCGCGCCCTTACGGGCCCGGGTTTTAGTCAAAGATTTCGTGTATGAGCCAGCCCCGGTCCGGATCCGTTTCTGGGCTTTTTGTCATAGCCCGAGCCAGTGCTGACCACTAGTGCACAATAGAGCTGAGTTCGGGCTCAATTTTCGGAGCCCGAGCCCGAACGAGCCCGAAAACTGGCTAAGCTGTGCAACTATCAATAAAAAAAAACATCTCCTTTTCCACACTTCCACTCTCTTCTCCTCCTGCAATTAGCCAACTTATTTCTCAAATAGGAAATGGTTCAAAGAAACCTCTATCTATTTTTACAGTGTAACTGGACGATTTGCTTTGACCGTCCGTTTCCACCTGAAGTGCTTCAGACGCCAGGACATCCAAACTAATCGGGCGGTGCTGCAATTCTATGTTGCTCAAACAATGCTAATATTATCGCGCCATAATGCACTACAATATGTACGTTGCTAAATAGAATTAGCAGGGAGCTACTGCGTGGAGATAAAGGGTTAATGATCGTCGGCATGCTATCAACTATGCAATATCTGTAGTTCTTGAAAAAGCTTTTTCTTCTCTGCAGAAACACACTAATGCGCGGCCTATGGCATTTTTTACCCAAGCCCGGAATAAATAGCCATCTCGAATGCCCGCTCCCTAATCAGAACCAGTTGCCGAACAATTCCATTTACCGATTATAAAGTGCCTCATGTGGTATATCATATAAAATCACATTTATGTATAAAAAAAATTATCTCGCTCTCCTTCTCTTTAAGAGCCCGAGCTCGAACAGCAGTAAATATTCTACAGCCTGAGCCCGAACCGCAGTAAATATTCTACAGCCCGAGCCCGAACCGCAGTAAATATTCTACAGCCCGAGCCCGAACCGCAGTAAATATTCTACAGTCCGAGCCCGAATCGGGCCCGGGCTCTGCTTCGGGCTTTCGGGCTCGGGCTCAACCCATCTCAGCTCTAGTGCACAATGCACCGGCTAATTGAGTGACATCTTACTTGTTTTATTTCTCGCATGTTTCCTACTCTGTACGAGCACGACGCTGCGCCTGTGCTCTAGAGATCGTTTGTGTAGGTTTCTGACTAGTTCTTCCATGTGCGTTCGATGCCTGAATGAAGTAGGGGCAGTGTGCTTGTCTTACGTCGTCTATCTTAAAAAAAAAGCGTTTAATCTCAATATATCTTTCTTGTTCTTATTTATGGATAATGAACCTTAACTAAAAAAGAAGCTGCGGGCAAATCAAAGATGAATGGAAACATATATGCTTGATGTAACCAAGAGAGGTAAGAAGACGAACTCCTGGATCAGGAAAATGATAAGGGTGGATGACATCATGGTTAAAGTAAAGACCCTCCCTCAAGCGGTCATGGGCTGGACATATTGTTAGAAGAACTGACCACCGTTGGACAATTGAAATATAAGATAGCATACTGAGGGCCAGATAGAGACTCAAAAGAAGATCACGTGGGAGACGGTTTGTGAAATTCTAATGCATGCCGGAGTAACATGAAACACAATTGCTGATCTTGGGGAGACCTTCACCCAGCAGTAGAGGGAGAATGGTGGATGGGGATGGGTATATTTTTAAACGTGTGCTTCTTTTTTGTGATTGTTAATCAAAACTAAAATGGTTATTTGTTTAAATATCCAGAACGACACCGTTTGATATTGATTTTATATAGGGAAGAGAGGCAAAACTTGTTAAATCAACAGGCCACTGAGGAACCAGCGAGGAATTCCACCGCTTAAGTAGTCTCCGAAGGAATACGTTGCTGCAGACGAAAGCATAATATGTACGAGACAGCAAAGTGGAAATGCAGACACCGTGAGGATAGCATGTCACCCACTAACAACGCAATTATTATTCTGTAGACGAAACAGCTCCAAAACCCAAAGGTATTCCATTAGCAACATCATTCAACTCGCACTGTCAGTTTGTTCACGTTTTCTGAAAGAAAGTATAAAAACAGCGAAGCCGTTGTACTGCATGAAAGAAGAAACTCAGTCGAGATGTGAAGCGACCGTTGCTCCTGTCGTATATTTCGAATGCGATTGAAAGAGTAAATAATTTGGCATACACGTGAATCGGAGCAAATGAAATTCATATTTAATGAAGGAGGACGAGGTGGCTCTTCATAAATAGAAATAGAAACTTTGATCCAAACACCGGGCGCATTCTGTAAATCTATGTTCGAAACAGTTAAGTAATATTGAACAATGAACAATAATAAACAACACTTGAACAACATTCAAAACACTGAACGAATAACGATCACTCTTCAAAGGGACTGGGAATCATAATTGCGAACTGTGTCGTTTGTTGAATTATCGGAAAAATTGAGACGTGCAAACCTGGAGTTGTCATTGAAACCACTGTGGACGAGCGATGCAATCACGTGACACAGTGGAAATCTGTGTAGCTCGAAAGCTCATGATAGACGTTGTTGAAAATGATGCGCACCAAGAACTTTAAACTTACGTTATAGAAATAACTTAGAATTCGACAACATGGAATTTTAGATTTTTCGTGTGAACTATGCAGGGTGAGTAAAAAGTCACAGGACACACTTGTATTTCATAAAAGGGAGAGAAAATGAAATATCTGAATACCCCAGCAAAGAATCGGCGAGGGGGAGGGGCTACCTTTTAGGCTGTTTCCAGAACATGGCCGCCATCTCTAAATCCGTCATATTGGATCAATGTCAATTTTTGTAAATGGTAAGAAAGCCATGTTGCATATCAAATAATAGGAAACGTTTCTCAGAAATTAATTACCGTAATCATATTTGGCATATGCGTCGTGGTTCACAAGTTATCAACACAAAAAGTTGAAATAATCGTTGTTTGTTGCAGTTGCAGGTAACTGAAGATGCCATTGACAAAAGAGGAGAGGATTGAGGTGATCGTAATGTCTGGGGAACGCAGCTGCCGTATCATACCCGCAGACGTCAATAACCGACACCCAGAAGGACCACACATTTCACACAGCACCAATTACACACGTCGACAGTAACCTAAATGCTCAGCGCTACTTGCAAATGCTACAGGAAACAGTGTTCCCTTCCGTTCTGAATGAAGATGGCAGTTTCCCCTATTATTTCCAACACGACGTGGTTCCACCACACTATGGAGCAACTGCTCATCATTGGCTAGATGTTCAATTCCCTGGTCATTGGATTGGCCAGCGTGATCCTGTGGAATGGCCACCATGATCCCCCGATCTCACACCACTCGACTTTTATCTGTGGGGTCATCTGAAACACCTGGTGTATGCTGAGAAAGTCCGCTAGGAAAACCACATTCAGCAACGCATCCTTTAGGCCTGTAACCGCATTTCTCCCGATATTCTCGTGCGGGTGCATACGACTGGATCAAGCACCTTCAGCTCTGTCGCCAACAGGGACAACACATTGAACACATCAAATAGCTGTGCATCACAGGGTACTTTAGAGGTTGTAGTTTCAGATTTCTGCGTTGATAACTTGTGAACCACAACACATATGTCAAATCTGATTACGGCAATCAATTTCTGAGAAAATTCTGGTCCTGTTTGAATGCAACACAACCCCTCACCATTTGAAAAATTTGACCTTGATCCAATATGGCGGATTTCAAGATAGCGGCCATGTTCTGGAAATAGCCTAAAAGATAGGCCCCCCTCACCTATTCTTTGCTGGGGTATTAAGATCTTTCATTTTCCCTCCCGTTTCTGAAATACAAGGGTGTCCTGCGACCTTTGACTCACCCTGTATATAAAATCCGCTGGCACATAAATTTTCTTATTCACAGTTCATGTCTTATCAGGCTTTTTTTTTAGTAAGAAGCACGTGTCGTTTTGTTAGCGTGAATGGATGTTGTTTGCACATTCCTTTTACCATTTTTGTTAGGATACAAGTTGTTGACTCCTTCCATTTATCAGGTCTGTTATAAGCATCTAAACGTTATGTCTATGGAAGGGGATGGGATTCACTTTCAGATGCCCGTAACTACTGAAGTAACATTTTCTCTGAAAATTGAATCTGATCAATTAGTATCGGATTTAAAAAATGTGAAAAAATGCCCTGCAGTGAGATAATTTTTTTCTCCTTTGGAATAAAATTCTAAATGTCACCCGACATCAAGTCTGGCCACTGAAAAACGTTTGATAACAAGAGTGACGTTTATTTTTCTGTTCTAAATAAATTAAGAGTCTATTCATTAGACAGAAAATTAATGTACGTTTAAGCATTTACACTCTCATAATTTAATAAGTTCGTGTTAGATGTATAGGCTTAAAATAAATTCCGTTAAGTAATTTAGTTGGCCTAAACTACTGTATATTTTTTTGTAAAATCCGCGGCGGCGCATAGCGTGCAAGCGGTGAAATTCAAGAAAATATCGCCGTATAATCCGTACCTGCTATGTTGATCCCGAAGCATTACGTCACATAAAAGTGTCGGGATTTATGAGATGATCTTGCAGGCCAAAAAAAAAAAAAAAAAAAAATAGGGGAAAAACGATCTCCGAATTAGAAAAAAATAGCTGTAATTTTTAAATGCTTTTCTGTTACTTTCAAGTGAACAAAGAGCAAACATTATGCAGTTCCATAATTAGATTCCGTAGTACGTAGTTAGACTTGCCGCACCCACGTACGTGTTTAACACTGAGCTTCCCACAGCACATGATCGTCCGCGAAAGCAAATATCGCTTTCCTTTCACTGTATTTTCTGTCAAAATGGTCCTTCGTAAAAAAAACTAAAAAACTTTTTTCCAACTATTTCCGGACGCCCATCATCGTATTGCGTTAGGCTTCGCTGTTATATTAACGCATCGCATGGTAATTTTCCAAATATACGACGTCTCCTAACAATTACGATGCGGATTTTTGAGAAATCGAAGTGGCACAAGAACGTTCTTTTTCTTTTTTTTAAGCGGCGTATTATCCGCATCGGCGTATAATCCGCAGAATCTAAATTAATAAGTTTTTAGCAGATAATCCGTCGGCTGTAAGGCGAAAAATACGGTACATTTCATTCTTAAGAAATGATGTTTATAAAACATTATGTGCTCTAAATGGATTTTCGCATAAATGAAACTTGATTTTATTGATTAAAGGTTAGAATCTGTTAAAGTCAGTTGGATTTTTTAAGTGCGATGAAATCCAAGGCTTCGTAACTGGGATTCAGTATTGGCAGAACAGATTGTACAGAATCCCAAATATTGAATATATCTCTACTTATTTGAACATGATGCTTTGTACTATGTGTGATTTGATATCCCAGGAATAGCTAAGTCGTTGATGTAGCCCCTCCCCCCCCAAAAAAAAAGAATGGGAAATGGAAAATGCATTCCACTTGCGAAGTGGAGGGGGTACGTACTTGTAGTATCCGCATGCATTAAAACGATTTATGATGTTTTCATTCTTTAACAGGTGTAAATGGTAAACTGACTAATTGGGTAATATCCTTGAAAAGCTGAATTGCACATAAATTACACTTTGTAACAAATTACCAAACGACCAGAGGTAAGAATTAGCATGGGAGAGCAGACTTAAGTCAGTTCCACTGCTTTATTCCAAAGTCACGATATATACACCGATGAGCCTATAAATTATGACCACCTACCTAATAAGATGTAGGACCCCCTTTAGCCCTCAAAACGGTGGCCACTCGGCGAGGCATCGATTCGATGAGGTGGCGATAGGTATCCTGGGGTATCTGGTACCATAATGTCAACAGCAGGTCCTCCAGTTCCCGTACATTTCGGGGTGGTGGTGATTTAGCGCGAACCTGCTTTTCCAAGTCGAACCACAAATGTTCGATTGGGTTCATTTCAGGAGAACTTGGAGGCCAGAGCATTAACAGAAAGCCACCAACCAGCATGGTACTCTAACCACTCCTTGACGATTCTGCCAGTGTGGCATGGCGCATTATCCTGTTGGTAACGGCCATCAGCAGCGGGGAACACAGTTGCCATGAATGGGGGAACTTGGTCCGCAACGATGTTCAGGTACCTGACAGCTGTCAGGGATTGTGCTATTAGGATAATAGAGCCTAAAGTGTCCCAAGAAAACATCGCCCACAGCATAACACCGCTGCTGCCGGTCTGTTTCCGCCCAACTGTGCATCCATGTGCCATAGCCACCGTTGTTAATCGGCGTATCCGCGCTCGACCGTCTACGTGATGCACCAGGAATCTTGATTCGTCAGACCAGGCTACTTTCTTCCAATCATCCACGGTCCAATCTTGATGATTTTAGGCATATTTCATGCGTTGTTGGCGATCACGTGCAGTGAGCATCGGGACTTGGCTGGGTCTTCGGCTACGCATGCCAATGCGTAGAAGGCTGCGATGAACTGTGTGCTGTGACACATTGCCTTGATCAACACTATTGTAGCTGTGAGTGATTTGTCGCACTGTTGTCCTGCGGTCGCTGTGAACAACGCGCGACAGTCTCCGCTCCTCTCTGGCATCAATGAGCTGCGGACGACACACTGGTAGACGACAGTTCGTCTTTTCGCTCTATGTGCACCACATACGTACTCACTACAATGGCACGTGAACAACCCACTAGCCCTGCCGTTTCCGAGATCGTAGCTCTGAGGGGTCGTGCCATTACAATTTGTTCTTTATCAAACTCCGATAAATCGGCAGCTTTTCCCATTCTGACTCCGAACACTCTACTAACCGAAAGCTGGTTGTCGGGTTGTATATGTACTGCTATGTGAACTTCACCTGAGCCACCGTTCTGTCTCCAGGCGCGCTTAAATCTCTAGGCTGGTAATGTAATGTCTCATTGGTGTAAATCTGCTGATATTTCGTGACTCTCAGGTCTCACCCTTTCCCGCCCCCTGTTTGACTGATACCTTGGTCAAGGTGGATAAGTCTCTTTTTCGCTGATTGTGACTTTAAGGGAGCCTACCTTCTTAATCTTTCCTGCGCATTCTCTCAATTCCAATGCTCCCTTTTGGTACTCATCTTTTCTTTTCAGCTGACACTAACTAACGGCTTCCTATTTGCTTTGTATAGGGCAGCTCTAGAGGAGTAAGTTTCCCACGGCAAAAAACAATAACAGTCAAATTATAGTATTTACTCATTCAGGGCAAGTGAAAACCTTTACATCCGACGACTCCTGAAGAATTCTGAGATTTCTTTCTGCTTTGAAAAAAGGCAGATTTTCAAGTTCTAACAGACCCAAACGAAAGCATTCTACAGCCTCATCAAGGATTTCTTCTTGCTTTGCAAAGATCAGCTTCATGAAAGCTCTAACAGACCCAAGCAAAAGCAATTTTTCAGTTACCCCTGAGATTTCTTTACGCTTTGCAAAGGCAGCTGATAAAACTCTAACAGATCCAAGCAAAAGCAATTCTACGAAAAAAATGCTAACAAAGTATCATCTTTCCAACACATTGTAAATAAAATTGATTCTTTTAAAACCACTTCTGACAATTAATGATTACGCAAATTCATTACTTATGACACCAGATTAAAAGCATACAAAAAGTCATTTAAATCAGAGTATGAAACTTAGCTTTTCAACTGTTTAGCATTTTGCCAAAGACAATGCATACACTATAACTCTAATTTTTCATTACTTTTACTTTAAAGCTTTCCTTTCTGAACAACTGTTCATTCCTATTTTCAAGACTGTTGGACCTACGGCGTCACGTCTTTCCCGTCTGTCATGATTCGGTTGAATTGCACACGGGCGAATAAACCTTTTGAGGGACCAGCAATGGAAGACTGCTTTCAAAGTTACTGAAGCTTCGTTTCACAATTTTGAATCTTCGATTCATGATCTTTGACTTTCAGGTCCTTTTACAGAATCTGTTCCAATGATAGAAATAGTCGGTAACATATAACTCAACAACCTTTGTAACAACGTTTTACAATTTCAGCATTTAACGTCTATACTTGTAATCACTACAACTCCTCGTACACAGATCTCGACAACTCTATAATCTGCTACTGCTTGCTTTCTACTAAATTCAGTGTTTTAATTTTATCATGCTGTGACCCACTGTCGCGTTGCCAAACAGAAAATGCTTTTCGGCGAAAATAATATGTCGTTCAGTCAGAAAAAAATTAACTAAATTTTCATAAGAAAGCATGCTTGGTGTAACCAGAAAAGATAAGATGAGGAACTCGTGGATACGAAAAATCACAAGAGTGGAAGACATCATGATCAAAGTAAAATCCCTAAACTGGCAATGGGCTGGACATGTTGCCAGAAAGACGGATCACCGGTGTAAAACCGAAATTCTAGACTGGATTCCCCAAGGAACAGAAAAAGATTAAAAAGCAGACCACGTGGAAGATGGGTGGATGAAATTCGAAAGCATGCGAGAGTGACATGGAGGAGAGTGGCTCAAGAATAAGCGAACGAATAAGCAATAACCATTGCTTATTTGGTTTGGTAGGAGAGTTTTTTTGTCCCGTCTTTAGTAGTCGATGAAATTCTTAATTAATTACTCTTGTCCTTTATTGCATACCGTATAAGCAGAAAACCACACTCTCTGGTCTATGTAGATGTGTGAGAGATTTTATTCGTCATTGCCCCTGACGAAGCCATGGATAAAATTTGCCACATGTTCTGCAATCCTTGTTTTTCTCCAGGTTGAAATTACGGATTTTTCTGCTTGTTCAAATTCACGTTTGTTTTTTAAGTTTATTTATTTATTTTTTATTTTATTTTTTGCTTGCTTATCTCTTGTTTGTCCTTGTATGTTTTGAATTTTCTTTTACGCAGCCTTTGGCGCATTAGAATTTCAAAGTTACTTTGCTTTTAATATTATTAGATCAGTAATTTGTTTTATATATATATATATATATCATCATCATCATTGTCAACCATTATCAATCCACTGCTGGACGAAGGTCTCCCCAAGTTTCCTCCACAACGGTCTGTCTTGTGCCAGTCTCCTCAACGTCACCCCTGCATACTTTCGAATTTCATCCACCCATCTCCCATGTGGTCTTCTTCTGGGTCTTTTCCTGTCCCTTGCAATCCAATCCAAAATTTCGGCTGTCCATCGATGATCTGTCCTTCTGGCAGTATGTCCAGCCCATTGCCATTTCAGGGATTTAACTCTGATCATGATGTCTTCCACTCTTGTCATTTTTCGGATCCACGAGTTCCTCTTCTTATCTCTCCTGGTTACACCAAGCATGCACCTCTCCATGCTGCTTTGAGTTGTCTGTAGCCTTTGTATGTCTCTTTTAGTTAAGGTCCACGTCTCTGCACCATACGTAAGCACTGGAAGGATGCATTGATCAAACACTTTTCTTTTAAGACATAATGGCATATTGCTCTTGAAAATTATGCTGTTTCTTCCAAAAGCTCTCCAGGCAAGTTTCGTACGCCGATTAATTTCTTCATCAATGTGACCCTCACTTGATATCTGCTGTCCAAGATAAACGTACGTGTCTGTTATCTCCAGCTTTTCTCCATCAATCGATAAATCTTCATTTATTGTAAAAGCATTGAACATCACTTTTGTCTTCTGAAAGTTCATTTTTAACCCCACTTCTTTACTCTTGTCAGCAAGTTCCTGGATCATACTCTGTAGCTCTGATGGGGTAGTTGCAAAAATGACTACGTCATCAGCAAAACGAAGGTGGGTTAGATAATCTCCATTAATCTTTATCCCTTTGTTTTCCCAGCTCAGCGACTGAAAAACACCCTCCAATGTGGCATTAAAGAGCTTCGGAGATATGGTGTCACCTTGTCTCACTCCCTTTCCAATTTTTACGTGTGTTGTATTTTCAAACAGCCTAATCTTTGCACTTGCATTTTCATAGATGTTATTAATAATATTAATGTATGCATCTTCAATACCGCAGGTTTTCAGAGCCATTGTAACTGCTGATGGTTTCACCGAATCAAAGGCTTTTTCATAATCGATAAAAGCCATGAACAATGGAAGTTCATATTCCCTCGCTCTTTCAATTAGTTCTCTCAGCACTTGGATATGATCTATTGTGCTGTAGCCACTCCTGAATCCAGCTTGTTCTCTCGGTTGAGCCATGTCCAGTGTTACCTTCAAGCGGTGTGAAAGAACTTTAGTGAAGATTTTATAAACTACTGATAGGAGGCTGATAGGTCTATAGTTTCCGAGATCCTCAATGTCACCTTTCTTATGTAGCAGGATCACAATTTTCTAATATGAAAATTATAATAAATATATTTCAAATACGTGGAGATAATGTAAATATACGATGTCATCGCTCTGTCCTGTCCACGTTATTTTATAAACAACGAATAGCAACTGAAAAATTGTTAATCACGACACCGCTGGGATCGAACCCCACATCTCTGATTAACAATTTTTCAGTTGCTATTCGTTGTTTATAAAATAACGTGGACAGAGCGATGAAATCGTACATTTACATTATCTCCACGTATTTGAAATATATTCACCATTTCTATCGCCCTTTGGATTTTTCAGCTGTAATTAAACAGCTTGCTTTGTTGAATGCCACTAGATGGCGACACATCAGTTGCTGAGCCCATCAATATGGATTTGTGTGGTAAGATGCTGACTGATAAACCACGAATAGTGCTGTGAATTGTTGGTACTGTAGCATAAAGCGAACGCATTCGGCTAGTTATCGAGAGATCTGGGGTTCGATCCCAGCGGTGTCTGATGAACAATTTTTCAGTTGCTATTCGCTGTTTATAAAATAACGTGGACAGAGCGATGACATCGTATATACGTAAATAATATCTGGAAGAAACACCTTCAGCAAAGATAAAGGTAAAAATTTTATTGAGGTTCATTGTAATGGTTTTGAAATTTTAAGGCCATGCTTTGTGAATCCTATAAACTACTAACGAGACACCCAGAAGATCAGAGTACCACTGATTTAGACTATTGTTCTAAATTTAGATACACACCGTGCAATTCAGCAACTTAAAGATAAGGTCATTTACATATTACAACTGTTTTGAATAAATAAAACAATCCAAGATACTCTAAGCTACGGCATTTTCTACTATAGAAAAGTTTTGCATATATTTCTTTTCCTTCCTTCCGTTTTTTTTCTTGGAAGTTTAAAGAAATTGCGTGTTACGCTGAATCAACAGTGTTAGGAGGGACTTCATGACGTTTTGCTTGGCAAGATCCTTTATACGTCGGAGAGGTACGTAAAACTGGAGAAGTGTGTTGGTTGTTTGACTGAATAAGCACCAATAAAAATGAATTCCCCCTTCAGATAAAGTAGCGCCTGTTGCTTCTGATGCACTTATCTTCCTAGCCAATCGGACTAGCCATGATGTCTCCGTCTGCCTCACTTGTTGCTTAGCAACGAGAAGATCTTACACGGATGAAAAATTGCTTACCGAGTCTCCTTTGGGCTATGAACAAGTTGGCTTCACATATTGCAATTCTGATTAGATTGGTGCTAAACAAACTTGGAAGAAAATGTCACCCATTGTTGCATTCTCGTGGGAGGAAATTTGAATGGACACGTCCGAGGATGTTTATTTATCTAACTGAAATTTATTTACGAGATATAGGTCGTTGCTGAGCGATCCAGATTCCAATAAAATGATTTGAAACAAATTTTTTTTTGCTGTTTTAGCAGGCAGAAGTAATTCTTAGCATCAACTGCATCATATTTAGAAGAGTGAGCAAAAACTGATACTTTTTGTCACTACAGTTTCTTAATTTTCCTATGATGACATCATAGAGCGAGCAGCATTCCAAGCATTTTACTTTTTAGTGTGTCATTTGAGAAAAATTATGTGCTTATGATATCGCTATGTGTCTGTCCATCTATAGGTATGATATCTATGTAAAAATTCCCCTTGCAGGCGAGAGCCAAAACTGTGAGAACCAATTCATAGGTTATCGTCTTTGACCGATGTATTGATCACCGCTAGGGGTCATCAGTGCTGATGATGTTAAATACAAAATATAGTTTATACAATTGCTTGAAAAATTATTTTCACATTCCCATATCTTTTTACCACGAACGCCATTTTATGTATAGTTTCTATTCGAAATAATGCATGTGTCAGCGCTAAAGGGCGTAAATGTACATTGTATTTTTCGTGAAATCTTTGCTTCTAAAAATCTTATTATTTTTTATCTTTTAATTTTTTTATTTGTAAAATGAATTTTTGATCTTATCTATCTATCTATGTACATTTTATTTTTCGCGAAATCTTTGCTTCTAAAAATCTTATTCTTTTTATTTTTTTATCTGTAAAATTAATTTTTTATCTATCTATCTTTTATTTTGAAGATATATATCACGGCGATGAATATTTTTCATGCATTTTACAATATCTTTTGACAAAATACTTTCCCCACTATGGAGTGTGAGTGCTTCTTTCTGTTTTCAACATGTTTCCAATCGCATTTCGGCTTTTAAAAATTTAACTGAAAAAGTCTTTTTTCAGTCAGACTATGTGAAAAACATTTATGTGTACTTTTTTGTCTTAAAATAATATTTAGTTTTTCCGCTAGGAAGCATTAATGTAAATCTATGTGATGATAATATTTCCGCTCCTAAAAGTTCGATTAAAAAATTATTTTTGGTACTGATAGAGCTTGTGGTGAAGGACACTTTCATATATTTGCCAATTTTTGTACCTCACAGTTTTGTTACTACAGAACGCAAGTGTTGATTTCTATTTGTATGATACTTGGAATTGCATCTTCGTTTCTACGAACTGTAACGTTTGTGCTACGTGACGTACTATTGATATGACGCATGAGTGAAATCGACAATGAAGCTTCCATCTTGAGAAATTCTTTGTGCACAATTTGTAGTTATTCGTAGCACATACTTCAGCCGCTAGTGGCCAAGAGTACTTATTTCTGTTTGTGAATATTTTACCGATTGTATAGAAATTTGTTTGGCATTTTTTTCATAACTGGTTCAATGTCCTATGAAGAACATTACGCATTTAAAAATTATGCGCAGATTTTGTCTAGGGCGCGTAAACGCACTGTCAATTTCGCTGAAATTTTTCTTTTAAAAATCTGCTTTGCAATATTTTATTTTTTCGTGTTGGAAACGATTCACAAGATGTCTTCATTACACCCGAGAATTGTGGAAAAGACTTGAGGAGACTTTCATCCACCAGTGGATTAAGAATGGTTGATTGATGATTTTGAGTTATAATGTTCCAAAGATTTCGGACTTTACTAAATTAATTGCTTGTCCCTCATTGTTCTTGTACCAGAGAAAAGACAGCATAGTTATTGTCCCCGTTATAAGTTCAACGAAAGTGAAAACATTGGTGGGCAACTTCTTTTTAAAGTTTCATTCAGAATAAGGGGGAAATTCATATCCTCGAAAGCTTTCTCTCTATGCTATGTTTCTGGAATTTAAGTATGATTGGGGAATATTTTGTATTTCAGATAGATTATGGGTTTTTTTTCAGTATTTTCTCTCACGAATTAATCTTTATCAAATATATCATCATCATCATTTTCAACTGTTATCAATCCTCTGCTGGATGAAGGTTTCCCCAAGTTTCTTCCACAACTGTGTGTCTTGGATCAGTCTCCTCCATGTTACTCTGGCATACTTTCGAATTTCAAATATATATACAGGTAAAATCCCTAAACTGGCAATGAGCTAGCTGGACATATTTCTAGAAGAACGGACTACCGATGGACAACCGAAATTTCAGACTGGATACCAAGGGAGAGAAAAAGACCCAGATAAGACTACGTGGGACATGGATAGATGAAATTCGAAAGCATGACGGAGTAACATGGAGGAAACTAGCTCAAGAAAGGTAGTTGTGTAAGAAACTTGGAGAGACCTTCATCTAGCTGTGGATTGATAATGGTTGGCACTGATGTTGATGATGATGATAATATACTGGGTGGCTCAAAGGTCCCTTTATGCTTCAAAGCTTTATAACAAAAGAAGCAATGCATGTGTTATAGTGCAATTTCAATTAAAAGCATTAGCAAGCAGGGGGATATCGTTTGGCAAGGGAAAAGCTCTTAGTTCGAACAGTCAACGAAAGATGGTGTTAACGGCTTAAAAGTTTATAAATACAGTGAAATAAATGAAAATTCATACGTTGCATTAATTTGCTGACACTATGACAAAAGAAATCGTTCAACAAGTCATCCACCCCAAGGTATTGCAGCATTCAAGTGTGTGACAACTATGGTGACCGCTGAATATAGCATGTCCGGGTGAATACAACAGAGTTCACGGCGAACGGTTTCCTTCAGTTGTGGCAGTGTAGAAGGCCTAGTCTGGTACATTCTAGAGTTTAGATTATCCCACAACCTGAAATCCACGGGTGTCAGGTTTGGAGACCGAGGTGGCCACGATATGCTGCAGTGTTTGCTGAGTAGTCTTTCTACGCCACATGCGATGACAAGAAAGGTTTTTTTGCTGGAGATGCGACGTGAGATGGCGCACCATCCTGCATAAACGTGACTTCTGTGCAGCATATATTTTGTTGTAACTATGGCATCACGTTTTAACGCTTCATTTTCAAGTAGCGTTTGATATTTACTGAGCAAGTCTTCCAGCCGTTTCTGGGACACGGTTTCCCAAAGAAAAAAGGCACAAGAATAAAGAATGCAGTGAACCCACATCACACCGTAACTCGTGGTGAATGCAGTGTATGCATGTGGATTATCCTTTGCCCATATTCGGCAATAATGCGCGTTGACAGACTCATATATTGTGCTTTCTGTGTCCACAACGCATTTAACAACTACTGGGTTTAAATGATCTTCATTCGCCAGAGCCCATTTGGCAAATTTTTCCAGCTGTTGGGTATCCACCGGTAACAGATGGTGTAAAGTTTACAGTTTGGATGAGTAAAAATTTTGCATTCACTGAAGGTTTAATGATACGGTTTACCGATGTTCTCGGTGTGCCAAAACATTTTGCCGCTTCACAGTTTGTTCCACTTGTTGTTTTAGATAATATTTCGTCCATTTGGGATATCACAGCATTCCAACGGGTCTCACTTAACCCTAGTCTTCACTTGTCGTTTGAGATACTGGTTTGCCCATTTGGGATGTCACAGCATTCCAACGGGACTTATTTAACCCTGGTCTCCACTTGTCGTTTGAGATAGTAGTTCGTCCATTTGGGATGCCACAGCATTCCAACGGGACTCCTTTAACCCTGGTCTCCACTAGTCGTTTGATATACTAGTTCGTCCATTGGGGAAGCCACAGCATTCCAACGGGACTCCCATAATTTTGGTCTCCACTTGTCGTTGGAGATACTAGTTTGCCCATTTGGGATGCTACACCATTCCTACGGGACTCCCTTAACCCTGGTCTCCACTTTTCGTTTGAGATACTGGTTCGCCCATTTGGGATGCCACACCATTCCAACGGGACTCCCTTAACCTTCGTCTCCAGCGTCGGAGGTGTTCCAGTGAGCTTCCAGTTTCCTCAGAACGTCTCACCAGACACTGCAAACAGGTTAGGTAATTTCGCAAAGTTTCTGTTCCAGATTCTCAGATTACATACGAAGCTTCACTAATGAGGCTTTTTCCGAAAAAGTTAGCATCGTAAAAACACTCCTCATGAACGCCATTTTGAATTATTACAGCCACCTGGTGGTGCAGTGGTCTAAGCCCTGACTTATGGCCCTTCGTCCCAGTGGATACGGGTTCGAATCCCGGTGAGGAATGGATGTTGTGTTTGGCTTACTGCACTGGCTCTCTCCGTTCCCTGGAATCAGTGGCCATAAATTAGTGACGGAGTAGCTCACGATGGTCGTTAAACTCTTAACCAAAAAAACCCCCCAAAAAAACAAGAAAGTTGACACCGAATTTTCGGGTGTAATAAGCACGTCTTTTGAATCCGTTCTGACTCAAATTAAATTTATCAAAGCTATTCAAAGTCAATGGAACCGGTATGGAAAACAATAGATCTGACCAAAAAACCAGATTTTCAATCTGGTTTCTAATCCCTCAGATATTGTTGTAAACGGAATCGTGATCTTACGAACTTTTAGAAACAGAGATATCGACAAAAATAAGATGTGACTTTACGTCCCCTGGTGGGAAAACCATGCATTATTTTAGGAAGAAAGTATTCTCAAAAGGTTTATCCGTATAAACGGTATCGGTCGAAAAAAAAATTAGTTGAGTTTTCAGGATCCCAGATTTTGCAACAAATACTTCACAAGCAGAAATTAACACATATGACCCCTGGTGGCTAAACCATTCCTTACCAAACATTAGAAATGATGTGAAAAATATTTTCCATCAGGTCTTGTATGCGATACAGGAAGAATTTTTCAATTCAGAGCTTTAGGAGCAGAAATAACGCAGAAAACGCAATTTACCTTTGTGCCCCCTAGCGAAAAGTGTATGATTTACTTGAAAATTTTGAATT
Source organism: Macrothele yani (assembly GCA_039090855.1). NCBI lineage: Eukaryota > Metazoa > Arthropoda > Arachnida > Araneae > Macrothelidae > Macrothele > Macrothele yani. The sequence continues at coordinate 16,295,234 of CM077013.1, read as the reverse complement.
TATAGGAAAAACATTTCGCATCGGAAACACTATCCAACAAAGAAGGAATTTTTCAAATCGTACTCTTAGAAGTAGAGATATTGACAAAAATAAGATATACATCTACGCTCCTGGCGTAGAAACCATGCAATTTTTCAAGAAGAAAATTTTCCTAAAAGGTTTTTCGACGTGAGTAGTATCGGTCAATAAATGACGTTTTTTTTAATCGAGATTTTAGAAGCTCATATTTTGCTGCAAATACATCAGAAGGGGAAATTAAGGCTTACGCCAACTGATGGCCAAACAATCTTTTACAAAAATTAGACATTATGTGCAAACGATTTCCCACCAGGAGCTGTATCCGGTGCGAAAAGAATTTTTCAAATCAGAGATTTAGAAGCAGAGATATAGGGAGAAACGCAATTTACCGCTACGCCCCCTAGCGGAAAGTCTATGAAATACTTGAAAATTTTCAAATTATATGAAAAATATGTCAAACGGAAAACACTATCCAACAAAGAAGGAATTTTTCAAATCGGAATCCTAGAAGTAGAGATATTGACAAACATAAGATGTACGTCTACGCCCCCTGGCGTAGAAACCATGCACTATTTTAAAAAGAAAATGTTTATAAAAGGTTTGTCGACATGAGTAGTATCGACCAACAAAGGACGTTTTTTTTAATCAAGAATTTAGAACCTCATTGTTTGCTGCAAATACAACAGAAGCGGAAATTAAGATTTACGCCCCTGGTGGCCAAACTATATTTTTACAAAAATTAGAAATTATGTACAAACGACTTCCACGAGGAGCTGTATCCGGTGCAGAAAGAATTTTTCAAATCGGAGATATAGAAGCAGAGATATAGGGGGAAACGCAATTTACCGCTACGCCCCCTAGCGGAAAGTCTATGAATTACTTGAAAATTTGGAAATTATATGAAAAATATGTCACACGGAAAACACTATCCAACAAAGAAGGAATTTTTCAAATCGGACTCCTAGAAGTAGAGATATTGACAAAAATAAGATGTATATCTACACCCCTGGCGTAGAAACCATGCACTATTTTAAGAAGAAAATGTTTTTAAAAGGTTTGTCGACATGAGTAGTATCGACCAACAAATGACGTTTTTTTCAATTGAGAATTTAGAAGCTCATATTTTGCTGCAAATACAACAGAAGCGGAAATTAAGATTTACGCCCCCTGGTGGCCAAACCATTTTTTTTACAAAAATTAGAAGTTATGTGCAAACAATTTCCCATCAGGAGCTGTATCCGGTGCAGAAAGAATTTTTCAAATCGGAGATTTAGAAGCAGAGATAGAGGGGGAAACACAATTCACCGCTACGCCCCCTAGCGGAAAGTCTATGAATTACTTGAAAATTTTGAAATTATATGAACAACATGTCACACGGAAAACACTATTCAACAAAGAAGGAATTTTTCAAATCGTAATTCTAGAAGTAGAGATATTGACAAAAATAAGATGTATATCTACGCCCCCTGGCGGAGAAACTGTGGAATATTTTAAGAAGAAAATATTCCGAAAAGGTTTATCGATGTGAGTGGTCCACGAAATAATTTTAATCGATATTTTAGAAGCTACGATTTTATGGCAAACACATCAGAAACAAAATTTAACACTTACGTCCCCTGGTGGCGAAAGTATTCTTTACTAAAAATTTGAAATTATATGCAAAACATTTTCCATCAAGAGACGTATCCGCTGAAGAATTTTTTTTTTCAAATCGGAGTTTTAGAAGAAGAGTTATCGGGGAAAATGTAATTTACTTTTACGCCCCCTAGCGGAAAATCTATGCGTAATTTGAAAAAGTAACTATATCTAAAATACTCTTCTACATAAATGAAATCGAAAGATGTAATTTTTTTTTCAATCGGATGTTTAGAAGCAAATATATGGAATAAAACGTATTTTTGAATTCGACATCATTTGATTTACCCCTCTAGCGGCGAAATTGTACATCGTGAAAAAAAAAACGAAATAAAGGATCATCATTTGTATATTTCAAGCTTCCCAATGCAAAAAGAATTTTTCAAATCGGACTAATAGTTGGTGAGATATCGTGGGTACAGACGGACGGACGAACAATGGGATAACAGAAGCACGATCTTTTTTTACAAAAGACGTGCTATAAAAGTATGACGAGAAGGATGATGGCAATTCGCTGACAATTAATAGCAGCACGTTATAACTTTGTGTTTTTAAAAGCATAACATTTGCATATTTTTCATGGCTTGCATGCGTGTAAAGCGCTTTCTCTCGTCACATTTTTGAACTAAAAGTTTGTTCGCTGCCGAACAATATCCCCCTACGAGCTGGTGCTTTTTGTGCAAACCTGACGTGCATTCTTCTTTGTTATATACATGCATTTGTTCTTTTGCTATAAAGTTTTTAAATTTAAACGGATTTTTGAGCCAGCTGGTATATTGAGTGGAACGTCGATTATAGGTTTTACGGTTATACGTTTTTCATTTTTATACGTAAATGTGCACCAGTCCTAATATTTTGCTGCTGTTTCTGTCGCTTTTTCAATTCGGTTATACGTACTCCATTAATACGCTTTTTTGCGATTATGCGTGAAATTTTGAATTTCACGTCATCAAATATACAGGTTTTTTTAGTTTTTTTTTACATATAACTACATTGTTGCAACTTTGAGAGAAATAAGACTGCGCGGTTTTTTTTTTGTTTTTTTTTTTTGCAGCCACGAAATTTCATTTCATTTCATTTATTGGTCTTGCTGTTACATATTAAAGTTAATAATTTTGAACATTTGTGCGTAAATATGTAAATAACAGCAGGGAAGAACAAGGGAAAAGCCTCGAAGACACCTGACTTAGCCTTGATCTCCCCAGGTATAAGTCAAGCCATGATCATTCATTTAACAGCAAAAAAAGTCAAAAAAGAAAACATAGAAATAAAAGGAGAACGAAGAAAGAATAGAAAAACAAAAAGTAACATAGCGTAACATATCTAAGATATAACATGCTATCTAAATAAAATATCTAGCATGATATTTAATTGACAGCATATCGAGGGAAATAGAATGTTAAAGTAATGGAATTTATGAATTGTCCCCCTCAACCCAATTCTCATCAAATAAATACCCTTTCCTCTGGTCACCAAATCCTCACCTGGTAAGTCTCCCTGCCTTCCCCGCTCAGTCGAATAATCCCTGTATCAATCAACTTCCCACCTTGCATTTTTGAATGAGTATTAGTTGTTAAGTAGGTAGTGCTTCAATTGTTTTTAAACAAATTTAAATTATTAATAAATATTAATTCTGCCGGCAATGAGTTCCAGAACTCTGGACCAGAATAATCTAGGCTTTGTTTAGTAGTTTGTGTTATAGGTGTAGCAAGTCTCACCAAAGCTTGGTTTCGAATATTATATCGGTATGTAGCAGTATTAATTTATGTTAGCTCCTGTCCAAAGTTCATTCGTGATGAAACAAAAAATAGATGATGAAACAAAAAATTTACTAAATAGCGTTCACAGTTCTCTATTTCCTCTGAAATTTAAAAAAAAGATTGGTGACTATTTTACTTGGAACTATGCTAAATAAAATAATGGACAAACGTCTTTTAAAAGAGTGACGCTTAAGTAAAGAATGTGGAATAAAGGTATTGAATATAAAACAAAATCCTATTCGGATTTCCTGTCTAGTGTTTCAAAGCTGATCTGCTTTCTTTTTCACATACGTATTGAAAATAAGAAATCGTGCAGAACCTCTTAACCTAACTTTCATAATGAAACTGGAATTTAAAAAAAATAAAACGAAAGTCAAAATAGACATAGATTTTAGGTAGAAAAAAGAAGTATTCATGTATGTGTGTATGTTTCACGTAATAAATTAGCGTAATCTAAATTACGAGTTTTTTTGTTTGTTTTTTTCACTTTTTTGAGGCATTCGAAATTTGACAATTGTACTTAACATTTTGAAATTTCTTTTATACGATTTTTACATTTATGCGTTTTCTAAGGGCATCCCATAGAGAAACGTATAACCAAGGTTCCACTCTGCGCGTCTGTGCTTGAGAGAGAGAGAGAGAGAGAGAGAGAGAGAGAGAGAGAGAAAGAGAATATCGGTGTGTGTGTGTGTGTGTCCGCCGGCATATTGTGAGAATGCAACGGAAAATATTCCCCCTTATTAATGTAGATTTAACTGCACTAAATCTATATAGTTAGCACATTGCAAGGTATTTTCCTCACTTTGACAAAATGAAGTAAATACACTATTAATTAAAAGCGATAAATAAACGTATTTAGACAAACAGTGAATTGCTCAATAGTTCTTCCACTCAGAATTTCACAATGGATTTTGGGAACGAAGACAAATCTGACGACGAGCGTGATTTATACAACTGAATGGAAAATCGATCTGAAAATTTCGACCATCAGAACACGAGGAACATCAATCTCCTCAACGTGGTTCCCAAAAATAGATACTAAATCTCAGAATCAGAAAGTTGTTCCTTGTAATGGTAGTCAAAGAAAAGTATTTTATGACTGGAATTCCCGACTGGAGTAAATGGAAACAGGATGACGCGTGAACCAAAAATAGTATCTCGGAGGTGGATGCGAAAGCCACCGAAAATTTGTTAGCACGAAGGGAAAAGTTTACTCCACTAGTAAGATGTTCATCCTCGACACACATAAAATAAGTGAAGTGTTATCCACCAGCCTACGACATGGCAGTTATTAATAGTTTTTTTTTCTTTTGTATCGGGGTTTAACGACAGCCATACGTTTCCCTATGAGCTATAAACTGTCTCCTGTTCTACTTTAGGACCACTGGTTCCAGAGAACGTACAGAGCCAACGATAATGGACAAACGCTTTATTTCGGACTCGAACCAGGACGTATTCCGGATGAGAGATCAGACATGAGGGCCTCCGACCAGTGATCCACCTTTCTGTTATTTACCCAGAAAAGTACATAAACTTCTTTACAATTTTATTATTTCGTTTGATCGGGTACTATAAAACAACGATCTTCCTGTTTTCTTGCTTTTCCATCACCTAACAGACTGTCTCAAAGGGACATTTCTATGCCGTGGCGGGCTCAGCGTTGGTCCATCAACCACCCAAAGATGATTTTTTCTTTCTTAGCAGCCAAAATCGTAAATAATTAACTTTCGATTAATATACCTTTTCTAAAATATTATGTGAACATTTAAGGATCAGTGGCGTATGTTCGAGACTAGCTTGGCTAGCTTCGAAGCCCAGAGAATGCACGAATAAATGTCAGTTAGATATACACAAATAAAAGTCAATTATCCACGGTATACACTACACTGAAGAGCAATTGAATTAAAGACAGCTGGCGGTATGCAAATGTGGCGCTGTGGGCGGCCCTGTAAACAGAAACAACATGACGTATGCAGCGATTCGACAATATAAGGAGTGATGTGATGGGAATCAGTATAAGAGTCGAACACAGTATGGGTGAGACGAAGGACCGTGGGCAAATTGTCGGGGCCCGACGAATGGGTAACTCCATCTCGGAAGTCGTGCAGGCACTGGGATTTTCACGAGCCACTGTGTCACGGGCACATCGCAAGTACATCGAATCCGGTAAAACCATCCCTGCAAGGGCCAACTGTCGTGGACAACAGCGTGTGCATGAGCGGGGTCATCGTCGGCTAGCTCACATTGTAACAGCGGACAGACGGGCCACAGTGCAAGAAATCACTAGTCAATTTAACACTGGCACACAAAAACGTGTAAGAAGCCACACCATCCAGAACCATCTCCTCGCTATGGGGTACAGAAGCCATCGTTCCACGAGGGTACCGCTGCTGACCGCACATCACAGGGTGTAAAAATTAGCATGGGTGCGGGAACATTGCCACTGGACCCTAAACATGTCGAAAAATGTTGCCTGTACTGATGAGTCGAGATTCACGTTTGTACATGCGGATGGCAGGATACGAGTACGGCGCAAACCACATGAAGCGATGGATCCTTCCTGCCAGCAGGGTGCTCTTCAAGTTGATGGGGGTGGCATTCTCGTCTGGGGACTGTTTACGTGGACTGAAGTGGGACCCCTGGTACGTGTGACATCGGCCTTCACAGGTCAACGTTACCGTGATATCCTGGACTACCGTTTGCTCCCGTTTGTGCGTCTTCAACATCCCACTGGGGACCTCATCCTGAGACTAGACAATGCACCGTGCCATCGCTCCCGAATTGTATCCGAATGGTTGGAAGAACACTCCACCAACGTGACCTCCCTTCCTTGGCCAGCTAGGTCACCTGACCTCAATCCCATCGATCACATCTGGGATGCCATCGAGAGAGATGTTAGAGGCTCTGACCCCCTCCATCAAATCTTCGTGAACTGTGGGAGCTTGTTCAGGGGTTGTGGATCCGTATGGCTTCCCAACGCTTTCGGTGTCTTGTCGAGTCCATGACGAGACGAATCGCCGCCGTTACCAGGACGAAAGGTGGTGCTAAACGTTACTAGACAGGTATCTCTAATTCAATTGCTCTTCAGTGTATGTCAATGCTTTCGCTGCGAAAAAAAAAACATGTGCGGATTCACTTCTTTTGACTAAGAAATTCAGTGTGGCGAACAGATTAACAGGCGTCCTAGCGGAGGGATGGCGTCATTGTGACCCAAACAGCTCTAGTAGCCTTAGCAGTGTGGTGAGAAGACTTTGGATACGATCACCGGCTAGCGTTTCCATGACAACATGGAGAGTGTGAAGGGCGAATGGGTCCTTAGTTTGGGCAAGAGTTCGCTCAAAAAAAGAAAGAGAAGACTTAGACTACTTTAGTCACTCGCATGTTCCCACCAGTAACACTACGTGTTTTGCTAGAGTTGTTTCAGTTGTGTGAGGTGTAAATGAATTAATATCAGTGATATTATATCTGAAATTCGTGGCTTTGTTGGATTCGAACTGTTTTGATAAATTTTGTGAAAGCTTTCCTGAACATCTACTGTCAGAATTTAAAGAACCCTATGTTACAAATCTTCATACGATTCGACTCAAAAATGAAATGAAGGTGTTTCATTCCATTCAGGAATACAAAAAGAAATTAGTAAGATACATTGCTTGTTACATGAAATTGAATATTTGGACATTGTATTGTGTCTATTGAAGAGTACAAATTAACAGACCTAACATTAAAGTTTCCATCAACAGCTGCAACTGCCGAAAGAAGTTTTTTCTCCATTAGAAAGAATCAAGTCATATCTTAGGGCCACACAAGGACATGTACAGTTGAGCAGCTTGGCTGTTTTGTCAATAGACAAAAATATTCGTTTTAAATATGAAAAAGTATTCGGAATAAACTTCTTATGAAAACGTAACACTCAAGTTCACGCAAAAGGAAAGAAGAATAGAGTTCATGTACAAATAAGTGCTAAAATCCTAGACCTCATAAATATTTGGCACTATGGCAGCATGTACTTAAAATTTAGGAAAGAAGTTACTTCTATTACTTAACAACTCAAAAATAAATGTAAAATAAAAAGAGTACTGAAATAGGAGCGGGGGGGGGAGATAGCCCAGGTCTCGGACCCAAGACACGCGACTGTTAATGGTGTTTGAAGTTTGCTGTGAAATTGGAAATTCAATGGACAAAACATTAGAGATACCTGCTTAACAGCGTGTTGGTCTGCCCCTGGCGCAAATAACAGCCCGTACACATCGAGCCGTCGACTTTACCAGACGCCAGAGAGTTTCCGGAGGTAATGTTAACCATGCGTTTTGCAGCATTATCCGCAACTCCGCCCGAGACCACAGTCCAGGATCCATGAATCTGATGTTTCGCTCCATGGCATCTCGGAGACCTTCCACAGGGTTTGAATCCGGGGACTTTGGGAGCTACTGGATAATTCCAAACTCAGATGAGTGTTCCTCGAGCAATGCCTGGGTGGTTGCGGCCCGCTGGGGCTGCGCATTGTCCTGCTGGAACAGAGCATCGGCCGCAGGATGCGCGAAGGCCATAAAAGCGTGTAAGTGATCAGCCGCGCAGCTGATGTGTTTGTAGTACACAGAGGTTGACCTCTCTAGACACACTGAGGGACGCAATGTGTCTTCTGAAAAGCTCCCCAAACCATCACAGAGCCACCACCACCGCCTTGAAGAGAGCCAACACGGCATAAAGGGGTCATGGCCTCATGCTGCTGACGCCAAACCGACACCCTCCCGTCAGCTCAGTACATTTGAAAACGGGAGTATTCTGATCACACAACGTGGCGCTACTCTGCAAAGGTCTAGTTTTGGTGTTCCTGGCACCAGGTGAGGCGTAATGTCCGTTGACGAGCAGTCAGCAGTTTCACACGAGTATGGCGTCTGCTCCTGTAGGCCAAAGTGTGCAGCGTGCGCTGTATCTTTTGCTCGCTGACGCTGCTTGTGAATCCGACATTTCTCCTGGATGTGAATTGGGCCGCCGTTGCCAAGCTGTCGGGCTGTACGAGCCTGGATATTTTACGTCGAATCCGGTCATTAGGGGCGTATGTTGGGCCGCCGCGTGCCTCTGAGCGATGGTACGTCCGTCAATGTTATACTCGCGGTACACCCTTGATACAGTTGCCCTCGAGAACCCTAGGGATCTTACGACTTGGGCGATAGAATGGCCCACCTATCTTTTGCCGAAAAGGCGTTCACGGTCAAAGTAACTCAGATCACCATTCTTACTTATGTTTGTCCATTGCTATACACTGTTGGGAAGCCCTGCTGTCCGCCTATTTATCGCGAGCGTTCGGTTTGGGCCTGTTCCACTCTGCGTGGGGGTTCTCATGTCAACTGCCTGTCACTCCTATCTCTAATATTTGGTCTACTGAGTGTACAACTTAGGGTAAAAAAAGGAAAACATTTTTTTCCAGAAAAAATAAAACGTTTTTATGGCACTGATATTCTGGTGGATACTACATGACAACTCCTCAACGTTTCTTGGTCACTGTCATTTTTTCCTCCACGTGGTCGATGTCCCGACTCGGACGGTGCTATTTTTCCCCCTCAGTAAATTTTACTACGTGACGTCACACCGCTGTGGAAATTTTCTCCACCGATCTGAAGAAATGGGTCAGTCTGGCATCAAACCCACGACAGATTGGTTGCAAAGAGTTTGGAATAACCATAACACCGCATTTCCTGTTGGGCGCGTGCTTGAAGGTGAGTCTCTTTTTTGTGCGATGTGTGAAACTAAGACGTCTCTTCTAAATTTACAATATTGCGAGATGTTTTTCGTAGATGTCCGTTTCATATATTTTTTCAATTTATTTTTTCAACGTAATGATATTTTTTTATACGTTGAGGGAACTTCACTCATTTTTAACAGGTTTTGAAACGTGATTGTTTCATTCATTTATGTGTTCATGCCATATACTGCTTGAATGCTGTGACGGTTGCTGTTGCCTCAGCTTAGATGTGCCTCCCTTACTTTTTTAAAACCTCACTGCTGTCAAAGAAAAAAATGTTCACATTATTCTACTGCAATCAAAATAAATTGATAATCGGCTCACCAGACAGAACGAATTTTGGCAAGAAGTATGGCCCAGCTTTTAAAGTTACGCTATTCAAATATTCTTAAATAAAAAGTTAACATCCTTTCTAAGAGCGTGAATATTAAAAAGAAAAAAAAACTCTTGGCTTTCATTTGTTTGAGCCATTATAGTAATGATCTTCAGCGCAGAAGTACCTACTACAATTACACGATGGCGTCAACTAACTGGAAGGAGACTGTGCACGTGTTGCTTTTGCGCATGCGCAGTCCCTTTGCTTGCATCTCGTGTTGTGGTTGTTTCGGTTGCCAGATTTGGACCTGCCGTGGCGCTAGCCTGGAGGCCCGTAATTCACAGCGATGAGTCAGGACCATCAGCGGCTTGTCATAGGCTGCCAACTGATGGAGCTGCCACCAACGAATCGCTACCGTACCGTGAACGGCAAATTTCAGTGAACAGTGACCCATCACTGCAAGCTGGCGGCCAGCAGTTTCCCAGCACTTGCGTTTTTGCTGGGATGTGTAAATAGCCTTCCCTCGATTGGGCACAAACTCATACTCAACGTTTTATCCTATATAAGTTTCAAATGAACTTGCATTCTGCGTTACAGAACAGCTGCATATTGTGTTCGTGTATAGGTTGAACTCTTTTCCGAATAAAAAGGGTCACACTTGAGCAAATATTTTCGACTAACGGTAGAATCAGTCGGATGGTAGCTGAAGAATTTAAATCTCAACAAACGTTTTTATGCAGACGGTGATTGTTCAAGTACTAAACTAATCCTCGAAGGCAATCGATATTTCTTAGAAACAGGAATGTCTGGGCCACCCCGGGGGCACAGTGGTCTAAGTGATGCCTTCTGATCATTCGTCCAAAAGGGGGTCCGGGTTCGAATCCCGGTGAGGCATGGATGTTGTGTTTGTCTTAACGCACTGGCTCTCTCCCTTTCCTGGAACCAATGGCTTTAAATTAGGGACGGGCGACTACTTATAGCCCATTGAATTGATCACGGTGGCCGTTAAGCCTCCAATCAAAAAAAAAAATATTTTTTTTTTGCTTCGTATGCAGGGATCTGTACTCCAGCTGCAATCCCGAATATAAAGAAAATACCAAACCAAACGAACATAGCGATAAAAATTTTGCGCAGTGCGTGAAGAAAGAAAAAATCAGACGCCTTGGATACACGTCAGCTGATGATTAAAAGAACAATTTTTGTTTTCTTCTGTTTACAGCGCGACGCAATTTGCGTTAAGCATAAACACATGAGGTTTAATTACATTTCCCAAATACGGCAAAATAACTGTTTCCAATTCTAGGACAGCAGGAAAACAAGAACTTTATCTTGTTTTCGTTTCTGCGTTAATCTCAGCTAAAATGGAACTCCTGCTGTACACCCTATTTTCTCGCATTAATCTTTTACGTTATGAGTAATGAACAACTTCCTTTTTGTATTCAAAGTTGAAAATTTGCATTAGATATCTTTTTTTTTTCTTTTTTTTTTGAGACTGGAAACATAATCGCCGCAATGTCTGCGCAGAGATCATAGCTTTTATTCATTTCTTCCTAGTAATTTTTGTTGCTGCCGATTTTAGTGGTTCAAGAATGGAATAAAAATCCATAATGGATTTTGAAGGCTAACAAAAAAATGTGCTTAACGTATATGAATTTCACTAATGTATGTGCATTGTTTTTCACGGATTTCAATATATACAGAGTGTTTCAAAAAGAATGACCTGATTTCAAAGTAGTATATTTAAAAAGGCAAATGTGGGATAGTTACAAAATAAAGAGCCAAGTATGAAGGAAGGTCTAAAGTTTCACTCACCACAGTTACAAATGCTCACTGTGCCGTCCACCTGCTGCACGGACAACATCAAGACAATGGCTGAATTCATCCCAAACGCGTCGGAGAGGGTTTTCAGTCACAGAATTTACCGCGGCCATGATTCTCGTTCGGAGCTCATCCAAGTCAGCGGGTAAAGGGAGAGCATAAACACGGTCGTTTACGTATCCCCATGAAAAAAGTCACATGGTGTGATGTCTGGAGATCTCGGAGGCCAAGCGTGTAGTGCCTAGTCATGCCCCCCTGCGTCCAATCCAAAGCTGAGGCAATGTGTCTTCCAGAACTCTTTCCCTTACACAAACACCCTGTTTCTTCAAATTGTCGATACCAACGACGAATGTTTTGCCCACTGGTGGAGCCCTGCCGTAACGCCGTTTAAACGCACGCTGCACCGTAATCACGGACTTGGTCTTGCTAAATTCGAGTGTACAAAACGCCTTCTGTTGCCTCGACGCCATTTTCTCACTCACTAAGCGTAGAGGCTGTTTGGACGCCCGTGCTGCCATCTAGCGGTAGTCATAAGAAACTCTGGGCCACGCCCGCAGACATGATACGAGTCGCATTCATCGGTGGTTCGTGGTTGCCGAGACTTTTCAAATCAGGACATTCTTATCCACTTTTCAAATCAGGACATTCTTTATCAAACACCTTCTATTTACACTCACTACACACGTTGTCAGGAACGGTGTTCGATTCAATAAAAGATGGAGGTCTCCCCAAATTCTATTAAAGTCTTGCATTTTTTTTTTTTTTTGATTGGAGGTTTAACGACCACCATGAGCAACTCAATGGGCTATAAGCAGTCGCCCTCCCCTAATTTAGGGTTACTGGTTCCAGAGAAGGGAGAGAGAACCAATACCGTAAGACAAACACGACATCCATGTCTCACGGGATTCGAACCCGGACCCCTTTCGGGCGAATGATCAGAAGCCATCGCTTAGACCACTGCACCACCGGGACTCACGAGCACACCCAGTCTCTCACTTACTGACTCTCTTTATACTACCGCAAGGGCTTGTCCCAGTACGTAAAGCCTGAACTAGACCTGCCTTCGGGCCTGGGCAGGGCCTTTTTTTCTTTGATTAGTTTAGTGAAAAATTCGGGACTGGGGCCTGGCTTGTGCTGGAAGATTTAGCGTCTGCTCGTGAATTAAAAAAGTTTCGACTCGCGAAACAAAGATATATTTGTTAAATAATTTGATGGCGAAGATCACTGAGTGAAGCGAAAAATATGGAAGTGCGTCTGCCACGGATGCTTTGATTAGTTACAGCTGAAGTCGTCGAAAAGTCGGGCTGGGCTGTAAAATGCGGGTTTGAAATGTCTCCGAAGATTGGTATCAGATTCCGTTTCGCTGCCCCGATGGCGCAGTGGTCTATGCCCTGGGTAATGCAGAGACAGATTTCTTCAAATTATTCAGAAACCTCCAAGAAAAATTGCCAAGTACAAGCGGAATAATTATAAAGGGTTTATTTCAAGAGATAAAAGCGCTGACTCAAAGCGAGGCCGTCTAGAAAATACAAGGACATCACATTAGAGAGATGAGTTCCCTCCGTTTATGATGTCCCTCTCATGTTACACCTCCTTGTGTTACACGGACTGATACGTGGGCATCGTGTTTGACGTCACACACGACAGCGTCGGAAACCAATCGGAAGCCTTGGCTTCGTTGTGACGTCACTAAAAGAGGGAACACATCTCTCTAACGGCATGACCTTGTGTTTTCTAGACCGTCTTGCTCAAGGTTCCGAGACTATTCTTGTCTTATTTGGTCACTGGAGATATTTGAATACATTATTCAACATTGCAGCTATTGTGCTTCTCTAAAAGCAGTATGATGAGTAACCCCATACTGAAGCATTAAAATGTTTGCCAGTTTTACTCCCGGAAGTAAAAATATCTGAAATTGTCAATGCACAAATGTCATTCAAAATATCGTGGAAATCTGCAGTAGGCGAGAGAAGCACCAAAGATTATCATAAAAGTAAGTCGATTCCATGGGGCTGATTTCAAAGAATTCTGCTTCTAGATCATCATTTTTATCTCGACAAACTATTGTTAGCCGCCCCGGTGGCGCAGTGGTCTAAGCGATGGCCTCTGATCATTCGTCCGAAAGGGGTCTGGGTTCGAATCCCGGTGAGGCATGGATGTTGTGTTTGTCTTACGGCACTGGCTCTCTCCCTTCCCTGGAACCAGTGACCCTAAATTAGGGACGGGCGACTGCTTATAGCCCATTGAGTTGCTCACGGTGGTCGTTAAACCTCCAATCAAAAAAAAAAAAAAAAAGAAATCCTCACTTTTGAAGTCTGGGAATATATAATGATGCTCTATATTAAGAAAGAAATGCTCAGCTTCGTTGTTCAGCGCCACGTCCCCCCCCTCCTCCCCAATTGGGGTGGTTGATATTTTGATAGTCATGGAAGACTGCGCGGCCGCCCCGGTGGTGCAGTGGTCTAAGGCGCTGGCCTCTGATAATTGTCCGTAAGGGTCCGGGTTCGAATCCCGGTGAGGCATGGATGTTGTGTTTGTCTTACGGCACTGGCTCTCTCCCTTCCCTGGAACCAGTGACCCTAAATTAGGGACGGGCGACTGCTTATAGCCCATTGAGTTGCTCACGGTGGTCGTTAAACCTCCAATCAAAAAAAAAAAAAAAAAAACTATTGTTATCCACACTACACACTTCAAGGAACATTGGCGTTGCACATGCTTAAAAAAAAGCTCTGTAGGAATCGAATTACTCCAAAAATCTCAATTAGCCTTTTTGATATGTTACCAATAGCTAGGGTCTTCTTTACGCATTTTTTGATTGTCCTAGATTTGTAGGACGTTATTTTTTTAAATCGGAGGCTTAACGACCACCATGAGTAACTCAATGGGTTATAAGCAGTAGCCCGTCCCTAATTTAGGGCCACTGGTTCCAGGGAAGGGAGAGAGCGACCGCCGTAAGACAAACACAACATCTATGCCTCACCAGGATCCGAACCCGGACCCATCTCGGAAGAAGAGATGTCATTTTTACCACATCCGAAAATTAGTTTCAAAATCGCTTGATGATGTGAATTGAAATTTGCAGCATAGCATAAATTATCCCTGGTAACTGGGGAAATCTAAACCTCGGATAAATGAAAAACGCGGTTAATTCAAATTACGTTTTATCGGGTTAAACACATAAAAAAAAATAAAAACGTATGACAAACATTATTATAGTATGTAAATACAAAATTGAACATTGTAAAACTTATTTAAACAGAAAGTCCGGGATTTTTATTTGTTTTCTTCGTGGCATTTTTTTTTGTTTTGTTGTTCTTAAAAGTCCAAGAATTTGCAAAATTTCAATGTAATCAACAACATTTTGACTTTCCACGAAAATAAGTAATGTTTCCGCAGCTGTTAGGGCTTCATTACAACTTGCTTCGTAAACTGGTTGTAGTTGCTCAGGATCGTCTTCGTCGAGAGGAATACTTGACCCTGCCGTCAGCATCGGTTCTTGCACGTTTTGGATTAAATCATCGTTAGTCATTTTTTGTGTTCCGCTTGATTTTTGACTATACATATACAGGGTGATCAGAATCGACCGCACAATAAACCTACCGGACGATTCCTCGTGGAGAAAGAAGCCAAAACCGTTGTCCGATCAGACGTCGCATTCCGGAGATGTACGCGCCGAAAGTACGTGACGTCGCATCCGGTAAGAATACAGACATTAGAAATAATTTACCCAATCACTTTGGCAGAAAACATGTAATTTATTGATGTGTACCACTACAACACAAATGATAAAAGACGTGGATTCGTGTCAGATTACAACATGTGTTCAAAATGACCACCTTGTTGTGCGGAACAGGCGGCAGCCCGCAGAGGAATACACATCTATCTGCACGCGTTGCAGCATAGTAGGGGTTACAGTTGTGAAGGCCGCGTGTATGGTGGCCACTAGGTCGGGCAGACTGTTGACAGGTCGCCGATATACCAGTTCCTTTAGATGACCCCGAAGTAAGAAGTCCAATGGGTTGAGATCCGGCGATCTAGCTGGCCATACGGCAAGACCACCACGGCCAAGCCATCGACCAGGATATTCCGTATCCAGCCACTGGCGAACATTTGCAACGATAGGAACCATAGATTTCTGAGAACAGCCAATGGTACGTTATCCAGTAAGTCCGGCAGAACATCACATAGGAACACCATGTACTTGGCGCCTTATTTCTCTGTGTACGTACGTCTGTATAACTATCCACGTAGCTCTTCAACGAGCATATACGTTACCGGATGTGACGTCACGAAACTTTCGGCGCGTATATCTCCGGAATGCGTATATCGGCGTATATCTCCGATTGGACAACGGACAACGGTTTTCGGCTTCTTTCCCCACGAGAAATCGTCCGGTAGGTTTATTGTGCGGTCGATTCTGATCACCCTGTATATTTTTTATTGTGGGTTTTACGGCCACCGTGAGCAACTATGGGCTATAAGCAGTCGTCTGTACCTTATTGAGGGCCACTAATTCCAGGGAAAGGAGAGATAAACACAACATCCATGCCTCACCGGGATTCGAACCCGGACCTACCTCGGACGAATGATCAGAAGCCATTGCTTAGACCACTGCACCACCGGGGAGGCTGACTCTATTTAACCACTCGTTAATATTTTTATCGTCTAGGTCTTCACGCCAGTGAATGTTTTGAATTGATTTTAAACTATCTGCCTCCCCGGTGGCGCAGTGGTCTAAGCGATGGCCTCTGATCATTTGCCCGAAAGGGGTCCAGTTCGAATCCCGGTATGGCATGGATGCTGTGTTTGTCTTACATCACTAACTCTATCTCTTCCATGTAACCAGTGGCCCTAAATTAGGGACGGGCGACTGCTTCTAGTCCATTGAATTGCTCACGGTGGTCGTTAAACCTCCACTCAAAAAAAAAAAAAGTGTCTCTACAAAAGAGCACACGAACAAGCTTTCGTAATGTTTAACAGGCAGGAGACTAGATTAAATTCATAATGCACTTGACTGCGCCATCTAGCGGCAAAATGCGAAACCGCACCAGTGATGGCAATAAAGTTCTGCTTGAAGAACGATGCAGTATTGTTTAATTATGATGCAATGTTTTTTAAAATACGCAGTAGTGACTTCTGCTATTTTACGAACCCACTTGCATAGAGAATTAAAAAAATGTGCTACAGAGGAATTCACTACTACAATGTGAATTCACGGATAAATCCTGAAAACAAAACTCGTAGCAAAGCTGACGATATACATCGATGAGCCGTTACATCATGACCACCTACCCAATAAGCTGTAGGACTCCCTTTAGCCCTCAAAACAGCGGCCATTCGGCGAGGCATCGATTCGATGAGGTGGCGATAGGTATATTGGGGTATCTGGTACCATAATGTCAACAGCAGGTCCTCCAGTTCCCGTGAATGTCGGGGTGGTGGTGATTTAGCGCGAACCCGTTTTTCCAAGTCGAACCGCAAATGTCCGATTGGGCTCATATAAGGTAAATTTGGAGGCTAGGGCATTAACAAAAGGCCAGCAACATGTTCCTCGAACCACTTCTTCACGATTTTGGCTGTACGGCATTCCTCATTATCCTGTTGATAATGTCTATCACCAGCAAGGAACATAGTTGCCATAAATAAACGAACCTGGTCCTCAACGATGTTCAGATATCTGACAGCTGTCAGGGATTGTGCTGTTGGGACAATGGGGCCTAAAGTGTCCCAAGAAATTATGGCCCACAGCATAGCACTGCCGTGCCGGCCTGTTTCCACCCAACAATGCATCCAGGTGCCATAGCCTTCATTGGTAATCGGCGTATTCCCGCTCGGACGTCTACGTGATGCACCAGGCATCTTGATTTCGTCAGACCAGGCCATTTTCCTGCAGTCATCCACGCTTCAATCTCGATGATCTTGGGCCCATTTCGTGCGTTCTTGGTGATGACGTGCATTGAGCATGGGCACCCGGCTGGGTCTTGGCCTACTCAGGCCCTTGCGCGGAGTGCTGCGATGAACTGTATGCTGTTACACGTTGCCCTGATCAATAATGTTGTAGCTGCTGGTGATTTGTCGCATTGCGGCCCTGCGATCGCTGTGAACAATGCGCGCCAGTCTCCGGCCACCGCTGGAATCAGTCGGCTGCAGACAGCACATGGCTGAACAACGGCTCATCGTTTGGTCATATATATGCACTACTTTTGATGCGTACTCACTACAGCGGCACGTGAAAAACCATCAAGCTACGCCGTTTCCGAGATCATAGTTCCGAGGCACCTTGCCATCACAAATTGTCCTTTATCAAACTCAGATAAATCGGCAGCTTTTCCCGTTCTGACTATGAACACTCTACTAAACAAAAGTCGGTTCTCGGTTTGTGTATATACTGCTCTGTGAACTTCACCTGCGCCACCGTTCGGTCTCCAGACGCGCTCATTTATCTAGGCTGGGGTGGTCATAATGTAAGAGATCATCGGTGTAGGTGTCAGTCCTTCAATGAAATTTCCGTTCCTAAATGTTTACGTTTCTTCTAACTTTAGTATTTTGACAGATTTTAGGTAGTCAACAAGTCTATTTATTTCAGAAACATATGTTTCAAGTTTTTCCGTATTTATTCAAGAATTTCGTAAAATCTTCTATTTTCGCTGCTTTAGCCCTTTTTACGATTCCCTTACCTTTGACCTCGGTGGGTTTCAAACCAGAAACCTTTTCTACGGAACCTTCCGTGTTACCGCTGAGATAGAAATACACGTAATGTACAGTCACATATAAGTAGAACTCTAATCTCGTGATGATTAAATGTTTTTTGCTATTAATGTGGGTGAATTAGTCATTTTGTTTTCTGTTGGAGCCTATTTTTCCTGAATAGGTTTACGAATTTTACTTTTTTCTGTAAGAGGACTTATTGCAAACTACGTTTTTTTTTCATCGTAATTTTTCTAAACAACAGAATGCCTTGGAACTTGAGATCTTATTAAACAGGCAACGGCTTTCAGTTATCTTCAAAAAAAGGCGGAATCCACTACTTTATAATATTATTTTACAGAACTCCTAATTAAAAAATTTACTCTTAGTAGCTATACTTAAAATTTTGTCTTAAGGGGCCCACGGACTCATACACAGGCATCGTACAATCGCCTGTGCGATAATTTAAGTACGAGGTTTCTTACGGTAACACAATATATGCAATAACCAGCGCACAAAAGAAAATCCAATCTCGCTCTAGAACTGGGGAAGAAATATCCTGTGCCACAATAATCAAAATTTCATGCGTTATGAACTATGAACTACAACAACCGATCTCGCTCTAGAACTTCAAAATCGTGTCCTCCGACAGACGATTGAACTTTTATAGTTAAGTAAACCCCAAGTATATTATCGCGAATCCATTGTCACTCGTGCATCTTACGCCAACCTCATTAACCAACTCCGTGCCGCCTTCAATGAAAAGTTAACTTCAAAAAGTGAGGGGTGTCTTCCTCTTTTAGGGCAATGCACCGAGTCACACCTTCCATATTTCGAAGACCACTAATATGAGTATCTTCAGCACCCACCCTATTATCCAGACCTAAACTCTAGTGACACTTATTTGTTCCCCTAGCCGAAGTAGAACGTCCGTGGAAAGTGTTATGACACCGACACTGAGAGGAGGTCACAGCTGTTGGGGAGTAGCAAAAGGACGAAGAAAAAGACTTTTTCCACCGGGATCAAGGCATTAAAAACTGGTGAAAGCAGCGCGTTGAAGTTTGCCGGGAATGTCAAAACAACAGAAGAAAGCATAATAGTACAGTTTTCTTGATCCATGGTGAGTCAAAATTTCATCCCGTTTGCAGATAAAACGTTTAATAATACAAGAAAACCATACACGTTCACCTCATTGTGCAGAGTACCAGACGTTGTTTTTATAGTCCTTTGGCAACGTTCCACCAGAGCCACAATCCCACAGTTGTACCACTCGGCAGGTTTAGCAGCTACCAAGTTTAATGATGCAAGAAAGCCATACACACTCACCTCATTCTGCAAAGTATAGGCTGTTGTTTCCTATAGTCCTTTGCCAACGTTCCACCAGAGTCAGAATTCCACGGAGGTACCGATGAACAGTTTCCAATTCTCTGACGCCAGAGAAACGAAGTGCTGTCCTTTTAGGAAATGGGTCATGGTGTAAAAAAGATGGAAGTCGGATGGAGGCAAGATCGGGACAGTATGAAGGATGGGGTAGGATTTCAACACTTTCCAAAACCTGTACTTTTTAGCCGACCACTCTATAAGTGCGCGATTGCGGGCATTATTATGCACTTGCTGAAAAGGCCACTTTCTATTGAGGGGCGCTAGGTAGGATTGGTGTAGAACATCATAGACTCCCGGCAGTTTTTCATCAGAGAGGTTCCAGTCTACCGCTTGACCATCTGGCACGAGTTCCCAGTGCACAGAACTCGCCATAATTCCACCCAATGCACTGTATGATTTTCCTCTCGAACTATCCTTTCTGCACAATTAGCTATGCTTCCTGGAGTGGCTTCAGCCATTGTTTCCCAGCTGTAAAATAACTTAAGAATATCAACCTTTCATCACCTGTGACGATACGCCGCAAAAGCGTACCGTCCTGTGGATTTGACAGTAGTCTACGACACAGACCGACAACACCTTGTTCCACCTATTGGGGTGGGGAATCATTCGATGTCGCCTGTAGGAGAAACTCAGCTGGTGCAAGTAACGAACGATGATTGGATTGGGAAGACCCCACCCCAGTTGCAAATTGTTGTGCCGTTGCCTGGATTGCTGCCACAGTTTCAACCAGGCTGTCCATGTTGGGGGTCGTTTGGAGTCCTGTTCGAGACTGTTGTTCCCCTAGCAAATAAACGCCGCAGCCATTTTCGTGCAGTGCTGCTCTCCACTGTTTCCTCGCCTTCAACTGCTCAATTCTCTCGCTGCTGCCGCGTTTAACCGTTTTTTCTAATAATGGCGTAGGAGCTCCCGAACAGCACGTTTATCGATCTCCATCCTTTGCTCACTTGATAACGCAGTGTGGCTCCGTGCCAAATGCACGTTATTAGCCTCGTGTTTTCCATGTCATTGCAGTACCCAATTGACGCTAACACACGTTTCTCACAGGAATGGATGATTTACATTATGTATAGCTCAGATTGGGACGAACTTTCGACTCACCTTGTATGTGTTAGAGTAAGAAGCATTTGAACGACCGTCTTGTGTGTGTGTGTGTGCGCGCGCGCGCTTCAGATTGACCGACAAAGTGATGTGATATCATAAGCAATCACTTTTTGTATCGCACCACACGACAAAAGGTACATACATACCATAATAGTAATGTGTTTTATTTTCAAACACACAGAGAATCCCTTTCATTGTTTCTGTCAAAAACTTGTTCATTACAATTACAGTAAAAAAAAAAGGGCATTTATGCTTGCGAAAATGATTTGATAAAAGATAAAATGACCAGAACTTTTAAAGACTACAAAGTTCGCACCAGAACAACAAGAAAGCAATACAGCTTTACAATAAACACGTCGTTAGCTGTTCTGTCAATTTTAATGTATCGCACATTTCCCGCATCGTGAGTGGCTTATCGGAGCTTTAAATAGAGTGTTCTGTTACTTAATTGTTTATCACACTAGAAACTCGTTGCGTGACTTGTTTAAAACACAGGGTTTTGACCTCAGTCTTGAAGCACAAATAGATGTGAAGCTTGCATTATACGTATTATTCCACGCTATCGTCTTATTTTCTTAACTGTATCCGTATGAAATGGAATAAGGGAATGACCATGTGCACTTGGTTGGGACTTCTTGAACTGAAATTGAATTCTCGTTGGATAAAAAGACATTACACTCATTTCTATTTACCTCAACGTATGCAACTTATAGCAATTTAGTTTTTTAATTTCAAATGACGGATATGCCGTAATACATTCAAAATACTGAAAAAGAAATTGTCAATTAATTACGGATATTTATTAGGCCATACATAAATCATAAACACTATCGTAAAATATTTTTCGGCAAACGAGCTTTAATTTTTAAAGTGCTCCGTTTTCATACGTTTTGGGCTTATCCCATTTAACCCTTTAACCGGCTAGAACTAATTAAGTCGGGGTAATCAAAATGGGTTGATTTATTTGCTGTCTAAGTGGGCCGAACGTGACTGGAACGAATACATTCAGCGTATGTTTCATGGTCCCAAGGCTGCTCGTACGAATGTTCATTCCCTTAGTACATTAAACACTGAAGCATCTGAAAGCATTGCTTCCCACCTTAGATTAGTTATTCAGAATGGTTATTTTGTTCAGGGAATGATTACACTAACCCTTTGTGACAGATTACCTGTTGAAGGGCTATACACTGTAAAACAAATGCTGAAATTCACGAGCCACTTTCCGTCATTTCTTTCGTGAATTAACGAAGCATCAAACAGAAGTCATCGCTCTTTCCACGTTTATATACGAAGCATATTTCTGATACAACTTTTTCCGTGAAATGACGGAAACACACCTGAAGTTCACAGATTTTTCGTACCACGAAAATATTTTGAATTTTCAGAAACCTTTTCGCACTTTCTTTCTTATATTGAGGGTAAACCACCGATTTAGAGATGTGTTAACGGAAAATTCTGAATTTTCCTTTCAGAATTCATTTTGTGTATTAACGGAAAAACTCATTTTTCACTTTGGCCGTATCCGCAAGACCAGAAATTTCTCGTAATAGGAGCGATTAATAAGAACACTTGAGGTTTGATTAACTTTTAAATTTCAATCGTTTGTCGAATTTTGAAATTCCGTAGCGAAATCGGATACTGTGGATAGTATATCGTATGAATTTTGTTTGTATGGCACAAGATATTTCTTTTGCTCTCCCCTATTTTATGCACTAGCTATTTATTATATGTTGCGCTATTGTAAGAAATCTGGTACTTAACTTATTGTACCAGATTTCGATGTCTATGTAACAGCCTTTGGAGAACTTAAGACAAAAGCTATTATAGCTATCAAGAGTAAATTTTATATTTAGTAAACCAGGTACTTAACTTATTGCACAGATGGTTATACGGTGTCTATGTATCAGTCTTTGGACAACTTAAGACAAAAGCTATTATAGCTATCAAGAGTAAATTTTATATTTAGTAAACTAGGTACTTAACTTATTGCACAGATGGTTATACGATGTCTATGTATCAGTCTTTGGACAATTAAAAAAAGCTATTATAGCTATCAAGAGTAAATTTTATATTTAGTAAACCAGGTACTTAACTTATTGCACAGATGGTTATACGATGTCTATGTATCAGTCTTTGGACAATTTAAAACAAAAGCTATTATGGCTATCAAGAGTAAATTTTATATTTAGTAAACCAGGTACTTAACTTATTGCACAGATGGTTATACGATGTCTATGTATCAGTCTTTGGACAACTTAAGACAAAAGCTATTATTGCTATCGAGAGTAAATTTTATATTTAGTAAACCAGGTACTTAACTTATCGCACAGATGGTTGTACGATGTCTATGTATCAGTCTTTGGACAACTTAAGACAAAAGCTATTATAGCTATCAAGAGTAAATTTTATAGTCGGGAGGTTCTTTTTTGTGAAATCCTGATATATAATCTGCTAGGGCTCTCCTCCTCCTACGTGCCACTTTTTAAGTCGTCATAGCAACAACCGAGAAACAAATGCTTGTGACGTCATCACCTACACGCGGACAATCCACGCATATATCACTTTGTTTCGTTGTCATAGCAACAAAGAACACAGCTGCTGGTGTGACGTCATCTAATCCAAATCATTCTCACATGACGTCACAGATGCGTTACATCACACGGTCAGCTCTAGAGATACGAAAATGTTTTTTTTTTTTTTTTTTTTTTTTTGTTGGATGTTTAACGACCACCGTGAGCAACTCAGTGGACTATAAGCAATCGCCCGTCCCTAATTTAGGGTCACTGGTTCCAGGGAAGGGAGAAATCCAGTGCCGTAAGACAAACACAACATCCATGCCTCACCGGGATTCGAACCCGGACCTGTTTCGGACGAATGATCAGACGCCATCGCTTAGACCATTGCGCTACCGGGACTGCTCCGAAAAACTTTACATTAGGAATTTTGGTTCACTATCTGAACCGGTGTTTAAAAACGTGAAGAGTACGACGATATGACGACGTCAAGAAAAAAATAGTTCACTGAAAAGAACAGGGGAATTTTATACAGGGTTCACTGTCAGTTTATACGAAAAATGCTGTGTACAAGGAAGTGTTGACGAAATAGGGACTAACGGTTTCACAAAACACATAACAAACAGACAGCCCGTCGTATCATAATCCATAACCGACTGCTCAGGAAATTTTCAGAAAGCTATGAGCCAACGTCGCCATCTATCGACGTGGAACTCAAAAACTCGATAAATAAATTTCAATAATTTCTGTATCATAAATTTTATTTTTTCCTGTCATTACTGACGGGCTTTCATCTAGTAATGCTATAAAATAGTAAATTTCGCCTTTTATTAAAGATAACTAAAAGTCATTGTCAATTTAAAAAAATCAAGTTGCAAAGCATTTTGTTGCTTCGGAAAAATCACGAAGAAAAAGGCTTGATTTGTAAAAATAGTCTTTCTAAAGAAAAAAATATTATTACAAATCTATTCAGAAAAATAATAAGCTCCAACAGAAAATAAAATGGCTAAATCACTGGCATTAATGACAAATAAAAAAAAAGAAAAAGAAAAAACGCATTGTTGCCCAATTTGTTATACGCTGTACGTGATCCAGAACTCCAAGCGTGTGTAGCTCAGTCGTTAAAGACGTGTATTCGATCCTGACGCAGCGGAAGGCTTATCTGGGATAAGAGTTAAGAAAAATGTATTGTCGTTGATTTTGCGGAATTTCAGTTTAAATATGGAAAAACCAGAAATGGATTTTTTCTGAAATAAACGGAATTTCTGACCGGAAAAATCTGAGAAAATACAGAAGTTAAAATAAACGGCCACTTTTAAAAACGGAAATTTCTGAAAAAACACGGATACCTACCGGCAACTTTGCTGCACGTCATTTACAGAAATTTTCCTTGAATTTACACTACTTATTTTTTACAGTGTAGCAATGGAGCCGGATCTAAGAAATGAGAGAAAAGATGTTTGAATCACTTATTTTTACCCAGTGGCATAGTGGACGTATTAGTGCGCTTTTTCTTATTAGGAAATAATTTCCCCTTTCCTATTAATTTCAAGGTCATGGAGCGAGTAATATAGGGCTATAAGGGAGAGCTTGTCATATTCTTCTACTCAGATGTGAGAGGTAAAAGTAAATTGTTTTTCCGTAGCTTTCGCGAAACTCTCCCGCCAAATCAAAATTTCCGTTTGGTAAGAAGGAAAAGTTTGGGCACCGTTTGATTCAACTATATCGCGGCTACTTAAAGGGTTAAAGGAAGTAATAGATGATCTTCATTGATAGGAAAATCATCTACTAGAATTTTTGGCAATGTTCTCTCTCTGACACATTTACGATGTCAAATAAAAGCGAGGTCGCAATTTGAAACAGTCGATTACTGTTTCTGAAGTATTGCTTTGTTTCTATCTTTTACTGCTTAAATTCCGTAAGGGATGGCACCCTGCTCACGATGTGATTGATGCCTTAGGAGGTTGTTGATTACAAACTTTTGAAAGAAAAGAACTGAAAGTTTCACAGAAGAATTTGAGATTCTAAGCGCATAGAGTATTTCAACAACATTTTTTAAGTGAGAGAGTTCAGCCCGGTTTCACCACTGGCCTAACGTGACTTCTAAACGAATACTAGTATATGGCTGCAGTAGGACAAAGACTCCATCTTATTGGCCATTTAGTTGCTCCTGGTCGTGCACTGTGTTTGCAATGTATACCCTCAGTTTACTGATAAGGGCCGAACCGCTTAGCGAAGACTGGTTAAATGTGTTTATCACGACCAGTTTCAATAGAGCATGAGGATACAATCAAATTATATAATTTGATAGCCTAGGACATATGCAATTTATAATAAAAATTAAATCAAAAATTGAGCCTCCGCTGACTAAAAATAAATAAATTAACCTTCCGATTTGATTCATGCCCGCCTGAGAAGCAATTAATTAAATATTCATTCCCTGTTGAAATGAAGCTTTCTTCAGCATTTAGCCAAAGGCAATATACACTATCTAGCAACAAGTAATTGGACACCTGTGATAGCAAAGGAAAACGAACTTTATTCACCTTCAATAGCTGGTGGAGCCTCCACGTGCGGCGATTACAGCTGCGACCCTCCGAGGCATACTCTCAACCAGGCGTTGTACGACGGCTAGCGGTATTTTCTTCCACCCGGCTTGGAGAAGACAGGTCAGTTCCTTCACCGATTTCGGACGATGGGGGCACCCCTTAAGTCGACGCTCCAACTCGTCCCAGAGGTGCTCGATAGGGTTAAAAGTCCGGGCTCTACGCAGGCCACTCCATTCGATTAACCCCATTGTCACCATACCAAGCCATGGTGGACCTCGGAACATGACAGTTGGCATTGTCATCCTGAAGGTAACATGGGTGCACCCTGTAAAACTGCCACAACGTAGGAAGCGCATGGTTATCCAAAATGGTACAGTAGGTCTCGGCGTTGAGTCTACCAGGAATTGCGACCAAGGGGTCCCTTGCCATACCAGGAGAAACACCCCCATAGCATAATTCCACCGCCGCCGGACTTTACAGTTGGCACAATACATTCCGGCAGGAGGCGTTCTTCAGGCAAACGCCAAACCCAGACCCTGCCATCTGAACGGTAGAGGGTTAACCTTCATTCATCGCTCCAGAGAACCTGTTTCCACTCTTCAACGGTCCACTGTCGAAGTTCTTTGCACCACGTTAGCCGAGCAGCGCTATTGGACTTGGTGATCAAAAGCTTGTGGGCGGCAGCACATCCATGATAGCCGAGCAGATGGGCTACCTTACGGATGGTATTCATCGAAAGAACACTCCCGGATGCCTGTTGAAACTCCTCACGGATGTGGCCCATCGATTTGGTGTGGTTCTTCCGAATTTCTCTGGCCAGCATCCGTCGGTCTCTAACTCCCAGTTTTGTGGGTCTGCCGGGTCGGTGCACACTCCGACAGTCACCTCTCATCTTCCACTTGCCAATCACGTAGGCCACTGTTAATTTTGGGTACTTCAACTCGCTGGATATGTCACGTATGGATCGTCCATTTCTGTGATGTACGACGATTACACCTTTCTCGAAATCAGAGAGCTCCGAACTGCATGTCATCTTGCATGCGACTGGTTGCGTTGTTGTTTCCCACACGATATTTAATGGCGGCGGCCGTGGAACGTGTCAGGACCACAGATATCGTCGATTGCAGGGGGTTCCAATTACTTGTTGTTAGATAGTGTATATACTCTTTCATTCTGATTTCAACACTTTTACATTATAATCTTTCCTGTCGAACATCTGTTCATTCTTATTTTCAAAGATTGCTGTACCTACGGCGTCACGACTTTCCCATCTGGCAGAGCTGTGAGAAGTGATTGTTCAGGCAATTAAATCTTGTTGGGGGCAAATTACCGAAGCCCATGTTCAAATTTTTGAGGCTTGGCCCCAAAGTTTGAACCTTCGTTTCTTGTGCATTTGACCAACGGCTGAAGGTATTGTTGCAAACTACGAAAGGTCTTTGCAGGAGTGATAGTCGAATGGAAGATCCTGCTACCCAAGTCGTAAACACTATCCACCAGACCGATCGCATCAGGAATTTTCATTAACGTGTTTTAAAAAATTTGAATATCCATGTCATCTCCAGTAAAACTTTTCATACTTGTAAAGAACGTTTTTAATTTGAATTAAAACATTTCACACTTCCTAAAAACGGACTGTATAACAACTCCAATCGCTAGCATTTAATTTTTCGTAAAATTATTTTGCCTAGTAGTTTCATAAAACTACTGGTAACATTCGGTTTTCTGAATCTCCTTTTTTGAGCCCCATTTTCGGTGTCAAACAAAAATGTGGTCGGAAGCAGTGTGTCCCTGTCTCTGCAGTATTGTCTTGCTTCTTCTGTACATTTCTGGTTGATCGGCGTAAGCGAATGATATTTTGTTCACGTTCTCATCACGTGAGGACCTTTGCGTCATGAAAATATCATAATGCAGTTTCATGATCGCAAAGTGTTGGAAATAAATTTCAGAAGAGTTAAGATTTCAGTTGTATACTCTATGTTCGGCTGTTTTCTTCTTTTAAGTGGGAGTCTTCCCTGGATTCAGTAGCATAACCTTACTTCTGAACCACAACTACATGGAGGCAAACGGACACGAAATGGGAGCCCGCAACTTGTTGGTAGTTTTTCTGACCGGGCATTACGTATGATATGTATACACACAGATAATAGACACGGATCGTTACAGCCAAGGGAAAATTCGTTAGGTTTGTTTATCACGACGAGTCTCTTCTAGAGGTCTGTCCAGGCCTTAATTTGGAATACTCAGCACTGTCCTGCCCCCAACTTTAGGGGGCCCGGCTTAGCTCAGACTTTCATCACGAGTTCTCCGGTAATCAAGTCCAAATAACGCAAGGTTTCCTCTGGAGAAACAAAACTGCACTGCTGAGTAGTAAAGGGAATATAACGCAGAGGAACATGGTATTTCTCGTAGGAATTCCTCCCACATGCAGTGCTCGGAATGGGCCAGTATACGCCCTATATATATATATATATATATATTTGGGATGTAAGGTCAGGTGATGCGTAACATCACAGCCTCTCCTTGACAAATGTCAACCCCGCCTTCTCGTGGTGCATCCTGTTCCCACTAAAGGGGCTCTGACGACCGCCCATAGCGGTATAACTATACCATCGGGATAAGAGGAAATTCTATCCCACACTCACCAACCCGCTTGGCCAGCGTGGTGAGTTATGGCCAAACCCCTCCAAAATGATTCCACAACTTAAATCTTGGCCCTCAGTCTCCGGCAGCTGGAATGTACCTGGCCAAGGCAGCGGCCAGTGCGACATGAAGGCAGAGGGTGCTAAGAATCCCCGGAGGACCGGACTAGGCTGCCATCTGATGCTGACCTTGGCTACTTACAATGGACGCTCCCTATCTTCTGATTCAAGGCTTCTTGAATTGGAAGAGGAACTACAAAGGATCAAGTGGGACATCGTCGGGCTAAGTGAGGTAAGGAGAAAAGGAGAAGATCTCATCGAACTGAAAAGTGGACATCTCTTCTACTATCGTGGGACAGATACTGGCAGAACTAGTGGTGTTGGATTTATAATAAACAAGAAACTGAAGGATAAAGTTGTAGAAGTTGAAAGTTCCTCTGACAGAGCTGCACGACTTGTTATCCAACTCTCGAAAAGATACCAGGCTCAGATTATTCAAACTTATGCACCCACCACAAGTCATCCTGAAGAAGAAATTGAAGAATTTTATGAGGAAATTCGTGATCTAAATAATAAAGGTAAGCAGCACTTGAAAATAATTATGGGAGATTTCAATGCAAAAATAGGGCAACGGCAACAGAATGAAACTTCGGTAGGTAAATTCGGTCATGGCAACAGAAACCAGCGTGGAAATACTCTCGTTGAGTTTGCAGAGGCAGAAGGGTTTTTCATCTTGAACTCCTTCTTCAAGAAAAAGCCACACAGGAAATGGACATGGAGACATCCAAATGGGACGACAAGTGAAATTGATTTTATTATGTGTAACAAAAAATTCGTCATAGAAGACTGCAGTGTGCTAAACAAGTTCAACACAGGTAGTGACCATAGATTGGTGAGATGTAAGATGCACCTCAACACTAAACTTGAACGTGGCAAGCTCATAGGACAAACAAAATGTATTGACATAACCAACCTTAAAAAACACCATAATACCTTCAAGTTAGAACTGAAGAACAGGTTCTCTGCTTTAGAAGGCCTAACATCGGAAGAAGTGGACATCTCTGAAGTTAACAGAAAAGTAACCAAAGCTCTTATGGAAACAGCAACAAAATTAGCTGGGTCTAAGAACAAGTTGCATGTGAACAAATTATCAGGAAAAACCAAAATGTTGATGCAAAAAAGAAGAGAGATGAGGACAACTAAAGAAGATGTGACTTCCAAAGTGGAATATATAGAGCTATGCAAGACAGTAAGAAAAAGTATCACTGAAGACGTAAGGAAATTCAACTGTGAACTAGTGAGGAAAGCAATTGAAAACAACCAAAGCCTAAAGATAGCAAAGGGACATCTCAGTAAGGGAAGAAAACAGATTATGGCACTGAGAAAAGAAGATGGTTCTGTAACAAGAAATAGAGGCGAAATTTTGACAAGAGTGAAAGATTTCTACTCCAAATTATATGAAAGGGATGATATATGCACTCCAGACATCATGAAAGATACCAGTACCAGAGTTCCTCCAGTCCTTCCAGCAGAAGTTGCACATGCAATCAAGAACATGAAGCGAGGAAAAGCTCCAGGAGAAGATGGAATTACTGTAGACATCATACAAGAAGCAAGTGGAGAAATCGAAACAGTACTCGCCCAAATTTTCACTCGATGCCTTAATGAAAGAAAGATTCCTGAGGATTGGAACACCGCTACAATGATCCTGCTACATAAGAAAGGTGACATTGAGGATCTCGGAAACTACAGACCTATCAGCCTCCTATCAGTAGTTTATAAAATCTTCACTAAAGTTCTTTCACACCGCTTGAAGGTAACACTGGACATGGCTCAACCGAGAGAACAAGCTGGATTCAGGAGTGGCTACAGCACAATAGATCATATCCACGTGCTGAGAGAACTAATTGAAAGAGCGAGGGAATATGAACTTCCATTGTGCATGGCTTTTATCGATTATGAAAAAGCCTTTGATTCGGTGAAACCATCAGCAGTTACAATGGCTCTGAAAACCTGCGGTATTGAAGATGCATACATTAATATTATTAATAACATCTATGAAAATGCAAGTGCAAAGATTAGGCTGTTTGAAAATACAACACACGTAAAAATTGGAAAGGGAGTGAGACAAGGTGACACCATATCTCCGAAGCTCTTTAATGCCACATTGGAGGGTGTTTTTCAGTCACTGAGCTGGGAAAACAAGGGGATAAAGATTAATGGAGATTATCTAACCCACCTTCGTTTTGCTGATGACGTAGTCATTTTTGCAACTACCCCATCAGAGCTGCAGAGTATGATCCAGGAACTTGCTGACAAGAGTAAAGAAGTGGGATTAAAAATGAACTTTCAGAAGACAAAAGTGATGTTCAATGCTTTTACAAGAAATGAAGATTTATCGATTGATGGAGAAAAGCTGGAGATAACAGACACGTACGTTTATCTTGGACAGCAGATATCAAGTGAGGGTCACATTGATGAAGAAATTAATCGGCGTACAAAACTTGCCTGGAGAGCTTTTGGAAGAAACAGCATAATTTTCAAGAGCAATATGCCATTATGTCTTAAAAGAAAAGTGTTTGATCAATGCATCCTTCCAGTGCTTACGTATGGTGCGGAGACGTGGACCTTAACTAAAAGAGACATACAAAGGCTGCAGACAACTCAAAGAAGCATGGAGAGGTGCATGCTTGGTGTAACCAGGAGAGATAAGAAGAGGAACTCGTGGATCCGAAAAATGACAAGAGTGGAAGACATCATGATCAGAGTTAAATCCCTGAAATGGCAATGGGCTGGACATACTGCCAGAAGGACAGATCATCGATGGACAGCTGAAATTTTAGATTGGATTCCAAGGGACAGGAAAAGACCCAGAAGAAGACCACATGGGAGATGGGTGGATGAAATTCGAAAGTATGCAGGGGTGACATGGAGGAGACTGGCACAAGACAGACCGTTGTGGAGGAAACTTGGGGAGACCTTCGTCCAGCAGTGGATTGATAATGGTTGACGATGATGATGATGATGATATATATTTATTTATTGTCCCTGACTTACGAGCGCGCATTCTTAAACATCAAAACCTTATGTGCCTCGTGCCTTTGAGAAATAGCTGTGTGGGAACCGTACAGGGTAGGGGAGTGGTGTACGCATATGGAGGGTGGTATATTGCTATTAATTTAAGAACAAAATATTCATTCTGATTGCGCAGGTTTTAATTGCCCAACTTTCTACTTCATGAAAGTCCCTATTGGAAGGGGACTGCATTCTCGGCTCGGGTCCATAAAGTTCTTTGTTCAAGTCGAACTGAATCATTAATGATTAGCCAAGGTTCGGAAGTCTCGTTAATCCGTTGGCCCTCGGGTAGAGACCTTTTTATAAATAAGTCCAACCCCAGTCCTAGGTGTACCATAAATGGTGCCCGCTGGGGGTCCACAAACCAACCAACTCTATAATAGACCGCCATCGTTTCTGATTTATGGTGCAAGAGTATTCCACGGAATTGTCAATTACATTTTCAAACAAAGGAGTTTTTCTTCCGGGGAATTTATTTTTTACTATTTCAGTTTTGTAGGTTTTCTGTCGTTTTCGGAGGATTTTTGGCTATATATGAGCATACTGGCACTTCAAAATTTCCATTACGAGTACTATCCACATATGAAGTTTAGCCCTGACTACATACTTCTTTTACAAATATACTGTATATATTAATGTTTTTCCTTTTTTGCACTTAAGTATAAACTAGGTAGCCGCAATTCCTAAATATGTAAACGAATACTTCGAACTTCGGCATTTCCGTTGTAGCAACGAATCACTCCTGGTTTCGTGAACTTGAAGAGTCTGTTTAGATAAACATTTCTCGGAAAAAAACAAGTAACGTGTTTTAGCCGCTGAAGTCAACGAAGTGAAAATGGAATTCGATATCAACCTCTAAAGAAATTAACCAGCTTTTTCAGACTCTCGTCTTGTCAATTTCTCCTGAAACTAATTAACGCATCCGGTGGCGGATATACTTTCATGTCTTTCGTTTTACTCAGTGATCTTCGCCATCTATCGATAGTTATCAAGCAAATCAGCCTTCGTTTTGTAAGTCGAAACGTTTTTTTTTCTTTAATCCAGGGACAAAATGCAAAATTTTCTACTACAGTCCGGTCGGGCCTCGCCTGAGATAGAAGATTTTGCATTTAGTATCTTTCTGAACTAAGGCAGGTCTTTTGGGGACACGGAAGCCAAACCGGAAATCCTTGGATCCGGAATCGTGAACACTATCGACAAGGCCAACCGCTTCGCCTATTTTTAACAATAGGTTCTATTGAAAAATCATGAAATTGAGAATCCATGTCATCTTCAGTGGTGTTTTAATGCCAATAACATATGTCTTTTTTTTTGCCCGTTATGCAATTCGATCCACACCTTCCTGCCCCGGAGCAACTGCTCTTTCAACAGAACTACACCGGTAGGTTTATTACTTTCTATTTTCGATTTGATTCATGGGTCTTCTGAGTAGTTCGTCATTTATGTTGTGTCACGTTGCGTGCTACACGCACAAAGTAGAATTTCGAAAAGCGTGCGGCTACTAATTAGGTTAGTTGAGCAAAATTTGCATTTTCAAGGTATTCCTATTGCAGTTTTTAATACCGATTTCTTTGTTTATCTTTGTAAAGGAAGTAACTAAAGAATAAAAGTTAAATTTAGTTCCTTCATCTACGAAAAGAGAATACATATACAGCCTTTATTCTTTTCTTCAGCAACTCTGACTGGAATCGATAAGAAGCTACGCATATTGCTCGGAAAGATCAAAGCACTCCTACCCAGGAACTCTCGGATCTAACATGTATTGAATCATTCTGGTAGAATGAATAATAAACTGCACAGTCGCATTGCTTGGTCTGTTAAGGGTTTCTTAAGCAGAAACAACTCTGAAAGGCTAGAACGCTAATTATATGGATGTGAAGTGGTCAGATATAACATTTCTGTTTTAAAAAAGATGCAGGAAACACTGTTCAAAATATTTTGTGGTCTACGAGAAAACTCTCTTTACCAGGAAGAAAAGAAGACACGTTTTGTATATGAATGAAACGGATGTATTTCCCTAAATCTTGTAAATGGAGAAAGGAAGACTAGCAAATAGTTAGAATGAATTTAAATGAGTTGAGAAACACTTAAGCTGCGCCGCATTTGCACCAATTAAATGTTATTTTATTCTATGACTGTCGCATCTTCTCTCCTCTCTGAAGCTTTGATGTGAGATTAAGGTTTTAAAGTCTTACACTAAATGCAACAAACGGCTTTTTATTTTAACTAAAGACAAACACTTTTTCTCCGGAGAAAGTGAAATCGTTATGCTCTAAGTAATTCTAAATTTTGCGGGATTATCATCATTAAAACAAAAGGAATTGGATTTACACTAGTTTTTGAAAAGAAATTACTCAGAATTAAGCATTCAAGAGTGGCAGGAATCGGCAGCACGAGGCAGGACTTAATACTGTTACCCTTTTCTTATTTTTGAGGAAATAAATATTTCACTGAGCTGCACAACAAAATATTTTAATTGCATAAAGACATATATCTTTTTACCGCACTTAGTAATTTGGAACTTTGAAGTACTGTGAAGCGCTCTTTTTATTATTTTATATGTTGCTAAATAATATGCTTTCAATCGCAATACACAAAGTTACGCAAGCTCTCGTTTATTGAAACGAAATAGTAAGTTTTAACGAACCAGGGATTTATATTAAACAAATGACCGAGAGATACCAGATATTTTTTGTCAGTGAAAAAATAAATACATTTTTGTTGATATAGATGGTTGTGAAATATACAATAATGATACGTTTTGTTAGGGAAATAAGAAATTAATCTGCTCCGTTTTAATTTGAAATGCAGTTGAATGGCTTTGTTTACGTTACTTCGTATACGTACATCATCATCATCATCATTGTCAACCATTATCAATCCACTGCTGGACGAAGGTCTCCCCAAGTTTCCTCCACAACGGTCTGTCTTGTGCCAGTCTCCTCCATGTCACTCCTGCATATTTACGAATTTCATCCACCCATCTCCCATGTGGTCTTTTTCTGGGTCTTTTCCTGTCCCTTGGAATCCAATCTAAAATTTCGGCTGTCCATCTATGGTCTGTCCTTCTGGCAGTATGTCCAGCCCATTGCCATTTCAGGGATTTAACTCTGACCATGATGTCTTCCACTCTCGTCATTTTTCGGATCCACGAGTTCCTCTTCTTATCTCTCCTGGTTACACCAAGCATGCACCTCTCCATGCTGCTTTGAGTTGTCTGCAGCCTTTGTATGTCTCTTTTAGTTAAGGTCCACGTCTCTGCACCATACGTAAGAACTGGAAGGATGCATTGATCAAAAACTTTTCTTTTAAGACATAATGGCATATTGCTCTTGAAAATTATGCTGTTTCTTCCAAAAGCTCTCCAGGCAAGTTTTGTACGCCGATTAATTTCTTCATCAATGTGACCCTCACTTGATATCTGCTGTCCAAGATAAACATACGTATCTGTTATCTCCAGTTTTTCTCCATCAATCGATAAATCTTCATTTCTTGTAAAAGCATTAAACATCACTTTTGTCTTCTGAAAGTTCATTTTTAATCCCACTTCTTTACTCTTGTCAGCAAGTTCCTGGATCATACTCTGCAGCTCTGATGGGGTAGTTGCAAAAATGACTACGTCATCAGCAAAACGAAGGTGGGTTAGATAATCTCCATTAATCTTTATCCCTTTGTTTTCCCAGTTCAGTGATTGAAAGACATTTTCCAATGTGGCATTAAAGAGCTTCGGAGATATGGTGTCACCTTGTCTCACTCCCTTTCCAATTTTTATGTGTGTTGTATTTTCAAACAGCCGAATCTTTGCACTTGCATTTTCATAGATGTTATTAATAATATTAATGTATGCATCTTCAATACCGCAGGATTTCAGAGCCGTGGTAACTGCTGATGGTTTCACCGAATCAAAGGCTTTTTCATAATCGATAAAAGCCATGCACAATGGAAGTTCATATTCCCTCGCTCTTTCAATTAGTTCTCTCAGTACATGGATATGATCTATTGTGCTGTAGCCACTCCTGAATCCAGCTTGTTCTCTCGGTTGAGCCATGTCCAGTGTTACCTTCAAGCGGTGTGAAAGAACTTTAGTGAAGATTTTATAAACCACTGATAGGAGGCTGATAGGTCTGTAGTTCCTGAGATCCTCAATGTCACCTTTTTTATGTAGCAGGATCATTGTAGCATTGTTCCAATCCTCAGGAATCTTCCCTTCATTAAGGCATCGAGTGAAAATTTGGGCGAGTACTGTTTCAATTTCTCCACTTGCTTCTTGTATGATGTCTATAGTAATTCCATCTTCTCCTGGAGCTTTCCCCCGCTTCATGTTCTTGATTGCATGAGCAACTTCTGCTGGGAGGACTGGAAGAACTCTGGTACCTTTCATGATGTCTGGAGTACATGTATCATCCCTTTCATATAATTTGGAGTAGAAATCTTTCACTCTTGTCAAAATTTCGCCTCTATTTCTTGTTATAGAACATCTTCTTTTCTCAGAGCCATAATCTGTTTTCTTCAATTACTGAGATGTCCCTTTGCTATCTGTAGGCTTTGGTTGTTTTCAATTGCTTTCCTCACTAGCTCACAGTTGAATTTCCTTACGTCTTCAGTGATACTTTTTCGTGCTGTCTTGCATAGCTCTATATATTCCACTTTGGAAGTCACATCTTCTTTAGTTGTCCTCATCTCTCTTCTTTTTTGCATCAACATTTTGGTTTTCCTGATAATTTGTTTACATGCAACTTGTTCTTAGACCCAGCTAATTTTGTTGCTGTTTCCATAAGAGCTTTGGTTACTTTTCTGTTAACTTCAGAAATATCTACTTCTTCCGATGTTAGGCCTTCTAAAGCAGAGAATCTGTTCTTCAGTTCCAACTTGAAAGTATTATGGTGTTTTTTAAGGTTGGTTATGTCAATACATTTTGTTTGTCTTATGAGCTTGCCACGTTCCAGTTTAGTGTTGAGGTGCATCTTACATCTCACCAATCTATGGTCACTACCTGTGTTGAACTTGTTTAGCACACTGCAGTCTTCGATGACGAATTTTTTGTTACACATAATAAAATCAATTTCACTTGTCGTCCCAATTGGATGTCTCCATGTCCATTTCCTGTGTGGCTTTTTCTTGAAAAAGGAATTCAAGATGAAAAATCCTTCTGCCTCTGCAAACTCAACGAGAGTATTTCCACGCTGGTTTCTGTTGCCGTGACCGAATTTACCTACTGAAGTTTCATTCTGTTGCCGGTGCCCTATTTTTGCATTGAAATCTCCCATAATTATCTTCAAGTGCTGCTTACCTTTATTATTTAGATGACGAATTTCCTCATAAAATTCTTCAATTTCTTCTTCAGGATGACTTGTGGTGGGTGCATAAGTTTGAATAATCTGAGCCTGGTATCTTCTCGATAGTTGGATAACAAGTCGTGCAGCTCTGTCAGAGGAACTTTCAACTTCTACCATTTTATCCTTCAGTTTCTTGTTTATTATAAATCCAACACCACTAGTTCTGCCAGTATCTGTCCCACGATAATAGAAGAGATGTCCACTTTTCAGTTCAATGAGATCTTCTCCTTTTCTACTTACCTCACTCAGCCCGACGATGTCCCACTTGATCCTTTGTAGTTCCTCTTCCAATTCAAGAAGCCTTGAATCAGAAGATAGGGAGCGTCCGTTGTAGGTAGCCAAGGTCAGCATCAAATGGCAGCCTAGTCCGGTCCTCCGGGGATTCTTAGCACCCTCTGCCTTCATGTCGCACTGGCCGCTGCCTTGGCCAGGTACATTCCAGCTGCCGGAGACTGAGGGCCAAGATTTAAGTTGTAGAGTCATTTTGGAGGTGTTTGGCCATAACTCACCACGCTGGCCAAGCGGGTTGGTGAGTGTGAGATAGCATTTCCTCTGATCCCGATGGTATAGTTATACCGCTATTTGCGGTCGTCAGAGCCCCTTTAGTGGGAACAGGATGTACCACGAGAAGGCGGGGTTGACATTTGTCAAGGAGAGGCTGTGATGTTACGCATCACATAATCAAAAGTATCCTGACACCACTTTTGAGTTGTAGTTTTGCCTATATGCGTCACAACGAGAGATAGAAGTGGGTCACGGGTCAGCGGATCAACGGGTCGACGCTTTCTTGTAAGTCAAACGGGTCCGGTCAAGGTGTTTCTGACCCAATTTCGACCTCGTTTTATTTCCGTTTTAGTTTTGAAAAAAAAAAATGCGCACTGTGGAATTTTGTGCTTGATACCATGGAGTGAAAAATGATTTGTCGTGAAAAAATATTGTCGCCTCTTTCTTAAAGCAACGAAGATTTCCCCCGACCGACGATACGGCGCCGACGTTAGACACACCGACACCATATCGTAAAATGATACTTCCTTTGCGTTTGGTTTCAGTGCGATTGTCCGCAGCGAGGTAGAGGTAAACTCCTGTCACCTTCTCTGGCGACTCACTCTCTCACATGCAGCGTATCAAATTGTAAGGGTACGTTTATGCTGCAGCCTTGCTGCTGGCACAACGCTGAGCTGTGCACATGGATGCCTGGCGATGATGAAACAAAACCATAAATCCTTACAGGCGCATTTATCGTGGAGCAGCGATGCTATCTGCGCTGCTCGCTCTCGTATCTTTAAAAACCGTTTTGTGTTTTTATAGAAGCAAGTTTTATTTGTGCAGTTTTCCTGTGATTTCAGCTTTATTTTTTTCTAATTTCTCCTTGGATTGATCAAGAGTTTTCCTAGCATAAAGCTGCAGCATGTGTTTGTGTTTCGTTTCAGTGGGATAGGTTTCATCACCTGTGAACACAAAGATGGCTTGGATGTCAGTACTTGGTAGGAAGTTATCTTCAGGAATGTTAAGCACACCCTTTTACATTCTGTCATACAAGGCAGATTTTCTAAAAGTGTCCCCATCACTTTGTTTTCTATAGGCTCCGACCTCAATGTTAGGGAATCCCCATTTCTTGTAAAATATATCAGATATTTCTTTTAATTCTTCTGCAGTTGGCGGCTTCATATGCAGTGGTTGAAAAACTTGCCATAACACTGGTAAAGTCTGTTTTACAATAAGAGATACAGTCGTGATTCCTATAATAATAAAAGCGATGTGAACAGCTGCAGGGTAAATGCTCCATGGCGAGGCTGCAGCATAAACGTACACTAATTAGACTGAGAGTTACTTTTCACATCGCATCTTTTGCATTGAGCATTCAGACGTTTTCGTTTGACGTGCTAACATCCCGTTCCATTGCATGTCGTGTCGGAGTTTTGTCTTATTTGTTAATATGAATGAATTTAACATTAAGGACATCGAAAAAGGCGTCGAGGCCAACAAATACGTGAATACTTTCCCCAGCAACACCACTTTTCACAAGCTTGTGATGAGTTCAAAGTTTCTAAAATGTGAATGTTTATTTCATGAGTACCTCTTCCTTTTGAGGGGAAGTGATGAAATCAACATCCGCATTTTGAGAACTTTCAACTCAGCAGAAGCTGGTGAAAATTGGTTTTACTGTGAAAAGTGGAACAGCCTTGATCATTACAAAACAAAAAGTGGAATAGCCTTAACGTTACTGCGGAGGGACCTTTTGACTCTCGCAAATGTGTTTGAAAACATGTGTAAAACAGTTAGATTATATGAAGGACAACAGCTTCAACATTTCCTGCAAGTAAGTGAGTAAATTATTCGTTCTCGTAATACATTTGTTTGATTTCTATATAAGCTACAACACTCACTGCGGAGAGACTGAACTCCCTGTATATATGCACAATGAAGTGTCAAAAGCCATGGGGTAGCAACATGCAAATTTTTAACTGGAGCAGCCGTCGTACAAAGGCTTCGACGCACGCCACGATTTTTATCCGTTGCGAGGTGTAATCTCGTGAGTCAGATTGAACAATCGCCATTGGGATTATGGCAAGCCGACGTGAATAATGGGAGTTTGAACGAGGCATGGTAATTGGAGCAAGACGGATGGTACGTTCAATTTCCGAAATTGTGTAAACATTCAACATTTCTCAATCCACGGAGTCACGTGTGTACCGAGAATATCTTATGGAAAGCATTACCATCCACCGAGTACACCACAGTGGCCGACCACGGGTGCTGAATGACCGTGACCGGCGGCGTCTGACCAGGATTGTCCATGCTAACAGACAAGCGGCACTAGCTCAAATAACATCCATATTCAGTGCATGAGGTACCAGAGACATATCCATCAGATCAGTGCAGCGTAAGTTAGAGTCAATGGTGTATGGGAGCACAAAACCCACCAGAGTGCATTTTTTAACACCACGTCATCGGATACAGCGCCTCACCTGGGCTCGTGAACACGGTAGTTAGACTCTGGAAGTCTATCAACATGTGGCGTGGTCCGATGAGTCACGCTACCAGTTGTTACGAGCTAATAGTATGGTTCGGGTGTGGCGCTGACCCCATGAGGCCATGGACCCCAGGTGTCAACAAGTCACTGTGCAAGCTGGTGGTGGTTCCATACATGTGTGGGGTGTCTTTATGTGGCACGGTTTGGGTCCTCGTAAACACGTCATTAACCGGTAATTGCTTTGTCGCTCTGCTGGGTGGCCATTTGCAGCCCTTTATGGATTTCATGTACTCCAACAAAGATGAGATTTTCCAGGCGGACAATGCACCATGTCATCGGGCCCAAGTTGTCCAAAATTGGTTCGAGGAGCATTGTGGACAGTTCCGATGGAAGGTGTGGCCACCACGTTCTACCGACATGAACCCCATAGTGTACGTATGGGACATAGTGAAAAGGTCCATTCGCACCCAAGATCCTGCACCTACACTGAAGAGCAATTGAATTAGAGACACCTTTCTAGTAACGTGTAGCACCACCTTTCGCCCTGATGACGGCGGCGATTCGTCTTGGCATGGACTCGACAAGACACCGGAAGCGTTGGGAAGCCATGCGGATCCACGACCCTTGAACAAGCTCCCACAGTTCACGAAGATTTGATGGAGGGGGGTCAGAGCCTCGAACATCTCTCTCGATGGCATCCCAGATGTGCTCGATGGGACTGGGGTCAGGTGACCTAGCAGGACAAGGAAGCGAGGTCAGGTCGGTGGAATGTTCATCCAACCGTTCGGATATAATTCGGTAGCTGCCTGTCTTGTTGCAGGATGAGGTCCCCAGTGGGATGTTGAAGACGCATAAACGGGAGCAAATGGTCGTCCAGGATATCCCGGTAACGTTGACCTGTGAGGGACGATGTCACATGTACCTGGGGTCCCATTTCAGTCCACGTAAACAGTCCCCAGACGAGAATGCGACCCCAACCAGCTTCAAGAGTACCTTGCTGGCAAGAAGGATCCATCGCTTCATGTGGATTGCGCCGTACTCGCATCCTGCCATCCGCATGTACCAACGTGAATCTCGAGTCATCACTCCATGCGACATTTTTCCAAATGTCTAGGGACCAGTGGCGATGTTCCCGCGCCCATGCTAATCTTTGCACACTGTAATGTGCGGTCAGCAGCGGTACCCTCGTGGGACGATGGCTTCTGTACCCCATAGCGAGGAGATATTGTTGCTGCTTACACGCTTTTGTGCACCAGCGTTAAATTGCCGAGTGATTTCTTGCACTGTGGCCCGTCTATCCGCTGTTACAATGCGAGCTAGCCGATGATGACCCCGCTTATCCACACGCTGTTGTCCACGGCAGTTGGCCCTGGCAGGGATGGTTTTACCGGATTCGATGTACTCACGGTGCACCCGTGACACAGTGGCTCGTGAAAATCCCAGTGCCTGCACAACTTCTGAGATGGTGTGACCCATTCGTCGGGGCCCGACAATTTGCCCACGATCAAATGCGCTTAGATCCTTCGTCTTACCCATATTGCGCCCGACTCTTACTGATTCCCGTCGCATCACTCCTTATATTGTCGGATCGCTGCATACGTCATGTCGTTTGCGTTTACAGGGCCGCCCACAGCGCCACATTTGCATAACGCCAGCTGTCTCTAATTCAGTTGCTCTTCAGTGTATATATACCAGGGAACTGTGGGCGGCAATTTTTTTTTTTTTTGGTTGGAGGTTTAACAAACACCGTGAGCAACTTAATGAGCTATAAGCAGTCGCCCGTCCCTAATTTAAGGTCACTGGTACCAGGGAAGGGAGAGATCCAGTGCCGTAAAACAAGCACAACATCCATGCTTCACCGGTATTCGAACCTGGACCCCTTTCGGACGAATGATCAGAAGCCATCGTTCATATCACTGCGCCACCGGGGCGGCAGGCACCTATTCAGACGGTGTGGCTCAACATTTCTCCAGAAGTCTTCCCCCATCTTGTGGGCCGCCCCGGTGGCGCAGTGGTCTAAGGCGTTGGCCTCTGATCATTCGTCCGTAAGGGGTCCGGGTTCGAATCCCGGTCAGGCATGGATGTTGTATTTGTCTTACGGCACTGGCTCTCTCCCTTCCCTGGAACCAGTGACCCTAAATTAGGGACGGACGACTGCTTATAGCCCATTGAGTTGCTCACGGCGGTCGTTAAACCTCCAACCCCAACCCCATCTTGTGGAATCGATGCCACGTCGAATTGCTGCACTTCGCGTGGCTAGAGGAGGTCCTACACGATACTAGCTACCTATCCATGACTTTTGGAACTTCAGTGTATACTATTATGTATAGGTATAAATTGAGTTTCGGGTTCAATTATATGAAGTTCTAGTCCTTTTTTTTTTTTTTTTGATCGTTTCCAACTGTGTTCACAACCATGGCCCATACGGGTATAAAAAGAGGCACACGTGACCTGCCAAACATCATAGATAAGCATTGTAACGTATACTCTCGATTCACTTTCCTTTTGATTTTTACTATCTCTGGTTATTTTATTTTACTATGTAAATTATCTTCTTACTGAACGAGATGTTATTTCACCCGCTGAATGAGATCTGGCAATGAGTGTAAGTCATGACGTGGTGGTAGCCAGTATAAATAGGCGCGTTCAACGATACCGAGGGAGAGCGTTTGTTTGTTGCCGCCCCCGGTGGCGCAGTGGTCTAAGGCGCTGGCCTCTGATCATTCGTCCGTCTGGGGTCCGGGTTCGAATCCCGGTGAGGCATGGATGTTGTGTTTTGTCTTACGGCACTGGCTCTCTCCCTTCCCTAGAACCAGTGACCCTAAATTAGGGACGGGCGACTGCTTATAGCCCATTGAGTTGCTCACGGTGGTCGTTAAACCTCCAATCAAAAAAAAAAAAAAAAAAAAAAGAGCGTTTGTTGTTGTAGAGAGAGAGCGTTTGTTGTTGTATAGAGAGAGCGTTTGTTGTTGTAGAGAGAGAGAGCGTTTGTTGTTGTAGAGAGAGAGAGCGTTTGTTGTTGTATAGAGAGAGCGTTTGTTGTTGTAGAGAGAGAGAGAGAGCGTTTGTTGTTGTTGTATAGAGAGAGCGTTTGTTGTTGTAGAGAGAGAGAGAGCGTTTGTTGTTGTATAGAGAGAGCGTTTGTTGTTGTAGAGAGAGAGAGAGCGTTTGTTGTTGTAGAGAGAGAGAGCGTTTGTTGTTGTATAGAGAGCGTTTGTTGTTGTAGAGAGAGAGAGAGAGCGTTTGTTGTTGTAGAGAGAGAGCGCGTTTGTTGTTGTATAGAGAGAGCGTTTGTTTATGTGAGAGAGCTTTTTGTTGATGTGCGTAGAGTGAGCTGTGGTTTATGTGTCAGAAAGCTGTTGTTGTATAAAGAGATCTTCGTTTATGTGAGAGCCAGAAGTTTCACTAATAAAGAATTTGTTGTAAGTACGTTTTTCTCAGTTCATAGTTTTGTCAGATCTTTGTCTGGCTGTTAGGTTTATTTCATTAGGTGATTATTATTAACAACCAGCATAAGACTTTATTCATCTTAATTACTACTACAACATTACTAGCAGTTAAAAGCTTGTTCATTATTATTACTACACTACTAGCAGGAAAGTTTATTCATGATATTATTAACAAACAACAACCATTACTAGAAGAAGCATATATTCATTATAAAGCATTAGAAGAAGCTGAATTCATTATAATTAGGTTAGTAGTTAAAAGCTATATTCATTATAGCATGAACAGTAGAATGGGTCGTATAGCGGACAATTTGTGTGTTTCTTCTACGTAACTGTCCCTCTCCCCATCCTTGAATCATTGACGAAAGTTAGAGCAAGGAGACTACTTATAAACCCAAGGGTTACTCGTGGTAATGATAACCTCCCCTTTCTTCCTGCGCAGTTCCTTTCAAGAAAGAAAACTATCACATGCGTATTTTTTTACCCCAAAAATGCTAATAATGAAAAATTTATTATGGCGCATTGTCTGTGCGCCGAGCTTGTAGCCACGATATCTACAATAGATTCGAAATTTAAAAAGTTTGCGTCAGATAATACGGAATAATGAAATTGATAATCCCAATACTTTCTGTCTTGCTGGCCCACAGTTTTCCCGATAGATGGCGTTAACGCACAGTGTTCG
Source organism: Macrothele yani (assembly GCA_039090855.1). Taxonomy (NCBI): domain Eukaryota; kingdom Metazoa; phylum Arthropoda; class Arachnida; order Araneae; family Macrothelidae; genus Macrothele; species Macrothele yani. Next base: position 16,251,556 of record CM077013.1, on the reverse strand, counting down.
TTCATTTGTCACTCGTATCTCTATTTCGAAAAGTAGGATTAGTAAAACTCCTTTTTGCCGTTGTAGTGAACGAACTTTGGTCAAATGCATTTCTGTTTCTAACAGTGAACACTTTCAGAATCATTCCAAAAATTTCAATTTTTTGGCTTTTCTTTGAAAAGCACACAGCAGCTTCATAAGAAAATTATTTCCGTAAGTACTCTTAGTAGAAAAACTCTGTTTTATAAAACGTAATATTTTTTTCTATCGCGTGGTAATTTATTTCATCTTTGATGTTTCCACTAAGTGCAATAATATGCGTGCTTACTTACAATACTAAAACTATAACAGTAATCGCAGTTTATTGGCGTAAAAATAAATACAACTTTTCCAAGCTTTCGCACATCAACCAGATAGCTTTTTCAAGGCAAGTAGGCAACAAACTGTAATAGAACGCTATAATAATTTGAACGCGGTGACATGTCTAGACAATGAACGAATATAATTTTCATTCGAAAACACGAGGCGCCGCCATGTTCGTTGTGCCAGCACTATCTTGTAAAAAAACAGCATTATTTGCAGATGAAAATCATCTAAATACGTGGCGTCAGTTGAATATGTAAATCCATCGCTCTTTCCACGTTAAGCAATCACAGCAACCAAAACATTGATATTCGGCCGCCGTCGGGGAATCGAATCCCGAATCTCTCGATATCTAGCCGAGCTCGTTAGCCTTACAAATAATAAGGCAAAACGCTCTCGGCTAGATATCGAGAGATTCGGGATTCGATTCCCCGACGGCGGCCGAATATCAATTTTTTGGTTGCTGTGCTTGCTTAACGTGGAAAGAGCGATGGATTTATATATTCATTACTTGAAGAGCTGGTTTCAAGTTCGTTGAAACTCTACAGAGACGCTATTATTGTAAGCCTCCCTGTTGGTAATGGTGTCCAAGATATCTCGAATTGCTGTAGACTTAGAGGTGGAACAGAAAGCTAATTTCTTTATATCATCCCACGTAGGAGCAGCAGACTTGAACTTCATTTCTCTGGGTAGGTCCGTGTTTATTTACGGTCCTTTGTGACTCTTTTATGACCGTTGATTCTGATTCTAAATGAATGCTTGGTCATAGTATTTTTGAGCAGTCTGGATATTTTAGAGAGATGGCATAAACATCTTCTTCAGTGAGTTTTTGAGTTGGTAGGGAACAGGCATGAAAGAGATAGAGCCAAGAAAGCGCAGCTACGGCGGATTTGGAAACGGGTCACTGGTCAACGGGTCGGGTCAAGGTGTTCCAGACCAGATTTTGACCCGGTTTTATTCCCGTTTTATTTTTGAAAAGAGAAAAAAATATTCCAAAGAAAAATGAGCGCTGTGGAATTCTGTAGTCGATACTGGTACCCACGGATTGAATAATGAATTGCCATGCAAAAGTATTGTCGTCTCTTTCTTAAAGCAACGCAGATTTTTACCGACCGACGTCAGACACACGAACACCATATCGTAAAAAGATACTTCCTTTGCGTTCTTTTACAGTGCGATTGTCCAGGGTAAGGTACAGGCAAACGTCACTCGCCTGCTTCTTCAGCTAATTTACTCTCTCCGTGCGAAGTTCACTGTATGACTATGAGTTACTTTTCACTTCGCATCTTTTGCATTGAGCATTCAGAGGTTGTCGATTGATGTGCTAACATCCCGTTCCCATGACATGTCATGTCGAAATTAACTCCTTATTCGGTAATATGGATGGATTTAATATTAAGGAGGTTGAGAAAGGCGTCGAGGCCAACAAATACGTGCTTCCTGAAAACCACAAAGGGAAGAGTGAATGCTGGAAATTGTTTTGTCTCATTAAGGAGCCGGTGAATAATTCTGTTTCGTTTGGTTTTGCTTCTTGTTCAAAATGTGGAAAGTGTATAATTACAAAGAAAGATGTCGACGGTGTAATAAAAGATTATGGAACCAAAAATCTAACGGATAATATGAAAGTATGCGCACCTCCGTCAAAGCGTGGAAAGAGTGAACAACCTAAATACATTTTTATAATCGTAAATAATGATTCCCATTTGTAATATACTCCATGGTCACGGTCATAGTTAGCCATTACTTCTGGCTTACGCAAAGTAGTGGCACTAAAAATGGCACTAACATTTAGGAAGTAACCAAACTTTATTATTAAAAAAAGATTTCAGATATTAAATATCAAGCAGTTATTGGGATGAATATGTATATTACGTTTATATGTATATATACATAAATTGAGTTTCGAATTTATAGTTCAAAGCAGATTTGTCCGGGTCAGTCATGGGTCCGGGCCGCGTCCGGATCTGAAATTTTGACCCGTTTCCAGCTCTGAAGAAATATAACCAGATGCATGACTTTATCAAAAAACCAAAACCAGCCAAGTTAATATTTCGGCATAGAAATATTAACTTGGCTGGTTTTGGCTTTTTGATAAAGTTATGTATCTGGTTCCAAGTGTATCCTGTCTCAGTGGCCGATTCGATTATTGTTTTTAAATCACGTTGTCGAGAAAGGACATCAGAGGAGACGGCGAAGAATTATTTTTTAATTCCAGAAGTGTATTTGAATAAAATTTACTTTCGCATCTATTCGTTTATTGTCTAGTCAAGTCATTGGGTTCTGGTTGTTGAATTGAAGCGCACTATTACTCAGATTGCATTTCTCTTGAGAAAGCCATCTGGTTTATGTGCGAAAGCTTGGAAACGTTGATTTCTATTTTTACGCTAAATAATTCGGATTACTAATATAGTTTTATTATTTTAAGTATAATTGTTGTACAGTTCCTCCTTATTAATTAAATATATGTGCCTATTATTTGTGTTTTTGTGGGTAATAGCCTGCGTGCACGAGGTTCTTCATATTTCATTCTAATGTGTCGTTCTCTTTTCTTTATGGTTTCAGCCATTTGACAGAGAAACCGCCTGTAAATAAGAAAGCTCCTTTACTTCGTGCGAAAACCCTTCCCGCAATCATTACTCCAAGCCTCAGTATAATACAAGCGCAGCTAGATGCAAATAAAGCCATTCCGACCATTGCAACTCAAGGTAAGCTATTTATTAATCAATTTCAATTAATCATCTTTTCTGAAAGAAAGGGAAACATCACTTTTTGTTTCGTCTTACTAGTTAGATTATGTGTTTAGCCGGACATTCAACTAATAATATCAAATAAATCTACCATACAAGTTTAGAAGATGTGAATCCGTTTATTGGTGTAAATATGACATGGATGTTAAGTCAGATAATATCCAAAAACTAGAAAATTTCGTCGCCTGGAGCGGGAGTCGAATCCGCGTCTCCCGGATAGCGCCCGAGTATGCTAACCAGTACACCACCCAGAACGACCAAGTTTAAAGTTTCCGATTAATTTGAATATAACCATCACAGTATTCGCTAATCGAAAAACCGAGCACAGTTTATTTTCAATAAGATCTTCGGTGTGTAAGATTTTAAAGATTTTCTCATGGGTATTTGATGGTTGTTCAACAGTCGTTTGAATACTAACAAAGCACTTCCATAATAAAATATATCAAGGCAATAATGGACAAGGTTGTTTCAACTGAAAAACGAAGAACTAACAAGAAAATAACTAATCTTTCTTCTTCTGCAGTTGCCTATTTAGTGCTCGATATATGGCAACTTCTCGAACACAATCCATTCGATAGCACCAGTCATATTATACGACGACCCAGCAACAAGGTATCACATATCATATCATGGAATTAACCTGCGTTAGATGTATAACTCTCCCTCTAATCGTCGAGTCCTTTTATAGTTTAAAACCTGTTTTCCGGTGGTATGATTCGAACCAATATTAGACCCTTTTGTTCTTTTTTAGCCCCTAGGTCAAAGTTAGATTATGGCCGTATGTTTCATGTACTGTAAGAGTCTGGCACCGTAAATTTATTCCTTCCGCACGATGCATGTTCAAGTTGATGAGACACGTTTGTCTGTGGCAAACCTTTTGCACATCTGTCCACTTTCGTGAGACCCATCGATCGCGTATTGATCTTTTTCCCTTTCAAAGCATTCGTTAGAATTGAATAGACCTTGCCGATTAAAATGCCTGCCCTATCAGTTATTCAACGAGCAGCTATTCGTCTGTCTTTAATTCCGAGGCCATGCACAGAATTGATGTTTACCTCGGAACTGAATGTGGAGGGTTGTTCAGAAAGACCTGAATAACGGCATGATTCCATGCCACAGCGAAGTTATCTGCTGATCTTGACAACTGTGAAAGAACCAGGATCCTTATCCACCCATGTTTTCACTATATCCACATGAGCCTTCTTTAGAGACATGCTTTTGAAAGACAGGCATTGTATCACCGCCTGTAATTCTTCTATTCTCCATTTGCGCAAATTTTCTACTATTTACGTAATCACCTGAAAAGTAAACAAGAAAGATGACACCGAATTTTCGGGTGTAATAAGCACGTCTTTTGAATCCCTTCTGACGCAAATTAAATTTATCAAAGCTATTCAAATTCAATGGAACCGGTATGGAAAACAATAGTATATGACGGAAGAAAGAAGTTTTTCAATCGGATGTTTAATCCCTCAGATATTTCTGTAAACGGAATCGTTAGCTTATGAACTCTTACAAACAGAGTTATCGACAAAAATAAGATGTGACTTTACGTCCCTTGGTGGGAAAACAATGCATTATTTCAGGAAGAAAGTATTCACAAAAGGTTTAGCCATATGAGCGGTATCGGTCCAAGAAGAAAAGTTTTAGTCGAGTTTTCAGGAGCCCAGATTTTGCTACAATTACATCAGAAGTAAAAATTAACACTTATGACCCTGGTGGCCAAACCATTCTTTACCAAAACATTAGAAATTACGTGAAAAATATTTTTCGTCAGGGCTTGTATGCGATACAGGAAGAATTTTTCAAATCGGAGTTTTAGGAGCAGAAAACGCAATTTACCATTGTGCGCCCTAGCGGAAAGTCTATGATTTACTTGAAAATTTTGAATTTATAGGAAAACATTTCGCATCGGAAACACTATCCAACAAAGAAGGGTTTTTTCAAATCGGACTTTTAGAAGTACAGATATTGACAAAAATAAGATATACATCTACGCCCCTGGCGTAGAAGCCATGCATTATTTCAAGAAGAAAATGTTCCTAAAATGTTTGTCGACATGAGTAGTATCGGTCTACAAACGATGTTATTTTCAATCGAGAATTTAGAAGCTTATATTTTGCTGCAAATACATCAGAAGCGGAAATTAAGACTTACGCCACCTGGTGGCCAAACAATTTTTTACAAAAATTTGAAATTACGTGCAAACGATTTTCCATCAGGAGCTGTATACGGTACAGAAATAATTTTTCAGATCGAAGATTTAGAAGCAGAGATATAAGGGAAAACGCAATTTACTTTTACACCCCTAGCAGAAAGTCTATGAATTACTTAAAAATTTTGAATTCATAGGAAAAACATGTCACACTAGGAACACTATCCAACAAAGAAGGAATTTTTAAATCGGACTCTTAGAAGTCGAGATATTGACAAAACTAAGATATACATCTACGCCCCTGGCGTAAAAACCGTGCTCTATTTTAAGAAGAAAATGTTTCTAAAAGGTTTGTCGACATGAGTAGTATCGGTCTACAAACGATGTTATTTTCAATCGAGAATTTAGAAGCTCATATTTTGCTGCAAATACATCAGAAGCGGAAATTAAGGTTTACGCGCCCTGGTGGCCAAACCATTTTTTTTTTACAAAAATTAGAAATTATGTGCAAACGATTTCCCAGCAAGAGCTGTATCCGGCGCATAAAGAATTTTTCAGATCGGAGATTTAGAAGCAGAGATATAGGGGAAAACGCAATTTACTTTTAGGCCCCCTAGCGGAAAGTCTATGAATTACGGGAAAATTTTGAAATTATATGAAAAGCATGCGACACTGAAAACACTATCCCACAAAGAACGAATTTTTTAAATCGGACTCCTAGAAGTCGAGATATTGACAAAAAAAGATATACATCTACGCCCCCTGGCGTAGAAACCGTGCACTAATATAAGAAGAAAATGTTTCTAAAACGTTTGTTGGCATGAGTAGTATCGTTCTACAAACGACGTTATTTTCAATCGAGAATTTAGAAGCTCATATTTTGCTGCAAATACATCAGAAGCGGAAATTAAGGTTTACGCCCCCTGGTGGCTAAACCATTTTTTTATAAAAATTAGAAATTATGTGCAAACGATTTCCCAACAGGAGCTGTATCCAGTGCAGAAAGAATTTTTCAGATCGGAGATTTAGAAGCAGAGATATGGAGGAAAACGCAATTTACCTTTACGCCCCGTAGCGGAAATTCTATGAATTACTTTAAAATTTTGAAATTATATGAAAAACATGTCACACGGAAAACGCTATCCAACAAAGAAGGAATTTTTGAAATCGGACTCCTAGAGGTCAAGACATTGACAAAAATAAGATATACATCAACGCCCCCTGGCGGAGAAACTGTGGAATATTTTAGGAAGAAAATATTCCGAAAAGGTTTATCGATGTGAGTGGCATCATTCCACGAAAGAATTTTTTCATTCGATACTTTAGAAGCTCAGATTTTATGGCAAATACATTAGATGCGAAAAATTAACACTTACGCCCCCTGGTGGCCAAAGTATTCTTTACCAAAAATTCGAAATTATATGCAAAAGATTGTGCATCAGGAGATGTATCCGCTGAAATTTTTTTTTTTTTTAAATCGGAGTTTTAGAAGAAGAGTTATCGGAAAAATTGCAATTTATTTTTGCGCATCTAGCGGAAAATCCATGCGTAATTTGAAAAAGAAACTATATCCAAAATACTCTTCGACATAAATGGAATCGAAAGATAAAAGATTTTTTTTCAATCGGATGTTTAGAAGCAAATATGTGGAATAAAACGTATTTTTGAATTCGACATCATCTGCATTTACGCCCTCTAGCGGCAAAATTGAACATCGTAAAAAAAAAAAACGAAATAAAGGATCATCATTCGCATATTTCAAGCTTTCGAATGCAAAAGAATTTTTCAAATCGGACTAATAGTTGCACAGATACAATAGGTACAAAAGGACGGACGAACTGACGGACGGACAAACCAATAACATAAGCACGATCTTTTTTTACAAAAGACGGGCTAAAAACGAATGGGTTGATACATCGAATGCTGGCTCAGTCACATACAAGAATGTACACTGAAGTGCCAGAAAAACTGGTACACCAGTCTAATACTTGGTAGGTCCCCCACGGGAGCGCAGGACTGCAGAAATACGACGGGGCATGGACTCCACTAGTTTCTGTAAATATGCTGTAGGCAATGCACACCATACTTCCTGCAGAGCGTTCCAGAATTCGGGTGTACTCCGAAGTCTCGGATTCCTGTGTTCGATAGCGCGTTGCATGGCATCCCAAATGTGTTCTATCACGTTCAGATCTAGGGACTTGGGTGGGAATGGCAACACCACAAACTCAGATGAATGCTCCTCTAAACATAATGTGGCGTCCCGACACTTGTGTGGCAGTGCATTGTCCTGTTGGAACAGGCCCAACCCATCAGCATGAATGCAGGACATGAAGGGCTGTACCTCGTCAGAAAGGATACGCACATCTTGTTGGCCGGTCACAGACGTTTGTAGACGTACCAGGTGTCCCAGTGATGTCCAGCTAAACACACCCCACACCATTACGGACCCTCCGCCAGCCGGTACAGCTCCCTGTTGACAGGCGGGATCGATGGCTTCATGGGGTTTACGCCACACACGAATCCTTCCATCTGCCCGATACAGTTGGAAACGCGACTCGTCAGATCAGGCTACTTGTTTCCAGTCATCAAGTGTCCAGTGGCGGTGTTGCCGTGCTCAAGCGAGGCGCATAGCTCAGTGTCGTGCACCCATCAAAGTAACTCGAGTTGGGCGTCGGCTGCCAAAGCCCATACCGTGCAGGGTACGTTGCACAGTCCGGACGCTGATGCTTGTTGAGGCTCCAGCATTGAATTCCGATGATACCTGCGAGAGTGTTGCACGCCTATCGCGTGAAACGATTCTTGACAGCCGACGATGGTCACGTTCACCCAATGTCTTTTTACGGCCACACTGGTATCGTAGGCTGGAAGTTTTGCCGGAATTCTTGTAGTCACGGTACACCCTTGCAATGGTCGTCCGTGAAAATCCGAACTTCGTTTCTACCTCCGAAATACTATGGCCCATCTCAAGAGCGCCAACTATGACACCGTGTTGAAAATCGCTTAAATCGTTATTACTTGTCATTCTCATGGCGAAAACAGCTCTGACAACTGGCAAGGATATCTATCGCTTTATATACGTACTGGCGGACGCAACCGAGTACACGCATAGGTGACGTTGCAATGTGTTTACACTGAAGTACCAGTTTTTCTGGCACTTCAGTGTATATTAGCTATGGAAAAGATACTAAAAATTCCTATTCACTAGAGAAAGTTTAGAAAACAAACTTTTTAATTGTACCTATTCTGCGAACTCGAATGGACTCCGAATCAGAACACTTTTCAAGCATTTCCCGATATCTCGTCTATCGCTCTGCTTTGTTTATGTAGAACCATCTCGTTTTCGTTTTCTTAGAATTTCACTGTAGTAAATACTTTACTGACAATTTCATTTGTAAATATATTTTATGAAGGAAATTTATAGAATAATAAAACTACGGATTTTTCTACCCGGAACTGCCTTTTTTTATACGAAGCTATGATAATTCCATCTTTTTTCCGTGAAATTAAAGTTACTATGATTGATGTTTCAGATTCCTTTTCATTTCTTTTGAAAACTGATTGTCAAAGATAATAATTTCCTGCTAAATGCAAAGTAGTTCCAGTTGATCCGAAGGAATAAATTATGATGTATAAATTTGGTATATGAAATAAATACGTATTATTATTTTCCGTTTGGATTTATTAGAATAAAAAGCATGATAAAATCAAAAACTATATCTATATCGTGAACTACTTCTTTAGCCGTTTCATGTTGGGTGTGAACAGGTTCTATGTAAACAAAGCTGAACGACACACAAGAAATAGGAAACTACTTGAAAAGCGATCTGATTAGGATGTCCATCCGCGAACCTTATCTTCAAAAAATTCACAAACAATGAGAAATTCGTAGGATGATAGATTGAATTTCTATTGCATTAATTAAAGTAGAGTTATTTTGTATCTGTCAGTTTATGTTTTAAGTGATTAAGGAAGGCAAAGTTATGCCTCAAAGGGAACACAAGATTCCGGCTAAAATTACTATTTAAAGTCAGAATTGCACTCGCAGTAATTTCTTCGTTTCGACTTCTCATGTATTTCATCTTGGTTTCGTTTTTCTTTTCAGAGCAGCATTTTGTACCATGAGATCATATCAGTTGCTGACACACAACATGGACATATTAGTCCACCATTACAAAATGCTAAATAGGGTTTTTGTGGAGAAAACAAAGACTACCAGATTACTTTGTGTTAAGCTATGATTAATTTTAGACATCTTTGAATTTTAGTGGGAGACTGAGGATTGCTTATGTAACTTATACAAGGTGCATAGGAAAGTCCCTTTAGCTTGGAATAACTTGCGAACGGAGATATGTACAATTATGCAACTAAGATAACGGTATAGTAAAGCGACTACGCCCGTTCGAATGCAATCAATAGCAGAGCCCCTAGTGACGAAATACGGAAGTTAGCCATTGCAAATCGAAAACGAAAAGAGATAGAGCAAAATTTCCAATTACAATGTTGTAGAGCATCAATTAATTAATTGTTTCATACGGATAAGATAAATTGTCGCCTGAATACCCTAAAATGTCCGAAATCGATGCGCGACTTTTTGTGTGAACGTTTGAAGGGAACAGGCATAAGTATGAGCAAATACACACAATTTATTGCATAAATGCGTACTTATGTCAATACAGTTTGATGATGTCAGACAAAACAGAAACAAAAAAGGCAAACTAGCGCACAGTGATAAAACGTTAATGTCTAGTATGTCCGAAGATTACGCCTATGCCCACGATACACATTTGTATTCGTGAAAGTAACTCTGCGTGCACATTTCTCAGCATGTAAGGTGTCACACTATTGCAGGCATCTGTAATACGACGACGCAGATCCATTAGACTTGTAGGCGCTGTTGCATACACCTGATTTTTTACGTATCCCCAGAAATCCAAGCTCGCCATTCTCACACAGCGTACGCAGACCTAAACTTCTGATCAGGGTACATACTGCTACTGGTTTTTATATCGTAGGTATGGAACAACGTCACAATCTGCATTTGCATACGGCTACATTTGCGATATGTGAATATGCAGATTCGAATCGTTGCGCTTTTTCCCCCGACATTGTAGGGTATTCACGACAATTTATCTTATCCGTGTGAAACAAATGTCGTTTTGTACTAATTAATTGTTGCTCTACAACTTTGTAATTAGAAATTTTTCTCTATCTCTTTTCGTTTTGTAATGGCTAACTTCCGTGTTTCGCCACTAGGGGCGCTGCTATCGGTTGCGTTCAATCGGGCGTAGTCGCTTTACTATACCGTTATCTAACTTGCATAACTGTACCTCTCTCCGTTCGCAAGTTATTCCTGGCTAAAGGGACTTCACTATGCACCCTGTATACAAGCTTGGAATCGACTGCCTTAGAAAATATGTGAGATAACATACTTAAGTATGCCCACCAGTACCATCTTTATTTATTTATTTATTTGATTGAAGGTTTAGCGACCACCTTGAGCAACTCGTTGGGCTGTAAGCACTCGCCCGTCCCTAATTTGGAGCCACTGGTTCCAGGGAAGGGAAAGAGCCAGTGCCGTAAGACAATCCATGCCTCACCGGGATTCGAACCTCGGACGAATGGTCATATCATAAGCTAGCGCTTAGATGATTGCGCCACTGGAGAAGCATACAGTGTCATCAAAGTAAACCATTGTTGAGACTCCTATTTTGAGCACGCAACTCTACATAGAAAATGCCATACCCGGAATTATTTGTCGAAGCGCCATGTAGATTGTTGATTGTTGAGTATATGTCGACCGTTGTGTTATGTAAATGATTGTGTTTGAGGAGATAAATAGGGCAAAAATGGCTCAGCGTAGCTAACTTTGGCCGTTCTGTAGTATCGATGGCGAAGGCACCTGAAAGGAGTGAGAATGGCTGGACAACGTCGCCGTTAATCCTACCATCACACCGAAACCTTTATCAAAGGATTCATCATATGACTATGAGCGGCTGGTTGGTTTCTGCGTCGCATCTCAATGGAAAAGCATCGGGATGAGATGAGATGCCATAACTGCCGGCAGAATGTGAAAACAATGGTTTCAAGAAGGTAATGTGTGTCGCTGGATTGGGACTGGTGAACGTATATGGACGTCCGAACTCCTCGATCGCAGCATTCGATGGCAAACCATAGCTGCTCCACATTCCACAGCGAACGACAATCGACGTCGTGTACGGGAAGCTATGGGCATTCCCGTGTCTTCACGGACAGTGAATCGCAGATTAGTAAAGACAGGTCTTCGCTCTCGCCAGCCGCTGGGAAGACTTCCACTCACCACAGCAGATCGTCGCACAAATTTTCAGTGGTGCCGTATCAGATATACGTGGAGGGAGAAACGAAAGCACGTCGTATTCACTTACGAGTCTCTCTTTTCTGCCCCGGCGCCGTCGATCGCCAACTGGGTGCCTGAAAACCATATTCACTGACTAGTCTCTCTTCTGCCTCGGCGCCGTCGATCGCGGACTGGGAGTCTGGAGATCATATTCATTGACGAGTCTCTCTTCTGCCTCGGCACCGTCGATCGCCGACTGGGAGTCTGGACACCATATTCACTGACAAGTCTCTGTTCTGCCTTGGCACAATCGATCGCCGACTGGGTATCTGGAAACCATATTCACTGACTAGTCTCTCTTCTGCCTCGGGGCCGTCGATCGTCGACTGGGAGTCTGGAGACCATATTCACTGACTAGTCTCTCTTCTGCCTCGGCGCCGTCGATCGCCGACTGGGAGTCTGGATACCATATTCACTGACAAGTCTCTCTTCTGCCTTGGCACAATCTATCGCCGACTGGGGATCTGGAAACCATATTCAATTACTAGTCTCTCTTCTGCCTCGGTGCCGTCGATCGCCGACTGCGAGTCTAAAGATCATATCCACTGACAACACACGCTTCTGCCTTGACGCCGTCGATCGCCGACTGGGAGTCTGGAGACCATATTTCCTGACTAGTCTCTGTTCTGTCTCGGCGCCGACGATCACCGACTGGGAGTCTGTAGACCATATTCACTGACGAGTCTGGCTTCTGGCCTTGGCTCCATGGATCGCCAAATGGGAGTCTGCAGAAGACGTTGTCACTGGACTGATCTTGTTGCCATCCGTGATTTTCATTAGGCTCATCAGCCTTGTGCCATAGTTTGGATTCTATCAGTTATAACAACCTTTCGACCACTCGTAAGCACAGTGGGTACAATGACGGAACAACGATACCTCGATGAGGTGATGCAGTCTGTTTTGTTGCCATATCTAAGTGATATCCCCGATTCCCCGTCGCACACTGCCGGTGTCAGCAGACATTGCCTCCAAGGTGTACAAGTGCTTTTCCTGGCCAGCGCTATCCCACAGACTTTATCCCAAATAGAGAATGTGTTGGACGTCACTGGCAGAGAGGACTTAGTTTCTGAACGACCGCTTCGTAATGTCAATGCAGTGTGGATAACAACGCATGGTTCGCGATGCCTCAGAACATTCTCGTAGGACATTTTTCCACTTCATGCCATGCCGTGTTGCCGAATGTATAGCCCAGCATGACGGACATACGACCTACTGTCTCAGGTCACATTCCCCTCGCCCGTAGCATTCATTGAATCCCACAAAAATTAAAGTTCTTCTTTCTCACTCATTTGTTTATATGTGCGCTAAGTTTCGTTCTTTAGTTCATTCCTTCATGTGTAACCAACCACGTGACAAAACGTAGGTGACGTACTACAAACGCGACGAATGAATCAAATCGACACTAAAGCAGTGGTAAGTCCACCAGCGTAGTTCAGTTGTGAAAATAGCGGCTCTATAGTGGGAAGATATGGGATTCCAACCCCACCACTGGCAAAGAAAGGTTACACATGGTTAGGCATTTTGTATGTCGAGCAGAGTATGTTATTCGGAGCAGAAAGGAGAGCGTCCATGATGGTCAAAGCAGAATTTCATTCAGAGATAAAGGTGTAGCACATGAATTTGTTTCTAGCCATTAAATTAGATTTTGTCTCAGGTAACGTTAACTAAGACAGCTTGGTTGACAACACTTTTCCTAGTTTACGAGTGGCTAAAAAAATCTATACTCTAAAAAAAAGTAAACATTGCCCGAGAAAATATTTCAATTAATTCTTCAAAATTGTCTAATCTATCTGCAGGTTGCTAACATCCAATACAGGAAAACTGAATTAAACCTAAATCCAGGCAGAGATGAAATACATCCGTTTGCTTAAACTAAATAATTGGATTCAGGAACAAATGGCAACACATTCAGGTTCGAGACATGAAGGTTGGCTTTAACTGGAATGTGCAATATGCTTTTTATTCTTTCATAATTCCGAAAGGAAAATATTTCTCTTAAATAAAATTTTTAGTTTTACATTTCTAATTTTCAGGCGAAAGGCTGGTTTTTTTTTCTATAAAAAAATTCTAATTTGTTTAATGAAATACAATCTTTGGAGAATGATGTTACTAATTAAATTGCCGTAAAAGTGCAAAGAGACAAGGGAGAATGATTTCCGTTTTATGAATAATTCTGACTGAAATAAGCCAAACGCTTCGTGTTTAAAATTTTGAGAATGATGTAAAGAAATTTTTAACAAGAAAGCATCAACTTCAGGAAGACACGAATTGCAGAAGTTTGATAACGCAATTCGCACCATCCATATTTTAAGACCCCAACCACAAACTGAAAGAAATTTACGCTGGGAGTGAATTAATTGACTTCCTTCTTTCTCATTTATGAGTACACATTTGCGTGCCATTTCCAAAAGTAATATATAAAGACATTATTTCCAAGAAAAATAATTTTGCTCAAGCAGTTTCGAAAAAATAAACCAAACACAACATACTTAAATGTAATATCTTATCGATAATACTGGCAGAGAGGACTTCATAAATCCCGAATACTTCGGGATTTATGAACCGTTGTAACACCACCCGATTTCTTTAAATCGCATGGAAAAATTTTAATTCTTTGTTGGAAACAAGTATCAACGCAAGAGACAAAAACAAAAATATTATGTTTAGAAACTGTTCGTTACCAGGTAACAACAAGCAAAAAAAAAATCTCGAAAAAATAACTAATTGAATTACATATGTCATCTCGCATCTATTTCTAGTACGACCCTTGGATTTTTCAAAAATACCTCCCTAGAGACATACGTTTTTTATATTTTTCGTTATGATGCGATGAAATGCATCTTTCAGAAATTCCATAAATAACGAAAAATATTCCGTCGTAACTCTCCGTTGCTCTTTATCTTAAAATTTAAGATGCCGAGCGCCGCCCCGGTGGCGCAGTGGTCTAAGGCGCTGGCCTCTGATCATTCGTCCGTAAGGGGTCCGGGTTCGAATCCCGGTCAGGCATGGATGTTGTGTTTGTCTTACGGCACTGGCTCTCTCCCTTCCCTGGAACCAGTGACCCTAAATTAGGGACGGGCGACTGCTTATAGCCCATTGAGTTGCTCACGGTGGTCGTTAAACCTCAAAAAAAAAAAAAAAAAAAAAAAAAAAAGAAAGATGCCGAGCTTCAAAGAGAAATCATAACTTTTATTTTTTTATTCGAATTCTTCAAATATGCACAATATTCCTCATCAGTAATATTCCATACGCAATCTTCTACCATTTTTAAAATTTTTGATTTTTAAAAAATCCTACATTTTGCATTCAAAGGGTATTCCGCTTATGACTCTGTTTCATACAAATTAGGTTTTAAAAGGCACTTTAATGAATTATGTACATCTCTTCTAACAGCATTCTTCTTACAACTAATATTCGCATTCTGAAATATGATTGTGATCTTTAATTCTGTTCTTTAGGATGTGTGAATACTGCAAAAAATGATGGCGTTGCACTTTTTATAACATCATTATCATCATCAACCATCATCATCAGTCCACTGCTGGATGAATGTCTCCCTAAATTTCTTTCACAACGATCTGTATTGAGCCGGGATTCTCCATGTCACTCCCGCATGCTTTCGAATTTCATCCACCCATCTTCCCACATAGCCTTCTTCTTGGTCTTCTGCCACTTGGAATGCAGTCTAAAATTTCGGCTGTCCATCGGTGGTCCATCCTTCTGGCAACATGTCCAGCTCATTGCCATTTCAGGGATTTTACTCTGATCATGATGTCTTCCACTCTTGTCATATTTCTTATCCACGAGTTCTTCTTCTTATCTTTCCTCGTTGGCTGGATTTTGTTGGAGGATGGACGAGAGATATCTTGAAACCTTCTGTGCAGCTTCAACGGAAAACTGAGCACCATATCAGGCTAATTATGTGCTAACAATCGAAAATAGCACTCAGACACATGCGTTCCTCACTTACGTATTGAACTATAACACTGATATAGCTTTATAAACAGCTCACTGAAAAGGGTTCTGAAGTGATGAAGCTTAGATATCGACAATATGGGAAAGGTTCGTGATCTAAGCGATATTCAAAGAGGCATGATAATGAGGGCTAAGCGCACAGATGAAAGCATCTCAGAAACGGCAAACCTTCTCGGCTATGCAAGAACAACAAAACCGACGATGTATAATACAAGTTAGTAAAATCATGCAATGTGTTGATTATAATACGCTTTCCAACATACCACATATGATTACTCAAGTTATTACTCAAATTATGAGGATAATGGCTGTAGAATAAATTTCGCTCTTTTGTCCTGACCTTTGACCTCATTTCGCCCATTTTCAATAAAGTTCGTCCCCAGGTGGTCTCCCACCACATACTAAGATTCCATCGAAATTGAACTATTTTTACGCAAGTTATGACGCATAAGAGAATGGAATGGATCCCGCTCCTATATCTTGACTTTTGCCCCCATTTTTCCCATTTTCAACAGGGTTCATCACCAGTGGTCCCCTACCACATACTAAAATTTTATCGAAATCAAACCATTTTTACGCAAGTTAATACGCATAAGGGCAATGGAATGGATCCCGCTCCTATGTCCTGACTTTTTACCCCATTTCGCCCATTTTCAATAGGTTTCGTCCCCAGATGGTGGTCTAATACATACTAAAATTTCATCGAAATCGAGCCATTTTTACGCGAATTATCGTGCGGACAGACAGACAAAGCTGGAGCATATACGCTTCTTCACCCTACGGTTGGAAAAGCGTAAACAATGAGTGTTATTCCATAATATCCGCCGCAAGTAAACGCGCGCCGGTCTGCTTCATCAATTAGCAGATAGTACACCTTATTTGTTTCCACTTCCGATAGTGGTTACAAAACACTGCAAGTTCTTTCGACTGCGCTTGCGGGCGAAGCCGGAAAGGATGCATGCACTCAGATCGTTAGATTGACAGAGCTTATGCTATCGCTTGTAGCCATTCCACGATTTGATTCCACGGCGTTTTATGCTCATAATTTCCCCCCTTTTGATTTCAGTTCTTCTCACGTTTGTTTTACGAGCTACCTACTGCATTTGAACAACTGTTTTATTATTATTTAGCGGGTTGCTTTTATTTATTTCTATTAAAAAAAAAACGGAATGAACCAGAATGAACCAGAATGAACGGTAGCCTACTGCTTCATGTACATCAGATCCTTCGAATGTATTCAGTTAAAGTGTTTGTATGGGTATGTTTTGTAATTTTCTAGGAAAAATTATAGTTTTCTAAATAAAAATATGTCCATAAAGATGCTACAAAAGTAGCTACATAAAAAAAAATCTGCCGAAGAAAGAAACTGGTGATTAAAAAATTTAACATGGTTTGGTGATTAAAAAAATTTAACATGAAAA
Source organism: Macrothele yani (assembly GCA_039090855.1). Lineage (NCBI taxonomy): Eukaryota > Metazoa > Arthropoda > Arachnida > Araneae > Macrothelidae > Macrothele > Macrothele yani. The sequence goes on along the minus strand of CM077013.1, from coordinate 16,234,543 downwards.
TAAAGTACAATGTTAATAGTATTTTATTACGTATTGTATTCCCTATTCTAGAATTCTGGTAACACTGACGCAAAGATAACGTTTTGCCACTGCTGATCAGAGATATTTGAACTTACCTAAAGAATGTACAAAGCTCCTCGGTTCAAGACTTAAATTTAAGAATCTGTTATTAATGCGAATTCATTTCGCAGGGTATAGGCATCTTCAACTGGAATTGATCCCATACTTTTCAGAAAGAGAATCAGTGTTGTATTGTCCAGGCATTTATGGATTGAGGAATTTCCTTGGTATTTCTTACAGTGCTTCTAACTGGAAGTTATCTATTGACTCCTCCGAAACAAACAAAAAAGGAAGTTTTGCTTTACGGCTATAATGAAATTGTGTTTGTATCTATCTCTGTCGCCAATATTATCTTTTCCAGGAAAACATGTGAAAGCCTGAAGCTCTTATTGAAAAATGTTTGCTTCAAAGTGACAAGTATGACACTTGGTTCACATTGTGATAACACCATATCTCGCTGACTGTGTGAGTTTAAAAAAAAAGACACTAATAAATTAAGGCCCGGAAACGTACTCCTGTCGGCCACTGAATTAAAAACCTCTATCCAGATGTACGTAAACGTCACCTGCAAAACACGTGGTCACGTTCTTCACCACGTGATCTAGGCAACTGCTTGACACTCTTGGTCATCAGTAATTGTCTGTAGTGTTGATCAGAATGTGAAAAACAAAGGATCTTTTGGAGTTCGATAAATGGCTTTTTGTGGAAGCACGTCTGGCTGGAGCGACGATTTTGAAAACCGACTGGCTTCTCAAAAGGCTAGATATTCCAGGTCTCTAATCAGTGGAAAAATAACCCTCGTTGTTTGTCTAAGACGAATAACTGTGGCCCGACGACATTCTGTCAGCAGACTGGCTTCTCAAAAGGCTAGATATTCCAGGTCTCTAATCAGTGGAAAAAAACCCTCGTTGTTCGTCTAAGAGGAATAACTGTGGCCCGACGACATCCTGTCAGCAGACTGGATTCTAAAAAGGCTAGATATTCCAGGTCTCTAATCAGTGGAAAAATAACCCTCATTGTTTGTCAAATAAGAATAACTGTGGCCCGACGACATTCTGTCAGCAGACTGGCTTCTCAAAAGGCTAGATATTCCAGGTCTCTAATCAGTGGAAAAATAACCCTCGTTGTTTGTCTGAGAGGAATAACTGTGGCCCGACGACATTCTGTCAGTAAACTGGCTTCTCAAAAGGCTAGATATTCCAAGTCTCTAATCAGTGGGAAAATAACCCTCATTGTTTGTCTAAGACGAATAACTGTGGCCCGACGACATTCTGTCAGCAGACTGGCTTCTCAAAAGGCTAGATATTCCAGGTCTCTAATCAGTGGAAAAAACCCTCGTTGTTCGTCTAAGAGGAATAACTGTGGCCCGACGACATCCTGTCAGCAGACTGGATTCTAAAAAGGCTAGATATTCCAGGTCTCTAATCAGTGGAAAAATAACCCTCATTGTTTGTCAAATAAGAATAACTGTGGCCCGACGACATTCTGTCAGCAGACTGGCTTCTCAAAAGGCTAGATATTCCAGGTCTCTAATCAGTGGAAAAATAACCCTCGTTGTTTGTCTAAGAGGAATAACTGTGGCCCGACGACATTCTGTCAGTAAACTGGCTTCTGAAAAGGCTAGATATTCCAAGTCTCTAATCAGTGGGAAAATAACCCTCATTGTTTGTCTAAGACGAATAACTGTGGCCCGACGACATTCTGTCAGCAGACTGGCTTCTCAAAAGGCTAGATATTCCAGGTCTCTAATCAGTGGAAAAAAACCCTCGTTGTTCGTCTAAGAGGAATAACTGTGGCCCGACGACATCCTGTCAGCAGACTGGATTGTAAAAAGGCTAGATATTCCAGGTCTCTAATCAGTGGAAAAATAACCCTCATTGTTTGTCAAATAAGAATAACTGTGGCCCGACGACATTCTGTCAGCAGACTGGCTTCTCAAAAGGCTAGATATTCCAGGTCTCTAATCAGTGTAAAAATAACCCTCGTTGTTTGTCTAAGATGAATAACTGTGGCCCGACGACATTCTGTCAGCAGACTAGCTTCTCAAAAGGGTAGATATTCCAAGTCTCTAATCAGTGTAAAAATAACCCTCGTTGTTTGTCTAAGAGGAATAACTGTGGCCCGACGACATTCTGGCAGCAGACTGGCTTGTCAAAAGGCTAGATATTCCAGGTCTCTAATCATTGTAAAAATAACCCTCGTTGTTTGTCTAAGATTAATAACTGTAGCCCGACGACATTCTGTCAGCAGCAAGATCGCCTTCGTCTGAGGAGGCTTGAAGGATGAAACAGGGCTTGTTGTGTGCAGCAATTGACCGAAGTTTAATTCAATTTATTTAGCTGTTACATGAAAACAAAATGCAATGTAACACGATAACAGTGTGAGTAATTGTAACAGCAAGGGAGATCTGGGAAAAGGCCACAAGAATCCTGACAAGTCCCTGATCTCCCTGTACTAAAACAGGCAAGTCAGAGTTACACTTGAAGGCATAGCGCATAACATTCAAAGGTATTAGCTGAAATTAGTATTAGTAAAATTGTTTCCCATCACCCTTTTACACATCCTCCTCCCAACTTTCCTACTACTTTGCCGTCCTGTTCCCACTTTCCTAATGTATCCCCTTGACCTTTAGGTCGCTTCTCAACCCCCCCCCCCCCCTTAATTTTTTTTTTTTTTTTTTTTTTACAAATAAGGTTTCAATTTCCCCTATTCCTTTATTTCCCGTTTTTATATTTTTGGTAGTCCCAGAATACAAAGTTGTTGTTTTTTTAAATAGACTGAAATTATTTATTATTGTAAGATCATGAGGTAGAGAATTCCAAAATTGAAGCACAGCATAAATTAGTGACTGTGTAACATACTGAGTCCTTGGAAAAATTGGTCTCAGTTGAGATCTACCTCTAGTATTATAGTCATGGGTAGGTAATGAAATTTCAAATAATGTATGGTCTATATCATTTTTAATTCTCCTGTACATGGCTTTTCCCAAATTGTAATTATATAATTGTTTTAATGTTAATATGTTATATTTATTTGGGTCAACGCGTAAGTATATAGGTGAGTTAATTAGTGAAAAGTGATTCATATCAGAATCATGTTTTCATTCTATGAGTCTAATATATTTATTTTGTAATATCTGAAGTTTCCTAAAATTAGAGTTAGATGTTTGACCCCAAGATAGAATGAATGAAGGTAGTTGCCGATCCATATCGCAGCGAACTATGCACAGGGAATCGAAGAAGATCAGTATTGGCATTCGCATGCCCATACAGAATCCACTGATTTCTACGAAGAACCGGAAAATTCGTTTAGAGCGTTGCCAGGAACACCGTAACTGGGCACTAAGAAAACGTTATGTGGCCTAAAGAGTCGCTGTACACCATGTTTTGTACCGACGGTAGACAGAGAGTTTCGCTGGATCCCCATGATGTAATGGATCCACCTTGCATTGTAAACACAACTCAAGGTTATGGAGCTGGTGTAATTGTGTATGTAATCAATGGCACGTTTTGTTGTTATGTAACGAATCCCCTAATATTGCTAGAAGATAGGGTGTCCTACAAGGATTATTTGAAGATTGTTACTGATCAAGTCCATCCTGCAATGTTTATAAACACAACTCTAGGTTCTAGAAGTGATGCCATGTTGTGGTGCACTTCTGTTGGTACGGAACGTGTCCCCTGATATTGCTGGAAGGTCGGGTGCCCTCCAAGGATTATCTGAACATTCTTACCGATCAAGTATATATTGCAATGTTTATAAACACTACTCAAGGTTCTGGAAGTGATGCCATGGTGTGGTGCACTTCTGTTGGTACGGAACGTGTCTCCTAATATTGCGATATTGCTGGAAGGTCGGGTGTCCTCCAAGGATTATCTGAACATTGTTACCGATCAAGTATATATTGCAATGTTTATAAACACTACTCAAGGTTCTGGAAGTGATGCCATGGTGTGGTGCACTTCTGTTGGTACGGAACGTGTCTCCTGATATTGCGATATTGCTGGAAGGTCGGGTGTCCTCCAAGGATTATCTGAACATTGTTACCGATCAAGTATATATTGCAATGTTTATAAACACTACTCAAAGTTCTGGAAGTGATGCCATGTTGTGGTGCACTTCTGTTGGTACGGAACGTGTCCCCTGATATTGCTGGAAGGTCGGGTGTCCTCCAAGGATTATCTGAACATTGTTACTGATCAAGTATATATTGCAATGTTTATAAACACTACTCAAGGTTCTGGAAGTGATGCCATGTTGTGGTGCACTTCTGTTGGTACGGAACGTGTCCCCTGATATTGCTGGAAGGTCGGGTGTCCTCCAAGGATTACCTGAACATTGTTACCGATCAAGTATATATTGCAATGTTTATAAACACTACTCAAGGTTCTGGAAGTGATGCCATGGTGTGGTGCACTTCTGTTGGTACGGAGCGTGTCCCCTGATATTGCTGGAAGGTCGGGTGTCCTCCAAGGATTATCTGAACATTGTTACCGATCAAGTATACATCCTGCAATGTTTATAAACACTACTCAAGGTTCTGGAAGTCATGCCATGGTGTGGTGCACTTCTGTTGGTACTGAATGTGTCCCCTGATATTGTCGGAAGGTCGGTTGTCCTCCAAAGATTATCTGAACATTGTTACTGATCAAGTCCATCCTGCAATGTTTATAAACACTACTCAAGGTTCTGGAAGTGATGCCATGGTGTGGTGCACTTCTGTTGGTACGGAACGTGTCCCCTGTTATTGCTGGAAGGTCGGGTGTCCTCCAAGGATTATCTGAACATTGTTACCGATCAAGTATACATTGCAATGTTTATATACACTACTCAAGGTTCTGGAAGTCATGCCATGGTGTGGTGCACTTCTGTTGGTACTGAATGTGTCCCCTGATATTGTCGGAAGGTCGGTTGTCCTCCAAAGATTATCTGAACATTGTTACTGATCAAGTCCATCCTGCAATGTTTATAAACACTACTCAAGGTTCTGGAAGTGATGCCATGGTGTGGTGCACTTCTGTTGGTACGGAACGTGTCCCCTGATATTGCTCGAAGGTCGGGTGTCCTCCAAGGATTATCTGAACATTGTTACCGATCAAGTATATGTTGCAATGTTTATAAACACTACTCAAGGTTCTGGAAGTGATGCCATGGTGTGGTGCACTTCTGTTGGTACGGAACGTGTCCCAAATATTGCTGGAAACTCGGGTGTCCTCCAAGGATTATCTGAACATTGTTACCGATCAATTCCATCTTGCCGCCCCGGTGGCGCAGTGGTCTAAGCGATGGCCTCTGATCATTCGTCCGAACGGGGTCCGGGTTTGAGTCCCGTTGAGGCATGGGTGTTGTGTTTGTCTTACGGCACTGGCTCTCTCCCTTCCCTGGAACCAGTGACCCTAAATTAGGGACGGGCGACTGCTTATAGCCCATTGAGTTGCTCACGGTGGTCGTTAAACCTCCAATCCAATCCAATCCTATTCCATCTTGCAATGTTTATAAACACTACTCAAGGTTCTGGAAGTCATGCCATGGTGTAGTGCACTTCTGTTGGTACGGAACTTATCCCCTGATATTGCTGGAAGGTCGGATGTCCTCCAAGGATTATCTGAACATTGTTATCGATCAAGTCCGTCCTGCAATGTTTATAAACACTACTCAAGGTTCTGGAAAAGATGCCATGGTGTGGTGCACTTCCGTTGGTACGGAACGTGTCCCCTGATATTGCTGGAAGGTCGGGTGTCCTCCAAGTATTATCTGAACAGTGTTACCGATCAAGTCCATCCTGCAATGTTGATTTTTAATTCAGCAGATAACAGATGTATCATGGGGGACAGTGGAACTGTCCATTGTGCAAAATGGGTTCAGCAGTGGTTCAGCGAGCTTGACAGTGATTTCAACCATTTTATCGTTCCTCCACAAAGCCCTGATCTGAACCCCATTGATATCATATGGAGCATCTTAGAAAAACAGATTCAGGAGCAAAGTCCTCATCCGTCAAATCTCAGCTATGTAAAATAATTGTCTGGTGAACTCCTGGTATATTGTAGACCGGTATGCACTTCAACACCTTGTGGAATATCTGCCAAACCGTATACATGCTGTAAGTGGCGCTGAAGGGAGTCCAACCCGGTATTGAATAAAATATTCTAATTAAGTGGTTGGTGTGTGTGTGGAAGTTCTCTTTACCTGGATCAAAACATTCAACATAATAATTAATTCAAACACTCGACGTGGATCAGGAACACCAAACAGAAATAATTGCTCTTTCCACGTTAATAAGTGAGTCTCGGAAAAATCCTCACCATGATCTGCTGGTTTATCCTTTGAATATTTTGTTTCCTCCCTTGAACTTTAAATAATAAATTTTACGAGGGCTTTAAGCGAGCATTATACGGTCTCCTCGCCTATTGCATTCATTCAATTTCTCAGAAATAAAATCACGTTTTCCCCACCTACTGCTCTACATCTGTGGTAAGTGTCGACTCATTTTGCATATTCCTTTACGTGTGACATACACAGTCGTTTTAGAATAATATGACCACCCCCGGAATATCAATATACCTGCCCAGGCGCGTATCAGAGTGCACGTGACAAAACCGACCACACGGAGATTTAAGCGTCCGGCCAGGACAGATGAGTCATAGTGAGTTACGTGAGCACAATGGGCAGAGGTAGTGAGTTGATGGACGTTCAAAAACGAATGTTCATCGGCTACCGCGCCAAGGGTGGGAGCATTTCGGAAACAGCAGACTTTCTGGGCTGTTCGCAAGGTGCTGTAGTAAGGGAGTAGCAAGAATTGACCGATGGCTTACCGAGTGCCTACCGACGTCATAACTGTAGAGCCCCAAAGGTCATTGACCCCAGAGGAGACGTCGCCTCCGTCGACTGGTAAACGGCAATCGACTCGCAACAGTGTAGCAATTGACCACGCAAATGAAAGCTGGGGCTCCAAGGTACGTGTCCCATATAACAGTAGAGCGAACCCTGTTATGCATAGGACTCCGGAGTCGACGCTGCGTCAAGGCGCCCATGTTAACCCAGGTCCATCGGCAACGACGCCTACAGTTCGCATGGGACTACCGTCATTGGATAGTGGAAAAGTGGAGAAAGCTTGCTTTCTCCGACGAATGGAGCTTTCTACCCCTCAGAATTGATGGGCGGTGGCGTATACGGCATCAGACACACGAGAACTAAATCCAGGACATGCTTGCTGGTGAAGTACAGGCCGGCGGCAGCAATATGCATGTCTGTGGGATATTTTCCTGGTATCACCTCGGACAGCTGGTACCACTGAATGGTTCCCTGAAACCCAATGGCTACCTGTCCATCCTCGCTGACCACATGCGTCCCTTCATGTTGGATGCTTTCCTAGTATGACCTGGGACTGCTGGTACCACTGGATGGCTCCCTGAAAACCAATGGCTGCCTGTCCATTCTCGCTGACCACATGCATCTCTTCATGTTGGATGTTTTCCTAGTATGACCTGGGACTGCTGGCACCACTGGATGGGTCCCTGAACGGCAAGGGCTACTGTCCATCCTCGCTGACCACATGCATCCTTTCATGTTGGAAGTTTTCCTAGTATGACCTGGGACTGCTGGTACCACTGGATGGGTCCCTGAAAACCAATGGCTACCTGTCGATCCTCGCTGACCACATGCATCCCTTCATGTTGGATGTTTTCCTAGTATGACCTGGGACAGCTAGTACCACTGGATGGGTCCCTGAACGCGAATGGCTACCTGTCCATCCTCGCTGACCACATGCATCTCTTCATGTTGGACGTTTGCCTTGGTGGTGATGGTGTCCACCAATAGGATAATGCTCCGTGCCATGTCCCTGAGGGGGTGCGTGACTGGTTCCAAGAAGACGACAGCGATGACTCCGCTCTTCCTTGGCCGGCGAAATCGCCCGACCTCAATCCCATAGAGCACTTGTGGGACTATTTGGATCCACTCTAATCCGGACCAAGGGTGGTTATTGCCATTATTAGTTCGGTAGTCATATTATTCGGACACGACCGTGTATTCCATGTCCAGCTGTATAACATAAATGTCGAGATTAATTATCACACTTGCGCACGTACTGTAGAGGTAATATTAGGCATCGGAAAAAGAACATAATGTAAGAATCGTCATTCTCATAGTTTTAATTACCTAACGGTACGATAAAACAGTGTAGATTTACTGTACTTACAGCTTAACGGACTGAGAAGTTGTTAAAAATAGTGCAAATTTGTGTGTGAAATCACGCGATAAAGAAGGTGAAAAAAAGCGATTATAGATAATTACCAGCAGAAAACTTTAGATAATGAATGATAGATATATTTAGATTGAAGTGTTTTTAGAACAGTTACGACGCGCTGTCCTTTGAATAATTGCATCGGTCAATGTTCAAAATGCACAGTGCGACTTGATTACATTCAGCACCACACCAAGAGAAAACTAGTTTGGCGGAGCACACCTACGCACAAAAATGTTCCTTTGTTTTTCACAGAATGTTTATTTTGACACGCGCTGAAAATTCAGAGCAGGTTCTTTACCACTTTAAAGCGTGAAGCGGAAGAATGAAAACGAATCCGTTTTTCCGCTGGGAGCTGTCAATAAGCGAAGCAGGGAATTTTCTCAAAATGGCCTCCGAAATTTAAAACTAACAAGGGAGTTGGCTTCGGGAGTCATAAACTTCGAATCCATTTTTCTTCTTGCTCATCGCATAACAGTCTCAAGGCACCATCTCTCAAAAACATGTATGTGAAGAAATTCGCAACTCACTTGTTTGTTCAATCAATCAAATTATTCTTCGCTTCCATACTGTCAGGTAATTTAGAAGCTATTTTATTTTGAAATAGCTATTTAATTGGGCGATGCAGTTTTATATCTTCAGTTAGTCTTACGCTTTTATTTGGATAAAACATTGTGCTTCATGTAACTGAATTCTGTACACGAAATTTAAACACTAGATAAAGTGGAGATTATGGAATGTTTCTCCAAAAGTCTTAGTCAGATTTTAAGAACGCGGCCCCTGAACTTGTAATCAGAGGCGTAGATTTCTGGCTGGTTTCGGAGCCGAGTCAGGTTTCGATTTAATGCACTGTCTCTCTCTCTCTTCCTTGGAGTCAGTGGCGTGGCCCAAATTTAAGTTCCGTCGAGGGATGAACCCTTTGAGGCCGATGCACCAGAGACAAATTATGCCCAATATTTTCTACGCCCAAACACAAATGTTTGTATAGAAGCCAGGTTTTACGAAGTCTACGGCAAAGAAAATTCCTTCCCCTCTTATCTCAACTGTACGGACCGTAAACCTGTAACTGTTGATCAGCGCTCGATTTAGTCTTTTATTCTGTACTCTATGACGCAAGGCCTGATGAAGTAGGCCTAGTCCTCCTAACACGAGCATCATGCCACTGGGTCGAAACAAATAACTCAAACATCTCCTATCTACTTTCTTGGTTTCGTCGCGACCGTTACATTCCTTTTAACTGGAAATCAGTCAGGGACGATTAGTGTCAATCATTTCCCTAAGGGACTATTTTCAATAGCAAAGCTAAGGGGAAAGCAAGGCTTTCTTATGCTCAAGTTCACTCATTCCAGCTATGTTCGGCCCACTTCTTAGACAGTGAATATATTCACTCGAGCGGATTTAGCACATTTGGTTAACCCCGAATTAAGCCTGGCAAAGGGTTAAATGGACTAAGAATTCGCTCATGTTGGCCGTTAAAGATTCTTTAGAAACGTGTTCAGCTGCACAAATTAATAAAAACTGTTCATTTGAATATTTGGCTGGAAACGCTTTTCTTCCGAGTTATAGTACCATTTGACAATGCAAAGAAAGAAACCTGCCAACAGACGCGCTTCAAGGTGAATATGCGTCATCTGCTTGCCTGAAAGCAGAATGTATGTATGCAGATATTAGGGGTTCCGAAATAACGTGTAAGCGAATCATAAGTCTTGCTATTGTCAGTGCGAGCCCTCTTTGTGATGTCGTCCACGAATAATAAATTCTCCAACACCCCAACTGGCATTCATTTCATTTATGGACGAGCGGACGGAAGTAGCAGACAATCTCAGTGTCTTAAGATGATAGTTTTTCCTCAATGGCAATATCAAGCCAAGGATATATCCATCGGTGATATATTGGGTCATTTTCATTAGTTAATGCACATTAGAAGAAATTCCGTGACTTATGCAATGGATTTTTAGGAAAAGTGAGTGTCTGATCCCTCTACTCTTAACAGCCCTTAGAAGTAGGAGATATTTGGCTCAGGTGCCCAATAGGTCACGTGGAAGCGTGGTAGAAAATGCAGTAGAAATAGACGACCTTATTTGTAACGGGGGTCTACCCCAGGACCTCCATTAACATGCTTTCCGAAGTATGGAGGATAGCCAGTCGAGCTGGGATCGAATCCCTAAATATTAGAGCAGTAGGCGGGTGCTCTAGAAACAGGGTCATCTGCGGCCCGAAGATCCAATCATGTCAAACATTCTTAAAATGAACAAGTGCTGTACATGGTAACCGAGGATCTTGGAACTATCACAAGAACAGTAGCAGAAGACTGAATTTTCACATACGGCACAGTGGTTAACCAAATCACACAAATTGTATGTTGTTTAGGTGAGCGAAACGCGAACATTGTTAAGCCGAATCTACGTTTCATCTGAACTGATGGTGTAAGTTAAAAACTAAGAAATGATTTGTAACGGTAACTATGTTCATAATCGACAGACTCCTGATTTAAGTTTTTTTTTTTGTTATTTATTCTTGACTAAACACACAACTAACACGCTATCGAAAGTTGACGGATATATAATAAACATAGAATGAATGAGTTATTATTAACAATAATAACACCGTGCTTTAAGGTTATTTCGTCAGTTTTAAACAGTCTTACCATGATTAATATTCCTTTTAGGAGTTTACGGAAAACACTCTGTATAATCCCTCGAGAATCCTTTTAGGTAATGATAATACTCTTTTAGAGCAGTTTTTGTAAGAACAACAAATACAGCATGTTCACACACACAGTGAAGGGACGCTAACAGCACCACTCTCAATTGTCCAGCGTCGTGATCCCATAATTCTTTGCAACGCACCGCTGATTGTTCTGTTCTGCATCCTCGCAACTGAAAACTAGCAATCGTAAACAAACTTGCAGCAGGTGTTCAATGAAAACACAAACAAACGAGGAAACGACGCTAATATCCAACAAACCCTTCCTGCATCCGCGCTAGTTAATTCCAAGTTCCTTTCTGAATTTTGTAAATGCTGGATGTGGAAGTGGTTTTGTCATGAGGTCTACAATATTGTTTTGCGACGCACAGTGTTCCAGGTCCCAAAACCCTTCCTTTAATCCAACATTTTCAACCATTTCTTGAATTTTGTTCCTTTGGCTTAAATGAAAACTTCCATCTTCGTTTTTCTTGCATTTCAATTCCTAAGTAGTACTGCATTTCACCTAAATTTGTCACTTCGTACCTTATCTGCAATTCTTCTATTACACTTGTTATTTCTGCAACATTTTTAGCGCTGATCAAAATGTCATCTACATACAAAATTAAATACACAGGATTTTCTTTTTCTGTCTTGAAAAATAGACAAGAATCCGCCTTGCTTTTAGTAAATCCAAGACTTTCCAACGTTTGTCCTATTGAAAATTTCCGCGCTTTTGCTGCTTGCTTTAAACCATATATAGATTTGTCCAATTTGCAAACTTTTTGTTCTTCGCCTTTCACTTCAAAACCTTCTGGTTGCTTCATATATATTTTCTCATTTAATTTTGATTTCAAATACATAGATTTAATATCAATATGGTGTACGTGCATTTGTTTATATGCCGCTGTAGTAAGAAAAGATTTTATTGTGGTGTGCTTGACCTCAGGAACAAAAGTTTCATCGTAGTCTGACCCATATTTTTGGTCATATCCTTTTGCTACTAATCTGGCCTTACACTTTGTTACTTGACGTTTATCATTATATTTTGTCTTGAAGATCCATTTGGTAACTCTGTTAGTGACCAAGTATTATTTGCTTTCAGAGACTTTATTTCTTCTTTCATTGAATTTTGCCATTTTGTTCTCTCTCTTTCTGGAAGATCTTGCATATCACTTAGAGATTTTGGATCTGAGTTAGAAGTTTGGTTTGATTTTGCTTTAAATCCAAGTCGTTCTGGTGGAACTCCTTTATTTGAACACTCAGAAACTCTAGGTAAATTAATGTTTATACCTTCTTCAGTTTCTTGCTCTTCTGAAATTTCTTCAGTGCTTTCCTCTTGTTGAGTCTTCTGTATTTCATTTTCAATATCTGCACTTTCTGAATAATTCAGACTTCCTAATTGTACGAGATTAAAATCTCCTTGTTCTTCAGTTTCTTCTTTTTCCTTGCTAAATTGATTTTCAAAGAATTTTACCGATCTTGACACGACTACGTTTTTTCCTCCAACGTAAACTCGATATCCCTTTGATCTAAAATCAGAACCAGCCAGTAGAGAAGGGAGGTCAGCTTTCAATCACATTCATGTAATCTTGGGCAATTGGTAGTTGTACCTCGCTAATTGCGGATGAATGGTCAGAGACGCGGGATTCTGACCAATCATTCCAATTGAGCACTGGAGGTGAATGAGGTATGCGTGACGTATCTGTCCAAAGGCGTTGTGCCCTAGTTTACGTCCTGGAGTAGGCATGCATGACGTGTCTGTTCAAATACGCATGCCCAGATTGAAGAAGTTCTGGATGAGGCATTATTGATGTATTTGAGCTGTGTCTGGTTGCAAACTCGATAAGGTATGCATGATGAGTCTTACCAATGGCGCTCATTTTTTATTGGAGGTTTAACGACCACCTTGAGCAACTCAATGGGTTATAAGCAGTCGCCCGTCCCTAATTTAGGGCCACTGACTCCAGGGAAGGGAGAGAGCAAGCTCCGTAAGGCAAACACAACATCCATGCATCACCGGGATTCGAACCCAGACCCATCTCGGACGAATGATCACAAGCCATCGCTGAGACCACTGCGTCACGGGGGCGGCTTTTAAGTCTTCTATGAGGTATACGTGATGTGTTTGTCCAATCGCTCAGTGCTGCCGGGCTCAAGTCCTGACTGTTGCATGTATCGGGTGTTTGACCAACTGCGGTGTGCTCGGATTCGAGTCCTAGATGAGGATTATTGATTCAGGAACTGGATGATGCTTGAAGGTTCAAGTTCTGGATGCGACACTAGTTATTGTTTTTTATTAAAGGTTTAACGACCACCGCGAGCAACTCAATGGGCTATAAGCAGTCGCCCGTTCCTAATTTAGAGTCACTGGTTTCAGGGAAGGAGAAAGCCAGTGCCGTAAGACAAACACAACATCCATACCTCACCGGGATTCGAACCCGGACCCCTTTTGGCCGAATGATCAGAGGCCATCGCTTAGACCGCTGCGCCACACGGGCGGCTCTGATGTTTTTCCAACGGCGCTGTAGGTGGGATCAATCCTCGATGGGGCATGAGTAATAATGTGCGTAATCTGCGACGTTGTTCTCGGGTTCAAATTTATATGAGGCTTGCGTGTTGTGCATGTCCAACCGCGCCGTGCGTCTGAGTTCAAGCCTTAACTATCGCATGAGTGAAGTGTTTGATCAATGGCGGTGTGCCCGGGTTTGAGTCCTGGATGAAGCTTTCCTGATGTTTTTGACCAACGGCGCTGGTCCCTTTCTTCTTTGGAATCAAGTGACCCAAAATTAGGAACGGGCGCCTGCGTATAACCTTAGATTTTTCACGGTGGTTGTTAAGCCTTGGAACAAAGAAAATTTCTAATTTGTAGCCATTGTATTTATGTAAAAGATATAGCCAATGTCTGTGGGACAAATACAGCAGCTATGTCTCATGTCTTGCCTGGAGTTTCGAACTCATAGCCAGGAGCACCAAATAGGTTCTTAGACTCAGTGAAGGATATGACGTAAACTCATAAAAAAGTCAGTGCATCTGTTCAGTCACCTGAACACAATAGTCTTCTAAGACTAGTCGACTTCCTAGGCAGAGTGGTAATTAATATTTACCAACGCGCACAGCACAGAATACGTAGTTAAACTTTACATTCTACAGGGATTTCTCAAAAAAAATTCCATAACCGACGTTAGAGTATTTCCTCGATGCCTGTAATTCCAGATAACTCTAGATGACAGCATCATTTTTGAGAAGTAAAGAACAAATCTCATTATGCTTAAAGACCCAGCCGGGTTTCATGTTATTTTTGCCGACTCCTCCAATTCCGTTCTGCCTGCTAGAAATTTATTTGGCCTAAAACGACGTCATTTATCTGATTGCCCTTCACTGTCGCAACTAACGTTGTTTTCGCAAAGCGCAGGTTTCTCTCTTTATCTCTGTGTTTTTGTTTGTATCTTTTTTTTTTCATGCATTATTCAAAGTTCTGCTATGAGGAGGAAATTTCCTTGACAACCAGCAACAGTTGATGCTATTACTTCAAGTAAACTAGACAAGAAAGTAATATTTATAGCGCAGCACATTTTATGAAGTTGAGACCTAAAGTACGAAGAATGAGATGTGCAAGTAATGACATCATTATTTATTTAAACGAACTCTGCTGCTACGAACCTGAACTAAGTACATTTTGTTTTATAAGAGATTCGTACTGGGTATGACTGTTCGAAATTCGTGCTATTATTGAAAGCAGAATTTACGGGCAGAAAGTCAAAGAAAGTAATACCATAATTTGTTTCCGAAGCTAAGGTCATGATTATTTCCGCATGAAACTAGAACGAAGAAGACAATTTATTAACTTCTTTACTGAGTGCGTATTTGGCAATTAGTAGCATTCGCAGGGAAAATTGCTGTAAATATATATTCGGTGTAATTTCGTCTAAGAAACGAATTCGTTTGTCTCTAGTGAAATTTTTTTTTTTTTTTTTTTGATTGGAGGTTTAACGACCACCGTGAGCAACTCAATGGGCTATAAGCAGTCGCCCGTCCCTAATTTAGGGTCACTGGTTCCAATGAAGGGAGAGAGCCAGTGCCGTAAGACAAACACAACATCCATGCCTGACCGGGATTCGAACCCGGACCCCTTACGGACGAATGATCAGAGGCCAACGCCTTAGACCACTGCGCCACCGGGGCGGCCTAGTGAAATTAATGATGATTTAAGAATATTTATAAGTGCTCTTAAATGTATAGTGATATTCACATTTTAGATTCTGTTTTTAACACGTCTTTTGTAAAAAACGATCGTGCTTATGTTATCGGTTTGTCCGTCTGTAGGCACTATAATACCTCTGCAACTATTAATCCGATCTAAATTTTTTTTTTTTTTTGCATTGGGAAGCTTGAAATATGCGAATGATGATCCTTCCTGTCGGTTTTTCTTTTACGATGTACAATTTCGCCGCTAAAGGGCGTAAATGCAGATGATGTCGAATTCAAAATACATTTTATTCCATATATTTGCTCCTAAACATCCGATTGAAAAAATTATTTTTTCATTCGATTCCATTTATGTCGAAGAGTATTTTAGGTATAATTACTTTTCCATGTTACGCATACATTTTTTGCTAGGAGCCTCAAAAATAAATTACGTTTTCCCCGATATCACTTCTTTTAAAACTCCGATTTCAAAAGTTTTTTTCTCAGCGGATACATTTCAAAATTGCCTTTATTCTTCAGTAAAATAACATTTCTATGTACATGACAATGGAATTCTGCCAATAAATACAGCGGTATATACATCAGCTGGAAAGTTCCAGTGAAACGTAAAACAAAATATTGTTAAAATCATAAAAAAAATATTTCGCCACGTAGGGCGAAGGAGAGGCAGACAATAAAGCACGAGCGATACAAACGAAAATGTTTACCTACAGTATTGTAGACAGGGCAAGACATGATTCTATACTATGCACAAATTCCAATTAAGCATTACTACCATACTAAAGATTAAACATTAGGTACTAATTCACAGAAATGCAACAGTGATGCTACATTCAAAATTTACAACATATGTACAGAAGTATTCAGTGACAAGGGGAAATAACGCTAAATGTACTCAGAAGGGCATCTTGTTGCATTAAATTATACACACAGTGACTAATATTTTAAAAAAATATTCAACATAATGAAGGGGACATAGCGTGGGCAGTAAACTGTGCAGAAGGAAGAATTATATACAACAACATAAAACCCAACATTATCGAAGAGAACATGGGAAACATATTGAGCTATCTTCAATGGCACATTAAAACAGAAAAATCACAAATAGCGAAGCACCAAAATTAATACGTAAAAACATGATTTGTTACAGTGAACGTGGGCGACAACAAAATCCCACTTATAGGTTGAGATGTAACTGCAAATTGTGGATATGGAACCACCCAGCCGATTGGGCCCAAGTGGATTGAAAAACGCTATCGGTGTTTGTTGAGGCAGCACGAGAGTGCTCCATTTGGAGGCGAGTGGTTAACCGTGCTAGGAAGCGTCTCCGAATGATAGCACTTGCCTCCTGAGGAGGTGGAATAAGAGCGGGGAAGCGTTGTTGAAGATGGAAAGCATAGACAGTGAACTTCACAAGAAGAAAAATATAACGGCACACAGGAGGCAAGTGAGTAGGTGGATGCTTTGTTTGGAGTAGCCAAGCATATGCAAGAAATGGTAACGATCGAGCACAAATTCGATCAGCAAGACGAAATGCTGTGTTTAGGACTGGCAGGAGAACGGGGCAGAATAGGTATTGATGTTGGACGTCGCTGACTTCAGGGCAAAAGGAGCACTGCGGAGAGGTGAGAAGGGTCATGCGAAACAGTACTGATGGGGCGGGGAGACGAAGGTGAAGAAATTGCCAATGGACATTGAGTTCAAGAGGGAGGAAAGGGGGGAATTAGATGCTGTCCAGATGGCGGGGAGAAGAGAAGGAGGAGCAGAATGAACAGAAAGTGGAAGTGCGGGAGGGGAAAGAAGAAGCCAATAAAGAGAAGAGGAGGAGAGAGAAGTAACTAGAACCGGGGAGCTACGAATGAGGAGAAAGAACGGTAGGGAAAGAGGAGCAGAGGGGACCGAGAAGAGACCATCAGGTGAAGCGAGGAGTGGAAAGAGGCTCCAAAGCGCTGTGCGAAGAAGAAGATATTCGTGCTCCTGATGGAATAACTTCTAATTTTTGGTAAGAGTGCTTTGGCCACCAGAGGGCGTCAGTGTTAATTTTTGCTTTTAATATATTTGTCATGCAATCTGAGTTTCTAAAATCTCCATTAAAAAAATTCTTCCGTGGACCGATACCACTCTCGTCAATAAACCTTTTTGGAATACTTTTTTTTTAAATATTGCATGGTTTCTCCGCCAGGAGGGGTAGATGTACATCTTATTTTTGTCAATATCTCGGCTTCTAATGGACAGATTTGAAAATTTCTTTCTTTCTTGGATAGTTTCCGGTGTGACAAGTTTTCCAAATAGATTCAAAATTTTCAATAAATAAATCGCTAGGGGCGTATGGGTAAATTGCGTTTCCCCGATTTCTCTGCTTCTAAAGCTAGATTTGAAAAATTCTTTCTGTACCGGATACAGGTCCTGATGGGAAATCCTTTGCACATAATTTCCAATTTTGGTAAAAAATTGTTTGGCCACCAAGGGCGTAAACCTTAATTTCCGCTTCTGATATACACTGACGGAAAAAAAAATCCCAACACCACGAAAAACTAGTTGTAGAGGAATGAAATGGCGGCAATACATTTGTATAGGTAACATATTTAATCGATTAAGGTTTCAAGATCACAGCTTAATGTAAGCGCGAGAAGAGCCATTTTAAATGTGAAGTGCTGGTACATTAATAACCGGTGTAACCGCCAGAATGTTGAATGCAAGCACGCAAACGTTCGTGCATTGTGTCGTACAGGTGCTGGATGTCAGTTTGTGGGATGGAGCTCCATGCCTGTTGCACTTGGTCGGTCAATACAGGGACGGTTAATGCTGGTTGGGGGTGACGCTGGAGTTGTCGTCCAATGATGTCCCATATGTGCTCGATTGGTGAAAGATCTGGTGATCTAGCAGGCCACGGCAACATGTCGACACTCTGTAGAGCATGTTGGGTTACAACAACGGTATGCGGGCGAGCGCTATCCTATTGGAAAACACCCCCTGGAATGCTGTTCATGAATGGCAGCACAACAGGTTGAATCACCAGACCGACGTACAACTGTGCCGTCAGGGTGCGTGGGATAATCACGAGAGTGCTCCTGCTGTCATAGGAAATTGCTCCCCAGACCATAACTCCAGGTGTAGGTCCAGTGTGTCTCGGCCGCAGACAGGTTGGTTGCAGGCGCTCACCTGTCCTCCTTCTAACCAACACACGGCCATCACTGGCACCCAGGCAGAACCGGCTTTAATCAGAAAACACAACAGATCTCCACTCCGTCCTCCAATGAGCTCTAGCTTGACACCACTGACGTCGCAAACGCCAGTGGTTTGGAGTAAGTGGAATGCACGCTACAGGGCGTCTGGCTCGGAGCTGTTCTTCAAGTAACCGATTTGTAACAGCTCGTTGTGTCACTGTGGTGGCAACTACAGCTCGAATTGCTGCCGCAGACGCGGTACGATGAGCCACGGCCACACGCCGTACACGGCGGTCTTCCTCTCAGTAGTGCCACGTGGCTGGCCGGAACCCGGTCTTCTTGAGGCAGTACCTTCCCTTGACCACCGCTGCCAATAATCATGCACAGTGGCTACATTCCTGCCAAGTTGTTTTGCAATATTGCGGAAAGAAAATCCACCTTCTTGTAGCCCTATTACACGACCTCGTTCAAACTCCGTGAGCTGTTGATAATGGCTTCTTCGTCTTCTTAAAGGCATTCTTGACTAACATCAACACCCTACGTCGAATCTCAATGATAACTAACGCTCAAGAACGTTACAGCGCGTATTTACAGCAAACCTGCTTTGCATGTTCCGAGGGGCACTACTAGCGCCACACGTATGCGCCGAGCGCGAAATTTGCATAGACGGCATCTTACAGATGTACTCTCACCACCTACGAACTGTCGTTTATCTAACACAACCCCTTCTTGGTGTTGGAATTTTTGTGTCCGTCAGTGTATTTGCAGCAAAATCTGAGCTTTTAAAATCTCGACTGAAAAAAATTCGTTTGTGGACCCAATTACTCACGTCGACAAACCTTTTAGGAAAATTTCCTTCTTAAAATTGTTTCTACGCCAGAGGGCGTAGATGTATATCATATTTTTGTCTATATATCTACTTCCAGGAGTCTGATTTGAAAAATTCTTTCTATGTTGGATCGTGTTTCAGATGCGGAGTATTTTTCATATAAATTCAGAATGTTCAAGTAAATCATAGACTTTCCGGTATAGGACGCAAAGGTAAATTGCGTGTTCTGCGATATTTCTGCTTCTAAAACTCCGATTTGAAAAATTCTTTCGGTATCCCATATACCTCCTGATGGAAAATAGTTTTCATATAATTTCTAATATTTGGTAAAGAATGGTTTGCCCACCAGGGGGCATAAGTGTTAATTTCTGCTTCTGATGTATTTGCAGCAAAATCTGAGCTCCTGAAAACTAAACTCATTTATTTTTTTTGGACCTATACTGTTTACATCGAAAAACCTCTTAAGAATACTTTCTTCCTAAAATAATGCAAAGGTTTCCTGCCAGGGGCGTAAACGCGTATCTTTTGTTTTTCCTTATCTCTACTTCGAAGAGTTCAATTTGAAAAATTCTTGCTTTGTTGGAGAGCGTTTCCGCTGCTAAATGTTTATCATATAATTTCAAATTTTTCTTACCGCACAAGTCTGCACACCAATATCTGCGAAATTAAAAACCCGATTGAAAAATTTCTTTCTTCAATCAGATACTAATGTTTTCCATACCGGTTGCAATGACTGAATAACTCAGAACGGATTCAAAAGACATGCTCATTACACCCGAAAATTCGGTGTCATCTTTTTTGTTTTTATATCATACTGCTGATTATGCAGTGTCTAACTGACACCAACGTACAGCACAATACAGTGGAAATTCCAGTTAATGTGAAAGGTTGCATTACTAAACTATACAAGAAAATAGCAAAAATAACCAAAAACAAAAGGTGAAAAAAACGGGTTGCAGTTCGAAACGCTTGTAGCACATTATGAATTCGTTCATTCAGTGGCGTGAAATATACTGGTGTCCAAAATTAACGTGACAAATACGAATTCAAGAATATGTCCAAAACGAGACGACTGATTGTGAAGATTTTTCAAAGAAACGCTAGATCGACGTACTCAAGCAACATTGTGCTAGCTCCTATGGAAGTATGCAAATGACGACCATACGTCATCAAGCTGGCAGGCACGTGACCTTAATAAACATTTTTCTGAGTGGGGTGGGGCAATTGAAGCTTGAGGTGGACTGTTAGTGGAAGAATGGTTCCGCACCATCGCTTAGAAGACTAATTATGGTGCACAGCGATCGATGGATCGGAAACGGGGCAATCGCAAGCTGAGGTGGCAAGATGAATGAATTTGTTGAGGCAAGTGGTTTCCACGTTCTGGAGATACTGTAGTTCCAGTAAAACGGAACAAAAGCTAGTAGGCTAGGAAAAGGATGCTCACCAGCCGCAACAAGTCAAAACAACCGGTATTTGTCTGTGACTCGCCGCCGTAGGGAATCGACAGCTAGACAACTTTCGCACGAGCTCTCCTCTGCCACAAGAATGCGATATCGAGACAAACAGTTTGCAGAAGATTCCATGGTAGAGTTCTACTGTATGTGAAAGAAGGCCAATGATCTGTATGCCGCCCGCCGCATCGCACAGAAGGGTCCGTCTGAATTAGGTCCGACAAAATCACCCTTGAACACTTGATCAATGGGCCTGTGTTCTCTTCAGTGACGATTCGCGGAACAGCCTGTATATGGATTCTCGAGATATGTACATTTGGAGAAAGGCGGGAAGCCGAAGTCTTCCTTCCACCGTTAGGGAAATTGGCCACTATGGGGGTAGAGGACTTCTGGTTTGGACTGTCATCATGTTGGATGAACGCACGCCTTTGCATTTGTTTCTCTATTACTGCGATTGGAAAAATTATTTTTGCATTTGGAAACCTAAACAGTGCGAACTATAATCCTTGTCTTTTGGTCTTTTTCCGACGTATGACTTCTCCGCTAGGGGACGTATGTATATGCACATGTTATCAAATTCAAGCATATTTTATTTCATGACAATGCTTCAAAATGTGGGACTGAAAAATTTATTTATTTCCTTCGGTGCTTTTTCACAACAAATAGCGTTATGCATACAGTTTCTACTTCAAATAATATACAGTTTTACCACTAGGGGTGTAAATTTGTATTGTTTTTTCGCTGATATCTAAACTTCTTAAAATCCAACTTAAAAAATCTTTGGGGGGGAGGTACATAGTGTGGAATGGTTTGCGTATAATTCCCGATTTTCCGTAATGCAGAGTTTTGCCACTAGGAGGCGTAAATATACAGTTTCATTTCCAATGATTTTGCAGAGGTATCTGCGCTCTTAAAAACTCGACTGACATTTTTTTTTCGATTCAGATTCCACACACGACAAAAAACGGTTTGCGCATGTTTCCTGCCCATAACAATGCACAACGTTTTGGGGATCTAGATACGTAATACGCATCCTATTTTCCTCTATATCTTTGTTTCTAACGGTCTGATTTGAAAATTATTTTTTTTTCTGTCGCACTACATTCTAGATTAGGAGGAATAATTCTCATGTAAATTGTAAATTTTCTTTCCGCACATTTTTGTCATTAAAAGGAGTAGTGCCAAATATTTGTTCTTAGCATATTTGCAGCCGTATTTCCGACTCTTTTCAGTCACATGCTGCTCACGACGAAAACATTTGATGCCCATTTCCTGCGTAAAATAATACACAATTTACTGGTTAACGTGTGCAAACGAATAATACATGTTTCTCGATATTTCTGCTTCTAAAAGTCCGATTTTATGCCGCGGTGGCCGAGTGGTCTGATGGCGCTCATCCTGTCCCTTCCCAGAAACCAGTGGCCCTAAATTAGGGATGAGCGACTGCTTACAGCCTGCGAGTTGCCCATAATTGTCGTTCAGTACTGAAATAATGAAATAAATAAAGTTTTAGTTGAAAACTTCTTTTAACATCTACTATTCACCACATAAAACACTTCGCATATATTCTTGGATATTTTATAGTGTTCAGCTCTGATGCTAGGTGGCACGAGTGTGTATTTCTGTTTGTAAGTGCTGCTCCTCTTCTGAGCATCCTATTGAAAAAATGTCTGTTTCTACCACGCAGCATTTGGTACGGTATAATTACGAACATCTTCGTGTTTCAAATAATGCACATGCTTCCTCCTAGTGGGCGTGTTTGTAAAAACATTTTTATCGTTATTTCTTTTTCTAGAAGTTTCATTTGAAAAAATTATTTTTGCCTTGGATATTTCTCGCTACGAGAAGTATTTTTGCGCACATGTTGTTATTTTTCACAAGATATGTTACTGCCACTAGTGAGTGTAAGTAATTATTTGTATTTGTGGATGTTTTACCAAACGTAAAAATCCAGTTGGACTTTGGTTTTTGTCTTTGTAGCTGATCGATTCACTATGGAAAGCACTGCTTACATTGCGTATATTTTATGTTATGCGTATAGGTTTTACACTAGTTAAAAATTCATTTACTACTTTACATTAGCAAATGCATTTATAACGTAACCCTTTTTCTTGTGTGAGACTGGTGTTACGCTATGTCTACAACCATGAATAAGGAAATGCTGAACTAAAGGAGAACAAGATGCAATAGTTGCACGGGATTAAGATTTTTACAACCAGACGAAACATAAACAGAAGTCAAACTTACAATAACCTTTTATTGGCCCAGCAATATTTGATGAAACCCAACATATAGCACTGCGAGTTTTACACTTCACCTGTAATGCCTTAATCATCTGCCGTATAATCTAGCTTAACAAAGATCGAACGTATCCACACACACACACACACACACACACACTGAGCAACTCCTGTATCGTCCTTTCTATCTAACGTTCTTATCACATTCATACGTCACTCTCTCTGACCTCAGAAGTGTTGCCAACCTCATTCATGTGAGAGATAAGATTCACGTTAAGATTGGAAAGGGAAAAATGAGAACAAAATCAAATTTACATAGGAAAAAGAACTAAAAATGAAAGTTAAATTAACGTATACGTCACACATTCTTTAGCTGAACGTTTTCCGTTTTTAAAAATATACTTTCAAAAACTATTTTCTTGTCGAGATGGATTCAAAGAAAAGTGTTCCTTACACCCGGGAAATTCGGTGTCGTCTTTCTTGTTTTCCATGCTAGTATTTCATGCACTGTATCCGGCTAAATATTTTTTTTATCAGTATTCGGTAGTACTAATCATCTGATTTTTCCTTGTCAGCTTCAACGTACCGCTTGATCAGCTGACGTTTTAGAAAAAGTGAGAGAATTATCTCAGATGTATCCTGTGAAGTTTTAGCGGACTCTTTAGAAACAAGGGCATGTGATTATTTTAGATCAATCATTCCTGGTATCATGATAGGGATCATATGATTACTGCTTGCACAGATTCCCCTAAAATTTAAACGCAAGGAAAATGTAAATTTTAAGAATCTCAATAGAGTATTTTTCTTGAATTTCTTTTTATTAAAATAAATATATTATGAAATTTTTCAAAGGTAAGAAATTTATCTCTGAGACGTCCTTTTCTTATAAAATTCATGCATTGCCATATCGATCGATATACGACATCAGTATATATATCAATACACAACTTAGTATAAAATTATGCATTGCCATATATTGACAGTCTGCTGCTTAAATTGAATCATGTTTCATGTGTTTAAATCGAAAGCTCATTTGATCAAACGAAACAAATTCTCAGCAACATTGCTTTAGTTTTCTCTCGAAACGTGAAACTTAATAAAATGACCCCTATTTGTTCAATTTTTCATTTGAATATACAGACAAGAACCGAACGCGTGTGTCTGGGTTTTCATTCATCAAAAAAACCGAACACTCTTTTGAAGACGAAATCAATTTCCTTGTACAGAACAATTTTTCACCTTATTTGCACAAGTTTGGCTCGCATGCGAAGTTTCTGTGGCGTGTTGTTAATTTTCTCTCATTGTTTGAACAAGCGACAGAGTTTGCATTGGAGATTGTTACCGCAATTTAAACCCGAAAAAGATCAGTTTTCTGGAAACAACAAACCTGAGAAAAGAAGTTTTTTGTGTGCGGAAGGATGGTAATATAATTGTGATAACACGAACAAAAGAGGAGACGTACGTTAGAAATGAAATGCCGCGGTTTTCTGATATGGGAGCAATTGCACGACTGCATTGTTATTCAAGTAGCTATATAAGATGTTCTTATAAATGCATAGCCATGGATAAACGGAGTTAAATTTCACGCAGAAAAGTTAAGGTAAATTATTGTTAAAGACAAATCACGTGCTATTTTGAACAGTATTGAACACTGCAATATTCACTTGAACGCATTGAAATAAGATTGTTTCATGCGATGTAGGATTAGTGGAACGAAAAACTGATACCACGCATCAAAAGAAATTCATCACGGCCAATTTGTTTGTAGCCTGCTTGGCGACAACGTGGAGCGTGCAACTCAGAAACAAGACAATAAAGATACAAATTGAAAGGAAAACCCAGCTGGTTTATATAAGCAGGGAAACTTATCAAACTTATTGAATTAACGTTGTTACATGTTTTTTCGACATTTTCTGTTTTCCAGAATGTTCTGTAAAATATCAGAATTATATTTTATGATATCACGCATTACTGCTTAGATAATCCAAGTTAACATTTCATCCAATAATTAAGCTTTTATATTAAAGTGCTGATATAATACAATAACAATATAGAATAGTAAAAGTGGTAACGTCTGTTATCAGATCGCGCTAGTCAGATGTGGAATCGCGTTAGGTATGATTCGCGAAGTATTTTTCATGCACAGCCACGAAGTTTACGTAAGAAATAATTATATGTGTTTTTACTGATGTTTCGCGTACCACAATACATAGTTAAACAACAAAGGCCTCACCAGATTGTCAGACATAATGAGCACGCTTTTTGAATCCTTTCCAACACGGAAATAATTTTCCAAAACGGATTTTTAGAAAAACTCGAAAGCGAATGCATTTATACATCCTGGCGTGGAAAACTACGCATTATTTAAAACACACAATTTCAAAAAATATTTATATTGCTGTTTTTTTTCATTTGTAATGTTATAATTATTTCCCTAACTAAACTTGTTGAATATCAGTCACACTGGAAATGAATAAACATAAGGGCCGGAAAGAATCAGCAAACTAATGTAACATTAACTAGTTGTTTATTCTGCACAAAATGAAGTTTCAGTCAGCTACGCAATTTAGTTGATTGTCTTCAGGGCGTAATTTATCAAATGACTCCTGCTATCAATTGCATATGTCATCATAAAAGTCTGCACCATATTATTGTAACGCGTTATTCATCTACAAGAAGCTTTTTGTCTCTCCAATACTCCACTAATCCGTTCCACCAGTACCACATTCTTTTTATTTGTGTGATGGGAGGTTAACGACCACCGTGAGAAACTCATTTGGCTATAGTCACCCGTCCCTAACTTTGTGCCACTGGTTCCAGGGAAGGGAGAGAGCCAGCGCCGTAAGAAAAACACAACATCCATGCTTCAACCGAGATTCCAATCCTGGTCCATCTCGGAGGAATGGAGATATTGTTGGAAAGATGAAGATATTGTTAGAAACAGAGATATTGTTGGAAACTGAAACACCCGCTTACGCGACCTTGCTGCAAAAATGTGCATTTTGGAAAATGCGTGGGCACAAAATGTTAAAAGAACCTTTCAAATCGAACGTTTTTAAACCAAGATATCCAGAAAACTATGATATGCTGTATATTTGTGCTCCAGAGAGGAAACACGTGTACAATTTGAAGCAAAAAAAAAGTGTATAGTTTGAGCCAGAAACACGCTTAAAATATTTTCCGTCATGAGCGATATCTGACCAAGAAAACGTTTTTTCAGTCCAAATTTTACAAGGAAAGATACCACTGCAAATATATTGGACAGAGAAATATGCACTTACTCTCCCTAGAAATCAGATTGTGTATCATGAAGAATTAGAAAATATGTGCAAGATAATCTTCACCAAGCTATATATCCGACGCAGAAAGATATATTTTAATCGGATTAAGCAGAGATATCGAGGGAAAGGTAATAAAAGTTTTTGCACCCAGCAAGAAGCTGTGCATTATTTCAAGAAGGAGTTGGCTGCAAAATTAACTTCATCGTAAAAGGTATAGTAGAAAAAAAAGTTGTTCACATCGGATTTTTAGGAGAAATGACATTGAATCAAATATATTTAAATTTAGTATAATGTCTGTACATACGCTATTAGGAAAGGTGTGGATCGAAAAAGGAGACTCAGAATATTCTTCAATAGTTACTTCAATTTTTGTGAATGGTGTTCATCGAAAAAATGTGTCAATTTTTGGGATAGGTGTGCATCGAAAAAAGAGTGCATCGAAAAAACGTGTCAATTTTTGGGAAAGATGTGCATCGAAAAAGGAAACCAAAACGTATGTTTCATCGTGCTCATAATGGAGGTTCCCCAACGTAAAAAGATTTGGTAAATAGGGCTAATAGGTGTAGAGATACGCTGTACGCCGACCGATGAACACAGTGATTGCATAAGCATGTCCTTTTGTACAAAAAAAAAAAAAAAAGAAATGTAGTGCTGTTAACGCTTAAGGTAAAGTTGTTTAAACTTAGGAAGGAAACGATATTTTAGAACTAAAAATGAACGTAATATAAGCATGGATGTATAATGTCACTCTCCCGCCACTTGGTCGAGTAATCAGAGATGCCGGCCTCTGGCCAACGAACAGATTCCGGCATGGAATGCGTGTCCAGCAGTCCGCCCAACAGCATTGGCTCTGACGCCTCAACTAGTGACCCCAAATTAGTGACAAAGTACAGTTAACCTTAAATATCCCGAAACAACAAAAACAGAAATATAAATTTTATTCCGGTGGAAGCGCTGGGCTTCTTTTTCGGACTTCTGTTTGCGTTGTGAAATGATGTACGCACACATCTTCTGCAACTGCGGTACTTCCACAGAACTGGGGGAGACCCGATAATTTACCACTCAAATTGAAAATGACCTGTGATTTTCATCTTTTTAGGTAAGGAAACAGTCAATAGCTGGGAATATCACAAAATCAAAAATATTCGAACTGCAGCCCAGTAGCTAGAAAGCATAGGACGTCATCGCTCTGCAAGTAGAACTGTTCACATATCATGTGTTTTCGGTTACTCTCAAATAATGATCAGTGATTAAAGTTAAGAAAATTGCGAAAGTTGACGGCATCATGAACAAAGTAAATACCCGCAATGGGCTGGACATATTACTACGGTCGGACCACTGAAATACTATACTGGATACCAAGGGACAGGAAATGACCCAAAAGTAGACCACGTGTGAGATGGGTGTATGAAATTCGAAGGCTAGTGACATGGAAAGGACAGGGCGAGATTTAGGCTTCATGCCGCCCCAAGCACTTGGAGATTTAACGGCCCCTCCCTCAACATCATATACGACCCTTTTCTTAGCTGCAAAATAAAAGTATTGAAATTATAAATGTTACATGTGATAATTATTTTTAGTCGAGTAGCGTTAAAGACTACAAAAAAAAAAAAAAAAAAGATTAACGGCCCCTCCTTCCCCATCATATTCGACCCTTTTCTTAGCTGCAAAATAAAAGTATTGAAATTATAAATGTTACATGTGATAATATTTTTCAGTCGAGTAGCGTTAAAGACTACAAAAAAAAAAAGATTAACGACCCCTCCCTCCCCATCATATACGACCCTTTTCTTAGCTGCCAAAATAAAAGTATTGAAATTATAAATGTTACATGTGATAATATTTTTCAGTCGAGTAGCGTTAAAGACTACAAAAAAAAAAAGATTAACGACCCCTCCCTCCCCATCATATACGACCCTTTTCTTAGCTGCAAAATAAAAGTATTGAAATTATAAATGTTACATGTGATAATTATTTTTAGTCGAGTAGCGTTAAAGACTACAAAAAAAAAAAAAAAGATTAACGGCCCCTCCCTCCCCATCATATACGACCCTTTTCTTAGCTGCAAAATAAAAGTATTGAAATTATAAATGTTACATGTGATAATATTTTTCAGTCGAGTAGCGTTAAAGACTACAAAAAAAAAAAAAAAAGATTAACGACCCCTCCCTCCCCATCATATACGACCCTTTTCTTAGCTGCCAAAATAAAAGTATTGAAATTATAAATGTTACATGTGATAATATTTTTCAGTCGAGTAGCGTTAAAGACTACAAAAAAAAAAAAGATTAACGACCCCTCCCCCCATCATATACGACCCTTTTCTTAGCTGCAAAATAAAAGTATTGAAATTATAAATGTTACATGTGATAATATTTTTCAGTCGAGTAGCGTTAAAGACTACAAAAAAAAAAGATTAACGACCCCTTCCTCCCCATTATATACGACCTTTTTCTTAGCTGCAAAATAAAAGTATTGAAATTATAAATGTTACATGTGATAATATTTTTCAGTCGAGTAGCGTTTAAGACTACAAAAAAAAAAAAAAAAGATTAACGACCCCTCCCTCCCCATCACATACGACCCTTTTCTTAGCTGCAAAATAAAAGTATTGAAATTATAAATGTTACATGTGATAATATTTTTCAGTCGAGTAGCGTTAAAGACTACAAAAAAAAAAAAAAAAAAGATTAACGACCCCTCCCTCCCCATCATATACGACCCTTTTCTTAGCTTCAAAATAAAAGTATTGAAATTATAAATGTTACATGTGAGATAATATTTTTCAGTCGAGTAGCGTTAAAGACTACAAAAAAAAAAGATTAACGACCCCTCCCTCCCCATCATATACGACCTTTTTCTTAGCTGCAAAATAAAAGTATTGAAATTATAAATGTTACATGTGATAATATTTTTCAGTCGAGTAGCGTTAAAGACTACAAAAAAAAAAAAGATTAACGACCCCTCCCTCCCCATCATATACGACCCTTTTCTTAGCTGCAAAATAAAAGTATTGAAATTATAAATGTTACATGTGATAATATTTTTCAGTCGAGTAGCGTTAAAGACTACAAAAAAAAAAAGATTAACGACCCCTCCCTCCCCATCATATACGACCTTTTTCTTAGCTGCAAAATAAAAGTATTGAAATTATAAATGTTACATGTGATAATATTTTTCAGTCGAGTAGCGTTAAAGACTACAAAAAAAAAAAAGATTAACGACCCCTCCCTCCCCATCATATACGACCCTTTTCTTAGCTGCAAAATAAAAGTATTGAAATTATAAATGTTACATGTGATAATATTTTTCAGTCGAGTAGCGTTAAAGACTACAAAAAAAAAAAAGATTAACGACCCCTTCCTCCCCATCATATACGACCCTTTTCTTAGCTGCAAAATAAAAGTATTGAAATTATAAATGTTACATGTGATAATATTTTTCAGTCGAGTAGCGTTAAAGACTACAAAAAAAAAAAAGATTAACGACCCCTCCCTCCCCATCATATACGACCTTTTTCTTAGCTGCAAAATAAAAGTATTGAAATAATAAATGTTACATGTGATAATATTTTTCAGTCGAGTAGCGTTAAAGACTACAAAAAAAAAAAAGATTAACGGCCCCTCCCTCCCCATCATATAAGACCCTTTTCTTAGCTGCAAAATAAAAGTATTGAAATTATAAATGTTACATGTGATAATATTTTTCAGTCGAGTAGCGTTAAAGACTACAAAAAAGGGGGATTAACCCTCCCCCAAAAAGGGGGATTACTCCCTCCCCATCAATACGGCCCTTTTTTTCTTAGCTGCAAAATAAAAGTATTGAAATTATCAATGTTACATCAGATAATATTTTTCAGTCGAGTAGCTTTAAAGACTACAAAAAATAAAAAATATCATGAAACGCATGATTTTTTCCTACATTATTAATTACCCCATCAAATTTGGATGCACAACTTACATCAAAGACGACCACCTTTAGGGAACTGGGTGATTCAGCATTTATGTTCGGACTGTTCAGGTTTCATTTATGTGCGACTGTTCAGGTTTCATTTATGTGCAACTATTCAGGGAGGTTTTTTGGCGCGAAACTGAAAGGGCTCTCCAATATTTTGATCCATGGGGAAGAGAGATTACACGCCCATCTCTCCCTCCTAATCCACCGTGCAAGCCCACACTTGCGTCCCCCGCATTCGACGTTTCTAGGAGATGTGTCAGTGAGAAGTTTACTGTCTCTTCAAGCCGAAAACGTGTGTATGTGTATAAGGGGTGTTGTGCATTGCTTTGGGTTTCTCCCTTATTAGAGTGATCCCAGAGTTTGCGCGGTGTCATTTCTGATTATCTTGGAGTATCGACACCGCACAAAGGGAAAAGAAAAGGGACGACGGATACAGTGGAACCGGTTCACAATACTCTCAGCATTTCATTCTTGAGAAAAAAACAACAAAAAACACTTGGGTGCTTCTTGAAAAAAATATTAGCAAAATTTCCAAGTCTTATTTGAATCACAACTGTAACGTACTAGGAGATGTGACGTACCTGCCCGAAGGACGCACACGACATAAAGGCAGATAGGAATCAGAATAAAACGTCCGCGTAGCTCAATTGGTAGAGCAACTTATTCCGGAATGAGGGGATCCGGGTTCGAATCCTGGCGCGGATAAAAATGACGGAGAAATTCACTTCGTTATACAACGTTTGTAACATTTCATTCATATGAAAAAAAAATTAATTTGAGCGAAACGTACCTCTCCTTGTTACCTGCCGCCTCAAGCAGCTGCCTACTTTGCTTATTGGTAAATACGGACCTGGGAAAAGAATTGCTTAAGGCAGAAATTTCTGTAACGGACTTGGGGGAGACTTTCATCCAGTAGTGAATTGAGAATGGATTGTGATGAAGATTAAACTAAAAACTTTTGAAGTCAGAAAATGCGGTGCTTTCTCTGTAAGTGCAATATTACCACTATTTTTTGCAAACACCTGCATATTTGAAGAAGAATAAATGCGGGCGTTTTTCAAAAGTTGATGCATTTAATGCATTAATGCCCAATTAGAATAGCAAGTCGTTTACGTTTCTGTACATTACGTTACATTACTTCATGGCAATGACATTCGAAGTAAACTCTGTGAAAAGAAACACACACTGAAGAATAAACAGGCATGCTTTTCTGCTGCCGCTGGCACAAGAATCGGCAATACCAAAAAAATGTGTCTAGGCAAAGTATCGCGACTCCAAGATAATCAGAAAAGATACACTGGAATTCAATCTTTCACCTACAAGCAAATAGAGTAAAGAGATCATGAGTGTCAGGAAGTGAAAAGCAAAGGTTCACCGTCCTCTTTCTAGTGTGCATACACGCTTAAACATTTACAAGAAACTTCCTGAAATAACTTAGCCTGCCTTGCCTTCATCAAAAGCGTCTACGAAATCTCCAGCCCGTTGCCAGATCCCTGCCGAAAATTGCACTGCCGACAAGTGTCTTTTTTTCTGGTTTTCCGTAACAGTAATTAGAGAACAGAGTAGTGAACAACAAGAAAATCACGAGGCTCTCAAGCCTGGGTTATCCTAACAGCGCACGGTAATTGTGTGGGGCTTCAGGAACGAAAAAGTTTTCTTTGTCCGTGAAGTTTCCTTTAAAAATATACAGACCTTACTTTTTTCAGTTTTACCATCGGATTTCTGTTGACGGCAGCAGAAATTTTTTTCAAGTTAGGTCAACGACATCACCCATTGCAGAGTTTCTACAAAGAAATGCTACTACTTAAAATGCAAATACACAGTCAAACCTCCTCTATAAAGTCAAGAACTCTGAAGGGGATGTGAATTTTAATTCGTTTTAACCAGATAGAGGATGTTTTTCTACCTTTGGGTTTTTGAGTGATATAAAACGGTATGTATTATAATAAATTAATAATGCTGTTACCTCTCTGTCAAAATTTGAGATCCCAGCTTGAATTCAAGTTAATGTATGCCTATGGTACTTAATGCAAAAAAAGTTACATGAAAGATGGCGTCGAATTATCGGTAGTAATGAGCACCTCTTTTGAGTTTATAACGAAGTAAATTTCTCCGTCATTTTTGTCCACGCCGGGGCTCGAACCCGGGTCCCCTCATTCCGGAATAAGTCACTCTACCAATTGAGCTACGCGGACGTTCTATTCTGATTCCTATCTGCCTTTATGTCGTGTGCGTCCTGCTGGCAGGCACGTCACAAGTTCTTTCCGTGGCAAAATAAATATTTCATAGCAGATTTTTAGAAAATCAAAAAATCCAGCAAAGAAGAGGCTTTACTTACACTACCAAAAATCGCGCATAATTATAAATACACAGTGTAAGTGGGGTTTTTTTTTCAATAGAATTTGTGAAAGCAGAAATACACCTGTAAGTTGAAATAAACTCCAGCTAGTGCCAGAACTATGAATTACAAAAAGCCCAGATGTACATGTAGAATGCTCTACTACAAGGTGAATAGAATCCGGTGTTAAAATACTTTTTAAGGATGCTGCATGAAATGCAGGATGTATGTATCTGTCTCAAGTAACACGCGTTGAAACAACACCAGTGAGAAAACGTAAAACAAAAGATAAAGAATGCCTATACTGTTTACACCGTCTAGGCACGTTAAAATATTTTAATTTTCGCTGAAATACACTAGCGCTTTCGAAACCTTTACATGATTTCATCATCAGGTGTGATATAAGACACAAATCCTTTTAAATACACACTACGCAATACTCTAATGACCGTTTGAAGTCATAACGGTAAGAAATATATTTTACATGATGGTTATTAGCAGGAACACTGAGGCGTGTGTTTAATTTAAATATTAATTGTCAACGACGTAAATCTTCGTCTAGAGTGCAACACTTGGGGATATTTAATGATAAAGAATGTGTTTACATAAACAATTTATTGTGCGATTTCTCCACACAACAAAGTAGCACTACAATATAGACAAAATGGAAAATTCAAAGAAATTCCATACCTCTGGATTTCAGTAACCGGTAACACCACTTCTGTGTCGAAGAACATCTTCACACCTACGGGATATAGT
Organism: Macrothele yani; assembly: GCA_039090855.1. Lineage (NCBI taxonomy): Eukaryota > Metazoa > Arthropoda > Arachnida > Araneae > Macrothelidae > Macrothele > Macrothele yani. The sequence goes on along the minus strand of CM077013.1, from coordinate 16,201,325 downwards.
TGCAATGACATTATAAATGGGTGCCTGGAGCATCTTGTCCGATACTACATGACAACACATTTCGGAGGTCGGCCAGTGTGCTTGGCAGACCCCGAAATGGAACGTGGTTTTCCAGACGTCGCTCTACAGATTCCCAAATGTTCCCAACAGGGTTAAGGTCAGGAGACCTCAAAGACAGCTGTAACGGTTCAATCCCATGGTTTCCCAGCTCCTGAAGTACGCTCCAGGCACGGTGACTGGCTGCATTGTCATCGAGAAAACGGAGTACATGCCCAATAAATAGCAGCATGAAACAGTGTCACAATGGGCACAAAGACCTCGTTTCAGTACACTGAGGCAATCAGACAATCATTTTCTTTCTTTCTTTGACAAACATACAAGGAAGTACGGCCAATAAAACACGCTCCTGCCCAGACCAGAACTGACTGCCGCTGGTAAGGACAGACGGACTGCACATAGTGTGGTTGCATTCGTGTGCCGGATCTCCTCCACACTTGTAGTCGTCATGTATGAAGATAAACAGCGAAACGGAATTCTCCTCTTAAAAGTACATAGTGCCAGTCTGTATTCCATGACATGTACTGTTACACCCAGGTACATCTTTGACGACGGTGATCTGTTGTCAATGTTATACAGTCAAACCTCGATTTAACGAACTTCAAGGGACCAACAGTCTTGTACGTAAAATCGCGGAATTCGCTAAATCAAGGAAGCCTTTCGAATGCAATATTCAAATTAAGCTAGTGTTCATAAAAAGGTATGTAAGCAGCTAAGTTCTCTTTCTTTCAGTGAAATTTGAATTATTTATATTATTTAATACTTTTAATTACGGAATTTATTATCAAAAATGTTATAATACGTACACACTTACTTTACATATTAAATACAAAATTCGTAGATATTAGATTTCAATATGTAGCATTAAAAATTTAAGCGTACTTTCAAATTGCGAGAAAAATAGGATGCTTGATTTTTTCCGAGCATTTAGCTTCTTAAATAGCGATTTCAGTATTCTAAGCTGCATAGCGAGATGTGTTTGTTTGATTTGACCTGTAGATTTAACACTGAGAAGAAAAGAAGAAGCGCAATTTGGGGAAGAATTTCAGAGGTTCAAGAATGGGTACGTACAGTGTGTGTCCCCTGAGTTCACACAAAGCTGTTGTTCTGTCTGTATCTGAAAACAAGGATCCCCCAGGGTACTCTATGTTTCCTTCCGCACACTGTCTTTCTTTTTCTTGCTTCCCACCCATGCAAGAAAACGTTGCCGGTCCTTTGGAACTTGTTGATCATTTGCTTCCCCCATAAGAAGCTTACGCTTGATAGTCGCAGAAAAGGCGAACTGATTTATGATTCCGTCAAGCTGTGTCGCATGTAGTGTTCTTTGAAACGCTGGTTAACTGCTTTCGTAAAATTTTCCTGTTACGCGAGGCTCTTTTTCTAGCTAACTTTTAACGTGAAAATGCTGTTTAAAATACCCAGGTGATACAATTTTACATAGGCCCAACACTGAGCCACCGCCGTCTTCTATTCCTGAAAGACGGTGGCTCAATGTTGGGCCTGCATTAGATTGCAAGGCTGTGCTACCTGGGTAGTTAGGTGGTTTAAAAAAATTCGCTAAATTGAGGAGACGAATTCGTTAAATCGGGGAACACCAAGCATTAATTTCAATGTGATCCCATCCGTACCATAAAAATTGTACGTAAAATCGGGAAATTCATTAAATCGCATTCCGTTAAGTAGGGGTTTGACTGTACATCTCAGCGGCCTCCTTGGCGAGTATCCGTACTCGTGAAGACGGTTTTGTACAGTTTGAGTACGTACTGTGACACCAAAAACAGCTCGAAGTGATTTCCGTGGTTGGATCCTGGTGATACTAGGCCATCTCCGAGCACTTACTGTCAGTTATCTTGCCTCCTGCTGGTTGTTCCCGGCCAAACCACTCCTGGGTTAATCTGCAACATTTACATGCCATGGAAATGTTGTGTGTAGCTGACTTAATACACTTTGCGAAACTCCTAAACCAGCACACAGCCGCATCGATCTGCAGTACATTTTCCTGTAACATGCCAACAGCCCTATTTCTGTTGTCAATGCTTAAACGTCGTTTGGACATCATTTCAGTTTAATGCCACACTAAAGGCAACACATTAAGTGAACTTCTAGACCAAGCGGTGAAACGACCCGTTTTTCACTTCTCGCAGGGTAATTTTATCGCAGCCCGCACGTCACATTCTGTGTTACCATGATGCTAATTTACATATGACGTAACTACAAACGCTGATAACCGATTTGCAGTAGTCGCTTAATTTACACACCACCATGTTTTGCCTTCGAAATTGCAGTATCCCTAAATTTTGTCACCAATGTATTTGCAATATTGGGATATCTTAGCCCAGGGGATGCCCAGATCGTTTTAAGAAAATGTTGAATGTGTTCTCGTGTTCATCTGAAGTAACTATATGGAAAGAGTTAAGACAAAAGCATTGAAATCTTAGCTATTCCTTGAAAGTTAGAGTGTACGTGGCAAAGGCAATTTAATGGCCGCCCCGGTGGCGCAGTGGTCTAAGCGATGGCCTCTGATCATTCGTCCGAACGGGGTTCGGGTTCGAATCCCGGCGAGGCATGGATGTTGTGTTTGTCTTACGGCACTGGCTCTCTCCCTTCCCTGGAACCAGTGACCCTAAATTAAAAAAAAAAGGCAATTTACAGGCTCCTCCAAGCTGCGCGTGGAGTTCTCATCAAGACATCATAAAAATAGCTTTGAAAAATAATTCACAATAATTAAAAGCGCAGCGCTCCGACCTTTCGTTCATGGTATTTATTAATATTGTATTTCTATTTTTCTCTATATATGAAATAAAGCATTCCTTTTTAGGGTCCCTGCATACATCTGGAATTTTTTAATGTCGCTGGAAAAAAAACATGCATCCACTACAATTTTCCCAATTACTTTTCCATATTTCAGCCCGCACTTAAGACACTGCGAGTTAAAATATTTAAAAAGGTTTCAGCAATTCCGTTTTTGATCTTCTTGATGCCGTTTTCGTCTGATAAATGTTTACCTGTGATTTTTTTATTTTGCTATTTACGGAAATTTAAGTGTTTTGTAAAACTTGTCAGCTGCAAGCCATTAGAAGGAGAAAAGGAGTTTTCACATGATGTTATAGGTATAGGTGTGGTCATTATGTTATTGAATGTGTCTTGCATTTCCTTAGCACAGTAATAAAGTTTTCTCCTAAGTTATATAAAACCTGCAGATTTCGAGTTTTCCAAATACTGTTTCCTTATAATTCCAAGATGTTAAAATTCAGCATTGAAGCGCGTAAATATTTAAGAACACGTCAGTTTCTTTAAACGCAATAAATGTTTTGATTTGTTTTTAGTGATGGTGTGAGACCACATAAACACATTTTGCACATCAATTTAGAAAACTACTACTAACGTATTTTGATCAGATCTTTCATTTGACTATCTTTCTAAGATACTGTTAAATAATATCTGTTGTAGAAGGTTTTTTTAGTGCCAGAACGGATAAACAGCAATTTTTCATAGAATTTAATAATTTGGTAAGTAAATAAAACTACAGGGTGTAACCTATATCTCTATATAAACCTCTTTAGTTTCTTTTTTACGCTTTCCAACCTTAGGTTGAAGAAGCGTGTAGGCTCCAGCTTTGTCTGTTTGTCTGTCTGTCTGTCCGCACGATGACTCGCGTAAAAATGGTTCGATTTTGATGAAATTTTAGTATGTAGTAGGGAACAACCTGGAGACAACCTCATTTGAAAATGGGCGAAATGGGGTCAAAGGTCAGGACATAGGAGTGGGATCCATTCCATCGCCCTTATGCATCATAACTTGCGTAAAAACGTTTCGATTGCGACAAAACTTTATCATGTTGTTCCAAAGGTATACTGAACCAATTATGTTGAATATCATCAAAATGGGGTCAAAGGTCAGGGCACAGGAGCGAGATTTATTCCACTGCCATTCTCCTCATAACTTGAGTAATGATTTCTGGTATGTTGGAAAGCGTATCATAATCAATGGATTGCATGATTTTACTAACTTGTTTTTATATAAAATTGCTTACTTCTTGCGAATTTTTCCGAATACCACATCGGAACGTTCAAGTTTATCCCTGCGTTTTAGAAACAACTGGTAGCTTATCAAAAAGTAAATAAAGCTGATACTTTTGGTATGGGAAGAGTAGAAAACTACCAAGTCGCTCAATAAATAATGACCGATTTGGAGTGCAAAAATGAAAGAGACATACCTCCTAGCACACAACTTCGTTTTATTCGAAATAGGCGCCTTCATCAGCTACACGCCTCTGCTAGTGGGGGACAAGTGTTTCAATGCCAGTCCGGAAGAAATCTGGCTCCCTGGATGCAAGAAAGTCCCGGAATGCAATTTTGGCCTCCTCTCGGTTTCTAAAGGTCTTGTCCTTGAGGTAATTTTTAAAATGCATGACCAGGTGGAAATTGGTAACTGCCAAGTCGGCCGAGTAGGCTGAATGTGGGAGAGTTTCGAACTTTAGATCGTGTAGTTTCTCTTTCGTCATTTGTGTCACGTGTGGTCTCGCGTTATCATGGAGGAGGATAGGACCCTTCCTGTTCACCAAAGATGGCTGTTTGGAACACAACTTCTGGTACATTCGGTCAATTTCTTCACAGTATGTAACTGAGATGATGCTTTCACCTGCATTCAAGAACCTATAATGAATTCAATGCTTTTTCTACTACTTCTTCTAATGGTTGTTCTAATGGTTGTTGTTTTGTTACTTATATCATGAATAAACTTTCCTGCTAGTAATGTAGTAATAATAATGAACAAGCTTATAACTGGTAGTAATGTTGTAGTAGTAATTAAGATGAATAAAGTCTTATGCTGGTTGTTACTAATAACACCTAATGAAATAAACCTAACAGCCAGACAGAGGTCTGACAAAACTATGAACTGAGAAAAACGTACTTACTAAAACAACTTTTTATTAGGTAAACTCTTGATATGATCCAACATACACTTCACCGGACACACAGCTACTCAATAAAACGTAGCTCCTTGCACATGAACGAAGCTCTACTCACATAAACGAAGCTCTCCTTACGCATATAACGAAGATCTCTTTACACATGAAACAAAGCTCTCCCTACGCACGTCAACAAAAAGCTCTCACACGTAACACAAACAAAAGCTCTCTTCATATAAACAAAAGCTCTCTCTGGTATCGTTGAACGCGCCTATTTATACTGGCTACCACCACGTCATGACTTACACTCATTGCCAGATCTCATTCAGCGGGAGAAATAACATCTCGTTAAATCAGAAGATAATTTACATAGAAAAATAAAATAACCAGAGATAGTAAAATCAAAAGGAAAGTGAATCTAGAGTATACGTTACATCATCTCCCACTTAATTTTTTTTTTTATTTTTTTTCGAAAAACCTATCAATTTTGGAGTGTAAGTCTTACACTTCGTTGATTGACGTTTATCGTCCTATTTTTTGTTGTTGTTTTGGTGGTAGCAGTATGTACAATATCAAACTTGGCATGACAAAATCAAGAAATCCGTATTCGTCTGTGAAACACTTTGTATACTTGAACAAAACAAACCTGCATTCTGCCTAGCAGGAATCACTTTTAATTTCAAATTACGTTCTCATATAATCGTTGAATACAAACCAACTGTATCAGCAGCAAAGATTGCCTGTAGCTGCCTAACAGTAACAATTTTTACTATTTTATCCCTACGCACATATATATAGATTTCAAATTACGTCCACATAGTATCGTTGAATACAAACCAACTGTATCAGCAGCGAAGATTGCCTGTAGCTGCCTAACAGTAACAATTTTTACTATTTTACCCCTAAGCACATAGATATATATAAAAAAATTTGGATTAGTAGATGGACATAGAAGAAATATAAAAAAAAACACATATATACACAAAAAGAATGCATAGGCCCACACGAAAAAATAAATTCTGACACGCCAACTGGTCGTGCAGGAAAAACAACAAACGGAGAAAAGAACCTGTCCACGAGAACTTACTTATCTCGAGGACGCATAAAAAACTCTAGTACGATAACGTTTTCCAGGCCTAATCGGACTGGTAAATTCAGGTGGCGTAGCTCTCTTCAAGGACGTGACTGGATCTGGACCATCTGTAGTCTGTCGGTCAAGAAATCCCGGCGGCTGACAGGAACGGTCAGGAACGGCTGACGTCCGTCGGTCAGGAACGGCTGACGTCCGTCGGTCAGGAACGGCTGAAGTCTGTCGGTCAGGAAATCCCTGCGGCTGACAGGAACGGCTTAAATCCGTCGGTCAGGAAATTCCTGCGGCTGACAGGAACGGTCAGGAATGGCTGAAGTCTGTCGGTCCGGAAATCCCTGCGGCTGACAGGAACGGTCAGGAACGGCTGAAGTCTGTCGGTCCGGAAATCCCTGCGGCTGACAGGAACGGGCTCCCCCAGGCTTTTGATATGTAGTCCCTTTGTGCTGGGGCCCATGTTGTCCTTCCAGTATTCTTTTGGAGGGACGTGGCTCCGGCCACATCGTTTGTTTTCGCTTTCTACCTCGTGGCATGAGAGTAGAAGCAGGCATCGGCCCCGTTTGCCCTGAGCGTAGGTTCCAGGGGCGAAACCCGGGCGGATGTAAGGATCCCTGCCTTCGTCGCTGTTGCGGCGAAGCAGATTGGGGAGACAAGTTACGTTTTCGACCAGCTTTTGGTGTTGCTGGACGGTTTGTAATTTGTGTCTGACGTTTAGGAATCGTCAAACTATTGTCCATAACTGATAAATCAGAAATATCTGATGACTGAGTCGCTGCTGTAAATTAGTGGTCGTGCAGGGCGATGTTTATTTCTGCCTATAGGAATACTCTCTGACGAGGTATTCAAGGAAGTAGGAGCTTGTGTTGATGCAGAGTTATCATTAAACGGTGCAGCAATAGTCTTGGCAATGGTTGGAGGGAAAGGAACGATACTAGTATTTGAAGAACTTGATTCGAGCCTTGGTCTCATGGGAGAATCAGGTTGCGTGTTTGGAAGCCCGTGTTGAGGAGGGGAGGGTGAAGAAAAAATCACTGGAGATTCTTCAAAAATGTTTGTCGGTTCGTCCAACCGACAAACATTTTTGAAGAATTGATCGTGAGATATAGACTCTTGAGTCTGTGGAACAGAAGGTTGAGTAGGGTTGATGATAAAATCTATATTCGGTTCATGATACTTGCGACACTGAGCAACGTGTACGTATTGAAATTGATTGTCAGGTTTTTCAAGAACAATGTTATTTTGAAACACATTTGCCACCCGATATGGACCTTCGTAGCTGGGTGCAAATTTCTTCACTAAAGTATGAGAAGCAGAAGACTGGAAGTGCGTTTCCACGAGAGTGAGATCTCCAACGACAAGATCAGGTTCCCTACGCCTAGTATTATAGTATCTTGCTTGAGCCGCTTGTGCTCCTAGCATTGCAACACGAGCTTTTTCAGCCATGATTCGTACTGATTGCGGAGTTGGTCGCTGGTTTAGTTCGTCGATAATCCCCGTTAAATTTTAAAAAGGGGTCTTAATTTTGCGACCCAGAAAAAGTTCTGCAGGAGTAATTTTAGTAGATTCGTGAACAGACGAGCGGAGGGCGAACGAAAAAGCTCAAGATGTTCATCCAATCGCTCGTGATGATCCATGACAAATGTAGCAATCATTTTTACTAGCATGCGGTTTACTCGTTCCGCAGGATTACTCTGGGGATGATATGGGGAAATGAATTTATGCTTAATGTGTAGTCTCGCACACATTCTTTCAAAAATGTCAGAAATAAATTGGGGACCATTATCCGAAACTACTTTATTAGGTGCACCATATCTAGAGAATACTTCATTAATTAATACATTACAAATAACTTCTGCCGTAGCGGCTTTAATGGGAAAAACTTCAACCCATTTAGAAAAATTATCAGTTAATACTAAAACGTAACGAGCTTTGTTTTTAACAGATAAAGGATTAGGTCCCAAAAAATCTATTGAAATAATGTCAAAAACATGAGAACTTGAACTAGATTTCAAGTGACCGGCCAGTCTTATATTACGGTAATTATTAATCTGACACAAGTGACATGATTGAACGTATGCGAGCACACTTTGGTACATGCCAGGCCAATAGGCAACATCCCGCAATTTACAACGGGTCTTGCGAATACCTAAATGGCCTGCAAGAGGTTTGTCATGAAATTCGTTTAAAAAGGCCATTCTAAGGGTTCGCGGAATACATGGGCGAAACTCTGCCCTAGTAGTCCTAGATTTCGTATAGTAAAGAAGACCCTCTATGACTTCAAAATGATGTGACCTCCCAGCCAGAGAAGGATCACTTTGTAGGAGCGAACCCGCAAGCAAAAAATTATAGATATCCCCAAAATCTGGATCATTTAATAATTCTGCCATTATCTGCTCTCTGGATGTTATATCAGCTATTAGCAGTAAAGGCTGACATCCGGGAGTAGTTTCTGTGGGGACCCCACTAATCGGAACGCGAGACAATGCGTCCGGTAATTGATTTTTATGGCCTGGCTGATACGAAATTTTGATATTGCTCTCTTGTAACTTCAGAGCCCACTTCATAAGTCTTTGAGACAGGTGCTTAGCAGAATTCAAATACTGAAGGGCAGAATGATCCGTAATTATGTTAACTGTCAATTCGTTAAGATGACATTGAAATTTGTCAAGAGCATACACAGCAGCAAGACATTCACGTTCCGTAGCTGAATAATTGCGTTCAGCTTTGGCTGAAGTACGAGACGCAAAAGCTATTGGATGCCCAGCTTGTGACAAAACGCAACCAAGACCAACTCCGGATGCGTCAGTATAAATATCAAATTCCTTAGTATGATCCGGGAAAGTCAACACCGGAGGCTGAGTCAACGCAGACTTCAGTGTTTCGAATGCAGCGTTAGCCTCAGGTGTCCAAACAAACTTCTTGTATTTACGTTTTAAAGCATACAATGGCTCACAGATTGTAGCTTAAGCGGGGACGAACTGCTGATACCATCCGGTCATTCCCAGAAAGCGTGATAGTTCTTTTGCTGTTTTAGGCCGAGGAAAGTCAACAATAGGCCTAATTTTTTCATTATCAGTAAATAAGCCGTGGGGAGTGATTTTCAACCCCAGAGATACAATCTCGTCCCTCGCTATCTGGCATTTACTAGGTTTTAACGTCAAGCCAGCATTGTATATGAGTTGGAACACCTGTTTGAGCAGAGAAAGGTGCTCGTCAAAAGTCTCGGATGTAATAATAATGTCATCCAAATATACATGCACATGGGGACCCAGAACAGGTCTGAGAGCCGTATCCATAAGCTTTTGGAAAGTAGCAGGTGCAAAAGCTAATCCAAAGGGCATACGCAGGTATTCATAAGCCCCAAAAGGAGTCACAAAGCCTGTTTTATCAACGGATCCGGATGTACCGCCACCTGCCAATATCCACTCGCCAAATCCAAGGTTGACATCCATTTAGTTGATGACAGGTCATGCAAAATATGCGACATGACAGGTAGTGGATAATTGATCGTTTTCGTGACTTGGTTGAGCTTGCGGAAATCTGTCACGAAACGAAATTCATTGGGTTGTTTCTTTGGAACCAGAAAGGCAGGCGCAGCCCAGGCGCTTGTTGATTCCCTTATTATGCCCTGTTTCATCATCTCAGAAATTTGACGTTGCATTTCCTGTTTTTTATGGGGAGCACAAGGGTAAGGTTTTGTCGCTATCGGTTTCGAACCATCAGTGTCAATGACATGATAAACCACCTGTGTGAAACCAGGTTGATCAGAAAATAAACCAGGGCTCTCCTGTAAAAGGAGAGAAAGCTGGTTTCGTTGCCTCTCATTTAATTGGTTACTCAATAACAAACTCGTTATATCCATAGGAACCGTAGGAATCACTTTGATAGGTTCCGGAAAGGAAATAACATGTTGTACGAAATCCAGGGTAACTTGAAAAGTATTGATAAAGTCCATTCCCATTATACATTTAACAGGTAGTTCGTCTATAAGCAGGAAAGAATGCGTAAAACGAGCCTTTCCCAGCCCTAGAGATAATGTGACAGTTCCTGTGATACTGAAGATTTCGTTATTTGCACCTCGCAAATACTGCGTCGCAGGCTGAACGTGTATTGCAGGAAAATTGTCAGTGCAAAACTTCGTATTTAGGGCTGATATTTCAGAACCAGTGTCGAACTTTGTCTCGACAATAATATCTTCCATTGTCAAGAACACATCAGGCAACTGAGGAGTTTGGACAGTCACTAATACTGTTTTAGGGTCAGAATGCTTGGTATCGGGAAGCAGGACCGACCCTTGGTCTACTTCCTTTGGAAGTTTAAAGGATTCCTGGTTGGATTATCATGCGGTCTAAAACCTCGGCCCTGCCGGGTATCGGGAAAATTTTCACGATGAGGAAAACTGCGTGAAAACTGCTGCGGGAACTCCGCATGTCTGTTGACATCTTCATTTCTATTACTTCTTCCCTCAGCACTGGCAGAAAAATCCTCATAGCCCTGAGCATGAAAACGTTCCGAATGCTGCGGATTGGAACGGGGTCGAACATACTGTGCATTTGTACGGAACCCAGAAAATTGTTGTTATGCCGCTGAGGATATTCGTAATAAGCCTCGCGGGGTGCCTGAGCATGGTGAGTTGAAGCATGTTTGCCGTGTCGCTCTTCATACGTTCGTATGAGGCGAAGGCATTCATGAATTGTAGCAGGGTGTCGAACCTCAAGAAAATCCTGTAGAAATGGATCGAGCTGCTGCAATAGGGTGTCCAACATGTCGACATGACTGGCATGTGGATCCCATAAGTTATACAAGCGTGTTGTTTCCAAAGCAAATGCAACAGGGCTATCGTTGGGACCTTGCTGACGAGAAAAAAGTTGTTGTGCAAGGCTAGCTCGACTGAGGCCGAAAGGAAACACCTCCAAAAATTCTGCACGGGTTCGACACTCTCCACTGCCGATACCAGGTCTTAGCGGTATCCTTCAAGCAAGTGCCTGCTATTTGCACTTTGCAGTCTTGAGGAATATTGTAGAGATCAAAATGATCTTCCAGATCTTCGAGGAATTTTAAGGACCCCTCCAAACCATTGAAATCAATTGTTCCTGCATGCGGCACGAAATGGGCAAGCATTCTGCTTCGCTGAGAGGATTGAACTCCCTCAGGTACGACCCGCGACTCAGAGTGATAGGAAGCTGGTGAATTACAAAATTGTGAACAATGCCTGGGTACTTGTAGATCACTTATATCAAAGTGATCCCCACAGGCTTCTTGCAGATGGCCGAAATTAATCCCATCATCACCGAAACTTGCTTTAGGGTGAAATATTGAAGTTGTCTCAGGTAAAGGAGACATGCAGAATAATTGTCAAGACCTCGTGTTCAGAAAAGTTCGGGCGCCAATTATAATGAATTCGCTTTCTTCTAAGCTTCTTCTAATGGTTGTTGTTTTGTTACTTATATCATGAATAAACTTTCCTGCTAGTAATGTAGTAATAATAATGAACAAGCTTATAACTGGTAGTATTGTTGTAGTAGTAATTAAGATGAATAAAGTCTTATGCTGGTTGTTACTAATAACACCTAATGAAATAAACCTAACAGCCAGACAGAGGTCTGACAAAACTATGAACTGAGAAAAACGTACTTACTAAAACAACTTTTTATTAGGTAAACTCTTGATATGATCCAACATACACTTCACCGGACACACAGCTACTCAATAAAACGTAGCTCCTTGCACATGAACGAAGCTCTACTCACATAAACGAAGCTCTCCTTACGCATATAACGAAGATCTCTTTACACATGAAACAAAGCTCTCCCTACGCACGTCAACAAAAAGCTCTCACACGTAACACAAACAAAAGCTCTCTTCATATAAACAAAAGCTCTCTCTGGTATCGTTGAACGCGCCTATTTATACTGGCTACCACCACGTCATGACTTACACTCATTGCCAGATCTCATTCAGCGGGAGAAATAACATCTCGTTAAGTCAGAAGATAATTTACATAGAAAAATAAAATAACCAGAGATAGTACAATCAAAAGGAAAGTGAATCTAGAGTATACGTTACAAACCTGTAGTACATGACACCGTGAACAGTCCACCATGCTGTCAAGAAAACCTGCTTTGGCTTTAACCTTGTTTTACGATGTTGTTTCAGTGGTTCACCATGGTTCAGCCCCTGTCCAGATCGTTTACGGTTATCGTGTAGAACCCATTCTTTATCACAGGTTACAATGCGATCAAGTAGGGGCGGAGCTAATTTTCGTTGCGAAGCAGAAGTTTCACCATGGTTCATCCACTGTCCAAAAGCCTACAGTTGGCGTATAAAACCCATGTTTCTAAATAGCTTACGGTTGTCGTATAGAACCCATGTTTCATCACAGGTTACAGTGCGATCAAGTAGGGTCTTCTTTTCGTTGCGAAATAGAAGTTTATCCATGGTTCACCCACTGTCCAGATAGCTTACAGTTGTCGTATAGAACCCATGTTTCCAAATAGCTTAAGATTGTCGTATAGAACCCATGTTTCATCACAGGTTTCAGTGCGATCAAGTAGGGGCTCCTTTTCGTTGCGAAGCAGAAGTTTTACCATGGTTCAGCCACTGTCCAAATATCTTACAGTTGTCGTATAGAACCCATGTTTCTAAATAGTTTACGGTTGTCGTATAGAACCCATGTTTCATCACAATCTACAGTGCGATCAAGTAGGGGCTCCTTTTCGTTGCGAAGCAGAAGTTTCACCATGGTACAGTCACTGTCCAGGTCGCTTACGGTTGTCATATGGAACCCATGTTTCATCACAGATTACAATGCGATCAAGTAGAGGCTGCTTTTCGTTGCGAAGCAGAAGGTTACTGCACATCTCAAACCGTTGTTGCTTCCGACGCTGCGCCAGTTCATGTGGGACCCACGTATCGAAGTTCTTGACCTTTCCAATTTGGTGGAGATCTTCAGAAATGGTTTGCATCAACACATTGTGCTGTTTGGCTAGTTCTCTGACTGTGACGCGAGGATTTGCCTCCACATTTGCTTTCAGAGCGTCGTTATCGATAATGAAATGTCGTCCTCGGCCTTCTTCATCCTGCAGGCTCGTGTCACCGGAACGAAACTTTTCAAACCACTGATGAACAGTACGTTCGGATGTTGCTCCCTCACCTTATGCCTCGACTATATTCCGGTAAGTTTGTACCATATTACGACCCAATTCAAACTCATGAAGCACAGTCACCGGCAACTCACTCCTTCCTAACATGTTGTGCAGATCACTATATCAAACGAGTAGAAACGATATCTCTATATAAACCGAGTGCAGCTCAACCGATTATGGCTTGTATGTGGCGTCTGAGTCGCCCTTCCCCTCGTACGAAGGGCGCTGCGAGCGGATGGGGCTGCACGCATTGTGAGAGAGTTGAATGTCGCACTTCAGAAAATTGGCTATTAGTTTGCGAACGACCTGATGCATTATTGTCTGTAAACGGTGTGGCGACGACATTAAGTCATTGTAAAAAAGAATGTTATCTTCTATTGTGAGGCAAATGAGTTATAACCTGTTGTTCTAAGGACACCTATATGATTAGTTCAGTATTATTAAAGAAAGTTATCTCCAATTAATATACTTCAAGTTGTGTTCGGCAAGATGACTGTAAAACTAGAACGAGTAAAATAAGTTTAAAACATTATAAGGGATAATATTAAGAAATATCTTTGTCGAGTTTTGAGGTCTCGACTTAACGGGTCTCAATATGAAAAGCACGACCCGGCTCGGAATTTCCAGTTTACGGCCCCCCTGCCTAGCTCGACAAGTTTCGGACTTTCATCTACGGTTCTCCACCACTTATTGGAAATAATGCAAGTCTTTTTTTAGAGCAGGGGCGTTTTACCCGTGATCCATGGAGCACTTCTCTGTGAAACGATGTCTTCAAAGGAAAGTCAAAAATGAAAACAAAATATGTATATATTTTCGAAATGGTGAAATAAATATACAGTTACCTTGGGTACACTTAATTTGAATTCCCAAATCTGCTATGAGGTCTGCTAATCATATTGGAGTCCTTTTTAATTGTCTGTGTGACGATGTCCTCAAAGGAAAGCCCAAAATGAAAAAAACAAATACACTTTCGAAATGGAGAAGTGAATATCCAGTTACCTTGGGTACAAGGGCTTTAAATTCTCAAAACTGCTATTAGGTCTGCTAATTATATAATTGAAATTTTTAAAGAATACTGAAAAATATAAGCATATGAGGTATCTACTTGGTACTTCTTTGTAACATAACTGTCATGTTAACCGCATCGTTACTTTTTCCGAAAGTTAAATTTTAAGATTAAAAATCTCTCTGAAATAATCGATATTCATAATAAACACATGTTTTCTCACTTTTCATTTTCATGTATTCCTTGAGACCCATTCTATTTTTCATGTTCTCCGCGATTCAGAAAGGGTTGTAGATTCTCTCCCTTTGCTATGGAGAAACAAAGGTGCTGTACTGAACAGAAGTATCTTATTAAAAACACAGTTTTGCCGTCTTTACACGATTTAAAATATTACGGTTAAAATGATATATACATGAGCACTTTCAAGTCCACTGTGGACCCGTCATCAGATGCTGTGGTTGCACTATGCCCTGGGAGGGTATATATTATGTAGTATGCGCACTGACGAAATAGTATGTTTTGGTATGCGCATGCTCACTTCCCAATCATGTCGTTTCATTAGAGCAGCCGGTATTGTCTCTTTTGTTGTAATAGTTACAGAGTAGTTTCCATGGCAACGGTATAATAATAGGGGTATCGTCGTTACAGCATTCAGCCCTATGTTTATGTATCAATAGGCTTTCTAACAGGAGGATAGATGAACATGTAGTTGGCGTATGTAACATAGTAACATCTTCCCAGATAGGTTGGTGTTGACCCTTCAGGCATAGTCTTGATAGGGCGGTGGAGGTGGAGCATGTTTTAACATTATATCTATGTTCAGAGACACGTAAATTAATATTACGACGGGTCGAACCTATGTACATCTTGTCGGTTACGTCAGCATTCATAGCTTTTAGTGGGATTGCGTATACACCGAACTTGGAATCATGGGGAATCCGATCCCTGTCATTTTTAATATGGGCGAGAATGTTGCATGTTTTTATGCCAAAATCAAAATTAAGTGGACGACATACGTTTTTAGGATATTTGTGACAGCAGGGATGTATGGTAGCTTGCCGACATATGAAGTGCTTGGTATCGTTCTCGATAATGTTGAGTATGATGCATTAAAGACACGGCGCATTATGGAATTAACTATGGTAGATGGATAATTATATAATGCTGCAATATCCATAATTTTTGCAACTTCTAAGTCTCTTTGATCGGTTGAGGATGAATGTGTAATTGCTCGGTGAAACATAAAGTGAAGGGCTGAAAGTTTTTGCCTGAGTGGGTGGTAGGAGTTATAGGGAATCATAGATATTGTTGCAGTTGGTTTTCTATAAACAGAGTGAGTTATTTCGTTCGTATTAGGGTTTCTTTCCAACAAGATGTCCAGATAGGGTAATGCATAATTGGTCTCGAATTCTGTGGAAAATTTTATGGAACTGTATTTTGTAGACAACAAGCTGGTGAACTCTGTAAGGCTTTCAAGGGTGGACTGCCAAAACAAAAGCACATCATCCACGTATCTCAGGTATAAAATAGGTTTCACATGAAAGTTTGCGAGGACTTCGTTTTCCAGGTCTTGTAACAACAACTCAGATAGAACTGCTGAGAGGGGTGACCCCATAGGGGCCCCTTCCCGTTGACGGTAAATAGTTTCATTAAATCGAAAAAATGTTCTGTTGTACACAAGTCTTAAGGCATTAACAATGCCTTGAATTTCATTATGGGTATAAGTTCCGTGGGCTGACAACATTTCTTCAATGATACGGTGGACTGCAGGTACAGGTACGTTAGGGTACAAGGAAATGATATCGAGTGAGACCATTATAAACTGCGAGCTAGATGGTGTAACAGAATGTATTTTATTTAATGCCTGAGCGGAACTGGTCACCGAGAATATGGATGAAGTGGTTAATGGAACTAGACATTTTGCCAATGCTCCCTCGAGTGGTCTAGTTGGACTTGCATAGGCCGAAACGAGGGGGCGTACGGGATTACCTGTTTTATGGGTTTTAAGTTTTCCAAATAATTCGGGAACACGAGGTCCAGGTGGTGGGTGCATAGCTTTAGTGATATTTGTAGGAAGTAGACCTGAAGATTTTAACCTGGAGAGGGCCGAAATGGTAGCATTAGTGGGATCACGGGTGCATATGGTATGTGGAATGTTTGCAATTGCCTGGTTCATTTTATCAATGTAGTCAGTTCTATTCATTATAATAACTTGGGAGGTCTTGTCCGCACTGATTATTGAAATATCGGGGTTCTGACGCAGCTGTCTAAGTTGGTTCAGTTCATATTTGAGTTTCTTATATACAGGATTATTGCTAGATTGGTTATGAATAGTCTGAAATTCAAGGCATTGTTAATGCCTGAAATTCAAGGCATTGTTAAAGGCATTGAAATTCAAGGCATTGTTAATGCCTTAAGACTTGTGTACAACAGAACATTTTTTCGATTTAATGAAACTATTTACCGTCAACGGGAAGGGGCCCCTATGGGGTCACCCCTCTCAGCAGTTCTATCTGAGTTGTTGTTACAAGACCTGGAAAACGAAGTCCTCGCAAACTTTCATGTGAAACCTATTTTATACCTGAGATACGTGGATGATGTGCTTTTGTTTTGGCAGTCCACCCTTGAAAGCCTTACAGAGTTCACCAGCTTGTTGTCTACAAAATACAGTTCCATAAAATTTTCCACAGAATTCGAGACCAATTATGCATTACCCTATCTGGACATCTTGTTGGAAAGAAACCCTAATACGAACGAAATAACTCACTCTGTTTATAGAAAACCAACTGCAACAATATCTATGATTCCCTATAACTCCTACCACCCACTCAGGCAAAAACTTTCAGCCCTTCACTTTATGTTTCACCGAGCAATTACACATTCATCCTCAACCGATCAAAGAGACTTAGAAGTTGCAAAAATTATGGATATTGCAGCATTATATAATTATCCATCTACCATAGTTAATTCCATAATGCGCCGTGTCTTTAATGCATCATACTCAACATTATCGAGAACGATACCAAGCACTTCATATGTCGGCAAGCTACCATACATCCCTGCTGTCACAAATATCCTAAAAAACGTATGTCGTCCACTTAATTTTGATTTTGGCATAAAAACATGCAACATTCTCGCCCATATTAAAAATGACAGGGATCGGATTCCCCATGATTCCAAGTTCGGTGTATACGCAATCCCACTAAAAGCTATGAATGCTGACGTAACCGACAAGATGTACATAGGTTCGACCCGTCGTAATATTAATTTACGTGTCTCTGAACATAGATATAATGTTAAAACATGCTCCACCTCCACCGCCCTATCAAGACTATGCCTGAAGGGTCAACACCAACCTATCTGGGAAGATGTTACTATGTTACATACGCCAACTACATGTTCATCTATCCTCCTGTTAGAAAGCCTATTGATACATAAACATAGGGCTGAATGCTGTAACGACGATACCCCTATTATTATACCGTTGCCATGGAAACTACTCTGTAACTATTACAACAAAAGAGACAATACCGGCTGCTCTAATGAAACGACATGATTGGGAAGTGAGCATGCGCATACCAAAACATACTATTTCGTCAGTGCGCATACTACATAATATATACCCTCCCAGGGCATAGTGCAACCACAGCATCTGATGACGGGTCCACAGTGGACTTGAAAGTGCTCATGTATATATCATTTTAACCGTAATATTTTAAATCGTGTAAAGACGGCAAAACTGTGTTTTTAATATCCTTCAGCACGATAAATCGACTTCCTATAGAAGTATCTTAGTATTAGAGGGAATCTCACGGACATTCATTTCTTGTAGGAATTCCTCCCGCACGTGAGGTTTCGACCTAAGTAGCCTACACACTTATGTTACAAATGTAAACGCTTTTCCTCTCCTACACTCAAATATAATCAAAATAGCCCTCAATCCCAAAGTATATGAACATATACTTCAAACTTCTTCATCTCTGCTGTAGCAAGGAGTTGCCCGGGAGTTGGGGTTTTTTTTTTTTTTTTTTTTTCGTAAAGCTGAAAAGTTCTGTTTATGTAAGCATTTCTCGAAAAGTAAAAGAAAAAAACAACGAAGTGAAAAAGAAATTTGATTTCAATCTTTAAAAATAAATTGTCCAATTTCAGTCTCTCATCTTACAGCGCAGTTGGTTGGTTTCAGATGTGATTAACCAATGCATCCGTTGGTGGATGGGGTCTTTCGTTTCACCCGTTGAATTTCGCCATCTGATTATTGAAAAAGTCAGCGTTCGTTTTTTGAAGCAAGAAATATTTTAATGCAAGAGCAAAAGACTGAAACTTCCAGTACAAGACCGATCCATTCGGAGACCGGAACTGTTTGCTTATTAAAAATAAATAGATGGGAAAAAATCCAACCCAGCTTGTACAGACCTCTATTGTAAAATACGACGATGCACTGAAGTTCACGTGCAAATACCGTCAATGCTAGTTTCTTAATTGTTCACTAAAATAAGCGAGCACAGTTCAACTGTAATTCTGCAGGAAGTTAAACAACTTCCGCTAACAAGAAAATGCTTACACAAAGACAAATATTTTTGGAAACAAACTGTAACCAGACAACTTTATTATGAATGGAATACGGGATTACACCATACAATACAAATTTTGATGACAATCCGTTTTTTGGTGTAAATATGACAAGGATGTTAAGTGAAATACTATCCAAAAACTTTGAAAATTTCTTTGTCCTGGAGCGGGAACCGAATCCGCGTCTCCCAGATAGTGCCCAGATATGCTGACCACTACACCACTCAGAACGACCAAGTCTCAAGTTTCCGATTAATTTGCTCCAGATTCCTTAAACATGAATGCCAGTTGCTTCGACTAGCTCCTGTGATGGCTACATTCAAATTAATCGGAAATTTGAGACTTGGTCGTTCTGGCTGGTGTAGTGGTTAGCATTACCCGGGTATTATAAGGGAGACGAGGATTCGATTCCCACTCCAGGACGACGAAGTTTTCAAATTTTCGGATATTATCTGATTTACCATCCTTGTCATATTTACGTCATCTTCAAAATTTGCAGCTTTATTATTTTTGCGTAGCAATTCATTGAAATTATCAACGACGAAAGATGTATTACAGATTGTCCGAAAAATAACTGTTCACTGAAAGTGACACTTACCATGTCGAAATGGTTACTACACGGGGTGTTGGAAATAATGGGTACCACCGACTGTGACGTACCTGCCAGAAGGACGCACATGACATGAATGCAGATAGGAATCAGAATAAAACGTCCGCGTAGCTCAATTGGTAGAGCGACTTATTCCGGAATGAGGGGATCCGGGTTCGAATCCTGCCTGGCGTGGACAGAAATGACGGAGAAATTTACTTCGTTATAATGGCACCCGAACTATCCGGATGACCCGACCGTTCAAAATCTCGCTTTGGTGTGATGTTATTTCCACACCGCGAGATCGGAAAAATAAGAGACTCCTTTCTCCAGCACTTCGAAAAAAATAAATAAATAAATAAATAAATAAGGGGGAGATGATGTGACGTACCTGCCAGAAGGACGCACACGACATAAAGGCAGATAGGAATCAGAATAAAACGTCCGCGTAGCTCAATTGGTAGAGCGACTTATTCCGGAATGAGGGGATCCGGGTTCGAATCCTGGCGTGGACAGAAATGACGGAGAAATTTACTTCGTTATACGACGTCCAGACATGTCTGCACACGCTCCTGCATGTTGGACCTTTCTCAGATGGTGGGATTTGCTGGATGTGGGTCGTTTTTGCATGCCATCGCTCTTGAAGTGTATGCGGATTACCTGCGTACAGCTTCCCCTTCATTGCTCTCCACAGAAAAAAGGTCAGGAGGTGTCAGATCCGGTGACCGGGCAGGCCACAGTCCCCGGGACATGATACGATTTCCGAAGAATTCCTCCAGAAGCTGTATTGATGTGCCAGCTGGGTGAGCAGTTGCATTTTCTTTTTGGAACCATCCTTTGTTGATTTCCCATTCCGTGAGTTTGGATATGAATGGTTGGATAATATGGGCACGGTACAGTTCTGAGTTAATGGTTTCACTGTAGGAAATGGGCCCAATAATGCGCGTACGAGTTATGACGCACCAAACACTGACCTTCTGGTTGTGCTGAGGCAGTTCCTTAAATTCGTGGGGATTTTCAGTACCCCACAGACGAGTGTTGTTTTGACCGTTGATGCATCCGTACAGGTGTAACCATGCCTCATCTGTAAAGAAAGTCACATCCAGGATATCCTCACCTTCTTCAGACAACAAATCTTGGAACAACCTGCAGTACCGAACACGGATCACGTGGTGTGTTTCTTTCAGCTGATGCACGACAGACACTTTGTGTGGGTTGAAACTCAACTTCCTTTTCAGAATATCGCGGGCACATTATCTTGTTGTGGCAGCCACCTCAAGGGCTTGTGCGAACTCCTCTGTATTTTTCTGACACCCTGTAGATTTCAAAGACGATCCTCCACGAGATCGTCTTACAGGGGTTTAATTATTATATAATTGCCAGTTGTACGCATTGAGATTTGAATTTTATATCGTAAAATGAAGCTGAAAATTTCAGTTGACGTTCCTTTAGCTGAACATGTCCACAATAACTACCGTTCTGGGGCGTGCCTTCACGTGAATCCAAACCAGTTGCACGCGCACGTCTTTTGCTCTGAAGTCTAGGAGTAATAATGCCTTGGAATAGATACAGTTTGTTTTCATTACCAAATTAGAAATTTCCACGCATAATTTTTTAATTTAATAAAGAAATCATGTCTGTGATGGTACTATTTCTGAATGAAAGTTTGCAATAACAGAATCAGTTTCAAGTGGGGGAAGGCGAGTGAGAAATACGTACAGGAATTTTCAGTTTCCGGACATTGCATACTCCTGCGCTGTTTGTATTCGCCAACATCGTATTCTCCGATACGTAGGCAGGCCTTTCGTAGTTTTCTGTCGAAATAATAAAATCTTATGCCATCTAGCAAAAAAATTGTGCATCACAAACGTTTTACTTCTTAGTTGTGCTTAGGGCTACAGTAAAAAAAAAAAAAAAAGGAAACGAGACTATTAAGAATGCAAATATAATTTTTAAATCAACATTTTCTGTTACAGCTCCTAGTATAAAAGTAGTACAATCTAGAATATTTAAACTCACTGCGGAGTTACTGCTATTAAGTTTTTAAAGACATTTTCCCATTCCGCCTTCCAGAAGTGTGGTATGGTCAAAAAAATATATAAATTTACTTCACGCATTTTTTTATTGGATGTTTAATGGCCACCGTGAGCAACTCAATAGGCTATAAGCAGTCGCCCGTCCCTAATGTAGGGCCACTAGTTCCAGGATAGGGAGAGAGCCAGTGCTGTAAGACAAGCACAACATCCATGCCTCACCGGGATTCGAACCCGGACCCCTTCCGGACGAATGATCAGACGCCATCGTTTACACCACGGCTTCACGCATTTGTGAAATTTTACGTCTGAAGATATAGAAAATTGTAGTCATGGCAATAGTAATTGTACACAAACAGAAATTTTCCATTCGGACTTTTATAAGCACACACATATATTTATATATGTAAATACCCACGTTCCCTAATCGAGAGGACCAGTGTGTGTGAATTTTATGATTATGATTAATGCTGTCCGAAAATAAAAGAATTTTCCAAGCAGACTGCTGGAAGGATAGATATCCTACCAAATATAAAAATGTTCACAGCACCTAGATAGAAAATTGTGCATCGCAAAAAATTTCGTGATTTGTCGTTGTCATGATATACGCAAACGAATGCAAAACTGTTTTCCCGATTCCTACTTATAGATAGAGATATTTCATATCTACCAGTAATTGGATGGATATACAAAGTTTTAGGTACTGTTTCATTCAAAACGACTAATGAGCAAATAATGACACTTTCAACATAACCAATGATGTATCTCTAACTTCGAAAATTTCCTTCTTCATAGGAAATTACGCATTATGAGGAAAAAGTTGTTTTCTTAACAAAAATGTGGAAATGTTGGTTGAGCGTCACTTACAGATTAGTAATACGTAAGTGACGTATTTACTAAAGCGCACGTTAAAAAAATTTAATTTCGCGCAAACATAAACTAAACAAACATTGGACATGGACCTCAACAAGATTCCTTTTGAAGTTACGCAATGTGGAGAGATATTTTCTGAAACGAATTCATATAAATCGATTGCTGTTATCTGCGTCAGTCGCCGAAGAAACCCAAGTTTGTTTGCCAGATTTATTATTCTACCGGTGTGTTTGATTTAGTACGTTTATGATTCATGTCCTTAATTTTGGATGGACAGAAGTTTGCTTTTCTTTTATTCTCACTTCGAAGATATTTCTGTGCTTAAGAGAAAAAGCTGCTAATATGGAAATACACTGGCGGAAAGTGAAAAAAGAACATCAAGAAGGAGACGTCTGATACCAACGAAATTTATACAGCATAATAACGGAATACAGAGGATAACGTGATGAAAAAATTATGGCAAAATACAGCTGTATTTGCTGGTAAACTGAAAAAAACATTTCCATGTAACGTGGTTAGTACGAGGTTGAACCGCCATGAACTGCGTCACACTGTGCAATTCTGGCATAGAGTCTATCGCACAGATGTTGGATGTAAGTTTGGGGTATTGAGTTCCAAGCATCCTCAACCTGGACGTGTAAATCGAGGATGGTCGTGGCCGGCCGTGGAAACCGGATAAGTCGTTGTCCCATAAAATCCCACACGTGCTCAATGGGGGACAAACCCGGTGAACGTGCAGGCCATGAAAGTTGTCTCACACCCTGAAGTGTATGTTGCGTTGCACGTGCCGTGTGTGGGCGTGCGTTATCTTGCTGGAAAACACCACGATGGACCGACCTTACAAATGGCACAACAACGGGCTGAATGATGTTGTTGATGTAGGAGGTGCTGTTTAACGTACCCGGTACAAACACTAGTTGTGTACGGGAGCGATAGCTGATCGTTCCCCACACCAGGAGACCAGGTGTAGGCCCTGTGTGTCGCTGGCGGATGCAAGAAGGATGGAGAAGCTTCCCTGTGCGTCTGCGAACACGCATACGGCCATCGGAGGCTCCCAAGCCAAATCTACTTTCATCGCTGAACACGATAGATCGCCATTGCGTTCTCCAGTACAGACAGACGTTGGCGACACCACTGCAGCCGTTCCTGACAGTGGGCTGGAGTCAGAGGTACACATGACAGAGGCATACGTGCACGTAGTCCTGCATCCAGTAGACGGTTGCGGATTGTTCGCACAGTCACCTCAGGTGCAACGGCAGCTCGGATTTGCGTCGCAGTGGATGTTCTGCTTGACAACGCCGCTCTTTTTATGCGTCGGTCGGTCCGCTCATCAGTCCGTCTGTGACTCCCGGTTCCACGTCTTCTCGTGTGGGAATGTTTCTCGGACCATCTACGCCACCATCGTACCACCACCGATACTTCCCGTCCAATTCGCTCCGCAATACGACGATACGACCACCCGGCCTCGCGGAGTCCGACTAGATGACCTCGCTCAAAGTCTAGTAACTGCTGAAATCGTACACGTCTTCCATGTCCAGGCATTGCAGCTTCTTCAGGGTCTTCGCACGTGTCCGTCCGCCGACGACTGATTACAGTCACTTCGCCGTACTCCTTAAATACCACCGACGATAATTTGCATATTATGCCGTGCTGTGGCGTAAGCGCTCACCGGTTGGTCCCGAAATTAACATCACACCTACGTAAACTCGATCCCCATTAACATATGTAAATTTCATGATCGTTCGCCAATTCCGTCTTGGTGTTCTTTTTTCATTTTCCGCCAGTGTAGAATTAAACGTATTATCCATCTTTCATATAAGTATTCCGCATATGACAGCATAGAGCACTCTAATTGTTACCTAGAATTTTCAAAGACAAAGGACGTTAATTATATCTGTGAAATGTGTGTTGAACATAGCCGATTTTCTTCGCCTTTGAACAGCGAGAAATTTTTAGATAGTGATTGATATGCCAATATTCCTCAGCAATTTTTCACAATGGGATATGAATGCAGCAGTCAAATACAGCGTATTGTGTTTCTTATTGTCGCTGTTCGGTATCCCAATATTCTTCTTCCTTTTACCTATTTCATTGCTTTTACTCGCTCATGTGTCGATTTATAATTTTTTCTCTACAAAAAAGCTCAGTATTTTTATTCTTTAGGAGAAAACTCCGCATTAATGGATTTCTAAATAAAATGCAATCCTTTCCTAAGGTTATTTTTCGAATATTAGGTTTGTACATAAACATATTTAGAACGCTACCGTATTTTTATATCAATGATGTTGCCAAAAAAAGCAGAAGTTTTAGTTTCATAAATGTAAACATTGATCTCAAAAATATCAACACCATGTTCATTATACACTGAAAGAATAATTAAAACTGTAATTTTTACTTCTACGCTCCTCGATCTTTACAAACATCTGAGAAAATAAGGATTCTCCGACCCTAATGCAGGGTTATTCGCCGACGAGACACAAGGACAGGTGTGCTGAAAACTACTCGAGTTCGGTCTCTTTTTTTTTAGGGTTTCACGATCTTCACAAACATCTGAGACTATAATGAGTCGCCGACCCTAAGGCAGGGTTATTGGCCGACGAGACACAAGGACAGGTGTGCTGAAAACTACTCGAGTCCAGTCTTTTTTTTAAGGCAAATAAATAAATAAATACATCGCTCTTTCCACGTTCCAGAAACACATAGCAACCGAAAAATTGTTTCCAGCCGCCGCCGTGGAATCGAACCACGGATCTCTCGATATCTAGCCAAGCGAGTTACATTTACACCACGGTGGCCAACAATCCACGGTGCTATGTGTATTTTTAAGTCAGCTTCTGACATCATAAATCCGTAAGATGGGCTCAGCTACTGAGACGTCTCCATCTGGTGGGCATTAACAACGGCACTGGCTATATACAGTATATTATACAAATTTATGATGTCAGAAGCTGACTTAAAAATACACATAGCACCGTGGATTGTTGGCCACCGTGTTGTAAATGTAACGCGCTCGGCTAGATATCGAGAGATCCGTGGTTCGATTCCCCGGCGCCTGCTGGAAACAATTTTTCGGTTATGTGTTTCTGGAACGTGGAAAGAGGGATGTATTTATTTATTTACTGACGCCACGTATTTGGAGGATTTTCACCTTTTTTTGAGGCTTTCACGACCTTCACAAGCATATGGGACTATAAAGAGTCGCCGACCCTAATGCAAGGTTATTGGCCGACGAGACACAAGGACAGGTGTGCTGATAACTACTCGGATCCGGTCTTTTATTTTTTTTAGGGTTTCACGACCTTCGCAAGCATCTGAGACTATAAGGAGTCGCCGACACTAATGCAGGGTTATTGGCCAACGAGACACAAGGACAGGTGTGCTGAAAACTACTCGAGTCCGGTTTTTTTTTCTTAGGCTTTCACGACCTTCACAAGCATATGCAACTATAAAGAGTCGCCGACCATAATGCATGGTTATTGGCCGACGAGACACCAGGACAGTTGTGCTGAAAACTACTCGGGTCCGGTCTTTTTTTAGGGTTTCACAACCTTCGCAAGCATCTGAGACTATAAGGAGTCGCCGACCCTAATGCAGGGTTATTAGCCGACGAGACACAAGAGCAGCTGTGCTGAAAACTGCTCGGGCCCGGTCTTTTTTTTTTTTTTGGGGGGGGGGGGGGGTTACGACCTTCACAAACATCTGAGACTATAAGGAGTCGCCGACCCTAATGCAGGGTTATTGGCCGACGAGATACAAGGACAGGTGTGCTGAAAACTACTCGAGTCCGGTCTTTTTTTAGGCTTTCACGACCTTCACAAGCATATGAGACTATAAACAGTCGCCGACCCTAATGCAGGGTTATTGGCCCCATGGAAGAGACAGAATCAGTGTGGTGGAACAAGCACACCAGCTATGCCTCAACCGGGACACAAATTCAGGCTCCACCCCCGCAGCCCTCGCTTCTGCGGGAGGGGGCGCAGGTAACGAAGAGGCGTACTGCAGCTGCTATTTATAGTTTTATGAAAAAATTTGAACAAGCGCAATAATTAACCTAAAGATTCGTACTTTGCTTTAAGATACATTATATTGACAAAAGTCACCCAACAACCCCTCAAAAGCAAATGAACGGATCCTCTGCGTTGTTAAGATGCGCGGTACGGCTGCAAACGGTATAAAAACAAGCCTGCATCTGACCGTGATCATATCGCACGGTGAGGTTCAGTGAAAATGTCACGGCGGGAGAGAACTGACTTTGAGATAAGAAAGGTTGTTCAGTGTTTTATTAGTGGGTTGTCCACCAGAGAAACCGAATTGCGTTTAGCATACACAAGTCAACTGTTTTGGCTGTACTGAATAAATGGAAGACACATGGCGTTCCTGAAGCAGCAAAACGTACCAGCAGACCACAGAAAATCAGTGATAGAAGATGTCGAAGCCTCAGGAGAGTCGTTAATCAACGGAGCATTGCACAAGACCTCAGTGCACAAGTGAGTAAAAATGCTGGAATCTCGGTATGTACACGTACAGTTCGCAGAGAACTTCATTCCATGGGTTACCGTTGTCGTGCGGCTGCTCATAAGCCTTTCATCTCCACTTGGAATACTACTCGTCGTTTAGAATGGTGTAAAGGACATTTATCGTGGACCGTAGATTAATGGAAACGGGTCTATGGACTGATGAATCCAGATACACGATCCATCAGTCTACCGGCCGCGTGTGGGTATGACGGTAGCCGGGGGAACGCTATTAACTACAGTGTACTGTCCTTACTGTCAAGTTTTGAGCTGGCAGTATACTCGTGTGGGGCTGTTTTTCGTGGTATGGTCCCGGCCCATTGGTTATCGTATACAAACCTGTCAACCAGCACGTCTACCTCGATATTATAGACAATTATGTCCTACCAGCTCTGTGGCAATACTATGGAACCGAGCCTTGTTGGTATCAGTATGATAATGCACTGAGCGATAAAGCAAGGACTGTTACGGCGTGGTTTGACGATATTTCCGTATCGTGTGTGGACTGAGCCCTGATTTAATCCCATTGAGGACGTATGGGAGGAATTAGAGAGCCGCATAAGAAGTTTGGAACCAAGGCCTACTACTGAGCAACAGTTATCGACAGCATTATGTACTGAATGGAAGCGCATACCTATCGCTGTGTTCTAAAACCTTGTCGAAAGCATGTCTCGAAGGGTCGGTGCGTGCATTAAGGCTAAAGGTGGACAGACACCGTACTAATGTATGTCAATAAATGCTATGCTGTGTTTCTTTTCTAGCTGTCCGGTGAGATATGTCAATATAGTGTATATTTAGCTTTGCCTTGATAAATGCCTAGTTTCACTTTTAAAACATTAAATGTCCTACAGATTGAAAGTGTTCGGATCTTTGACTTCGGGTTGTAATAGAATTGCTCTGCAACGGGTTGTAAGTAATACGATCGCTCTCCAATCGCCCTTTCTCTGCGATGCTGCGGAAAATCCCGAGGCCACAGTGGGATTCCCCGTGGCGGATGCAGGAAAACAGTCAGTTACCTAGGATTACGTGCACGACAGGCGTCAACATTTATTCACAGCAGTCGCAGATCTTCCGTGTGTAAGAGAGTGATTTCTTCAAGTGATTTATTTTAGTTTTGCACAAAGCAATTACACGTATTGTCAAATCTATTACTTAAAAAGTTAAAACTACAGGGCTCTAGGTACCACGATTACATTTGCAGACACTCTCCCTGACTTCCTAACCCCTCGCCGACCACCACACACACACACACACACACACACACACACACACACACCTCAAAAATGCATCCTCCCTCGTGTTCGAAATCCTGGGAAAATTACTGTGCTTAGGGGTGCTGAAGACAATCTTGCGAGGGGCGAACGTTGTGCTAGTTACGCCACTGCCGCCAGGGTAGCGCCGAGATAAAATGGACATTTATTATTATACCAGCAGAGGAGCCCAGCGTTACCTGGATTTAGCTAAAAAAGCTAAAAATGCATCATTCGGATAATGGGCCAAGATTATCAGGGTTTTCCCAAAATGTTTCTTCTTCTTGGTTACTCAGTCCAAGGACTGGCTGTTCAGTAGATGTACTCTGCCTCTCCATTCCCCTCTGTTCTCCGCCGTTCTCTTCAAGTCATAGTATGTCCTAGTATTGGTGTCTTCTTCTTGGTTACTCAGTCCAAGGACTGGTTGTTCAGTAGATGTACTCTGTCTCTCCATTCCTCTCTATTCTCCGCCGTTCTCTTCAAGTCATAGTATGTCCTAGTGTTGGTGTCTTCTTCTTGGTTACTCAGTCCAAGGACTGGTTGTTCAGTAGATGTACTCTGTCTCTCCATTTCTCTCTATTCTCCGCCGTTCTCTTCAAGTCATAGTATGTCCAAGTATTGGTGTCTTCTTCTTGGTTACTCAGTCCAAGGACTGGTTGTTCAGTAGATGTACTCTGTCTCTCCATTTCTCTCTATTCTCCGCCGTTCTCTTCAAGTCATAGTATGTCCAAGTATTGGTGTCTTCTTCTTGGTTACTCAGTCCAAGGACTGGTTGTTCAGTAGATGTACTCTGTCTCTCCATTCCTCTCTATTCTCCGCCGTTCTCTTCAAGTCATAGTATGTCCTAGTATTGGTGTCTTCTTCTTGGTTACTCAGTCCAAGGACTGGTTGTTCAGTAGATGTACTCTGTCTCTCCATTTCTCTCTATTCTCCGCCGTTCTCTTCAAGTCATAGTATGTCCTAGTATTGGTGTCTTCTTCTTGGTTACTCAGTCCAAGGACTGGTTGTTCAGTAGATGTACTCTGTCTCTCCATTCCTCTCTATTCTCCGCCGTTCTCTTCAAGTCATAGTATGTCCTAGTATTGGTGTCTTCTTCTTGGTTACTCAGTCCAAGGACTGGTTGTTCAGTAGATGTACTCTGTCTCTCCATTTCTCTCTATTCTCCGCCGTTCTCTTCAAGTCATAGTATGTCCTAGTATTGGTGTCTTCTTCTTGGTTACTCAGTCCAAGGACTGGTTGTTCAGTAGATGTACTCTGTCTCTCCATTCCTCTCTATTCTCCGCCGTTCTCTTCAAGTCATAGTATGTCCTAGTATTGGTGTCTTCTTCTTGGTTACTCAGTCCAAGGACTGGTTGTTCAGTAGATGTACTCTGTCTCTCCATTTCTCTCTATTCTCCGCCGTTCTCTTCAAGTCATAGTATGTCCAAGTATTGGTGTCTTCTTCTTGGTTACTCAGTCCAAGGACTGGTTGTTCAGTAGATGTACTCTGTCTCTCCATTCCTCTCTATTCTCCGCCGTTCTCTTCAAGTCATAGTATGTCCTAGTATTGGTGTCTTCTTCTTGGTTACTCAGTCCAAGGACTGGTTGTTCAGTAGATGTACTCTGTCTCTCCATTTCTCTCTATTCTCCGCCGTTCTCTTCAAGTCATAGTATGTCCAAGTATTGGTGTCTTCTTCTTGGTTACTCAGTCCAAGGACTGGTTGTTCAGTAGATGTACTCTGTCTCTCCATTCCTCTCTATTCTCCGCCGTTCTCTTCAAGTCATAGTATGTCCTAGTATTGGTGTCTTCTTCTTGGTTACTCAGTCCAAGGACTGGTTGTTCAGTAGATGTACTCTGTCTCTCCATTTCTCTCTATTCTCCGCCGTTCTCTTCAAGTCATAGTATGTCCTAGTATTGGTGTCTTCTTCTTGGTTACTCAGTCCAAGGACTGGTTGTTCAGTAGATGTACTCTGTCTCTCCATTTCTCTCTATTCTCCGCCGTTCTCTTCAAGTCATAGTATGTCCTAGTATTGGTGTCTTCTTCTTGGTTACTCAGTCCAAGGACTGGTTGTTCAGTAGATGTACTCTGTCTCTCCATTCCTCTCTATTCTCCGTCGTTCTCTTCAAGTCATAGTATGTCCTAGTATTGGTGTCTTCTTCTTGGTTACTCAGTCCAAGGACTGGTTGTTCAGTAGATGTACTCTGTCTCTCCATTTCTCTCTATTCTCCGCCGTTCTCTTCAAGTCATAGTATGTCCTAGTATTGGTGTCTTCTTCTTGGTTACTCAGTCCAAGGACTGGTTGTTCAGTAGATGTACTCTGTCTCTCCATTCCGCTCTATTCTCCGCCGTTCTCTTCAAGTCATAGTATGTCCTAGTATTGGTGTCTTCTTCTTGGTTACTCAGTCCAAGGACTGGTTGTTCAGTAGATGTACTCTGTCTCTCCATTTCGCTCTATTCTCCGCCGTTCTCTTCAAGTCATAGTATGTCCTAGTATTGGTGTCTTCTTCTTGGTTACTCAGTCCAAGGACTGGTTGTTCAGTAGATGTACTCTGTCTCTCCATTCCTCTCTATTCTCCGCCGTTCTCTTCAAGTCATAGTATGTCCTAGTATTGGTGTCTTCTTCTTGGTTACTCAGTCCAAGGACTGGTTGTTCAGTAGATGTACTCTGTCTCTCCATTTCTCTCTATTCTCCGCCGTTCTCTTCAAGTCATAGTATGTCCTAGTATTGGTGTCTTCTTCTTGGTTACTCAGTCCAAGGACTGGTTGTTCAGTAGATGTACTCTGTCTCTCCATTCCTCTCTATTCTCCGCCGTTCTCTTCAAGTCATAGTATGTCCTAGTATTGGTGTCTTCTTCTTGGTTACTCAGTCCAAGGACTGGTTGTTCAGTAGATGTACTCTGCCTCTCCATTCCTCTCTATTCTCCGCCGTTCTCTTCAAGTCATAGTATGTCCTAGTATTGGTGTCTTCTTCTTGGTTACTCAGTCCAAGGACTGGTTGTTCAGTAGATGTACTCTGTCTCTCCATTCCTCTCTATTCTCCGCCGTTCTCTTCAAGTCATAGTATGTCCTAGTATTGGTGTCTTCTTCTTGGTTACTCAGTCCAAGGACTGGTTGTTCAGTAGATGTACTCTGCCTCTCCATTCCCCTCTGTTCTCCGCCGTTCTCTTCAAGTCATAGTATGTCCTAGTATTGGTTTCTTCTTCTTGGTTACTCAGTCCAAGGACTGGTTGTTCAGTAGATGTACTCTGTCTCTCCATTCCTCTCTATTCTCCGCCGTTCTCTTCAAGTCATAGTATGTCCTAGTATTGGTGTCTTCTTCTTGGTTACTCAGTCCAAGGACTGGTTGTTCAGTAGATGTACTCTGCCTCTCCATTCCTTTATATTCTCCGCCGTTCTCTTCAAGTCATAGTATGTCCTAGTATTGGTGTCTTCTTCTTGGTTACTCAGTCCAAGGACTGGTTGTTCAGTAGATGTACTCTGTCTCTCCATTCCTCTCTATTCTCCGCCGTTCTCTTCAAGTCATAGTATGTCCTAGTATTGGTGTCTTCTTCTTGGTTGCTCAGTCCAAGGACTGGTTGTTCAGCAGATGTACTCTGTCTCTCCATTCCTCTCTATTCTCCGCCGTTCTCTTCAAGTCATAGTATGTCCTAGTATTGGTGTCTTCTTCTTGGTTACTCAGTCCAAGGACTGGTTGTTCAGTAGATGTACTCTGTCTCTCCATTCCTCTCTATTCTCCGCCGTTCTCTTCAAGTCATAGTATGTCCTAGTATTGGTGTCTTCTTCTTGGTTGCTCAGTCCAAGGACTGGTTGTTCAGCAGATGTACTCTGTCTCTCCATTCCTCTCTATTCTCCGCCGTTCTCTTCAAGTCATAGTATGTCCTAGTATTGGTGTCTTCTTCTTGGTTACTCAGTCCAAGGACTGGTTGTTCAGTAGATGTACTCTGTCTCTCCATTCCTCTCTATTCTCCGCCGTTCTCTTCAAGTCATAGTATGTCCTAGTATTGGTGTCTTCTTCTTGGTTACTCAGTCCAAGGACTGGTTGTTCAGTAGATGTACTCTGCCTCTCCATTCCTCTCTATTCTCCGCCGTTCTCTTCAAGTCATAGTATGTCCTAGTATTGGTGTCTTCTTCTTGGTTGCTCAGTCCAAGGACTGGTTGTTCAGCAGATGTACTCTGTCTCTCCATTCCTCTCTATTCTCCGCCGTTCTCTTCAAGTCATAGCATGTCCTAGTATTGGTGTCTTCTTCTTGGTTACTCAGTCCAAGGACTGGTTATTCAGTAGATGTACTCTGTCTCTCCATTTCTCTCTATTCTCCGCCGTTCTCTTCAAGTCATAGTATGTCCTAGTATTGGTTTCTTCTTCTTGGTTACTCAGTCCAAGGACTGGTTGTTCAGTAGATGTACTCTGTCTCTCCATTCCTCTCTATTCTCCGCCGTTCTCTTCAAGTCATAGTATGTCCTAGTATTGGTGTCTTCTTCTTGGTTACTCAGTCCAAGGACTGGTTGTTCAGTAGATGTACTCTGCCTCTCCATTCCTCTCTATTCTCCGCCGTTCTCTTCAAGTCATAGTATGTCCTAGTATTGGTGTCTTCTTCTTGGTTACTCAGTCCAAGGACTGGTTGTTCAGCAGATGTACTCTGTCTCTCCATTCCTCTCTATTCTCCGCCGTTCTCTTCAAGTCATAGTATGTCCTAGTATTGGTGTCTTCTTCTTGGTTACTCAGTCCAAGGACTGGTTGTTCAGTAGATGTACTCTGTCTCTCCATTCCTCTCTATTCTCCGCCGTTCTCTTCAAGTCCTAGTATGTCCTAGTATTGGTGTCTTCTTCTTGGTTACTCAGTCCAAGGACTGGTTGTTCAGTAGATGTACTCTGTCTCTCCATTCCTCTCTATTCTCCGCCGTTCTCTTCAAGTCCTAGTATGTCCTAGTATTGGTGTCTTCTTCTTGGTTACTCAGTCCAAGGACTGGTTGTTCAGTAGATGTACTCTGTCTCTCCATTCCTCTCTATTCTCCGCCGTTCTCTTCAAGTCCTAGTATGTCCTAGTATTGGTGTCTTCTTCTTGGTTACTCAGTCCAAAGACCGATTGTTCAGTAGATTTACTCTGTCTCTCCATTCCTCTCTATTCTCCGCCGTTCTCTTCAAGTCATAGTATGTCCTAGTATTGGTGTCTTAAAGTAACTGTGCCACAAAACGATTCCGTGGCCGTCCTCTTTCTCTCTTGCCTTGAATTTTCCCTTCCAAAACTTTTAGAATCATGCCTACATGGCGCAATGTGTGTCCCATCCATAATATTCTTCTTCTTTTCATGTTGATCAAATTTCTGGGTTCTCCCACTCTCTCCTGGACCTCCTCATCAGTCTTTGTTCCTAAAATTATTAATAGACTATTATTTACTTAAACATTAAACTGCAATATCTTCCAATAAGCAAAAATTAATTATATGAGTAAGCTTTACTTACGGCTTTTCTGAAACATTTGAACAGTAGGGGATTCGCATGCTGGTACATTAATGAGGGTGTGTTTGATTTTATTTTAACCCAGGTGCCTTCCTCTTTCCTGAAATCCGCTGTTTTGAAGAAAATTATCTATAGAAAAGGATTGAAACCCAGCCATAAAAATGAAGTTCATGCAGTACGACAGGCCACATTGAAGTAATTACTACCTGTAGCACTAACGACGAAAATAGAAAACACTCGCACTAATACACAGAACTGTTCTGAAGGAGGGGAACCTACCTGACAGACCTCTTGTTCATTAAACGGAGTAATCAAATCATCGCGAAGGGACGAATAAATAGTAACAAGTTATTCTCACTGTAAAAAATAACGCAGTAAATTAATACCGTTTTATAAAAGTCGAGTCGACATGCGCATTTAATTAGGTAAAAAAAAAGTCTTTCTTGAATTTCAAATTAAGCTTCCTTTCCGGAGAACGAAGTGCTGCCATCTATCTGCGGTTCGAGCTTCCACGGTCCTACGGAAATCGCTTATTAAAGTTTTAGAAATCTCAATATCAAGAAAAAGGCTCCTACGTGCACGAAAGCAGTGGCTTCTGAAAGTTTATGCCAAATTACACACCTATGTGCTCAGTAGTGTTTTGCCTCGGACGATTGACAGACAAACCATTTTACTGTTATACATAATGCAGTATATACGCTGAAAAGACAAATTATTACGTACATCCACCTAATACCGTGTGACACCACCTTTTGCACGCAGGACGGCATCCAAACGTCGTAGTACGGACGTAATGAGGTTCCGAAACACATTCAGGAATCGCTGGCCAACAGTCTAAGAGCGCTTGGCGTAGAGCAGGCAGAGATATAAGTGGGGATGGTTGATCACGAGCAGCTCGTTCCGATATGACCCATAAATTCTCTGTGGGGTTGATATCCGGTGAGCGAGGGGGCCACGTATGTGTGGTAAGCTCATTGCTATGCTCCTGGGGCCAGTCGGTCCCTAGAAGAGACGGATGGGGTGGTGCGTTGTCCTGTTGAAAGATCGGAACTTAGTTCCAACAGAGGCACGTGATGAAAGGGTGGAGACGGTTGGCCAGGAGCTTAACATAGCTGGAACCAGTGACGGACAACTCAAGAGGTACCAAGGGATCCAGGCCGGATCACGTGAAAGCTGTCCAAACAGTTAAACCACCTCTACCGACCTGTAGTACCCCAACCTGGCATGCGGCATCCATAGCTTTGTGTGGTTTACGCAACACACGCTGCCTGCCATCGGCGCGGTACAGTATGAAACGGGATTCATCAGACAATATGACGCGTTTCCAATCATTCATGCTCCAGTTTCGATGGGCCTTCGCAAACTGCAGCCGAATCATACGATGCTGTGCATTTAACATTGGGACACGATGCGGTTGTCGACAGCCCCAGCCGGGTTGTGCCATGTGTCGACGGATTGCCTTTGAGTATAGGATTGTGGATCTGCTTCATTAAATTGTAACGTGATTTGCTGCAAACATTCTTTCCGATTCGTCTGTACGATGAGGGGCCAATCGTCGGCGCCGATCGATCATCAAATGCACTTTCACGGTCACATTTCATTCGACTGTTAGCGATATTGCTGGATTTCACGTATTCCGGGTACACACTTGCTACGTTTTGTCGCGGAATTCCTAACAGTTTCGCCGTTGCACTGATCGAAGATCCGGCTTTCCTGGCTCCCAAGACTTAATCTCGATCAAACTCACTTAAGTCTCGTCATCGACCCATGCTGGCACTTGATGGAATGTATTCCTGTGCGTACCGACCTACTCTATTTATAGCCCAACCGGTTTTCCTGCACACCGCGAATTGCTGTTGTCTTTCTGCATTGCGATTTTTCACCCGGGTGTACGTAATAATTTGCCCTTTCAGCGTATTACATTAGGTTGTAACACATTAGTAAGACCCCACACAACAGCGAGATATAATTAAACAAACACATAAATCAAGACGAAAATTGCCTCATACATCTAGATTAAACAAGAAATTGCGGGAACGGAGGAATAGATATGCTGTGTAACGTACCAGGAGATGTGACGTACCTGCCAGAAGGACGCACACGACATAAAGGCAGATAGGAATCAGAATAAAATGTCCGCGTAGCTAAATTGGTAGAGCAACTTATTCCGGAATGAGTGGACCCGGGTTCGAATCCTGGCGCGGATAAAAATGACGGAGAAATTCACTTCGTTATAATGGCGCCCGAACTATCCGGATGACCCGACCGTTCTCAATCTCACAATGGGGTGATGTTATTTCCACACCGCGAGATAGGAAAAAAAAAAAAAAAAAAAAAAGCAGCACTTCGAGAAAAAAAAAAAAAGGGGGGGGGAGATGATGTAACGTACCAGGAGATGTGACGTACCTGCCAGAAGGACGCACACGACATAAAGGCAGATAGGAATCAGAATAAAATGTCCGCGTAGCTCAATTGGTAGAGCAACTTATTCCGGAATGAGTGGACCCGGGTTCGAATCCTGGCGCGGATAAAAATGACGGAGAAATTCACTTCGTTATAGCTGATATATGTAAAACAAAAATGCAAGAAAAATCACATTTGTATCACTTTCATTTTTGTATTTTATTTTCATTTCATTGAATTTATTTTCTCGCTAAAAGTATCGTGGAAACATTTTTTTTAAAAATAGCGGAACTATTTACAGTGCGTGGTACACATGGAGAGCCGCTATCTGAAACCAGCCGGCAACGGCGGCGGAAGAATACACGTAACACATCGAAAGTGCAGCCTTAATATTTTGGAACAGCCTATTAGTATCGTTGTCTTTATCTCATTCCGCGTGGGGTTATCAAAATTTGTTTCCTTCAAAATTAGGCAGAAATGCAATGAAATATTGTTGTGCAAATGTGTTATGAAGTATTGTTGCATGAACTTGTAACATATTAAACAGCAAGATCAAATTTAAAACTGTAGATCGCGCGGTTATGTCAAATTCGAAACAATAATTGAAGATACCAATTAAAAAACTTCACGTAGAAATACACTGCTGGCCACCCAAAATGCAACACCAAGAAGGACACGAGATAGCAAAACCAGATTTACTGGGCACATAACAACGGATACAAAGATGAAACGATTGAGCTCACAGGCCCGTGCGACTCGCGGAACACGCAGACATCAATAGTTCGTGTGGTCCTCATGGCTGGCAATAACGGCCGCTGCACGCCGCGAATGACTGTCTTATTCTGCGACGAGGATATCAGGAAGCTTCCCACGCACAGATCTGGCAGCACAACACACTTCCACTACTTACACTTCGCCTTCTATGTACCCTTCTTATAGTGCTTCTCGGTAGCATGCCGGTAGCACATGATTTGCATATGCCCTGCAATGCTAATCGTTTGCATGTCCTCTCGCGGGCAGCGGATGCTGCGAATTTCAGGTCAATCGGATGCTTCCTTCTTGGTGTTGCATTTTGGGTGGCCAACAGTGTAGCTTCAAAAGTCACTTAAGATTTTGCGAATTTGAAATTCTAAAAGAGGGTTTGACGAGCCTGCACCGCAGGACGCACATGAGATAAAGGCATACAGAAGCAAGAGCATACTTCCGCGTAGCTCAGTTGGGAGAGTGACTTATTCCGGAATGAGGGGACCCTGATTCGATGCCCGATGTGGAAAAAAAATGACGGAGAAATTTACTTCGTTATATTGGCGCCCGAACTTCAAGAATGACCTGGCCGTTAAAGATCTCGCAATGGTGTGATGTTCTTTCAATGCCGCGAGACAGGAAAAATAAGAGAATTTCTTCTTCAACGCTTCGAAAAATAAATGTGTGCGATGTTACGTTCCACACATCAAATTGACTGGGATACCTCTAATGTACGCTCTTCAGCGGATGACTGCCTACAGCGATACATGGCCACGGCTGACCCGTGGGCCATGCCCTCGTCCCTCTTTTGTGAGGGAGGGGGGATGTGACGTGCCTACACTGCAGGACGCACATGAGATAAAGACAGACAGCAGCGAGAGCATACGTCCGCGTAGCTCAGTTGGGAGAACGATTTATTTCGAAATGAGAAACCCGGGTTCGATGCCCGGCGTGTTAAAAAATGATGGAGAAATTTACTTCGTTATAAGGGCTCGGAAGTGCACACACTTATCTGCCTCCGCAGGTTTCTGTCAAATTTCAAACCCCTACCTTTAGTAGTTTCTTCTGTTGGCTACTGACAGTCAGACAGACCCGATGATTTTTTTAATATACACTAGGAAAAAGAAAATAAAGCCCAGTGTTGCCCGTATTTAACGAAAAAGTACATCAATCGTTTTTTAGGCCAGCGTTTTCCGAGTGTTTCTGAGATTTTGAATGGGATATATTGTACGGAAACATTTCATTGAAATTTTTTCTAGTAGTGAAAAGGAAGAAGAGGAAAATCAATCGATACTACTTGTGCCGGTAGAATTGGCTGAAACCAGCAGTTTTTATTGGCGTTGAATATAGGAAATTTGAAATATTTGAAACATTTTCATGATCTGTGTAACGTATACGCCTTTGTTGAAGACCCTCTGGATCAACGACGTTGATTGCTATTACATTTGGAGCCAAGATGAAGAGGTTATCATTTTTGCACAGTCTAGAACAACCAAATACTTGGCAATGGGGAAGAGAATAGGTTTTGTTGGTTGAGTCCAACATCAATTATCGATTGACACTGTGACTTGTTGATAATCATTGCGAAACTGAGAGGAACAGGAAACTGTAGGCGTTTAAACAGAAACAGATGGTTAGATGGGACGATTGGAATAAAAGTGGAGTCCTATGGCATGGCAGCCATGATTTAATTTTCTTGACAATCAGTCGCGCCCCGTAGCAGAGGCTCTTGAAGTGCGAGAAAACTCAAATTTTTCTCGCATTTGAATTCTTGCATTATATTTGCATTTCATTGAAATGCATTTCCTCTGTAAATGAATCGCATTACTTTTTTAAATAGTAGAACTATTTATAACGCGTAATAACACAAGGAGAGATGCTTTGTGACACGTAAACAAACCTGCCGACAACTACACGTAACTCTTCGGAAGTCTAATACAGTCAACAGCAAGATCAAATTTCAAATTGTAATCCACCAACGTCATGCCAAATTCAAAACAATGGTTGAAGAAACCTAGTCAAAATATTTCCAAAAAAGAACTTGGAACTATGTATAATTCGTAATAACACAATGCGGGAGCCACGATCTGTAAAGTAAAAAACTGACCGACAATTGCGATGGAAGGGTATACGTGGCACTTCGGAATCTAACACAGACTGGGAGATCAAATGTCAAACCCTAAATCGGGCACGCTACGCTTAATTTGAAACAAAGATTGAATAAATCAAATCGGAATCTTTCCGTAGAAATATACTGGTGTGCAAAAATTAAGTACGAAGAGGAGAAATTAGCGTAACAGCGGAACGAGCAGGCAGAACTGACCGAAAGACCACTCAGGAGATAGACTAGGGTCCGGTATGGTAGGGCATGCGCATATATGCAGCATGACGTAGGGGGGGGGGTCGGAAGGGTATAAAGCACACGGGCGGTGTAGACTCAGCAATTCGGTAAAAGCTATTGCACGGTGTACATCGTTTTGAACGGCGTCGAGTTGCTGCCACCCTGTGATATGGCCAAAAGGCAATTCAGTAGACGACATCTGGATGACTTTACCTGAGGTCGCGTCATTGGGAAGTTGGAAGAAGGTCGAAGTGTGACTAGTGTGGCCGAGGAGTTCGGGATCGCTCACAGCATCGTTTCACGAGCTTGGAGAGCATTTCAAACGACAGGAACAACTGTCCAAGAGTTCAGCAGTGGTCGTCCACGAGCAACCGCGGCGGCGGACGACCGGTATATTGTCCTACAGGCGAGAAGAGACAGACGCCAGACAGCGGGAGAAATCGCAAGGCACATGCAACAGACAACTGGACGTCCGTTATCGCGTTTTACGGTGGCCACGAGTCTGCACAAAGGTGGTCTATTTGCACGACGACCTACTGGTCGTACCATTAACGCCTGCTCATCGGAGACAGCGGTTTCTAACGGTGTGTGCCATTAACGCCTGCTCATTGGAGACGGCGGTTTCTGTGGTGCTAGGAACACAAGAACTTGACACATCAGCAATGGGGTCGATTTCTCTTTACGGATGAGAGCCGATTTAGTCTGACGAGCGATTCTGGAAGTATACACATCTGGAGAGAGCAGGGAACACGCAATCACATCTCCAACATCATCGAAAGGGACCGGTTTGGAGGTGGCGGAGTTCTCGTTTGGGGCGGTATCATGCTTGGTAGCCGTACTGACCTCCACATCTTCCAAGGAGGTTCAGTCACTGGTGTCCGCTATTGTACCGATGTTCTTCTGCCTCACGTGCGTCGTTTTAGAGGTGCTGTGGGTTCTGAGTTCCTCTTTATGGACGACAACGCTACACCTCATCGTACAGTGGCTGTCGCAGAGCTGTTGGAGAGTGAAGATATTCAACGCATGGATTGGCCCGCAAGTCCCCGGACCTAAATCCAGTCGAACACGTGTGGAACCTCC
Organism: Macrothele yani; assembly: GCA_039090855.1. Taxonomy (NCBI): domain Eukaryota; kingdom Metazoa; phylum Arthropoda; class Arachnida; order Araneae; family Macrothelidae; genus Macrothele; species Macrothele yani. Next base: position 16,161,285 of record CM077013.1, on the reverse strand, counting down.
TTAGGAGACGCTTGGCAGCATGTCAACAGAAGCCAACAACGATTCTGCAGCTGCGATTGGTGCTATAAAAGGAATGGGCCGCGATGCCTCAACGGCTCCTTGACAACCTCGTTCTCAGCATGGACAGACGTTGTAAATCCTGCAACGTAGTCAGGGGTGATTATATCCCCTACTAAAGACTGGATTTTTCTTGGCAGCCACCTGTCACATGGACGTTTCTGTCTTCTGTCCAGTTGTGCTCGAAGCTACCGTTTCAATAAAGTGCATTTGTATCATTTGGATTCCTTTTTTGGACGGTTTTGCTCACTTGTCCCATATTCTTACATCTTGGGGATCTTATGGTATGATTTGAGTCGATGTGGAGCAGTTCTGCACGACGTTACATACGAAAAACCGTCTCGTCCTTAATTTGTGCACACCATTGTGGCTTTGAACTATTTATAGTGCGTGCTAACACACGGAGAGCCGCTGTCTAAAACGTAAACAAACCTGTCGGTAACTGTCGCGGAAGGACACACGTAACGTTTTCGATGCGAAGCCCAAATGATTTGGTATTAAAATTGTCGCTTCTATTACGTTTGGCGTGAGGTTCTCTTAGTCTACACAACAATACAATGAAACATTGCTTAAAATATTGAGAGAGTGTAAAGAAAAAACTTGTGCAAAAGTGAGATGAGCTATTGGTGCGTTGCATATGGCACAGTATCCTGCAAGATGAAATTTCAGCAATAGTTGAATGCTGGTCACGCACACCGAGGTGATGCACATGTCAAGACGACAAGCAACAACAAAAAACCTTTGCCGGCGTGGCTTAATTGCGAAAGTATTAGTCTCCGGAACTGGAGCTGTGGGTTCGAGTTTCGCCACCAGCACAGAGAGGGCTTGAATTTCACGTACTTTAAAACTAGTTAAATTAATCAAAAGTTTGCAAATTGATAATTCAGAGAGATCGAATTTTCAAACTCGGCGTTCAGTAGTTTCTTATGTAGGAGACAAATAGACACGGTAATTTTAGTATTATTGACAGAAGATAGATACCGTGTGTCTTTTTATTTCATCTATAAATAACAGAAAATTAAGCACACAGAATTTTTTAACTTCTGTGCAACTTTTTAGCAACTTCGATGAACTCAAAATCTACCAAGAAAGTAGGCCGCTTATGTGCTGCTGTTTCGGTCACGTGATTAGGAACGATTCTTGTTCTTAGACAGCGTGCGTGCTTTCCATCGCAGTGGGGGTAAAAAGCAAAGTGAAAAATCTCTCAAGAAGTATTTTTGATCCGCAGCGAATTACCTGCTGTTCAGAACTTCTAAATCTGCCACACTCCAAACCTAAGGAACAAGGTCACTGTAATGAAGTCGACAGTCACGTGAATCCTTGAAGCATTGATTGCTCATTCTATCAGCATTAGAGACATCCTCAACCAATACAGGAAGATTAATGGTTGTCATGGCGACTGTGTTGATCCTGTCATTTAAAGACTCTTCGCTTAAGCAATCCACAACGTTTTAAAAGGTAAATATTACCGCGCTATCTGTCAGGTCAGTCAGCAAGCACAACTATGATTGGTCTCCGTCTGCGAAGGGAAAACTGAAAGATATATTGATGACGCGGAGAAAAGCAAATGTAGTAATTCTTATTTATCCTGACGCGTGAATGTCAAAGTACGCGAAACGAATTTCGAGCGATCTGTTTTTACTAGTTCATGTAAATGTCAGCAAAACATAGTTTTAGAGGTACTGACCGTAAAGAGCGAGTTTCTCACATCTACAAAAATGCGTTTTCTGATATTTCATCGCAGACCGTGGATAATGTCGAAATTCACAGCATGACACTCGGTCACAATCTGCGTTCACAATGCGTTAAAAATCTAACTTTTGTTCGGTATTTGCTTATTAGATGCATTTCAGTTTAAGGTTAGCCAATTAATTAGAAAGACTCTCTCACTAGGTGCATTACACATTACTATCGGTTAAAAATGGAAAGAGATAACGTCTTTTTAAATACACCAGACTGTGAATACACAAGAAACGCATATAGCGTAATAAATCAGTTTATTTATTTTTTTCATCACATATGTGGCTTTACATATTAGTTAAAGAATTTACTACGTAAATACAACATATTAATAGCAATGAAGTCCCCGACCCCGTTATCACATACACTGAAGAGCAATTGAATTAGAAACAGCTGGCGTTATGCAAATGTGGCGCTGTGGGCGGCGCTGTAAACGGAAACGACATGACGTATGCAGCGATCCGACAATACAAGGAGTGATGCGACGGGAATCAGTAAGAGTCGGATGCAGTATGGGTAGGACGAAGGATCTAAGCGCATTGGATCGTGGGCAAATTGTCGGGGCCCGACGAATGGGTCACTCCATCTCGGAAGTCGTGCAGGCACAAGGATTTTCACGAGCCACTGTGTCACGGGTGCACCGTGAGTACATCGAATCCGGTAAAACCATCCCTGCAAGGGCCAACTGCCGTGGACAACAGCGTGTGCATGAGCGGGGTCATCGTCGGCTAGCTGGCATTGTAACAGCGGATAGACGGGCCACAGTGCAAGAAATCACTCGGCAATTTAACGCTGGTGCACAAAAACGTGTAAGCAGCCACACCATCCAGAACTATCTCCTCGCTATGGGGTACAGAAGCCATCGTCCCACGAGGGTACCGCTGCTGACCGCACATCATAGGGTGCAAAGATTAGCATGGGGGCGGGAACATCGCCACTGGACCCTAGACATGTGGAAAAATTTTTCCTGGACTGATGAGTCGAGATTCACGTTGGTACATGCGGATGGCAGGATACGAGTACGGCGCAAACCACATGAAGCGATGGATCCTTCTTGCAAGCAGGGTACTCTTCAAGCTGGTGCGTGTGGCATTCTCGTCTGTGGACTGTTTACGTGGACTGAAATGGGACCGCTGGTACGTGTGACATCGTCCCTCAAAGGTCAACGTTACCGGGATATCCTGGACTACCATTTGCTCCCGTTTGTGCGTCTTCAACATCCCACTGGGGACCTCATCCTGCAACAAGACAATGCACCGTGCCATCGCCCCCGAATTGTATCCGAATGATTGGATGAACACTCCACCGTCGTGACCTCGCTTACTTTGCCAGCTAGTTCACCTGACCTTAATCCCATCGAGCGCATCTGGGATGCCATCGAGAGAGATTGTCGAGGCTCTGACCTCCCCTCCCCTCAATCAAATCTTCGTGAACTGTGGGAGCTTGTTAAGGGGTCGTGGATTCGTATGGCTTCCCAACGCTTCCGGTGTCTTGTTGAGTCCATGCCGAGATGAATCGCCGCCGTCATCAGGGCGAAAGGTGATGCTATATGTTACTAGACAGGTATCTCTAATTCAACTGCTTTTCAGTGTATAATATCAAGCTGCAAGGAGAGACAGTGTGAGAAAGAAAAGGCGGGCGTGTACGCCATACCGTTGGTATATCCTGACAACACGGAAAAGATATATATCGGAATGACACAGCGATCCTTGGACACTAGGTGTTAAGAACACGCGCTAAGTGTCAATCAGGACATGCTGAATACAGCCCTCGCCAGAGAAGTCATGCATTCATCGGCCGCTTCTGTATGGAATAGTATGAGAAGAATTGCCCCTTACTTGAACTTGAAAGAGACTGCCATCATGGAAAAAGTCGAAATCTTCTCCAACAAACTAGCATGCAATGATATGATCTCTACTGAACTACCAATGGTTTGGATGCGTTATTGAAAGATGTGAACACATCGCGGCGCACCGTGTAATTAGGTGATAAAAATTCATGTAGTATGCTCGTGATGTCACCCACGTTATTTTCAAAAAATCATCTTTGTTCCTTACGTGTTCTGCATTTTTATGTCTACCACTGCCTTGAAAAAGCCTCCCAGTGGAGTGCGAAAGCCTGGCGAATCTTTGTGCTTACTACACCACAGAAATAAACATATTTAATAAGCTATATGCGTTTCTTATTATGGGAAGAGTTATTAAGAATTGAATAAGAAACGCCTGTACTTGGCTAACAAAATATAGCTATCAAGTAATGCAACGGGTCTAGTCGACTACGTTGCGGTGAACAGAGACTCTTCCTTACCTGTGACGCAAAAAGTGGAGATAACAATCCGAAATTCCAGAGACAACATGTTTGGCTGAGTTTTCAAAAAATCATCTATGTTCCTTACGTGTTCTGCATTTTTATGTCTACTGATGAGAAAATTGGGTCTAAATTAGTAACTATTAAAAAGGGGGGACGGTCTTAATAAGCGTGGTTAAATTATGTTAATAATTAAATTAAATATTTGGCCTATTGTAAATTAATTGGAAAACTAACTTATTTTAATTAGGGAAGTCTTGTAATTCTCTTTGTCTGAGTGAGAACAAAGGAATTAGTGGATCATCTCTGGGGTTCTGTGAGCATCATGGGACCACACCAGACGGCAATTGAGAATCACTCAGACTCCCATAAAGACGGTTTCGAGTGTGTCATTAGTGCCAAAAATCGGTAGGGAACGAGGAAAATTATGATTATGAGGGGCAAGAGGCAACGACGCTTCGTGGGAGAGGCACGAGGGAAATCTCTAAGTGTCGAGTGACAAGAAACGTATGAGGCCCCCGTGACAGGGAATGGCAAAAAGTAGGAAAAGGAAGACAGTTGTGAGCTCGGTACGCTGGCAGGAGGACAGACGGAAAAACTCGCTAGGAATCATCTCGGAACGCAGTTGTAAGCCGGGCCGAGAGATTGCCATGAGAGAAAAACCTCGCCAGGAGGGACTAGGCAGCGGTCAGCCGTATTGAGCCCGCTAGGTACGAAACCTGAAGTACGACTCGCACCGATGATAGCACGGTAATTTTAAGCGCAGTGTAAGCCGCAAAAGTACGATGGAACAGAGAGGGCTTAGTTAATACTTGGTGGCTGGAGGTAAGCCCGCCAGGTATGGTAAAATTCGTGAACTTAAGAGGAAGGTTCAACTACCGCAGAAAAGAGCTGCGATATTTGCGTATAACGGGCCGTACTCTGATGACAGACCGACCAGGAAGTCGACAGAATTTCCTAACCGAGTGCGAAAGAGCATCCCATCTTCCTTGACGGAGTGCGAAAGAAATACCCCTGTTCATCCGACAGCCCCCGCCTGCTGGGCAAAGAGGAGTCAGCTGTGCTTTCCCCCATCCCACGAGCGGACAATGAAGAGCGGAGAAATTATCAGCGACTTCGGAAGATAAAGAAGATAAGCAACAAATCAGTGGACCCTCTGTGACACTCAGGTGAGAAAGAAACCATCATCCACTACTGTTACAGAGGCGCTTGTGTGTGTGTGTGAGAGTGCTTCTGAAGGAATATTCCACATCCATGGATTTATAAAAACAACAGTCAACCATACGTGAGTACTCTTTTATTTGTCTATTGTTATCCTGTTACTGAGAGGAGGAACTGTTAACTTTAACTAATATCAGACTTTAAATTAGAACCTTGATACGCCCTTTTTGAGGCGGAAGTCTTATTCCTAAATCATTAGGCAAATGATATTAGCTCCGATATGGAGCGAAACATGAGCTTGTATCACCGTGGGCCCAGACCCCGAGATAGAGTCTCCTCATAAAATAAAGAAATTCAATGGTTAATCTTGCTCTGTCCATTCTATAGGCTCTGGTGTATTACTTACCTGTATTTCAGCAAGCATAACGTTCTCGCCTATTTATGCCAGCTCCCGAATTAAAAAGAACCTTGAAGTCTCATTTTTATCAATAAGTGAAGCATGTATAAATTATACCGCTCGGCACGTTTTTGTATCAATTGGTGGCAGCGAATTGAAATCGTATCACTACCATTGCCTTGAAAAAGCCTCCCAGTGGAGTGCGAAAGCGTGGCGAATCTTTGTGCTTACTGCACCACAAAAATAAACATATTTAATACGCTACATGCGTTTCTTATTTATGAGAAGAGTTATTAAGAATTGAATAAGAAACGCATGTACTTGACTGACAAAATATGTCTATCAACTAATGCAACGGGTCTAATCGACTAAGTTGTGGTGAACACAGACTCTTCCTTACCTGTGATGCAAAAAGTGGAGATAACAATCCGAAATTCCAGAGACAACATGTTCGTCTGATAACGCTAGCGGTTCGATCGGCTAAGCTGAGAAAACAACGAATCTGCTCTGAAAAATTAGAAAAATTCTTAAACTACAATACGTAGAGATGAAAATGCAAACTACACACACACACACACACACACACACACACACACACATACACACACAAAACATATTCCTTTATTTTTTCTCAAGAACTAAAGATTTAGCAATTGATGGAGCAATTCTAGAAATAATCGATGCCACATTTACCATGGGCAACACATATCAAGCAAGAGCTACATAGAAGAAGAGATTAATAGGCACACAAAAATCGGTTGCACAGCGTTTGGAAGAAGCAGTTCAATTTTCAAGAGCAATTTACCATTACATCTTAAAGGAAAAGTGTTTAATCACTGCATCCTTTGAGTTTCTTCTTATTGATAAGACATATGGACTTTAATCAACAAAGACGCCCAAAGACTGCAAACTACTGAAAGAAGCATTGATAGGCGCATGCTTACATAAGCAAGAAGGATAGAAAAGGGAATTCATGGATCAGGAAAATGACGGAGTTGATAACATCATGATCAAGATAAAATCCCTAAAATGGCAATAGGCTGCACATTGAACCGACCACCGTTGGATAACTGAAATACTAGACTCGATTCCAAGGAATCGGAAAATACCCAGAACAAGATATAGTGGAAGATGTGTAGATGAAATTTGGAACCATGTCGGAGTGAGGTGGAAGAGACTGGTTCAAGACAGAAATTTGTGAAAGAAATCTGGAAAGATCTTCATCCAACAGTGGATCATGTATTTTAAGTTGTTCATGGCTATATTACATTAACACAGTATTTTATCTATGGAGTTTTTAATGTAACATTTTCGTTTCTTTGAGTTGATTCATTGTTTCTATCTTTTGAAAACAATTTAAGAAAGCTTTATTGTAATTTTCTTTCAGGATCAAATCAAAAATCAACATTATTTTGATCCGTTGTCGCGGGGCCCCTAAAAACCGTGGGGACCATAGAGCGGCGCCTACGTTGCCTATTTGGTTATCTGGCACTGTGTATGTATGTATTTGGCTCAAGTAACACGCATTGAAATAACATCTGTGTGGCTACGTATCACAAACGATAAAGAGTGCATTTACAAAAAGATTTATTGTGCAATTTTGCACACAACAAAGTAGCACTGCAATATAAACAAAATGGTAAATTCGGAGAATGTCCATATCTCTGGATTTCAGTATCCAGTAACACCACCTTTGTAGGAGAACGTCTTGACACCTACGAAGCATACTTGCAATGGCATTATTGATGATTGTCTGGGGCAGCTCGTCCCATATAACAGGCAACACATTATGGAGGTATGCCAGTGTACTGGGGTATGGAATGTGGTTACCCAGAAGTCTCTGTATAGCATCCCAAATGTTCTCAATAAGATTAAGGTCAGGAGACCTTGGAGGCAACTGTAACGATTCAGTTACATGATTTTCCAGCTCCAGGCACGGTGACTGGTTGCAGTGTAGTAGAGAAAACGGAATCCACGTCCAATAGCAGCGTATAACAGTGAGCACAATGATCTCGTTTCGGTACACTGAAGCATTCATGATGCCATGACAAACATACAGGGAAGTACGGCAATCAAAACACACTCCTACCTGGACGAGAACTGACTGCCGCTGGTAAGGGTGGATGGAAAACAGATAGTGTGATTGCATTTGTGTGCCGGATCTCCTGCACACGTGCCCTCGTCATGTATCAGGATAAAGAGCGAAATGGGATACGTCTATGAAAAGTATGTGGTGCCACTCGGTATTCCATGACATGTACTGCGGGATCCAGGTACATCTCTGACGACAGTAAGCTGATGCCAATGCTATGTCCTTCAGCGGCCTCCTTTCCCTTGAGTTCTCGTAAATACGGTTTCGTACCGTTTGAGTACATACTGTGATAACAGAAACAACTCGAAGTGATTCCAGAAGTTGGTTACGTGCGATAGTAGGCCTTCTCCAAGGGCACTTACTATTAGGTAGCTATTTTGACTCCTGGTGGTTATCCTCGAGTGACCACTCCTGGGTCGATCTGCAATATTTACATGTTGTAGAAAGCTTAGCCTACTTATTACACTTTGCGAAACTCTTAAAGGAACAGTCACATCGATCTGCCGTACACCTCCTGCCTGTAACATGCCAGCAGCCCTGTTTTTGTTGTTAAAGCTTAAAAGTTATCTGGACATCATTTCAGGTTAATCCGACACTAAAGGCAATACATTCAACAAACTTCTAGACCAAGTGGTGAGACCACCCGTTTTCCACTTTTCTCAGTTTACTTTTATAAGAGATCGCACGTCACGTGCTGTGTTGTCATGATGCTAATTTACATATGACGTAGCTACGCTGATAACCGATCTCCAGTATTCTTTAAATTACGCGCCACGCTGATAACCGAGTATTCTCTAAATTACGCGCCACGCTGATAACCGATCTCCAGTATTCTCTAAATTTGCCTATCATCACGCTTTCCCTTCAACACAGTAGAATTCCTAACTTTTTGGGGCCACAGTATAATGCTTACAGCGCGACAAGTTCGATCAACTAAGTTGTGTCGATAACAATTTTATGGCACGAAAAATCTTCTTTCATGGGACACGTTAAGAGTTGACTTAAGCACTTCAAAGCATAATACAGACATTTGACGCGCACTAGGAACATCAAACAGAGGTCATCGATCTTTCCACGTTTATAAGTGCGTCACGAAAAAATTCTCATTGGCCGCCACCGGGAATCGAATCCAGGGTCTTCCAGTTACGCGCCGCATATGCTTACACTGAACCACAGCGGCCTGAATTCCTCCAGACTCACATACACTAATTGCCAAGCCAATTGGCAGATTGCTTCAGAGCCCCGCACAACGCTGGGGATTAACTAAAGATGGTAATCAGCAACTGAACAAATAATTATTTGTTCAGTTGCTGCTTACCTTCTAATTATTTGTTCAGTTGCTGCTTACCATCTTTGGTGAATCCCCAGCATTGTGCGGGGTTGCAAGAAGCAATCTGTCAATTGGTTTGGCAGTTAGTGTATCTGGAGGAATTCGATGCCACTGTGGTGCAGTGGAAGCATATCCGGCGTGTAACTGGAAGACCCTGGGTTTGATTCCTGGTGGTGGTCAATGAGAATTTTTCCGTGACTCACTTATAAACGTGGAAAGAGCGATGACCTCTGTTTGAACTTCAAATCATTTTATATCTGGCTGGTAACGCAACATCGATTTCTAAGTTGTGGTGATACTTGATCGCTTGGATTGGAATGATATCTACATTCCAAGAGGAAGCCTCATGACCTACGACAAGTGGAAATAAGCGTTGGTGCTACAGAATTGCAGGCACAGATACCATGATAATTACCACAGCAATCAGACATCTCTGAATTGACTGTATTTCACGTAATGTAAATCACATCAGAAAACTTGAACATTTCATCGCCCTGGAGTAGGAATCGAACTTGCATCTCCCGATTACCGTTCGAGCATGCTAACTGTTACATCACCCAGGACGACAAAGTCCCAAGTATCTGAGTGTTAAGAGCATCGGAACATTCTCCGACCGCATTCTTAATCGAAGCGAATTGTGCTGCCTTCTAACGTTGTTAAGCAAATCACCCGTCGTTCAGGTATATAGTGTGGAAGAAATATTATTCTCATAATACGTGGAAAATACGTCATGATAATTAACACAGCAATCAGACATCTCTGAATTAACTATAGTTATCATTCTTCCCGTTATATCAATCACATCAGAAAACTTGAAAATTTCATCGCCCTGGAGCGGATCGAACCCCCTTTCATGGAGCGGGAATCGAAACAGTAAAAGCATTCAATTCAGAGATGTCTGATTGTTGTATTAATTATTATTATGATGTATTCTCCACGTATTATTAGAATATTTCTTCCACACTATAGGCACAGATATGTTTGACTTGTATAAGGGCAAGGTCGATCGATTAAGTTTTGGTGATATCCATCTACACTGCGATAGGGTATCTTCTATCGGGGATATTTATTTACGTTAACCATTGTATAAACAAAGACATCGCTCTTTCCACGTTTAGCAACGCACAGCAACCGAATAACAATTTTTCGGTTGCTGTGCGTTGTTAAACGTGGAAAGAGCGATGTCTTTGTTTATTCCCTGACGCCACGTATTTGGAGGATTTTAACTATTGTATATTTACTTACACATTTTATCAGGGTCTACAACTCAAGTATAGAGATGGGTTAATGCAAAAAAATTATGAAGTTTGAAGGGCAACAGAAACATAGATACAACGCATGCAGATGAAATACCCTGAACGGACAAATTATTATATACAACTATGTAATAACGTGTTGTTCCACCTTTTGCTCTTACATCAACAGCCACACGTCTTGGTAAGGACTCAATGAAGTGTTGAAAACATGGAGGGGGTATTGACGTCCGTGAAAAGAGGACTGCCTGTTGTGGAGCATCACAAGTTCCCTGTGGGGTGGCGGCGGGCTCATACAGATATTTCCAATTCGTTCCATACATGCTCAATGCTGTTAAGATCCGGCGATCAAGAGGGCCATTCGAGTGAGCCAAACTCACTTAAATACTTCAGGAGCCAGAAGATCGTCACTCGGGAGGTATGCGGTGTGGCGTTTTTTTGTTGAAAGATGGCGTCATAAGAATAGCTACAAACAGGCGTAGATGTTTGGTGAGAATATTCACATACCTTGTGTCCTGTGATGGAGGTCACAATGAGTACGAGGAGTGCCAAGAAAGCCCATATCAACGCACCCAAACCTGTTACACCTCTTTCACCTGCCTGTGTTATAGGTTTCTTTTCTAATAGAAGGTGGCCCTCTAAGTCTTCTCCAAAACAACCAGTTTAAAGAACCGGATCTGCTTGGATGGTTACCCTTCCGGTTACCATTTCTACCCCGTGGTGCATGTCTACTTTGGTTACCATGGCTACTCCTACTCAGACCACCTCTCGACTGAGAATTGTAGTGACTGTTTTGGTAACCCTGATTCCTATCTTGGTAAGCTGGCCACTCTGACTGGCGGCATTCATTCACGTATAATACTGCTCACTGTGAGCCTAATACTCTGACGAAAACCATCCTGCTGAATGGGAGCAGCGGATTAAGACCTTAGTGGGCCCCTAGACTAAGACATCTTAGAGGGCTACCAAGGCAAAGACATCTCAGTGGGCCGCCAAAGAACTTATGACGGACAGTCATTATTGAAGTGCATCAAAACACGAAACTCTAGCAATGTGCTTTTGATAATTAATACGTAGTGTATTCTTCAAACTAATAAATTACTTGCAGAGCTTTTATAAGAAGTCTCTATATTTTCCACTGTTCTTTAAGAAATTTAGTCTTGGGATTTTTAATAATTTAACATTGTATACTTTTCTTGGAGCACCTTTTTTGTTGTTGTTGTTGTTATGCAATCTGAAATCGCAGGATACTTCGGCCATTCACGGTCCCAAGTGCTAGTAGGAAGATGTGGGTGCATGGTGGTGAAAAAGCTGAAACTGTCTCGCCGACCCCGCTGTACACAGTGACATGGAACATTTACCCTTCGTGAGGCACTGCCTTTTAATCTGTTTGTCTTCTAGCCACTGTTTGTGATCGAGTGGAAATCACACGAGACAAAACTAAAACTACTTTATTTCTCTATATGAATTTGTATATACGCCTTGTACTATTTGCAGTGTAGTGGCATGCCTCCTGAGCCCTTGGTAATGGTGCGCCCCTTGGCTATAACCCCGCTAGACTCCCCCCCACCCCCTTAATCCGGCCCTGACTGGGAGACCTATATCTCTCTTGACTTCTGTTTTCCCTTCGGTATCTCTGTCTTCTGTCCATATTGTCTCGTGAGGGAAAAGGATAACTGTTTCTGGCAGGGAAAAGACAGAATCCCTTCTCGAAGGGGAACTACTGTGCCTAGGTTCTCTATCTTGGGTATTTGCTTTTTCTTTTGAGCTGGCAAAGGGTTAAGTGACTAACTACCTGCTTACTCAACTCACGCGGAAAAATAAAATTCGGCTTTGCAGAACCAAAAACGTTACAGGGAGAGAGAGAAAAAAATAAGAGCGAGAAAGAATTTACTTGACTTTTTCTCAGCTCCTCGTACCTTAGGAAGTGAGCGTATTGAATTCAGAAAACAAAATCAGTCAAGGAAGAATTGTCATCCTCCGCTGAGTTGATTTAATTTCTTCAAATTTCTCATATTTTATGCTTGGATATGTCAGCATAAAATTCGATGACAGTGATCAGGTGTCAACAAATTCAGCGACATATCCCCTGTATGAATCAACTTGGCAAAGCTGGGTCCATCGCATCGTGTGGTTTAATCCACACCTACACTCCTCATCGGCGTGAGAGTGTTGAAGCCGTGATTCGTTAAACCAGACGACGTCTTTCCAGTCTTTCGCTCTTTCGTTGCGATAGGCTTTTGCAAACTGCAGCCTAATCTTTCAGTTCGTTGCAGTCAACAAGGGAACATGATGTGGACGTAGACTGCCATAGCTTACTTCTTTTCCGTGGTACGACGAATAGCCTATGCGCGGGAGCCGTCATTAAATTTCGACATTATCTGCTCCATGATAGGCGTACGATTCCTTGTTACAATGTGGGACAGTCCGTGCTCACCACGAGAGTCACCTGGACGTTTTTGGCTACATTTCTTCCGTTGGATGTAAACTTTGCCTCATTTCACGTAGTTTTGATATAGACATGCAACGGTCTGGCGTTGAAGACCCAACAGTTCAGCAGTTGCAGTGATTGAACAATCAGTCTTCCTCGCTGCTACTATCTGTTTACGGTAAAACTTATGTCTTTACCCATGATTTGTATAGGTATTACCTGTTTCAGCTTCCCACGTGACTGGACGCGGTTCTTCTGCTATGCATATTGTTAGCGAGGTTCATATAATAATTTGTACATTAATTGTATATGGCTCTGATAGCAAGTATCTTTTGTGCGTAAGTCCTTTAATTTATCGCAAAATGTTTATGCCTTTTAGAGAGCGGAACAAACGGTAAAATTTAATCAGAGGTGACCGACACCTTAACCTTCGGTTCCAAAGTTTAACACCTATGGTTTACAAGCTGCGTCGTGAGTGTAAACAAGGAAACAAGATTGAGGGTGTCCATATGTTTTAATAAAATTTGAAAAAATCTCGTCTTAGTATAAATAAGGTAACGAATGCCAAACTCTTTTCCTAAAACAGAAGTTGAAGTGTTTCGCCTACAATATCTCTTGAAGGATACATATCTCAAGAAATTGTTCTCAACAACTTTAAGTTGTTTGGCAAGCACCTGCTGCCAGGGATTACAAATAGGTGAAGCGTATACCAAACGATGTCTTACGTAAGAGTAACCGAGTTTTTTCAGAGTGGTGACTATTTTAATGAGAACTAAAAAATAGCACCTACGTAAACGAATTCATATTTCCTTTTAAAAAAAGGAAATATTAATTCGTTTCAACTATTTTTAATATTAATGATTTATCGAGAAACTTGAAATATAATTTGTGATGTGTACCTCTAAATATCCTTCCTTTTGAGATTTTGTTTTCTTAATGTACATGGAGTTACATCTCAGCAAACGTTTTCTCACTAACCGACTCATTACTTTCCCGAAGAGCTTTTGTACTTTGACAACACTGACAGTGAGTCGTATATAGATAATAATGTCAACATCAAATGATGCAGAGAGAGTTGAGCTGTATGAAAGGCAGTGATGCGATGCAGTTGATGTGGAGTTGTCGAGAGATTTATGTACGATAGAAATATAGAGATTTATGTGTGTCAAGATTTATGTACGAGGTTTGTTGTCATGGGAAAGTAGATTGTTCAACAAAGTCATTGAAATCGATGTGATCAACGAATAAATATTCATTGATTAATAAAGTTTATGAGTGACCTTACTTTCCAGTTGTGGCCCAATTAAAAAAGTGGAATTGTTCGTAAGTTGTCATGCTGATTTTTTCCGTGGCCGTTTAGTCATATTTTTGCCAAAGTGTGATACATGTTCACGAAATCCATTACGAACCTTAGCAGACACATATTTAAGCACATGAAGTTACAGGAATTTAAGCTTAACCATTGTAGACATTCTGATAATAAACCCTCTCGCTATTAAATATCTTATTAGAAAAGCTTGACTGAATTGTAAAACGCGCTAATATAATCTGAGTAAAATTGGTAGGGTTTCCCCCGCTCCCCCCCCTTTTTTTTTTTTTTTTTTGCTCAGCTCGTTTTGTTTTCCTACATACTGCATTTTTTTTGGTGCCTTGGTTCCGTTTAATGACGTAGAAATAAATTCCTAGAGTACTGTTCTGGAAGGGACTTCCGTCTGAGTTGGCAAATACTGCAGATTCAGTGGAAAGTCTAGAGGAAACTTTTCGAAACGTGAAATGTGTGAGCATGGGGAAATAATGAAAGTTGGCGCGTTAAAATCGCTTTTGTTTCTTCACTACTTTCGTGACGTGACTCAAAAACGTAGACAGAGAAAGGTTTCATAAGTATTAAACTCAGATTCCACAAATTTATTACCGTTCAACGTTAACTGATTGTATTTCATTATTTGCCGACGAAACGCATCCGATGATCGGTTTTCTTACATTACGTTACTTAGGAAATTAACATCAGAGTTTCCAACTCGATATTAAAAAGAAATGCTTTTGACAATCTTGTAAATCTAAAGATGAAAAGGCTTCTTAAGTCGAGGCATCTTGCATTCACAGTTTTTCAGTTGTCTCATAATAGCTTTACGTGCATGTTATAGTTGGGTCTTACTATTTTAATCTTGTGGTCCACTATCTAAAACAAACGTACTTACAGAGAAACACTTTATAAATTTCGCCATGAAAAAATTCCGAAAGATACTGGATAAAAGATAGAACTGTTGAAATATGCATTGTAAAGCGAATTCAATCGCGAACAAATCTTAACAAATTTTTAACGGTGAAAACTTTTTAATAAAACTGTATCCAAGATTGAATTTATCACCTAACGACGCTCAAAACAAGGTGTTGTACTGGACAATTATTTTCCTTTGAAAATTTGCTCATGCGACAATTATTTCCCTTTGAAAAAAGTCATGAATCTCTCGGAAACCCGATTTCCAGCAAAATCAGTATGAAGATCCTGAAATTTGAAATGTGCACATGCCACATAGCAATTTTCCAACGAAATTAATTTTTCCATTTATTTCGCTTCTAATCGTCTATTGATGGCATTCATATCTCATCTGAAATACACGACTTTTTTTTTAAGTCCGGCCACGTGTGACCTAGTGGTCAACGTTCGTGACTGACACGAAGAAGACCTGGGGTTCAATCCCTGGCAGGTACGAACGTTCGAACTACTAAATATTCACCGTGCGTCGGATGGACACGCTAAGCCGTCGGACCCCGGGTACTGGCACCCCGGTAATAAATAAGGACGTCTTCCTCCCCTTTCTAACTCGCTTCCGTGTTACTTTCCTATCGGGCAATCTAGCCCAAATCTCCTAGCTTCCTATTTCTAAGGGTTGTTTAAGACCTGGGGTCAGACACTCCCTTCCTAAAATCCTCTACATATGATCTGATCTGATCAGATTTTAAGGGCCGCGGGTAGCCTAGTGGTCAACGTTCGTGACTGCTAAGGAGAAGAACTCGGATTCGATCCCAGGCAGGTACGAACGCTCGAACTACTAAATATCCGCCGTGCGTCGGATGGGCACGTTAAGCCGTCGGACTTCGGGTACTGGCACCCCGGTAATAAATAAGGGCGTCTTCCTCCCTCTTTCTTCCTTGCTTTCGTGTCACTTTCCTATCGGGCACTCTAGCCCAAATCTCCTAGCTTCCTATTTCTAAGGGTTGTTTAAGACCTGGGGTCAGACATTCCCTTCCTAAAATCTTCTACATATGATCTGATCTGATCTGACTTTTTTAAGTCTACTCATTATTTTGAACCACGAGGTCAGTTGGTTCAGCGAAGTTAGTTGGTTAGCGTAGATGGTTCAGCGGCACTCGTAATTCATTTGGTGTTTTGAGATAAATGTGGGTGAGACACCGGTTTCGGAACAACTCTTGGGGTGAATCGCATGGTGCTCCGTGGCAGTCTGTGGACAAGTGGAAGGGAATGATGGGCCATCACAGTGGGTACTAGTGCCAACTTCAAGACTATAAAAGGAGGATAGGGCATATAGCAATGACTCCGCGCTCCATTTCCAACGACCTACATCTAACTGCACTTGACATTAGCTTAATTTACACTGCTGGCCACCCAAAATGCAACATCAAGAAGGAAGCATCCGATTGGCCTGAAATTCGCAGCATGCGTCGCCCGCGAGAGGACATGCAAACGATTAGCATTGCAGGGTATATGCAAATCATGTGCTCCCGGCACGCCACCGAGAAGCACTATAATAAGGGTGCATAGAAGGCAAGGTGTAAGTAGTGGAAGTGTGTTGTGTAGCCAGATCTGTGCGTGGGAAGCTTCCTGATATCCTCATCGCATAATACGGCAGTCATTCCAACACGTTTCGGAGTTCGACAGAGGACGAAGAGTGGCTTATCGCGACAGCGGTTTATCGTACCGAGACATCGGCGCCCGTGTGGGACGACATCCAGCCAAAGTGAGGCGAATATGGATTCGGTGGTGAAGGAGGGACGGACGGATCGACGTGAGAAATTGCGGCAGCCGCAGCACGCAACCGAACGAGAGGACCGGCATGTTGTGCGGCGGGAATTGACGGCTCGCACCGCCACATCACGAACGTTAGCGCAAGAATTAGGGTGTGTTGCTCAACAACCTGCGTCAGCACGTACCGTTCGACGTCGTCTGCAGGAGCGGGGACTTGTCGCACGTCGTCCATTGCTCCGATTACCAATGACGTTACACCATCGGCGAGTGCGGCGGCAGTGGGCCGTTGAACGCCGCACCTGGACTAAGGAATGGCACGACATTTTCTTCTCCGACGAATCCCGCTTCTGCCTGCAACACCACGATGGTCGAATCCGCGTGTGGCGGCACCGCGGCGAGAGACTGTATGACGCCTGCATTATGCATCGCCATACCGGTCAGTCGCCTGGCGTTATAGTTTGGGGCGCAATTAGATATGACACCCGCACCCCTCTGGTACGCATCGCCGGTACACTCAACAGTCACCGCACCATCTCCGACGTTTTGGAGCCTGTAGTCCTCCCTTAACTGCAGGACCTGCCAGCGGCTACGTTTCAACAGGACAATGCGCGCCCGCAAGTGGCACGCATCGTGCAACAATTCTTCACGGCCTACTAGGTGTAACTGCTGCCGTGGTCCACATGTTCTCCCGATATGTCGGCCATCGAACACGTCTGGTCGCGGATCGGCAACCGAGTGGCCCGGAAAGCACCACCCGCGGCTACGCCTGATGAACTGTGGCTACGTATGGAAGCAGCCTGGACCGACATACCACAAGCCCACATCCAAAGCCTCTTTCGTTCGATGCCGCGGCGTGTAGCGGCCGTTATTGCCAGCCATGGGGGCCACACGAACTATTGATGTCTGCGTGTTCCGCAAGTCGCACGGGCCTGTAAGCTTAATCGTTTCATCTTTGTATCTGTTGTTATGTGTCCACTA
Source organism: Macrothele yani (assembly GCA_039090855.1). Classification (NCBI taxonomy): domain Eukaryota; kingdom Metazoa; phylum Arthropoda; class Arachnida; order Araneae; family Macrothelidae; genus Macrothele; species Macrothele yani. Next base: position 16,143,551 of record CM077013.1, on the reverse strand, counting down.
AATCTGGCTTTGCTATCTCGTGTCCTTCTTGGTTTCGCATTTTGGGTGGCCAGCAGTGTATATATAGCGTGGTTGGTTCAGCGGCACTTTTCTCACATGAGTACAGAGAATCTTGCTGTATCATTTCGGAGCAAATGCCCAACACAGGTAAAAGGATTTTTGTTTAAGAAAATAACTTTTCAGACACAAATTAAGCTTAAATGTAATTAACGATTATTATTGATAAGTACCAAAATCATTTTTCGTTCGTTCCTAAAAATTTAGACCAAAAGAATACGAGACAGGGGGCCACTTCTCGAGTGGTCTACCGGGTGATGTCTCGGTGGGCCAATCGTACCCCTAGACGTGGTGCTTACGTAGGACCGAATTCACTATAAATAGAGGGGTGTCCGAATATTAATGGAAAGGGGCCGCGGGTGGCCTAGTGGGCAACGTTCGTTACTGCCACTGAAAGGGCCTCAGGTTCGATCCCAGGCAGGTACGAACGATCGATCCACTGAACGCTCGATCCACCGTGCGTCTGATGGGCACGTTAAGCCATCGGACCCCGGGTACTGCCCCCGGTGATAAATAAGGGGTTTTCCTCCCCCTTTCTACTTCGCTTCCGTGTCACTTTCCTATCGGGCGCTCTAGCTCAATTCTCCTAGTTTCCTATTCTAAGGGTTGTTTAAGACCAGGGGTCAGACACTCCCTTCCTAAAATCCTCTACATATGATCATTTGATCATTAATGGAAGGGCGGTACATACTGTATATAGGAGCATAATTTGAATAATGGAGATTAGAAAATATTAAGATGCGTGAAAAGGATTAGCTTTTCTTCGTGTGGACGTTAACTTGTGTCGCATTAATCGTTTTCCTCTCCTGCAAGTTCTGATTTAATTTGAAAAATGCAGATTAGAAGATATTAACAAGCATGGAAAGGATTAGCTTGGCTTCAAACAAAGATCTTCTTTCTTTCCACGTTTATTAGTGAGTCACGGAAAAATTCTCATTGGCCGCCGCCGGGAGTCGAACCCAGGGTCTTCCAGTTACGCGCCGGATATGCTTCCGCTAGACCACAGCGGCCTCGAATTCCTTCAGACTCACACACGCTAACTGCCAAGCCAGTTAGCGTGTGTGAGTCTGAAGGATCACTTTCAGCAAGAATTTGATCACTTTCAGCAGGGTTCGACTCCCGGTGGCGGCCAATGAGAATTTTTCCGTGACTCACTTATAAACGTGGAAAGAGCGAAGATCTTTGTTTGATGTTCCTGGTCCACGTTAAATGTCTGTATTAATTAGCTTGGCTTTGTATAACGTCAACCTGCGTTGTGTTAATCGTTTTCCTGCACTGTATGGATGATTTAATTTGAATAATGCAGATTAGAAGACACGTATTAACAAGCGTGAAATGGATTAGCTTTGCTTTGCGTGGGCCTGCATCGCATTAATTGCTTTCTCTCCTGTATGGCGTGATTTAATTTGAATAATGCAGATTAGAAGATATTAAGAAGCGTGAAAATGATTAGTTTTTCTTTGGGTGGACCTTAACCTGTGTTGTATTAATCGTTTTCCTCTCCTGTATGGCATGATTTAATTTGTTGTACGAACCATCACTTTCAGCAAGAATTTTGAAAAAGGGCGAGGAAATTTGCAGCTGGTAATAATGAGTAACGAATGTAGTAAAAATAAATGTTTCACAATAAACAGGCAGAGCCTGATTTCTGCACGTGCATGCGATGCACGTGCACAGGGTATCAGAATTTGGAGGGCCTCCAAACTACCTCCAAAAATCAAATATATTTTCAAGTCCCTTCATGCTAAATTAATGAAAAAAGAGACTGCTTTGTTAACGATTATCTGGGACAATATTGCAACGAATCAACAAAGTGAGCACTTCCCTGTAATCTTCTATGGGCAATTCGTCATTAGTTCTACCATTATATGAGTCAATTATTGACTGCATCCTGAATTTTGTAAGAAAAAATTTCAAACTGTTCGAAAAAGGATCCAACTAGTTGCTAGGAGAGAAATGGATTATGAATCCTCAAGAAGGAATAAAATACTCAAGAGCCGACTTTTAGATGATTCATCAACTCCAAATGCTTTTTATAATCGAGATTCCTTCATTAACTCAAACATTTTACGTAATATGAGACATTCTTGTTTCACCGTTGCAAACCAGAAATAAGTCATATGAGAAATTGGACTCTAGATTTGGATTTGTCTACAAGAATGGCGTAAGGGATGTGTTGAAAGCAGCTCAATTGTTGCAAAACCAATATTCAGATAAACTTGAAGACTTTGGTGAAAGATTCCTTCAGTTTTGAATGTGACGAAACAATTCATTGGAAGCACAGATCCCCTCATTAGCCTTGGGAAGTTAAGGGAGTTGAATCTAATGAATGAAATACGGGATTACACCACTGGACGGTACAAATTTGGAAGATGTGAATCCGTTTATTGGTGTAAATAGGACATGGATGTTAAGTCACATAATATCCGAAAACTTGGAAATTTCGTCGTCCTGGAGCGGGAATCGGGCGCTATTCGAAAGACGCGGGCTCGATTCCCACTCCAGTCCAGGACGAGTAAAATTTTCAAGTTTTCGGATATTATCTAACTTTACATTCATGCCATATTTACACCAATAAACGGATTCACATCTTTAAAATTTATTCATATTTTCTCAATGCTGACGCATGCGTCAGGATTTGTTTTAACAATACCAATTTCCAACTGTTCAAGCGAACGCTAGTTTTTGATACTGAAAAGAACGGAGGATAGACTTAGATCAAGTTTAAAAGAAGTATCAATTGATGCTCTTGGTATACTGTCCAGTGAAAGCGATGTAGCAGCAGATTTAAGTTTTGACGCAATCGAAGCATTTCTACATAAGTTATAACGCATAGGGGCGATGGAATTGATCCCGCTCCTACGTCCTGACTTTTGACCCCATTTCGTCCATTTTCAGTAGGGTTCGTTCCCAGGTTGTTCCATACTACATACTAAAGTTTCATCGAAATCGAACCATTTTTACGCGAGATATCGTGCCTCCCAGATTAACGGACATAGCTGGAGCAATACCCTTTTTCAACCTATGGTTGGAAAGCGTAAAAAACGACATACAGAGGCTGCGGACAACTGAAAGAATAATGGAAAGAGCCTCATGCATCGTGTAACCAAGAAAGATAGGGAAAGCAACGCGTGGGTCAAGCAAAGGACTAGACTTGGTGATAAGTTATCATAATCAAAGTAAAGACCCTCATCTGGCAATAAGCTGGACAAACACCGAAATGCTAAAATATTATGAACAGAGCGTCTATATGAAAATAGAAGCAACTGCAGGTAAACGCCGGTGCTTGTGTAGATCATGAAAGGGTTTAAACAACACCAGCTACTAGGCACTGTTAATCAGTGTTATTCTTGTTCTTCAGATGGGAAAAGCAGCGGACTTAAGCGAGTTTGACAAAGGCCAAATTGTAATGGCCGGACGATTGCGACAGATCATTTCCAAGACGGCAATGCTTATGGAGTGCTCACAGTCAGCCGTGTTTTGTACCTTCAAAAAGTGGTTCGAGAACAGGAAAAACCACGAACTGCCGAAAAAGTGTGGCCCCACCGAAGGAACATCGATGCTAGAGGTGAGCGAAAACTATCCCCTATGCTACGAGCCAACCGAAGGGATACTGTAGCACAACTCAGCGGTAATTTGAATGCTAGAGGTGAGCGAAGGCTATCCCACAAAGTACGAGCCAACAGAAGGGACACTGTGGTGAGCGAAGGCTATCCCGTATAGTACGAGCCAACAGAAGGGATACTCTGGTACAACTCACCGGTAATTTGAATGCTAGAGGTGAGCGAAGGCTATCCCGTACGGTACGAGCCAACAAAAGGGTTACTGTGGTACAACTCATCGGTAATTTGAATGCTAGAGGTGAGCGAAGGCTATCCCGCACGGTGCGAGCCAACAGAAGGGATACTCTGGTACAACTCACCCGTAATTTGAATGCTAGAGGTGAGCGAAGTCTATCCCGTATGGTACGAGCCAACAAAAGGGTTACTGTGGTACAACTCATCGGTATTTTGAATGCTAGAGGTGAGCGAACGCTATCCCGTACGGTGCGAGCCAACAGAAGGGATACTCTGGTACAACTCACCGGTAATTTAAATGCTAGAGGTAAGCGAAGGCTATCCCATATGGTACGAGCCAACAGAAGGCATACTCTGGTACAACTCACCGGTGATTTGAATGCTAGAGGTGAGCGAAGGCTATCCCGTACGGTACGAGCCAACAAAAAAAATACTGTGGTACAACTCAGCGGTAATTTGAATGCTAGAAGTGAGCGAAGGCTATCCCGTACGGTACGAGCCAACAAAAGGGATACTGTGGTACAACTCACCGGTAATTTGAATGCTAGAGGTGACCGAAGGCTATCCCGTACGGTACGAGCCAACAGAAGGGATACTGTGGTACACCTAACCGATAATTTGAATGCTACAGGTGAGCGAAGGCTATCCCGTATAGTACGAGCCAACAGAAGGGACATTGTGGTACAACTCACCGGTAGTTTGAATGCTAGAGGTGAGCGAAGGGTATTCGGTATGGTACGAGCCAACAGTAGGGATATTGTGGTACAACTCACCGGTAGTATGAATGCTACAGGTGTGCGAAGGCTATCCCGTACGGTACGAGCCAAACGAAAGGGATACTGTGGTACAGCTCATCGATAATTTGAATTCTACAGGTGAGCGAAGGCTATCCCGCATAGTACGAGCCAACAGAGGGCCATTGTTGTACAACTCACTGGTAATTTGAATGCTAGAGGTGAGCGAAGGCTATCCCGTACGGTACAAGCCAACAAAAGGGTTACTGTGGTACAACTAATCGGTAATTTGAATACTAGAGGTGAGCGAAGGCTATCCCGTACGGTGCGAGCCAACACAAGGGATACTCTGGTACAACTCACCCGTAATTTGAATGCTAGAGGTGAGCGATGGCTATCCCGTATGGTACGAGCCCACAAAAGGGTTACTGTGGTACAACTCATCGGTAATTTGAATGCTAGAGGTGAGCGAAGGCTATCCCGTACGGTGCGAGCCAACAGAAGGGATACTCTGGTACAAATCACCGGTAATTTGAATGCTAGAGGTGAGCGAAGGCTATCCCGTATGGTACGAGCCAACAAAAGGGATACTGTGGTACAACTCATCGGTAATTTGAATGCTAGAGGTGAGCGAAGGCTATCCCGTACGGTGCGAGCCAACACAAGGGATGCTCTGGTACAACTCACCCGTAATTTGAATGCTAGAGGTGAGCGAAGGCTATCCCGTATGGTACGAGCCAACAAAAGGGTTACTGTGGTACAACTCATCGGTAATTTGAATGCTAGAGGTGAGCGAAGGCTATCCCGTACGGTGCGAGCCAACAGAAGGGATACTCTGGTACAACTCACCGGTGATTTGAATGCTAGAGGTGAGCGAAGGCTATCCCATATGGTACGAGCCAACAGAAGGGATACTCTGGTATAACTCACCGGTGATTTGAATGCTAGAGGTGAGCGAAGGCTATCCCGTACGGTACGAGCCAACAAAAGAATTACTGTGGTACAACTCATCGGTAATTTGAATACCAGAGGTGAGCGAAGGCTATCCCGTACGGTACGAGCCAACAAAAAGGATACTGTGGTACAACTCAGCGGTAATTTGAATGCTAGAGGTTAGCGAAGGCTATCCCGTACGGTACGAGCTAACAAAAGGGATACTGTGGTACAACTCACCGGTAATTTGAATGCTACAGGTGCGCGAAGGCTATCCCGTACGGTACGAGCCAACAGAAGGGATACTGTGGTACAGCTAACCGATAATTTGAATGCTACAGATGAGCGAAGGCCATCCCGTATAGTACGAGCCAACAGAGGGCCATTGTTGTACAACTCACCGGTAATTTGAATGCTAGAGGTGAGCGAAGGCTATTCCGTACGGTACGAGTCAAGAAAAGGGTTACTGTGGTACAACACATCTGTAATTTGAATACTAGAGGTGAGCGAAGGCTATCCTGTACGGTGCGAGCCAACACAAGGGATACTGTGGTACAACTCACCGGTAATTTGAATGCTAGAGGTGAGCGAAGACTATCCCGTATGTTACGAGCCAACAGAAGGGATACTCTGGTACAACTCACCGGTAGTTTGAATGCTAGAGGTGAGCGAAGCCTATCAGGTACGGTACGAGCCAACAAAAGGGTTGCTGTGGTACAACTCAACGGTAATTTGAATGCTAGAGGTGAGCGAAGGCCATCCCGTATAGTACGAGCCAACAGAAGGGACATTGGGGTACAACTCATCGGTAGTTTGAATGCTAAAGGTGAGCGAAGGGTATCCGGCATGGTACGAGCCAACAGTAGGGACATTGTGGTGCAACTCACCGTTAGATTGAATGCTACAGGTGAGCGAAGTCTATTCAGTATAGTACTAGCCAACAGAATGGATATTGTGGTTCAACTCACCCGTAATTTGAATGTTAGAGGTGAGCGAAGGATATCCCGTATGGTACGAGCCAAGAGAAGAGATACTGTGCCACATCTCGCCTGTAGTGTGAATGCTGGTGACGGGAGTAATGTGTCACAATACACAGTACATCGAACCCTGCTGAAAATGGGGTATGTTGGTTGGTTGGTTGGTTGATTTTTATGGCGTAAGGGCCATGTTTGGCCAAAGAGTGCCAGACACAAGACAAACAAACAGTATTAAAAAACGTGGCATAAATCCCCAAATCTGTCTGACCAAGTAAAACCGAACCATGAGAATGATGGAAGGGCCAAAAAAGACAATGAAACAAACAGTATTAAAAACATAGTACAATGGTTAGAAACTAGCCGATTAAGTAAAACTGAGGAATGAGAATGATAAAACACATCACGAAAACGAACACAACTACACATAGGATGAGTCACAGGAGGGGGACGAACTGTCACTCTCCTCCCCTATGTTCCTCTATAATGTTGGTTGAGGGTGGGGACGAACTGTCAATCTCCTCCCCCTATGTTCCTCTACAATGTTGGTTGAGGGTGGGGACCTTGCTGAGTCTGAGACAGTTGCAATGGTGGTCAGTTGGACCGCGACAGTTTGATGGACACTGCACACCTTTGCGGATTTAGGGCCGGGTCTTCCACACGTGCAGGCTTTCTGCTGGGAACTGGAAGAGTCGGTCGTCTTCAAAAGAGAAGGCGCAGACTCAGCTGGTCGAATAAGCTGGAGCTCGGTGAAATCCACCTGTGTCGCTTGTTCAGCTGTAGATCTCTTGGCAAGTGCGGCGAGAGCTACAGGGCGTGGAACAAAGGGCTGCACGGGTTGTGGCAGAGACTGAACTACTGCGGCAAAAGTACGCTGTCTGTTGTTGGGAATACCCAACTTGGCCTTGGCAGCAGGGTACGAGACGCCTTCCAGGGTCTTGAGGCGCTGGATCGCCATCTCGTCCTTCCATTTCATACAGTTGCGGGAGTAAGCTGCATGGGCCTCACCACAGTTAACACATCAGGCCGCAGAAGTGCAACCTTCCCCGTCATGTTCACTGGAGCCACAATCTGCGCAACGAGCGGAACTGTTACATGAACGTTGTGAATGCCCGTACCTCTGGCACCTGAAACAGCGCAGAGGACTGGGAATGTACGGGCGAACTCCACAGACCAAGTAGCCAGCCTTGATTTCGGTCGGAACTTTCGGGGAGTTAAAAGTCAAGATTACATTTTTAGACTTAATCAAAGAACCATCGAGCCGGAACATCATACGACGTGCAGCAATAACACCCTGATCTGCAAGTTCAGTCACCAATTCGTCCTCACTGAATGGTAAGAGATCAAACTCCGAAATAACACCCCGAGAGGTGTTAAGAAACGGGTGAGGTGTCACTTTGACAGGAATGCCTTGAAGACTAGTGAGGTGCAGAAGAGTGTTACTCTGAGAAACACTGCAAGTTTGGACAAGCAGGTCCCCAGAGCGAAGCTTCCTCACAGACTTCAAGGGGCCAACCGCAGCGTCCAAAGCTTTAGAAATGAAAAAGGGAGATCTGGTGGACAGTCTCTCATTCGGATCGATGGATTCTACAACTAAGTGTGTAGCATGCGTATTCACAGCAATCGAGGGGAGACGACGCTTCGGAGCGACTGGTACAGCTGCCGAAGAAGAGGTTCCACATTCTTGGTCCAGGTCATGGTCTAAAGATCGTTTAAGGTTATGAGACTTGGTAGGTTGAGAAGACGAAGGAGAGTCGTTGTCAACTATCATTTTCTCAGGTGACTTGAATTTGGAGTTTTTGTTTTTGTTTTTACCCATGGAAAAAAGGAGGAGGATTCGTCTGCAGACTACTCCACCCACCACCAAGCCCTACAAGGGAGAACTGGAGGTCTGCAAGCTAAGAAAATGACGCTGGACACAGTTCTGGAGCTTATACGTTGCAGATATAGTCCGTTGGCTGTGATCACACGCACTCGGCGGACACTTCGGCTTCCGGGTACCGTCATGCCAACGCCTTTGGCATGATCCCACAGCCCCCGGGCTTACCCTGCCGTGCTATACGACAAAAAAGCCGCTAAAGCCCTGTACACAACTTGGTACAAGACTTCTGACTAGAGGTGGGTTAGTCTTTAGCCTCCCGTTTACAGCGAAGCCGGGGTCGAAGAGGAGTGTTGGTACACAGGAGGCACTTCTCCGGTCTCCTGCGACCTCAGCCGCCAGACATCCCATTTCCGCCTCACATGTCTCCGCACGCGGCAAACATGTAGGTAGGTCTAGCACCCAAACCAACTAAAAGGAAAAAAGTAATCCAAGGAAGACAAACCCTGGAAGGGAACCTAAACGGAATCTCAGCAACCTAAGAACTGAGCGGTTAATATAAATCAGTTAGTGGTGGAGGGTAACAAAACCACAAGACCGGGGTGTTAGTACATAGCGTGGTAGCGATTAGGTAGAGTAGTATACAACACGGGCAACTAGCCAGTGGAGAAAATAAATAAAAACGAAAAAGCGAGACACAAGACCAGCTCGGGATCGTGGGGCCGCGACTCCCCAACAACTGGATAAACAGCTGTCCCTGCAAACTCCAACAGCACAGAAATAAAAAACAAGCGGTGGCGTGACATCAGATGGTGACCAGTCACAAGGTCAGCTCTGGCCGTGGGGGCGTTGCTCCCCAAATAACTGGAAAACCAGTTATTCCCGTGAGGGCGAAAATGGGGTATGTAGAAGCAGGCCGCTCCGAATACCCATGCTAACGTCGGTTAATCGTCGAAAGATCCATATTGTTAAAATATCGTTGAAATCGTCAAAAGCTCCTACAACGGGCCCGCGAGCTACAAAACTGTACTTCTAATAATTGGAAGAATGTCGTCTGGGCCCATGAATCTCATTTCCTGCGGCCAAATTTAAACGACAGTGTACGCGTGTGTCGTTTACCTGACGTAGTATTGGCACGAAGATGCACCGTGAGACGAAATAAAATCTGTGGAGGAAGTGTAATGATTTCGGCAATATGCTGCTGGTAAACCCTAGGTATTCTGTTCTGGTAGTGCTTTCTTTCAGCAGATAATACGGCATGACACATGGCTCGAATTGTTAAGCAATGGTTCGTACAACATGAAGTAGATATTCAGGTTTTGCCCTGGTCACCAAATTACCCAGATATCAATCTGATCGAGCATCTGTGGTTTGTGTTGGAACAACACATCCGATCTGCGTCGGCTCAAATACGTAACTTACAAGAGTTAAAAGATATGCTGTTAACGTGTTGGTACGAGATGCCACAAGATACTTTCAGAACTGAATCATGTAGCGTCTATGCATGGATACGTGTAAGGGCTGTTTTGGCGGCACGTAGAGGACCGATGTCATATTAGGCAGGTGGTCATAATGTTTTGGCTCTTTGGTGTATTTCTAGAAGATCTTACCACTTCAGGGCATCTGCAATACCAGACTGGAAACTAAAGGGACACGCTGTTAAAAACAATTTACTTAAAAATGAGAACCTGAACTCAGTCATTTTTTTAAGTACAATCGTATCGTAAACCAGTACACGACATGCTCAAATACACTGCTGGACAATTTCTAAGGACGGGTCATAAACGGATATAGGGCGCATAAAAAAGTAAGTGTGGTTGGATGCCAAATGAAATAAAATAATGTCAGAATGTCAGGACATTACAAGAAAGACAATTTATTGTGCTCTGAAATCCAGAAGGCTTTGGATCGTGTTCAAGGGACAAACAGGCCATTTTGTGCAGAATACGTAAACGTGAAAAAATGCACTAACCGTCCGCAGGCGTTCCGGCGTAAGATGTCAATACGGGATATGGCCACCATGGAGGGCGATGCAAGATTCCACACGTCGTGTCATGCTTTGCACAACATTATCAAGCAGCTGTTGGGGTAATTTATCCCATTCCTCTGTCAGTGCACGGATGAGGGTGTCCTTGTTTATTGGAGGGGATTGGCGACCAGCAAGACTCCTCCCCAAAGCACCCCACACATTTTCGATGGGATTCAAATCTGTAGAACGTGCTGGCCATACGAGGCGTTGAATATCCTCGCTCTCAAGACACTCCTGGACTGCGACTGTTCGATGACATGTTGCGTTGTCGTCCATGAAAATGAATCTATCACCGACAGCCCCACGGAACATGCGAACATGAGGTAGCAGAACATCATTAATGTATCGTTGGCCAGTCATAGTCCCAGTTGGAAGCACATAGAGGGACATTGATCATGGTGCCAGCCCATACCATGACACTACATGGCGGTTATCGGTCCCTTTCCTGTATGTTTGCTGGACAATATGCAGTACCACTATCACGCCAGATCAGTTGCCATCGACAATCAGACGATAGACTGTATCTACTCTCATCTGAGAAGAGGACAGCAGAACAGTCGTTATCAGTCCAATTGCGATGTTGATGGCACCATTGCAAACGGGCGGTACGGTGACGTCTGGACAATGGGATGCACATAACAGCACGGCGGGCGTATAGTCCTCCTTCATGCAAACGTCTGGTTACAGTTTTTCGGGAGATCCGCTTGCCAGTAGCAGCCATAAACTGATTTGCTACCTCACTAGCTGTGCTGCGCCGGTGTCTTTTTGTTAATAGCACTATGTATCGATCTTCTGCAGGTGTCGTACTGCGAACACGACCTTCCCCGTGACGTTTGCTACACTCTCCATTTGTTTGAAATGATTTCCAAAGCCTTGAAACAACCCTGTGGCTAACGTCGAACTCCCTGGCAACATCTGTTATTTTTCGCCCTTCTTCAATCTTTCCAATAATACGGCCACGCGTAAAATCATCTAGGTGATGTCGGGAAGACATACTGAAAATTGCAAGTTCATCAATTGATTCTTTCCCTTTCAACTTTGCGTTTGAACAACAACGGTCAATACGCGTCAAATTCTTTTATCTCTTATCAGCGCTATGACGGTACGAACAAGTTCAGCAATCCAAAATTTGCATACGCACAACACGTCTTACTGTATCCCGCACTTATGCTAATTTCTACATTTTCCTGCATTCCATTTTATGGTTGCTATCGTTGCTATTGCCATCCGTCCTTAGCAATTGTCCGGCAGTGTGTAAGTAACCACACGTACTTACAAATAACTGCGTCAATAAATATAAATATAATCTCATATTCATCATCATCATCATTGTCAACCATTATCAATCCACTGCTGGACGAAGGTCTCCCCAAGTTTCCTCCACAACGGTCTGTCTTGTGCCAGTCTCCTCCATGTCACTCCCGAATATTTACGAATTTCATCCACCCATCTCCCATGTGGTCTTTTCTGGGTCTTTTCCTGTCCCTTGGAATCCAATCTAAAATTTCGGTTGTCCATCTATGGTCTGTCCTTCTGGCAGTATGTCCAGCCCATTGCCATTTCAGGGATTTAACTCTGATCATGATGTCTTCCACTCTCGTCATTTTTCGGATCCACGAGTTCCTCTTCTTATCTCTCCTGGTTATACCAAGCATGCACCTCTCCATGCTGCTTTGAGTTGTCTGCAGCCTTTGTATGTCTCTTTTAGTTAAGGTCCACGTCTCTGCACCATACGTAAGCACTGGAAGGATGCATTGATCAAACACTTTTCTTTTAAGACATAATGGCATATTGCTCTTGAAAATTATGCTGTTTCTTCCAAAAGCTCTCCAGGCAAGTTTTGTACGCCGATTAATTTCTTCATCAATGTGACCCTCACTTGATATCTGCTGTCCAAGATAAACATACGTATCTGTTATCTCCAGTTTTTCTCCATCAATCGATAAATCTTCATTTCTTGTAAAAGCATTGAACATCACTTTTGTCTTCTGAAAGTTCATTTTTAATCCCACTTCTTTACTCTTGTCAGCAAGTTCCTGGATCATACTCTGCAGCTCTGATGGGGTAGTTGCAAAAATGACTACGTCATCAGCAAAACGAAGGTGGGTTAGATAATCTCCATTAATCTTTATCCCTTTGTTTTCCCAGTTCAGTGATTGAAAGACATTTTCCAATGTGGCATTAAAGAGCTTCGAAGATATGGTGTCACCTTGTCTCACTCCCTTTCCAATTTTTATATGTGTTGTATTTTCAAACAGCCGAATCTTTGCACTTGCATTTTCATAGATGTTATTAATAATATTAATGTATACATCTTCAATACCGCAGGATTTCAGAGCCGTGGTAACTGCTGATGGTTTCACCGAATCAAAGGCTTTTTCATAATCGATAAAAGCCATGCACAATGGAAGTTCATATTCCCTCGCTCTTTCAATTAGTTCTCTCAGTACATGGATATGATCTATTGTGCTGTAGCCACTCCTGAATCCAGCTTGTTCTCTCGGTTGAGCCATGTCCAGTGTTACCTTCAAGCGGTGTGAAAGAACTTTAGTGAAGATTTTATAAACCACTGATAGGAGGCTGATAGGTCTGTAGTTCCTGAGATCCTCAATGTCACCTTTTTTATGTAGCAGGATCATTGTAGCATTGTTCCAATCCTCAGGAATCTTCTCTTCATTAAGGCATCGAGTGAAAATTTGGGCGATTACTGTTTCAATTTCTCCACTTGCTTCTTGTATGATGTCTATAGTAATTCCATCTTCTCCTGGAGCTTTCCCCCGCTTCATGCTCTTGATTGCATGAGCAACTTCTGCTGGGAGGACTGAAAGAACTCTGGTACCTTTCATGATGTCTGGAGTACATGTATCATCCCTTTCATATAATTTGCAGTAGAAATCTTTCACTCTTGTCAAAATTTCGCCTCTATTTCTTGTTATAGAACCATCTTCTTTTCTCAGAGCCATAATCTGTTTTCTTCCCTTACTGAGATGTCCCTTTGCTATCTTTAGGCTTTGGTTGTTTTCAATTGCTTTCCTCACTAGCTCACAGTTGAATTTCCTTACGTCTTCAGTGATACTTTTTCGTGCTGTCTTGCATAGCTCTATATATTCCACTTTGGAAGTCACATCTTCTTTAGTTGTCCTCATCTCTCTTCTTTTTTGCATCAACATTTTGGTTTTTCCTGATAATTTGTTTACATGCAACTTGTTCTTAGACCCAGCTAATTTTGTTGCTGTTTCCATAAGAGCTTTGGTTACTTTTCTGTTAACTTCCGAAATATCCACTTCTTCCGATGTTAGGCCTTCTAAAGCAGAGAATCTGTTCTTCAGTTCCAACTTGAAAGTATTATGGTGTTTTTTAAGGTTGGTTATGTCAATACATTTTGTTTGTCTTATGAGCTTGCCACGTTCCAGTTTAGTGTTGAGGTGCATCTTACATCTCACCAATCTATGGTCACTACCTGTGTTGAACTTGTTTAGCACACTGCAGTCTGCGATGACGAATTTTTTGTTACACATAATAAAATCAATTTCACTTGTCGTCCCAATTGGATGTCTCCATGTCCATTTCCTGTGTGGCTTTTTCTTGAAAAAGGAATTCAAGATGAAAAATCCTTCTGCCTCTGCAAACTCTACGAGAGTATTTCCACGCTGGTTTCTGTTGCCGTGACCGAATTTACCTACTGAAGTTTCATTCTGTTGCCGGTGCCCTATTTTTGCATTGAAATCTCCCATAATTATCTTCAAGTGCTGCTTACCTTTATTATTTAGATGACGAATGACTCTACAACTTAAATCTTGGCCCTCAGTCTCCGGCAGCTGGAATGTACCTGGGTCAAGGCAGCGGCCAGTGCGACATGAAGGCAGAGGGTGCTAAGAATCCCCGGAGGACCGGACTAGGCTGCCATTTGATGCTGACCTTGGCTACCTACAACGGACGCTCCCTATCTTCTGATTCAAGGCTTCTTGAATTGGAAGAGGAACTACAAAGGATCAAGTGGGACATCGTCGGGCTGAGTGAGGTAAGGAGAAAAGGAGAAGATCTCATTGAACATCCATATATATTTTCAGCTTATTATGAGAAGTTGAAATGCGTCGTTGAAAGTCGTTGAACCAGACTGATATCACGGTAGGAATCAGGAAAATCTTTTTTCTCTGTTAGCCCGCTATTTCTGCTTCTAACATTTTGACAAGTAAAATCCGTTTCGCGGTGGAAAGTTGTGAAAGTAACCAAGAAAATATAGATACGGCGCGATTTTGCTTTTGCAATTTTCATATTACGTAACGTGAACGTATTTTATGACTAAATTTAGGATGCTGTGTTTATGAAGCAGTCACTCTTAATTTATTTTCGGAATTTGTGTGTTTTCTGTGTGCTGGCAAAAGAAAAAAAAATAACAGAATCAGCAATTAAGCTAAGGGTGACTACTACCAATCGGGTGAGTATAAAGTAGTGAAAAATATTAAGCCCCGTTCAGTACCCCATGTTCTTACTCAGCTGCGTCCCTGGGCTGCAGTGAATTGGACGAATAATTTAGCTCCACTGCTGCCATCTATAGGAATAATAGAAAGTAAGAAATGAAATGATGTTGAATCCTGTTTTCTGAAATTCATTAGCAGACAAAATGCAAAACGAAATACTTAGTAAACAGTAACACTATACTAGTGATCCGATTTATTGGCGTAGGATATATAGACACATAAGTGCTTCCAAGCTTTCGCACATCAACCAGATGACTATTTCAAGGAAGTTAGACAGAAACCTTTTTTTGAAATAGCCATCTGGTTGATGTGCGAAAGCTTGGAAACGCTCATGCGTCTATTTCCTACGCCAATAAATCGGATCACTAGTATAGTGTTACTATTTCCTACTTAATTGGTGTACTGTTCCTCGTTATCAACGAAATACTTGAGTTCAGTTGCTCGCGCTATACTTCCTGTAAATCAAAGGATCTTGACTTTTATCGCAGCGATTATTTTTTCTTTCCACATAAGCGCTTTCATCGTCTCACTATAAATATTTTATAGACATTAAATCTTTCTTTAGCATGCGTGCATGACAAAGCGTCAGGGTTTTGGACCCAATTTCCCAGTTTCAGATTTGTTATACTGATTTGCTTCTTCTCCCCTCCCATCGAAGAGCTCAAATTTTTCCGCATGGTTTTCTCCTCGAATCATAATTTTTCAGTAGAATTTTTAGGAGCGGAAACGATGCACTTGGGTTTGCGGTCCCCGTCGTCTACTAGAAGGAAATAACGTGGAATCACGGGAAATCACACGTTTCCCGATAGGTGGCGCTTCCTCTCCTTCCTCCCAGGCCTGCTGCCTCCGTTACGTCATCGCTGTTCGATCTGTGCTTCTGACTTGGTGTTATTGGAAGCGTTTTTTCGAGGAAGTTGCGAAGGATGAAGGTACAAAAACCAGTCCCTCAATTCCGTTGATCCTCTGGAATATTTATTCCGACGGAATTGTCGCCTTTCTTCAGAAGGTGATGATTCGCATCATCAAACAGTTCTCTCCTGGTACGTAATAAATCTAATTTAATTATTGTACCAGAAAGACAGGTTTTCATTCTAGTAGAACCACATCTTTTCCATCCCAGTAAATGTTTCAGAATAGGTACACGATTAACATTCAATAAAGGTCCCAGACAAAATACTACACAAACAAATTCATTAGAAAAATAAACCACGCCGCGTATTTCATGTCGCCGGAAAGATGGCAGCACGTTACTAACACCTCGTCTCTTGTAGCAGACAACGGATTCCCCAAACCGAAGTGCACCCCGGAAACATAGAAGAAAAAGAGACTTTTTCTTCTCGTCGTGGTCTATACGTTACTGTAGTTTTTTCTCAGCGAAAGTTAGTCTTGAAGGAACTTTCGTCGGTTTGAGACACCCACACTTTTGAACGTAGATGATTCTCAGATATTTGGAAAATTTGCATCTCAAGACAATATTATCATTAAAACTGAAGTTCAATGGGTGGAAGTGGGGCTGCAAAATGCAATTTCTTCATTATAGCAAATTGTTACCGTTTGTATAAAATAAACTTTTCGCCGAGGAAGCAACAGTAAACATCCAGGGGCTATTCCACCCCGAAGTATGGCGGAAAGAAAGCGTGGCTGAGGTAGGTGACAGTATAGACGTTAATTCGACATAAATAATCAGTAATAACTTAAAACTCCGTTAGCAGACGTGCCAACTCTCCGGATTTAGGCGGGAGACTCCCGATTTTCAGCCATTCCTCCTACCCTCCGGATAATAAATGTCAAATTCTCCCCATTTTCGCCGATAATTAGCCGTTACGATGGTCGAAATAACGAAATTCCATGAATATTTTGAACCACTTGCCTTGGATCGACGCAGAAGAAAAATATTTCGAACCGCTTGTGAAATCTTTTTCTTTCTGTGGCGATGCAAGACGGCATTTACAGTAATCAGTATCGTACTTTACCTCTCCTCATATCTGCAAAAAGAACGCCACCCCCGGTGGCTTTCTTTTGCCAGATGCCAGATGTCGGGCATGGAGCTGAAGAGGATCCTAATGGTATCCTGCGATAAGCCATCCCATGCAGTTTGAATCTTCTCACGCAGATCCTGCGAATCGTGCGGTAGGGGTGGAGTGTGGATAGCGCGTCCAATAGCATCCCACACATCTTCAATCGGCGATAGGTCTGGCGAAGCGGCTGGCCAGTACCTTGAAGGCAAGCTCTCAAGACAGCAGCAGTATGCGGACGAGCGTTGTCGCGTTGGAAAATCGCACCGCAGTGAGCGTTCAGAAAAGGTAGGGCCACTGGTTGCAGGACCTCATTAACGTAACCTTGGGCTGTCAAAGTGCGTGTAATGAACACAAAAGGTGACCTGGCATCGTAGGCAATTGCACCCCATATCATGACACCAGGCCTTCTGGACGTGTGATGCTCGACAACAAACCGTTAACCTTCGCATTGACCACGGTGCCTCCACACACGGATTCGTTGGTCGTCTCTTGCAAGACAGAAGCCGGACTCGTCGCGGAAGATCACCCACTGCCATTCTGAGTGGCTCCTTGACAGTCTGGCACGACACCATTGCAGTCTTAGGCGACGATGCAATAGTATTAAGGGCAATCGTAGTAACGGTCTGCGTGCGTGTAATCCTACGTCATGCAGCCGTCTACCAATGGTGCTGGTACTAATCGGACGATGAATGGAGGGCACCACTGCTCGCTGAATATCCGCATTCTTGGCTGTTGGGTCACTCCGCGCATGTCGGACAACCCGTCGGTCCTCTTTCTCCGTGGTTTGTCTAGGTCTCCCAAACCCTGCATCTTGCTGCTGCGTGCCTTCTTCTATCCGCTGCCGCCAACAGCGTGCTATGGGGATATTCGCACGACTGGTATGTCCCTCAATACGACCATAAAATCATCTCGCTTCCCGGATCCTGACGATGCGGCCCCTCTTGAGCTCCTCCAACTGCTCGAATTGCTTCTGAACTTTTATCCAAGGCATATTTCACGTGCGCAACCAACACTACAGCACGAGTCAGAATAGCGAGCAGGCGCAACGGGGCGACCTTATATAGCCGTTCAAGCACAGCAGTATGACCCCTTTTTGCTGGCGTCATATGTGCGGCCGAGCGTGATACTTGAATCACTTGCATGTCTCACGATGTCAAACCTAACCACCAAGTTTTATTCTTGTCAGCTGCTTCCTTCTGGGTGCAACCATTTTTTTGACGATGAGTGTAACACGAAAGAAATATTTTACTTTACTCAAAATCAACTTATATACACTTCATAGTAACTTATGCTGATTATAAATTCATGTTAGTAGAAGTAGAAGGCGGCCGCCCCGGTGGCGCAGTGGTCTAAGCGATGGCCTCTGATCATTCGTCCGAACGGGGTCCGGGTTCGAATCCCGGTGAGGCATGGATGTTGTGTTTGTCTTACGGCACTGGCTCTCTCCCTTCCCTGGAACCAGTGACCCTAAATTAGGGACGGGCGACTGCTTATAGCCCATTGAGTTGCTCACGGTGGTCGTTAAACCTCCAATCAAAAAAAAAAAAAAAAAAAAAAAAAAAAAGTAGAAGGCGTAGTATCATCGTTGTCAGTAGTTATTGCTAAAATTGTTCCTAAAGAAATCGATCTTCAGAAACAATTTTTCAGACTCCTTAGTTGCCTTGTTACAAATTTGGCGATACGTCTCGTGCCTAATGCACTCTGCTTGTTTACGCTTTCCAACCGTAGGCTCAAGAAGCGTATATGCTCCAGCTTTGTCCGTCTGTCTGTCTGACTGCACGATAACTCGCGTAAAAATGGTTCGATTTTGATGAAATTTTAGTATGTGGTAGGGAACAACCTGGGGACGAACTATATTGAAAATGGGCGAAGTGGGGTCAAAGGTCAGGACATAGGAGCGGGATCCATTCCATCGCCCTTATGCGCCATAACTTATGCAAAAATGCTTCGATTGCGATAAAACTTTATCATTTTGTTCCGGAGTTATACTGAACCGGTTCTGTTTAATGTCATCGAAATGGGGTCAAAGATCAGGGCACAGAAGCGAGATTTATTCCACAGCCATTATCCTCATCACTTGAGCAATAACTTGAGTAATGATTTCTAGTATGTTGGAAAACATATCAAAATCAATGCATTGCATGATCAAAAAGTAGGAACTGTTAGCTGTCTACCTTCCTTGAGAAAGCCATCTGGTTAATGTGCGAAAGCTTGGAAACTTTTATTTCTATTCTACGCCAAGAATTTTCGGATTTTTAGTATAGTTATACTATTTTGAGCATTGCATGATTTTACTAACTTGTTGTTGCTCTTGTTCTTGTCTAGATTCAGAATGCATCGGCGGTGTAAAGGTTTGAGACGTAACACATTCATTATCCATCGAAGCTCTGAAGACTGGCGATGCGCTTTGGTATTCCATGCTCAGTGTGAAAATCAGTCTCAATCTGTTCTTGCTGTTCAGGCTCAATTTGTCCAGTTGAAGTGGAAGGTTGTGGCTCTAGAGCCGAACTCGCGTGAAACGCATCTCGGCGCGCAGACTTTTGACACTGCCACTTTCCCGTGACCTTTCGGTTGATGACTTAGAGGGCCTTATTGGATTCTTCCCATTCTCCTCAAGCTGTTTCTTCAACTTTCGTCGGTTCTTATAGTAATTTCCCTGGATTTCCGCGGTATTTCTAAATTTTCGTCACCAATTTTATCTTTATATAATAAATAAATAAATTTTAAATCCACTTTATTTCGGTTCATTACATATGTCCTTTAGCTGTGACTGTCAGCTGCAGAATGCGGGGCTATGGTCTTCGCTATCATTATCTATTCACTAGTTATCAACCTTAAAACAACGTGCGGCGATTCAAAATCCCGCGAAATTCAGCGTAAATGTCCAACGCTACTGTGTCGAAGGATTTAGGGGTGAAGGGCTGAAACTTATTTTGTTAGAAATGAGACTCAATAAACTATCGAATGAGGTATTATTTATTAGTCTATGGTTGTTAGTTTCGAAGATATTAGCATTCAAAGCGTGACATGTGAGGCATCCGTGCTCTCGATGTTACCCCCTAACCAGCCCGGAGAAAGACTAGTTTTTCGTCAAAGAAGTCAGTGACCTTAGGACCTTAGGATGCTGTGTCTCCGAAGCTCTGCACCTCATGGTATCGCATAACCCAGACCATCATGCAGCCATCACGCAGAGAACATATAGAATCCGTAACTAAATTAAGAGTGACTGCCATCACGCAGAGAACATATACACTTGCGTGCAAAAATTAAGGACGAGACGGTTTTTTGAATGTAACGTCGGGCAGAAGTGCTCCACATCGACTCAAATCATACCATAAGATCCTCAAGATTTAAGAATATGGGACAAGTGAGCAAAACCGTCCAAACAAGGAATCCAAAGGATACAAAGGCACTTTATTGAAAAGGTAGCTTCGAGCACAACTGGACAGAAGACAGAGACGTCCATGTGACATGCGGCTGCCACGAAAAATCCAGTCGTTAGTAGGGGATATAATCACCCCTGGCTGCGTTGCAGGATTTACAACGTCTGTCCATGCTGAGGACGAGGTTGTCAAGCAGCTGTTCAAGCATCGCGGCCCATTCCTCTTGTAGCGCCAATCACAGCTGTGGAATCGTTGTTGGCGGCTGGTGACCTGCAGCCAAGCGTCTGGCGAGAAGGTCCCCCACGTGTTCGATGGGATTTAGGTCCGGTGACCTTGCGGGCCAATCCATGCGTTGAATATCTCCACTATCCAACAGCTCTTTGACAGCCACTGTACGATGAGGTGTAGCGTTGTCGTCCATGAAGAGGAACTCAAGACCCACAGCACCTCTAAACAGAAGCACTTGAGGCAGGAGAACCTCGGTACAATAGCGGACACCAGTGACTGAACCTCCTTGGAAGATGTGGAGGTCAGTACGGCTACTAAGCATGATACCGCCCCAAACGAGAACTCCGCCACCTCCAAACCGGTCCCTTTAGATGATGTTGGAGATGTGATTGCGTGTTCCCTGCTCTCTCCAGATGTGTATACGTCCAGAATCGCTCGTCAGACTAAATCGGCTCTCATCCGCAAAAAGAACTTGGCTGTATTGCTGATGTGTCCAGTTCTTGTGTTCCTGGCACCACAGAAACCGCCGTCTCCAATGAGCAGGCGATAATGGCACACACCCTACTGGTCGTCGTGCAAATACACCACATTTGTGCAGCCTTCTGGCCACGGTAAAACGCGATAACGGACGTCCAGTTTTCTGTTGCATGTTCCTTGCGATTTCTCCCGCTGTCTGCCGTCTGTCTCTTCTAGCCTGTAGGACAATATACCGGTAGTCCGCCACCGTGGTTGCTCATGGACGACCACTGCTAAACTCTCGGACTGTTCCTGTCGTTTGAAATGCTCTCCAAGCTCGTGAAACGATGCTGTGAGCGATCCCGAACTCCTCGGCCACACTAGTCACACTTCGACCTTCTTCCAACTTCCCAATGACGCGACCTCGGGTAAAGTGATCCAGATGTCGTCTACTGGATTGCCTGTTGGCCATAGCACACGGTGGCAGCAACTTGGCGTCTTTAAAACCGATGTACACCGTGCAATAGCTTTTACCGAATTGCTGAGTCTACACCGCCCGTGTGTTTTTATACTCTTCCGACACTCTCCCCCCTACGTCATGCTGCATATATGCGCATGCTTTACCGTACCGGACCCTAGTCTATCTCCTGAGTGGTCTTTCGGTCCGTTCTGTCTGCTCGTTCCGCTGTTATGCTAATTTTTCCTCTTCGTCCTTAATTTTTGCACACCAGTGTAGAATCCGCATTTAAATTAAGAGTGGCTGCCATCAAATTAAAAAAAATATATATCCTATTCTTTTTCAGTAGGAAAAAAGAAAAATCGTGTGAGTACACGTCCCTGGCCCAGCGATTCACACACACACACACACACACACACACCCAATATTTATAGACTTGTAAGTATTAGTTATTTTTATTACCTATATCACAGATGTCAATAGCAGTTAAAAGTTACACAAATTTGTTAACTCTACCTTGTGAAGTATCTTCTACCATATTGCAAATGTATTTTTTAATTTGAAGTCTATGTATACGGACTTAATTTTTTTTATTTGGAGCCTTGTTTTTTGTTGTCGCTTTTTTCTTGTGAAAAGTCAGTCATTACACTACAACACGCACCTCCTCATTTTAGTATGTTACAATTTTTCCAGATATACTTCTGAATCTTTTCAGCATGCACGAAATTTGTGAAAATATCAATATCTACTGTTTCAGCAACCCACGTTGAAAGTCACGTTTAAGGAAGCATTTAGTATGAAAGATAAAAAAACAAAAACAGCACAGAAACGAAATAATCGCGCGTAGTTTTGGAAAAGAGGTGCCCTGTTTTAATCATTCTTAACGATGAAAAATTCAACAGTTCTACATTTTTGGAAGATTTCCCCATTTTTTTAGGTTTGCTTTTAACTATAAGATTAAATATTTCGCTCTAAAAAATTTTAGCAGTAAAAAGATTTGCCTTTATCCTCCTTCCTGTAGCAAAATTTTTTCTCAACAACCCCCAAATATTTTCAGCACACTCGAATCGGAAATTCCGGGGTAAACCCCTGCCCCCGCGGCCTGCATTAAATTGGACAAAACAATCAGCAGAAATAAGTCTTCTGTCGCCATCTACAGGAACGTAGAAAAGTAAGAAATAAAATGGTGTGGGATCCTGTTTTCTAAAATTCATCAGCCGATAAAATTAGAAACGGAATGGTTTTGTTGAGTTTGAGTTACTCGTATAATACTTTCTTTAAGTCAAAATCCCTTGAGACTTATAGAAGCGATTTTTAGCACTTCCTTTGTAAAAAAGATCGTGCTTATGTTTACGGGTTGTCGGTCCGTCCGTACGTTTGTAGACGCAGTATTTCTGCAACTATAAGTCCGATTTAAAATAAATGTATTGCATTCAGAAGCTTGGAATATGCGAATGATGATCCTCTATTTCATATTTTTTTTTCTACGATGAATAATTTCGCCGCTAGAGGACGTAGATGCAAATGATGTCGAATTCAAAATACATTTTATTCCATGTATTTGCTTCTAAACATCCGATTGAAAAAATTCTTTTATATTTCGATTCCATTTATTTGAAGAGTATTTTAAGTGAAGTTGTTTTTTTAAGTGACGCGCAGATTTTTCGCTAGGGGACGTAAAAGTATATTACGTTTTCCCCGATATCTCTTCTTCAAAAACCTCGATTTGAATTTTTTTTTAATTCAGCGGATACAGCTTCTGATGCAAAATATTTTGCACGTAATTTCTAATTTTTGGAAAAGAATACTTTGGTCACCAGGAGGCGTAAGTGTTAATTTTTGTTTCTGATGTATTTGCCATAAAATCTGAGCTTCTAAATTTTCGATTCAAAAATTTCGTTCGTGGACCGATGCCACCCACGTCGATAAACCTTTTCAGAATATTTCTTCTTAAAATATTGCATAGTTTCTCCGCCAGGGGTCGTAGACATATATATCTTATTTTGTCAATATCTCTGCTTCTAATGATCCAATTTGAAAAATTATTTCTTTATTGGATGGAGTTTCCGGTGCGACATGTTTTTCATATAGTTTTAAAATTTTCAAGTAATTCTTAGACTTTTCGCTAGGGGGCGTAAAGGTAAATTGAGTTTCCCCCGATATCTCTGCTTCTAAAACTCTGATTTGAAAAATTCTTTCTGCACCGGATACAGCTGCTGATGGGAAATCCTTTGCATATAATTTCTAGTTTTTGGTAAAAAATGGTTTGGTCACCAGAGGGCTAAGTCTTAATTTCCGCTTGTGATGTATTTGCAGCAAAATCTGAGCTTCTAAAATCTCGATTGAAAAAAATTCGTTTGCGGACCGATACTAATCACGTCGACAAACCTTTTAAGAATCCTTTCTTCTTAAAATAATGCATGGTTTTCACGCCAAGGATCGTAGATGTATATCTTATATTTGTCCATGTCTCTGCTTCGAAATGTTCGATTTGAAAAATTCTTTCTTTGTTGGAGAGCGTCTCCGCTGAGAAATGTTTCTCATATAAATTCAATTTTCTTCTTAACGCACAAGTCTGCAACCAGAGGTCGTAAGTTCTCGATTCCGTTTACAGCAATACCTGAGGGATTAAAAACCCGATTGAGAAACTTCTCTTTTCGGTCAGATACAATTGTTTTCCATACCGGCTCCATTGACTCCAAATAGCTTGATACATTTAGTGTCAGGACGGATTCAAAAGACGTGCTCATTACACCCGAGAATTTGGTGTCACCTTCCTTGTTTTTCCTGTTTCCTTTGACCTAAGTGCTTTTATCGTGCCGCTATAAATTTTTTATAGTTGTGATATCTTTCTTCAGTGACAGATGAGTATATATGACAAGGTGTCGAGCATTTACTCACCCCAACTCCCCCAAATCCTTCAGACAAACCACCTCCATTTGAAAATCAAAACATCACTCGATTTAAAGGTGTATACAGGCCTTGTCAATCTATGTATATAGCAATCTAATGTGTTTATTTTAGTTTTTCATATTTAAATCATAAGTTTAAAATCAATCACTGTAGACGCAAAAGATATATTTGCATTTATTTCTTCATTTTTGCCTGTTAGAGATTTTGCAGATATACTTCTCTATCGTATCAGCATGCACAAGATTTCTAAAAAAAAATCGGTACCTACTGTTTCAGCAACGCATGTTAATACCTCTTTGCTTTAGCCTTGTTTAGGGAAGCATTTTGACATTAGAAATAAATAGAAATAACAGCGACAATAAATAAATAAGCATGTGCAATTTTGAGAAAAAAAAATTCCCTATTGTAACCTTCTTAAGTACCAAATTTTAGACAGTTCTCCATTTTTTTTTTTTTTTTTATTTTGATTGGAAGTTTAACGACCACCGTTAACAACTCAATGGGCTATAAGCAGTCGCCTGTCCCTAATTTAGGGCCACTGACACCAGAGAAGGGTGAGAGCTAGTGCCGTAAGATAAACACCACATCCATGCCTCACCGGGATTCGAACCTGGACCCATCTCGGATGGACGGTCAGAAGCCATCGCTTAGACCACTGCTCCACCGGGGCCGGCTTTTTGAAGTTTCCCTATTTTGTAACCTAGGTTTAGCACATAAATATTTCACTACAAAAATGTTCATCCTTCGAAAAAGTTGCTTTAATGCAACACCACCGTCTCCATAATTTTTTCAACATCTTTCCCCAAAACGTTTTCAGCACCCTCAATTTGACATTTCTGAATAAATGTCAAATCGTTTTTCATGTTCTGAAGCCACGACTTCAGTGCGTGAAGAAGTCCTGGATTCAGATTATGAAAAACACTTGTGAATTCCATGTACACAAAAATGGGTAGGGTTGAAATCCTTGAGTATCTTATGTGCAGATTTCTTATAATTAAATTCATTTCTTGCGGAAGCACAAGGAAAGAAATTAACAAAAAAATCATTCAGTCTTATTTAAAAACATATGACTATAAATAATTAATTTGTAATCGAAATCTATATATTTAAAACACAAAGCCATCTCTACAATGCGCCAGCGCCACAAACTAAAGCAATTTTCATAGGGTTTTTTTAAATGAAAGCTACTGACCGACAGATTTGTCATCGCTAATTTTATTTTCATAAGTAATTTGTTTTTTATGTTACCAATGCATTTTCTTTGTACAATTCACCATTCCTTGTTCTGGCGTTTGTTCTCGCTCCAGTACTTGCAGCGCCGTTTGCCTTTCTGCGGCGGTCGGACTTGGAGCTAAATGTAACGATGTCCACAGTGCGATCGTTCGACGATTTGAAAGTTCAAATATAGTGCCAAAAAGTAAGAGGGCTATGAATGTAGTATTTAAGAAGGTGCTTCGACATGGGAGTACATTTTCGAAATATTGAAGTAGGGAACCACTTTTGATGCGTTTACCCTATATATTAAAAGTATACAGCGATGAGCCATTACAATATAACCATCTACCTAATAAGCTGTAGGACCCCCTTTAGCCCGCAAAACAGCTGCCACTCGGCGAGGCATCGTTTCGATGAGGTGGCGATGGGTATCCTGGGGTATCTGGTAACATAATGCCAACAGCAGGTCCTCCAGTTCTCGTACAATTCGGAGTGGTGGTGTTTTAGCGCGAACCCGCTTTTCCAAGTAGAACCGCAAATGTTCGATTGGGTTCATGTCAGGTGAATTTGGAGGCCAGGGCATTAACAGAAAATCATCAGCAAGTTCCTGGAAACACTCGTTGACGATTCTGGCAGTGTGGCATGACGCATTATCTTGTTTGTACTATCCATCACCAGCAGGGAACGCGGTTGCCATGAATGTGTAAACTTGGCTCGCAACGAAGTTCAGTACCTGACAGAGATTGTGCTATTGGGATAATGGGAATTAAAGTGTCCCAAGTAAACATCACCCACAGCATAACACCGCCACAGCTCGCCTGTTTCCGCCCAACAGCGCATTCAGGTGCCATACCCTCTGTTGGTAATCTGCGTATCCGCGCTCGGTCGTCTACGTGATGCACCAGGAATCTTGATTCGTCAGACCAGGACATTTTCTTCCTATCATCCACGGTCCAATCTCGATGAGCTGGGCCCATTTCATGCGTTGTCGACGATGACGTGCAGTGAGCATGGGGACCCGGATGGGTCTTCGGCTACGCAAGCTCATGCGCAGAAGTCTGCGAAGAACTGTGCACTGTGACACATTGCCCTGATCACTACTGTTGTAGCTGCGAGTGATTTGTCGCACTGTGGCCTTGCGGTCGCTGTGAACAAAGCGCGACAGTCTCCGCTCACCTCTGGCATCAATGAGCTGCAGACGATACACGGCTGAACGAGGGTTCGTCGTTTGGTCATCTGTGCACCACTTTTGGTACGTGTTCACTACAGCGGCACGTGAACAACCCACAAGCCGTGCCGTTTCTGAGATCGTAGTTCCGAGGCACCGTGTCATCACAATTTGTCTTTTATCAAACTTCGATAAATCGGCAGCTTTTCTCATTCCGACTCCGAACACTCTACTAACCGAAAGCCGGTCCTCGGGATGTATATATACTGCTCTCTTAACTTCACCTGCATCACCTTTCGGTCTCCAGGCGAGCTTATTTCTCTTGGCTGGGGGTGGTCATAATCGGTGTACAATAAAATGATATTAAAAAAAAAAAAAAAGAAAGAAAGAAATGTTAAAACCAAACCAAACTGACAAAATAAAACACATTTTATTTGCCAGTTTGGTTTTCAATACCTCAGTACTCCAATATAAGCCCATCAACGACGGTTAAGCACATGGTTACACAATGAACAGGAACGTCATCGTTAAATTCGTATGCAAGTATTTGGAAAAATACAAAAATTAATGGGAATAATACCAAAAAATGTTTTTGTTGGTGACCCATCTTATGCACTACCCATTAATAATTCAACCGCTTATTATTATTATGCATTTTATTACGATTTGTGTTATGCGACAAGAAAAAACTTCAGTCACAGCTGTTTCAAACGTGTATGGCACAGGTTACGGACTAGTGTATGTATAATTACCGTCTCTGTGATTTTCGTCAAACTGTTATACTTTGTGCCATTTTGTGTCCTCGTAGTATAACTCCATGTATATTGATAATACGAATTTTCTGGCGTAGAATAGAAATAAAAGTTTCCAAGCATTCGCACATCAACCAGATAACTTTTTCAAGGAAGGTAGACATTAAACTACAAACTGTGAATAATAGAAAGCTTCAACCAAAATTCATAGACTGTTTGGTGTAAGAGAAAACTAAATCGTATTCAAGTTTTAGCACGAATAGTAAACAAGGTAAAGCAGGTTCTGTTCTGTGCTTTCTTCCAGAGAAATAAAACTATTCTTTCATTCAGATATGCTAATACAAAAGTAGTTTTCTTTGGGGGGAAAAGAGGGATTTAGCGTCGACCCTGAGCAACTCAATGGGCTATAGTAAGTCTCCCGTCCCTAATTTAGGGACACAGATTCCAGGGAAGGGAGAGAGCCATAGCGGTACATTTATGCCTCACCGGGATTCGAACCCCGATCCATCTCGGACGAATGGTCAGAAGCCAGCGCTTAGACCACTGCGATACCGGGGCGGCGAACAAAAGAATTAAATCACAATGTTGTTTTCACAAACGCATAATAAACAGATTCAGAATTTATTATCAGTTTCCACTGTGCGGTAATCAGATTTCAGGTTTCTGCTACTAGATGAACTTGTTAATGTTCAGGTAATAGCATTAAAATAACAGGACTGCATATTAAAAGCGAATTTATGATCAGTCAAATTCTTTGTGTTCATGTACAATACGTCTAAATATACACTGAACTACAAAAAAAAAAAAAAAAAAAAACTGGGATACCTTTCTAATACCGCGTTGGTCCTACTTGGTATCTGATAACGGCAGCAACGCGTTAAATCTGGCGAACGATGAGGCCAAGTCAGGATACCAAACTCCATTGAATGTTCCTCCAGCTATAATCTAAGGACTGTAGCAGTGTGCGGTAGCGCATTGTCGTGTTGAAAGAGGTCGCACCGTCGGTGCGGTAGCATGATATGAACGGGTGTAAATAATGCCCAAGGATGGTTACGCAGCCTCCACCGGTCACAGTAGTCTGCAGACGTATGAGGGATTCTGATTCGTGCCAGCTGAAAACACCCCATGCCATTACAGAGCCACCGCAAGCCTGCGATTTCCATTGTAGGCA
This sequence comes from Macrothele yani, assembly GCA_039090855.1. Classification (NCBI taxonomy): domain Eukaryota; kingdom Metazoa; phylum Arthropoda; class Arachnida; order Araneae; family Macrothelidae; genus Macrothele; species Macrothele yani. The sequence continues at coordinate 16,114,966 of CM077013.1, read as the reverse complement.
TGCGGTATCCGTTGCCTCGTGGGATTGTCGCTACACCCGGTATCAGTCATCTTCCCGAAATAGTTGGCACTGCGATTTCTCGGAGTGGGCTACGGGTTTCCAGTCATCTTGCGTCCAATGGCCGTGTTTCCTAGTCTAGGCGAGGGTCAGTAATGGCCCCCGGGTGGGCCGTCGGCTCCGGAACCCCCATAGAACCCAGGGAAAGTTACACTCTCCCAACATTGAATTGCGCTGTCATTTGCAACGATGTTGCACGCCAGACAGATGTTACGGTGCGTGCCAAACGCCGTTGTCCACGATGATCCAGGGCTTTTGTACGCACTCTGGACTTTTCCCCTTTGTGTAGTGTAGGTACATCCTTGAAATTGTTGACCGTATAAATCCAAAGTTCCTTGTAATTTCCGATATCGAGTGACCCCATCACCGGGGCGCCGACTATACGTTCGAATACCACGTTCGAAATCGCTGAAATCCTGATAAGCTGCCATCTGAACTGCGAGTGCTACTATGTACTTGGGATTGAGGAGATATCACCTTCTATATATACGTTGTTTACAGACGATATCATTTACCGCATGTGTGTGATGGCATGTAATAGAAATGGTAACTCCCTTCCCAGTATTTTTTTTTTTTTTGGCACTTCAATGTATTCTCTCTGAAATTTTGTTTTTCAAGTATTTTTAAGAATTCGCTTATCACCCATAAACGTTCGTGGATGTGTTCAGCAAGTCATTGTTGTATAAAGAATTTAATTTTATATTAAGACATTATAAATGAAAATCGCTCTGAGCTAATTACTGGTTTCACTATTCCCTAACGAATCTTCAGTTCTCTATCACTTTATGAATGTTTGAAACTATTATAATTAAATATAGCAACATACAAAATTAAATCAAAACTATTATCAGTTAAATTTCTTATACTCATAAAAGCCGTTAAAGTACATACTAGAACTTTTGCTTATGTGCAACACACAAATATATTTCTACGTAAATATTTGCTGTTCCGCGTTAAAAAAAATGTCTATGTGTTTAGCAGTTATCTTAATGTAACGAATTTAATTTTGCAAATGGTGTTATTCAAAGCAAAGCGTTATTTTCAAACAATTAAAGTTTTAAAATTCCAGCGGAAAACAAATTTTTCTCGAGAGATTTTAAAGAAAATCAAGTCACTTAGTATTAGTTAAATCTTTCCTGAACAATTGAAATTGAAATAAAGGCTTACCATTTATAATGAAATTACTTTTAGTTTATTCCCAGGTGTAAGGGTTCCACTTGAAAAAGAAAATTAAACCCGTATTTGACTAAACAAAGTGAAATTTTTCTGAATATCACTTTTTGACGAAAATACCATTTTGTGGATAATAATATTTTCTCTTCCATTCAATCAGCGGTTATCGGAACTCTTCTACTCGGTTTTTGTATGATTAAATGCGTAACATGAGGATGCATTTATTCAATGAATAAGTACTGACGACAGCTTGTTCAGGTAAAAATTCTGCGTCGAACTGGTTTCAGAATAAACTTTTGAAACTTCTTTCAGAGAGCGTTTTACATCGAGACTAAAATTCTAAATCATGGAAGTAACGATTTTATTTATTTCAATTTACAAGGCTGTTAATCATTTTTTTTTTCAGTCATTTCACCGCTCCGTTGCATTGTTTCAACATTCAGTTTGCCTTTATGTTCACCTGAATTTCAAAAATGAACACAATTCCAATAAGATGTCTATATTTAGAACTAGTAAAACTTCTGTGAAAATCACAGGGATTGTTTCCACTTGCGTTTTTTATTGCTTTCGCAGTTACTAAACGAATCGACTGGAAATGTTTGACAATTCGATGACACAGCACGTATAAAAACTGGAAAGGAGTCCGACAAGGTGATACGATATCTCCCAAGTTCTTCAGTACCACACTGCAAGTGTCTGTCAATCATGGAACTGAGAGAGAAGACAAGGAGATAAATTTTAATGGGAGATGAACTTGAAGGAGTTAAAATTTTAGCCATCTTCGGTTTGCTCACGACATAAAATGTTTTACAAGCTCTTCCTCAGAGCTGTAGTAGGAACTTACTGAAAAAAGTAAAAAGGAAAGTGTTATTAAAGATGGACTTACAGAAATCAAAATCGATGTACAATTATATAAAAATATATGGAAAAGAGTAAGGTAGTGAAATCAGAAATTCAATTGTTTTACAAGAACTTAAGATTTTGAGATTGGTGGTGAAAATTTAGAAGTAACTGATGCATACATCTGCCTTTAACAACAGATAAAAAAGCGAATTCAACATCGAAGAAATTAATAGTTCTAGAAAATTGGCTGGAATGCAAGTGTCGGAAACAGTACAATTTTCAGGAGCAGAGTAATAATATATCTTAAAAGAAAAGTGTTTAGTTCATGCGTCTTTTCAGTTCTTACTATACGTCAAAGACATGGATTTCTAAAAAAGACACTCAGAAGTTGCGGACATGCATGGACAAACCAATGCCTGGTATAAAGAGAAAAAGATAGGAAAAGATGATGTATCGACGTCGATACATCATCTTTTACGTTAAGATCAGGAAAAGGAATCACAAGATTGAATAACATTATGACCAAAGTAAAGACTCTCAAGTGGAAGTAAATTAAATATGTTTCTCGAAGAATTGACCACCGTTGAAAAAGTGAAATACGTAGTAGAATGGATACCAAGTGACAGAAGAAGAACACGTTGGAGATGAGTGGATGAAATTCGGATGCGTGCCTGAGTGACATGGAAGAGATACAGAGATTTGTGGAAGAGAACTCGGGGAGACCATCATCCAATAATAAATTGAGAATTTTTTATGATGACAGTTATTTAATATAAAATAAGATAAAGTTACGTTTAAAAAAGTTGTTAGTTGTTAATAGTTTTCAAAACCATATTTATATGAGAAGTGATCGTGAAATTCGTATCACGATCAGCAAATGACTGCATTACCTTATTCTAGAACGCACAGTGGTTTCATCATTTTAGCAGTTGTTTTCTGAATTAGTTAATGTTTATTTTTTGCTAAATTGCTTTATATCTTAGTCGCAGCATAAAATATCTCGTAACCATCTTGAACAATTTTGAAGAAAGAGTTATTGTTGAATGGAACAGCTTAACAGTAACGAAGCACGCTAGGTTTCGCAGTGAAGCTAACTGTATCGAAAAGAGTAAGGCAGTGAAATCAACAATTCAAGAAAATTTAGTGTAATTATTAGATCTTATGATGTATGCGTATAAATATTTCGAAACGTAGGCAGTCAAAAGTATTCATCTGCAGAAAAAACCACACACATTAAGCATATGTTGTTAATTTAATAAATTATGAAAAAAATGCTGTTTCACCTGAAAAAATGCAGCAACAAATTTTCAGTGGAATGTACAAAGAGTTAATTAAAAAAAATTGGGTTTAATTGGAAACTTGTGCTTCCTTGAATATGTTTGATGACTTGTATGAAAAAGTGTTTCAAAAAGCAGCATAGTTTTACAGGAAATTTTATCAATGCACTTTTCTCACATAACAATATGGAAAAGTTTACTGTAAACCTCTTTTCAAGTTATATCTTTTACTAAACATGATCCAAAATGACAGCAATTTAATTCTTTCCGACAACAAAAGACGAGAAACTCTGTTATTCCACGTAAAGTTGCTAGCAGCAGCAGTTTTTACAATATTTTGCAAAATGTTTAACATAAAACATTAAATAACAAAAAAAAAAAACCAGTTCATTTCATGAATCAATTTATTGCGTTAGGTGGCAGCACATGCAATTGTTTAGAGTTTCAGCGGATCTTGAGCAGTACTAATTCTAACAGACTTTCCGTTTTGTTTTATTTCTTAAATCACATGAACATATATATATATATATATATATATATATATATATATATATATATATATATATATACTGAAGAGCAAAACTGAAGACTAAGGAAAAACTTTAGAATTTAAAACGAAAGTTGCAAAAAAACCTGAAGATCAAAACGCGCAACGCAGCAGTTTTGAAAATTCAGAATTCACATTCTATTAAGAAGATACCTAAGCAAAAAAATACTTATATAATTTTGACTCACACCAAGTACAACATAGAAAAGGTTATGTATCTACTTGTGTGAGTAAAAGGAGAAAAGATAAAAAAATAAAATAAAACAACTGAATGTAGAAGGTGTCGAGAATACTGAGCCTTGCCTTTATCAAGGACCAGCAAAAACTCTGCATTTTCTCACTTCCACAAAGACCTAGTTGGAAATGGGTTTCTGCAAGGCCATAGATGCAAGTAACATTCCCACCTAAAATTGTTTTAAAAATATATATATGTCATGTCCTCCGCAGAGTTGTATGACCTAGCACTAGTTAACAATTTCGCTTGCATCCATGAACCTTTCCTGGCCCGACCCATGCTCTTCATCTGTTTTTCATTAAACAGAGAGAAGAAGATTAAAGAGAACTCAAGCTGTGAGAGTGACATAATAATTAGAAATAATTTTCAGCTATAACGAAATGCCAAGTTCGTTTGAGAGAGAATTTAAACCTGAAAAACAATGCAAAAGAAATCCAAATTTTTTCATTGCAATTAAAAAGGAATTATTAATTTTTAAAAACAGATTTTTGAAAGAAAACTTGAGTCTAAAACCCCTACTCTACAACTTATTGTTTTATTTTATTTTTTTATCTTTTCTCCTTTTACTCATACAGGTAGATACATAACCTTTTCTATGTTGTACTTGGTGTGAGTCAAAATTATATATGTATTTTTTTGCTTAGGTATCTTCTTAATAGAATATATATATATATATATATATATATATATATATATATATATATATATATATATATATATATATATATTTGGATGTCTCCATGTCCATTTCCTGTGTGGCTTTTTCTTGAAGAAGGAGTTCAAGATGAAAAACCCTTCTGCCTCTGCAAATTGATTTTATTATGTGTAACAAAAATTCGTCATAGAAGACTGCAGTGTGCTAAACAAGTTCAACACAGGCAGTGACCATAGATTGGTGAGATGTAAGATGCACCTCAACACTAAACTCGAACGTAGCAAGCTCATAAGACAAACAAAATGTATTGACATAACCAACCTTAAAAAACACCATAATACCTTCAAGTTAGAACTGAAGAACAGGTTCTCTGCTTTAGAAGGCCTAACATCGGAAGAAGTGGACATCTCTGAAGTTAACAGAAAAGTAACCAAAGCTCTTATGGAAACAGCAACAAAATTAGCTGGGTCTAAGAACAAGTTCCATGTGAACAAATTATCAGGAAAAACCAAAATGTTGATGCAAAAAGAAGAGAGATGAGGACAACTAAAGAAGATGTGACTTCCAAAGTGGAATATATAGAGCTATGCAAGACAGTAAGAAAAAGTATCACTGAAGACGTAAGGAAATTCAACTGTGAACTAGTGAGGAAAGCAATTGAAAACAACCAAAGCCTAAAGATAGCAAAGGGACATCTCAGTAAGGGAAGAAAACAGATTATGGCACTGAGAAAAGAAGATGGTTCTGTAACAAGAAATAGAGGCGAAATTTTGACAAGAGTGAAAGATTTCTACTCCAAATTATATGAAAGGGATGATATATGCACTCCAGACATCATGAAAGATACCAGTACCAGAGTTCCTCCAGTCCTTCCAGCAGAAGTTGCACATGCAATCAAGAACATGAAGCGAGGAAAAGCTCCAGGAGAAGATGGAATTACTGTAGACATCATACAAGAAGCAAGTGGAGAAATCGAAACAGTACTCGCCCAAATTTTCACTCGATGCCTTAATGAAGGAAAGATTCCTGAGGATTGGAACACCGCTACAATGATCCTGCTACATAAGAAAGGTGACATTGAGGATCTCGGAAACTACAGACCTATCAGCCTCCTATCAGTAGTTTATAAAATCTTCACTAAAGTTCTTTCACACCGCTTGAAGGTAGCACTAGACATGGCTCAACCGAGAGAACAAGCTGGATTCAGGAGTGGCTACAGCACAATAGATCATATCCACGTGCTGAGAGAACTAATTGAAAGAGCGAGGGAATATGAACTTCCATTGTGCATGGCTTTTATCGATTATGAAAAAGCCTTTGATTCGGTGAAACCATCAGCAGTTACAATGGCTCTGAAAACCTGCGGTATTGAAGATGCATACATTAATATTATTAATAACATCTATGAAAATGCAAGTGCAAAGATTCGGCTGTTTGAAAATACAACACACGTAAAAATTGGAAAGGGAGTGAGACAAGGTGACACCATATCTCCGAAGCTCTTTAATGCCACATTGGAGGGTGTTTTTCAGTCGCTGAGCTGGGAAAACAAGGGGATAAAGATTAATGGAGATTATCTAACCCACCTTCGTTTTGCTGATGACGTAGTCATTTTTGCAACTACCCCATCAGAGCTGCAGAGTATGATCCAGGAACTTGCTGACAAGAGTAAAGAAGTGGGATTAAAAATGAACTTTCAGAAGACAAAAGTGATGTTCAATGCTTTTACAAGAAATGAAGATTTATCGATTGATGGAGAAAAGCTGGAGTTAACAGACACGTACGTTTATCTTGGACAGCAGATATCAAGTGAGGGTCACATTGATGAAGAAATTAATCGGCGTACAAAACTTGCCTGGAGAGCTTTTGGAACAAACAGCATAATTTTCAAGAGCAATATGCCATTATGTCTTAAAAGAAAAGTGTTTGATCAATGCATCCTTCCAGTGCTTACGTATGGTGCAGAGACGTGGACCTTAACTAAAAGAGACATACAAAGGCTGCAGACAACTCAAAGAAGCATGGAGAGGTGCATGCTTGGTGTAACCAGGAGAGATAAGAAGAGGAACTCGTGGATCCGAAAAATGACAAGAGTGGAAGACATCATGATCAGAGTTAAATCCCTGAAATGGCAATGGGCTGGACATACTGCCAGAAGGACAGATCATCGATGGACAGCCGAAATTTTAGATTGGATTCCAAGGGACAGGAAAAGACCCAGAAGAAGACCAAATAGGAGATGGGTGGATGAAATTCGAAAGTATGCAGGGGTGACATGGAGGAGACTGGCACAAGACAGACCGTTGTGGAGGAAACTTGGGGAGACCTTCGTCCAGCAGTGGATTGATAATGGTTGACAATGATGATGATGATGATATATATATATATATATATATATATATATACGTTCATAGAAAATTAAGAAACAAATATTAATCGTATTACACATTATAAAAGCTGTTGATTGGAAAAATATATATATTTTGCGGCAAATAAATTTCCCATTAAATATAAAATGAAAAGTAAATAAGATTAATTTTAACATCTGGGATTAGCAGTTCAGTCGCGATTAAGTTTTAACAACTTAAAGGAGAAAGAATTTAAAAGTCATCTCATGATCAGTGGCGTAACTACCACCCCCGCAGCTGCGGGGGGCGCAGGTACAACGAAGGGGCGTACGGCAGCTGCCACTTATAGTTTTATAAAAAAATTCGAACACACACAGTAATTTACCCAAAGATTCATATTTTGCTTTAAGATATATTTAGCTTTGCCTAAATAAATGCCTAGTTTCACTTTTAAAACACTGAATGTCCTACAGATTAAAAGTGTTCGGCTCTTTGACTTCAGGTTGTAATACGATTGCTCTGCAATGGGTTGTAAATAACACGATCGCTCTCCAATCGCACTCTCCCTGCGCTGCTGAGGAAAAGCGCGAGGCCATAGTGGCATTCCCTGTATGGGATGTGGGAAAACAGTCAGTCACCTAAGATTACGTGCACGACAGGCGTCAGCATTTATTCACAGCAGCCGCAGATCTGCCGTGTGTAAGAGGGTGATTTCTTCAAGTGATTTATTTTAGTTTTGAACAAAGCAATTACACGTATTGTCAAATGTATTGCTTAAAAAGTTTAAACTACAGGGCTATTGGTACCACCATTACTTATGCAGACATTCTCACTGACTTCCTACCCCCCCCCCCGAGCCACCTCACACACACACACACACACACACACACCGCGAAAAATGCATCTTCCCTCGTGTTGCAAATCTTTGGAAAATTACTGTGCTGAAGTAAATCTTGCGGGGGGGGGGCAAGTTGTGCTATTTACGCCACTGCTCATGATTGGCTGTAGCATCGTTCTACGCACAAAATGTGATGTTGTAGCAGATAATTATTTTCCATCGAAAGCATTTGATTTTGACAGAAAGCAAAGAAACAAAAAATTCATCTTTTGAAGCATGCACGTGTTTCAGACAGAGAAGCTGAGAGGTTTTGTAAACTGTTTAGGTCCGACAAAGACCTAAAGAGTCTCTCCCCCCTTTACTTTTACTATGTGCATATACACCGAACAGACAAAACATAATTATGACCACATGTCTAATATGACGTTGATCCTCCACGTGCCTCCAAATCAGCTTTAGGCTACATTATTTCTAAAGGTGCCTTGTGGCATCTGGTACCAACATGTTACGACAGACCCTTTATCTCTTGTAAGTGGTTGAGCTGCCGCAGATTTGAATTACGAATCACAGATGTTCGACTGTATTGATATCTGGTGAATTCGGAGGCCAGGGTAATACCTGGAAGTCTTACTCATGTTCTGCGAACCATTCTCGAACAGTCAGAGCAGTGTCGCATTATCCTGCTCAAAGAAAGCACTACTATAGGTAGGGACGTCGCTTGACATTGAATTCTGGATGGGCGACGGGTGGACGAATATTATTTTTGCCGGTGGAAGCTTCATAACACCATTTTTCTTTTTTTACGAAACACTGAAAGAACACATTTTTAATGTTTTTTCTTTTCTTTTACTTGAAGGTTAAACGACCTCCGTGAGCAACTCAATGGGCTACAAGCAGTCGACCGTCCCTAATTTAGGGTCACTGACTACAGGGAAGGGAGAAGGCCAGTGCTGTAAGACACACACAACTCCATGCCTCACGGGATTCGAACCCGGACCTTCACGGACGAATGGTCATAAGGCCAGCGCTTAAACCACTGCGTCACCTATGCAGTTTCAATACTTTTCACTACCGGGTACAAAACAATTCGCGCAATTCGGGTCCTCTCCACCTGGACACACATACATACATACATACCTGACTAGTTACGGGTGTAAGATACAAGTGTTGGTGGAATGTCGCCTTCAACTTTTTGCTTGCTCTGGATGCATTGTCTTAAATTTCTTTTCAAAATTTCCCATTTTTGCTTACGAAAATAGTACTGTACTTGAACAATTTATTTCAAAGAATATGTCGTTTTTGTTTATCTAAATCAAATTTTAACGATGTGCTCCGCAGGCACAATCCTCACCCCTCCTTAACTTCCTTCCTTCCAGCCAGCGACTTTGCCTTGCACTTATCTCGTATAAAGTCGTCAGTCACTTTCTGCACTTTCACTGAATGGCAGTCTTAAGGACTCTAGTGTAGCTTTAGATTTTATTTTTCGTGTTGGAATGCCCTATTTTGTAAAGAAAACAAACAGAACAATTAGTAGTGACCCCATATCTGGAAATTCCTATTCACCCTCCTCGTAAGCCCTCTGACCATACAGACATGAAAAAGAGGCTGAAACCAAAGAATTGGAAGAGTGGAGAACTAAATTTTCATGACCCTGCGGTGCTATTTTGATAAGCTTTTACGGAGATAAAATCAACGCACTTCTTAGGGGAAATACACTGCTGGCCACCCAAAATGCAACACCAAGAAGGACACGAGATAGCAAAGCCACATTTACTGGACACATAACAACAGATACAAAGATGAAACGATTGAGCTTACAGGTCCGCGCGACTTGCGGAACACGCAGACATCAATAGTTCGTGTGGTCCCCATGGCTGGAAATAACGGCCGCTACACGCCGCGGCATCGAACGAAAGAGGCTTTGGATGTCAGCTTGAGGTATGTCGGTCCAGGCTGCTTCCACACGTTGCCAAAGTTGATCAGGCGTAACCGCGGGTGGTTCTTGCCGGGCCACTCGGTTGCCGATCAGCGACCAGACGTGTTCGATGGGCGACATATCGGGAGAACATGTGGGCCACGGCAGCAGTGACACCTAGTGGGCCGTGAAGAATTGTTGCACGATGCGTGACACGTGCGGGCGCGCTTTGCCCTGTTGAAACGTGGCCGCTGACAGGTTCTGCAGCTAAGGGAGGACTACAGTCTGCAAAACGTCGGAGCTGTAGCGGTGGCTGTTGAGTGTACCGGTGATGCGTACCAGAGGGGTGCGGGTGTCATATCCAATTGCGCCCCAAGCCATAACGCCAGGCGACGGACCGGTATGGCGATGCATAATGCAGGCGTCATACAGTCTCTCGCCGCGGTGCAGCCACACGCGGATCCGACCATCGTGGTGTTGCATGCAAAATCGGGATTCGTTGGAGAAGACAATGTAGTGCCATTCCGTAGTCCAGGTGCGGCGTTTAACGGCCCACTGCTTCCGCACTCGCCGGTGTTGTAACGTCAATGGTAATCAGAGCAATGGGCGCCATGCGACAAGTCCCCGCTCCGGCAAACGACGTCGAACGGTACGTGCTGACACAGGTTGTTACGCAACACACCCTAATTTCTGCGCTAACGTTCGTGATGTGGCGGTGCGAGCCGTCAATGCCCACCGCACAACATGCCGGTCCTCTCGTTCGGTGGTGTGCCGCTGCTGCAGCAATCGCTCACGTCGGTCCGTCCGTCCCTCCTTCACCCACCGCATCCATACTCGCCTCACTGTGGCTGAATGTCGTCCCACACGGGCGCCGATGTCTCGGTACGATAAACCGCTGTCGTGATAAGCCACTATTCGTCCTCTGTCGAACTCCGAAACATGCTGGAATAACTGCCGTATTCTGCGGCGAGGCATCAGGAAGCTTCCCACGCACAGGTCCGGCAGAACAACACACTTCCACTACTTACACCCCACCTTCTGTGCACCCTTCTTATAGTATTTCTCGGTAGCGTGCCGGGCTCACATGCTTTGCATATGCCCTGCAATGCTAATCGTTTGCATGTCCTCCCGCGGGCGACGCATGCTGCGAACTTCAGGCCAATCGGATGCTTCTTTCTTGGTGTTGCATTTTGGGTGGCCAGCAGTGTATGTAGGGTTACATGAACTAAAACACAAGATTTATTACTTGGCGAAATGGAGCTTATATTTTAAAGTTAAATATATTGAAAATGACACGCTTTGAACTGGGTATGCCGCAGGGCGTCCTTATGCCCACCCTCGCACCCCCTTGGAGATGTCCGTGAGACTAAGGTAGAATGCTGCTGCCATGAAAGGATGTACCTGGTCTGCAGTAATATTTAGGTAGGTAGTAGACGTCATAGTTTCCTTCACTTGAATGACTGAAAACAAGATTTCTCAGCGGAACATTTCCCAAAGCATTACATTTCCTCCACCGGCTTCGTTTCGTCCCACGGTTCATCCTTGTGCCAACAGTACCCCAGGTAAGCGACGGAAGGCCACCCGGCCACCCACACGGTGCAGCAGGAAATGAGATTCATCTGATCTGACGACTTTCTTCCAATCATTCAAGGTTGAGCTTTGATGTTCGCGTGACCATTGTAGGTGTTTTCGACGGTGAACTAATTTTAGCATGGGCCCTTGGGCCGGCTAGCGGCTAGGCATCCCTATTTTCAGCAGGGTTCGGTATATTGTGTGTTGAAACCCATTACTTTCGTCACCAATATTCGCATTGCCGGCGAGGTTCAACCACCCCTCTCCCGATCACGGGGATGAGTGATTCTCCAGTTATTTGGGGAGTAGCACACCAACGGCCCGAGCTGTCCTTATGACGGAAGATCTTGCCTTCTCATCTTCGTACGATTACATTACCGCAAGGATAGCTGTTTATCCAGGTGATGGGGAGTGGCTACTCCACGGCCCGAGCCAACTTCTATTAAATTATGTTACCCTTTCTTAGTTTTGTGTTGTTATCTTGACATGCACCCACCTCAGTTGTAGTTTGCTGAGGTTTTTATTATGCGTCAGCGGAGTTTAGTTTCCCGTTCCATATCCTCTATTCTAGGCTTTTGTTTCTCCTTTGTTTTCCGGGATGGTGTGGTAGATCTACCTGCACGTTTGCAGTGTGCGTTGACCCGTAAGGTGGAAAAGGGGATGCTGAAGGCTAAGGTTTTGGAGGAGTCAGGTTGTTGGTGTCTCCAGCTACAAACACTCCTTTTTGACCCTTGCTTCTCTGTAAACGAGCGGCCCGGGAATTAACCCACTCCTAGTCCATGAAGTCTGTGACCAAGTTAAGTCCAGGCTTTTAACGGCTTGTTGTTCCGTACGGCTGTGTCAGCCTGGGGACAGTGTAGTCAGGTCAGAGGCGTGTTGCTGAGGTATTGGAAAGTCTCAAGGTACACGCCGAGAACCTGCCTACACTATCAACTGACTATATCTGCTGTTTATCCCCAGAGCCTTGTCCTGCGTCCTTGGAGACTTGAGGAACTCCGGCTCTCCGTTGTCGGGCTCAGTGACGGGTGGGGAACTCAGCGGACGAATTATTTTAATTTTTCGTGGTTTACAATAATTTTTCCCATGGTGCTAAGCATAAAAGACAATATGAAGAGGAGCCTCTATGTTCATCTAAGAAACTCACTCTAGAATCGACGTCCGCTGTATTCTTCATTGTATCTTCTACTGATGGCTCGCGGACTCTGGGATCAAAGCTGTAGCTTCACCAAGCAGTGCCAAAAAGCTGCTGTCTAGAAATCTGCTAATTGAAACTCCAAACCCTAGACTCTTACGGACTACTGAGCTCCTTGGCGTCACAGTACAAGTCGGTCAAAATCGACCCCTCAATTCCTCCCGAGGTGTTATTTATTCAGGTGTGGCCTGATTGATTGTACCGAGACAGAACTTCTTGAAGAGCTGTGAGCACAGGGTGTCATTTGAGTCCGTCGTATCCAGTTTAGAAAAGATGGAAATATGGTATCATCCCGCATTCTTATTCTCACCTTTGATACGCCTCAAATTCCACAGTACCTAAATGCAGGTTGCCTCCGTCTAGACGTCCGCCCGTAGATTCCAATCCCTTGCGTTACTTTAAGTGCCATAATTTTTGCCATTTCCCAGCAGTCCTACCGAACGCTCGATGTGAGCGCTGTATGTTAACAGATCATGCATTTCCAGTTTGCGTTGCTGCACAAGAGCATTGTGTCAACGGCGAGGGTGCTCATGCGGAGTCATTCAAGGAGTGCCCTAAATGATGGAAGAAAAAGAGTTTCAGCTGGTTAAGACACCCGAAAATTTCTCATATCCCGAGACCAGGAGACGGGTCGTCCCAAACAATCCAGGTCGCCAAACATAGAACATATGCATCAGTGGTGGTATCGAAGTCGACAGTCGCTTTGCAGACAGATGTCCACGCCCCAGCAAACTGTCCTTACCAGTTGGAAGACACAATTGCTGCTGGACTTGAGGCGCTTTAATCATGTCCTCGGGATTTTCATGCGACATATCCATCTGGTTGCCAAAACGAACCATTAAAACTATCTGCAAAGAGACTCAATCTGCGTACTCGGAGAAAAAGTCAAAAGAAAAGGAGAACAAGAACACTGCTCCTCCTAAATCTGCTCCTTAAGCCGAGGACCGGGCGAATTCGTCAAAGAACTCTGGGAATAGGCGCCATCCCATATTGACAACATGCAAAACACCTCCACGTCTGGTGGAACAATTAGAACAAGACATGATGGATGCTGAACTGGTTTAAGCTGTCAGTCACCATCATTTCATATTTTACTAAAGCTACAGTGTTTTTTCTACGTCATTTTTACCATCGGTTCAATAATTCAGTCGAACTGTCGATATTTTCAGAAAAGACTTGACTAATGACTATGTAAAACACCTGCTCTCGTCGTACTCTCCGGTGTGCCTTTTTATACAAAAGACAAAAGTTAACCATCCGACCTACTTTCAGTTCGAGGCTGTGGTGCATTTTCGAATGAAAATGTGTCAGGCGACATTGCCTGTGAGGGAGTTGCAATCTTTGTCCCTCACAGTGTTCCGGGTTTTCCGGTTACGGTCTCAACCGCTTTACAAATCATGACGGTATGTATTTCTATGCCTGTGCTTCTGCCTTCAACGTCTATCTGCAGCCGGATGAGCACGTGAGGAATTACGTTCGTGATAACCTAGTGAATCAGTTGCCTTTCATCCGTTCTTCTTATGGGTGATTTTAATGCTTATAATCCTTTGTGGGATAGTGTAAGTATCCCACAAATGGCCGTAGAATCGAATACCTTCTGTCCTCGACGTCTTAGTGCCTTTGCAACACTGGTGCTGACACTTACTTCCGTGAGTGAAACAAAAGTTACAGTGCGATAGATTTGACCTTAGGCTCGCCATCGGTTTTTGCCAACTGGTAGAGGATGATGTGTAGCGACCTTCATGCAAACGACCATTTTCCGATTGTCCTGTCAGAGTGTGAGGCCTTCTACCTCTTGCCTTCCTCGATTGAAAATAGATCATGCCAGATGGGAAGTCCTCAAATCGTTCGCAGTAATATTTTATACCATGGTGACCAAGGAGTCAATCGACGTGGCTGTTACGGATGTCACAACGTGTGTTATTCAGGCAGCTGATCTTTTAATTCCGAAGACAACGAAGCTCCCCAAAAGTCCGAAAATTGGTGTACCCCTGAATGCACAGCTGCTAGGAGAGCGCAACATAAGGCCTGGTGGAGGTTTCGACGTCACCCATCCGAAGCAAATCTTGTTGCATTCAAACAAACAAAATCCTGCGGTCGGTTGGTACATCGACGAAGCAAGAGGGAGTCTTGTAATAGATATATTTCCAGGCTCAATTCATGGGCCATTTCTAAAACTGTACGGGTAAAGATTCGTAAGATCAGGGATAACTACAGTTCCTACCAAATTTCAGTTCTCGAGAGTAACAGCTGCACATAGGCTGAAGTCGGGGAAACTGCAAATTGTTCAAGTGAAACTTTTGCCACTGCTTCGAGTGATCGGGTGTATCCTAACTCATTTCAGCGAGTGCAGTCACAAGTTGAAAGCCAGAAAATCTGTTTTTCGCCGTTTTGAAAAAGCAATTATAACCCCATTCAGTATGGTCGAATTGAGGTTGGATCTGCGTCTGTCCCACGCTACATCTGTTGGGCCTGATGGCATCCACTATGGAATCTGTTGTAGTCTCCGTCATATGTTGCAGTCGTCTCTGGAGAGTCTTTAGTTGGTTTTAACTGCATTTGGTTTGAACATAGTGCCACGGACTTTTCGCGAAATGATGTTTTTCTCATTGTTCCTAAGCCTGGGAAAGATCCCAAGTCTACCTCTTGTTATCGTCCGGTTTCGCTCACTAGCTATCTGTGCAGGAAACTTTAACATATGGTTAATTCCCGGTTAATTCACTTCTTGGAAACAGCATCAAATTCTTTCATTATCATAAAGTGGCTTTCACAGTCATCGTTCGTCTCACGATCATCTCCTGCACCTTGAGGCTTCTGTACATGAGGCGTTTGTACGTAGGCAACACCTAGTTTCTGTATTTTTTTGACCTCGATAAGGCTTATGTTAGAGCTTGGCGTCACGGTATATTCCGTGACTTTCAAGAATGTGGTTTGCGGAGAAATCTCCCAACATTTATTTCTAGTTATCTCAATCGGGTGTTCCAGGTGCGCCTGGGTGTTACAGTCTTCGCATCATTCACACAAGAACAAAGCGCTCTTCAAGGTTGCATTCTATCCGTCATATTTTTCATTCTTCGTATTAATTATTTTCTTAAAACTCTTCCTCCTGTAGTTTCGGGCACAGTTTATGTTGATGACCTTCATATCTTCTGTTCGTGATCAAGTATGTATTTCATTGAAAGGTAGTTGCAGTCTGCGATTAACCAGATCGTTAAAACGGCGAATAGCAATGGTTTCGTTCTTTCTGCTGCCCAGACAGCGAGTGTCCATTTGTGCCGGAGACGTGGCCTCCATCCTAACCCAGAACTGCATCTGGGACCTACAACCATACCAGTTTTGCCGGAGATCAGGTTTCTTGGTCTGACAGTTGAGCGTGCTCTCATATTCCATGCGCACATTCAGCGGCTAAAGAGTCCCTCTCTGAAAGTCGGGTATCGTTCACTTGATCGGAAGGTCATTTGACCAAAAATCACTTCGCCGAAAATCACTTGATCGAAAGGTACATTTCGCCGAAGGGTCACTTGACCGAAAAGTTCATTTCACCAAAAGGTCTCTTCACCTAAAAGTTCATTTCATCGAAAATACATTTGATCGAAAAGTTCGTTTCACCGAAGGATTGCTTTACCTAAAAGTTCATCATATCGAAAGATCATTTCACCGAATGGTCAGTTTATCTAAAACTTAGAATTTTGCTGTTAGAGATCTGTTGGAGTGTGTGGTGCATGTTTTTGAAAAACTGGCCACCTAAACGTTATCGGATTGTATAAAAAATAGATTTTTAATTTCTATGAAACACTTCCCCATGAGTAGGTTTTTCGAAATATAACATTAATCAAATAGCCTAGATCTGTGCCTTTTTGTCAAATTTTAAACTTCCTAGCTCATATTGATAAGGGTTACATAGCAAATCAAGTAAATAATGTTCCACTTTTACTCAACCACAAAACATTAATTTTTTCACCGTAGGCCTGGATACAGGCCATTTTAACAGATTTTAACCCTACTCATATTCATAAGCATTACATAAAATGTAAAACAACTTTCTATGTAAACCTTATGAACATGAGCATGCACGTTTAAAATGTGCTAAAAATGCCTAAGCAGAGGCCTACAGCCCTAAACGTGATTCTTTTTGCCTGAAAAAATGTGCAACATTATTAATTTTACTTTTTATGCAAACCTTATGAACATAACTTTTATGTAAACCTTATGAACATGATTAAAATTTGGTAAAAAGGTTTAAGCCGGAGGCTATTGTCTTTAAAAAAAGAGATTTGTCTTAAAAACTAGGTCTTTGCGTTCTTTGTGACATGGAGAAATCAAAAGTGCAATTTGAGTATAATCTTCTAATGTTTCGGTGGTCTGTCTGCCGAACTTGCACCATGCTTCAACAGATCCTGTAATGAAATCCAAAAGTTTCGGTAAACTGACCCTTTGGTGAAATGACCTTTCGATGAAATGAACTTTTAGGTAAAGAGACCTTTCGGTGAAATGTACATTTCGATCAAGTGACCCTTCGGTGAAATGTACCTTTCGATCAAGTGACTCTTCGGTGAAATGAACTTTTCGACCAAGTGATCTTTCAGTGAAACTATCTTTTCGGTGAAGTGATTTTCGGTCAAGTGATCCTTCGGCGAAGTAAACGTCGGGCAAATGAACCAGACCCCTGAAAGTCATGATTGCTCTTAAGATCCTTTCGAGAGTCTCGTTGGGGTGCAGTCAAGATTTCTTTATTCCGCATTTGCCATTCCTTGATATAGTCTAAATTGGATTATGGTTTATAATGCATGGTTCTACGCGTTGTTCCGTTCTCCAGCCTTTGGACTCCTTTCATCATCGGTGCTAGGCCTTTGTATGGGAGCATTTCGCACGTCACCAATTCCCAGCCTTTATGCTGACGTTAACGAACCATCGCTAGAATTACGCCTTCTGCAGTTGTCTCTTCAATAATTTTTGAAACTTCTATTTCTCCCAGAACATCCGTTTACGATGCAGTTTTTCATCCCCAGCACGCTCGTATATTTGAGAACCGCCCCTCGTGCATTCCAACATTGGGTCTTCGTATGTTGGCCATAACTCGTGATGCAGAGCTCGACTTGTCAGTTGTTCGAGGCACCAGGGACCTTGAGGACCCTTCATGGCACCCTCTTAGTGTCATGATTGATACCAGCTTTACACCATATGATAAATTCTGAAACCTGGCGCCAGTATACCAGCAGCTATTTGCTGAACATCATTTTGCCGATTACATTCCGAATCTCACTTATAGATTAAAGACGCTTAGTGTTGTTGGAACTGTTGCCGTCTGCATTGGCCAAGTTTCTGTTGCGGGGATCCTTGCCGAAGTCACGGTGTTTTGGGGCTGAGATTCATGCTATATATCCGGCACTTTTTCGTGTTCAGTCGAGGTTTCATCATCGTGCTATGGTATATACGGATTCTTTGAGTGTTTTGCAGTCACTGTCCTCAGCCGATTGTCCTGATCATCCTTTTCTTTTTAACTTGAGACGTTTACTCCGTTCTTTGCTCGAGGCTGGTTTCCAAATCCATTTCTACTGGATCCCCGGTCACGTAAGAATTTCAGGTAACGAGTCTGCTGACGCAGCTGCTAAATGTGTTTCCTCTTTGGTCGTCGCACATTTGCCACTGTCTCAGCGTGATTTGCGTTTTCTTGTACTTATCCATGTCAAACGAATGTGGCAGGGTCTGCAGGACGAACAGGTGGAAATTAAACTGCATCGCATCAAAGCACTTCTTGGAGTTTGGATTTCGTCATGTTGCTGGAACCGCAAAGAGGAAGTTGTATTAATGCGTCTCCGTATTGGGCATTGCCGTTTCACTCACCACTGTTTGCTGTGTGGCAACACTTCCCCTACGTGTGGGACGTGTGATGTACCTTTAACCGTTGTTGATATTGTGTTCGTGTCGTCGTTTGTTTCGTGAACGTGCTCGTTATTTTCTTTTATCCACTCTACCTGACGACTCAATGGCCCTGAGTGCCCTTTTAAACAATCATTGTGACTGACGTGGCTCCTGTGTTATCATTTCTTTGTTATGCCGGTGCTTTTAGTTCTGCATAGCGCGTTATTGTTTTATCGGCGTTTTACAGAACTTGTTGTTCTGTTTTATGACATAATTATCTTTTAATATTGTTTTTGTTACATTTTAAATCAATTGGTTTCATTGTGCCAGTGTTTTTCTTCCTGTATAGTGCTTTTTTCTTCCATTGGCTTTGTACACCGCTTGTTATTCTGTTTTATATCATCGTTATATTTTAACATTTATAACGAAGTGAATTTCTCCGTCATTTTTGGTCTACGCCGGGATTCGAACCCGAGTACGCTTATTCCGGAACAAGTCGCTCTACCAACTGAGCTACGCAGACATGTATTCTGATTCCTATCTGCCTTTATGTCATGTGCGTCCTGCTGTTAGGTACGTCACATCTCCCCCCTCCGAAAGAGGGCCGGGGGCATGGCCCACGGATCAGCCGTGACCATGAATCGTTGCAGGCAGACAACCACTGAAGAACGTGCACTTGAGAACTCCCAGTCAATCTGGTGTGTGGAATGCAACGTCACACACATTTATTTTTCGAAGCACTGGAGAAGGGATTCTCTGATTTTTCCTATCTCGAGGTGTGGAAATAACATCACACCAATGCGAGATTTTGAACGGTCGGGTCATCCGGGTAGTTCGGGCGCCATTATAACGAAGTGAATTTCTCCGTCATTTTTGGTCTACGCCGGGATTTGAACCCGAGTACGCTTATTCCGGAACAAGTCGCTCTACCAACTGAGCTACGCAGACATGTATTCTGATTCCTATCTGCCTTTATGTCATGTGCGTCCTGCTGGCAGGTACGTCACACATTGATTTTGTTAATACTTTAACAAACTGGACTTGGCGCTCTTTAGTCCGTCGCGGTCCTTACGCCTATAAACACTAATTAACCAACCGACAAGTAGGGTCGTTCCACATGGGATAATTTTCGCCAACCTTTAGCATTGATAAGCTGTGGTCGACCAACACCTTGCCTGTGGTTTCGTTGTTATCCCCTCTTCGTACTACTTTTTGAAAGTACTAAATACGGCTGAGAATGAGCTCCACAGATGTCTTGCCATCTCGGAAATGCTCTGAACCAGTCGTCTGGCCATTGCAATTTAGCCATCGTCTATCTCGCGCTGCTTTTCCCACCTGAAGAACACGAATAACTCTGATTAACCCTTTAACCGGCTGGAACGAATTAACTCGAGGTTAACAAAATGGCTTTACTCAACTCAACCGAATATATTCGCCGTCTAAGAAGTGGGCCGAACGCGACTGGAACGAATTCATTCGGGGTATGTTTAGTTGTCCCAAAGCTGCTTGTACGAGTTACCTTCAAGACTAGAGCATCGAAAAAAGTAGCTTCACCCTTATATTTGTTAACCAGACTTGTCATTCAGGCATATGATTGACACCAATCCCTTCTGACGAATTAATTGATAAAGGGCTATAACAATGGAGACGAGTTTAAGGAAGGGGAGAGAAGACTTTTGAATAATTTATTTTATCCAGTTGCATTATGTTCGTGTGAGGGAGACTAGCTCTTCCCTATCATGTTTTAGGTCATGGAACAGGGAATATAGGACTAGAAGGAATGCCTTATCACCTATGACAGGTTTATTTTCGTTGCTGCTGAGATGAGAGTGGATAAGCCGCCACGGTGGCGCAGTGGTCTAAGGCGTTGGCCTCTGACCATTTGTCCGAAGGGGTCCGGGTTCGAATCCCGGTGAGGCATGGATGTTGTGTTTGTCTTACGGCACTGGCTCTCTCAATTCCCTGGAACCAGTGACCCTAAATTAGGGACGGGCGACTGCTTATAGCCCATTGAGTTGCTCACGGTGGTCGTTAAACCTCCAATAAAAAAAAAAAAAAAAAAGTGGATAAAGACACGAAATTACATTGCCATAGCTTTCACAAAACCTGGTCGCTATATGAACATTTATGTTTAAAGGGAGCAAATGTTTTGGGCACCGTTTAGTTCAAGCACAGTACGTCGGCAGCTTAAAGGGTTAACAGAGCTCTAAAACTCCAGATATCTAAAACTTCGGGGTCCGAAAACAGAAGATTTTGTGATACTATCTCATGTCCAGCTTAAAGTATGACCTTTTCCCCATTCTTCTGTGAGTAAGACGGAGTTTTGGAAATGAAATTTACGTAGCTCGATTTTTACATTTACAAATTTAGGTGAGAAAATTTCATGCCGTTTCAGTCAGGTACGCTGCATTGCACTGAACGGTACAAAAAGAGGGAGATGGAGAGAGAGAGAGAGAGAGAGAGAGAGAGAGAAATTAAACCTCTCTCAGAAGTGTCTTTGTTGGCCCACCCAACGACGATATTTTACCTCTTGTACGAATGTCCGGAGCTCTATGAAAAAATTTCACCTCCGCCACGGACGACCTTTTCCTCTCAGCTCTTTCAGAACAACATACCTGTCGCATTAATATCCTTGTTCCCACAACTCTTTGACGATATCGAACCTGAGCGAAAGATTCGAACGTTCGCCCTGTTCCTAATTTAGTAGTCACTCTGATTTCCATTTAAATGGTGGAGCACTTTCCAATCGTATTGGTGCTGGAGCTGTCGACAAAGTTAAATTTATCACAGACGGTATCACCATTGTCAGATCTACTGTTATGCTGATATGAATGATCTCATACTGATACACTGCTGGGCATTAAAAGTGCAACAGCATGAAAGACAAGAGATAGCAAAGCCATATTTATTGTACAGAAAGCAGACGATGCAAGTGTGAATCGATTACAAATACAGCACGGTGAGATGAGGGGAACACATAACAATCAGTATCTGGTGTAGCCACCATGGGAAGCAATTTCAGCTGCTACACAGCCTGGCATCGGGAGGAGGAGACGTTTAATGTGTTTTTGGGAAATGTCTGTCGACCAACTTCGATACGATGCCACAGCTCCTCCGTTGTATCCGAGGGTGGTCGGTGGCGTGCCACTCGTCCGGCGATCATGGACCAAACGTGTTCAATAGGCGGCATATCCGGGGACAGCGCTGGCCAAGGAAGACGTGGCACATGGTGGCGATCCATGAAGTCTCGGACGTTGCGTGTCACCGCGTATTATGCTTTTGGTAAATGGCACCAGACTGTCCCTGAAGATATGGTACAACAGCAGGTTACAACACCTCAGTGATGTAACTTTGACTATACAGCACCGAAAATGCGGATGAGGTGCATGCGAAAGTGGAATCCAATAGCACCCCATGTCATAAACTCGTATGTCTGGCCGGTAGGACGCAGCATGATGCAGGACCCACTCAGCCGGCCTCCGTGGTACCGCAAGACACGTATTCGTCCATCATGGTGCTGCAAACTTAAGCGGGATTCGTCGGAAAGCACGATGCCTTGCCTTTCGCTCCTTCATGCGCGACGTTCTTGGCATCATTGCAGTCGCAGGCGCAGGTGTTGTACAGTCAAAGGTGGCCGAAGCAATACGCGCAGGGCAAAAATGCTCCGCTGAAACAGATGACGTCGAACAGTCCGTGCGGGCACTGGGTGTTGTGCCACACACCCGAACTGTTGAGCTACGGTGGTCGATGTGGCTCTAAAATTCGTCAGAGCTAGAACCCCAGATGTCGGTCCTCTCGCTTGGTGGTGTGACGGGGCCATTGAGATCTCGCACGTCGGTGTGTTCGTTCCTCCGTTACCTACTGACGCCATATTCTCCCCACCGTGGCCGCATGCTGGCCCACACGAGCACCGATGTCTCGGAGTGATAATCCACAATTCTGATATGCCACGATTCTCCCACGATCGAAGTCGGAAACCTGCTGGTAGGGCTACCGTTGTCTTCGACGGGGCATGCAGAAGCAGCCCGTGGTCAGGTACGGCGAGCAAACACACTTCGAGTGCTTAACACCGGCTCCTTGTTCACCCCTGTTATACGACTTCTAGGGGGCGTTACTGTCCCATATGATTTGTGCTTCCCGGTTAATCATTTACATGTGCGCCCGTGTTCTGCCCTTCTGTCAACTTTTGAGCCCCTGGGATGTGATCTCCCTAGTGTTACACTTTTAATAGCCAGCAGTGTAGTTGTGCGTTAGCTTCTCTTACAGACTACAAAAGAAAACATATATTTGATGTCTAACTATTCGTCCCGTTTATTTCGTGAAGATTTTTCAGATTCAATCCTTGCTCGACGGTGAAACCGTGTTTTATTCTGAGCAGAAAATACGCAATGTTTTTTTCTTTACACAGTGAACGGTATGTGACTAAAAAATAATACTTTCAGTCTGGTTTTAGATGCCTACATGCATTTGTGTATGTATTTAAGTAAGTATTTACGTAGGCTTTCATTCACTAAAAATGACATCCAAAGTCTGCCGTAAACAAGCTCACTACGCAAGAACGTATGGGGAGGTTCATGCTTGGCATAACCAGGAACGATAGGAACAGAAATTCGTAAATCGCGAAACTGACGGTAGCTGATGGTATCATGATCAAGATTGGAACCAGTGGCCCTGAGTTAGGGACGGGCGACTGCTTATAGCCCACCGAGATGCTCACGGTGGTTATTAAACCCCCAAATCAAGAAGAAAATGCTCAAGATGAAATCACTGAAATTATAATAGTCTGGACATATTACTAGCAGAACTGATTCTCGTTTGACAACTGAAATGCTGTAGACTGTATTCCAAGGGACACGAAAATACCCAGAAGAGGGCCATGTGGGAGATGGGTGGATGAGATTCGGACGCATGTAGCAGTGACATGGGAGAGACTGGCTCAATACAAAAAGTTGTGAAAGAAATTTGTAGAGACCTAGTCCAACAGTGGATAGATAATGTTTGACGCTGAGGATGATGATGATGTATTTAAAATACAAATATGCACATACGTGCCTTGTGGTAAAATTGTGCGTTATGAAAAATTAAAATTTCTATGCAAAATATGTTTTTCAACAAAGGCTATCCGATTCAAATCGTACTTTTAAAAGCAAAGATGGAGGTGGGGGAGGGGTAGCTGATGCAATTCACATTTAAGCTCTGTAGCGGGAAAACATAGCATTACCTAGGAAAAGAGACTGTGCGCAAAATGAGCTGCGTGGAGAATGGTATTGAAGAGAAACGGATATCTTTGAATCGGATTTCCGTCATACCATCGCCTCCTAATGATAGGAGGCTATGTGTGATCACCGGCACTCTGTAGGTCAGGGGCGATATAGCTTTTGAGCAAACACCGGAGATGGGATATGGTATGAGTCCCGTTTGCGCCATGCGTGGTGTGCTTGTTTTACGGCACTGGCTCTGTCCCTTTCCTGAAATATGTAGACGTAAATTGTAGATGGGTGACTGCTTATAGCTCTACAAAATATTCATGGTGATTGTCAAACCCCCGGGAGAAAAAAAATCGTTAGCATTTGCATTTACTTCCGCTGGCAGGGAAGTTGGTCATTGGAGAAAGGCCAAGAGGTATGGACCATTATTCTAATAGTTCAGGTTTTCCGATGCAAAAAGAATTCTTGAAATCCGACTTGCCACACCTGTGGCGCAGTGGTCTAAGCGCTGGCTTATGACCATTCGTCCGCGACGGGATCCGGGATTGAATTCCGGTGTGGCATGGATATAGTGTTTGTCTTACGGCATTGGCTCTCTCCCTTCCCTGGCTGGAACCAGTGACCCTAAATTAGGGACGGGCGACTGCTTATAGCCCATCGAGTTGCTCACGGTAGTCGTTAAACCTTCACTCAAAAAGAAAAAATCCGACTAACAGGTGCATAGATATCGTGTCCGCAGACGGTTGCGCAGAATGATTCTCTCATAAGCACCTCTCTTAAAAAGACAACAACAATGATTTCTCTCATAAGCATGTTTCTTCAAAAAGCAAAACAAAAAAAACTTGCTTAGAAAAGAAGGAGGGGGAGGAGAGTGGGGGCTGCGATCGAATAAACACTTGTTTAAAACGAGCAGTTGCGACACAAACTTGTATTTAACCTTATATTTGAGATTCTGGGTGTTTCTGTAAATTCGGTTTCTCCCCGCTAAATATTTCCTCATTTAACCCTACGAAGTTTCTCCCGACGAGCTTGAAGTTGGCAACCTGATAATGGGTAAGAGAGCAATCAAACATAAATAAAGAGTTCTGAGGTAAGAGCTGAAGAGCAGATTGTATTGGAAGACCGATTGTTGTAGGAGGAATGTTCGAGAAAATTGTATTCGAGGATAGTGTTGAGGTAGGCGGATGCAAAGAGCGATATAAATTTGTGAAGATTGTAAAAGCTAATTATGTATATGAGGAAAGCTATACGTGATATATGCTTAGAGATAAGTGCTAACGTATATTGTAAGAAGTCATTGAGTGAATTCCATTCTGTGTGCTGTTACAAAAGAAGTGGTTATTGAACATTGACCTGTTGAATTAATGAATCATGTCGGAATTCGACATTGTAAGTAGCGTTCTGTTGTTACTGGACGCTGGCCGTTATCATGAAAGTTTTTACTTTGTCTAATTAAGGTTTTCACGTTCGACTTATATACAAACTGAAGATTTAGATGATTCAGGGTTATTCAGGTTAAGTCCATAAGAGACATTTTAAGTTTAAAGTGAAGTTGAAATAACATAACCTTAAAAATAATAGCTACTACCAAAAAAAAAAAAATGCAAATATTATACACAGTCGCATTCAGTAAGGAAAGGTTTGCACGTAAGTACAAGTTAAAACTACGTTAGAAAAAAATTTCCAATTGTTAAATTGTTTTCTTTTATTCTGTATTTGGAAAGTTTCGCCCGAATTTTATAGTTGCGCATCACCTGACTGTTCCCTCCGCGCAAAGGACTACTTAACGCGTATGTGCACAGTATAAAAAAATGATTACCTTTAACTACCAGGCTGGTAACTTTGTGGGTTTTATTCAGGATATCTCCATTCTGGACCTCCAAAACGTGATTACCTGAAGGAAAATGAAATCTGCTAAATTAGTTGATAATCAAAATAGTAAAACCTCATCAGATAGTTTTGCGAAAGCTTAGAAAAAACCTTTATTCATCTTCTTACGCCAATAAATCGAATTACTAATATAGGTTTACTATTTTGTACATGGTTGGTGTACAGTTCCTCGTTATTAATTAGTTTATATTCTACAAATAACAATATTTTTTTCACATGTAAAGGAACCGCACACTGATGACTGGGATATCGGTTAGAGCCTCTGCGGATTAAATTTCTTTTCCCTGCTCTCGCGGTCTTTGACCTAGAGCTGCCATTTTGGTTTAGATGAGCAGCAAATGAATCAAAAACTTTCATGTTCACCGAGTGAAATTTTGTGCGTCAAAAGCATTCTTTTTGCTGATAATTCTTTTTCGCTGGGCAAAGAGGATGTTAAAAATTGCTTAGAAATGCCAACGAGAATGAGGTAAGTATTTCCTCACAAGACAAAAGAAAATGGCTTCCGCGGTTGAAAATGCCTTCATAAATTTTCAAAGAGCCCCATTTTTCGATGAATACTGTAAACATATCATCGGAAGCAGACAGCTCAAAAACGAGAGATTTCTGTGATTTTCCTGTCGAGACTGATTTTTTTTTTATCCCGCTGTCAGAGATAAAGATACCAGGATTGCCGTTTTAAATCAGTGTATCGTGCCCATCGTTCTCCGTGGGCGCCGTTGCAGGGTATGGCGTCTTTGTACAAGACGTGCACTCCGTGATTCAGGAACTGAGAACTTCTCGAATTTCAATGAGCAGTCCCTCAATTTGCATAGAGCGGCCTTTATTTTTCTCCCGGGTACTGAAGGATGACTATCATTAGGAGGCGATGCTGTGATCGAGGACTTTGTCATTCGAGGGCAATGTCCTCTTCCTCGCCTAATTTACACCACCACTTCTCCCCAAATTCAACAGACTTAGTTTCCTTTAAACTATCGCTTTGTAAACATTTTCGGTTTGTACAATATGACCGACATTTTACAAGCTCACTTAATCAGCGCAATATATGTAGAAGTTTATTGACTTGCAGTGTCTCTTCAGGCAGTGAGACACTGGGTTGTCTTATTATGACCCCTCTGAAAGGAATTATTTCAAGTTTATTGCGTTTAACAAGTTGCGGTCTCGTCGCAATTGCATTCATCCTACAGATAAGAATTTTAATACGTCAGGACAACAAATCGGAAATTTAGACAAGGGTGAATGAACTTCGTAAAAATATGCCGTTGCAATTTCTAAACCGGACTATTTTGAATTAAACCTAAATAATTTTTTGAAACATCTTGTATAAATCTGAAATTACAGCTTCAGTACATTTTTATAAACTATGGTAAACATTTATGTACTTCAAGGTATGACCTCCCGGTCATGTACGATTATACAGAGTCGCCACTCTCTAATTTAGGGCCGCTTCTATCAGGGAAGGGAGAGAGCCAAAGCCCACGTCTCTTACAGAGCAGAGCTGACACTATTAGCCAGAAACTCGCACCTCTAGCCACTCGGAACCGAGGAGGCCACTGAAAACATGCGTAAAACGACGTAGATTTAAAGAGTGTACATTTCACTTCCGTTAAAATAGATTTAAAGAGTTTACATTGTGCACTTCTGAAAGTATCCACTCTGCTACGCACTGTAGATACTGTCCTTCGTGATCAGTTCTCAACTAAAAACAGAAGAAAAGAATAATATGTAAAGTTAGCTTAGCACAGCCTTTTCCCCGGCTGGAACGAATTAACTCGGTGTTAGTAAAATGGGCTGAAATCAGTTCCAGTGAATAATCTCGCTGTCTAAAAAAGAGACATCATACTTCTTAATAAACGCCGTCTCGATTTACGAAACGATTTTTGGGGAGGGGAATACACAGCTCTCAATTTTGAGTATCTTTTGAGACAGAAACTTCAAAAATCACATTAATAATTGATGGAGCCAATTGTGTATATCTTGCTCTGTTTATTGGCTTTGCATATAATGGGGATAAAAGGTAATAAATTTCACAGTGCACTCAAAAAAGTTATGATCTACATCCGATAGGTTCTATCTGAGCTTTCAATCAAGAAAAAGGTAGAATAAAATTGAACTCTATAATTCAAAACCGATCGTTTCATGTTTCTGATGTAATTTCAGGCAGCTGATGTTTTTAACAGATCAGGTGCTTCATTTAAAGTTTACAAACAAACTTTCCCTTCATAACAGAATTTTGGACATTTACCTTATGTTTTTTATCCAAAGTTCTAACATATTTTGCATTACGAGATGTACGTTTACTAACTGAATTTCCTATATTATGTTCATTGACTTATACGCACATTTCTTGATTACGTAGTCTGGTGCGTAACCACAAAAGTGCTTAACTGATAATTCTAGGTTCCAAAAATCTATGTGTTACTGTAAGATTTAATTTTGCAGTAAAAATTTAATCCTCTACATTTGGCTCGTTTTCTCTCACAATTTGCGATTAGCATTTTTAGAAAGTTATATTATATAGCATGACATCATGCGTAAATGAGCTACTGCCAGTTTCTTGAAATACTGCCAGTTTCTTGAACCATGACTGAAACTGTTTCAGAAAGTTTCAATATCACTGAATGATCATACAGAATAACGCTTTACGTCTCATGCAAATGAGCTGTTGCCATAAACGCGAATGAAAGTGTGACAAAAAAATTAGCTGTTTTACGTAGAGAGATTGGTATTGGTATTGCGATAGCTTCAGCTGACCATGGAAATATGTTCTGATGAGGAACACATGAAAATTTATTAGCTGCCGCCTACATTAAGTTCATGATGTGTTACTCTTCAAAATTAATAAGGAAAACTAACCCTTGCTTACAGATAATATTGTTTCTCTAAAATATCCTATTATATCGCTTTCGACATTGAATCTGCAGTAATAATAATAATAATAACAATATAAGGAAACCGGAACTCATATGTAAAATGTATCTGTTACATAAAGTCCCTTCACGCAAGCAAGAATAATGATACGTTTTTTCCATCTGACACTTCTTACTTAAGAGCAAATATTCCGAAATTAGCCGTGAGGATTTCAAAAACGAGAAATACCCGTGATATGAACTAACATGGAATCAGTGGAGAACATAATAGGATAAACAGAAGGACTCGTGTCTCCTATTTCTGTAACCGAACGTACGTGATTGGAAGTTGGTGAGTGTTACATAGAAGCCTTGCATAAATAAATTTCGCATATGTGGGTCACGATCTTGTTAAAGCTTTTCTCTTTCCTGTTTGCTTTCCGTGTTCGGAACTGTCTCATGAACTTCACCTCAAAAAAACATCTGTTCTTCAGAAAGGTGAGCATGGAGTTCCAATTTTAATCGGAAGCACACGACTAGATCTCAAACGATTTTAAGACCATGTTCTAGTTTTTGCAAGTAAACTAGGTCGACGGTAACTACTTAAGAACCAACAAGGAGCACGGATTTCCATAGCTTTCTTTTTACGTAAGTCAAAGAAATAAAAAGGAATGCATATATAATGCCATATAGAGAATTTTACGTTAATGTCTATTAAGTGTGCAACTTAATTCTCGACCCCATGCACGACACGTTGACAGCAAATTATAGCAAATCGAATACGTACCTAATCAAGAAAATAATCCCCGTCGTGTTGGATACATTTGAGCCATCGGTCAGGGAGCTGCCGAATGCTACAGCGGGGAAACAGAGGGCTGTTTCGAGTTGATAAAGTCATCAATACTTGTGTGGACCTCCTCGACAGAAGTGAAGTGCGTATCACTCAGGTGATGTTGCAGGGAGCGAAAGAAGTGATAATCCGACGGGGCGAAGTCTGGAGAATACGTCGGGTGGGACAAAATCTCCCATCCCAGGTCGGTAATCGTGTTTAAAGTCGTTTTCGCGGTGTGAGGACGCGCGTTATCCTGAAGCAACAGGACCGACCTTCTGCCCTTTCCAGGGTATGGCCTTTTCGCCTCCAGTGCGTCATTCACACGAATGAGTTGCTGACAATAACGCTCAGCATTGACCGTTTCAAAGGGTTTTAGCAACTCATAGTGTACGACACTGAGCTGATTCCACCATATGCATAGCAACAACTTCCTGGGATGAATATTCGGTTTGGCGGTACTGGTGGTAGGCTGACATGGATAAACCCACGATTTGCGCCGCTTAGGATTATCGTACAAGATCCACTTCTCATCACAGGTCAAAATCTTGTGGAGGAAATACTTCTTGAATCTGGAGAGCAAGGACACAGCAACATCGAAGCGCCTAGACTTGTTCGCAGCTGTGAGTTGGTGGGGCACCCAACCGCCCTCCTTGTGAATCCGTCCAAGCTTGTGCAGGCACTTTGCAATGGCTTGCCGTGTTACTCAGAGTTCGTGGGCGAGCTCTGACTGTGTGCGACAGGGATCCGCGTCCCAACAGTTATTCCAGTTCCTCATCGTCCACTTTCTGTGGCTGTCCCGGACGTTCTGCATCACGGAGATCGACATTTCCCTTCTTAAACCGCTGGAACCACTTTTTACACGTGCTGTAGGAAATAGCAGCCTCACCCAAAGCAGCACAGATCATCTGCTGGACTTCCGCGGCACTTTTTGTTTTAGCTAAAACGCGAACAGGAGGCAGTGCCTCAAATGTTGCTTCTCGAACGACATTGCTTTCACCATCTACTTTCGTCCCTTCTGTCACTACAGCTGTGAGCGGTTACGGTTGCCTGGAAAGCTGTTGGATGGCGCTGCAATCAGCCATTATCGCATAGAGCTATTTGAATTTGCCGACGTTCTATGATCGCTTGCGGTTAGGGGCTGAGAATTAAGTTGCACACCTAATATATATGGGAGTCAGTTCCGGATAGAAAGGGGATGAAGAAGCACTACAAACTGCTGTTTACGGATAGCTTCAATGGTCTCGAGGGAACAGTGATGCTATGAGCTACTAAACCCTTTGTCCTCTATGAACTCCTAAACATTTTGACTGATCTGCATCAAATTTTGAATAGTTACTCTCTAGAACCCTGCGGAAAATATAGGCGAATAGTTACTCCCTGCAGAAAATATGGGCTATCACGAAGCCTAAACTCTCCACTTCCTTCTCCTAATTTCATTCCCTTGACACTTTGCATCTAAAGTCTTTGACTGATCTGGATTGAATTTTGAATAGTTACTCTTCAGGACCCCGCGGAAGATATAGGCTAAAATGAAACGCGGACACCCTACTCCCTCCCCTGATTTCACCCCTTTGATACTTTGTGATAATTTATGTTTTCTGCATGAAGGCGTCCATTAGTTTTAAAATATTATATTTTGATATAACTGTTACAATAATGGAACAGACCGTATTTATCCAACCTAATTAATTTCAGTTAATTATTATAAACTTCATGCCTTTTATCTAACTTTTAACTTAAATAAATAAAAAAAAATCTATTGGACAAATCAATCCAAATCCAAGAAAGTGAAATTATTAAGAGAAACGGAGACTCCTCAACAGCGTGAATTTCAGATTACCTCCAAAAAAGCGAAAATCTATTGGACAAATCAATCCGAGTCCATGGAAGTGAAATTATTAAGAGAAGCTGACACTCATCAACAGAGTGAATTCCAAAACGCTCCCGAAAAAACGAAAACTTATTGGACAAATCAATCCGAATCCACGAAAAATGTTTGGAAAGCGCTGGCCGAGAAGCTGATTCATTTAACTTTTGTTAAACCCGGGCAACGCCGGGTACCTCTGCTAGTTATTAATAAAATCTAAGAAAATGCATGTGCAAAATGTTCAACTATTCGAGGACACAGCACGCATCAGAATTGGAAAGCGAGTGAGACGAGGTGGAACCATCTCTCAATCTCTTCAATGCCTCGATTGCAGAAAACTGAAATAGGAAGAGAAGGAGATAAATATTAATGTAGATCATTTAGCACATCTTCGTTTTGCTGAAGGCATAATCACTTTTCCTATTTTCCTTTCAGAGCTGCAGATTCTGATGCACGAATTTACTCACAAAAGTCAAGACGTGGGATTAAACAAGAATTTACCGAAAACAAAATTGATGTAGAATGCTTTTACAAGAACTGAGCTTCTAGAAGTTTATGGAATGAATCTGGAAATAGCAGATGCCCACATTTACCTTGGAAAAGATATATGAAGCGGGATCCTTATCGAAGAAGATATTAACAGTAGCATAAAACTGGGATGGAGAGCATTTAGAAGAAATAGTACGATTTTAAAGAGCAATTTATCATTACGTTTTAAAAGAAAGGTGTTTATCAATGCATCCTTCCAGTTTTTGCTTATGGATCAGATGAAAGTTAAGTAAAGCAAACATAGAGGCTGCTGACAGCTCAAAGCAGCGTAGAGAGATGCATGCTCTAGCTGTAACCAAGGAGGAAAATAGGAAAATCACTCATTGTTCAGGAAAAGGACAAGATTTGATGGCACCATGATCAAAGTAAATATCCTAAAGGGACTGAATATATTCTAGAAGATCTGAAAATCATTAGGCAACTGAAATATTAGCCTGGACACCAAGAGACAGAAAGAGTCCCAAGAGAAGAGGCCACGTGGGACATGGGCGAATGAAATCTGAAAGTACGTGGAAGTCACGTGGAAGAGAATGTCTCAGCACACAGAACTGTGGAAGAGAATTTGGTGGTACTTTATCCAGCATTGGATTGATAGTGGTTGACGATGATAATGATGATGGCGATATACCATTTACTGCTAATATACGCCTCACGGCCAATACACTAAAAACAGAGGCTTTTTCTGATTAGCGTCTTCGTGAACTAGATACAGGGCAATCAGTTCAAACTTTTTATGATGATGCAGATCAACAAGTGGACTGTGACTGTTTCTGCTAATTAATTACACGAAAATTATCAGTCTGAATGTAGCTCTTCCTTTGTCCTGAAGGAAATAGGTTGGTGCTCCTCGGCCAGGGTTCGTTTCGAACCTTTTCATTCTAACTTTTATTGCTTTGCTGTTTAACTTGACCGTTATGTCCTCAAACCATATATCATACATAACTTTCTTTTTTCAAAGCGTACAGAGGCAGACTGAAAAGTTTGCAAAGTTCTTCCCAAACTTTCCAGGGATGGCAGATTGTTAGTACAAGAAATGCACTATGTAGATAAGGTACAGGGGTTGTCCAAAATAATGCAAACGCCTTGAAACAGTAGGTCTTACGCACCTATTATGGTGTGGCAGCACCCTTGGCATTTAAAACTGCTTGAATCCTCTTGGAATGCACGCATACCAGTCCTGGATAGTGGTAAGTGGTATGTTGTACCATTCTTCCTGGAGAAACTGATCCAATTCCTTGAGATACGCCGGAGGAGGATAACGGAATCACACTCTATTTTCCAACACAGACCATAGGGGCTCAATGATGTTTAAGTTCACTGGTTGTGTAAGCCAGGGACGGTGTGCAACGTCATCCTCATGTTCCTCAAACCATGACTGAATAGTTCGACTTCTGTGAATCGGGGCATTATCATCTTGAAAGGTGCAATCCCCTGACGGAAACAATGTCTACGCCATTGAAAGCACATGGTCGGGCAAAAGAGTGACATGGTCTCCGCTAGTGATCCGTCCGTGTAAGGTAATAATGGGATCTGCTGCAACCAACAGATCATGGCCCAAACCATTACGGAACCGTCCCAATGCTTCACTGTAGGAAGGAGACAGTCTGGGTTTCAGGCTCCTGCGGGGGTTCTCCACACGTAAACGCGTCCTGTGGTAGGGAATAGTGAGACACTTGATTCACCGGAAAACAAGACATGTTTCCAGTGATACACAGTTAACATTTTATGTTCCTGGCACCACTGTAGTCTCCGTTTCATATTCACCTGTGACACCAGGGGTTTTGTAATCGCAGCTCTGCCGTAAATATTGTGCTTATGCAATTCCTTTCGCACGGTATGGGTCGACACGGGGTTTTGGAGATGTGCATTAAGCTCAGCAGTCACTTTCGTCGCCGTGGTCTTCCTCCTTGCGGTCACAATCCTCTTTAATGTCCTCCTGTCTCTCGCAGTGAGTTTGGTTTTGCTTCCACAGTTGTGTCTCGCAGATGATGTTGCTCCGTGAACATTGTATGCTGTCATGACCTTCGACACGGTACCTCTCAGTACCCCAATACCTGTACCACTGTGGTTACCGACGCACCAACCAGACGGGCTCCTACAGTCTGCCCTCTTTGGAACTCCGACAGGTCACTCATTGTGCCTTCACCTGGAACGAAGTTATGCAGACCCCGATTTACAATGCAATCACACAGACCCTTGAGATCATAAATAACCCTTTTTCCCAAAAAAAAGATTGTAGCTACATGTTCGTTTTACTCAAAAAGCTGCACATACCAAAGTTACTGTTTTCAGCTAGGTATTTCCATTATTTTGGACAACCCCTGTATTTGAACACCAAGATCGAACGGAAGCAATATTAGCCGAAATCAGTACCTAGGCTGTCCGCCTTTGGCAGTTATGACCGCCATGACCTTTCTATTCATTCTTCCCACGAGATATCGGCATATCTGTACCGGAATTTTCCACCATCTTCCTGAAAAGCTTTTGCAAGAGCCGCCCTGAGAAAGGTACTACTGACCAATATCAAAGTCGGCATTCAAGCTCGACGCACAGATGGTCTATTGAATTAAATCGGGAGTTTTACCTGGGCAATCCAACACTTAAGTACCTTGACCTTTAAAAGAGGCCTGGACGGACCTTGCAGAATGGCAAGGCTCTACATCTTCCTGAAACAGGTAGCGGTCGGTGCCAAAGTATTGCTGCCACAGCATAGGCTACGCGAAGTTGTTCAGAATGTCTTCGTATCTGGTGGTCGTTAGGCTGTAGGCAACTACAACCAAATTATCGAGTCTTTCTCAGCAGAAACAACCCCAAGCCATCATACACTGCTCAACTAAATTAAGGGGGCAGTTGATTTAGCGAGAATGGACAACTGCTGGTAAATATGCAGCACAATATAAAAATATATTTATGAAAGGGACAAGAAAGTAAAGGATTGAACAGGTGAAAAGCCATGTTTTACTGTAACAAAGATCATTTTTACAAGAACCACACCTGGTGCCATAAAAAATCATCATTACCCATATCTAAACAAATACATCGCTCTTTCCACGTTCCAGAAACACATAGCAACCGAAAAATTGTTATTTGGTCACCGCCGGGAAAATGAATCCACGGATCTCTCGATATCTAGCCGAGCGCGTTAGCCTTACACCACAGTGGCCAACAATCCACGGTGCTATGTGTGTTTTTAAGTCAGCTTCTGACATCATAAATTCGTAAGATGGGCTCGGCTACTGAGACGCCTCCATCTGGTGTGCATTAACGGCACTGGCTGTATATTAATTATAGCAGTTAAATTCAAAGGGGAGATCCAAAGTGAAAATCCTCCAAATACATGGCGTCAGTAAATAAACGAATACATCGCTCTTTCCACGTTCCAGAAACACATAGCAACCGAAATATTGCTATTCGGTCACCGCCGGAGAACGAATAACAATTTCTCGGCTAGATATCGAGATATCCGTGGATTCAATTACTCGGCGGTGACCGAATAGCAACTTTTCGGTTGCTATGTGTTTCTGGAACGTGGAAAGAGCGATGTATTTGTTTATTTACTGACGCCACGTATTTGGAGGATTTTCACATTACTCATATCTTTTGGAGAAGAAATAAATAAGCATTGACGAACTTTGTCATCTGTCTAATAAGGTGTGTGGTCACCTCGAACGTATAAGACGGCTTCACACCTGTGAGACATTGCATTAATCAGGTGGTCGAGGAAGTTTTGGGGGATTCTTCCCCACTTTTCAGGAAGAGCATTTGTCAACTGAAGGCGAGTCAATGGAGGTTGTGGTCAAGCAGTAATGCATCTGCTTAATGTGTCCCAAGCATGTTCGATTGGATTCAAATCCGGGTAGCATGCCGGCCACTCCATTCGCTCTGTTGT
Organism: Macrothele yani; assembly: GCA_039090855.1. Taxonomy (NCBI): domain Eukaryota; kingdom Metazoa; phylum Arthropoda; class Arachnida; order Araneae; family Macrothelidae; genus Macrothele; species Macrothele yani. Next base: position 16,079,372 of record CM077013.1, on the reverse strand, counting down.
GTCCTCTTCAAGCATCTAATTCACAAAGCACGCCCGATAAGCTCGGACGTTGTCATCCGTAAAAAGGGCAGAATCGCCGATGGCAGCAATATACGACCAAGGGTCTAAGAATTTCGTCCTTCTACCATTGAGCAGTCGGGGACCCATTCCGAATGACGTACAGGTCAGTACGATCACCTACGGTTATCCCTGCCCAAACAAGCACACCGTCCACCAAAACGCGATTTTTCTTGGACATGCGCTGAATTGTATCGGGTGCCACGTTCTCTCCAGATCAGAAGTCGTCGATTATCCGGCTCTAAGCTGAATCTGGACTTGTCGGAGAAGAGAACTTGGCTCCACTTGGCAGGTTCCCACTCATAGTGTTCTTCAGCCCAGTTTCTTGAGCCATACGATGTCGGGAGATCAAATGGACACAAACAACTGGCCTACGTGCATACAATATACATGCGTAAAGGCTTCTACGAATTGTTTGTGTCGATACGCTTCTTACGGTTTCTAGTAAAAGTTGTCTTTGCAGCTGGGAGGCATTTTGGCCCCTGTTCCGAAAGACTGTTAATGACAAATAACTGTCATCATTTGAGGTGGTAACTCGTGGACGACCTTGACCAGGACGTCTTCGAACACTTCCCGTCTCTTGGAACCGACTCCACAAGCGTGCAATTACATTTCGGCTCACTCCAATGGCGGACGCTACTATCCGTTGACTGACCGGCTTCCAACCTTCCTATGGCTCGCCACGCGGTGCTTTCTGGCAAATTGTGTTGATTCGGCATGCTAACATGAGATAACTCAACAAACTGCTTCTTTCGCGACCAGCGGTACAAGAATACAGTTCCGAAAGAACCACCTGTTTTATATGATTGTCGCATCGACGTCGCTTTTGAAGTAATTGTTGCTAATTTGCATGTCCAACTGTTTTCTACAGCTGTTTTTCATTATTCAGAGGGAATCTTTTGACAGTTCAATAACATTTTAACCAACTGCTTTGAATAAAATCGTTTAAGAAGGGTGATCCCCTAATTTGTTGAGCAGTGTATAAACCCCTCTAAACTTGAGTATAGGGGAATTCAGTCCGCCTGACAGCGTTTACCAGTAAAACACCACACCCAAATACGTCTATCCGAACAAAATATTGAGCTGCGTGTTTCATCGCTCCACATGACCCACTTGCACTATATTGTCCACGGACGGCGAGAGAGGCACCACTGCAATAGTGCTCTTGCTTTGCCTGGGGTGATGTAGGGCTTGTGTGCAGCTGATTTACCATGGCAGTTGTGGACACGCAGTTACCGCTGTTCTCGTGCAAACAACTGTGTCAGTGGCCTGTGTGACGTTTCCGGTCAGGTCTGTTGCGGAAAACGTGCGTGTGTTCTTCACATTCCAGAGTTAGCTTCGTTTGGCATGATTATTCAGTTTCTGCGGCCTCGCTGCAGTGGAACCATCTCCTTTCCATCGATGAAGAAAATGAGAGTCAGTAGGTTTTGAAAACCTCAAAAGCGCGACAGTGCTTTTTAAACATTATTTTTCATATGGCATCCAACAACCATGCCCCTTTCAAAATCCGTCAGTTCATCTCAGCGGGGCGTAGTCGCTTCCATCGCTCTTCTCTTTTACATACAGTACCCAGCACACACTGCGCGTGCGCGTTTGGTTCTGCAAATGATGCACATTAATTGGCATATGTGGATGTATCCAAATTTTTTCATCTATATAGTGTATAAGCATGTGTAGCAGAACATAAGTTGCTGGAAAATCCTAATTCGTTCCCTTAAGATTAATTTCTGATGCTAATACAGTTTCATGGGTTTTCTAAAGCTGAGTACATAAAAATGTGTTCCATTTCATTCAAGATCCTGTACTGCTTTTGTGATTTCTCTGGTGGGTATTCCAGATATAGAACATTGAGGAACAAATGCAGTGAAAATGCCACAAACGAATAAAAATTTCTTACAAAGTATGTCGTTGGAAAAAGTCTTTTTTCTCTTCCGAATTAGCTCTTTTCGTAGACCGTCGATTATCCGGACTTCTCTGGAGCGAGGGGTGATCCGGGTAGTCAAAAATCTGGTGAATTGGACAAGACAATCCACACTCAGTGAACTCAAAAACGTTCAAAATATAGTTCTGGTGAGCATAATAATACTCCTTCACGGACATAAGAGACATGCCTACTTTGTCAAATTTTTATTTTTAATTTTTTTCTACAATTATTCGTAACTGAATACAAGAGCAGTATTTTTGTTTTAATGTGGACATTCATTCTTTTCAGCCACGTCACGTAAACTTTTAAGATAAATGGAATCATAATCTTCTTTTCTGTGTAATTCCTCATTACTTTATTTAAAGTATTGAAAGTTTCTGCATGCGAGAGTCTAACGAAAAATACACATTTCGGCCATTCTGAGTGTTTGCACTTTGTAACATGTTGTGCTTTTCAACCACACTCACGATTTCATTACCATTAAAACTCAGATGTGCACGATCACCTTCACCTTTGTTTAATTATCCTTTTTGCTCTTTCGATAGGCTTCCCACAATGAGCATTAGGGAATTTCACTGATAAAAACATTTATTTCATTGAGTATATCTTCTTTATTTTGACATTTTGCATTGTCTTTCCTAAGAGTTTGTTCCCTGCGTCGTCTTCTTTACAAGATTCCAAGAGACTGCTACTAATAAGCAGCATTCTTCCACATCCATTGCTTTACTAAACTGCGTTATATAGTCTTCAGATTGTTTTGCTAATAGTTTTCAAAGAAGATATTTCCTCTGAAGTCATTTAACAGTTCCTTTGAGACGCTGACACATAGGCTTTTTGATGGTTGCGACATTTAGAGTTGAAATTAAAGCTCTAAAGATTCCACTTTTGCGTTCTAGAAGTGAAGAAGAGAGATGTATGCTTGCGTTATCTGGACATAACAGAGCTTTCCCTAGTTTTCTAAGATTTCTTTGATTTTCGTTTACACTGGTATGGGGGCTTTATCATACTTTTCCAGAAGACTCTGAGTATCCATTTAGCTTCTTTATTGCTGGATGAGAATATCTAGAAACACTTATCATTTTAAAATGCTCGTGGCTTTATAATTATTCCGTCAGAAGTAATGGCAAATCGGTTATCACTCCTGAAAGACTATTGCAAAAGCCAAACGAGAGGGATTGAAATCAGCAATTCTGATAATAGAGCAGCCCGGATAATCGGCATTGTACTATAATACATTTAAAAAAAAAAAAACTTTGAGGAGTATTATTGCGGAATACGTGAGGAGGGAAACCACTTCATTGCAACTTTTGTCTATATTCTCTCCTTTCCACGCGAAGTAGAACATAAGTGGCCGTTTTTAAAGCTATTAACTATGTAAGATTCGTTAACTCGCAGGTCATAAAAATAATTATAAACATGTATGTATATGTTCATTCCCACGAGGAATGTTTTTGTTCGCGCCATTTTTGGGCAGAGCCGACGAAATCAGTATGTTTAAGTATTTGAAGGGTATTGCTGTCTTGTATGGCAATGGGATTATCTCGAAGGCCCGTTAATGAGAGATACACCAAGTTTAAAGGGCATTTGCATGTAGCCCAAAGTTGGTGAGGATTAACTCTGAAATCTGATTAAGGGGGAGTGGGAATTTTCTGAAATTTAAAGAGAAAAGGCACACTTTTGGAAGTGGAACTGAGAGAGAGAGAGAGAGAGAGAGAGAAAGAGGAAGACAGAGAGAGAGACGTGACCTGGGTTTTGAGAGAGAGTTCGATTCATGAGTTTGGCGTCGGTACGAAAAGTACGAAGATCGGGTCTAGGGTCCATATAGCATAGGCGGATACCAAGTCAGCTGGGCATTCCATTAACTTGCAATTTCGATAAATCCCAAGCCACATAGTTTCAGCGAAATAAACTTTTTTTGTTATTGTTACAACTGGCACGAAGTATTATAAATTCAAGTGCGTGATTCTACGGAATGAGCCCACAAAGTTTTGTAACTGCTCTCGCGGGATCGTGGCTATGTTGAGTAAGAGATAGAAAAGAATGTCGTTACAAACTAGGTTAGCTTAATTTTCATGTTACTGGCTGGTATGGGAACGATAACGTTCAAAAGCTTCTTTTAAAGATTTGAGATATGAGTGTTGAGGAAGACTTAGTTAGTTGTAAGGATAGAAACCCTTTTCTTCAATAAAATTTGCACCGTGTTTCTGGCGTGAGGTGAACAGTGTGGTGTCGCGCATTATCATGGAAAACAGGGAGCCGCCCCGGTGGCGCAGTGGTCTAAGGCGCAGTCCTCTGATCATTCGTCCGTAAGGGGTCCGGGTTCGAATCCCGGTGAGGCATGGATGTTGTGCTTGTCTTACGGCACTGGCTCTCTCCCTTCCCTGGAACCAGTGACCCTAAATTAGGGACGGGCGACTGCTTATAGCCCATTGAGTTGCTCACGGTGGTCGTTAAACCTCCAATAAAAAAAAAAAAAAGAAAAAAAGAAAACCGGGACATCAACACTCAGTATGCCTGGACTCCTTTCCGCATTCAAACTATAGTTGAATTATGTCTGTATACATTCAGAGTTTCCTACATGCAGAAAAGGCTGACGTAGCACTCACACACATCAGTACAGTCTGTTTGCTGTCATTATTTAAAATATCAAAGGAAAAGGCTGAAATATCGCGTTTATTTCATAGCCATCGTTAACACGACGATACCAAGAACCCTGTCCTTTATTCAGCGCTACAGCTGAACATGTGGATTTTATATGCATCTGAAGTATTTAAAGGCTGTGTACTGAAGTTATCGATCACCACTAGAGTATGTTAGTATCAATAGATATTGGGGCGGCCAAGACCCATAGCACGATACATCCGATTATAGCTGGTGAGAAACAGTAACACACCTGCAATCTGCGCTCCATTGTTTATTATGCCTATTATAACGAAGTAAATTTCTCCGTCATTTTTGTCCACGCCGGGGCTCGGACCCGAGTCCCCTTATTCCGGAATAAGTCACTCTACCAATTGAGCTACGCGGACGTTCGTTCTGATTGCTATCTGCCTTTATGTCATGTGCGTCCTGCTGGCAGGTACGTCACCCCCCCCCAAAGAGGGCCGGGGGCATGGCTCATGGGTCAGCCGTGACTGACCATGAATCGTCGTGAGCAGCCATCCACTGTAGAACGTGCTCTTGAGAACTCCCAGTCAATCTAGTGTGTGGAATGCAACATCACACATTTTTTATTTTTCGAAGCGCTGGAGAAGGGATTCTCTGATTTTTCCTATCTCGCGGTGTGGAAAGAACATCACACCATTGCGAGATTTTGAACGGCCGGGTCATCCGGAAAGTTCGGGCGCCATTATAACGAAGTAAATTTCTCCGTCATTTTTGTCCACGCCGGGGCTCGAATCGGGGTCCCCTCACTCCGGAATAAATCACTATACCAATTGAGCTACGCGGACGTTCGTTCTGACTGCTATCTACCTTTATGTCGTGTGCGTCCTGCTGGCAGGTACGTCACACTATGTATACATCAGTCAGCAACTGTGCAGATTATCAGAAGCGATTCATACATACAAGCTAATAAGATGAAGGTTGAAAAAGCATGAGATCTTTCTGGTCTACTCTGGACCCATCGTGAGATGAATATAAGAATAATATGGAAAGAATCATAATATGGAAAATATACAAGTATAATAGGCTCGTGATTTAACGTATCTGTATGACACGTTGCAATAGAATGTTTTCTGTAATGTGGACTAAATCCCGAAGCACTATATAAAGCTAGTCTATCGTGAAATCTATGAGTACTTTCAATTTCCGGTAAGTTCTAAATGAATTAATGCATTAGATTTATCCTTTGCTCTCTTTAGGAGACACAAATGGAACAACAAAAATATCTCCGTGTAAGCCCAAGCCTCGAAAGAGCCCTACAGCTTCTGGTGGAAGGAAGAGCGGTAATGAAAGTAAGACACATTTGAATTTTTCTTCCTCTATTTCAGTGTGTGTGTTTTTTTCTTTTCCTGCTTCGAACTTCTTAATGTTGTCTTTCAATTAATGAACTGATTTGTGCGATATCATTCAAAATGTTTTTTAGACTTTATTGGTGGATTTTTTTTTATTTAACAACTTGACCCACCTTTAAATATTTTAGTTCAACGTTGATACACATTATCGTGCAACATCAGGCCCTTGCGCTTGCACTATAAAGTGGTGCTTGAATTCATCTGACTTTCACAGGTTTTTCGTGCAAAGCACAAAATGCAACGAAGGCGGTGTGATCTTGTTCTAAATTTTAGTGCAACTCAAGAAAACCGAACACACGTCTTCGTGATCGAAGCAATGGACGAGATGGCGTATCCGTAGTGTTGTTCCATGAATTTTAACGGGGAATAAGAGATCGTTTGGAGAATTCTTAAGTGTTCAATCACTATAAAAACAGGGAGAAATGTGTCGTTGTGAAGTTAGTTTTGTCTTCATGTCAATTTGTATAATATAATCACATAGAAACGGGATTTACTTAATGACGTAGTGGACAGACGTATTAAAAGGAATTTCATGCTAAGACAGTATGAGAAACTTTTCCTGAAACTTATGCTGTCAACAAGAAATGGATAGGACAGTTATCCAAAGATTCTAATACTGTTTGAAATCTTCCAAGCTCATCAATGATCACTAACATGGGTTATAACTAAATAAATAAAGAGATATTCTAGATAGTGTAACGTACACTAAAGTGCCAAAAGTCATGGAATACGTACCTAATATCGTGTAGGACCTCCTCTAACCTGGTGAAGTACAGCAACTCGACGTGACATCGATTCCACAAGTTGCCGGAAGACTTCTGGAGAGATGTTGAACCATGCTCTCTGAACAGCCGCCCACAGTTCCCTGGTATTTGTAGGTGCAGGATCTTGGGTGCGAATGGACTTTTCCACCACGTTGAGCCAGCGTCGCTTGTCTGTTAGCATGCACAATCCTGATCAGACGCCGCAGGTCACGGTCATTCGGCACCCGTGGTAGGCCACTGCGCTGTCCAATGTGTGTGGTAATGCCTTCCATGAGGTATTTAGCGGTTCACACGTGACGCCGTGTATCGAGGAATGTTGAATATTCGCACAACTTCGGAAATTGAATGTCCCATCCGTCTGGCTCCCACTACCATGTCTCGTTCAAACTCCCATAATTCACATCAGCTTGCCATAATCCTATTGGCGGTTGTTTAACCTGACTCATGAGATTACACCTCGCAACTGATAAAAATAGTGTCATGTGTCGAAGCCTTTAACGACGGCAGCTCCAGTTAAAAATTTGCATACTGCTATCCCATGACCTTTGGCACTTCAGTGCATGGTTTGAAAATGACTAGTGAAATTTAGTAAAACTGAAAAAAGTACAAGGATGTGATGTTTGGCAGTTTATTGCATCAAAGTATTCTAAATCAGTTTTAGTAATATGAAAATGATTCCTCAGCGTTATTGGTTGTGTTACTTTCATACTAAAAAGTTGTTATTAAAAGACTGTTTGATGCGTTTTCTTTAACAGTTCCCTTTAAGAATGTGCTCCGAAAAATGGCTCGTTTCCTCTAACAACTTTAAAATGAATGGGAGATTTTAACTCAGTGTGTGTGATTTTGCAGAGACATTCCTTCTGCGACGGCGGATTGAATGTAAATACTTCTCTCGTTGCCAAAAGATGGGAATGGACAGTTGAATGAGTCTATCGGAGTCCAACTCTATTTCTTTCACAGATTATTGTAGCTTAAGTTTAATTTCGCCATGTCCATCAGGTTTGCTCATCTAATGCCGATCAATGCCCTTCCAGGAACCCTCCTTATGTGAGATACTGCAATCGTCAGATTGGAAATTTTCAAAGCAGTTTGGATGCGTTGTTTTACGTCAAGCAAACTCCTCCATTAACTTTGCTTATCCAAGCCAGCATTGCATTCAGCCTTTCTTAAACCCATTCAGCATAACATGCCGAATATGGGTTGCATCAAATTCCAAATTTCAGTACTGACCATTTCCTTCTCCACTGAGCCTGGCTCGGTGCCTTGAAGAGCTACCTTCTGGCATACTATTAAACCACTCCCTAGCCATAAATGAAAAAAATCCATAAGCTTTATCAGAAGTGAGAAGAACCTAGTTATGGACCTAGTTATGCTTCTTTCCTGGTTCCAGGAAAGAAGCATAACTAGGTCCAGTGCTTTTCTCTGGCGGTACGCAACGGTACGCAGTACCGTCACCTTTTTCTTATTTTTTTTAATTACGATTTATTGAAATGTTTTATAAATATTCCGGCAGATGGTACTGTGTTCACGAATTGAGGCTGGCGCAAGCGTTGGCAACTGGCGCAAGTTCAAGTTCCGGGTGACGCATATGCATGGGTAATGTGCAGCTCTGTTCCCTCCCTGTAAGTACTGGCCCTAAAATGAGAACGGGCGATAGTTTATAACTCTAAAATTTGCTCATACTTGTCGTTAAACACTTTGCCAATTTTTTTACCAAACTGGAGAAATGCCCGTGGCTATTCATACCGTACGAAAACATACGTCGTTAACTTATGCAATATTTACCCACTTCTAGCTATGACTCGAAAGCAGGTGATTCTTCTCACTTCTGATAAAGCTTATGGATTTTTTTCATTTATGGCTAGGGGAGTGGTTTAATAGTATTCTTCAGCATGTAGGCATACAGGCAGTCACCCATTCCTAATTCAGAGGTACTGGTTCCAGGAAAGAAGCATAACTAGGTCCAGTGCTTTTTCTCTGGCGGTACGCAACGGTACGCAGTACCGTCACCTTTTTTCTTATTTTTTTTAATTACGATTTATTGAAATGTTTTATAAATATTCCGGCAGATGGTACTGTGTTCACGAATTGAGGCTAATGCAAGACAAGTTTTCTAGTGTTATTTTCTGGCATTGTGCTAGCCATCGCCTTGAATTGTCTGTTAGTGACACAGTGAACAATGCGGCAGTAGTGAATCGCTTTCAGAGTTTCATGGACAAACTTTATGTGACTTATTATGTTTCACCTAAGGTTTCTGGGGAAGTACAGGAATGTGCAGCGACTCTAGAACTTCAACTTCTAAAAATTGGCAGAATTTTAAGCATTCGCCGGGTTGCATCCAGCTTTCGCATTGTTTCTGCAGTGTGGCAAGACTTTGAAGCCCTCGTCCATCACTTTCAGAAGGCAAAGGAAGACAGCAAAAGAAGCAAAACAGAATGATGTCTTTGTTAGGGCCTTTTAAGAAAAATAACGTCATGCAAATTTGTGTATGATTTGGGCCTTATGTGTGATGCTCTCCAAGAACTTAGCGAACTAAGTATAGATTTACAAGAGCAAAATATTGACTTGTAGAAAGCAGACAGGAAGATAAAGAATACAGTTCAATTTTTTGCGGAAATAATTGAAAATCCTGGTCCGTACTACAGTATGTCTCTTCAAAGTCAGAAGAATATGAAGTTCAAAGGGATTGAGTTCCACAGAAATGAAAGACACTGTCTTGCAATATGTTCATCTGCTTTTTATAAAAGTCTGAAAGAGGCTGTTTGGAAGCGATTGCTTGAAGAACATGATGCTGATTTGCCTGAATGTGCCAAGATTTTAGATTCCAAGTATTGGCCAGAAAATCCTGGGAAGTATCTAACATTTGGTGAAAATGAAATTTAAAAGTTAGCACGGAAATTCGGCTTAAATGAAATAGAAGCATGTGATGAAGTAAAAATATTGAAGACAGGAAAAATGGAAAAAAATACAAAATGGGAGGTGGAACGCCATTTTTTCCCTGTAGGATGAAAAATGACTTCAGGTCGGCCATATTGTGTGCCCAGGGTCCCACGGAGAGGAGAAGGGGGAAGGAAATTCTTTCCATGTGAATTCCACGCTAAGGCAGGAGTTCACAGAACATGGGGATGTCTTCCTAGCGCAGAAAGTTTCAAGCAGCTAGAGACAGCTAAGGAGAGAAGAGAGATTTACAACATGGTCTCTTGCTCCGACGATGGGCGCTTACGGGATTGGCTGTGCGCGGTCCGGGCTGCAGAGAGTTTAAGCGGGAAAAAGTTGTGACGAACTTTTTGGACACCTTTTTTTTTGCTCGAATAGGAAGAGGACGGTCGTTTTGTAGTCGTCGCTCGAGATGTACGTGCGCTAGTCTGCTGCTGCTGACTAGAGAGTTAATTAGGTGCCTACCTGCAGATTAAGGCCACTAGAGCATATACATTGCATTACCAGTGGGTAATTGTGTAAAAATACTAAATGCCAGACTACGGTCTGCCAAGGAAATCCTCCACCTGAGAAATCTGGCCACCTGTGAAGAGCATATTATTGTTATGTATAAATAACTTCTTGATGCTATGTGCTCACGTATAATGCAAAGACTGGACTGCGAATGAACTATGATCATGCTGTAATGTTGACTTGATCAAGTTCAAGAACCGTTTTTATCGTATGACATGTAGTCATCATTCTCATCACCAAGCTGTAAATAACGGACTATCTAATGGTGTACTGCTCAGCTCTGTACTCTACAAGTCATCTTTTCCTTCACCATGCCTCTGAGGAGCAACACAACAGCGTAAGTTGACCGGGACAGTGTTATCCTGGTCTGGTGGCAGCGAATTACTATAAGCAAGTATATTAAATATATGTATAAGCATAACCCCCCACACGCGAATATGACAAAGCAGTTCGTAGTTTCCGTGAATATCTTCAAGTAAATAAAGTCCCGGACATACTATTTCATCTAAAGCACACTTTGAGCACAATTGCAATATCTTCCACTAAATGTGAAAGGGGTTTCTCCTAGATGAATCGTATAGTAACTGCATCTAGGTCATTTCTGTTTGTACGGACAACTTCTGCACTGACGTTCATCAGGATAGTAGGACCTCATCTCACTCAGTTCAGCCCTAGAAAATATGTGGACTCGTGGCTGCTCCGAGGTCGTCATTCTGCAGTTGATACCAAAAGCAAGAAGCGATCTAGAAACGACGAGGGTACATCTTCATGGTGAGTACCGGCACCTTTTTTTCCAGAAAAAGCACTGACTAGAGCCGTTGGACGAACATACCCAACTCCCATATGTCATCATGGTTTCGAACCAGGACCTAACCCCAAAGACCTTTCTGAGGCCCGTGTGTTTGGCACCTCAGTCACTGGGGCGGTTTTATGAGATTAAAACTATTTGACCTGAACTTCTCTCATTCTAAACAGCATAACTTTACGTCCAAATTCAGTGTCACGCAAGTGAATTGCATCTTTTCATAATTTTGTAAAATCTGTAATATAGAATGAGATGATACTAGTAGTTCTTGAATCGAATAATACTTCTCTGGATTAATGAAGATACCACAAAGATACAAAATATACATATATATCACTGGTACTAAATGGTAGACGGCGGAAAAAATGGCAGTTTCTTTTTACAGAAAATGGATTTCTATTAATACAGTTTTCCCGTTTGTGAAGAAACCTCAGCTTGGTCCATGGTTTCCTATAATGTTCAGCGGGAGTGCCTTTTTTTATTAATCATTTATTCTCATCATTTTACAAACGACCGAAAAAGATAACAGAATTTACTCATTAGATTACTCACTTAGATGACCTTTCACCAAAGGCATGTGATGGGGGACCGCAGATGATCGTTTGTCTCCGACTGCCAGTTTATGGAGACGCTGAAACGGTGGAATTTGTTGCTGCTAAAGTTGGAAATGTGTCACGGCAAGTAACTATGGAAACATACAGATTTGGAGTGCAGAACATTTTCACGCAATTGAATGTTCACCTATCTCTTTGTTTTTTAATTTTTTTATCGTTTTAGAGTTTAGCGAACATCATGACAACTCATATTGTAAGACTTTATTCCGGTGGAGAGATTCTAACACTACCCTGGAGGCGGCTATTCTCCCAAAAAAACTACGCTAGCAAAGCTTATCACTACCACTTTGCCCATTTGACTCGTTAGTCATGTTGCGTAGTACGCGACAAACTCTAAGCACAGTAAGTAATCCGCCTTCCCTAATTAAGGGGCCACTGGCTCCAGGGAAAGAAAGGAACCAGCGCCATCAAATACATCAACCACATATTCCTTACTCAGGGATCGAACCAGTGCCCATCTCGTGAGAATGGTCTGAAACCAATACCTTAGACCATTGAGCCAGAGGGATGCCGATAAATTTTGTACTTTGTTTTTTATTTACGCTTTTATTAGGGGCTATTTATTTTCGATGCTTCTTGATTCAGCCCTTTACGGATTCATAATATACACGGTCGAGTCACATTATTGTGACCACCAGCTTATATTCGGAGTAACTCCCGTGTGCAGCAAGGACAGCAGCTAGACGGGCTGGGAGGGACTCAATAAGGTTCTGGAAGGTGTTCACAGGAATGTGGACCCATGCTGATTGCAGTGCATCTGAGAGCTGCTGGAGGGTGCGTGGCGGAGGATCAATAGGGAAAACAACACGATCGAGGTGGTCCCGCTGATTCTCAATTAGGTTTAAGTCTGGGGTATCAGGGAGGCCAGGGAAGTACTTTGAAGTCATCATCGTGCTCTACCAATCACTCTCGGACATTTCTACCTGTGTGACACGTCGCATTTTCGTACTGGAAGATGCCATACACCCCAGGAAAGACAATCAGCATGCATCGGTGTACGTGATCTGAAAGGATGGATTCATAACGAATTCGGTCCATAGTGCTTTCCATAGGTATGAGTGATCCCAAAGAATGCCACAAAAACATTCACCAGACCCCCACCAGCTTGAGTTTTTCCAGCAATGGTTGAAGAGTATTTGTTCTCCGATGTTTCTCGCCTTATACGGCAACGTCCATCTGTTTGATGAAGCAGAAAACGTGACTCATCGGAAAAGGAAATGCTTTGCCAATCAGCGGAGGACCAATTCCGATACTGCCGTGCAAATGAAAGCTTTTTCTGCTGATCCACCTTCGTAAGCATAGGTGCAGTGACCATCTGTCTGCATCGGAGCCCCACACGCAGCAGAGTTCGCTGAAATGCCAGTTTAGACACACTTCCGGTAGTCCCCTGTTTCATTCCGCCAGTGAGTTGTTCCACTGTAGCGTGTCGATCGGCCCTCACGCATCTTCGCAGCTGATGTTCATTTCTCACATCAATGGCACGAGGTGCTCCGCAGTTTCCACGTCGCTTATTCGCAATGCTGCCATTTCTCCAATCACCATACACTTTAACCACAGCAACACGCAAACAGTTCACAAAATGCGCTGTTCCAGAAATACTGCCAGCTCTGGCCCGAAAGCCGATAATAAGGTGTATACTGATACTCAGGTCACTCCTCGAAATTACTTTCTCAATCTTCAATGTTGTTATATTCCAAGAGGAGCAATTTATATATCTTTCCCCTGGGGGCCACTTGCGCTACGTCACCGTCTCTCACATAACGGAAAGCTGTTCTGAAATCAAACGATTTGGTTCATAGATGATTCTTTAGAACGATTTGGTCCATAATAGATTCTTTAGATTGATATGGTCCATAGATGATTCTTTGAGCTGAAAATTGATTTTAAAAATTACCTTATGAACTTATTTTGACGTAATTGTCCCCAACTTACTTTCTGCTGCCCTGTGTTACAAAACAAGTCGTGCAAACGTTTCCCGATTTCTAAAGGACAAGTTGCGAACATTATCGGTAAACCAACTGTTAAATTTATAAAAAAAATGCAATTTGGCATTTATACTTTATTAATAAATTACTTCATGGGACATAAAGTATAATTATGGGTGCTTTACTACACTGAAGAGCAATTGAATTAGAGATACCTGTCTAGTAACGTGTAGCACCAACTTTCGCCCTGATTACGGCGGTGATTGGTCTCAGCAATGACTCGACAAGACACCGGAAGCGTTGGGAAGCCATACGGATCCACGACCCCTGAATAAGCTCCCACGGTTCACGAAGGTTTAATGGAGGGGATCAGAGCCTCGAACATCTCTTTCGATGGCATCCCAGATGTGCACGATGGAATTTAGGGTCAGGTGACCTAGCTGGCCAAGGAAGCGAGGTCACGTCGGTGGCGTGTTCATCCAACCATTCGGATACAATTCGGGAGCGATGGCACGGTGCATTGTCTTGTTGCAGGATGAGGTCCCCAGTGGGATATTGAAGACGCACAAACGGGACCAAATGGTCGTCCAGGATATCCCGGTAACGTTACGTTGATCTGTGAGGGACGATGTCACACCTACCAGGGGTCCCATTTCAGTCCACGTAAACAGTCCCCAGACGAGAATGCCACACCCCACCAGCTTGAAGAGTACCCTGCTGGCAAGAAGGATTCATCGCTTCATGTGGTTTGCGCCGCACTCGTATCCTTCCATCCGCATGTACCAACGTGAGTCTCGACTCATCAGTATAGGCAACATTTTTCCACATGTCTAGGGTACAGTGACGACATTCCCGCGCCCATGCTAATCTTTGCACCATGTGATGCAGCGGTCAGCAGCGGTACCCTCGTGGGACGATGGCTTCTGTACTCCATAGCGAAGAGATGGTTCTGGATGGTGTTGGCTGCTTACACGTTTTTGTGCACCAGCGTTAAATTGCCGAGTGATTTCTTGCACTGTGGCCCGTCTATCCGCTGTTACAATGCGAGCTAGCCGACGATGACCCCGCTCATGCACACGCTGTTGTCCACGGCAGTTGGCCCTTGCAGGGATAGTTTTACCGGATTCGATGTACTCACGGTGCACCCGTGACACAGTGGCTCGTGAAAATCCCAGTGCCTGAACGACTTCCGAGATGGAGTGACCCATTCGTCGGGCCCCGACAATTTTCCCACGATCAAATGCGCTTAGATCCTTCGTTTTACCCATAGGGCGTCCGACTCTTACTTATTCCTGTCGCATCACTCCTTATATTGTCGGATCGCTGCATATGTCATGTCGTTTCCGTTTATTGTGCTGCCCACAGCGCCACATTTGCATAACGCCAGCTGTCTCTAATTCAATTGCTCTTCAGTGTATTTTGCAGCTTTCTTCATACAATCCATCCAACGTCATAATCTCACTGCATTACAAATGGCAATTTCTCTTCGTACCATAAAATCATCTTTTTTCTATTTCTTAGACAAAATACCTCAGGTGTGTGTTTTTCTTGAATTCTTCGTCAAAGCATTGGATTCCAAATTCATAACTAAATCTTCGTACAATTTAATATGTTATTTTCTATCACTTTGTTCGCTTGATGTGTTTCTTGAATGATTTCCTGCTTTTAAGAGAAGCTATTTCCGTTTTGTCCTCCATACATTTCTTCCACTTAGCTTTACTGCGTCGAACTGCTTTTGGCAATTTACGCCTTTGAAACTCGTCTTCTTCCTTTGAAACATAGCGCTGCGCAGTTACTGTAATTTAATTACTTCATCAAGGGTCACCATCTGAGAAAACAACTTTCTTGTAGCGCCGAGTTTTTTTTTTGTTTGTTTGTTTGAGACAACACTAGATATAAAATACTTCCATTTCTCTTCCAAGTCATTCACACATTTTTCATTAAACCTTTTTGCGGAGTAGTAGGGAACAATGAAAATTCTTCCCACAGAGCTTTTAAGCCAGCGTAATTTATTTCCTGAACAAATATTCCAGTTTTTGTGCTCTACGTTAAGTGTTAACAATACTGACTGTTATCAAGGTACGAAGGTTAACAAATAAATGCTTCAGTGATGATTTGTAAATGATAGCTCTTTATACCTTTTTTCCCTACTATGTAAGCTACCAGAAAATTTAAAATGAACGTTCTTCTAGAAAAAAATAGTGCTTTATATCAAGTATAAATCTTTTTTTAATGTCGATTGAAATCAATTTTTCATCGCTGTCATCCAGAGTTTAGGCTAATAACACTTCCATGTTACTTTCTCAGATATCTCATTCTCTACACTAATTCAGAAATTTTAAACTTTTAAACTTCACACTAATTCACTAATCAGAAATTTTCCGATGATTGTCAGATTTAGAATCACATGGTTAATTAAAATAACTACTTGATAAAACTTAACTTCCAATTACAATCACAAAATTACTTTCCTTATGCCTCTATTTAAAAACATACTGTTTGTCATTTTACCCAAAAGTTCCTGCACTTGATTTTCGTAAATCACACACAGAGAGAGAGAGAGAGAGAGAGAGAGAGAGAGATTTATAATGCCACTATGTCCGTTTGTCCCGGACATCACATTTCTGCACCTATTCATCCAACTTGAATAAAACTTTTCGTATTGGGAAACGTAAACTGTTAGAAAGAAGATCCACGTCCTTTCGTCAGTTTTCGATGCACAACCTTACTAGTAGGGGCGAAAAAGCAATGCTATACCTCCCTAATCCCCATTTGTTCAGCTAGTTCTTTTTGCGTTTGAGACGAATCTTCATCCAGCAATGCTTGCATTTCCTTATGTGCAACCTTCTGCGGGGTGCCGCTACGTTCTCGATCTCTAACATCGAAATCACCTTCTTTAAACCATCAAAACCAAAACTCACACGTGCTTTTCGATACAATATTCTCCCCCAGAACAGAACAGATCGATGTGCATGCTTTTGCAGCACTTTTTTTTTTTTTGATAAAATTCGTAACGAATGCAGTGTCGAATAAATGAAAGTATCGCTTGCCATCTTTTACCTACCGATGTGCAAGTACGTTTTACTATTGGGCAGATCAGATCAGATCAGATCATATGTAGAGGATTTTAGAAAGGGAGTGTCTGACCCCAGGTCTTAAACAGCCCTTAGAAATAGAAAGCTAGAAGATTTGGGCTAGCTAGAGTGTCTGATAGGAAAGTTACACGGAAGCGAGGTAGAAAAGGGGAGGAAGACGGCCTTATTTGTTACCGGGGGCCAGTACCCGGGGTTCGACGGCTTAACGTGCCCATCCGACGCACGGCGGGTATTTAGTGGTGCGAACGTTCGTACCTTCCCAGGATCGAACCTGAGGTTATATCCGTGGCAGTCACGAAGGCTGACCACTAGGCCACCCGCGGCCTGACTATTGGGCAAATTTCTGTGTCATATTTTAAACTTTGGACCAGTTACGGTCATATGACAACAACGCGGACGAATGGCGGATATGTAAATTAGCGGTATACGTCACCAAAAAAAACCGCTTTAAAAATTATTTGTACACCTAACAGAACGATCAGCCGGAAATCCTCGCCTCTAACCAAGGGGGGTGGCAAATTCAGTTTCTAATTGGAATCAAGAAGTTGTTTCGTAGTCATTGTCGGAAGCACATGTTGTAAGGACGGATTTGCGGAAGCAAATTCTTTCTGCTATTGGTCATCAAAGAAGAAGTACTAACTGTTTGTTAACAGAGAGAACGAAAGAGTTATAACAGGATGTGCGTACTGCTAATCATACATTGATGGCCACCCAAAATACAACACCAAGAAGGCAGCATCCGATTGGCCTGAAATTCGCAGCATGCGTCGCCCGCGAGAAGACATGCAAACGATTAGCAATGCAGGGCATATGCAAGTCATGTGCGCCCGGCACGCCACCGAAAAGCACTATAAGAAGGGTGCACAGAAGGCGGAGTGTAAGTAGTGGAAGTGTGTTGTGCTGCCGGACCTGTGCGGGGAAGCTTTCTAATGCCTCGTCGCAGAATACGGCAGTCATTCCAGCACGTTTCGGAGTTCGACAGAGGAGGAATAGTGGCTTATCGCGACAGCGGTTTATCGTACCTAGACATCGGCGCCCGTGTGGGACGACATCCAGCCACAGTGAGGTGAGTATGGATTCCGTGGGTGCAGGAGGGACGGACGGACCGACGTGAGAGATTGCCGCAGCCGCGGCACACCACCAAACGAGAGGACCAGCATGTTGTGCGGCGGGCATTAATGGCTCGCACCGCCACATCATGAACGTTAGCACAGGAATTAGGGTATGTTGCGCAACAACCTGTGTCAGCACGCACCATTCGACGTCGTCTGCGTGAGAGGGGACTTGTCGCACGTCGTCTGCGTGAGCGGGGACTTGTCGCACGTCGTCCATTGCTCCGATTACCAATGACGTTACACCACCGGTGAGTTCGGCGGCAGTGGGCCGTTGAACGCCGCACCTGGACTACGGAATGGCACGCCGTTGTCTTCTCCGACGAATCCCGCTTCTTCCTGCAACACCACGATGGTCTGATCCACGTGTGGCGGCACCGCGGCGAGAGACTGTATGACGCCTACATTATGCATCGCCCTAACTGGTCAGTCGCCTGGCGTTATGGTTTGGGGTGCAATTGGATATGACACCCGCACCCCTCTGGTACGCATCGCCGGTACACTCAACAGCCACCGCACCATCTCCGACGTTTTGGAGCCTGTAGTCCTCCCTTACCTGCAGGACCAGCCAACGGCCACGTTTCAACAGGACAATGCGCGCCCGCACGTGGCACGCATCGTGCAACAATTCTTCACGGCTCACCAGGTGTCACTGCTGCCGTGGCCCGCCTGTTCTACCGATATGTCGTCCATCGAACACGTCTGGTCGCTGATCGGCAACCGAGTGGCCCGGCAAGCACCACCCACGGCTACGCCTGATGAACTGTGGCAACGTGTGGAAGCAGCCTGAACCGACATACCCCAAGCCCACATCCAAAGCCTCTTTCTTCGATGCCGCGGCGTGTAGCGGCCGTTATTGCCAGCCATGGTGGCCACACGAACTATTGATGTCTGCATGGTCCGCAAGTCGCACGGGCCTGTAAGCTCAATCGTTTCATTTTTGTATCTGTTGTTATGTGTCCAGTAAATCTAGCTTTGCTACCTCGTATCCTTCTTGGTGTTGCATTTTGGGTGGCCAGCAGTGTAGATCATATTTCTTAAGCATAATTCTTGAATGAGCGAAGAAATACTTCGTGTACTGTCTATAATAAGCGAGTTAGTTCTTAAATATCCGTCGTAATCTCAAAGTTCTGCGTGTGGCTACCCTCGTGACGTAGGCTGTAGTGAGTTCCCATCTGATATCAACCGAAGATAATTTCCGAGAACTCATGTTCGTACGTTAATTACGGGGGCGTATGTGATTACGCGCAGTCAACTATATTTCGTAACAGTTACGTTATTTACTTTGTAAAAACAAAGACACACCATTCATTTGGTCTAATCGGCTAGAGAGAAATTTAATTGAGTCCTGGGAAATAAAGCGTCGCGCCTACGCAGTCCCATTGGTGTCTAAAGAGCAGTTTTGTTCTGTAACAGTAAATGAAAACCCGCGCTTCCGCGTAATGAAATTTTTGTTCTTTGGTTTGTTTCTTGAACTCAAGTAACCTATTTCTTGTGAAATATTTTAATAGCAAGAACAAACAGAAGAGGAATGACAACTTAGTGTTTTTTTACGTTTCCAATAAACTTCAGAATGTGAATTTAATAGAGGAATATAATCGCTGACAATTGACTCTGTAGAAAGGTAACACCGATATTGAGAGATAAATCATTATATTCTTTGGTTTCTCCAGAATATTTTCTGCCTTAAAAGATTCGGAAAATTAAAAAAAATATTTTTGCTGCTAATTACGGTTTCTGTACTAAATATCGTACACATTACCGATGTTTATGTACTCACACTAGAAGGCAGTTAAGAAGCGAATTCATTATTACCTTTAATTCAGGGTCGAATTACAAGGAAACACAACCACTTGTTAACTTAAAATCTCTTATAAAAACCTTAATTCACATCTTATTGTCGGTATATAGATCTTGTACAGTAAAACTCGCTAATAACAAGCCCGTAATTAGTGTGATTCCGGATTTAACTAGCAAAACAGGAACGTTTGTTTAGTGTAATGTTAATTCAAAGCTAAATGGATCGTTTTTAATAAACAAAGTTCAATGAAATCCCCGGATTTAAAGAAGAAGAGAAAAACTAAGATGATCCCGTTTAGCAAAGTATCAAAATTTAATGAAATTTCATGTTCAAAGAGGCAAAGAGAGTCTCCTCCGCCCAGTCCTGGAATGGAGGAATAGAAATGGTGGCATACAGTATGAAATTGCAACAGTTCAGGGGAATCTTTGTGTGCTATTAGAAAAATGTTGATTGAAAAGCAATGGGGAGGGAATACACCAAATGTTCAACTAGTGAGTTCTGCAGAATTCTCCGCCACCCACTCCAAAGGGTGGTGCCTTGAGAGTATCTTTTCTTAAAAAATGTTTCCCCCTGTTTCAGGATTCGATGCTACTATGTATTCATGGCTTATATTATTTGAATTTGCACTCTCTACTATTGTTAAATACCAAGGCCGTTCCGAAAAAACTGAATAATTTCTTTTGAGTTGGTAACAATGCGTAGGGGGTAAATAACCAAGCAGACAACTAACTGAATTAAGGAAGTATCGATGGCAACAGTTATTAGCAGTGGCAGATGATTCTGATGTTGTTATTGCGCAGTTGTTTAAAGTACGTCTGCATTTCGTTATACAGCAACGGAGGTGACTGATTCACAGTTAAAAAGTGAAATGAGTTGTGCAATAAAAGTTTGCTATCGTTTGGGTAAAACGGCTCCACAAAACAGTTAATTTACTGAAAAAAGCTTACAAAAATAAATGTTTGGGTGAGTCAACGATTTTTAGATATCACCATGGTTTCAAAAAAAGGGCGTTTGTCGGCAGAACTCGCTCCTAGGCCTGGTCGACCTGAAAGTGTTGTTACGGAGCGTATTGTTAACACTGGTTGGGCAATCCTGCAAGAAGATCGACGAATGACGTGTGAAGACATAGCAGCGCCAACTAATATTTCGGAAACGTCGGTATTCCGCATTCTACGCGACACATTACTGCTTCATCGCGTGTGTTCCAGATGGGTACCTCATCACCTGACGAGGGAACAACTGTTACCCTTAGTTCAGGTGTGTCATGACTGGAAACAAATGATTGCAAAGTATTCAAACTTTCTAAACACAATAAAAACTGCCGATGAAACATGGGTTCATGATTTCAGGTATGTAAGCCATAAAAAGCTAAATTGTCGTCACTAGTCTTTTCGATATTAGCTTTCTCTTTACAGATAAAGTTTTATTGCCTTCTGTGCTTTACCTGGTAAGCGTTGCTTTGATTATCATTAAATACAAGTTATGTAATTTAGTAACGTTCTTTATTTTTGCCTAATATTTTTGAAGGCTAAATTGAAATGATGAAACGCTCACTGTATCAATATAGTTCTTTTGGTAATTCAGACTTGTGGAAATTTAGATTATTTTCTGCTGTAGACATCAAGATTACAAGTCAGGTACATCATTTTTTGGGAACAGATTTCAATGCTGAAACACATTTACTTCGTTGTCCTCCGCGTAACATCTTAGGAATGAAAATTACTTCGCTTTGGAGCGAGAACTGAACTCGCATCACTTGATTTGCATCCCCGTATGTTATCGACACACCACCCAGGACAGCTGACCTCCGAGCAACTGAAGCTAAGCAATTTAATCTTAGAAATTTGAAAACTTCAAATTTTCACACACTGAGACGACCCTGTGGCGGAATGTACACTGAGTGGCCACTTTATTATGACCACCCCCTTAGTACTTCGTTGGGCCACCTTTTGCTTTTAATACTGCGTCGATTCTTCGTGGCATGGACTCCACTAGATGTTGATAGGTGGTTTCTGGAATCTGAGACCATGCTTGATGAATAGCACTTTTCAGGAGTGTGAGATTGCAGGGTTGTGGATCCAGCTGCCTGATGGCTCGTTCAACTTCATCCCACAAATTCTCAATGGAGTTGAGATCTGGAGATTGTGGGGGCCACCAAAGCAAAGTAAACTCACCGGCATGTTCCTGAAACCAATCCTGTACTATACGAGCACTATGGCAGGACGCATTATCTTGTTGAAAGTAGCCATCGCCATTGGGATAAACCGTCCACATGACAGGATGCACTTGGTCCGCAACGGTGTTTAGATATGATGTGCCAGTCAGACGTTGATAAACACGAATTAAAGGGTCAGAAGTATGCCAGGAAAACATTCTCCAAACCATAACGTTGCCTCCACCAGCTTGAAGGGTTGTAGCAATGCATTTGGGGTCCATGCTTTCGTGCTGTTTCCACCAAATTCTCACTCGGCCATCGGCATGGTGCAACTGAAAACGTGATTCATCGGACCACATAATTTGTTTCCAATTATCGACTGTCCAATCCTTGTGCTCCTGTGCAAACTGGAGACGTTTTCTCTTTTTAACTGCAGACAGCAAAGGTGTTCGAACAGGTCCTCGGCTGCCATATCCCATCCAATGCAGAGCACGGCGAACATTGCGTGCAGAGATCATTTGAGAGGATCCTTGATTAAAATGGTCTGTAATTTGCTGCACTGTTGCCCTTCTGTTGTCTGTTAGCAGTCTGGACACTCTCCGTTTCGCCCGAGCAGTCACTAGTCGATGACGACCACGCGTTGCACTTAGAGACCCAGTTTTTTGGCTGAGAGTCCAGTCTTTAAACACTTTAACAACAGCTTCTTTGGAACATTTCAAGAATGCGGCGATTTCGGTGACACTCGCTCCTACAATCACCCCACGTTGAAAGTCCGTCAAAGCGCATTTTTTACCCATCTTATCACCCAAAAATCACTACTACTACTGTCGCAAGCACTAAGCTTTTCCTTTTTATACTAGCCTCGTCCTGCGGCGGCAACAGCGTGCAACCATACCTCATTTGCTTAAAACTGTTAGGTGGTCATAATAAAGTGGTCACTTAGTGTATAAAGGCCTGAGTTCTAGACTCGCCGTTCGAGGTGGGTCCAGGTTCCAGTCTCGATGAGCCATGAGTTTTGTTCTTGTCCCAAGGCGCTGGACCTTCCTTGGAAGCAGTGGCCCTAGTTTAGGGACGAGTAACTACTTTTAAACGACAGAGTTGACCATGGAGGTCATTAAACTCCTACAAAACAAACAAACAAACAAACAAAAAATTCGTTGCTCCCTCGTAGTATTGAAGAACATGAAAATTATAGATCACCAGACCTTTAGATATCGTCTCAGAAATTAATTAACAAATAATTTACGTAACTGAATGTCTGTGTGGGGGTTTAACGACCACCTTGAGCAACTCAGTAGGCTATAAACAGTATTCCGTCTCTAATTGGGGATCCAACGGTTCCGTAAGATCATACCAATGAGTCATAACGTTATGACCACCTACCTAATAAGCTGTAGGACCCCTTTACCCCACAAAACAGCTGCCACTCGCAAAGCATCGATTCGATGAGGTGGCGATAGGTACCCTGGGGTATCTGGAACCATAATGCCAACAGCAGGTCCTTCAGTTTCCGCACTTTTCGGGGTTTAAGTGATTTAGCGCGAACACGCCTTTCCAAATCGAACCAGAAATGTTGGATCGGGTTCATGTCAGATGAATTTGAAGGCCAGGGCATTAACAGAAAGTCACCAGTATGTTCCTCGAACAACCTTTTTGACGACAGTGTGGCATGACGCATTATCCTGTTGGTAATAGCCATCACCAGCAAGGAACAGAGTTGCTATGAATGGGTGAACTTGGTCAGCAACGATGTTCAGATATCTGACATCTGTCAATGATTGTGGTAATTGGGATAATGGGGCCTAAAGTGTCCCAAGAAAACATCGCCCACAGCATAACACCGCTGCCGCCGGCCTGTGTTTGCCCAACAGTGCATCCAGGGACTATAGCCTTCGCTGGTAATCGGAGTAATGCACCAGGAATCTTCGTGATGGCCGTCTACGTGATGCACCAGGAATCTTGATTCGTCAGGCCAGGCTACTTTCTTTCAATCATCCACGGTTCAATCTCGATTATATTGAACCATATCATGCATTGTTGACGATGACGTGCAGTGAGCATGGGACCCTGCTGAGTTTTTGGCTACGGAGGCCCATGCGCAAAAGGCTGTGATGAACTGTGTGCTGTGACACATTGCACTGATCACCACTGTTGTAGCTGAGGGTGATTTGTCGCACTGTGGCCCTGCTGCACTGTGAAGAATGCGCGACAGTCTCCCCTCCCTTCTGTGGACGATACACGGCTGGACGACGGTTCGTCGTTTGGCCATCTGTGCCCCACTTTTGATACGTACTCACTACAGAGGCAGGTGAACAACCCACAAACCGCGCCGTTTCCGAGATCGTAGTTTCAAGGCACCGTGCCATCACAATTTCTGCTTTATCAAACTTCGATAAATCGGTAGCTTTTCTCATTCTGACTCCGAACACTCTACTAAACGAAAGCTGGTACTCGGGTTGTATATATATATACTGCTCTGTGAACTTCACCCGCTCCACCGTTCGGTCTCCAGGCGCGTTCATTTCTCTAGGCTGGGGATGATCATAATTTAATGGCTCACCTGTGTATACCATCCTTGCCTCACCCGGAATTAGGACCCAGACCAATCTCCGACGAATGATCCAACGCCAGCGCTGAGGCCACTGTAAGACAAGCTCACTATCCTTGCTTTACCTAGGATTCGAACCCAGATCCATCTCGGACGAATAGTCAGAATCCAGGATTAGACCACCACACAACCGTGTCGGCGTGCAACTTCTTCAAAAATATAGAAATATACCATTTTCCTATTTTCGGCAGTGCGATTTCAGTACTAAATCACTTTTAATTCATTGTTCTCTATGTAGGATCTCCTCAGAACTTCCGAGTAACTGAAGCACTCGTGATTTAGAAACGGAACCCTTTTCTTGATTAGAATGGTCGTCGACGCTGTAATGAAGCATCAGATTGCTTCGACTAGCAAAAATCTCTGTTTTTTAGCTTCTTAAGTTACAATATGTTAGCCTCATTTGCCTGGAGGACTGTTGGTCTGTGTGGTGTAACGGCTGTCATACTCAAATGGAAACTGGGAGATGTGGATCCGATTATCATCGAGGGCGAAGTAATTTTGGAGCTGTCTGAGGAGACGATTCGTGAGAACAGTGAACTTAAAGGCAAGTTTCACACGAAATCTGCGCTGTAAAAAAAACCGTTCGAGATCCGCAGAAAATTGCTGAAAATAACATGCAACAAAATTGCCTTCAGGTCTCCGACTTTTAACGAAATCTCTGTTTCGGAAAGTTTCCGTGACAGACTTTCCGTTGTCACTAATTCCGTTTTTGTTTTTTGTTTTTTTTTGCTTTCACAAATGTCTTGTTTTTCGGTTATTAGGCAGAAATTTCCGAGTTTTCAAAAGTTTCGATTTTGACTTTTTCAGGAGTTTTAGCACAGCCTGTTATCTGACTCACGAACTGAAAGAAGTTTTTCCATTTGTCCCTGGTGGGGATCAAACCTTATGGTCTTCGACGCTAGCGAAGAGTGCTACCGACTGGCCTATATAGAACAATACTTATCACTTGATCACATTTGAGGTAGAAATAAGGTGGACTCGAATCGTGCGATAATGAAATGTTTTTCGCTATTAGTGTGGGTTAATTAGTCATTTTACTTTCTGTAGATATGCCGTATACACAGAGGTAAAGCACGTGTCAAGACAAAAAATCTGAAGCAATATATTCCGTCGGTGTAGTTTAGGCTGTTAGAACAACTGGCTCCGGAGCAAGGAGGCATAGCTTCGATTGCCACCACTAACAAAGTTGTGTTTTCATATTGGCGCCCGATTATGGAAATGAATTTACTGGCCGTTGGGTACTTCGAAAAATTTATTATGTTTGTTCCATACATCGTCTGGAATTAATAAAAATTCGTTCTTCACTTTAAAAGAAAAAAAATTGAGAGGCAGATGATATGACGTACTACAAAGGTAAAGCACATGTCAAGACGACAAATCTGCAGCAATTTGTTCCATCGGCGTAGTTTAGTAGGCTAGAATGACTGGCTCCGGAACGATTAGGCGTAGATAAGATTGAGAAGGCCACCGGAAAAATTGTGAATTTCACATTGGATCTTACTAGTTTTCTGAATAGGTTTATAACTTTTTATAGAATGACTTATAACAAATAACATTGGTTTTCATCATTATTTTTCAAAGCAGCTGAATGTTTTGAAACTAGAGAGTTGCTTTATACTGAAAATGACATTCAATTATAGGAAAAATGAAATGTACTATACATCGTAGTACTATTCCACAAAACCCCTAACAATAAGATTTACTCTTGATAGCAATGATAGCTTTTGTGTTAAGGGATCGATAAACTGATATATACACATCATACAACCCCTCGTAAAGTACTTGAAGTAGTAGTTTTGTACGGTAACACAATATGCAATAGCAGGTGCACAGCTAGTGGGAAAAACAATATCCTATTCTACAATTATATACCTAAATATCATGTGATATGATATCCACAATATCCGATCTTGCTATAGAGCTTCGAAATCAGGTCCTCTGACAGACGACGGAAATTTAATAGTTAATCAAACCTCAAGTACACAGCTTCTCTCAAAACAACTGAGAGCGTTTTTATAGAAAATGTGCAATACTGCGTTCAACCTTGGCATGAGTCTCGAAAAAACAGCAGTGGTCATAGCGACCGGCCATACCTGTTTCTCACGTATGTGTCGTCGGTAGTGCGCAGTTTAATGAACGTTATTTTATTTGTGAACCCCTAACAAGTGTTTTTCCGCTGTGAGTTTTCGGGAAAAAAAATTGGATGTATAAGGGAAACAAAGATGCCACATAAAATTTTGCTATCGACTTAAGAAGTCTGGCAAACAGACTTTCCGCCTTACGCAAGATGCTTATTAAGATGAATGTCTAGGAAAATCAATAATTTATAGATGGCATAAAGAATTTATGGATGGTCGTGAGTCGGCGGCTTTAAGCGCGCATGGAGGAAGACCTTCAACGAATGTTACTGAGGTATGCATCAATACATTCGGAAGAGAGGCACCTATCAATCAGAGATGTCGAATATATGGTTCCGATTTCAAAATCACCAGTTCCCAGAATTTTAACTGAGCATTTGGGCACGAAACGAGTTTGTTCAACTTGGGTTACCCATTTCTTTTCATGTGCTGCCTAGTGCTAGGCCGCACATCGCCAGTTCTGTCGTTTCTTATTTGGGGAAAATGAATGTTAAGTTGATGCTGCAACCTACGTATAGTCCAGAATTGTTACCACGTGACTTCTGGTTGTTCCTTATTTTAAAAAAAACATTACGGGGGACCAGAATTTGAGACTAATCAACAACTCATTACAGCTGTCCAACGACATTTCAGAAGAAGAATTCCAGAAGACATTTAGAAAGTGGTACAAACGTTGGGGCACCTGTATTCGATACAATGGACTGTGTTTCGAAAAGGATGACCTCTTCCTTTATAATTAAGGTACGCATATTTTTTATATAAAAACATTCTCAGTTATTTTAGGACAACACTTTATATTCCCGCAAACCGCTGCTATTACTTGTAATTGTCTATGATATGGATACCGAACAAGTGAAAACAAAATTTTTCCATTGACATACGAAAGGAAGTGCGGAACGTTTTCTGAAAATTCAGAATTTTTCATTCACAGCTCTTTAAAACGGAAAATTTCCGTTATTAATCAAAGAAAGATGAAGAGGAGTATTTCTCTCAGTTCACGTATGAATATTCGGTGAAATTCAATTTTTTCTACTCTTACTTCACGGAAAAGGCTGAATCAGAAATAATAAATACGCTTGGAATCACAGAAATTTGCTGGCGAGTTTCAGGAAACTGTTTACAGTGTGATCGCCGAAAATACTATGCCTATAAATTTCCAATGCACTTGCAAAGAACATTTTTTTATTAATACAACTGACGTCCGAAATGTTCCAGAATTGACGCAATAAAAAATTAAAAAAAAGTGCCATACTCGCTATTAAGGCTGGTCATCTTTAAATCACGGCCCTTCTGAATGAAGGGATAGGTTCCAGCGTTTCTGAAGATCTTGAAAATATTGGGTTGATGTACAAATTCATTCCGTTTGGTATCACGAGTGTTTCCCAGATCAGTAGTGATGGTGCAAATGGCCAATTGTATATCAAAATGTAGCTAGTAATATGGTGTATCTAAATTATATTGCGTTGTGTGATTGTGGCTAATGGTGTTTTGGTTTTCAGGTCCGGAGGTATGGAGTGTCAAGTACAGAGGAATGAACATTTCCGAAATCTGCTCCTCTACGAGTTGAACAAGGGATCCACAGCAGGCAAGGCTCCTCGACAATGTTGTGCTGCTTATGAGGAGGATGCTATAGATCCGAGGACAATCCGCAAATGGTTCGAGCGGTTCTAAAGTGGCAATTTTTACCTCAACGACCATCCACCCTTAGGTTGTCATCTCACTTTGATGAGGATCGTTTGAACTATCTCGTGCATTTGGATCCGCGTCAAACCAAACGCGAATTAGCCACTGAGATGGACTGTGAACAGGCCCCCGTGGGGTGACACCTGGAGTGATGGGAAAGGTCCAGAAATCGGGAGCTTGGGTGCCTCACATTCTCACGGAGGACAACAAGAATCAGGATGTTGCCGTATGTGGTTCCTTGCTTGCCTCTTATCGCGAATATTCTCAGAAACACAAACCTTTTCTGTCACGTATTGTTACTGGTGATGAAAATTGGTGCCTGTACTTGAATGTCAGGCATCGGGGGGAATGGTTAAGCCCAAACAAGACGACCACACCACGTCCAAAATATAACCTTCATCCTGCGAAGATCATGTTGTGTGTCTGGTGGGATATGGAAGGCATTATTCACTGGGAAATGCTGCCAAGGAATTGGATCATCAACGCTGCACTCTATTGTGAGCGACTTCGCTGTGTGGAGGGAACACTTAAGCAGAAACGGCCGCATCGACGCCATGGTGTACTTCTCCAACATGATAACGCACGCCCTCACAGGGCACCAAAATTCAGGACATGAAACGGGAGCTTCTTCCACATTCGGCTTATTCCCCAGATGTCTCCCCTTCAGACTATCACCTGTTCCGATTTCTGTCGAATGCACTCCGTGGCAGAACGTTCAACAATGATATTGATCTCCAGAATTTCCTTGATGATTTCTTCGCAGAAAAAACCTGCATTTTTGTTTTCAAGAATGGCATTGCAGACCTATCCAGGTGTTATGACACCATCGAATAGGTCTGTGGAATACGTAGTTGATTGATGCCGCTTTTTTTTTCGATGTAATACAATCCTGTAGTGCGGTGCAAAAACTGCATGAACTTGTGCATCAACCCAATAGTTCTGGCTGGCAGTTTCCGGTATGTCCTCAAGTTGTTTTGTTATGTCTGCTTGGATAGGTGTCATGTCTGCATGACATTACATCTTATAACGTACAACTTTGTCCGCGCCAGTCATCGAATCCGGGTCGCCCCATCCCGGAGTAGAGCGCTCTCCCAACTGAGCTACGCGGACATGTGCTCTCACGGCTCTCTGCCTTTATCATCCTCCTGCCGTGCAGGCACGTCACAATCTATCCACTGTCCTTTCAGTGCCCGATTTAACCTGCGGAGCAGTTCCCAGGTTTATAGATCATACTGCAGGCACCATATCTCATTCTGGAGCAAAAATTAGGATCCTCAGCTGCATTATCCAGCAGATCGGAACAGACCAAAAAAGATCGGAACAGACCAAAAAGATCAGAACAGACCAAAAAACATCGGAACAGACCAAAAAATCGGAACAGACCATAAAAGATCGGAACAGACCAAAAGATCGGAACAGACCAAAAAAGATCGGAACAGACCAAAAAAGATCGAAACAGACCAAAAAGATCGGAACAGACCAAAAAAGATCGGAACAGACCAAAAAGATCTGAACAGATCGATGAACCAGCCTCGTTTTGGTCATCATGCAGAATGCGGGGTACCAAACTGGCATTAAATTTTCGTTTTCCCTGATCTTCGCGTAGAATCGAATGACAGACTGACTTATTGACACACACCGACTCAGCCAAAAGTCTCACTGTAATTTGGCGATCTTTCTTTAACTGATTCACTAGTTCTTCGATTTTTTTTCCGCTGTCCGCACGCTGCAGGTACGCCTAGACCTCGGATCATCATCAAAGGATTTCCGTCCGTCGCGAAACCGTGCATACCATTCAAAAACTCTGCTGCGAGATAATGCTGTGTATCAATACACTTCTTCTAACATTCTGTAAGTTTCAGTAGCTGATCTGCCAAGTTTCCAACAAAAATGGATGTTTACTTTCTGCTCTTCTGTGGCTAAAATGAAATGAGACGAGAACGCTTGCTATGAATCCCTTAAGGGTCCTCCCTACCTCGTGAAAAATATCTCAAAACACACATTTCCAGAACGAAATTACATATATAAAAAATCAATTTAGAAATCCGGTTTTTTTTTCACATGTAGTATAAACATTGAGCCATCTTTCTGTGTTTCTATATTAGCGTCACTTTGCGGAGTAATATTTTAATTATTATCCCAAAAGTGTAAAATAATGGGCAGATTGGCAATTATTTAAAAAAAGTTATAATTTTGATATCTGCTAGGTTAAAAAGCAGAAAAATAGTTCGATATTTTCTCTCGAATTATAAAAATTTGGGAACACATACAAGTGATATGATATATTAATTTTTCCATCTTCATGATGCTGTATTTGTTTCAATTTCGCATTGAAACAATACTGGGTATGGAGGGCTATTAATGCCCGTCTGCCGCCTGTCGGTACCGGTAAAACCTATTTCCAGCAGTTCGCTGATTAGCCAAGGATTGCTGTCTTCTGAATACCCGTGATGGTTTTATTCCACTACTGTTATGTCAATTATGCGGTCGGTCCTGGAACTTATTTGATGAATGTGTGGTATCATAGATGAAGAAAATTTCCTTTTTTGCACCAGCTGGTTTTGTGTAAATTTAAAAACGTTTTTATGGAAAGTATACTTGAGGTTGAGTGCTAACGAAATGCACATAACGAGGAACTCTCACTTCTAAGATTCCATTACTTACTCAGTGGAGAATATCTTACTAATTAGAATATATATAAATACCATCTTTCGGTTGCTGCGTGTTAATTAAAAAAAAACGTGGAAAGAGCGACGACTTTGTCTATTTACATCGTCTCCACGTATTTGGAATATTTTCCCCATTTCTATCGCCCTTTGGATTTATTCGCTATAATTAAATAGCTTGTGCCGTTAAGCACTACCAGATGGAGACGTCTCAGTTGCTGAACCCATCCCTACGGATTTGTGAAGTCAGGTGCAGACAGATAAACACACATAGCGCCGTGGATTGTTGGCACCGTAGCGTAAAGCGAACGCACTCGGCTAGTTATCGAGAGATCTGGGGTTTGATCCCAGCTGTGTCGAAATACATTTTTTCGGTTGCTGTGTGTTAATTAAAGGAAAACGTGGAAAGAGCGGTGACTTTGCCTATTTAGACCACCTCATTTAAAGCCACTACGTAATTCACTTGTAATAATATTTATTTGTGATAATCCTTAGCAACATATACCATTGCAGCATCAGCTTGTTTCGTAACGTAATATCAAATTTACCATTTTACGCTGTGAGATTTTTCTTTAGTGAGAGAAAATTCGATCCTGAGTGGAGGAAAAAGAGAAGCTCTCGGTAGTCGTTTGTGGGGAAACTGAGTTCATGCGCGTTGCCGTTCTTGTTGCTCTTTTATTGACGTGGAGAATGTCGCGGAAACTCGTTTACGGAAGTGGAACGCTTCCGGGTTATTTCAAAGCTAGTAACCAAATTAGATTAGCCAAAAAAGTATTCACGAAAATGCAAAGTTCTTTTCCGGAATTTCTTTCGTTCATTGTGGTGTATGTAATTGCTTACATCTCTACGATCAATAAAATAATCTGACAATGCTAAAAGAAAAACAACAACATTATTTTCTCATTGCGTTTAAAACGATACTATTATGAAGTTAAAAGTAACGACTTGGGATGTCTCCTTCATTTCTCATGTCTGAGCCACCGAGGGAGTCTTGTAAATGAGTCGCCGTTTTTTAACACGTCTTTTGAAGCCAGAAAGATAATAATGTCAAATTCTGAGATAGGTGGAGTCAGCACTTTTTGAATTCTTTCCGTCACAAAAAGAATCTTTAAAAGTTTATTTTAAGAAAAAGACACGCAATGCGAGCAGTATTCTCCATACCGAAATTAACTCGTTGCAAAAAAGAACAAAATATATCAACCAGATTTCTACTTTTGGTAAAATATAAACAAATAGGATTTTTTTTCGGGGTTTAACGACCACCGTGAAGAAGCCTAAGACCTATAAGCAGTCACCCGTCCCTAATTTAGGGTGATTGGTTCCAGGGAGGAGAGAAAGAGCCATAAGGCATACACACCACTCATACCTCAATTGGGATTCGAACCCGGGCCCACTCGAACTAACTGTCTGAATCCAGCTTTGACCACTGCACCAACGGCGCAACCTAGAAATAGTTACTTACGCCCATAAGCGGCAGAAACGTGAGTTACGAAAAATCACAAATTGCACGCACGGACGATGTTCCTCATCGCCGAATGTAACTGTTTTTTCGATACCTATCTCTTCATCTGTTTGTTCGATTTTGAGAAATTCTGATACCTCATCGCTGAAGGTACTAGAATTTCTCAAATCGAACAAACAAATGAAAAGGTATGAAGAAAAACGTAACATAATTTTAGTCCATTAGAGAGGATGTTGTGCTTTTATTTAAAAAAGAAAATGAGTGCAAAATTTTCTTTACAATGAAGAGTATCCTTCCGAGAACGTATTTTATCAGGAGGGTTAGAATCTGAGATAATCTTTTAAATAGCTTTCAACATGAAAATACTCCAAATACGTGGCTACAGTAAATAAATAAATACATCGCTCTTAACCACGTTCTAGAAATACACAGCAACCGAAAAATTGTTTTTCAGCCGCCGCTGTGGAAATGAATCAACAGAACTCTCGATATCTAGCCGAGTGCGTTATTTTAGACTTGGATCTCGCCCTTTGGATTTAACTGCTATAATATATATATAGCCTGTGCCGTTAATGCCTACCAGATGGAGAAGTCTCAGTAGCTAAGCCCATCTTACGGATTTATGATGTCAGAAGCTGACTTAAAAATACACACAGCACCGTGGATTGTTGGCTACCGTAGCGTAAATGTAACGCACTCGGCTAGATATCGAGAGTTCAGTTGGTTCATTTCCACAGCGGCGGCTAAAAACTATTTTTCGGTTGCTGTGTGTTTCTAGAGCGTGGTTAAGAGCGATGTATTTATTTATTTAGCTTTCAACATGTTTATTGAGAAAACCAGGACGGAAGAAACTGAAGGCCTGTATTTACAGTGCCAACAGAAACATAATTGACGACATATGTACAATGGTGATGAAAAATGTACAGATGCTGATGTGCTATATACAATGACAATAAAAACAAAAAGATAGGTGTCATCACATATATACGTCGAGCTACAAAAGTGAGCGGTAACAATGGTGTATGAGCAGTGCACTAGAGATACACAGTGAAAGAATCAATGTGAGCAATTCTAGTAAAAGATTGTAACAGAGATAAATGTATGATTATAATACTATTTACATTGCTGTACTGACATGAAAAGGTTAAAAGAAAAGATGTAGTGCAAAAATTAATAAAAGCAATATGTACAATGTGTATACAAAGGCAGTAACAAAATACATAGACATGTGAACACTCTTCACAGAGAGCGGGTGTGTAGATTATGACGCTCCCTGGTGGCCGAATTGTAAGTTATGAAAAACTAAAAAATATGTTCAAGTTATTTTGTATAGCTAAACGTATGCGACCGAAAAAGAATTTTAGAAACACGACTTCAAGATACAGGAATAGCGAGACAATTTTTTTACATATATGCCCCTAGCTGGAAAACTGTGTGTTATTTCAAGAAGATAATGTTCGCAATCTTCGTAGTAGCAAATGGCATGCCTTGCGGAAAGAAGTTTTTCAATACTGTGTTTAAAAGCAGAGGTTCAATTGCAAACAGAAATATGCACTAGCGCCTCCTGATGTCAGAATTGCGCATTATAGAATTCAAATATTATATGTAAAAGACACTATATTGACAAAAGTCACCGGACACCCCTTCAAAAGCAAATGAACGTATCCGCTGCATTGTTAAGATGCGCGGTACAGCCGAAAACGAAATAAAAACAATCCTGCATCTGACCGCGATCGTATCGCACTATGAGGTTCAGTGAAAATTTTGCGGCAGCAGAGAACTGACTTTCAGAAAGGAAAGATTGTTGGGTGTTATATTAGTGATCACGGTGCCAGCTTTGTTGGACGTTGGACGCCGTGACCTCGACTTGTATTCAAAACTAGTGTCCCCCAGCATCGGAACTCCGAAACCATTTTTGCTTCGACTTCAACTGAGAATACCTGTGTTCTTACCTTGGTGCATGAAAGGTTCTTCAAGCACCTGCAGCGAATTGATTTTTAGGATTTTCCTTTACGCTTGATGTAGTGAAAACATTTCCGATACGATTAAAACCTGAAGACATTTTACATCAAAGCTGTACTTATGTATGAAAGTGAACGAATAGCCTTCACGGCGCTTTGGTGGCCCGTGGATATATTATTGGCCGATGGTGAAGGAGAATATCTTTGTACCAAAGTTTTCCATCTTGAAGCCTGGACTACACCGATAAGAAACAAGTGGGCCAAATTCCAAATTGTACCCAAGTGTTTCATCTTGAAACTGTGAAGACACCGATAAGGAACAAGTGGGCCAAATTCCAAATTGTACCCAAGTGTTCCATCTTGAAACTGTGACGACACCGATAAGGAACAAGTGGGCCAAATTCCAAATTGTACCAAAGTGTTCCATCTTAAAACTGTGACGACACCGATAAGGAACAAGTGGGCCAAATTCCAAATTGTACCCAAGTGTTCCATCTTGAAACTGTGACGACACCGATAAGAAACAAGTGGGCCAAATTCCACATTGCACCCAAGTGTTCCATGCTGAAGCTTGGACTACACCGATAAGGAACAAGTGGGCCAAATTCCAAATTGTACCAAAGTGTTCCATCTTAAAACTGTG
The DNA here is from genome assembly GCA_039090855.1 of Macrothele yani. Lineage (NCBI taxonomy): Eukaryota > Metazoa > Arthropoda > Arachnida > Araneae > Macrothelidae > Macrothele > Macrothele yani. Next base: position 16,044,493 of record CM077013.1, on the reverse strand, counting down.
ACGACACCGATAAGGAACAAGTGGGCCAAATTCCAAATTGTACCCAAGTGTTCCATCTTGAAACTGTGACGACACCGATAAGAAACAAGTGGGCCAAATTCCACATTGCACCCAAGTGTTCCATGTTGAAGCTTGGACTACACCGATAAGAAGCAAGTGGGCCAAATTCCAAATTGTACCGAAGTGTTCCATCTTGAAACTGTGACGACACCGATAAGAAACAAGTGGGCTAAATTCCAAATTGTACCCAAGTGTTCCATCTTGAAACTGTTACGACACCAATAAAAAAACAAGTGGGCCAAATTCCAAATTGTACCCAAGTGTTCCATCTTGAAACCGTGACGACACCGATAAGAAACAAGTGGGCCAAATTCCAAATTGTACCCAAGTGTTCCATCTTGAAGCCTGGACTACACCGATAAGAAGCAAGTGGGCCAAATTCCAAATTGTACCCAAGTGTTCCATCTTGAAACTGTGACGACACCGATAAGAAACAAGGGGGCCAAATTACAAATTGTACCCAAGTGTTCCATCTTGAAACTATGACGACACCAATAAGAAACAAGTGGGCCAAATTCCAAATTGTACCCAAGTGTTCCATCTTGAAACTGTGACGACACCGATAAAGAAGCAAGTGGGTCAGATTCTTGTGGGCACTAAACAAAGCGTGGATTACAAACGTTGGAGCTGCGAAGGTTTACAGAAACTGTGCGAAACCGGGACGCGTGGTTCCTGCATGTCGAGCAGCTCCGTGTCGAAATGGAGATATTTCAGTTCACCATGAAGAAGGGTGTCAACTGTAGTGTGAGAAGCCAGCTCCTGATTCTGCCGAGAATGAAGAGAGTGTTCACTGCATCGTATGTTGCAAGTTCGTGTGTCCACTGTAAAAAGAGGGATTTAATCAGTCTAAAGCCGTGAAGGACACGAAAACATTAATTTAGGCTTCAAGGAATAAGTCAAGTAGTGCTGTAAGCTTCGAGAGCGATTCATTTTCTTTGGAAACTGAGTAATTTGTTACCATTCCAGAGAAAATTTCGCCAAGTTGTTATTACACAACACGTGACGAGTGAAGACTGTGACGTACTACAGAGGTGAAGCACGTGTCAAGATGACAAATCAGCTGCAATAGATTCCGTCAGTGTAGTTTAATCAGTTAGAACAACTGGCTCCGGAGCGAGGAGGTGTGATTTCGATCTACGCCACCGATAAATTTGTGTTTTCACACTTTCCCTGGAACCAGTGGCTCTAAATTAGGGAAGCGAGACTGCTTATGACCAGTCGAGTGCCACACGTTGATCGTTAAACCCACAAAAAACAAATAAAATACGTTGCATAAATGAAATGCATTCGGTATTCTTTGCCTTGGTATATCCCAGTTTCTTTTTCAGTATGTTCTCAATGACATGGTTTTGAAAACAAAATTGAATTCCACGCACAACTATCAGTTGCTGAGATTTTGTTTTTTCCGTAAAAAGATACAAGGGAAGGCTCCACAAGGTGGATATCTTGTACTTTTTTCTTTGTCAGTCTGTTCATTGATCAACAAATGAGCCAGCTCAAGGTTTCACGTAGGAAACAAAATGGCAGAAACTGAAGATTTTGTGTGTTTATAACTCGCATAATTTGTACACTTTTCATGTGCCTCATTTCCTTCAATTTCTGGATAGCGCGCGCTTTTTTTCGCAGTACGCTTCGTCTTGCAATACATCCATAGTGCACAGATTTAATATTGTAATTCGTCTGGACAGTATATCTTAGTAACCCTCTTAACTTGAAAGTTAACAATATCAAAACTGCGTGAAAAAATCCAATTTACATGAACTGTACAAACATGATGCCATAGCTACCTGGAGAATTGGTCACATTTTCTAATTGTTCAGATAACTTGAAATAAAATCTCCGTGGGAATCGTACTTACATCTCCCGATTTTCGTCCGAGCATGCTACTATTATGATAATTAATACAGCAATCATACATCTCTAAATTAACTGTAATTATTGTTCTTCACGTAATAGCAATCACATCAGAAAAATTAAAAATTTCATCGCCATGGAGCAGGAATCGAACCCGTATCTCCCGATTACCGTTCGAGTATGCTAACCTTTACACTACCTTGAAAGGTAATCGGGAGATGCGGTTTCGATTCCTGCTCCAGGGCGATGAAATTTTCAATTTTTTTGATGTGATTGATATTACGTGAAGAACGATAACTATAGTTAATTGAGAGATGTCTGATTGCTGTGTTAATTATTATTACGTATTTTCCACGTATTATGAGAAGAATATTTCTTCCGCATTATACGCTACCGTTATGTTACTCATTTCAGTTGTAAATGAACTTTCAGATAATCGAGTCTTGTGTCACCTGGTATCCCTTCTGCAAATTAAATTAGATCCTGTACAACAGACTTTAGTTTCGTGTAAGTGGAACGTCCTGGATGATGTAACGGCAGCATGCTTAAACTAAAAAGGGCAGAATTTGGTTCCATATCCTGCTCCAGAACAATGAATGTTTTCGTTTCCTGAAGAACTGACCACATAGTGAATCCTGGCATGAAAGCTACGAGTTTCCGCTTTAGCAATTGCACTGCTGCAAATCCTTGTTAAATCACGCTGAAATCATTTCAATTTGCCTTTGTCTAATTCTTGGGTTTGTATCTCACATTCTTAAAGAATTTAAAGCTGTAATTAAATCCATGAATGTCTCTCACGCTTTGGGTGGATTTTATCGTTGTTTTTCCACAGCGAAGAATTAACCTTAATTATCTGATGCTGCATTTCAGCAGATTTAATCTATTTGGTTAATTACACGAAAGAAACAGACTAACCAAAATTTTCAGTCTTAGATAGGAACTGTTGAACTCATTAGCTATTGTCAACTTAAGAAAAACTAATCCTGTAGAATAAAGTGTTTTCTCTTTTTAATGGCAGTAATTGATCTCAGTAATGGTGCGTACCACTACACAAAAAACGATCCGAATAATTATGCTTAACGCGAAGTGCTTGCATTGAGTAAATTAAGATTTATTAGTCTTATGTCTTGCAGTGGAAATACGTGTCACAATATTTCATAACCATTTCAATCACATTTATTAAATAGCAATAAGTTAAGCCTATAAGCCATCAAACCATTTCAGTTTATCCATGTGAAGATACCTTTATTTTTTCTCATGCTAGTATCAAACCAATGTTTCCGAAACCCTTATCTTACTAAAGCGCAATAAACAGATGATGCAATACATTATGACCACCTACTTAATAAGCTGTAGGATCCCCTTTAGCCAACAGAACAGTGGCTACTCGGCGAGGCACCGATTCGATGAGGTGGTGATAGGTATCCTAGGGTATCTGGTACCATAATGTCAACAACAGGTCCTCTAGTTCCAGTACATGTCAGGGTGATGGCGTTTTAGCTCGAATCCGTTTTTAGCACTTCTTTTGTAAAAAAAGATCGTGCTTATGTTATCGGTTTGTCCGTCCGTCCGTCTGTACCCACAGTATCTCTGCAACTATTAGTTCGATTTGAAATATTCTTTTTGTATTCGGAAGCTTGAAATATGCGAATGATGATCCTTTATTTCGTTTTTTTTATTTACGATGTACAATTTCGCCGCTAGAGGGCGTATATGCACATGATGTCGAATTCAAAATTGCGTTTTATTCCACATATTTGCTTCTAAACATCCGATTGAAAAAATTATTTTATCTTTCGATTCCATTTATGTCGAAGAGTATTTTGGATATAGTTTCTTTTTCAAATTACGCATAGATTTTACGCTAGGGGGCGTAAAAGTAAATTACATTTTTCTCGATAACTCTTCTTCTAAAACTCCGACTTGAATTCTTTGTTTTTCAGCTGATACATCTCCTGACGGAAAATCTTTTGCATATAATTTCGAATTAAAGAATACTTTGGCCACCAGGGGGCGTAAGTGTTAATTTTCGCTTCTGATGTATTTGCCATAAACTCTGAGTTTCTAAAATATCGATTGAAAAAATTCCTTCTTTATTGGATAGTGTTTCTAGTATGGCATGTATTTCCTATAAATTCAAAATTTTCAAGTAATTCATAGACTTTCCGCTAGGGGGCGTAACGGTAAATTGCGTTTCCCCCTATATCTCTGCTTCCAAACCTCCGATTTGAAAAGTTCTTTCTGCACCGGATACATCTCCTGATGGAAAATCTTTTGCATATAGTTTCGAATTTTTGGTAAAGAATACTTTGGCCACCAGGGGGCGTAAGTGTTAATTTTCGCTTCTGATGAATTTGCCATAAACTCTGAGTTTCTAATATATCGATTGAAAAAATTCGTTCGTGGACTGCTGCCACCCACATCGGTAAACCTTTTCGGAATATTTTCTTCCTAAAATATTCCACAGTTTCTCCGCCAGGGGGCGTAGATATATATCTTATTTTTGTCAATATCTCTACTTATAGGAGTCCGATTTGAAAAATTTCTTCATTGTTGGATAGTGTTTTCCGTGTGACATGTTTGTCATATAATTTTAAAAAATTTCAGGTAATTCATAGACTATCGGCTAGGGAGCGCAGCGGTAAATTGCGTTTCCCTTTATATCTCTACTTCTAAATGTCCGATTTGAAAAATTCTTTCTGCAAGGGATACAGCTCCTGATAGGAAATCGTTTGCACATAATTTCTAATTCTTGTAAAAAAAATGGTTTGGCCACCAGGGGACGTAAATCTTAATTTCCGCTTCTGATGTATTTGCAGCAAAATATGAGCTTCTAAATTCTCGATTGAAAATAACGTCGTTTGTAGACCGATACTACTCATGTCGACAAACCTTTTAGAAACCTTTTTTTTCTTAAAATAGTGCATGGTTTTTACGCCAGGGGGTGTAGATGTGTTTCTTATTTTTGTCAATATCTCGACTTCTAGGAGTCCGATTTAAAAAATTCCTTCCTTATTGGATAGTGTTTCTAGTGTGGCATGTATTTCTTATAAATTCAAAATTTTCAAGTAATTCATAGACTTTCCGCTAGGGGGCGTAACGGTAAATTGCGTTTCCTCCTATATCTCTGCTTCTAAACCTCCAATTTGAAAAGTTCTTTCTGCGCAGGATACAGCTCCTGATGGGAAATCGTTTGCACATAATTTCTAATTTTTGTAAAAAATTGTTTGGCCGCCAGGTGGCGTAAGTCTTAATTTCCGCTTCTGATGTATTTGCAGCCAAATATGAGCTTCTAAAATCCCGATTGAAAAAAAAGCCGTTTGTTGACCGATACTACTCATGTCGACAAACCGTTTAGGAACGTTTTTTCTTGAAATAATGCATGGTTTCTACGCCAGGGGGCGTAGATATGTATCTTATTTTTGTCAATATCTCTACTTCTAAAAGTCTGATTTAAAAAATTCCTTCTTTGTTGGATAGTGTTTCCGATGCGAAATGTTTTTCCTATAAATTCAAAATTTTTAAGTAAATCACAGACTTTCCGCTAGGGCGCACAAAGGTAAATTGCGTTTTCTGCTCCTAAAACTCCGATTTGGAAAATTCTTCCTGTATCGCATACAAGGCCAGGCCTGATGTTAAAATATTTTTCACATAATTTCTAATGTTTGGTATAGAATGGTTTGGTCACCAGGGGTCATAAGTGTTAATTTCTGCTTCTGATGTATTTGTAGCAAAATGTGGGCTCTTGAAAACTCGACTAAAATTTTTTTCTTGGATTGATACCGCTCATATGGATAATCCTTTTGAGAATACTTTCTTCTTAAAACAATGCATGGTTTTCCCACCAGGGGACGTAAAGTCACATCTTATTTTTGTCGATAACTCTGTTTCTAAGAGTTCGTAAGCTCACGATTCCGTTTACAGTAATATCTGAGGGATAAAAGACCCGATTGAAAAACTTCTTTCTTCCGTCAGATACTATTGTTTTCCATACCGGTTTCATTGATTTTGAATAGGTTTGATAAATTTAATTTGCGTCAGAACGGATTGAAAAGACGTGCTTATTTTCATTTCATTTCATTTCATTTATTGTATTTTAGTTGTTACAGACATGGTATTACGTAATCATAAATATATAACACAAAAAATATATTTGTGTTATATATTTATGATTACACCCGAAAATTCGGTGTCATCTTTCTTGTGCCAATTAGAACCACAAATATTCGATTGGGTTCATGTTAGCTGAATTTCGAGGCCAGGGCATAAACAGAAAGTCGCTAGCATGTACCTTGAACCACCCCTTGAAGATTCCGGCAGTGCGGCATGGCGCATTATCCTGTTGGCAACGGCCATCACCAGTAAGGAACACAGTTGCCATGAATGGGTGAACTTGGTCCGCAACGATGTTCATATACCTGGCAGCTATCTGGGATTGTGCTAGTGTCCCAAGTAAACACCGCCCACAGCATAACACAGCTCCACCGATCTGTTTCCACCCATAGCTCTTTCGTTTCGCCATAGCCTTCGTTGGTAATCGGCGCATCCGCGCTCGGCCGTCTATGTGATGCACCAGGAACCTTGATTCGTCAGACCAGGCCACTTTCTTCCAATCATTCACGATCCAATCTCGGTGATCTTGGGCCCATTTCATGCTTTGTTGGCGATGACATGCAGTGAGTACAGGAACCTGGTTGGCTCTTCGACTACGCGGGGCCATGCGCAGGAGGCTGCGATGAACTGTGTGTTGTGACACATTGCACTGATCACCACTGTTGTAGCTGCGGGTGATTTGTTGCACTGTGGCCCTGCGGTCGCTGTGAACAATGTGCGACAGTCTCCATTTCCCTCTGGCATCAATGATCTGCGGACGACACAAGGCCAAACGACGGTTCGTCGTTTGGCCATCTGTGTACCACTTTTGATACGTACTTGCTACAGCGGCACGTGAACAACCCGCAAGTCGCGTCGCTTCCGAGATCGAAGTTCCGAGGCGCCGTTCCATCACAATTTGTCTTTTATCAAACTCCGATAAATCGGCAGCTTTTCCCATTCTGACTCTGGACATTCTACTAACCGAAATCCGGTCTTCGGGTTGTATACTGTACTGCTCTGTGAACTTCACCTGCGCACCGTTCAGACTCCAGGCGTGCTCATTCCTCTAGGCAGTGGGTGGTCGTGATGTAATGGCTCATCAAAGTAGAAGCTATGCTAAAACAGACGACACGACTTCTGCGAAACAGTTAGAAGAAGTACGTTTTGTTTTAATGCCTATCCAAAGCCACTGGGACAATGCTTCTCTCCTCCTAGGAAAAAAATTAACTGAACAATCGTTTCATAGAGACATGAGCAATTATATATAATTATAATTGGGAAATAAAAAAAACTTGGCGAAAATACCCGTAAATTACCTGACTTACCTGCTCTTGTGGCCGAATGGAAGGTTATTCCAGCAGCAATGTACCAAAATTCTAGCAACAACGTAGCTAAATCTGGTGGAAAAACTTCCCAGCCCAGTGGTGGCTGTGATAGCAGCAAAGGGTGAACCAACTCAATGTTAATTCCTTTTCTATTACAATGAGTTTGTGGATGGGCAAGTGTCCAGATAATGTTGATCAGATGTGTATATACAAATTCAGTCCTAATAACTAGAGCTAATCTGACTAGTCTTACAGACCTAAGGAGAGGAACGCTCTACTAACTGTAGGCATTTATCTATGTATTCTAAAAAAAAAGTAACTGCCGTTGCCGCCGCCGCTGTTTTCCTAGCTCGCATGCGCAAAAAGTATTGAACACAAAATTATGAAATTTACATCGTTTGTAGAGAATTGATTGAACAACATGTTGAAATAAACCGGTTTTTTTATTCTGGCAATACTTCAAGAGCTATTATATTTCAAAGTTAAGGTAAGCAAAAAAAGTGTAATCAGTTCGCGTTCCGGACAAACTAACAGCAACAGAACCACGAAACTTTGTAGACATGTAGAGCCATAGATGAATTTTTGCACATCGTCGTCCGTTTTTTTTTTTTTTTTTTTTTTTGAATTTCGATTTAGTTAACAAGAAATTCAATTTTTAAATTTCACAAAATTCTGTATTTCGCGATGGGATCCATTAAAAAAACGGATATATGGCAAGCTATAAATTATAACGCATTGCAATTTTTACAGCTTAAACTCACAAATATTATCCTTCTTTTACAAACATTTATTTAAAAGAAAAAGTCTTCTTCTGATTTTTAAGCATTTTTAAAAGACTCAAAGGAAAGAAACGAACGGCTTACTTTGTCTTCAGAGGTAACCACACAGGAAAGTTCTGGTCCCGTGACCTGCTGCCATGGTGACGCAGCTAGTTTTAGCACTCTCTTCTCATTGGGTGAAAGGACAGGCTACAATCAAACTGGTAATGACGCAATGCTTAGTGACGTAGCAACGCTCTTAAAGTTCAGCGTTTTCCGCCGACATACGTGAATACGTATGTAAATCTAGTTTTTCGCCTCGTATATATAAAGCAAAGAGAGAAAATGCGAGTTTGTTCGTCCTCGAATTGTTCGATCACTTCTAAATGACCTGGAGATCTGAAAATTGGCATGCTGATAGGTCTTAAGGTCCGTATAATTAGAAAAATACGAAAAAAAATTTGGCGGCGTTGGAACATTGTCTGCTTGAATTTTTCACAAATTGTTTAATCACTTTTAAATGACTTAGAGATCTGAAAATTGGCGTGCATATAGGTTTTAAGATCCGTATACCTAGAAAAGTGCGAAAAAAAAAGTCTGCTTTGGAACTTTGTCTGCTTGAATTTTTCGCGAATTATTTGACCACTACTAAATGACCTGGGGATCTGAAAATTGGCTTGCTGATAGTGTCTTAAGGTCCAGATACCTACAAAAGTCCGAAAACCAAAAAAACCCAAAATGTCGGCTTTGGAACATTGTTTGCTTGAAATTTTCACGAATTGTTAGAACACTTCTAAATAACCTTGAGATTTAAAAATTGGCATGCTGGTAAGTCCGGATACCTGCAAATGCACGAAAACCAAAACAAACAGCGCTTTGGAACAGTGTCTGCTTCAATTTTTCTACCACTTCTACACCTAGAAAAAAAGTCTGAAACCAAAAACTTCAAAAGGGTGGCTTAGCTTTACTGTTTCAAAATGCTGATAGGTTTAAAGATAATTTTGTCAAAATCATGAAAATGCTTTGAAAATTTCAAATTTTGACTTAAAATTAAGTGGCGCCAGAGCCTGCTCCGTTTTACGCCAAACCGTATGCATTGACGTCACGACGCTGTTTTAAATCGTGAAACAGTTACGGATTTTAAATTACTTTTCACTTTCTTTAATTTTTTGTTCAAAAAATGATTTTATTAATTCACCATTAGGAGAACGGGTATGATTGCTGGTGTCTTAAAAAGTAAGCATTTTGAAATAGCTGTATGGAAAAAAAAAAAAAAAAAAAAGACAAGAAGATAAATAACGGTGAAATATTTTGGGAGGTTTCAAAATCGCTTTATTCTAATGGCTCCCGAGCCGTAGAACCTTTTCCTTGGAGACTTCCCTTTTGTCCACTATCAAACCCGTGGACGCCCTAACTGTTTCAAACTACATGCTGAAATTATTCAACTGTCTTCCTGCAAGACAGAGATAGACTCCACCCTTCGTGTTCGCAAAGTTTCCGTGTAACAGAAATCTTGCGCGCATTAAATTCTCGCGTGCAGAGCTTAAGAAACAATACTAAATAAAGGATTTGTTTCCGAAAACGCCTGTAACTACATTTATATAAGTTTTTGTATACTAATACGTACGTAAATTACGTACGGAAATAATAATAAAGAGTGATAAAAATAAAAGTATATGCAAAACCGTGTACGGTCTAAGTTAGAGTTCCGTGAGATAGTACACGAAATTTGGTGGTTCTAAATTGAAAACGGTAGATTTTACGGATTTGTTGTATGGGGCCCCCTTGACCACGGGCCCCGACCTCTTCCGTCTATGGGGTAAGTTGGTGTAGGAGTACAATGAGAGAGTGCACCAAATTTGGTGGTTCTAAATTGAAAACTGTAGATTTTACGAAAATGTTGTATGGGGCCCGGGGTCAAGGGCCCTCATACAAAAATGACTTCGGGCCCCGACCCCTTCCAAACACAATGTACGGTCTAAGCTAGAGTACCATGAGATAGTATACCAAATTTGATGGTTCTAAAATGAAAACTGTAGATATTAGGAAAAGTTTGAGGAATCGACTGTTTGCATATATAGTGTCGACAAAGTGAGTGTCGACGAAATGAGTTGTCGACGAAGTGATTGTCGACGAAATGAACGAGACCGTCTAGCAGTATTTCCAACCCACTGCCATTTGAAGGTCTTGTCTTCACTTTGATCATGTTGTCATTTTCATACTCCATGTGTCCTTCTTCCTAGCTTTCTTTGTAACGTACCAGGAGATGTGACGTACCTGCCCGAAGGACGCACACGACATAAAGGCAGATAGGAATCAGAATAAAACGTCCGCGTAGCTCAACTGGTAGAGTGACTTATTCCGGAATGAGGGGATCCGGGTTCGAATCCTGGCGTGGACAGAAATGACGGAGAAATTCACTTCGTTATATCTTGGTTACACCATTTTTCGGTGTAACCAAGAAAGATAGGAGGAAGAACATATGGTTTCCTTTACGTTTTCCCGCCGTGCTTTCCAGCAAGGTTTTCGTTATGAATTATTTTGAGGTGGAGAGCGAAGGTCGGGGGGGGGGGGGGGGCATAAGTCACTAGGCTGCTGTGCAAGCGGGTTGGGGAGTATGCAATGGTGTAGCTTCGGAAGTCACTCAATTACAGTTAAAAAAAGATTTACCTACAGTTCGCATTTTATTCAGCCGCACTTCACTAAATCATAGCTCCTATAACACAGTAGGCATTTAGTCGAATTACCTTGAATTAGTAAAACACAGTAGTAGTTTGAAAAGACTAACACAAAACATATATACAAGTTGTATACACACACTGGGTCTTGTTATAAACGTACGCCTCCAATTAGAGATTTTTCGAATTACGAGAATCTAGGGTTTTTCGCCTGTGTAAATGAACTACTGTATAGTAAAATTCACTCTTATCATGTCCGCACGTACACGTCACGCACCCTGACCTCAAGACTGCAAGACTGTTGCCAGATAACATTCAGCGAGTGAGAAAATATACCGTTAAGGTTGAAAATCTAAAAGTAGACAAACTCAAAATTTACATAGAGAAGGACAACTAAAAATCAAAGTTAAATTAAAGTATATTTCATAAACTCGAGCACATGGAAACTCCTTAATAGTTCCTGTACGGGACTATCACCTGAAGGTATTTATCATTATGTTGTCTAGAGCAAAGAACTTGAAGTATCTTCATAGGTACCCCGATGAGAAAACCAAAATCGTTTCCACCATTTCATAGAATTTTTGGCATACTGCGTTCAGCGTACTCAGTTACATTTTAGTTTTGTCTCACACTATGATAGATAAGATAATAAATTCTTTGAGGAAGCACATCAGTAGTTTGTCTCGTATTCTTTTTTCGACAGTAGATAATACGAGGGTTGTACCGAAAATAATTCAAAAATGGGCATAACGTGTTTTAACTGACAGAGCTCGTTCATATTGCACTTGTTGGTAGAGTAACTCTTTCTTTATACAAAGATACTACTCAACATAGTTTCTATCACAAGCAATGCATTTGCGTAATCTTTGAACCCAACACTCAAATCCTCTTTGAAAAAAATCAGGTTTGGACTGTTGTACTCACTTCTTCACAGCCACTCTCACCTCGTCTGGGTCATCAAACCGTTGTCCCCGGTTTTATGACACAGATATCGTTCATCGGACCGAACAGATGGAAGTCGGAGGGCGCCAGATCTGGGCTGTACGGTGGATGGGGGACCACCTACTAGCCAACTTTGCTAATCGCCTGATTTGTTGCCAAAGATGTGTGTGTGGTCTCGCATTACCATCGTGAATGTGGATCCTTTTCAGATTCTTTTTCTGTCTCTTTCTCCTTATGGCATTTCTAAGCTTCTTGAGTGTCTCAATGTGCCGCTCTTTGCTCACGGTACGTCCACGTTCCAGAAAATCAAGGAGAATGACACCCCTGTCATCCCATAAAACAGTCACTATGACTTTATGTGCTGATCGCTGGCTCTTGAACTTTTTAGGCCTTGGTGAAGAGGTGTGACGCCATTCCGTGGATTGATTCTTCGTTTCCGGATCGTTAAAATAGGCCCATGTTTCATCCCCTGTCACCAGATCGAAAAACAAAACGTGTCTTCAGTGGCTTCAAACGCTTCCAGCAGATCAGAGCAGACTTCCACCCTTTTCTCCTTCAAACCTGCTATGAACAAGAAGTGGTACTATAAAGGAAGAGCTACCAACATGTGCAATTTGAACTACCGCTGTAAGTTAATAACAAGAAAGAGGACACCGAAGTTTTGGGTGTAATTAGCACGTCTTTTGAATCCGTTCTGACACAAACTAAATTTATCAAAGCTATTCAAAGTCAATGGAACCGGTATGGAAAACAATAGTATCTGACGGAAGAAAGAAGTTTTTCAATCGGGTTTTTAATCCCTCAGATATTGCTGTAAACGGAATCGTGATCTTACGAACTCTTAGAAACAGGGATATCGACAAAAATAAGATGTGACTTTACGTCCCCTGGTGGGAAAACCATGCATTATTTTAGGAAGAAAGTATCCTCAAAAGGGTTTTCCATATGAGCACTATCGGTCCAAGAAAAAAAAATAGTCAAGTTTTCAGGAGCCCACAGTTAGCTGCAAATACATCAGAAGCAGAAATTAACAATTATTCCCCCTGTAGGCCAAATCATTTTTTTTACAAAAATTAAAAATTATGTGCAAACGGTTTCTCATCAGGAGCTGTATCCGGTATATAAAGAATTTTTCAAATCGGAGATTTAGAAGCAGAGATATAGGGGGAAACGCAATTTACTTCTACTCCCTCTAGCGGAAAGTCTATGAATTACTTGAAAATTTTGAAATTATATGAAAAACATGTCACACTGAAAACACTATCCAACAAAGAAGGAATTTTTAAAATCGGACTCCTAGAAGTACAGATATTGACAAAAGTAAGATATACATCTTCGCCCCTGGCGGAGAAACTGAAATATTTTAAGAAGAAAATATTCCGAAAAGGTTTATCGATGTGAGTGGCATCAGTCCACGAAAGAAGTTTTTCAATCGATATTTTAGAAGCTCAGAATTTATGGCAAATACATCAGAACCAAACATGAACACTTATGCCGCCTTGTGGCTAAAGTATTCTTTACCAAAAATTTGAAATTATATGCAAAAGATTTTCCATCAGGAGGTGTATCCTCTGAAAAAAATATTTTTCCAATCGGAGTTTTAGAAGAAGAGTTATCTGGAAAAATGTAATTTACTTTTACGCCCCCTAGCGGAAAATATATGCGTAATTTGAAAACGTAACTATATCTAAAATACTCTTCGACATAAATGAAATCGAAAGATAAGATAATTTTTTCAATCGGATGTTTAGAAGCAAATATGTGGAATAAAACGTATTTTTGAATTCGACATCATCTGCATATACGCCCCCTAGCGGCAAAATTGTACATCGTAAAAAAAAAACGAAATAAAGGATCATCATTCACATATTTTAGGCGTCCCAATGCAAAAGGAATTTTTCGAATCAGACTAATACTTGCACAGATATCGTTGGTACAGGACGGACGGACAAACCGGTAACATAAGCACGATCTTTTTTTACAAAAGACGTGCTAAAAATGTTATACCCACACTGTTGCATTACTTTTGGTACAACCCTCGTTAAAGTCACTACTGTCAAGAATGTTTTTCTTCAATGAATAAAATATGGGATTACACCATTGTACAATACAAATTTGGAAGATGTGAATCCTTTTATTGGTATATATATGGCATATATGTTAAGTCAGATAATATACGAAAACTTGAAAATTTCATCGTCCGGGACGATAAAATATGCAAGTTTTCGTATATTATCTGATTTAACATCCATGTCATATTTACACCAATAAACGGATTCATATCTTCCAAATGTTTTTCTTACTTGTTTAGTCTAAACTTCTCCATAAAGATCAATAGTTATTCACTGTACCTTGACATCGTGTAAAAAAGATTGAGTTATTAATAGCCTCACCTTCGAATGACTTCTATCAGACATTGATCACACATTTTTTAGTACGTGTTCTTTCAGAACACGAAAGAAGTTAAACTGACGGGTGTCAAAGCGAAAGGTTGTTGCCTCTTAATAAAATTCTGGACAGCGTAAAAGTTCACGGAAAAGAAAGAAGATATCTCCTCCCCAAAAACGAAAAATAAAATTAAAAAGGAAGAAAGAAACAGTGCCACACTTATCTTTCGCATCAGTTTTATAACCTGTGGTCATTCAAATAATCGGAAGCTTTTAGCTTACATGGTAATAAAATCAGCTCTATGATGAATAAATGTACTCCTTCGGTACATCGAAAAGGAATAAAATAAATAAAATTTCAAATAAACTGATTTATAGAAATTCGGTACCAGATAATAAACTTAAGTGACAAAGAAAAACGTTTTATGTAGCTGTATACGTTTTATGCTTCGGCGTATTATTTCGATAAAGTGCGGAGTGTTATAAACTGTGATGTTATTGAATTCTGTTGACCGCGTACTTGTCGTCATGGCGAAAGACATGTTCCACCAAAAACATTCTGTTCAACCGTCAACACCATTTTCTTTGTGCGGAGACGCGGGATTAATCGACACGTCTCCCTCCGTCGACCAAGCGCTCGGGAATGGCCTTCGCTCGGCATCACACCTCAGGGTGCGCCCGGGAATGACCTTCCCTCCGTCGACCAAGCGCTCGGGAATGAACTTCGCTCGTCATCACGCCACGGGGTGCGCTCCGGAATGACCTTCCCTCCGTCGACCAAGCGCTCGGGAATGACCTTCGTTCGGCATCACGCCTCAGGGTGCGCTCGGGAATGACCTTTCCTCCGTCGACCAAGCACTCGAGGAATGACCTTCGCTCGTCATCACGCCTCAGGGTGCGCTCGGGAATGACCTTTCCTCCGTCGACCAAGCACTCGGGAATGACCTTCGCTCGGCATCACGCCTCGGGGTGCGCTCGGGAATGACCTTCCCTCCGTCGACCAAGCACTCGGGAATGACCTTCGCTCGGCATCACGCCTCGGGGTGCGCTCGGGAATGACCTTCCCTCCGTCGACCAAGCACTCGGGAATGACCTTCGCTCGGCATCACGCCTCGGGGTGCGGTCGGGAATGACCTTCCTTCTGTCGACCAAGTGCTCTGGAATGACCTTCCTCCCGTCGACCAAGCGCTCGTTAATGACCTTCGCTCGGCATCACGCCTCGAAGGTTACCAGACACAGAGCACTTTCACGTGGAGGATCACTTATACTTTTTTAAAATTTCTTTATTATTACATTACTGTAATTCGTACATTCAGTGCACAGTCATTATTCAGGCACCCTGTGGAAAACATCGACATTCCTGGATATCGGAGAGGTATGTTGATGTGATTACACCTCTAAGATTATCTGTAAGTATACAACTTTATCATCAAGATCAGTTTCCACGGCTTTTTCTTAGTTTAGGCTTGCGACATCAGGAATTGTTATCTCAAATGTTACCAAAAGTTCAGCTGCCCCGGTGATTAGTGGTTAGATGCTGGCTTCCGACCGTTCTTCCGTGAAGGACCTGGGTTCGAATTCCGATGTGGTTTGGGTAGTGTGCTTGTCCTCCTTCTGGAACCAGGGGCCGTAAATAGAGAACAGGCGACTGATTATAACCAGTAGAGTTGCTCACGCTGTTCGTTAACCCCCTTCCCAAAATAAAAAGATCTGAAGTTAAAGCTGTTCCCTTTCATCGAGGAACTGTATTTTGGCTTTCTGTTTTGTGAGTATTTTCGCAAGCTAGGTAACAAAGAAAACATTTCAGATTCTTTAGTTAAAGCATGAAAAAATCCAGCCAATTTTATCACGTGCTATCATTAAGAAAACATGCAACTTTATCAAATATCCATCGGAAAAAGCACAAAGAAAACCTCGGTGTTTGAGTGGTCAGTGGCGTAGGTTTCTGGCTAGTTGTCAGAGGTGTTGGCCCTGACGTCGAGTCTCGGAAGAAGCACTGATGGTGCGCTTCTCTTACGGCCCTTCCCCGGAACATTACATTTACGGCCCTTCCCCGGAACATTACATTTACGGCCCTTCCCCGGAACATTCTCTTACAGCCCTTCCCCGGAACATTACATTTACGGCCCTTTCCCCGGAACATTACATTTACGGCCCTTCCCCGGAACATTCTCTTACAGCCCTTCCCCGAAACATTACATTTACGGCCCTTCCCCGGAACATTCTCTTACCGCCCTTCCCCGGAACATTACATTCAAGGCTAGCTACTGCTGATGTTTATCTTACTCACTGCAAAACAAACAAGCAAAAAGGACGACTGACGGCACTGGAGCTATCTGATTAATTGCGGAAGCATTTTGTCATTATTAGCATAAAAAAAGATAGTTAAAAATAGAGGTTTTGACTTATAGGGAACGAAGAGGAATTAACCCGGGGAGGTGAATCGATACGGTACATGAGTGTTTGCTACAGAGTTTATTTTTAAACAAGGACCCTGTATTTTATGAAGTAATTAATGAACTTCTAAATTTTGTTCACTTTACGGTGCACATTTAACCAAACCCTTCAATTCGCAGTAATCCCTGCTTTTCTTATGACTATTGGCCAAGCGCGAAGAAATAGCTAGAACACTTGCTGATATGACACTCTCACGTGCCCAGTCAACAATAAGATGATGACATCTTCCATTATTATTACTTGCATTTTCTTAAATCCTTCCACTTGTTTTTCACTAATGGTACCGTATATTTATGCTTAGTGCATGCAGGGGTTGGACAGAATAATGTGAACACCTAGGAAAAGAACCTATTAGGGTTTGAGACCCCGTTTGGCATTCAAAACTACCTTGGAGTGGACACAAACAAATCGTGGATGGTGATTAGTGGGATGTTACACCATTCTTCATGCAGAAACTGCTCCGGCTCTTTGAGATATACAGGAGGAGGAAAACGGGACCAAACTCTGTTTTCCAACACAGACCACAGTGGCTCGATGATGTTTCAGTCTGGTGATTGGGGAGGTCAAAGGAGGTGTGAAAGTTCGTCCTCGTGTTTCTCACGCTTTGATTTGACTTTCCGAGCTTTCTTAATTGGGGCGTTATGATCTTGATAGATGGCATCCCCTGCAGGAAACAATTCCTAAGCCATGGGATGGACTTGGTCGGCCAAAATGGTTTCATACGGCCAGCCAGTCATTCGTCCTTTCAAGGTAATCAGGGAACCTGCTGAAAACACGATATAACCTCCCAGAGCGTGACAGAACCACCAGCATGATGTACTGTTGGGAGCAGACAGTCTCGGTTGTACGCTTCAGATAGTGTCCACCATGCGTAAACACTTCCTGCGGTCGAGAATAGTGTGAATCTGGATTCATCTGACCACATTGCACGTTTCCATGCATCGGCAGTCCACGTTGTATGCTCCTGGCACCACTCGCCGTTGTGCATTCATCCGGGTCACCAGAGGTTTTGCAATAGTAGCTCTGCCATGAATATCTTGTATATGCAGTTCCCTGCGCACTGTTTTCGTTGATACTGGGGTCTGGAGATGCAGATTGAGATCCGCACTAGTTTTCGGTACTGTGGTCTTCTTATTACGGGTAGCATTCCTCTTTAATGCTCTCCTGTCTCTATCAGACAGGTTCGTTTCCCGGCCGCTCTTGCGTTTCGCAGACCAGGTTTTGTCACGAACACAGTATACTGCCATGACGCTAGACACAGTAGTTCTCGTAACCCACATTATCCTGGAGACTGTTGTCATGGAAGCACTAACTGGCCGGTTGCTAACAATTAGCCCTCTTTCCGTTAGGTCGCTCATTTTGTCGTCAATTTTGCAACAAGACTCTTTAAATGTACTTAAACAGGACCTTGAGGTTCTAAACAAAGCTATTGAAACCAAAATATGGTGGATACCTTTAGCTGCATTTGAAGTCACGCCTCTGAGCGTGGTGTTCACATTATTCTGTCAAACACCTGTATATTTCTTCTGGCGGCATTATGTTTAGTTACGCATGTGCGACCATGCAATTTCGAAGCAGCTGAATCAAGCAAACGTGGATCAGTTTTTCCTTTAAAAAATTTAAACACTGACATTATTTCTTTTCATATAATTCCGAAAAACAGTTGTTTTGACGTCGCTATACCAGATGCAACGTCAATACACCATTGTTGATCTAAGTAATAAAGGACTCACAATTCTCCACGAAATGGGAGGTAGATCTCTTTTAGCACGTCTTTTGTACAAAAAGATCGTGCTTATGTTATCGGTTTGTCCGTCCGTCTGTACCCACGATATCTCTGCAACTATTAGTCCGATTTGAAAAATTCCTTCTTTGTTGGATAGTGTTTCCGATGCGAAATGTTTTTCCTATAAATTCAAAAATTTCAATTAAATCATAGACTTTCCGCTAGGGGGCACAAAGGTAAATTGCGTTTTCTGCCTTATTTCTGCTCCTAAAACTCTGATCTGAAAACATTTTCCTGTATCGCATACAAGGCCCGATGTAAAATATTTTTCGCATAATTTCTAATGTTTGGCAAAGAATGGTTTGGCCACTAGGAGTCTAGGAGTCATAAGTGTTAATTTCTGCTTCTGATGTATTTATAGCAAACTGTGGGCTCCTGAAAACTCGACTAATTTTTTTCATCGACTGATACCGCTTTTACGGATAAACCTTTTGAGAATACTTTCTTCCTAAAATACTGCATGGTTTCCCCACCAGGGGAGGTAAAGTGACATCTTATTTTTGTCGATATCTCTGTTTCTAAGAGTCCGATTTGAAAAATTCTTTCTGTGTTGGAGAGCATTTCCGGTGCGAAATGTTTCTCATATAAATTCATGTTTTTCTTAATGCACAAGTCTGCAACCAGAGGGTGTAAGCTTACGATTCCGTTTACACCAATATCTGAGGGATTAAAGATCCGATTGAAAAACTTCTTTCTTCCGTCAGATACTATTGTTTTCCACACCGGTTCCATTGACTTTGAATAGCTTTGATAAATTTAATTTGCGTCAGAACGGATTCAAAAGACGTGCTTATTACACCCGAAAATTCGGTGTCATCTTTCTTGTTGCAAATGTCAGGAAAACGCTTAAGGCCTGGGATACGACATGTAGGTATTTGAGCTGGAAGGATAAGATAATACAAGAGAAAAGACCGGAGAAGGTCATTTAATATGTAGTTTCGAAAAACAGAAAAATTGAATGCTAAATAGCTATGCGTGAATTAAAAATCTTATCCCATAACAATTTTGGCAGACAAAATTAATTATGTTTTTTCTTAGGCACGCTCTCGATTGTTAAATCTGTAGAAATACATAAATTACTTATTTGTTATACATCTCAGAAACTGTACGTAATTATGTTCTAAGAAGATTCAGATCGTGAGGTCATTCACCTCAACATTACAGCTTACATTTCCTTTCCTTTTATTAATTTAAATCCTCTTACAAGTCTCCGCGAATTAGAAAAATTGGAAATCATTGATCCCTGAGGAGATACGTATTGTTTCTGATTGACTTTTTGAAGCTTACGTCGCTAGCAGAACGCCACTCCATAATCCCTGCGATAATTATGCCTTGTGGGTCAATGACCTCCTTTTTTGTTAGTCTCTCCTTTTTTTTTTTTTTTTTTTTTTTTTGGCAAATTTCACAGCTTTGCGTGTGGATTTTAATAATTCTTTCCACTGCGCACTTTCTGCCGTAATTTTTCTGGTCTTTAAATTAATGAGAATTTGGTTAATAGGTTTAAAATACGCCGATACGTTGCACGAAGCATTTAATGAGATTAAGGCTATACAGCCGTTGATTTCCTGCATTTTTTGAGGGAAATGCATGTCTGTCAAAAAATACTCAGCCTGAGTGATAGTTTGATAGCAACTCTTTTTACTGATAAACTTTTAAATAGCAAAAGTTGTACATTCCCGAAAACTTTGTTCAATTATTGATTTTTGCTATTTCCACCAACAAACTATGATTTCTTTTTTCTTGTGAAACATGAATTCCAAATACGAGCTGGCTGTTACGTGATTATTCCAGGAATGCGGAAACCGTTACTTTATGACAGAAATGGAATGAATATTTCGCGGGAAAAAAATGATGCTTGTAGCGCAAAAATTTATGAATTATATTTAAATGTTTGTCAGCTGTACAGAGTGGAGGATATTTTAAATTCTAATTTATCACTTTGCTGTCGTGATGGCATTTTCTAGTTTGCTACCACACCCGGAAGAGTGGATTTAGCATTTTTTTTTCATCTTTTGGGAGTCATGCTGCTGTTTGTAATCGCTTTTGGACTCAGTCTTGCGAAATTTGTGACGTTCTTTCATAGCGATTGGGAAATTACAAAATACTAATTATTAAAACATATTCGATTTTGGTTGATATTAATATAAGGGAACTTTTCGGAATTTCTGCTCCAAATTAACTCGAAACATATGTTTGCGAAAAATAAACCTGTATCATTCCGCAAATTATCACAGAACACAAAAGCTGAACATAAGTTTATTTATTCTGTAACGTACCAGGAGATGTGACGTACCTGCCAGAAGGACGCACACGACATAAAGGCAGATAGGAATCAGAATAAAATGTCTGCGTAGCTCAGTTGGTAGAGCTGCTTGTTCCGGAATAAGCGTACTCGGGTTCGAATCCCGGCGTAGACCAAAAATGACGGAGAAATTTACTTCGTTATAATGGCGCCCGAACTATCCGGATGACCCGACCGTTCAAAATCTCGCATTGGTGTGATGATGTTATTTCCACACCGCGAGATAGGAAAAATAAGAGAATCCTTTCTCCAGCACTTCGAAAAAAAAAAAAAAAAAAAAAAAAAATAAGGGGGAGATGATGTAACGTACCAGGAGATGTGACGTACATGCCAGAAGGACGCACACGACATAAAGGCAGATAGGAATCAGAATAAAATGTCTGCGTAGCTCAGTTGGTAGAGCTGCTTGTTCCGGAATAAGCGTACCCGGGTTCGAATCCCGGCGTAGACCAAAAATGACGGAGAAATTCACTTCGTTATAATGGCGCCCGAACTATCCGGATGACCCGACCGTTCAAAATCTCGCATTGGTGTGATGTTATTTCCACACCGCGAGATAGGAAAAATAAGAGAATCCTTTCTCCAGCACTTCGAAAAAAAAAAAAAAAAAAAAAAAAATAAGGGGGAGATGATGTAACGTACCAGGAGATGTGACGTACCTGCCAGAAGGACGCACACGACATAAAGGCAGATAGGAATCAGAATGAAACGTCTGCGTAGCTCAGTTGGTAGAGCGACTTGTTCCGGAATAAGCGTACTCGGGTTCGAATCCCGGCGTAGACCAAAAATGACGGAGAAATTCACTTCGTTATAATTCTGTTAAAAGAAAGTCAAAGCTTTTAATATGTTAAAAAACGGTATCTTCATTGTTACTGGAGATCTGATTAGTAAGCAAGGAGAAACCTGATATTACCTTCTGCGTTTTCCTCCCTTCCATTCTTTTCTTTAATTTTGCGGTCGTGGCAAGCATCACACCGCTATCTGAAGATCTCTACGACATGCGTACTGAGAAAACACAAATTTGTCCGCACCCTCTTACTCCGAAATAAGTTGCTCTCCCAACTAAGCTACACGGAAGGAATGTGTCGCCGTAGATTTGACGTCTTGACGTGTGCTTTACCTTTTTATTACGTCACACTACGTCGAAGGAAGCGAAACGCGCCGTGATCCAATTTCAGACCAAGAAAGTCCCTCTCTGCGACATTTTTCAGTGCATGTGGGCAGTATACGGACAATCCTGCTTAATATACACTGTATCGACAAAAGTCACTGGTCACCTAGAAGAGAAACACAACATACAATTTATTGACATACGTGGACATTACGATGTCGGTCCACCTTTGGCCTTAATGAATGCACTGACACTTCGATACATGCTTTCGACAAAGTTCTGGAACACAGCGTTAGGTATGCGCTTCCATTCAGTACATAATGTTGCCGCTAACTGTTGCTTAGTAGTAGGCCTTGGTTCCAAACTTATCATGTGGCGCTCTAATTCATGCCATAGATGCTATATGGGATTAAGATCAGGGCTTTGTGCTGGCCAGTTCACACACGATACGGAATTGTCGTCAAACCACGCCGTAACAGTCCTTGCTTTATGGCTCGGTGCATTATCCTGTTGTTACCAACAAGGCTCGGTTCCATAGTATTGCCACAGAGTTGGGAAGGCATAATGGTCCAGAATATCGAGGTAGATGTGCTAGTTAACAGGTGTGTCCACGATAACCAATGGGCAGGGACCATACCACGAAAATCACCCCCGCACGAGTACACTGCCAGCTCCAAATCCGACCGTAGTAACAGTACACTATGGTAAATAGCGTTTCCCCGTCTGCCACCATACCCACACACGGCCATTAAACTGATGAATCGTGTATCTATATTAATCAGGCCATAGGACCAGTTTCCATTGATCTACGGTCCACGATAAATGTTCTTTACACCATGCTGAACGACCTGTAGCATTCCGAGTGGAGATGAAAGGCTTATGAGCAGCCGCAGGACCACGGTAACCCATGGAATGAAGTTCTCAGCGAATGGTACGTGTGCATACCAAGGTTCCAGCATTTTTACTTACCTGTACAATGAGGTCTTGTGCAGTGCTCCGTCGATTAGCTGAGAGGACTCTCCTGAGGCTTCGACGTCCTCTATCACTGATTTTCTTTGGCCTGCCGGTACGGTTTGCCGCTTCAGGTACGCAAGGGGTCGTCTACTTATTCAGTACATCTAAAACAGTTGACGTAGGTATGTTTAAACGCCTCTGGGTTTCTCTTATGGACAACCCACCAATATAACACCTAACAATCTTTCCTTTCTCAAAGTCAGTACTCTCCCGCCTTAAGATTTTTACTCAACTTCACAGTACGATATGATCGTGGTCAGCTGCAGTAATGTTTTTATACCGTTTGCAGCTGTACCGCTCATCTTAACAACGCAGCGGATCTGTTTATTTTCTTTTGAAGGGGTGTCCGGTGAATTTTATCAATATAGTGTATAGCATGGTGTTTAGCCTTTTAAGCGTCCAATACCTTTGAACCAAATGGTGCCTAGAATTTTCTGAGCTCCCCAAACAAATATTCACATAACTGCCGGGACTGAAGAAAGCTACCTTAAAAGAATTAATTCATTTCCCTCTTTCATCTCAGCAGGAGCAGTACTGACTACATACTTGTCACGGGTGATAAGTGCTCCCTTCTAGTCGTTTATTCTCTGCTCCATGACCAAAGGCCTGATATGAAAGGACTAGTCCCCCTGACACAGACATACTACCAAAATTCATGCATCACTCATTCCTTGTGTGTAAATTAAGTGCTATCGTCTTCCATAGGAATCAACGGTGTCAGGTTGAATTCCTCTGAGCGAGAGAACATGCCTCTTCTTGTGGGACTTTTCTTATTTCATTCTAATAACGTCAGCTGTTAGACTGAAATTAAGATTGACTTAAACATATTTTTACCACATGTGGAGATATGTTTACTTTCGATAGACTTTGTAAATGTTTGAGAGGCTATGCACGGAGTTGGAAATTATTTAGTGAGAATAGTGCTGCAGACGAGACGGGAGTCCTCTAAGATTATCTATAGGGTATGCGCTATGTAATAATGCACCTTTCCGACTTAGCTCCGTGTAGAATGGTTGAATCCTCTCTCGAATGGCATATACACTGAAGAGCAATTGAATTAGAGATACCTGTCTAGTAACGTGTAGCACCACCTTTCGCCTTGATGACGGCGGCGATTCGTCTCGGCATGGACTGAACAAGACACCGGAAGCATTGGGAAGCCATACGGATCCACGATCCCTGAGCAAGCTTCCACAGTTCACGAAGATTTGATGGAAGGGGGTCAGAGCCTCGAACATCTCTCTCGATGGCATCCCAGATGTGCTCGATATGATTGAGGTCAGGTGACCTAGCTGGCCAAGGAAGCGAGGTCACGTTGCTGGAGTGTTTATCCAACCATTCGGATACAATTCGTGAGCGATGGCACGGTGCATTATCTTGTTGCAGGATGAAGTCCCCAGTGGGATGTTGAAGACTCACAAACGGGAGCAAATGGTCGTCCAGGATATCCCGGTAATGTTGACCAGTGAGGGACGATGTCACACGTACCAGGGGGTCCCATTTCAGTCCACGTAAACAGTCCCCAGACGAGAATGCCACCCCAACCAGCTTGAAGAGAACCCTGCTGGCAAGAAGGATCGATCGCTTCATGTGGTTTGCGCTGTACTCGTATCCTGCCATCCGCATGTACCAACGTGAATCTCGACTCATCAGTACAGGCAACGTTTTGCCACATGTCTAAAGTCCAGTGGCGATGTTCCCGCGCCCATGCTAATCTTTGCGCCCTGTGATGTGCGGTTAGCAGCGGTACCCTCGGAGGACGATGGCTTCTGTACCCCATAGCGAAGAAATGGTTCTGGATGGTGTGGCTGCTTACACGTGTTTGTGCGCCTGCGTTAAATTGTCGAGTGATTTCTTTCACTGTGGCCCGTCTATCCGCTCTTACAATGCGAGCTAGACGAACGATGACCTCGCTCATCCACACGCTGTTGTCCACGGCAGTTGGCCCTTGCAGGGATGGTTTTACCGGATTCGATGTACTCACGGTGCACCCGTGGCACAATAGCTCGTGAAAATCCCAGTGCCTGCAAGACTTCCGAGATGGAGTGACCCATTCGTCGGGCCCCGACAATTTGCCCACGATCAAATGCGCTTAGATCCTTCGTCTTACTCATACTGCGTCCGAGTCTTACTGATTCCCGCCGCATCACTCTTTATATTGTCGGATCGCTGTATACGTCATGTCGTTTCCGTTTACAGGGCCGCCCACAGCGCCACACTTGCATAACGCCAGCTGTCTCCAATTCAATTGCTGTTCAGTGTACGATAGCGACGCAAACACACCTCGTAGTTCGCACGTATCATTCAATGTGATATTTGTGCGAGGTCCATTACACGTCTGTTTCCAGTGTCTGGTAAGTGAGCATGAGAAGATGACCCAAGGAGTCTAAGCGATAGCGTATCAAATGTAGGAATTCCTCAACGAAAGAAAACATGTGACTGAGGTGTGAAATTTCTCGAGATTATTGCGTTTTGATAAAGGCAGTTAGAAACGCCCTTTGTAGCAAAAATTTCGTGTCGCGCCCCATCGGACGCACTTTAGTTTTCTACAACAACTTAAAAGAAAGAAAACACATCTCTGAAATACAAATTTGTATTAAGCAGTTTGCTTTTCATTTGCTTCGTAACGCTTAGTAATTTCACATAACCATGTCTCCCTCCTGTGCCAGTTGGCTGATCTTTAGACATCCAGTTAGGTATTTCTGTTGTCCAAAGCTACGCTGTTATTTTGAAATGTGTCAAAAGTTCCACGATGCAAAAACCTGAGTAATAATGGTGGTGACATTTTTAAATCTCACATTCTATTTTTCTTTCTTACTGTTTTTTTCTTCGTATTATACATATATTAACTCCCTTTGCTGTATGTTCTCTTCACAATCAGTATATTATATACATTTTTATTCATAACCGTATATCTATATCTTTCCCTATTGTGGTTGACATTTCTTTCTTTCTGTGAGTGAAAATCGGTAATCACTCTTTAATTTTCTTTCTTTTGCTCTAAGACAAAAATTTTATCCTTTATCTCAGTTTATTTTAAACTCTTCGGGACCTTTTCATGTTGCCTCCGTCTGATACCTTTAACCAAACGTTATAAACATCAGCCACTTCAGCTTTACAGATGTTCTTCTCTCGAGAAAGAACTAATCGTGGTATTTCACCTTTAATCCTACTTTTTTAGTTTACCCTCAGATCAAAATTTCTTGTACTGGGTTTCTGTTTAGTCATCAACGAAATGAAGTTTTGTAATAATTTTCTGTTTGACGTTCCTAATCGTTCATCGAAAAATATACCGCTGTGTAGCACAGAAATATCCAGGCGATAGGATATATCCTGGTTTTTCCTTATTCGGCGTTTATAGTTTTTTGGGGGGAGGAAGGGAGGGGGGAGGGGGATTGTTCTCTCAAACAAACAAATTCATTCATTTTAATTTACAAGTGTTGTCAGTTTCGTTAATAAAAGAATTGTATGTATGTTCCGCAGCTTTAAAGAACTCACAAACGAGTTAAGAACCAAATGTTGAAGATGACAATCCGATTTTTGGCGTAAATGTGACAAGGATGGTAAGTCAAATAATATCCGAAAACTTGAAAATTTTAATCGTCCTGGAGCGGGACGATCGTCCTGGAGCGGGACGATCGTCCTGGAGAAGAACCATTGCATAATTAAAACAAGTTAGTAAAATCATGCAATGCATTGATTATGATACGCTTTCCAACATACCAGAAATCATTACTCAAGTTATGAGAATTATGGCTGTGGAATAAATCTCGGCCCTGTGCCCTGACCTTTGATCCCATTTCGATGATATTCAACAGAACCGGTTCGGTATACCTCCGAAATAACATGATAAAGTTTTGTCGCAATCGAAGCATTTTTACGTAAGTAATGATGCATAAGGGCTATGGAATAGATCCCGCTCCTGTGTCCT
Source organism: Macrothele yani (assembly GCA_039090855.1). NCBI lineage: Eukaryota > Metazoa > Arthropoda > Arachnida > Araneae > Macrothelidae > Macrothele > Macrothele yani. The sequence goes on along the minus strand of CM077013.1, from coordinate 16,017,793 downwards.
AACCTTTGACCCCATTTCGCCCATTTTCAACAGAATTCGTCTCCAGGCAGGCCCCTACAGCATACTAACATTTTATCCAAATCGAAGCATTTTTACGGAAGTTATGACGCATAATGGCGATGGAAGTGATTCCGCTCCTATGTCGTGACCTTTGACCCCATTTCGCCCATTTTCAATAGGCTTTGTCGCCAGGTGGTCCCCTACCATATACTAAAATTTCATTGAAATCGATCCTTTTTTACGCTAGTTATGGCGCATAACAGCGGTGGAATAGATCCCGCACCTGTGTACTGACCTTTGACCCCATTTCGTTCACTTTAAATAGTGTTCCTTTCCAGGTGGTCCCCTACCAGACACTAAAATTTCATCGAAATCGAACGATTGTTACGCGAGTTATCGTGCGGACGGACATACGCACACAACGCGTGACGTATTGAGGCAGATGGGAATCACGACCATCTGCTCGCCGCAAGAGTGTGACGTTATAAAACTTTAATAGGATCCACACACAACGCGTGACGTAATGAGACCGATGGCGTGACCGCGCGCCAACATTTTCAAACGCGAGATTGTGATGTCATAAGTTTTCTAAGCATTGGTAACATTAATGGAACGACGCCATGCCAATAAAAACGTTATAATTCGGGGTGGGTATTTAACCCACTAAACGAATTCTCCTAAAGTCGAGATCAAGCTAAATCGATTTCTAGTACCAGAAAACTGTAGGTTAACGACTTTCATCAAAATTCTTAGAGACGTTTAGAAATTAAAATGTACATACATACATACATACAAGAATTGCTACTTTACTGTGGACGTCATGTAATTTTGCTTCCTATACTTCCAATGGAAAAACTTCTGTACACATTTTCTTCACAAACAATGCGTTTCCAAGGATGAAAATGTGAACATCCATTAAAATAGCTTCATTTCATAACTTGGAATACTTAATATTTTCTAAACCATAACCGTAATTATGCAATCAAGCATTTATTTGTCCACTGACGTCATCAAAGCACAGATCACGATATCTTTTTTCTGGTTTCAACACCACCAAAGTAAACGTTATTAATTTTTAATATAATTATGCTTACGTTTTACAAAATGTTTAGTATTCCAAGTTATAGTATGAAGTTATTTTAATCGATGTTCAAATTTCCATCCTTGGGAACACACTAATTGTGAAGGAAATGTGTACAAAAGGTTTTCCATTGGAAATATAGGAAGCAAAATTACTTAACATCCACTTTAATAGTGTGGGATAAGGGCGATGGAATGGATCCCGATCTTATGTCCTGACCTTTGATTCCATTTGTCCCATTTTCAAAAGTGTTACTCTCCAGGTGGTCCCCTACCACATACTAAAATTTCATCGAAATCGAACCATTTTTACGCACCTTATGCCGCATAAGGGCAATGGAATACATCTCGCTCTTATGTACTGACCTTTGACCCCACTTCACCCATTTTCAATAGGGTTACTCTCCAGGTGGTCCCCTACCACATACTAAAATTTCATTGAAATCGAACCATATTTACGCAAGTTCTGATGCATAAGGACAATTGAATGAATTGCGCTCTTATGTCGTGACCTTTGACCCCACTTCACCCATTTTCAACAGGGTTCGACCCCTGGTGGTCCCCTACCACATACTAAAATTTCATTTTAGTATGTGGTACTAAAAGCTGGTGCATATACGCTTCTTCAACCTACGGTTGGAAAGCGTAAAAACGCTGAGCATAGATGGAGTTCGCTGGATTCTAAAATTATCCATTTTGTTACGTACACATTGTCATAAAACGCAAAGGGTCCTGATAATCCTTTTGTGCCATACACAATACTTGCTGTAAGTTATGTGATTCCATTGTAAATATTTTTCAACTGATAGTGTATGCATAGTTTTTAATATCTTCTGCGACGCACTTCTAGACGTAAAGACTTGTAGTTGTAGAGTTTAAAATTTAAATATGCTGTAAATTTACGTGATTATTTATGTACTGACCAGTTAATGTTCGTAGTTATAATGTTTCACTTGAATGCTGAAAATGTCTTTTACTATTACGTTAACTTAAGCTTCACTTAAATTCTTTGCTGTAAGCTCAAATTTTTAACTTACTAATAACTTACAGTTGTTGTCCCGGAGGAGTCATAGTCGTAGCAGCTGAAAGTCTTAAGTGCAATACAATCACTGCTGTAATAAATCGTTATGGTTCGGAAATGAATTAAGTTAACTTACAAACTCAACTGTTTATTGGTAGTATAGCAGGAATGCAAGTAAGTATCAGCACAAGTTATAGTCACTCGTGCATCGAAATATAACAATATCCTCTCATCTCATCCCAATCTTGAGCATAGAACTTTCGCTTGATCGTGAATAAGTTTGCAAACGTTAATCAAGAATCAACAAAGAATCGTAGCACACAGAAGATCTAAATCAAACGATGTCCAGGACTTGGGAGTCACGTTTGATTCGAATTTGGACTTTAAAAGTCATATCAAAAGAATTGTACGTACAACGTGAAGAAACCTTGGATGAATCATGCGACATTCCAAGTACGAGTATTTCTCGAATACTCAGACATTTATTCGCATTTTTGAGACTATACGGTAAAATTCTCACTGGAATATGCGGCGACCATTTGGAGCCCTAGCCTCTAACTCTAGTTAATGAAATCAAAAAAGTTCAAAAAAAAAAATTCTTAGATGCCTTTATTACGCTTTCCAACCGTAGGTTGAAGAAGCGTATATGCTTCTTCAACCTATATAGTTATCGTGCGGACCGACGGACGGACAATGCTCCAGCTTTGTCCGTCCGTCGGTCCGCACGATAACTCACGTGAAAATGGTTCGATTTCGACGAAATTTTAGTATGTGGTGGGGGACCACCTGGAGACGAACCCTACTGAAAATGGGCGAAGCAGGGTCAAAAGTCAGGACATAGGAGCGGGATCCATTCCATTGCTCTTATGCGTCATAACTTGCGTAAAAATTGTTCGATTTCGATGAAATTTTAGTATGTGGTAGGGAAACACCTGGGGACGATCCCTGTTGAAAATGGGTGAAATCGGATCAAAGGTCAGGACATAGGAGCTCGATCGATTCTATTGCTTTTATGCATCATAACTTGCGTAAAAATGGTTCGATTTCGATGAAATTCTAATATGTGATAGGGAACCACCTGGGGACTAACCCTATTGAAAATGGGTGAAATAGGGTCCAAGGTCAGGATATAGGAGTGGGATCCATTCCATTGCCTTTATGCGTCATAACATGCGTAAATATGGTTCGATGTCGATGAAATTTTAGTATGTGGTAGGGAACCACTGGGCACGAAACCTATTGAAAATATGCGAAATGGGGTCAAAGGTCAGGCAGGGCATAAGAGCGGGATATATTTCATTGCCCTTATGCGTCATAACTTGCGTAAAAATAGTTCGATTTTGATGAAATTTTAGTATGTGGTAGGTAGCCACTGGGGACGAACCTTATTGAAAATGGGCAAAATGGGGTCAAAGGTCAGGACACTGAAGTGGGATCCATTCCATGGCCCTTGTGCATCATAACTTGCCTAAAATGCTTGGATTGCGACAAAACTTATTCATGTTGTTCCGGAGGTATAGTGAACCGGTTCTGTTGAATGTCATCGAAATGGAGTCAAAGGTCAGGACACAGAAGCGAGATTTATTCCACAGCTATTATCCTCATAACTTGAGTAATGATTTTTGGTATGTTAGAAAGCGTATCATAATTAATGCATTGCATGATTTTACTAACTTGTTTATAAATCGACTGGTGTTTATGTAGCGGACATCCCGACGGCTGACCTTCTGACATTATTCAAGACGACCTCTCTTCAATCGAGAAGGAAGGCCCTCCAACTCAAATTCCTGTACGGCATCATCAATGGAGAGATTGATGATACTCATATTGTAAACCAATTAAGTTTCCGTGCCCCACATTTACTGAGGACAAAATGTGAACTATTTGCAGTGCCATTTTGCTGAACTGATGCTGGAAAAAATTATCCGTTATGCAAAATGTATGGGCTTCACAACTCACTTGAAGGATGTACGGATATTTTTAATATAAGTAACAATTTTTTTATAAAGCATCTTTTGCGAGTTTGTAAATATCACTATGTAATTATCACTGTAAATATAACTATAGCCATTCCTGTAATTAGATGTACCATCTGTAGGGATGTGCTTAAAAATAAATAAATAAATAAAACTAAATTAAAAGAAAGAATACAACATACCTGATATTAGCCTAATTGCCTTGCATGAAGCAGTACTCTCGATAAATTTCCTCGCAAGCTCTTATCTCTAAATCCTTACTACGTAATTCACTTTGACCTGTTGTCACATATTGTCCAAATTCATTGAGAAGGAATTTGTGACGTTTAGTCAGAAAAACGGTTAACGTGAATAAACAAAATTTATATAAGAATGCTGAGTGTACCGGCGATGCGTACCAGAGGGGTGCGGGTGTCATATCCAATTGCGCCCCAAACCCTAACGCCACGCGACGGACCCGTATGGCGATGCATAATGCAGGCGTCATACAGTCTCTCGCCGCGGTGCCAACACACGCGGATCCGACCATCGTGGTGTTGCAGGCAGAAGCGGGATTCGTCAGAGCAGAAAATGTCGTGCCATTCCGTAGTCCAGGTGCGGCGTTCAATCGCCCACTGCCGTCGCACTCGCCGGTGGTGTTACGTCAATGGTAATCGGAGCAATGGGCGCCGTGCGACAAGTCCCCGCTCCTACAGACGACGTCGAATGGTACGCGCTGATACAGGTTATTGCGCAACACACCCTAATTCCTGCGCTAACGTTCGTGATGTGGCGGTGCGAGCCGTCAATGCCGGCCGCACAACATGCCGGTCCTCTCGTTTGGTGGTGTACTGCGGTTGCGGCAATCGCTCACGTAGGTCCGTCCGTCCCTCCTGCACCCACTGAATCCATACTCGCCTCACTGTGGCTGGATTTCGTACCACGCGGGCGCCGATGTCTCGGTACAATAAACCGCTGTATCGATAAGCCACTATTCGTCCTCTGTCGAACCTGCGACGAGGCATCAGGAATCTTCTCACGCACAGGTCCGGCAGCACAACACACTTCCACTACTTACACCCCGCCTTCTGTGCACCCTTCTTATAGTGTTTCTCGGTAGCGTGCCGGGCGCACATGATTTGCCTATGCCCTGCAATGCTAATCGTTTGCATGTCCTCTCGCGGGCGACGCATGCTGTGAATTTCAGGCCAATCGGATGCTTCCTTCTTGGTGTTGCATTTTGGGTGGCCAGCAGTGTATTAGTAATCTCTCGGCATCTGTACAACTCCACTATCTCCACTTACTCCACTCTCTATGTATTCAGTGTTGCCATTTTATCTTTCTGTAACCCACTATCAGCGTTGATAAATTGTAAAACAGTTCGGCGAAGTAATATGTCGTTTAGTGGGAAAATGTTTAACCAAGAAGTAATTTAATTTTATGTAAGAGAACAGAAACTCAAAAGAAGAGTTAAATAAAAGTATATGCCACGTCGTGCTTTGCTTGTATTCTACTACTTTAACCTGGCGATGAAAATGAACCAAATGGGGCCTAAAAATTTCTGCTCTCCTCAAACAGAAATGTTAACATAGCAGCCGACTTTTATGAAACTTTTTCCTCGCACAATACCTTTCTTCCCCTTCTCATCACAGACATACAGACGATAAACCTATCACTGATTGGTAAGCGCTCCTTTAGTGTCTTCTATTCTCTGCCTAATGCTCAAAGACATGACGAAGGTCTAGTCCCTCTGTAACTAACATCATGTCATTGGGTCAAAACAAATGACTTAAATATCTTCTCTGTCTTTTGTTAGGTTCTTCACCATTCTAGAAGCCCTTTTAGAAGATAACCAGTCAGAAAGGATTAGTGTCAATCATTCCTTTAAATGTCCATTTTGTATAACAAAGCAAGGGGAGATGCAGCTCTTTCTGATGTGAAGGTTCACTCGGTCCAGCCGTGTTGGGCAATCTTTTTAGGCAGCGATTTTACACCGATGAGCGATTCCATTATGACCACCCCAGTGTAGAAAAATGAGCGCTCCTGGAGACCGAACGGTGGCGCAGGTGAAGTTCACAGATCAGTATACATACAATCCGAGGAACGTCTTTCGGTTAGTAGAGTGTTCGGAGTCAGACTGGGAAAAGCTGCCGATTTATTAAAGTTTGATAAAGGAGAAATTGTGATGGCAAGGCGCCTCGGAACCACGATCTCGGTAACGGCGTGGCTTGCGGGTTGTTCACACGCCGCTGTAGAGATTACGTATCAAAAGTGGTGCACAGATGGCCAAACGACGAACCGTCGTCCAGTCGTATGTCGCCCGCAGCTCATTGATGCCAGAGCGGAGCGGAGACTGTCGCGCATTGTTCGCAAGGACCGCAAGGCCACAGTGCGACAAATCCCCCACAGCTACAACAGTGGTGATCAGGGAAATGTGTCACAGCACACAGTTCATCGCAGCCTTCTACGCATGCGCTTGCGTAGCCGAAGACCAGCCGGTTTCCCATGCTCACTGCACGTCATCGCCAAGAACGCATGAAATGGGCCCAAGATCTTCGAGATTGGACCGTGGATGATTGGAAGAAAGTGTCCTGGTCTGATGAATCAAAATTCCTGGTGTATCACGTAGACTACCGAGCGCACATACGCCGATTACCAACGGAGGCTATAGCACCTGGATGCACTGCTGCGCGGAGACAGGCCGGTGGCGGCGGTGTTATGCTGAGGGCGATGTTTTCTTGGGACACTTTAGGCCCCATTATCCCAATAGAACAATTTCTGACAACGTTCAGGTATCTGAACATCGTTGCGGGCCAAGTTCACCCATTCATTGCAACTGTGTTCGCTGCTGGAGATGGTCATTACCAACAGGATAATGCGCCATGCACCACTGCCAGAATCGTCAGGGAGTGGTTCGAGGAACATGCTCGTAACTTTCTATTAATGCCCTGGCCTCCAAAGTCACCTGACATGAACCCAGTCGAACATTTGTGTTTCTACTTTGAAAAGTGGGTTCACGCTAAATCACCACCACCCTGAAATGTACGGAAACTGGAGGACCTGCTTTTGACATTATGGTCACAAAATACCCCAGGATACCTATTGCCACCTCATCGAATCTATGCCTTGCTGACCGACCGCTGTTGTGCGGGCTAAAAGGAGTCCTACATCTTATTAGGTAGGTGATCATAATGTAATGCCTCATTAGTGTATTCGTTCGAGCTGATTTCAGCACATTTAGCTAACTCCTAGTTAATTCGTTCAAGCCGGTTAACAGTTTTAATTGGAAAGGTGTTCCTAAAAAAAAAAGAGTCCAACGTATATGGCGATATATACAATACTGACATGGGAATGTACTTTGGAGAGTGAGGAGTAAAAAAGGTATTTTCGGAGACAATTAACACTGGAAAGTAAATATCCTTTCGAGTAAGGTGAAACCCTGTTCATCTACTTAGAGACAATTGGTATTACGTTTTAACATTTCAGTGGAAATAGATCTACTTTTGATATATTGAATAAGTTCAGTTTCAGACGGACTTCTTTTCTGCCTTCGACGAGCAGATCTTAGCCTGCCCTACGAAAGAGTGTAAAACAAAATTTGTCATTCCACTGAAAAACTACAGCTACATTATTTGATGGGCGTAAGCAAAATCTGTAATTCTTTTCACCGATAAAATATTGAGTTTTAAGTGAACACATGAGTGTATGTCATTATCTCTAATATCCTGACAAACTGGGATATAGTTTCTGAAAGCAACATGAAAATTAATCCTGGACTCCAAAACAGGAGCTCCGAGATTTGATCTTTTTGGCGGATTTCGTGGTGACGATTTTTGATCAAAAGACAGTAGAAGTCATTGACATAAAGTTATTGTGCTGTACTAATGATCACTGTATGAAAGTAAATTAAATTCATGCATACACAATGCGAAGGATTAAGGAAAGCTACAGTGGCTTGTACAAATATGTAAAAATATTGTACGAAACAAATAGTGATTCGTAAAAATTATGTTCAAATATTGCTGAAGCGAAAATGTTTCAGCTTTCGGTTGTTATTTACATTCAGGATAATAAATCATGCCCTGAACTTCTTAATCATTGAAAAGCCTCTGTAATTAGTCTTCTCTGCGTCTTTAAACTGCTACAGCCATAAAATGTCGCGAAGCAAGTCCGCATTGAAATATAACAACCTTACACAGCTGCAATCAATGAATCTCATTTCTAAGATGCTTCGGTGTTCAGCCCTTGCTATTGTTCGTGTGGTTCTTTCACAGTGTGTATATTGATTCCCGAGTAAGGATCTCATCGCTTTTCATGACGTTATGTCATGTCTCTCCCCTTTTTCTTACATCTCAAGATTGCTTTCGGAATGTCAGCTCCTGGAATCAAAAACATTCAGCTACTGAACGCTTCCGGTTTCTCCTCTTGTAAGGCACAATGGAAAAGACAAATAAGATACTCTCTTTCTTTAACTTTCAACATCAGTGAACTAACGATTGATTTTTTCGCATTTGTCTTCAAACTTGTCTTCGTTCATTTTCTTCATGTGTGTGAGACAACCTTTAGCTCTCGGAAGAAACCCCGTTGAGCAAACGGCATTGCTGAAAATGAACTGCAAATCTGGAAAAGTGCAACTTTCTCCATTTTACGTAGCATTATCAAAACTGGATCGAAACTTGTTGTCTTTTGAATAATTTAGTGCTTTTATTAGCACCGATAAATTTATTTGAGCACACATGCCTTCAGTCAAATACACTGTATGCTCCGATCACCTGTAAGGAATGCTATTTTAAAGTGGATACATGGGTAGACTTGTCTTCGTTCATACACAACTTTGAGTTTTCAAAGTTGTGTATGAACACAGTCGAGTCACATTATTGTGACCACCTCCTACTTTTGACGTCGCATTTCTGGTCAATGAAAGAAGGCACGTGTCGTGAGCTGGCTTGGAGGGTATATAATATGTGCTGTAGGCAATCTGAGAACATATCCCTCGTTGCTGTCGTGGATAAAAGGAGCGATTTATCAGATTTGCAAAAAGGTATGATTACCGGCTTTCTGGCCAAGGGGGGGGCATAATTTCCAAAACAGCGCAGTTTGGGAACTGTTCGCGTGCTGCTGTGGTTTAATTGTATCGTGATTGGAGAAATGGAGCCTTTGCGAATAAGCAACGTGGAAACTGCGGAGCACCACGTGCCATTGATATGAGAGGTCAACGTCGGCTTCGAAGGTGTGTGAGGGCCGATTGACACGCTACAGTGGAGCAACTCACTGTCCTAATGAACCAGGGGGATAACGTAAGTGTGTCTAAAACAACAGTTCAGCGAACCCTGTTGCGTATGGGGCTCCGATGCAGACGGAGGGTCACTGCACCTATGCTAACGAAGGTGCATCGGCAGAAAGGGATTACATTTGCACGGCAGTATCGGAATTGGACCTATGCTGATTGGCAAAGTATTGCCTTCTCCGATGAGTCACGTTTTCTGCTTCATCGAACCGATGGACGTTAGCGTATAAGGCGAGAAACATCGGAGAACAGACACTATTCAACCATTGCTTGCAGAACACAAGCTGGTGAGAGCAGAGTTGTTGCCTGGAGAATGTTTTTGTAGCATTCTCTGGGTGCACTCACACCTGTGGAAGGCACTAGAACCGAATTCGTTGTGAATTTATCCTTGCAGAACACGTAGACCCATGCATGCTGATTGTCTTCCCTGGAGCGTATGGGATCTTCCAGAACGACCATGCGACGTGGGCCGCCCCGGTGGCGCAGTGGTCTAAGGCGATGGTCTCTGATCATTCGTCCAAAAGGGGTCCGGGTTCGAATCCCGTTGAGGCATGGATGTTGTGTTTGTCTTACGGCACTGGTTCTCTCCCTTCCCTGGAACCAGTGACCCTAAATTAGGGACGGGCGACTGCTTATAGCCCATTGAGTTGCTCACGGTGGTCGTTAAACCTCCAATAACAACAACAACAACAACAACATGCGACGTGTCACACAACTAGAAATGTCCAAGAGTGGTTGGAAGAGCACGATCAAGACTTCAAAGTACTTCCCTGGAATCCTAATTCCTCAGACTGCGCATTTGTGAGTCCACCTCGATCGTGTTGTTCGCTCTGTGGATCCTCCACCACGCACCCTCCAGCAGGTGTCAGGCTCTACATACCACTCACTCCCAGCCCATCTAGCTGCTGTCAGCGCTGCACACGGCGGTTACTCTGGACATTAGCTGGTGGTCACAACAATGTGACTCGACCGAGTAAAGTGACAGAGCTCTGGACTTCCGAGTGTTGAAGCAAGTCGTGCGACAAAATCGCTTATCCTCAGTTACAGCGGTCGCCTTCGAGTTCCAAATCGTTCCTAGAAGCAACGCCAACACTACAACGATTCGTCCGGAGCTAAGGGGAATGGGTGTCCATGGTCAAACAGCGGTGCACAAGCCTACATCAGCAACATCAACAACAAGTGTTGGTTGAAGTGGTGTAAAGCTTAGCACCAGTGGACCCTGGAGCAGTTGAAACACATTCTATGCAGTGATGCATCACGCCTCACCATCTAGGAGTCCGTCCGACGGATGAATCTGTGTTTAGTGGACTCCAAGTAAACGCTACCTGCCCCACTTTAGTATGGCAAACGTGAAGTTTGGTGGAGAAAACATCATGCTGTGGGGCTGTTTTTCAGAGTTCGGACTGGACCCCCCTAATTCCAGTGCTTGGGAACTTTGGCGGGAACTTAGTCCTAAAATAACATTCTCGACAATTCTGCGCTCCGAACTGTACCAACAACATAATGTCCCTGTCTTTAAAGCGGGGTCAGTGCAAAATTGTTTTGATAAGGTGGGTATGGAAGAACTTGGCTGGCCTGCAGAGAGCTCCCATCTCAAACCAATGAAACACTTTTGGGATAAATTGAAACGTCGATTGAGAGTCAGGGCAAATCGCCCGACATCGATCACCGACATGACTAAATTTCTTTCGGAAGAATCGAAGGCAACTCTTGGTTTGCTAAGTTGGGTATGGAAGAACTTGAATGACTTGCAGAGAGTTCCGATCTCAAACCCATGAAACATCTTTGGAATGAATTGAAACGTCAACTGAGAGTCAGGGCAAATCACCCGACGTCGCTGACCCACCTGACTAACGTTCTTTTGGAAGAATCGAAAGCGATTCCTGTAGCAACGTGCCAAAATCTAATGAACGGTCTTCCCGGCAGAGTGGAGACTGTGATAGCAGCAAAGAGTGGAACAGCTTGATGTTAATCCCTTTTCCATTACAAGAAGTTTGTGAACAGGCAAATGTCCGGATACTTTTAATCAGAGAGTGTATTTCAGTATTATTTAAGTATAAAATTTTCATAAAAAATACGATACATATCCATGATTTAGAAAACGGCTGGACTTTTCTTGAAAAAAAGTTCGTGTCCAGCTGGGGAAGCTATATCGCTGTGCTGCAAAATAACACAGCGAAATGAGAAGCAGGAATAAATATTACATATTGCTTGTCCGACAGAGAGTTTGCGTCATTCCTTTTAATGGCCCACGTCCAATAATAAACGAAATTTCAAAACAGACATGGCGAGCTCCCACGGGTTTCCCAGCGGTCCAATTGTCTGTATCTCGGGTTTCTGATGTCTTATATTTTCGCGACAGATTCGATTACCAGGAAACGAGAAGAATGTTACGTTTCACTTTCCCGCTCTGGTTCTCTCGCTTCCTGGAAAGAGTAACCCTAAAATTTTAGAGACGCAGATGAGGCTGCAAATTTATGGCTTATTCTGGGAAATATTTCCTTATTAATGCTGCAATATCAGCAGATGTTCTGGCTTTTTTAAAGTTTTCGCCAACTCATTCGCCAAATTAGATTTTTTTTCACCAAAGTGTTACAATAGTACAAAAAGGTAATCACCAGCATTTTCGCGAAAACTTTTTTTCTTCCGTCGCCAAAACGATTTTTTTTTTCACAAATGGATGAGCAGCGGGTGGCCTAGTGGTCAACGTCCGTGACTGCCACGGAGAAGACCTCGGAGTCGATCCCAGGCAGGTACGAACGCTCGAACCACTAAATATCCGCCATGCGTCGGATGGGCACGATAAGCCGTTGGGCCCCGGGTACTGCCCCCCGGTAATAAATAAAGGCGTCTTTCTTCCCCTTTCTACTTGGCTTCCGTGTCACTTTCCTATCGGCCACTCTAGCCCATATCTCCTAGCTTCCTATATCGAAGAGTTGTTTAAGACCTGCGGTCAGACACTCCCTTCCTAAAATCCTTTACATATGATCTGATGTGATCTTTTTCGCAAATTGCGAAGAATGCGATCGACAGCACGACCCCCTGAATATAATAAATATATCGAATTAAATGAACTAAGTGCTAACTAATAAACCAAGGCACTAAGTGCTACCTGAATTACGACCAACCCTTTTAAAAGTGAATTACGCGGAATACTGACGTAAAGAGGAGGAAGGCGTGGTCTGTGGACTAAAGTGTAGTTCACTTGAGAGCGACGTTACGAACGTTGCGTACAAAACCAAGGATTTATCGGAGTTTACGAAAGGCCAAATTGTGGGTGTGCATTTAGAAAAGGCTACACATGTGTGTTGTTCGAGGGCTTTCGTAGTTGAAATGGCCAAAATAGTGAACAGCCAACTAGCAGTACAGCTGTAAAGAATGAGAAAAGGTGGATTAGAGAGGTGAATGACGCAGGTGCGTCGCTTAGTTCAGGACCATCGGCGCCTCCAAGTTTCATAGCTGACACCCCAGTACGGTATGGGACAAACAGAAACTACGCTCGTCGCATCTATGCGTCGCACACTACCAAGTATGGAATACAAGAGGATACACCTTATATGCTATTTTTCCCAGCAACAGTCCATCGATGTAAAGACTCTTCTCATGCCAATAGCTTACGAATTAAATGACAGACGATTAATATGACGGTATGTATATGTACTCCCTTCTACGATGTTGTAGTCCATATTTGGCGTCAGTAGTATGAGGCTATGCATCCCTCATTCATGGCATCTACTCTCCAGGCCGGTGGAAGCGTTGTAGGTAGACACTCCGCATGCAAGTACGTCAGGGCCGAATATGCAAATTATTAAAAAATAAGGGCCAATTAAATAGTGGCCCTCCATATTGCACGGGAACCGCGCAACGAGGAGGGTATATCAAGAGCACAACTCGCACGCAGGGACAATTGTGACAGAGGATTGCAGTTGCATTAACCTCCACGGACAGTGAGGATACCTCAACGTTGGATCCGTGCAAAATACGAGCAGCTGAGCGAGCTTGAGAGAGGACGTATATTTGGGCTGAGAGAAGCCGGTTGGTGAAGTCACCGTGTCGCCAGGCATTAGGGTCGGAGCGACGCACCAATCGGACGATGTTGGCGCCAGTGAGTCGAAAACGGCACAACCCAGAGGCACGCGGACAGTGGACGGCCGAGGGCAACGACAAAACGCGTGGATCGAGCGATTGTAAGGGCCGCACGAATAGAACAGAATATGACGCTCTCAACCATCCGTGGCCATGTTGCGTGCACCATCTGTAGCCATGTCTCACGAACAGAACCGAATTTGACGCTCTCAACCATCCGTGGCCATGTTGCGTGCACCAGCTGTAGCCATGTCTCACGAACAGAACCGAAATTGACGCTCTCAACTATCCGTGGCCATGTTGGGTGCACCATCTGTAGCCATGTCTCACGAACAGAACCGAATTTGACGCGCTCAACCATCCGTGGCCATGTTGCGTGCACCATCTGTAGCCATGTCTCACGAACAGAACCGAATTTGACGCTCTCAACCATCCGTGGCCATGTTGCGTGCACCATCTGTAGCCATGTTTCCCGAACAGAACCGAATTTGACGCACTCAACCATCCGTGGCCATTTTGCGTGCACCATCTGTTGCCATGTCTCACGAACAGAACCGAAATTGACGCTCTCAACTATCCGTGGCCATGTTGCGTGCACCATCTGTAGCCATGTCTCACGAACAGAACCAAATTTGACGCTCTCAACCATCTGTTGCTATGTTGCGTGCACAATCAGTGGCCATATCGCACGAACAGAACCGAATTTTACGCTCTCAACCATTTGTGGCCATATCGAACGAACAGAACCAAATTTGACGCTCTCAACCATCTGTGGCCATGTCTCACGAACAGAACCGAATTTGACGCTTTTGACCATCCGTGGCCATGTTGCGTTCATCATCTGTAGCCATATCTCACGAGCAGAACCGAATTTGACGCTCTCAACCATCTGTGGCCATGTCTCACGAACAGAACCGAATTTGACGCTCTCAACCATCCGTGGCCATATTGCGTGCACCATCTGTAGCCATATCTCACGAGTAGAACCGAATTTGACGCTCTCAACCATCCGTGGCCATGTTGCGTGCACCATCTGTAGCCATGTCTCCCGAACAGAACCGAATTTGACGCACCCAACCATCCGTGCCCATGTTGCGTGCACCATCTGTTGCCATGTCTCACGAACAGAACCGAAATTGACGCTCTCAACTATCCGTGGCCATGTTGCGTGCACCATCTGTAGCCATGTCTCCCGAACAGAACCGAATTTGACGCACTCAACCATCCGTGGCCATCTGTAGCCATGTCTCCCGAACAGAACCGAATTTGACGCACTCAACCATCCGTGGCCATGTTGCGTGCACCATCTGTTGCCATGTCTCACGAACAGAACCGAAATTGACGCTCTCAACTATCCGTGGCCATGTTGCGTGCACCATCTGTAGCCATGTCTCACGAACAGAACCGAATTTGACGCTCTCAACCATCTGTTGCTATGTTGCGTGCACAATCTGTGGCCATATCGCACGAACAGAACCGAATTTGACGCTCTCAACTATCTGTTGCTATGTTGCGTGCACAATCAGTGGCCATATCGCGCGAACAGAACCGAATTGTACGCTCTCAACCATTTGTGGCCATATCGAACGAACAGAACCAAATTTGACGCTCTCAACCATCTGTGGCCATGTCTCACGAACAGAACCGAATTTGACGCTTTTGACCATCCGTGGCCATGTTGCGTTCATCATCTGTAGCCATATCTCAAGAGCAGAACCGAATTTGACGCTCTCAACCATCTGTGGCCATGTCTCACGAACAGAAGTGAATTTGACGCTCTCAACCATCCGTGGCCATATTGCGTGCACCATCTGTAGCCATATCTCACGAGCAGAACCGAATTTGACGCTCTCCATCATCCATTGTCATGTTGCGTGCACAATCTGTGGCCATATCGCACGAACAGAACCGAATTTGACGCCCTCAACTATCCGTGGCCATGTTGGGTGCACCATCTGTAGCCATGTCTCACGAACAGAACCGAATTTGACGCGCTCAACCATCCGTGGCCATGTTGCGCGCACCATCTGTAGCCATGTCTCACGAACAGAACCGAATTTGACGCTCTCAACCATCCGTGGCCATGTTGCGTGCACCATCTGTAGCCATGTCTCCCGAACAGAACCGAATTTGACGCACTCAACCATCCGTGGCCATTGCGTGCACCATCTGTTGCCATGTCTCACGAACAGAACCGAAATTGACGCTCTCAACTATCCGTGGCCATGTTGCGTGCACCATCTGTAGCCATGTCTCACGAACAAAACCGCATTTGACGCGCACAACCATCCGTGGCCATGTTGCGTTCACCATCTGTAGCCATGTCTCACGAACAGAACCGAATTTGACGCTCTCAACCATCTGTTGCTATGTTGCGTGCACAATCTGTGGCCATATCGCACGAGCAGAACCGAATTTGACGCTCTCAACCATCTGTTGCTATGTTGCGTGCACAATCAGTGGCCATATCGCACGAACAGAACCGAATTTTACGCTCTCAACCATTTGTGGCCATATCGAACGAACAGAACCAAATTTGACGCTCTCAACCATCTGTGGCCATGTTGCGTGCACCATCTGTGGCCATGTCTCACGAACAGAACCGAATTTGACGCTCTCAACCATCTGTGGCTATATCGCACGAACAGAACCAAATTTGACGCTCTCTACCATCTGTGGCCATGTCTCACGAACAGAACCGAATTTGACGCTCTCAACCATCCGTGGCCATATTGCGTGCACCATCTGTAGCCATATCTCACGAGCAGAACCGAATTTGACGCTCTCCATCATCCATTGTCATGTTGCGTGCACAATCTGTGGCCATATCGCACGAACAGAACCGAATTTGTCGCTCTCAACCATC
Source organism: Macrothele yani (assembly GCA_039090855.1). NCBI lineage: Eukaryota > Metazoa > Arthropoda > Arachnida > Araneae > Macrothelidae > Macrothele > Macrothele yani. The sequence goes on along the minus strand of CM077013.1, from coordinate 16,001,498 downwards.
CGTGGCTATGTTGCGTCATCTACAGGTACGGAAGTGGCCATCTGGACACTTTTCAGAAGACTTGCGACACGGGGACTACGTTTCAGGAGATCACTCCGCCGCCTACTACTGATCAGCGAGCATCGCCGGCCTAGATTGCAGTGGTTTTGGGCCCGAACAACGTCGATGGTTTTCAGTGGTTTTGGGCCCGAACAACGTCGATGGTCTTCAGTGGCGTCTTGTTGTCTTCAGTAATGAGTTACGCTTTGCACTTGTCGCCAATAACCAGCCCATAAGTGTCTGCAGACAGGGCCGGCCAGCGCACGTATCCTGTCTTTACAGTGAAACGGCACACGACTCGCACACTGCGAGTGACTCAGTGGGAAGCCATGTTCTACGCCAGCCGGACACCCTTGGTAGTCCTCCGTGCCTCCCTCACGGCTCAACAGTAGATCGACGTCATTCTGTAACCTGTTGTGTTACCATTTCTGTCGCAGCATCACCGAGCAATGTTTCAACAAGATAATGCGCGGCCACACACGGTACGGCTCTCCCAGGCCTTTCTTCATAATGTGGATATGCTTCCATGGCCAGACTGATCGCCCGACCTTCCACCGATCGGACATGTGTGAGACGTGACGGGACGCCACCTACGCCCATCCCGGAATGTCGACGATCTCGCCCTCAGTTTGAAAACCATCTGGCATACTATACCTCAGAATTGTATGCGTGAATTGCATGTGTCAAAGCCACGCCGTGCAACTGCTTGTATCCGAGCAGAGGTGACGCTACAACATACTGACTTGTTCCACTATTGTAGACGTTTCATCTGAGTAAATTTTTATTTTTATTTTTTATTTTTTTTTTTTGATTGGAGGTTTAACGACCACCGTGAGCAACTCAATGGGCTATAAGCAGTCGCCCGTCCCTAATTTAGGGTCACTGGTTCCAGGGAAGGGAGAGAGCCAGTGCCGTAAGACAAACATAACATCCATGCATCACCGGGATTTGAACCCGGGCCCCTTACGGACGAATGATCAGAGGCCATCGCTTAGACCACTGCGCCACCAGGGCGGCATCTGAGTAAATGGACACGACCGCTCTGGAAGTGTAATAATTTCCTTTCCCATACATGCACATTACACATACCAATTCCCGTTCAGTAGAGGGAGAATATTTCAAAAGTATGTAAGTATGTTTACTGCATTACACTTCTGTCCCATGTAAAATCAGTCTTGTTTACGCTTTCCAACCGTAAGTTGAAGAAGCGTAAATGCTCCAGCTTTGTCCGTCTGCCTATCTGTCCATCCGCACGATAACTCGCGTAAAAATGGTTTGATTTCGATGACATTTTAGTATGTGGTAGGGGACAACTGGGGACGTACTCTATTGAAAATGAACGAAATGAAGTCAAAGGTCAGGACATAGGAGCGGGATCCATTCCATTGCCCTTATGCGTCATAACTTAACTAAAAATGGTTCGATTTCGATGAAATTTTAGTATGTGATAGAGGACAACCTGGGGACAAACCCTATTAAAAATGGAAGAAAAGGGGTCAAAGTTAAGGACATAGGAGCGGGATCTATTCCATTGCCCTTATGCCTCATAGCTTGCGTAAAAATGCTTCGATTGCGACAAAACTTAATGATGTGGTTCCGGAGGTGTACTGTACCGGTTCTGTTGAATATCATCGAAATGGGGTTAAAGGTCAGGGCACAGCAGCGATATTTATTCCACAGCCATTATCTTCATAGCTTGAGTAATAACTTGACTAATGATTTCTGGTATGTTGGAACCGTATAATAATCAATGCATTGCATAATTTTACTAACTTGTTACTTTTTGAACGAACGTCGTATGATATGTGGCATGCTTGGCTGCCATAAACTCTGATCCCAGGTTCATGTGGAACACAATCTATGGAAGTCAGGTTCCACCAACGACGGTTTAAGGGCGCTCCACAATGTTGTACCTCTACACAGAGGCGGATGGGGTCCTTCTAGAACGATAATGCTCTCATGTCAAGGGGGTCGCCTCATACAAGAATGGTTTGGCAAACATGGTGCTGATACGATATATCGCGAACATACCTCTATCCCACTGACCATCTCTGCGATGTTGCGGAAGGCCAAATGTGGCAGTTGCACACATCACTCCTCTCCATGGCGGAACTGTGGACCGCAATACAAACAGCTTTTTTGAATATTTCTACACAGTTCTATGGACGCCTAGCCGAGTCGATGCCACGCAGTGTGGTGGTAATTATCCGGGCGAAGGTCGAGCTAATAGGTAAGTGGTACTAATTTGATGAGCTCATAGATTATATTGCCTACTTCACTTCCTGGTTTTGTTTACTGTCTCTTATGTAAATGCTTCTTTATCTTCTCGTTATACTTCCCGCACGTAACGTCACCTCTGAACTCCAAAGAGAATTTGCTTCACGGTACATCACTGGCAGTCAGTTAAGTCATATGTCTTCAATGTCAGATGAGCTAGGTATTTACAAGCAAAAGGAGAATATGTTAGGAAGCGATATGTTGTTTTCTTAAAGTCAAATAGTCAATAACTACTGTTAATATATTCAAATCGGTCAAATTGTTCGCGACTACTAATCTGCTTGTTCAATCTTCGCACTTCGTTTGTAAATCCATCTCCACTTGCTCAAATTTCATACCTCGTTTGTGAGTTCATCTCTCCTTGTTCAACCTTCGTATTTCGTTTAGGAGTTCTTCGCACGTGTGAGCGTTTACAGAAGAAAATACAGATACTTGCTGTGTGCATGCTACTAGTCATATTCTTTATAATCACCATTTTTCTCTACTCAAATCAGTGTAACACCATGTAATGCTTTTCTTTTCGAAATGGCAAAAGTGTTTAACTTTAAATATATTGAATATGTTTTTGATGGAACTGAAGCTTTAAGCAGGGAATTTGAACAACGAAGAATCTATGATGTCAGAAGCTGACTTAAAAATACACATAAAACTGTGGATTGTTGGCCACCGTGGTGTAAATGTAACGCACTCTGCTAGATATCGGGAGTTCTGTGGTTCAATTCCACAGCGGCGGCTGAAAAACAATTTTTCGGTTGCTGTGTGTTTCTGGAACGTGGAAAGAGCGATGTATTTATTTATTTACTGTCGCCACGTATTTGAAGAATTTTCACCTTGGATTTCGCCCATTGGATTTAACTGCTATAATATATATATAGCCAGTGCCGTTAATGCCCCCCAGACGGAGACGTCTCAGTAGCTGAGCCCATCTTACGGATTTATGATGTCAGAAGCTGACTTAAAAATACACATAGCACCGTGGATTGTTGGCCACCGTGGTGTAAATGTAACGCACTCGGCTAGATATCGAAAGTTCTGAGGTTCAATTCCACAGCGGCGGCTGAAAAACAATTTTTCGGTTGTTGTGTGTTTCTGGAACGTGGAAAGAGCGATGTATTTATTTATTTACTGTCGCCACGTATTTGAAGAATTTTCACGAAGAATCCCTTCTAACTTGTTTTTGCATGTTCTGGGCAAATTTATAAGAAATGATATAATTTCGATTTATTGTATCAACGCGACGTTTCATTTTTCACGCAAACTACTGATTTAAATAAATTCTACGGCTTTCAAATTTCATCATATGAAATACTCCTTTTATTGCACATGCTTGTAGTTTATTTTGTTTACATTGACATTGAAAGGTGTATATTGTAATATTTTGATTGATTCCTAGTAGGATGTTTATGGGGCTAACCTATAATAAATTTCGTCGGTTTGTAGTCCCAAGGGCGTTTCACACTAACTAACTACGTGACGGTATTACTCAAACTGATTTAACGATCATAGTATAATATTTGGCAACGAGCGAGTCTTCACGTTCTGTTTCATATATTTCCAGGAAAATGATGTCTATTTTATCTTTTTAAATGTTGCCATAGTATGGTGACAAAGATAGATGAAGGTCTTTGATCTCATTTCTCTAAGATGCTAGAAAGGTCTCTCTTTTTTTCTAATCAACACAGATAATCATCACTGACTAATAGTATCATCGGTTGGTAGCAGACGTTAAATATTGTCAATACTTTCACCTAACGTAGCATTTCTGTTCTAAAGCTGGACCATCATTTGTCAAAATATATGCGTTCTATTCGGAATTACTGTGAACAGTAACATTAGTCGATTGGAAAAGTGACGTCAAAATTCTCTCTCTGAAATACTCGTAAACCAGCTCACTTTCGAGAAATACTGTACTACGAGTCTTTTGAATGTTCTGCTATTAATTATTGCTGAACAGTAATGCTGACTGTAAGTTCGACAATTTGAAATTTTGTTGATACTTTCAGCTGCCCTAACTCTGATGTTTTTTTGTTTTTTTTTCTTTATTCGAGGTTTAACGACCACCGTGAGCAACTCAATGGGCTATAAGCAGTCGCCCTTCCCTAATTTAGGGTCACTGGTTCCAGGGAAGGGAGAGAGCCAGTTCCGTAAGACAAACACAACATCCATGCCTCACCGGGATTCGAACCCGGACCCCTTTCGGACGAATGATCAGAGGCCAACGCCTTAGACCACTGCGCCACCGGGGCGGCTATCTCTGAAGTTGAACCATTGTTGTCAAAATATATGAAATATACTTTATATTACTGTAAATAATATACAAACTTAGAAGTAATTTATGCCTGCATTTATTATGGACAACATATTATATCAAGCAAATGCTATATCGAAGAAGAGATAAATAGGTGTGCAAGACTAGGTTGGAGAGCGCTTGAAAGAAACGGTTCAATTTTCAAGAACAATTTACCATTATGTCTTAAAAGAAAAATGTTTCATCAATGCGCACTTCCAGTTCTTACTTATGGATCAGAAACATGGACCTTAATTACAGACTAAAAACATACACAGAGGCTGCGGACAACTCGAAGAAACATGGACAGATTCATACTTGGTGTAACCAGGAAAAATAGGAAAGGGAACTCACAGATGAGGAAAATGACAATGATTGATGGCATCATGATTAAACTAAAAACCCTGAAATGGCAGTGGGCTGGGCATATTGTTAGAACTGACCACCGGTGGACAACTAATACACTAAACCACTGGTGTATTAGTTATGAATAATTTCACTAAACCACCATAAGCGTTGTATGTCCCCTAGTTCTATTGAATATGTCCCCTAGTTCTGTGAATATGTCCCGTAGTTCTATTTATGAATAATTGCACTAAACGACCGGTGTATTAGTGTATTAGTTGACCACCGGTGGACAACTAATACACTAAACTGGATACCAAGAAGCAGGAAGAAAACCCGGAAGAAAAACACGCGGGAAATGCGTGGCTGAAATCTGAAATCATGCCGAAGTGACTTGGAAGAGACTGGCTCGAGACAGACTGTTGTGGAGAACAGTTGGGTAGACCTTTATCCAGCAGTGAATTGATAATGGTTGATGATGTAACTCAAATATTACTAGATTGTGCAAGTGGCGACGAAATTTTCTTAGAATACCAAAACGAACCCCATAACAAAAAATATTGATTCGACTTTTCAAGTGGGGAAAATTGTGACACATTTGTATGAACAAATGTTCCATATTTACTGTTCATTAATTTTGTTGCCTGAATAACTTACATTTTGGGAATAAATTTGTTCCACTTGTATTTATTTAGCACAATATGAAATGTGCAGCACTATGTACGAGATTATTCTGCTTCAATAAAGAGAGAAACTCCTCATCGATTGATCTCCTTAAATGTTGCAGTTCAATGGAATTTAGTGAAGAGTAGAAAATGTCAGATGAAAGGTCACATAGATAACAAACCGAAGCTTAGAAATAGAGCGAAGATGTCTCACATCATGTTTGAAATTGCGCAAAATGCCTCTGACTCGTCGAAAGGTGAACGGGATTGTTCATTTCGAATGACAATTGTGACGAAATCACCCACGTCGCTTTATATGAGTGTGTACATTAACGTGTTTGTTGTGCGTGGGTGTATGAATGAAACAGCTCCAGTGAAAGAGTAAACAAGACAATAGTAGAAACATTGAATGGCGATGTGCTTTCTGAAAGGGCTTTGGAGCCATGATTTACTTCAAACATATTGCGCACAGTGAAATTAAATTGTTGGGAGAAATGTTGATGTTGTTTAAGGTTTCCGACTAATACATTGATAATATCTTTTTATATGAATCAAGAAAAGTCCAGCTATTTGTGATTCAAAAATATTTCGTGATGACTCATGTCTGCATCTAAAATAGTATTTTAATTATTTAGATTTAGTTTTTCTTTTATGCCTTTAGTTCTTCGTGAGGGTGGAAGACAAGCGATCTCCCCAAGAAAAGTATACACTACATAAACCAGAGAGTTTTGATGCTGTCTGTTTTAATGCAAATATTCTTATGGATATTTACTCAGAGTTTAAATATTAACATTGCATATTCAAGACTACAGTAAGTAATTACGAAAGCAACAGTCAAATAGAAACTGTAAAGTATCGAATTAACTCATGCAGAGGTTTAGTGTGCACATCCCATTAAACTCTATAACGTAAAAGGTCTTTTCGTACTGCTACGTTATTTTGAAACATCACCATACGATGAAAGAGTTCCTAAATTAAATCTTAACGGCCAGACGAAACATTTAAAAAACAGAAGTCAAACTTACAGAAAAGATGGATTATTTCTCCAGCACAGATGTAGCATTTCACATAACAAATCGGTATCAACACTCCACATTAAACACACCAACAACGTTACGTTCCACAACGCTCCACATTAATGGCTCTACATTAATCGCTCTACATTAATCGATTCACATTAATCGCTCTACAAGCAACTGTTTACTCGTAGTTTTTATCTCTGGTTCTTATCTAATAACGGGCATACGTCACGTTCATTCAACCTCAATTATGTTGCCAACAGTATTCATTTGAGAGAAAAGATATCACGTTACGTGTGAAGTGTAACTGAGAACAAACTCAAGATTTACATAGGGAAAGTGTAACGTACCAGGAGATGTGACGTACCTGCCAGAAAAAAATAAGGGGGAGATGATGTAACGTACCAGGAGATGTGACGTACCTGCCAGAAGGACGCACACGACATAAAGGCAGATAGGAATCAGAATAAACCGTCCGCGTAGCTTAATTGGTAGAGCAACTTATTCCGGAATGAGGGGACCCGGGTTCGAATCCTGGCACGGATAAAAATGACGGAGAAATTTACTTCGTTATAAAAGAAACTAAAAAGGAAAGTTAATTTAAAATATATGTCGCAACTCTTTCTCCAGTTTTATTATACTCCAATCAGCGATGATTTTACAATTTCTAGATTACGTCGAATATCTGATAAAGTGAATTGTTGCATGTGACTGGGTAAATCGAAATTGAACTGTATCAGTTCAATTCACCTAATTTAATTATCCTTAAATTACGTACTACAGTAAACATTAATATCATTTAATTTTAATAGAAAGTCATATATACATACAGCGATGAGCCAATACGACCACCCCCAGCCAAGACAAATGAACGCGCCTAGAAACCGAACGGTGGCGCAGGTGAAATTCACAGAGCATTATATATACAACCCGAGGACCGACTTTCGGTTAGTAGAGTGTTCTGAGTCAGAATGGGAAAAGCTGCCGATTTATCGGAGTTTGATGAAAGACAAATTGTGATGGCACGGCGTCTTGGAACTACGATATCCGAAACGGGGTGGCTTGTGTGTTGTTCATGTGATGCTATAGTGAGTACGTATGAAAATTGGTTCACAGATGGCCAAACGATGAACCGTTGTCCAGTCGTGTGTCGTCCGCAGCTAACTGATGCCGGAGGGGAGCGGAGACTGTCGCGCATTGTTCACAGCGACCGCAGGGCCACAGCGCGACAAACCACCCTCAGTCACAACAGTGGTGATCAGGGCAATGTGTAAGAGCACACAGTTCACCGCAGCCTTCCGCGCATGGGCCTGCGTAGACAAGACCCAGCCGGTTTCCTATGCTCACTGCACGTCATCGCCAAAAAACGCATGAAATGGGCCCAAGATCATCGAGATTGGACCGCGATGATTGGAAGAAAGTAGCATGGTCTGACTAATCAAGATTCCTGGTGTATCACGTAGACAGCCGAGCGCGGATACGTCGATTACCAACGGAGGCTATGGCACCTGGATGCACTGCTGGACAGAGACAGGCCGGCGGCGGCGGTGTTATGCTGAGAGCGATGTTTTATTGGGACACTTTAGGCCCCATTATCCCAATAGCACAATCCCTGACAGCTGTCAGGTATGTGAACATCGTTGCGGGCCAAGTTCGTCCATTCATTGCAACTGTGTTCCCTGCTGGTGATGTCCATTACCAACAGTATAATGCGCCATGCCACACAGCCAGAATCGTCAGGGAGTGGTTCGAGGAACATGCTGGTGTCTTTTGTTAATACCCTGGCCTCCAAATTCACCTGACATGAACCCAATGGAACATTTACGGTTCGACTTGGAAAAGCGGGCTCGCACTAAGTCACCACCACCCCGAAATCCATAGGAACGGCAGGACCTGCTTTTGACATTATTGTACCAGTTATTATTTGGAAACCCTGAATAAAAGGGCCTGTTAACAGGTGGTGTGACAAATTCCAGTCAGGTGAATTTCAGCTAATAGTAGCTGGGCGGTGGGGTCTCTACTGAAAGAAAAGTCATCCACGGAATTGGCACAGCTGCTGAATAGCACTTAGTTTTCCGTCGTTCGACATCTGCGAGAGCAGGGTTATGGGTCAAAACTGAATACCTGAATCACACATCAGTTGTCACAGCAGAACATAGTGGCTCGCTAAACTGAATGCGCACCATTGCTTGCTTGGTAAGAGGCCGATAGTTTTAAAGCTTGATTACAAGGAATAAAATATGGATCGTTCGTGACAATGTTGTCCGTAAAAGATTACGCTTTCAAGTAGCAGAATCGTCCCATTTTAAGGCGAAACTGCAGCTGCATTTTATTAGGATGATGCTCTTTTGTTGGTGAAATTTCAGTGGTATCATCCTCTACGATCTTTTAAACCAGACCCAAACCATCATCTGTAGTGTCTAGTGTGAGCTGTTGGACTGCTTAAATGCAGCACTGAAGGCCGAACCCAGTTCGTTGATAAACAAAAAATGGCGTGTTTCACCAGGACAGCGTAGAGCCCCACGTTGCATTACGGACGCATTCAAAGCTGCAGCCTTTGGGCTGGAAAATAACGACCCATCCTCCATAATCGTCGGATCAGGTTCCCTCATATTCCCCCCTGTTCCTATCCCTGAACAATTTAATTTCTGGCAGGAGATTTTGGGATGACCACTTGGGGAAAAAATGCGTTGCCGAATTTGTTGACATGCAGGATGAGATTTTCTACCGGAACGACATCTACGAACTTGTAGATCGTTGGAACGTGGTTATATCTATTAATTAATAATTATGTTTCTGGTTATGTATTACGTTGATTAATGATACGAATGAATATTCTTGCATGTCTCGTGTTTTCCCATTGCTTTTGCAATAATCTAATATTTTGAAGATGTGAGAAGCAATATCAGAAAAACATGTTTAAGAAACTCAGAAGAAATGGGAGGCGCGAACATGCGAACAACTGTACATTACATGAGAAGTATTGATTTTACGTAAGAAGAGAGCTGGGTTGAGTTTCACGAGCGCACAACTTCATGAAAAGTAAACAGAGGGATGAGACGAATGTGTAGAAACCATCGGCACTGAAAATATGGAAACCTAAAAGAAACTGCGACGAATGGATTTGGGATTTTGAATTCGAAGGAGTTACTACATGCGATAAAGTGCTGTTACGTATTCGTGATTAGTACATAGCAGTTGTACAGAAAGCTGCGTAATTATTATTATTATACCTAAAAGTACCTATTTATTAGTGATGGCACAAATCATTCCTTCTTGGGAGTTCATTCATCATTCACACGCAAATGATTCATTCACGAATGATATTTAATTTCCAGGATGTCATAAGGTTCACTGAGTAAATCATTCCTTGCTTGCAGGAATCAGGTATTTACGACCAAAGCGCTTTCTACGCCATAGCTCTTTTTATAGAAAACTGCCCTAAAGAGCACGAGCTCTTCAACATTCACTGTTCATGGTGAAAGATTTGCGAACAGTTCGAGCGCATCATTCATTCGAGTAGATTCACGTATTATTCTCCTTCGTAACTTTCACCGTTATTTCCTAGCTGACATCCGATTGCTCACTAACATAACGGTTGATATTTATTAAATCTCGACTTTAATCTTCTTATTGGGAATTAGTTTCCTAACTCATGGCGGTGGAAGAAATGTACAGAGTGCGTCAAAGAATTTTTAAGACTGGCACTAGATTTCAGCCTACGGTGGCACCACCAGTGTAATCGCGAATGCATTATAAACCGTGACCATCCGCTTGCTTTCTGCCAAAAGTACTGCGCAGTTGTTAAAGTAACTCAAACCAAACGGCCGTTCATTAGAGACGTAAATTTTTTTTCATGTTGAATTATTAGGATGAAACAAAGAGCTGTTATTGAATTTAACGCAAAACTTGGTAAAAGTGCCTCGGAAACGTACCAATGATGAAACAAGTCTACGGTGAGTTTTGTTTAAGTAGATCAAATGTTTTCCTGTGGCACAAAGGTTTTTGGACGGAGGAGAGACGCTAGAAGATGATAAGCATACCGGAAGGCCAAGTTCATCTAGAACACCTGAGATTATTGAAAAAGTGCGTGATTTCGTGGCAAACAATCGATGTGTGTCACTAAGAATGATGGAAGAGTCTTTAAACATCAACAAAGAAACGATTCAAACCATCCTGCATGAAGATTTGGGCAAACAAAAGTCTGTGCTAAATTTGTTCCACACACGTTAACCAATGAACAAAAATCAAGGAGAAGTGCACATCGCAGAGACATCATTTCAGCCGCTGAAAATGATCCAAACTTCTTAAAATCGATTGTTACTGGTGATGAAACATGGTGTTTTCAATATGATCCTAAAACAAAGCGACAAAGTGCGGAATGGAAGTCAAAAAACTCGCCACAAGCCAAAAAAACAAGAAATGTTCCATCGAAAATCAAAACAATGTTCATTACATTCTTCGATAGTAAGGGTATTATCCACAAAGAATTTGTTCCAAGTGGACAAACAATTACTGGTGAGCTTTATTTAAATGTTTTGAGGCGTTTGATGGGCAGAATTCGTCGCATTTGTCCAGAATATCGAGATGAAAACAGTTGGTGTTTGTTGCACTATAATGCACCCAGTCACACCTCACTTCTTGTTCGTAGATTTTTGACGAAAAATAACGTCTGTGTGTTGAATCCTCCACCGTATTCGCCTGATTTAGCACCCTGCGACTTTTCTTTGTTCCCAAAACTTAAAATGACGTTAAAAGGGTGTTATTTTGATGATATTTCGACCATACAAACAGCTTCGACGCGTGCTTTGGAGCCAATTACGCAAAGTGAACTGGAACAGGCATTCGAATCATTATTAAATCGCTGTAACAAGTGTATTGAAGCCGGAGGGACTTATTTTGAATAACAAACCAAAACAAGTTATAATTTCTTGTTTCTATTTCATTTTACAGACCCAGTCTTAAAAATTCTTTGACGCACTGTGTGTGCTGTGACTTCAATGTGTTGCGCATTAATGGCAGATTGAATTATTATTCGTAGCTGTATGAACGAACCATTCACTATTCAGAGTGAAGAGGTATTCGTCGTGAACGAATCATTCGCGAATGGTCCATCACTACAATGTATGATGAGTTCCAATACCAATTAATGAGAGTTTAATTGACATAGGAACTCATACAACTGACAGATAAATATCATTCAAATCAAAAAGCAGAAGGTAAAAAGCTTATTCCGTTCCAATTTTCATTTCCCAACTAAAATAATATTACTCCAAAATGCAGCACGAGGAATTCTGAAGGTAGTGCTTTATTTTGGGATACTGAATAAGAAGATGAAAGAGAAGAGGAAACACTGACGCGAAGCTTAATTCGATGCATTATTCAAAGGCAAACGCAGCTAGCAGTCGAACGAACCAGAAGTAATTTCAATGGGAAAATAACTTTCTTTTGCAGTCAAAATTTTTGCGATGTGTCCCTTGAGATGACGTTATTTCGGTTGTTCTTACCGCTGAAATGAAAATGAGGTATCCTAAAAATAGGACAGAAGAAAAGAACTGTTAAAGACATTTTTTTTCATCTTTCTATACGTTAAGAAGATGTACAAGGATTTAATAACACATCTTTCTGAATTAGACACCATAAACATAATACCTCATCATTTCAGACATATTTTAACAGAGACCTGTGTTCTTTGCTTTTCTTACTTTTTGTTCTTTTAAGTTTTGAACAATACATAAATTTTTTTCTGCAGTATTTTAAATAGATATACACAAAAACAAATATGATGACGTAAAAGGAGGTATAAGTACCGGAAATATGGATAACATATATATATATATATATATACACTATCTACCAACAAGTAATTGGATACCTGTGATAGCAAAGGAAAACGAAGTTTATTCACCTTCATTTGTTGGTGGAGCCTCCACGAGCGGCGATTACAGCTGCAACCCTCCGGGACATACTCTCAACCAGGCGTTGTACGACGGCTAGCGGTATTTTATTCCACTCTGCTTTGAGAAGACAGGTCAGTTTCTTCACCGATTTCGTACGGTGCGGGCACCCCTTAAGTCGACGCTCCAACTTGTCCCAGAGGTGCTCGATAGGGTTAAGGTCCGGGCTCTGCGCAGGCTAGTTCATTCGATTGACCCCATTGTCACCATACCAAGCCATGGTGGACCTCGTAACATGACAGGTGACATTGTCATCCTGAAAGTAACATGGGTTCACCCCGTAAAACTGCCACAACGTAGGAAACGCATGGTCATCCAAAATGATGCAGTAGATCTCGGCGTTGACTCCACCAGGAATTGCGACCAAGGTTCCCGTGCCATACCAAGAGAAAGACCCCCATAGAATAATTCCACCGCCGCTGAACTTTACAGTTGGCACAATACATTCCGGCAGGAGGCGTTCTCCAGGCAGACACCAAACCCAGACCCTCCCATCCGAACGGTAGAGGGTGAACCTTGACTCGTCACTCCAGAGAACCTGTTTCTACTGTTCAACGGTCCACTGGAGACGTTCTTTGCACCACAACACCGAGCAGCGCTTTTGGACTTAGTGATCAAAGGCTTGTGGGCGGCAGCACGTCCATGATAACCGAGCAGATGGGTTTCCTTACGGATGGTATTCATCCAAAGAACACTCCCGAATGCCTGTTGAAACTCCTCGCGGATGTGGCCCATCGATTTGGTGCGGTTCTTCAGAAATTCTCTGGCCAGCTCCCGTCGGTCTCTAACTTCCAGTTTTGTGGGTCTGCCGGGTCGGAGCACATTCCGACAGTCACCTCTCATCTTCCACTTGCCAATCACGTAGGCCACTGTCGATTTTGGTTGCTTCAATTCGCTCTTTATGTCACGTATGGATCGGCCATTTCTGTGATACCCGACGATTACACCTTTCTCGAAATCAGAGAGCTCCGAACTGCGTGGCATCTTGCGTGCGACTGGTTCCGTTGTTGTTTCCCACACGATATTTAACGGCGGCGGCCATGACGTGTATCAGGACCGCTGGTATCGTCGATCGCAAGGGTGTCCAATTACTTGTTGGTAGATAGTGTATATTTGAATCGGAGACATGATAATAAAATGCTAACAAAAATATCAGTAGAAACCACGGGAAATTATAATTGTAGAAATTAGGCAAATTATTGCCATTAAGTTTGCAAATACTGTATAACTGTATTTGCGCTAAACAAAACATGCAATTTTTTTGCTTATACACTCATCGTTAAAAAAATAGTTGCACCCAAAAGGAAGCAACCGACACAAATGAAACTTGGTGGGCACGATTGACATCGTGAAAGATGCAAATGATTCAAGTATCACGTTCAGCCGCGCATGTGACGCAAGCAAGAAGGGGTCGTAGCGCTGTGCCTGACCTGCTATATAAGGTCGTACCGCTGGGCGTGCTTGCCATTCTGACTCGTGCTGTTCTGTTGATTGCATCATTTGCAAGTGAAGTATGCCTCGGAGAAGAGTTCGGAAGCAATTCGAGCAGTTAGAGGAGCTCGAGAGGAGCCTTATCGTCGGGCTCCGGAAAGCGGGATCATCTTATCACCGTATTGTGCGCGATACCGGTCGTGAGGATATCACCATAGCACGCTGTTGGCGGCAGTGGATAGAAAAAGGCATTTAGCAGCAACAGGAAGGGTCTGGCAGACCTAGACGAACCACGGGGAGAGAGGACCGATGGGTTGTCCGAGATGCGAGGAGTGACCCAACAGCCACGATTGCGTATATTCGGCGAGCAGTGGTGCTCCCCATGCATCATCCGATTCACCATTCGCAGACGTCTGCACGACGTTAGACTACACGCACGTAGACCGTTGCGACGGCTGCCTTGACAACATTGCATCGTCGCCAAAGACTGCAATGGTGTCTCGCCAGACTGCCATGGAGGCACTAAAAATGGCAGCGGTTGATCTTCAGTAACGAATCCCGCTTCTGTCTAGGAGGAGACGACCACCGAATCCGTGTGTGGAGTAACCGTGGTGAGCGCCAAGGTGAACGGTTTGTTGTCGAGCGTCCCACGTCCAGAAGGCCTGGTGTCATGGTGTGGGGTGCAATTACACTGGTGTGCAAACATTAAGGACGAAGAGCAGAAATTGGCATAACAGCGGAACGAGCAGGCAGAACGGACCGAAAGACCACTCAGGAGACAGACTAGAGTCCGGTACGGTAGGGCATACGCATATATGCAGCATGACATAGGTGGGTATGGGGAGTGTAGGAAGGGTGTAAATCACACGGGCGGTGTACGCTCAGCAATTCGGTGAAAGCTATTGCACGGCGTACATCGGTTTGAACGGAGTCGAGTTGCTGCCACCGTGTGATATGGCCAGCAGGCAATCCAGTAGACGACATCTGGATGGCTTTACCCGAGGTCGCGTCATTGGGAAGTTGGAAGAAAGTCGAAGTGTGACTAGTGTTGCCGAGGAGTTCTGGATCTCTCACGGCATCGTTTCACAAGCTTGGAGAGCATTTCAAACGACAAGAACAGCTGTCCGAGAGTTTAGCAGTGGTCGTCCACGAACAACCACGGCGGCGGACGATCGGTATGTTGTCCTACAGGCAAGAAGAGACAGACGGCAGACAGCGGGAGAAATCGCAAGGCACATGCCACAGACAACTGGACGTCCGTTATCGCGTTTTACCGTAGCCAGGAGGCTGCACAAAGGTGGTCTATTTGCAGGACGACCAGTACGGTGTGTGCCATTAACGCCTGCTCATCGGAGACGGCGGTTTCTGTGGTGTCAGGAACACAAGAACTGGACACATCAGCAATGGGGTCGAGTTCTCTTTACGGATGAGAGCAGATTTAGTCTGACAAGCGATTCTGGACGTATACACGTCTGGAGAGAGCAGGGAACACGCAATAACACCTCCAACAGCATCGAAAGGAACTGGTTTGGAGGTGGTGTAGTTCTCCTTTGGGGCTGTATCATACTTGGTAGCCGTACTGACCTCCACATCTTTCAAGAAGGTTCGGTCACTGGTGTCCGCTATTGTACCGAGGTACTCCTGCCTAACGTGTGTCTGTTTAGAAGTGCTGTGGGTCGTGAGTTTTTCTTCATGGACGACAACGTTACACCTCATCGTACAGTGGCTGTCGCAGAGCTGTTGGAGAGTGCAGATATTCAACGCATGGATGGGCCCGCAAGGTCCCCGGACCTAAATCCAATCGAACACGTGTGGGACTTTCTCGGGGGACGCTTGGCAGCACGTCACCAGCCACCAGCAAGGATTCCGCAGCTATGGTTGGCGCTACAAGAGGAATGAGCAGCGATGCCTCAACAGCTTCTCGACAACCTCGTCCTCAGCATGGACATACGTTGTGCATCCTGAAACGCAGTCACGGGTGATCATATCCCTTACTAAAGATTGGATTTTTCTTGGCAGCCACCTGTCACATAGACGTTTCTGTCTTCTGTCCAGTTGTGCTCGAAGCTACCTTTTCAATAAAGTGCCTTTGTATCCTTTGGATTCCTTGTTTGGACGGTTTTGCTCACTTGTCCCATATTCTTACATCTTGGGATTTTATGGTATGATTTCAGTCGATGTGGCGCACTTCTGCACGACGTTACATTCTAAAAACCGTCTCGTCCTTAATTTTTGCACGGCAGTGTACCTACGACGTCAAATCACATTTGGTGCTCATTACAGGCACTTTGTCAGCCCAACGTTACGTTAATGAGGTCCCTCAACCAGTGGCCCTACCTTTTCTGAACGCTCACTCCGGTGTGATTTTCCAACAGGACAACGTTCGTCCGCATACTGCTGGTGTCTCCAGATCTTGCCTTCAAGGCACTGACATTCTGCCATAGTCAGCCGCATTGCCAGACCTATCGCTGATTGAAAATGTGTGGGATGCTATTGGACGCGCTGTCCACACTCCACAACTAGCGCATAATCTGCAGGAACTGCGTGAGAAGATTCAAGCTGCGTGGAATGAATTATCGCAGGACACCATTAGGAACCTGTACAACTCCGTGCCGAGACGTCTGGCATGCTGTGTGAGCAAACATGGCAACACTAGAGACACTACGTATTCGCGTGCAGCTCAATAAATATTGCCCAAATCAGTCTCAATGCTTGATCATGTGTTGTTCCTGGGAACCTTTACCTTCGTCCTAAACAGCATTGCAATCCGGCACGTTCTTGTGGGTGCAACTATTTTTTTTGACGATGAGTGTATTTTTTTTCAAATAGAAGGAATATGCTGTTATAGGAAGAAATATGGCGAGTAATTTATGTATGTTTGCACACCTCTTTTGGGAAATAATTATGCAAAAAGTTTCGCTGAAGAATTTTTCAAAACATTTAAGTGCTCCATAGAGACTACCGTTCAAGCATTTAGCCACAGCCAAAAGTGTGTGTTATTTTCTGTTTGATTTCCCACTGCCGTCATGTTGAAGTGAGGGTTTCAGGATTGAATTCTTCTATTTCTCAGCAGTTTTACTCGAAACATAATCTTAAGGAGTCACGCGAGGGTTCCCTGTCATAATTCTTGTTTATTCATCTCTGTGCAAAAATAAAGCAATAAGGACACTACCAAAAATAGAACCTGGAAAATATGAAATGCGTCAAAAATCAAATTACGGATCTTTTCTTCTTCTCACAATGACATGGCCATCTCAAGATGTAGCATATAAAAAAAGAGATAATAAAAAGATGTTTCAGTTGTGATTTGCAGAAATTAAAAAAAAAACAATGAATTGTTGTTTTAACTGCAGTACTGATGGTTTGTTTTTTAAAATTTCTGCAATTGTGATTTGCAGAAATTTTAAAAAACAATGAATTGCGGTTTTAACTGCAGCAGTGCTTCAAGCAATAAAGCATATTATATATTTTCTTTTAATGTTACATAAAGGGATTGAAAATTTATGAAATAAAGCTAGCTTAAAAAAAGGAGATTCCAAGAGAATTTTGAGAAAGGTAACAACCAAAACTTTCTTATTCCACATGTTTTTTTGACTGAAACTTTCTTAAGTTCGTATTAGTTATTATAGTAATACATAGGTGAATCAAAGAGTAAATTACACTTAGCGCCATCTGGAGTGCGATTACTGTGACACTGTGTGTGCTTGGGAGCGAAGTAGACAGTATGTCACAGCTGCCGACGGGAGCTGCTTTTCAGTAACTGCGTAAAGCATCTCCAAGAGGGAGTTCGTAATGGCGAGTCATTTAGATTCTTACTTCAAATTGTGAAATGCGAGGTACCATTCTATTTTTGTGGGCTAAGTGCCTAAATTGCACTGACATCCATCGTGAAATCTGTGCTGTATACGGTGGAAATCCCGTGGAAATGCAAAGTGGTTCTAACAATTTGGAAAGGGTAGCACATATTTGACAGACGAATACCACGAAGTCATCCCATGAATATCCAAAAATCTGGAGCACGTTGACGACATGATACAGGACAATAGGCGTATCAAAATCAAGGAAATTGCTAGTACGTTAGACATTTTATACGATACTGTGCATTCCATCATTCACGAATAGCTGGGATGTAGGAAATTGTGCGCGAGATGGGTGCGACGTTTGTTCACCGACCAACGTGGAAACCAACGTTTCCTGCCGTCTTTGGCGCTTCTGCAACGGTATTGAGTTGAGGGTCACAACTTTTTGCGTCGAATCATCAGAGGTGATGAAACGTGGTTTCACCATTTCACCCCTGAAACCAAACGATCACCCATGGAATGGAAGCATGTCACCTCTCCAACAAGGAAGAAGTGCGACGTCCAACTGTCTGCCGGGAAAGTGTCATGGCGACTGTTTTCTTTGTCTGTGAAGGTGTTGTTTAAACAGAATTTCTGCCAAAAGAGGGGAACTGTCAATGATGACTCATATTACCAAACGCTACGAAATTTACGAAAGGCAGTTAAGGACAGACGCCAGGGTTAGTTGAGCTAAGGTGTCATTCTGTTGCACGACAATGCCACACTCCACACAGCACTGGAAACAAAGGAATTGCTGCAGTCATTCAGTTGGGAGGTGTGGCAACATCCACCGTACAGCTCCGACTTATCCTCGTGCGACTACCATTTGTTCGGTAAAATGAAACAGGACCTTAGTGCAAAATGATTCCAAACCGATGAGGGTGTGAAAACTGCAGTCCTTAACTGGTTGCACCGAACTGGAGAAGGCTTTTTCTGTACAATTATGGAAAAGTTAGTCACACGTTCTGATAAATGTTTAAAGTCCTTAGGCGACTTTGTCGGAAAATGAATAAATGTTGTACCTTTAAAGCAATATACATCCCCTTAGTATATCTCTTTATTTGTTTTTTTTTAATTCAACAGAGTAACTAACGTTTTGATCCGCCCTCGAAGCAACAGAAGCTATTTCAATAATGTATTCATCCTTTAAAGAAAGGAAAGTATTTAGAGTATTTAGAAAAGCCCTGCGTTGAGAAAAATAGGACAAATTAGATCAACAGGATAGAGTTGCGTAACCCTATCAAAGTGATGGTGGTTCGAGATTGTTGCTATGTGTAAAACATATTTCTGCATGAACTAAGGACTGAAGAAACGCGATACATATTCAGCTTGGCTTGTATCTAATATATCTTAAAATGGGAGAAAGCGGTAGGATGATGATGCGAAATTTCCAGCGTCGTTGAGAGTGATACAAAAAGAGAAAAGATTAACAACTAATGATCTTGAAAGAGCGTAGGAAGTGACTTTGCATTTATTTTAGGTACAAGGTAGCGCGAAACAATATCCCAAGACAAAAGTTATACCTCTAAGTAAAAGATATTGCTCATTTCCCGCAACTTAAGCTATTTTGGTCTCTCATTTTTAAAAATGGAATCGAAGAGGAGAAAATCGGCAATCGATCACAATTTCGAAGGTCGAGTATGATTTGACAACGCATTGATGTTGACAAGAACTCACGTCGATGTACTTTATTTTGGCAGCAAAAAAATGATGATACGGCTGGTATATATTAGTTACTCAAGTTCAGAAGGTTGATTTATTAAATCATTCAGTAACGGATGAGAATATTGTATACACTAAGTGCCAGGTGATGGTAAAATTTATTAGGAAACGATGACCTGGGACTGCTAATATTCACGGGTGTACGGTTAGATTATACAAAGTTTATCTACCATCCTGGAGGTGTTTGTTTTATAGGAAACCTTGACGCACCGTCAAGAAATGAGGCACAGTTCCATAATGTAACAGAAATGACCTTTATAGCACTTGGTAAAGAACAGTACGAAAAAGGACAACACAGTTGAAAACAGTGTGTTGTCTTTATAATATTACGCGCCGCCTTACATGAGTTTGAAGATTTACCTTTTGATGGCTTCAACACACACAGGCGCAGGCGCGCGCGCGCACGCTTCGGTGTTCTCCGACCTTTCGGACTCCGTCGAGAGACTTCTTCAGGTCCTAATTGTCCAGAGTGTTTAGTAAAATAAAATGTTATAATAATTCAACAGCAACTGATTGTTCCAACCCTATAATTTACTGTTTTGATCTGTGAAAAAGGAAGCCGTAGAGAAGCTTTCCAGCAAAGGGAAAATATTAAATGTTTTGTATTTGCGCCACTGAAGTAAGAATCTGTAAACAAATTTAAGTTGTGCATCGGAGGTGAAGTATCTTTGATAGTTAAGCTGAATGTTTTATGTTGGGGACTACTTTGAGATATCATGCATTTGTGTCAGAATACAACAGAAATTATTTTTAGTAATATACGTACTGAGATCGTGTCATATTAGTTGACATATTGTGCTGCACCGTGAGAAAATTTATGTATCACACCTTGTGCATATAGTTTTCTAAATTTTGAAAACAATCTTTTCGCTTGTTGATTGTTTCCTTTAAGGTGAGGACATGTGGTTCTCAAAAGCGCTGTGCCGAGGTTCGGATTTTGAGTCACGCTGTATGTTTTTTTGATTCCTAACTCTTCCGCTTGGGCCAGTAGATATAAATTAAGGCTCTTCTTTGACTTCATTGATCTCACGATCGTTAAATTTACACAAACTGGTTATCTTCCACATTTTTGTAAAAAAAATTTTGTGTTTGTAAAGCATTTCGATTATCTACGGTGCGTCGCATAAATATAGAAACAGAACAAATTCTCGAATAAAAAAGAAACAACAACGAGCTGAAATGTACACCTCATATTTATAGCAAAAGTAGCATAGGACACGCAGCTGTACAATAGTTTGACGGAAATATAACAATTCCAACGCCAAGTACAAGAAAAAAAACAGAAATACGCTGTCTCAAAGATATAAAGACATTCTAGTTATGAGCACCTCCGGTACGAATAGTGAAGCCGTTGTTCCGAATAACACTGAAAACCCGATTGGGCATGCTATCCACCAAGTGATGTAAGTGTTCTGGACGGAGTGCGTATCAGCTTCGTTCAATCTGTTCTTTCAATGCCACCACACTTGAGAACTGCCGTCCATTCTCATGCACATCACGAGACAGGATACCCCAGAGGTTCTCGATAGGGTTTAGATCTGGACTGAGTGCTGGACAATCCATTACGGTCACATAATGAGTGTTAAACCAGCTTTTTGTTTGATGCAGACCGATGGATAGAGGCATTGTCT
Organism: Macrothele yani; assembly: GCA_039090855.1. Taxonomy (NCBI): domain Eukaryota; kingdom Metazoa; phylum Arthropoda; class Arachnida; order Araneae; family Macrothelidae; genus Macrothele; species Macrothele yani. The sequence goes on along the minus strand of CM077013.1, from coordinate 15,980,286 downwards.
TGCTGGAACAGATAATCAACACCCGCTAGAGTTTCGGCAAACGGTAGAAGATGGCTGCTGAGTATGTCCTGATACGTTTCGGAGTTTTGTCTGCCTTGCAGAAAAATGGTATCCGTTGTTCAATTGAACGCAAAAGTCCCCAAACCATCACAGATCCCCCTCCTTTCTGTCTGCTGAAGAAGGTGCGTGGCTCGTGTTGTAAGTCATGCCAATAGCAAGTCCAACCGTCAGGGCCGTCCAGGTTGAACTTTTTCTCATCGGAGAAAATAGTTGTGATCCACTCGTCCGTCCAGTGCATGTGGCTGCTTGCCCATAACAATCTAGTTCCTTGTAGCGCCGCGTGAGGTGTGGCAGACGGCGCATTTTACGGAGCACAATGTTACGACTTTCCTTGATTCGTCGATGAACTGTGTCCTTTGAGACGGTGACATCAACAGTCCGAGAAACTTGACGTAGTGATAACCTTTGGGATGAAACTAAACGCATGATGGCACGATCATCTCGTTTGGTTGTTATTCGGGGACTTTCCAGGCCGTTTTCTGGCAGTTAACGCACCGCGTTTCGATAAATTCTTATAAATGACTGCCCTACTCCTCCCCATGGGTTTACAAATTTTCGCTACAGGCAATTCATTTGCTCGCAGTCTCCAAATCTTCTGCACCTCCTCACCAGAAAGTTGAATGTTGCGTGGCATTTCGGCAAATGAATGTCTGACGGCAGGTCCGCTGTCTTTTGTAGGCTGGACCGAATTACGGCTCATGCGCGTGCGTACAACATGCTAATTTGTACATCTCATTTGCATGAGGCTACTTTACATAGTTGTCTTTATATTTATGAGACACCTAAAATTACAATATTTCACTTTGTGGTGTTCTTTTCACACAATCCGGTCATCTCGACGGATCGAAACGTTTGTTGTAGGGTTATGTCTAATTTGGTAACACTTCAGTTTCCTACCTATACTATTTACCAACAAGTAATTGGACACCTGTGATAGCAAAGGGAAACGAAGTTTATTCACTTTCAATAGTTGGTAGAGCCTCCACGAGCGGGGATTACAGCTGCGACCCTCCGGGGCATACTCTCAACCAGGCGTTGTACAACGGCTAGCGGTATTTTCTTTCACTCGGCTTGGAGAAGACAGGTCAGTTCCTTCACCGATTTCGGACGGTGGGGGCACTCCTTAAGTCGACGCTCCAAGTTGTCCCAGAGGTGCTCGATAGGGTTAAGGTCCGGGCTCTGCGCATGCCAGTCCATTCGATTAACCCCATTGTCACCATACCAAGCCATAGTGGACCTCGCAACATGACAGGTAGCATTGTCATCCTGAAAGTAACATGGGCCCACCCCGTAAAACTGCCATAACGTAGGAAGCGCATGGTCATCCAAAATGGTGCAGTAGGTCTCGGCGTTGAGTCTACCAGGAATTGCGACAAGGGTCCCGTGCCATATGAGGAGAAACACCCCCATAGCATAATTCCACCCCCGCCGAACTTCACAGTTGGCACAATACATTCTGGCAGGAGGCGTTCTCCAGGCAGACGCCAAACCCAGACCCTGCCATCCGAACCGCAGAGGGGTGAACCTTGATTCGTCGCTCCAGAGAACCTGTTTCCACTGTTCAACGGCCCACTGTCGACGTTCTTTGCGCCACGTTAGCCAAGCAGCGCTATTGGACTTGGTGATCAAAAGCTTGTGGGCGGCAGCACGTCCACGATAACAGAGCAGATGGGCTTCCTTACGGATGGTATTCATCGAAAAGATACTCCCGGATGTCTGTTGAAACTCCTCGCGGATGTGGCCCATCGATTTGGTGCGGTTCTTCCGAATTTCTCTGGCCAGCACCCGTCGGTCTCTAACTCCCAGTTTTGTGGGTCTGCTGGGTCTCGGCACATTCCGACAGTCACCTCACACCTTCCACTTGCCAATCACGTAGGCCACTGTCGATTTTGGGTACTTCAACTCGCTGGATATGTCACGTATGGATCGGCCATTTCTGTGATACCCGACGATTACACCTTTCTCGAAATCAGAGAGCTCCGAACTGCGTGGCATCTTGCATGCATGCGACTGGTTGCGTTGTTGTTTCCCACACGATATTTAACGGCGGCGGCCGTGACGTGTATCAGGACCGCAGATATCGTCGAGTGCAGGGGTGTCCAATTAGTTTTTAGTAGATAGTGTATATTCGCATTGCGTTCACGGCGCGAAGTCGACTGTCTCTATATTTATGCGACGCACCTTACAAAGAATATGCTTTAAATTATCACATTTCTTTGTAGATAATCGAATGAATGACGTATGTGATATTTTTAGTGCTTTAAATTATCACATACGTCCTTCCGGGTTGACTGCTCGTTTGTACGTATTCAGTTCCGCATTTTATTAAAACAGAAATGTCGTTTCAGAATACTCGTTGTATTTCTGATATTTTTTTTAATGCTTTGTTTCATTTATGATGTTTATTTCAAAAGTTTTGCACATTGTGGGTTATATCTTAAAAACGAATTTATTTCACAATATACATTTACCGGCCTTCAAAGTAATCTCCATATTTCTTCATGACAGCGGCTGAACGTTTAGGCAAGACTTGTATTCCAGTCAGGACACCTCCATTGTTGAGGCGTCAGATTACTCAGGTCACCTGATTAGAAACATCCTGAATCGTATTGAATCGTTTCCCGCTGAGTACTGAATCGTTTCCCAGTTTGATAACAAATCATAATTTGCTGGGCTCATGTCAGGACTGTATGTCGTATAAGCCTCGCGTTGTCTTTCAAAAGAAGGACTCCAGCTTCGAGCATGGCCGCCCTCCTCTGCCGAATCTTTTGGGCGCAAAATATTTTACAGGAACCATTTGTAGCATTCCCCTGTTACAGTCGTCCCCTCGGGAACTCTCTTTGTTGCTATCACTCCAACCTTGCCATAGTTCATAATCATCGTCTGCTTTACCTTCGATTATTGGCGGCGGAATTTTTTCTGGCGAGGTGATTCTGGATGTTTCCACTCAGTGGACTGAGATTTCAGTTCTGGTTCAAAATCTCGTATTCAGGTTTCGTCTTCAGCAACAATTCTGCCCAAAAACTACTCACCTTCTATATCGTGCCGCTGATGCAAATCTTCTGCGATCCCTTTGCGAACTACTGTAACCGGGGCTTCCATATTTATCAGAAGCGAGATTCTGTAGTAATTTTCTTTCATTTCCCGCCATTGGGAATCGCAGCGGAAGGCCAGCGGTAGCAAATTATTTCCTTTCCCACTGGTCACAGCAGAGAGGACGGCAAAGGAATTAAGAACATTTTTGAGGGTGAAGGCGTAGCTGCGCTTTCTTGGGATTAGACGGACCAAGGGGGTTTTCTCTCTCGGGGCACGAGGGAGACTCGGAGTCGAGAGAGGAGGTGAATATTTTTAGGAAGCTCAGAAAAACCTCGGGAGTCGGAGCGGATGAAGGAAGCGGTTTGGATGGCCGGAAAGAGATAAAGGGATTTTCGGCGGTGTAGAATACTCAGGGAGAACAAAAAGAATGAAAGCACGAAAATGACGGACAAAAGCTTGATGACATTCCCCGTAACATCTGAATAAACGTTTTCTTCACTGCAAAATTTAGCCTCAGTCGATTCACTTTTCCATGCTTTGTATTGTTTTATCTGCTCCAGCGGGGAGAATTACGGATTAAACCACCGACACCGAACTTACTGCAAAGAAAGCATCAACGAACCCTCCACACAGGGCGCTGAAATAAAACTCAGCACCAAGCCCTGTAACACTACTAGCTGCTCTTCACTCAGATTATGCGGAACCCGCTTGACAGCCACTTTTCTTTTCTGTAATTTTTCAGTTAGGATTCTGAAAACTGAAGCTTCAGATATGTTTGCATCATATGCAATCTCTTCGCATGTGTTTTTGGCCGATCTTCTTCCGTAATGTTGTTGACAATACCCACAGAAGTGTCGTCCGCTGCATCTGATGGCCGGCCGTTTCTTGTGTCGTCTTCGATGCTTTCCCGACCTTGGTGGAAACGAGAAGCCCACCTTGATACTGTGCTACGATCCACAACCACAAACTCAAAGCTTTATGAGTTTTGGTAGAGGATTTTCCTTGCGAAGTTTCAATTTTAATGTAGGATCGCTGGTCGCTCCGCGAGATCTGACCTGAGTCACTTTCTTCCTCCATTTCTAGGCAGAATTTTTCGGAAGAGGAACAAATCAGCCAGCAAACGTAGATACAACTTTGTATACTGAAGTCTGACTCACAACAGGCGCAACGATTGGAGCGATTGCATCATCCTACGGAGAGCGCACCTGCGCACTGTGCAAAACTCTTAAAGTGACCTACGTAATAGAAGGCGTGGATATGCCTATAAATATTTTATGCATTATATGTAGTTATTGCGTTGTAGTGCTTTTCTTTTTTTGTTTCGGGATGGAACGACTACAACGAGTAGCTATTATGGCTGTTATCGGTTGCCTCTTCCCAATTTAGGCCTGCTGGTTTCGGGGAAGCGACATGGTCAACAAATAGGCACATCACACGTCCTTTTCTGGAACTTGAACTCTGGTCTAGCTCGGACGGCTGTTCACAAACCAACGTGATATGAAATTCATTAAAGTATGCAACCAATCGATGAGATGTGCGAGAAATAAATGAGAAAACACGGACTGCTACAGGCAGTCGTGTTCCATGGTCGCACGGAGAAAACCAACTGAATTTTGAGGGCTGCTTCAGTCTGGTGGAAGGGGACGGGTTCAGTCCGGTGGAAAAGGACACGTTCAGTCTGGTGGGAAAGGACATGTTCAGTTTGGTGGGAAATGACACGTTCAGTCTGGTAGAAGGGGACTGGTTCAGCCCGGTGGAAACGGACACGTTCAGTCTGGTGGGAAAGGACACGTTCAGTCCGGTGGAAAAGGACACGTTCAGTCTGGTGGGAAAGGACACGCTCAGTTTGGTGGGAAAGGACACGTTCAGTCTGGTGGAAGGGGGATGGTTCAGTCCGGTGGAAAAGGACAAGTTCAGTCTGCTGAAAAAGAACACGTTCAGTCTGGTGGAAGGGGACAAGTTCAGTCTGCTGAAAAAGGACACGTTCAGTCTGGTGGAAGGAGACAAGTTCAGTCTGGTTGAAGGAGACATGCTCAGTCTGGTGGAAGGGGACAAGTTCAGTCTGCTGGAAGGGGACAAATTCAGTCTGCTGGAAGGGGACAAGTTCAGTCTGCTGAAAAAGGACACATTCAGTCTGGTGGAAGGAGACAAGTTCAGTCTGGTTGAAGGAGACATGCTCAGTCTGGTGGAAGGGGACAAGTTCAGCCTGGTGGGAAAGGACACGTTCAGTCTGGTGAAAAGGGACTGGTTCTGTCCGGTGGAAGGGGACATGTTCAGTTTGGTGGAAAAGGACACGTTCAGTCTGGTGGAAAAGGACATGTTCAGTTTGGTGGGAAAGGACACGTTCAGTCTGGTGGAAGGGAACTGGTTCAGCCCAGTGGAAAAGAACACGTTCATTCTGGTGGGAAAGGACGTGTTCAGTTTGATGGGAAAGGACACGCTCAGTCTGGTGGAAAAGGACAAGCTCAGTTTGGTGGGAAAGGACACGTTCAGTCTGGTGGAAGGGGGATGGTTTAGTCCGGTGGAAAAGGAAACGTTCAGTCTGGTGGGAAAGGACACGTTCAGTCTGGTGGAAAGGGACAAGTTCAGCCTGGTGGAAGGGAACAAGTTCAGTCTACTGAAAAAGGACACGTTCAGTCTGGTGGGAAAGGACACGTTCGGTTTGGTGGGAAAGAGCACGTTCAGTTTGGTGGGAAAGGACACGTTCAGAGTCTGAAGTTGTCCTTTCTGGTTTAAGGGGACTGGTTCAGTCCGGTGGAAAAGAACACGTTCAGTCTGGTGGGAAAGGAAACGTTCAGTCTGGTGGAAGGAGACAAGTTTAGTCTGGTGGAAGGGGACAAGTTTAGTCTGCTTAGAAAGGACACGATCAGTTTGGTGGGAAAGAACACGTTCAGTCTGGTGGAAAAGAACACGTTCAGTCTGGTGGGAGTGGACAAGTTCAGTCTTATGGAAAGCGACAAGTTCAGTCTTGTGGAAGGGGACAGGTTCAGTCTTGTGGAAGGGGACAAGTTCAGTCTTGTGGAAGGGGACAAGTTCAGTCTTGTGGAAGGGGATAAGTTCAGCCCGGTGGATACGGACAAGTTAAGTCTAGTGAAAAAGGACACGTTCAGTCTGGTGAGAAAGGACACCTTCAGTTTGATGGGAAAGAACACCTTCAGTTTGATGGGAAAGAACACGCTCAGTCTGGTGGAAGGGGACTGGTTCAGTCCGGTGGAAAAGGGCACGTTCAGTCTGTTGGGAAAGGGCGCGTTCAGTCTGGTGGAAGGGGAAAAGTTCAGTCTGGTGGAAGGAGACAAGTTCAGTCTGCTGTAAAAGGACACGTGCAGTCTGGTGGGAAAGGAAACGTTCAGTCTTATGGAAAGGGACAAGTTCAGTCTTGTGGAAGGGGACAGGTTCAGTCTTGTGGAAGGGGACAAGTTCAGTCTTGTGGAAGGGGATAAGTTCAGCCCGGTGGATACGGACAAGTTCAGTCTTATGGAAAGGGACAAGTTCAGTCGTGTGGAAGGGGACAGGTTCAGTCTTGTGGAAGGGGACAAGTTCAGTCTTGTGGAAGGGGATAAGTTCAGCCCGGTGGATACGGACAAGTTCAGTCTAGTGAAAAAGGACACGTTCAGTCTGGTGAGAAAGGACACCTTCAGTTTGATGGGAAAGAACATGCTCAGTCTGGTGGAAGGGGACTGGTTCAGTCCGGTGGAAAAGGGCACGTTCAGTCTGTTGGAAAAGGGCGCGTTCAGTCTGGTGGAAGGGGAAAAGTTCAGTCTGGTGGAAGGAGACAAGTTCAGTCTGCTGTAAAAGGACACGTGCAGTCTGGTGGGAAAGGACACGATCAGTCTGGTGGAAAAGAACACGTTCAGTCTGGTGGCAGGGGACAAGTTCAGTCTTGTGGAAGGGGACAGGTTCAGTCTTGTGGAAGGGGACAAGTTCAGCCAGGTGGAAACGGACACGTTCAGTCTGGTGGGAAAAGACACGTTCAGTCTGGTGGAAGGGGACTGGTTCAGTCCGGTGGAAAAGGACACGTTCAGTCTGGTGGGAAAGGACACGCTCAGTTTGGTGGGAAAGGACACGTTCAGTCTGGTGGAAGGGGGATGGTTCAGTCCGGTGGAAAAGGACACGTTCCGTCTGGTGGGAAAGGACACGTTCAGTCTGGTGGAAGGGGACAAGTTCAGCCTGGTGGAAGGAGACAAGTTCAGTCTGGTTGAAGGAGACATGTTCAGTCTGGTGGAAGGGGACAAGTTTAGTCTGTTGAAAAAGGACACGTTCAGTCTGGTGGGAAAGGACACGTTCAGTTTGGTGAGAAAGGACACGTTCAGTTTGGTGAGAAAGGACACGTTCAGTTTGGTGAGAAAGGACACGTTCAGTCTGGTGGACGGGGACTGGTTCAGTCCGGTGGGAAAAGACACGTTCAGTCTGGTGGAAAAGGACACGTTCGGTTTGGTGGGAAAGGACACGTTCGGGTTGGTGGGAAAGGACACGTTCAGTATGGTGGAAGGGGACTGGTTCAGTCCGGTGGAAAAGAACACGTTCAGTCTGGTGGGAAAGGAAACGTGCCGTCTGGTGGAAGGAGACAAGTTCAGTCTCGTTGAAGGAGACAAGTTCAGTCTGGTGGAAGGCGACAAGTTTAGTCTGATGAGAAAGGACACGTTCAGTCTGGTAGGAAAGAACACGATCAGTTTGGTGGGAAAGGACACGTTTAGTCTGGTGGAAGGGGACAAGTTCAGTCTGCTGAAAAAGGACACGTTCAGTCTGGGGGAAAGGTACAAGTTCAGTCTGGTGGAAGGAGACAAGTTCAGTCTGGTTGAAGGAGACATGCTCAGTCTGGTGGAAGGGGACAAGTTCAGTCTGCTGAAAAAGAACACGTTCAGTCTGGTGGGAAAGGACACGTTCAGTTTGGTGAGAAAGGACACGTTCAGTCTGGTGGAATGGGACTGGTTCTGTCCGGTGGAAGGGGACAAGTTCAGTTTGCTGAAAAAGGACACGTTCAGTCTGGTGGGAAGGGACATGTTCAGTTTGGTGGAAAAGGACACGTTCAGTCTGGTGGGAAAGGACATGTTCAGTTTGGTGGGAAAGGACACGTTCAGTCTGGCGGAAGGGGACTGGTTCAGCCCAGTGGAAAAGAACACGTTCAGTCTGGTGGAAAAGGACACGCTCAGTTTGGTGGGAAAGGACACGTTCTGTCTGGTGGAAGGGGGATGGTTCAGTCTGGTGGAAAAGGACACGTTCAGTCTGGTGGAAAGGGACAGGTTCAGCCTGGTGGAAGGAGACAAGTTCAGTCTGGTTGAAGGAGACATGTTCAGTCCTGTTGCACTGCCAATGGCTGCAGACCTTGGGGAACATGAAAAAGAATCTGTAGCAAATCCGAAGCCGGATATATTATTCAAAGTGAATGTGAGAGAAGTCCTAAACGCATCCACATGAAAACTCCTGCAATATCAAACTTCCCACCGCTGCGGAGAGGAATTTGGAGATTGTTTAGTGATAAAATGAGATATTATCGAAAGAACTGTCTTATGCAAGCAAAAAACGAAGATAAGAGAATGAATGAGTGAGCATTTGGATTTTACAGAACAAAAGACAGAAATAGTCAAGGATTATGAATGCGAAATATAATAAATAAATGCGCAAGTAGAGCTTTTTACGGAATGGAGACCACGTAAAGCTGAAGCAGACACTTTGAACATGAGAGTGCTTCATTAAATTCCTAAGAAAGAATAAAAGGCGGGAAAATCTGTTTTCAGCATATCAGTGCTCTGTAAAAAATACAGTCAATTGCTAAAGTTTAACCCTTTAACGACCATAGCCGCCCGAAACGCCTGTATAGAGTGAGCCAGATTTCCTACTCTTACCTGTTCTTTAAATTAGCACGACCTATGAGGGATCAGCAAGGGTCACCCTCAGTCACCATTGTTGTTACTAAACAAAGAAGTGAAAAAACAGACAGTTTCGGGAGTTGTGGTATTTAGAGTTATACTAGATTTTAGGGTCATGGTCGTTAAAGGGTTAAGATACCTGTTGGTATTAGAATATTTCTGCCGATTGCTTGAGCTACAGTCTATATTACTCAACTTTCTGTCGGTGTTGCATCAACCAACATCAGCATGTTGATAGAGTTGAGGGAAGCGTTCGATCGCCAGATTCCTTCTGGTTTTCATGCTGAGAGGTTTTGTACGTATGTTTTATATAACGAAAAATGAGCAAAAAAGCGTCATTAATTGTTACTCAAAGGGCACAAATAGTGACTTTATATCATGAAGGATATCCCGAAAGTGACATAAGCAGAAAGGTGAATGTGAACAAGACTGCTGTTCATAATACGATCATGAAATATCGAGATACAGCTGAATATAGTGACCGCAAGAGAAGAGGTCGTCCAAGGAAAACAACCTCAAGTGATGGCAATACCATAAGGCGAATAGCTATGCCTTCACCGAGGAATTCGTGCAACAAAATCAAGGACTTTATACATTAAAAATGGTCTGATATTTGTATCAGCACTGTTTCGCGACGACTTAGCAAAGATTTTGGGTTAAAGTCTTATAAATCTGCACATAAACCTAGACTAACCTCAGTCATGAAAAAGAAGAGACTCCAGTTTGCGAAGCGTCATCAATCGTGTACTGCTGAAAATTTGAGCGAAGTTCTTTTTCCCGATGAATCAAATGTGCGTCAATTTGAATCACGTGACGCACATGTTCGTCAACCAAACGGCAAAAGGTTTGATGAAAAATACACTGTTAGCACCGTGAGATATCCGCCTAGTCAGATGATATGGGGTGCTACGTCAGCATCCGGTACTGCTTCATTATCCTTTTTGCCGACAGGCTCTACCATTACTGGTCTGTTTTATGTGGAAATATTACGTTAGAAGCTGCTAACTCATATACAAATGCACAGATGCACAATCTTTATGCATGATGGTGCTCCATGCCACAGATCAAAGACAGTAAAGGACTACCTGCAAAGGAAAAACATGACTGTGTATAAATGGCCCGGCAATAGTCCCGACATTTACCCCATCGAAAATTTGTGGACCACTTTAAAAGACAAGGTAGCAGAAAAACAGGCATCAAACTACCAAGCTTTGATTGACGCGATAAAGTACGTGTGGTGCAAAGAGATTTCAAGCGACTACTGCAGATCCCTCATTCAGAGTATGCCACATCGTATTCTATCCGTTATAAAAAAACATAGGTGGGCACACAAAGTATTGATTTCGGTCTTTTTGTGTTCTAAAGAATGGAAGTATTCTTCTGCGGTGTCATTTTTTCAAATATCTCTGACTAGTAATTATTTGTTTCTTTGAAATCCTTATTTTCAATAAATTGACAGGTGGTCTTAAACGTTAGCAAACGAATCGGAACTGTCTGTTTGCACAAACAAACATTTTTGAGTGTCGAATCTACACTGCTGGCCACTCAAAATGCAACACAAAGAAGGAAGCATCCGATTGGCTTGAAATTCGCAGCATGCGTCGCCCGCGAGAGGACATGCAAAAACGATTAGCATTGTACGGCATATACAAATCATGTGCGCCCGGCACGCCACCGAGAAGCACTATAAGAAGGGTGTACAGAAGGCGGGGTGTAAGTAGTGGAAGTGTGTTGTGCCGCCGGACCTGTGCGTGGAAAGCTTCCTAATTCCTCGTCGCAGAATACGGCAGTCATTCCAGCACGTTTCGGAGTTTGGCAGAGGACAAATAGTGGCTTATCGCGACAGCGGTTCATCGTGCCGAGACATCGGCGCCCGTGTAAGACGACATCCAGCCACAGTGAGGCGAATATGGATTCGGTGGGTGCAGGAGGGATGGACGGACCTACGTGAGCGATTGTCGCAGCCGCGGCACACCACCGAACGAGAGGACCGGCATGTTGTGCGGCCGGCATTAACGGCTCGCATCGCCACATCACGAACGTTAGCGCAGGAATTAGGGTGTGTTGCGCAACAACCTGTGTCAGCACGTACTGCTCGACGTTGTCTACAGGAGCGGGGACTTGTCATACGGTGCCCATTGCTCCGATTACCATTGACGTTACACCACCGGCGAGTACGGCGTCAGTGGGCCGTTGAACGCCGCACCTGGACTACGGAATGGCACGACATTGTCATCTCCGACGAATCCCGCTTCGACCTACAGCACCACGATGGCCGGATCCACGTGTGGCGGCACCGCGGCGAGAGACTGTATGATGCCTGCATTATGCATCGCCATACCGATCCGTCGCCTGGCGTTATGGTTTGGGGCGTAATTGGATATAACACCCGCACCCCTCTGGTACGCATCGCTGGTACACTCAACAGCCACCGCTACATCTCCGACGTTTTGGAGCCTGTAGCCGTCCCTTACCTGCAGGACCTGCCAGCGGCCACGTTTCAACAGGACAATGCGCGCCCGCACGTGGCATGCATCGTGCAACAATTCTTCACGGCCCACCAGGTGTCACTGCTGCCGTGGCCCGCCTGTTCTCCCGATATGTCGCCCAACGAACACGTCTGGTCGCTGATCGGCAACCGAGTGGCCCGGAAAGCACCAGCAGCGGCTATGCCTGATGAACTGTGGCAACGTGTGGAAGCAGCCTGGACCGACATACCCCAAGCCCACATCCAAAGCCTCTTTCGTTCGATGCCGCGACGTGTAGCGGCCGTCATTGCCAGCCATGAGGGCCACACGAACTATTGTTGTCTGGGTGTTTTGCAAGTCGCACAGGCCTGTAAGCTTAATCGTTTCATCTTTGTATCTGTTGTTTTGTGTCCAGGAAATCTAGCTTTGCTATCTCGTGTCCTTCTTGGTGTTGCATTCTGGGTGGCCAGCAGTGTATTATAATATTCGTGGTCCAGTAATCTGGGACGCATGTTTCTGATTTCTTGTAGCACTAGATTCGAGTTCGAATGCGGCGCTGAGATTGTTTTTGTCCCTTCAACGCTTCTCTCTCTCTCTCTCTCTTTCCTGGAACCAGTGACTCTAAATGAAAGATCGGGATCTTTGGGAATCTCCTTACAGCCAACGATGCTTAATGGGGGGTTGTTGAACTCGAAATAAATAAAAATCGCCCACAGGTTTTAGGAAATAAATGGAGGAAGATTTTATGCTATTAAAATCTTATTTTGAATAGAATCTTAAGTGTAATACCGGCGTTAAAGAAGCGTCTAATTCATTCTTTACTTCATCAAGATTCCATTGGGTCATGCACAGCGCGCCTCTCGCGCGCCTTCTTTTCCCGCGTTGTTCTCTCAAAATCTTTAAAAATGTTCGGATTTAAAATGCGCTATGACAAGATCTCAGCTGCGTCATTCATTATTGCGTTTCAATATCTCAAAGGAGGAGGAATGATACCGACGCTCACATTGTGAAGGACTTGTTTAAATTCTGCTCTCGGAATGGAAAGCTATTCCTCGACCGCAGGGGATTTCCGCCAAGAATGATAAATTTTTAATTCGACCACATTACGCGAAGCTTCCACGCGGAAGTTGCGGCAATCCCGAATATAAAATTTAAGTTTCCAGAAGATAACGTCGCGGAAATCCAGCGTACAACAATATTGGCGCCATCCCGTTTCCTGTTCTTTCTCAGGAGAAGATGAAGAGCAGAGCCCGTTGAGGAGCAAAGCACGAAGCGTTGTGGTTGTAACGGGTACGGAATGGGGTCAATCGCCCGAGCAAAATCTCACCCACTCAGTCATTGGACTAAACTACGTCCACGAAACTCCCGGATTCTGCGCACTAACACGAGTACCGGAGGTAGCATCGGCTCTCTGAGGGATCTTCACTTTTCCAAAAAAAGTTCTGAATAAAGATGTGAGTTCCGAGAGGAAGGAAACAGAGAGGACGACCATTTCGGGCCTACCCTCCGCATCTTCTGCCTTATCGATATGGTGAAACAACTGCTGCTCTCTTGTCTGTCTTCCGGGAGCAGAAGGTTTCTCAGGGGAAGGACAGCTCGTCGCCGCAGGAACAGTTGGTATCAAAATTTAAGCCTGTTTTTCTTTCGTGCTCCGATGTAGTAAAATGCATCCATGATGATAAACTTAATGTTTTGAATTTATAAACTGCATTCATAAATCTCGCTTCACAGGAATTTTAAAGTAATTGGGCCATTCGCAAGTAAACGTTTTGCAGAGCGTTATGTCCTTAGCGAAATTTTAATAGCAAGGTATTTTCGTCCGATGTAGTACAATGCATCCATGATGATAAACTTAATGTTTTGAATGTATAAACTGCATTCATAAATCTCGCTTCACAGGAATTTTAAAGTAATTGGGCCATTCGCAAGTAAACGTTTTGCAGAGCGTTATGTCCTTAGCGAAATTTTAATAACAAGGTATTTTCGTCCGATGTAGTACAATGCATCCATGATGATAAACTTAATGTTTTGAATGTATAAACTGCATTCATAAATCTCGCTTCACAGGAACTTTAAAGTAATTGGGCCATTCGCAAGTAAAAGTTTTGCAGAGCGTTATGTCCTTAGCGAAATTTTAATAACAAGGTATTTTCGTCCGATGTAGTACAATGCATCCATGATGATAAACTTAATGTTTTGAATTTATAAACTGCATTCATAAATCTCGCTTCACAGGAACTTTAAAGTAATTGGGCCATTCGCAAGTAAAAGTTTTGCAGAGCGTTATGTCCTTAGCGAAATTTTAATAACAAGGTATTTTCGTCCGATGTAGTAAAATGCATCCATGATGATAAACTTAATGTTTTGAATTTATAAACTGCATTCATAAATCTCGCTTCACAGGAATTTTAAAGTAATTGGGCCATTCGCAAGTAAAAGTTTTGCAGAGCGTTATGTCCTTAGCGAAATTTTAATAACAAGGTATTTTCGTCCGATGTAGTAAAATGCATCCATGATGATAAACTTAATGTTTTGAATTTATAAACTGCATTCATAAATCTCGCTTCACAGGAACTTTAAAGTAATTGGGCCATTCGCAAGTAAAAGTTTTGCAGAGCGTTATGTCCTTAGCGAAATTTTAATAACAAGGTATTTTCGTCCGATGTAGTAAAATGCATCCATGATGATAAACTTAATGTTTTGAATTTTTAAACTGCATTCATAAATCTCGCTTCACAGGAACTTTAAAGTAATTGGGCCATTCGCAAGTAAAAGTTTTGCAGAGCGTTATGTCCTTAGCGAAATTTTAATAACAAGGTATTTTCGTCCGATGTAGTACAATGCATCCATGATGATAAACTTAATGTTTTGAATGTATAAACTGCATTCATAAATCTCGCTTCACAGGAACTTTAAAGTAATTGGGCCATTCGCAAGTAAACGTTTTGCAGAGCGTTATGTCCTTAGCGAAATTTTAATAACAAGGTATTTTCGTCCGATGTAGTACAATGCATCCATGATGATAAACTTAATGTTTTGAATGTATAAACTGCATTCATAAATCTCGCTTCACAGGAATTTTAAAGTAATTGGGCCATTCGCAAGTAAAAGTTTTGCAGAGCGTTATGTCCTTAGCGAAATTTTAATAACAAGGTATTTTCGTCCGATGTAGTAAAATGCATCCATGATGATAAACTTAATGTTTTGAATTTATAAACTGCATTCATAAATCTCGCTTCACAGGAACTTTAAAGTAATTGGGCCATTCGCAAGTAAAAGTTTTGCAGAGCGTTATGTCCTTAGCGAAATTTTAATAACAAGGTATTTTCGTCCGATGTAGTAAAATGCATCCATGATGATAAACTTAATGTTTTGAATTTATAAACTGCATTCATAAATCTCGCTTCACAGGAACTTTAAAGTAATTGGGCCATTCGCAAGTAAAAGTTTTGCAGAGCGTTATGTCCTTAGCGAAATTTTAATAACAAGGTATTTTCGTCCGATGTAGTAAAATGCATCCATGATGATAAACTTAATGTTTTGAATGTATAAACTGCATTCATAAATCTCGCTTCACAGGAATTTTAAAGTAATTGGGCCATTCGCAAGTAAAAGTTTTGCAGAGCGTTATGTCCTTAGCGAAATTTTAATAGCAAGGTATTTTCGTCCGATGTAGTAAAGTGCATCCATGATGATAAACTTAATGTTTTGAATTTATAAACTGCATTCATAAATCTCGCTTCACAGGAACTTTAAAGTAATTGGGCCATTCGCAAGTAAAAGTTTTGCAGAGCGTTATGTCCTTAGCGAAATTTTAATAACAAGGTATTTTCGTCCGATGTAGTAAAATGCATCCATGATGATAAACTTAATGTTTTGAATTTATAAACTGCATTCATAAATCTCGCTTCACAGGAACTTTAAAGTAATTGGGCCATTCGCAAGTAAAAGTTTTGCAGAGCGTTATGTCCTTAGCGAAATTTTAATAACAAGGTATTTTCGTCCGATGTAGTACAATGCATCCATGATGATAAACTTAATGTTTTGAAAGTTATAAACTGCATTCATAAATCTCGCTTCACAGGAACTTTAAAGTAATTGGGCCATTCGCAAGTAAAAGTTTTGCAGAGCGTTATGTCCTTAGCGAAATTTTAATAACAAGGTATTTTCGTCCGATGTAGTACAATGCATCCATGATGATAAACTTAATGTTTTGAATTTATAAACTGCATTCATAAATCTCGCTTCACAGGAACTTTAAAGTAATTGGGCCATTCGCAAGTAAAAGTTTTGCAGAGCGTTATGTCCTTAGCGAAATTTTAATAACAAGGTATTTTCGTCCGATGTAGTACAATGCATCCATGATGATAAACTTAATGTTTTGAATTTATAAACTGCATTCATAAATCTCGCTTCACAGGAACTTTAAAGTAATTGGGCCATTCGCAAGTAAAAGTTTTGCAGAGCGTTATGTCCTTAGCGAAATTTTAATAACAAGGTATTTTCGTCCGATGTAGTAAAATGCATCCATGATGATAAACTTAATGTTTTGAATTTATAAACTGCATTCATAAATCTCGCTTCACAGGAATTTTAAAGTAATTGGGCCATTCGCAAGTAAAAGTTTTGCAGAGCGTTATGTCCTTAGCGAAATTTTAATAACAAGGTATTTTCGTCCGATGTAGTAAAATGCATCCATGATGATAAACTTAATGTTTTGAATTTATAAACTGCATTCATAAATCTCGCTTCACAGGAACTTTAAAGTAATTGGGCCATTCGCAAGTAAAAGTTTTGCAGAGCGTTATGTCCTTAGCGAAATTTTAATAACAAGGTATTTTCGTCCGATGTAGTAAAATGCATCCATGATGATAAACTTAATGTTTTGAATGTATAAACTGCATTCATAAATCTCGCTTCACAGGAACTTTAAAGTAATTGGGCCATTCGCAAGTAAACGTTTTGCAGAGCGTTATGTCCTTAGCGAAATTTTAATAACAAGGTATTTTCGTCCGATGTAGTAAAATGCATCCATGATGATAAACTTAATGTTTTGAATGTATAAACTGCATTCATAAATCTCGCTTCACAGGAATTTTAAAGTAATTGGGCCATTCGCAAGTAAAAGTTTTGCAGAGCGTTATGTCCTTAGCGAAATTTTAATAACAAGGTATTTTCGTCCGATGTAGTAAAATGCATCCATGATGATAAACTTAATGTTTTGAATTTATAAACTGCATTCATAAATCTCGCTTCACAGGAACTTTAAAGTAATTGGGCCATTCGCAAGTAAAAGTTTTGCAGAGCGTTATGTCCTTAGCGAAATTTTAATAACAAGGTATTTTCGTCCGATGTAGTAAAATGCATCCATGATGATAAACTTAATGTTTTGAATTTATAAACTGCATTCATAAATCTCGCTTCACAGGAACTTTAAAGTAATTGGGCCATTCGCAAGTAAAAGTTTTGCAGAGCGTTATGTCCTTAGCGAAATTTTAATAACAAGGTATTTTCGTCCGATGTAGTACAATGCATCCATGATGATAAACTTAATGTTTTGAATTTATAAACTGCATTCATAAATCTCGCTTCACAGGAACTTTAAAGTAATTGGGCCATTCGCAAGTAAAAGTTTTGCAGAGCGTTATGTCCTTAGCGAAATTTTAATAACAAGGTATTTTCGTCCGATGTAGTAAAATGCATCCATGATGATAAACTTAATGTTTTGAATTTATAAACTGCATTCATAAATCTCGCTTCACAGGAACTTTAAAGTAATTGGGCCATTCGCAAGTAAAAGTTTTGCAGAGCGTTATGTCCTTAGCGAAATTTTAATAACAAGGTATTTTCGTCCGATGTAGTACAATGCATCCATGATGATAAACTTAATGTTTTGAATTTATAAACTGCATTCATAAATCTCGCTTCACAGGAACTTTAAAGTAATTGGGCCATTCGCAAGTAAAAGTTTTGCAGAGCGTTATGTCCTTAGCGAAATTTTAATAACAAGGTATTTTCGTCCGATGTAGTAAAATGCATCCATGATGATAAACTTAATGTTTTGAATTTATAAACTGCATTCATAAATCTCGCTTCACAGGAACTTTAAAGTAATTGGGCCATTCGCAAGTAAAAGTTTTGCAGAGCGTTATGTCCTTAGCGAAATTTTAATAACAAGGTATTTTCGTCCGATGTAGTAAAATGCATCCATGATGATAAACTTAATGTTTTGAATTTATAAACTGCATTCATAAATCTCGCTTCACAGGAACTTTAAAGTAATTGGGCCATTCGCAAGTAAAAGTTTTGCAGAGCGTTATGTCCTTAGCGAAATTTTAATAACAAGGTATTTTCGTCCGATGTAGTACAATGCATCCATGATGATAAACTTAATGTTTTGAATGTATAAACTGCATTCATAAATCTCGCTTCACAGGAATTTTAAAGTAATTGGGCCATTCGCAAGTAAAAGTTTTGCATAGCGTTATGTCCTTAGCGAAATTTTAATAACAAGGTATTTTCGTCCGATGTAGTAAAATGCATCCATGATGATAAACTTAATGTTTTGAATTTATAAACTGCATTCATAAATCTCGCTTCACAGGAACTTTAAAGTAATTGGGCCATTCGCAAGTAAAAGTTTTGCAGAGCGTTATGTCCTTAGCGAAATTTTAATAACAAGGTATTTTCGTCCGATGTATTAAAATGCATCCATGATGATAAACTTAATGTTTTGAATTTATAAACTGCATTCATAAATCTCGCTTCACAGGAATTTTAAAGTAATTGGGCCATTCGCAAGTAAAAGTTTCGCAGAGCGTTATGTCCTCAGTGAAATTTAAATAACAAGGTATTTTCGTAATTTAAATGCTGCGTAGGGTAAAAGAATAAAAGAATAATTATAGATAAAAATTTGCAGGCACCCAGGAATTGAAAGGTGAGTACTGATAAGCAGTGAAAATAATTACAGTGGTTTTCATGACGTCATATTTCTTGTAAAATATAACAGATATAAGAATATTTCGGCAGCATGCTTATTGCTAAATAGTTACTAATGCCACCCAAAAATGCCCCTAAACGTATTTCGAAAACCTGTATTTCTACTTTCTATTAAAACTACCTTTTTATGATATTTTAAAGCCATATTTATGACTATCTGAAGCTATTCTAACTGATTTCCCATGAGCTAAAAAAAAAAAGGTAGCGTTAATAGCTTATTTGTGCATGAATTATTTTAGTGACGATGCACAAAAAAATGAGTGATTTTTTTGCCTTATAAAAAGGACATCTAATTATGTTCGTGCCTATCATCGCGCTAAAAGAAAGCAGTAAAAATATATTCAATTATTTTGAAATAGTGAAAATATCACGGTTATATTAGTGAAACAATACTCGATTTTCTGCATATTAAAATTTCAATTATTTCAATTTCCATTTAATTCCGAAGAAAGTATTCAAGTATTTTACCAAACAACTTAAGTAATTTAATTTTGGTGTCCTTTCACTTGCAAAGAAAGTGGAAAATATTTTGCCTAATTAAGAAGAAAGGCAATTCTTTTTGTGTCCACGAAATATTTAATAATACACTACATTATTCTAGTGAGCTGAATTCCTCCGTGAGGCATAATTTTTCATTACTGTAAAAGAAAGTAGGGAAATGCCCTGCTTTGTGAAAATGAAATTCAGTTAATTTTATTGTCCATACATTGCCAAAGAAGTAGTAAAATATTCTGTTTAAATGCAAAGAAATTCCATTATTTTACTACCAGACCATTTTGAGGTGCATGTTGAACCGCGAAAGCGTTCCGAACTCTTTCATTGTGTTTCTAATTTCAGGGAGTGAATTGTGCTTGAACACAAAATTGTTCGGCATGTGCATTTCACGAGTCGTAGGGTTGTCAGTTGAGCTTCTAGTGCGAAAACTCCTTTGCAATTCTACCACATGTCAGTAAAATTGTAAGGTACTTGTCTGATCTATTTATATCATCATCATCGTCAACCATTATCAATCCACTGCTGGACGAAGGTCTCCCCAAGTTTCCTCCACAACGTCTGTCTTGTGCCAGTCTCCTCCATGTCACTCCCGCATACTTTCGAATTTCATCCACCCATCTCCCATGTGGTCTTCTTCTGGGTCTTTTCCTGTCCCTTGGAATCCAATCTAAAATTTCGGATGTCCACCGATGGTCTGTCCTTCTGTCAGTACGTCCAGCCCATTGCCATTTCAGGGATTTAATTCTGATCATGACGTCTTTCACTCTTGTCATTTTTCGGATCCACGAGTTCCTCTTTTTATCTCTCCTGGTTACACCAAGCATGCACCTCTCCATGTTGCTTTGAGTTGTCTGCAGCCTTTGTATGCCTCTTTTAGTTAAGGTCCACGTCTCTGCACCATACGTAAGCACTGGAAGGATGCATTGATCAAACACTTTTCTTTTAAGACATAATGGCATATTGCTCTTGAAAATTATGCTGTTTCTTCCAAAAGCTCTCCAGGCAAGTTTTGTGCGCCGATTAATTTCTTCATCAATGTGACCCTCACTTGATATCTGCTGTCCAAGATAAACGTACGTGTTTGTTATCTCCAGCTTTTCTCCATCAATCGATAAATCTTCATTTCTTGTAAAAGCATTGAACATCACTTTTGTCTTCTGAAAGTTCATTTTTAATCCCACTTCTTTACTTTTGTCAGCAAGTTCCTGGATCATACTCTGCAGCTCTGATGGGGTAGTTTCACAAATGACTACGTTATCAGCAAAACGAAGGTGGGTTAGATAATCTCCATCAATCTTTATCCCTTTGTTTTCCCAGTTCAGTGATTGAAAGACATTTCCCAATGTGCCATTTAAGAGCTTCGGAGATATGGTGTCACCTTGTCTGACTCCTTTTCCAATTTTTATGTGTGTTGTATTTTCAAACAGCCGAATCTTTGCACTTGCATTTTCATAGATGTTATTAATAATATTAATGTATGCATCTTCAATACCGCAGGATTTCAGAGCCATTGTAACTGCTGATGGTTTCACCGAATCAAAGGCTTTTTTATAATCGATGAAAGCCATGCATAATGGAAGTTCATATTCCCTTGCTCTTTCAATTAGTTCTCTCAGTACGTAGATATGATCTATTGTGCTGTAGCCACTCCTGAATCCAGCTTGTTCTCTCGGTTGAGCCATGTCCAGTGTTACCTTCAGGCGGTGTGAAAGAACTTTAGCGAAGATTTTATAAACCACTGATAGGAGGCTGATAGGTCTGTAGTTCCTGAGATCCTCAATGTCACCTTTTTTATGTAGCAGGATCATTGTAGCGTTGTTTCATTCCTCAGGAATCTTCCCTTCATTAAGGCATGGAGTGAAAATTTGGGCGAGTACTGTTTCCATTTCTCCACTTGCTTCTTGTATGATGTCTACAGTAATGCCATCTTCTCCTGGAGCTTTTACCCGCTTCATGTTTTTGATTGCATGTGCAACTTCTGCTGGGAGGACTGGAAGAACTCTGGTACTGGTACCTTTCATGATGTCTGGAGTACATGTATCATCCCTTTCATATAATTTGGAGTAGAAATCTTTCACTCTTGTCAAAATTTCGCCTCTATTTCTTGTTACAGAACCATCTTCTTTTCTCAGTGCCATAATCTGTTTCCTTCCCTTACTGAGATGTCCCTTTGCTATCTTTAGGCTTTGGTTGTTTTCAATTGCTTTCCTCACTAGTTAACAGTTGAACGTCCTTACGTCTTCAGTGATACTTTTTCGTACTGTCTTGCATAGCTCTATATATTCCACTTTGGAAGTCACATCTTCTTTAGTTGTCCTCATCTCTCTTCTTTTTTGCATCAACATTTTGGTTTTTTCCTGATAATTTGTTCACATGCAATTTGTTCTTAGACCCAGCTAATTTTGTTGCTGTTTCCATAAGAGCTTTGGTTACTTTTCTGTTAACTTCAAAAATATCCACTTCTTCCGATGTTAGGCCTTCTAAAGCGGAGAATCTGTTCTTCAGTTCCAACTTGAAGGTATTATGGTGTTTTTTAAGGTTGGTTATGTCAATACATTTTGTTTGTCTTATGAGCTTGCTACGTTCGAGTTTAGTGTTGAGGTGCATCTTACATCTCACCAATCTATGGTCACTACCTGTGTTGAACTTGTTTAGCACACTGCAGTCTTCTATGACGAATTTTTTGTTACACATAATAAAATCAATTTCACTTGTCGTCCCATTTGGATGTCTCCATGTCCATTTTCTGTGTGGCTTTTTTCTTGAAAAAGGAGTTCATGATGAAAAACCTTTCTGCATCTGCAAACTCTACGAGAGTATTTCCACGCTGGTTTCCGTTGCCGTGACCGAATTTACCTACTGAAGTTTCATTCTGTTGCCGTTGCCCTATTTTTGCATTGAAATCTCCCATAATTATTTTCAAGTGCTGCTTACCTTTATTATTTAGATGACGAATTTCCTCATAAAATTCTTCAATTTCTTCTTCAGGATGACTTGTGGTGGGTGCATAAGTTTGAATAATCTGAGCCTGGTATCTTCTCGAGAGTTGGATAACGAGTCGTGCAGCTCTGTCAGAGGAACTTTCAACTTCTACAACTTTATCCTTCAGTTTCTTGTTTATTATAAATCCAACACCACTAGTTCTGCCAGTATCTGTCCCACGATAGTAGAAGAGATGTCCACTTTTCAGTTCAATGAGATCTTCTCCTTTTCTCCTTACCTCACTTAGCTATTTATATATACAGAATATATATTGCCAAAAAAACCCCGTCATTTTGCTTGCAAAACTTTTGGAGATAATCGCGATGAAAATTATAAACAATGGGTCGCCAGGAGCAACAATTTCTTGCACGCGCCTAAAGCCTTTCCCTTACCCGCTTTGAGTGCTCTAGAGCTATGCACTACACAAGTTACCTTTCGCCCGTAAACGGGCTCCGGATGACACATTTTTTTTAATTTTCATCGCAAATATCTCTATGAGTTTTGCGAGCAGAATGATGGGGTTCGTTTTTTTAGGCTAATTAGCACATTGCACATTTTTTTTTTTTTTTTTTTTTTGCTTGAACTGTTTTTTCTGTAATGGCTATCCAATTTTGTTTATGCATGAGCCACCCACAGGGGTGCAATTGCCATGTTGTAAGTTTTTACGACATAATAAGTAGTAAGTTTTAAGTCTTTACAGAAAAGAAAAATCTAAACAGAATTAATATCTTTTTTTTTTTTTTTTTGATAAGAGGTTTAACGACCACCGTGAGCAACTTAATGGACTTTAAGGAATCGCCCGTCCCTAATTTTGTGCCAGGGAAAGGAGAGATCTAGGGCCGTAAGACAAAGTCCATGCCTCACCGGGACTCGAACCCGGACCCCTTTCGGACGAATGATCAGAGGTCATCGCTTAATATCCATGAGAGAAGAATGAAATGTGAATTGCATCCCTAAAATACTGATGTCTGTATTAATCGAGGTCTCCCGGTTGCGCAATGGTCTAAGCGATGGCTTCTGATCATTCGTTCGTGATGGGTCTGGGTTCTAATCTCGGTGAGGCATGAATATTGGGTTTGTCTTTGTGCAGTAGCTGTCTTCCTTCCCTGGAACCAGTGGCCCTAAATTAGGGACGGGCAACTGCTTATAGCCCACTCAGTAGCTCACGGTGGTCGTTAGACCTCCAATCGAGAAAAACCAACAACAAGGAATATGTCGAGATTTTTTTTATTAGAGGTTTAACGACCACCGGGAGCAACTCAGTGGGCTATAACCAGTCGCCCGTCCCTAATTTAGGGCCACTGGCTCCAGGGAAGGGAGAGAGCCAGTGCCGTAAGACAAACACAACATCCATGCCTCACCGGGATTCGAACCCGGACCCTTCACGGACGAATGGTCATATGCCAACGCTTAGACCACTGCACCACAGGCTCGGCGTCGAGATTTCCCGAATTCCCATTATACTGGCTTTTTGTAGTAGGTGAATTATATAAACTCAGTTTGGAAACTTAGATTGAAGTATGTAGGAATAAAAATCCCTGAAATGGCAATACGGCGAACATATTTCCAAGAGAACATATCACCGATGGAAAACCGAAATTTTAGACTGAATTCCAAGTTACAGAAAAAGACCCAAAAGAAGACCACGTGGGAGATGGGTGGATGAAATTCGAAAACATGTGGGAGTGACATGGAAAAGACTGGCTCAAGATAGACCGTTGTGGAAGAAATTTGGAGAGAGCTTCATCCAACAGTGGATTGATAATTGTTGACAATGATGATCATGATGTAGGAATATAATTAATATTTACCTAGGGCACAGTAACCAATGGAACATAGAAGCTCATTAAAGTTTAAAAGAAGAAGAAATTTTAAGAAACAGCCGATGTTTTGCCAAACTCAAAACAGAACAGAAAAATTTAAACAGCATATAACCCTTAGAGAAGAATGATGCAGACAGTTTTCTCAAGGGGCGGGAAGAGGGGGCGGGGTCTAACAAGAAATTAACGGGACAAGCAAAAATGCACCATATTTTACAAATACAATATGAAGCATTTGTCTCTGTGTAATGTGTGTGTGTGAAGAGAGATAATATATATACCGAGGGTGAGTCCAAAGTTTTGTAATGTTTGCATCATTTTTTGTCTTCATACGTACCTTTAGAACGAAAACTGACTAGCATTCAAAATATAAGCCATAGTGTTGCACCGTATGTAGCCATCTGTCTGCCAGTTCCTCGATTCCGCGGCGGTACCAGTTCTTGTCCTCCGAGGCGAAGAACTCCTTCACCCCAGCTACCACCTCCTCCGTGGTTGCTGAAGTGCCGCCCACGAAAGAAGTGGGCCGTGGACCGGAACAGGTAATGATCCGACGGGGCAAGGTCCGGACTATATGCTGGGTTTGGTATGAGTTCGATGCCCTCAAGTTCCTAGGGTTTTGCTCTGGTCGTTCGCTCGGTATGAGGCCGAGTGTTGTCCTTCTGTAGGAAAGCACACTTTCTGTTCACCCGTGCCTGGTACTTCTCCTCAAAAACGGCATACATCTGCTCCAGCTGTTCAGAGTACAGGTTGGAGTTGATGGTGCGACCGTCTGGAGCAAATTCGTAATGGATTATCCCCTCGAAATTTCACCAGACCCAGAGCATCACCTTGTGCTCGAAGCGCCCACGTTTGGCAACGGGTTCAGGAATCTGACCCGAGCTCAAGCACTGCCGTTGTGTGTTAGGATTACAGAAATAGATCCACTTTTCATCGCATGTAACAATTATCTTGATGAAACGTACTTCGCGCGGGTTTTCTAGGAGTTTCATGCACATTGCACTCGGCGGTTTGCTTCAGCTGGTGTCAGTTCGTGAGGGACAATGCGGCAGCTCCTCTAGACCTTGGCGACGTCCTGAAGATGAGGAACCACGGTGGTCTGTGATATGCCCAGCTCGCCTGATAATCTCCGAGTGCTGATTGTCAGATTTGCCTCTACGGCCTGGCGCACGACCTCCGTATCCCCGGTTCGTGGCCTACCTGACCTTGGCTGATCGTCGAGATTTTTGTCACCTGAGCGAAATTTCTTGAACCATCTGTTTGCGGTTCCGTGGTCCACGGAACCTTCCCCTTTCGCATGACAAATGTTTCGCGTTGCTTGAGCAGCGTTATGTCAGATTTCAAACTCGCAAAGCAAAAGTTCCCTAATTAGCCGGTTGTGTCTGTTAATCTTTCAGGCGTCCCAACCACAGACAACGACAACATGCAATGCTGTTCACAGCAACGACTACCACTGTATATCCCTTTGGACTGACTGCAGTGCGGGACTTGAATTGGTTTAAACACATGATATACCCGACGCAGCACACGTGTTTATGCAAATATTGCAAAACTTTCGACTCACCCTCTGTAGAATATGACGCATTTTGTGTGTGTCCATATATACAGAATATGACGCATTTTGTTTGTGTTCGTATATACGTATAGATAGAGAGAGTGTGAAGCATTTTATTTGTGTGCGCATATATATATATACAGAGAGAGAGGATATGAAAAAGAGAAAATCCTTCAAATACGTGGCGTCAGTGAAAAACCAAATACATCGCTCTTTCCACGTTAAGCAACGCAGAACAACCGAAAAATTGTTATTCGGCCGCCGCCGGATAATTGAATCCCGAATCTCTCGATATCTAGCCGAGCGCCTTACACCACGGTGGCCAACAATTCACGGCACTCGTGTTTAGGGAATGTGGAGTTTAAGTTTTTTCAAGTTTTCGGATATTATCTGACTTACCATCCTTGTCATATTTACACAAAAAAAACGGATTCTCATCTTCAAAATTTGTATTGTATGGTGTAATCCCGTATTCCATTCATGATATCGGCTATTCCGGGAAATCACGGGATAGGATTATTAACCTCCAGATTCGCTAAACACGAATGCAGGTTGCTTCGACTAGCAAATCCTGTGACAGTTATATTCAAATTTATAGGAAACTTGAGACGTGGTCGTTCTGAGTGGTGTAGTGGCTAGCATACCCGGGTGTCATCTGGGAAACGTGGGCTCGGTTCCAGCTCCATCACGTTTTTTTAAGTTTTCGGATATTATCTGACTTACCATCCTTGTAATATTTACACCAAAAAACGGATTGTCATCTTCAAAATATTAACTAGAAAGTGTAAAAAAGGTATCGTGAAGAGAATTCTTTGGAAATTAGGTCTAAGTGGAGCGTGGGAACACAGGAGAGCTATTTATTCCGGGTATGGGTAAGAAAATGCTAAAGGTCACGTGTTAGTGGTTTTCTGCCCAGAAGGAAGAGATTCTTCAAGAACTTAGATACTGGATAGCAGATAGCCCGCCGACGAAACCTTGTCCCTTCCTCCACGCAGCACCTCCCTTCTTATTCTATTGAGCAAACTGATTAGGTTGCAAAGCCTCCCGATCTTTCTCGATTTCCGGCCGCCAAAAACATTTCAGGAAGAAACGAACGTTAAAAAAAATCATGCAACTGTACTATAGAAACAGACAGAGATATCCGTTCTCCACTTCCCAGTTGAGAAAAATATCGGTGAATTGCAGGGGGAAGGAAGTGGAGATCTAAAAGCAATTATTTTTAATTGATGCCTAAACAGGTTAATCATAGTTTTCGGGCCCTTTGTCTATCTGACAATAGAAATTTCGGGCTCGGAAGGGCTTGGGTTCTTAATATTCAGCCCGAACTCAGCTTAGTTGAAAACAAAAACAAAATAGTTTGCAGCAAGGAAAAAATCCGTTTTCAAAAAGGTTTTCACTCAATGTCAGTTGAGTCTGAACAAACGAAAATCCTTATCGGTTAGTTTGCGTCAACGCAGCCATCAGAGACTCCGTCATGCATGGAGTGCTGACATCTCGAGCCGGGCAACTGGACTTGCGAAACACTGCTGCTCATGTTCTACCGTTTTAGTCTGTTCTTCACCTTGTTTGGAAGATAAAAGAGGAACACGTCTGTTCTTTCCATAGAGTTACCTTGTTTTATGAGATAAATAGGAACACGTGTGACGCGCGTCTCCTAGCTCCTTAGCCAGTTGCACTAGCCGACTAAGCTACACCGACGGAATATATCGCTGCAGATTTGTTGTCTTGACACGTGCTTCACCTCCGTAGCATGTCACTTCATCTCCCTCTTAATTTGTTCTTTCTCTCCCTTTTTTTTTTTTTTTTTTGTTTGAAGCGAAGAAGGAACCTTTCATTAATTCCAGACGATGTACGGAACGAACATCGCACATATTCCCAAGAACCCAATGGTCAACAAATCCATTTTGGCGTTCGGGCGCCAATGTGAAAACAAACTCCTTGTCGGTGACGGAGATCGAATCTGCGTCTCCTCGCTCAGGATTAAGTGCTCTAACCAACTAAGCTACACCGACGGAATGTATCGCTGCAGATGTGTCGTCTTGACACGCGCTTCACCTGTTCAGTACGTCTCACAGGATGGTAACGAAAGATAATTCTAATGCAATAAGAAATTAAGATTTCTGGTAGATGACTACAGAACCTTCATTCATTGTTGAATGTGAATAAAATAATGATTGAATCGCTTCTCTGTAAACGAAGAAACAATGTTTTTGATGATTAAAACGATAATCACTTCTCTATAAACGAAGCTACAATGGTTTTCTGTTTTATTGTGGGCTTAGCAACAATACAAGAAAAAAGTATATATAAGAAAGTTGTTACTGGAATATTTATAGAAGAGTAATTGTACTTAGCGAGCATAGGAAGTAGAATTACTGTGCGATTTTCTTTAGAAAAGGATTGGTCTGACAGTCGGTAATTAGTATGAAATACCATTGTACGTGTTGTTGAAGCATTTCACCCTAGGAATCATCACTTAAGTGAATTCGGACATGAAGTGGTACGTATCAGATAAGTAATCTCAACGTGAATAATTTATTGCTACGTATCAGGTAAGTAATCACAACGTGAATAATTTATTGCAAGTTAACTCAAGGTGTAGATATTTTGCCTATCTTCATTCTTCCTTTTTTCTCAATTGCAGAACTCGCGTCTTTTAAACGATTGAATGGAGATTTGACTTCTTTCTTAACTTTCCTTCTGATATAATTCACACTGATTTAATGATATATTTCGAGAAATTATTCATGAATATAAATATTGTTTTTCTTTGTTTTTGCCATGGATGAGAGATTTAACACCCCACCTCCTTCGAAGATAACAAATTGCGAAACTACAATCGGTAAATATGCAGAAATATTTTCATGCCATTTTCACAAAGAAAAATGAATTAGGGATTTTAAATACAATCAAAATACCTTGTATAACGAAGTAAATTTCTCCGTCATTTTTGGTCTACGCCGGGATTCGAACCCGGGTCCCCTCATTCCGGAATAAGTTGCTCTACCAATTGAGCTACGCGGACATGTATTCTGATTCCTATCTGCCTTTATGTCATGTGCGTGCTGCTGGCAGGTACGTCACACTTGCTTCGACAAAGTTTTTGCCTATTAGGAAGGGAAAAATGAAATTTACATAAAATTGCATTTCAAAATTAAAGGCACGTTTGGTGAGAGCAGGATCTAAATTAAATGTAGATACGTTCCTGTCTAATACAAGCTTAGACAACGGAAGCTCAAGGTTAACGAAGATCAGTAGTTTGCAAGTATATTTACGTTATTATATGGAAGCAGATCTGACTGCTTAAGCGATGGTAACATAGTGAGCTGTCCACCAAAGGAAATAGTGCAAGACATAAGATAAAAAGGGACCAGTACTACAGAAAGATCTAATGAGCAATCCATTTCGTGCTGCAGATGTGCATGTGTGTCTGATACGATTCTTGAATACAAGTTTGACATGCAGTGTTGTAGGTTCTCTTAGTGAAATTATTGGAGATTGGTATTGCCTGTCAGAAAAAAGTCAATTAGTTAAGGGTATTTCACTTGTGAAGCAACACTTAACGAGGTCATGGTATGTGATAGGGCGAAGAAATCGTCAATGGATAGTTTAAAGACAATTTAGGTAGACGATCGGTCACGAAATAAATAATTGTAGGCAGCATGAGAGAAGTACGAAAACCATACAAACACTTGTGAGTTAGCTACGGTACGATGCAGAGGGGCAATTTTCTTTAGTGGAATGATTTGAAACTAGAAAGGCCTGTCAGGAAGCAAAGATACAATCAAGGAGTTAAGAGTATTTCGGTATTGAATAGCTAATAGCTAGTTACGGTGTACGGTGTAGAACGGTGTTGCCATTGGAGATTGGAATGGCCTGTCAGGAAAAAGAATCAGTTAAGGGTATTTTACTTGTGAAGCAACTTTTAACAAAGGTCATTCATGTGATGGAGGAAAAATAATTGTTAACAGTTTAACGACGATTTAAATAGATGTTCTGTCAACAAATAAAACATAAAAAAATCATCTGTGAGTTAGCTAGGGTACAATGCAGACATGCAATTTTCTGTAATTGAATGATTGGAAACTCGAGAAACATATGAGGAAACAAAATTACAAACAAGGAGGTAAGGGTTTTTCTCTATTGGATTCTGCTAGATAGGGAGTGTAGAACGGTGTTGCAAGTTCTTTTAGTGTTATCATTGGAGATCGGAATGGCCTGTCAAGAAAAAAATCAATTTGTTAAGGGTATTTCACTTGTGAAGCAATTCTTAACGAAGATCATTGATGTGATGGAGGTGAAATAATTGTTAGCAGTTTAAAGACGATTTAAATGGAGGTTTCGTCAACAAATAGAACTTTAAAAAAATCATCTGTGAGTTAGCTAGGTTACAATGCAGACATGCAATTTTCTGTAATTGAATGATTGGAAACTCGAGAAACTGATGAGGAAGCAAGATTACAATCAAGGAGTTAGGGGTATTTATTGAAGTCTGCTAGCTAGGGCGTGTAGAATGGTGTTGCAAGTTTTTTTAGGGTTATTATTGGAGATTGGAATGGCCTGTCAGGGAAAAAAAAATAATTTGTTAAGAGTATTTCACTTGTGAAGCAAATCTTAACGAAGGTCAATGGTGTGATGATGGCGAAAATATTGTGAACAGTTTAAAGACGATTTAAATGGAGGTTCGGTCAACAAATAAAACATAAAAGAAGTCATCTGTGAGTTAGCTAAGGTACAATCCAGGGATGCAATTTTCTGTAATTGAATTATTGGAAACTCGAGAAACATATGAGGAAGCAAAATTACAATCAAGGAGTTAAGGGTATTTCTCTCTTGGATTCTTCTAGCTAGGGGTTTTAGAACGGTGTTGCAAGTTCTTTTTAGGTTATCATTGGAGATTGGAATGGCCTGTCAGGAAAAAAAATCAATTTGTTAAGGGTATTTCACTTGTGAAGCAATTCTTAACGAAGGTCATTGATGTGATGGGGGTGAAATAATTGTTAACAGTTTAAGGACGATTTAAATGGAGGTTCGTTTAACAAATAAAACATAAAAGAAGTCCTCTGTGAGTTAGCTAGGGAACAATGCAGACATGCAATTTTCTGTAATAGAATGATTGGAAACTCGAGAAACATATGAGGAAGCAAAATTACAATCAAGGAGTTAAGGGTATTTCTCTCTTGGATTCTGCTAGCTAGGGGGTTTAGAACGGTGTTGCAAGTTCTTTTTGGGTTATCATTGGAAATTGGAATGGCTTTTCAGGAAAAAAATCTACTTGTTAAGGGTATTTCACTTGTGAAGCAATTCTTAACGAAGGTCATTGATGTCATGGAGGTGAAATAACTGTGAACAGTTTAAAGACGATTTAAATGGAGGCTCGGTAAACAAATAAAACACAAAAACAATCATCTGTTAGTTAGCTAAGTTACAATGCAGACATGCAATTTTCTGTAATTGAATGATTGGAAAGTCGAGAAACTTATGAGGAAGCAAAATTACAATCAAGGAGTTAGGAGTATTTATTGAATTCTGCTAGCTAGGGGGTGTAGAACGGTGTTGCAAGTTCTTTTAGGGTTATCATTGGAGATTGGAATGGCCTGTCAGGAAAAAAATTAATTTGTTAAGGGTATTTCACTTGTGAAGCAATTCTTAACGAAGGTCATTGATGTGATGAAGATGAAATATTTTTTTTAACAGTTTAAAGACGATTTAAATGGAGGTTCGGTCAACAAATAAAACATAAAAAAATCATCTGTGAGTTAGCTAGGTTACAATGCAGACATGCAATTTCCTCTAATTGAATGATTGGAAACTCAAGAAACTTATGGGGAAGCAAAATAACAATCAAGGAGTTAAGGACATTTCTCTCTTGGATTCTGCTAGCTAGAGGGTGCAGAACGGTGTTGCAAGTTCTTTTAGGGTCATCATTGGAGATTGGAATGGCCTTTCAGTAAAAAAAATCAATTTGTTAAGAGTATTTCACTTGTGAAGCAATTCTTAACGAAGGTCATTGATGTGATGAAAGTGAAATAATTGTTAACAGTTTAAAGACGATTTAAATGGAGGTTCGGTCAACAAATAAAACATAAAAGATGTCATCTGTGAGTTAGCTAGGGTACAATGCAGACATGCAATTTTCTGTAATTGAATGATTGGAAACTCGAGAAACATATGAGGAAGCAAAATTACAATCAAGGAGTTAAGGGTATTTCTCTCTTGGATTCTTCTAGCTAGGGGTTTTAGAACGGTGTTGCAAGTTCTTTTAGGGTCATCATTGGAGATTGGAATGGCCTTTCAGTAAAAAAATCAATTTGTTAAGAGTATTTCACTTGTGAAGCAATTCTTAACGAAGGTCATTGATGTGATGAAGGTGAAATAATTGTTAACAGTTTAAAGACGATTTAAATGGAGGTTCGGTCAACAAATAAAACATAAAAGATGTCATCTGTGAGTTAGCTAGGGTACAATGCAGACATGCAATTTTCTGTAATTGAATGATTGGAAACTCGAGAAACATATGAGGAAGCAAAATTACAATCAAGGAGTTAAGGGTATTTCTCTCTTGGATTCTTCTAGCTAGGGGTTTTAGAACGGTGTTGCAAGTTCTTTTTAGGTTATCATTGGAGATTGGAATGGCCTGTCAGGAAAAAAATCAATTTGTTAAGGGTATTTTACTTGTGAAGCAATTCTTAACGAAGGCCATTGATGTGATGGGGGTGAAATAATTGTTAACAGTTTAAGGACGATTTAAATGGAGGTTCGTTTAACAAATAAAACATAAAAGAAGTCCTCTGTGAGTTAGCTAGGGAACAATGCAGACATGCAATTTTCTGTAATAGAATGATTGGAAACTCGAGAAACATATGAGGAAGCAAAATTACAATCAAGGAGTTAAGGGTATTTCTCTCTTGGATTCTTCTAGCTAGGGGGATGTAGAACGGTGTTGCAAGTTCTTTTTGAGTTACCATTGGAAATTGGAATGGCCTGTCAAGAAAAAAAATCAATTTGTTAAGGGTATTTCACTTGTGAAGCAATTCTTAACGAAGGTCATTGATGTGATGGAGGTGAAATAATTGTTAGCAGTTTAAAGACGATTTAAATGGAGGTTTCGTCAACAAATAGAACTTTAAAAAAATCCTCTGTGAGTTAGCTAGGTTATAATGCAGACATGCAATTTTCTGTAATTGAATGATTGGAAACTCGAGAAACTGAAGAGGAAGCAAGATTACAATCAAGGATTTAGGGGTATTTATTGAATTCTGCTAGCTAGGGCGTGTAGAATGGTGTTGCAAGTTCTTTTAGGGTTATTATTGTAGATTGGAATGGCCTGTCAGGGAAACAAAATCATTTTGTTAAGAGTATTTCACTTGTGAAGCAAATCTTAACGAAGGTCAATGGTGTGATGATGGCGAAAATATTGTTGACAGTTTAAAGACGATTTAAATGGAGGTTCGGTCAACAAATAAAACATAAAAGAAGTAGTCATCTGTGAGTTAGCTAAGGTACAATCCACTGATGCAATTTTCTGTAATTGAATGATTGGAAACTCGAGAAACATATGAGGAAGCAAAATTACAATCAAGAAGTTAAGGGTATTTCTCTCTTGGATTCTGCTAGCTAGGGGTTTAGAACGGTGTTGCAAGTTCTTTTTAGGTTATCATTGGAGATTGGAATGGCCTGTCAGGAAAAAAATCAATTTGTTAATGGTATTTCACTTGTGAAGCAATTCTTAATGAAGGTCATTGATGTGATGGGGGTGAAATAATTGTAAACAGTTTAAGGACGATTTAAATGGAGGTTCGTTTAACAAATAAAACTTAAAAGAAGTCCTCTGTGAGTTAGCTAGGAAACAATGCAGACAAGCAATTTTCTGTAATAGAATGATTGGAAACTCGAGAAACATATGAGAAAGCAAAATTACAATCAAGGAGTTAAGGGTATTTCTCTATTGGATTCTGCTAGCTACGGGGTGTAGAACGGTGTTGCAAGTTCTTTTAGGGTTATCATTGGAGATTGGAATGGCCTTTCAGGAAAAAAAATCTACTTGTTAAGGGTATTTCACTTGTGAAGCAATTCTTAACGAAGATCATTGATGTGATGGAGGTGAAATAATTTTTAGCCGTTTAAAGACGATTTAAATGGACGTTCGGTCAACAAATAGAACTTAAAAAAAATATTCTGTGAGTTAGCTATATTAAAATGCAGACATGCAATTTTCTGTAATTGAATGATAGGAAACTCGAGAAACTTATGAGGAAGCAAGATTACAATCAAGGAGTTAGGAGTATTTATTGAATTCTGCTAGCTAGGGGGTGTAGCACGGTGTTGCAAGTTCTTTTATGGTTATCATTGGAGATTGGAATGGCCTGTCAGGAAAAAAATCAATTTGTTAAGGGTATTTCACTTGTGAAGCAATTCTTAACGAAGGTCATTGATGTGATGGGGTTGAAATAATTGTTAACAGTTTAAGGACGATTTAAATGAAGGTTCGTTTAACAAATAAAACATAAAAGAAGTCCTCTGTGAGTTAGCTAGGGAACAATGCAGACATGCAATTTTCTGTAATTGAATGATTGGAAACACGAGAAACATATGAGGAAGCAAAATTACAATCAAGGATTTAAGGGTATGTCTCTGTAAGATTCTGCTAGCTAGCCGGTGTATAACGGTGTTGCAAGTTCTTTTAGGGTTATCATTGGAGATTAGAATGGCCTGTCAAGAAAAAATTCAATTTGTTAAGGGTATTTCACTTGTGGAGCAATTCTTAAAAAAGGTCATTGATGTGATGGAGGTGAAATATTTGTTAACAGTTTAAAGACGATTTAAATGGAGGTTCGGTGACTAAATAGAACATAAAAGAAGTTATCTGTGAGTTAGCTAAGGTACAAAGCAGTCATGCAATTTTCTGTAATTGAATGATTGGGAACTCGAGAAACATATGAAGAAGCAAAATTACAATCAAGGAGTGTAGGGTATTTCTCTCTTGGATTCTGCTAGCTAGGGGTTTAGAACGGTGTTGCAAGTTCTTTTTGGGTTATCATTGGAAATTGGAATGGCTTTTCAGGAAAAAAAATCTACTTGTTAAGGGTATTTCACTTGTGAAGCAATTCTTAACGAAGGTCATTGATGTCATGGAGGTGAAATAACTGTGAACAGTTTAAAGACGATTTAAATGGAGGTTCGGTAAACAAATAAAACATAAAAACAATCATCTGTTAGTTAGCTAAGTTACAATGCAGACATGCAATTTTCTGTAATTGAATGATTGGAAAGTCGAGAAACTTATGAGGAAGCAAAATTACAATCAAGGAGTTAGGAGTATTTATTGAATTCTGCTAGCTAGGGGGTGTAGAACGGTGTTGCAAGTTCTTTTAGGGTTATCATTGGAGATTGGAATGGCCTGTCAGGAAAAAAATTAATTTGTTAAGGGTATTTCACTTGTGAAGCAATTCTTAACGAAGGTCATTGATGTGATGAAGATGAAATATTTTTTTTAACAGTTTAAGGACGATTTAAATGGAGGTTCGGTCAACAAATAAAACATAAAAAAATCATCTGTGAGTTAGCTAGGTTACAATGCAGACATGCAATTTCCTGTAATTGAATGATTGGAAACTCAAGAAACTTATGGGGAAGCAAAATAACAATCAAGGAGTTAAGGACATTTCTCTCTTGGATTCTGCTAGCTAGAGGGTGCAGAACGGTGTTGCAAGTTCTTTTAGGGTCATCATTGGAGATTGGAATGGCCTTTCAGTAAAAAAAATCAATTTGTTAAGAGTATTTCAATTGTGAAGCAATTCTTAACGAAGGTCATTGATGTGATGAAGGTGAAATAATTGTTAACAGTTTAAAGACGATTTAAATGGAGGTTCGGTCAACAAATAAAACCTAAAAGAAGTCATCTGTGAGTTAACTAAGGTACAATCCAGGGATGCAATTTTCTGTAATTGAATGATTGGAAACTCGAGAAACATATGAGGAAGCAAAATTACAATCAAGGAGTTAAGGGTATTTCTCTCTTGGATTCTTCTAGCTAGGGGTTTTAGAACGGTGTTGCAAGTTCTTTTTAGGTTATCATTGGAGATTGGAATGGCCTGTCAGGAAAAAAAATCAATTTGTTAAGGGTATTTTACTTGTGAAGCAATTCTTAACGAAGGTCATTGATGTGATGGGGGTGAAATAATTGTTAACAGTTTAAGGACGATTTAAATGGAGGTTCGGTCAACAAATAAAACATAAAAGATGTCATCTGTGAGTTAGCTAGGGTACAATGCAGACATGCAATTTTCTGTAATTGAATGATTGGAAACTCGAGAAACATATGAGGAAGCAAAATTACAATCAAGAAGTTAAGGGTATTTCTCTCTTGGATTCTGCTAGCTAGGGAGTTTAGAACGGTGTTGCAAGTTCTTTTTAGGTTATCATTGGAGATTGGAATGGCCTGTCAGGAAAAAAAATCAATTTGTTAATGGTATTTCACTTGTGAAGCAATTCGTAATGAAGGTCATTGATGTGATGGGGGTGAAATAATTGTTAACAGTTTAAGGACGATTTAAATGGAGGTTCGTTTAACAAATAAAACTTAAAAGAAGTCCTCTGTGAGTTAGCTAGGGAACAATGCAGACATGCAATTTTCTGTAATTGAATGATTGGAAACTCGAGAAACATATGAGGAAGCAAAATTACAATCAAGGAGTTAAGGGTATTTCTCTATTGGATTCTGCTAGCTACGGGGTGTAGAACGATGTTGCAAGTTCTTTTAGGGTTATCATTGGAGATTGGAATGGCCTTTCAGGAAAAAAAATCTACTTGTTAAGGGTATTTCACTTGTGAAGCAATTCTTAACGAAGATCATTGATGTGATGGAGGTGAAATAATTTTTAGCCGTTTAAAGACGATTTAAATGGACGTTCGGTCAACAAATAGAACTTAAAAAAAATATTCTGTGAGTTAGCTATATTAAAATGCAGACATGCAATTTTCTGTAATTGAATGATAGGAAACTCGAGAAACTTATGAGGAAGCAAGATTACAATCAAGGAGTTAGGAGTATTTCTCTCTTGGATTCTTCTAGCTAATGGGTGTAGCACGGTGTTGCAAGTTCTTTTATGGTTATCATTGGAGATTGGAATGGCCTGTCAGGAAAAAAATCAATTTGTTAAGGGTATTTCACTTGTGAAGCAATTCTTAACGAAGGTCATTGATGTGATGAAGGTGAAATAATTGTTAACAGTTTAAAGACGATTTAATTGGAGGTTCGGTCAACAAATAAAACATAAAAGAAGTCATCTGTGAGTTAGCTAAGGTACAATCCAGGGATGCAATTTTCTGTAATTGAATGATTGGAAACTCGAGAAACATATGAGGAAGCAAAATTACAATCAAGGAGTTAAGGGTATTTCTCTCTTGGATTCTTCTAGCTAGGGGTTTTAGAACGGTGTTGCAAGTTCTTTTTAGGTTATCATTGGAGATTGGAATGGCCTGTCAGGAAAAAAATCAATTTGTTAAGGGTATTTTACTTGTGAAGCAATTCTTAACGAAGGTCATTGATGTGATGGGGGTGAAATAATTGTTAACAGTTTAAGGACGATTTAAATGGAGGTTCGTTTAACAAATAAAACATAAAAGAAGTCCTCTGTGAGTTAGCTAGGGAACAATGCAGACATGCAATTTTCTGTAATAGAATGATTGGAAACTCGAGAAACATATGAGGAAGCAAAATTACAATCAAGGAGTTAAGGGTATTTCTCTCTTGGATTCTTCTAGCTAGGGGGATGTAGAACGGTGTTGCAAGTTCTTTTTGAGTTATCATTGGAAATTGGAATGGCCTGTCAAGAAAAAAATCAATTTGTTAAGGGTATTTCACTTGTGAAGCAATTCTTAACGAAGGTCATTGATGTGATGGAGGTGAAATAATTGTTAGCAGTTTAAAGACGATTTAAATGGAGGTTTCGTCAACAAATAGAACTTTAAAAAAATCCTCTGTGAGTTAGCTAGGTTATAATGCAGACATGCAATTTTCTGTAATTGAATGATTGGAAACTCGAGAAACTGAAGAGGAAGCAAGATTACAATCAAGGATTTAGGGGTATTTATTGAATTCTGCTAGCTAGGGCGTGTAGAATGGTGTTGCAAGTTCTTTTAGGGTTATTATTGGAGATTGGAATGGCCTGTCAGGGAAACAAAATCATTTTGTTAAGAGTATTTCACTTGTGAAGCAAATCTTAACGAAGGTCAATGGTGTGATGATGGCGAAAATATTGTTGACAGTTTAAAGACGATTTAAATGGAGGTTCGGTCAACAAATAAAACATAAAAGAAGTAGTCATCTGTGAGTTAGCTAAGGTACAATCCAGGGATGCAATTTTCTGTAATTGAATGATTGGAAACTCGAGAAACATATGAGGAAGCAAAATTACAATCAAGAAGTTAAGGGTATTTCTCTCTTGGATTCTGCTAGCTAGGGGGTTTAGAACGGTGTTGCAAGTTCTTTTTAGGTTATCATTGGAGATTGGAATGGCCTGTCAGGAAAAAAAAATCAATTTGTTAATGGTATTTCACTTGTGAAGCAATTCTTAACGAAGGTCATTGATGTGATGGGGGTGAAATAATTGTTAACAGTTTAAGGACGATTTAAATGGACTTTCGTTTAACAAATAAAACTTAAAAGAAGTCCTCTGTGAGTTAGCTAGGGAACAATGCAGACAAGCAATTTTCTGTAATAGAATGATTGGAAACTCGAGAAACATATGAGGAAGCAAAATTACAATCAAGGATTTAAGGGTATTTCTCTATTGGATTCTGCTAGCTACGGGGTGTAGAACGGTGTTGCAAGTTCTTTTAGGGTTATCATTGGAGATTGGAATGGCCTTTCAGGAAAAAATCTACTTGTTAACGGTATTTCACTTGTGAAGCAATTCTTAACGAAGATCATTGATGTGATGGAGGTGAAATAATTTTTAGCCGTTTAAAGACGATTTAAATGGACGTTCGGTCTACAAATAGAACTTAAAAAAAATATTCTGTGAGTTAGCTATATTAAAATGCAGACATGCAATTTTCTGTAATTGAATGATAGGAAACTCGAGAAACTTATGAGGAAGCAAGATTACAATCAAGGAGTTAGGAGTATTTATTGAATTCTGCTAGCTAGGGGTGTAGCACGGTGTTGCAAGTTCTTTTATGGTTATCATTGGAGATTGGAATGGCCTGTCAGGAAAAAAAATCAATTTGTTAAGGGTATTTCACTTGTGAAGCAATTCTTAACGAAGGCCATTGATGTGATGGAGGTGAAATAATTGTTAACAGTTTAAAGACGATTTAAATGGAGGTTCGGTCAAGAAATAAAACATAAAAGAAGTCTTCTGGGAGTTAGCTAGGGTACAATGCAGGCATGCAATTTTCTGTAATTGAATGATTGGAAACTCGAGAAACATATGAGGAAGCAAAATTACAATCAAGGAGTAAAGGGTATTTCTCTATTGGATTCTGCTAGCTAGGGGGATGTATAACGGTGTTGCAAGTTCTTTTTGGGTTACCATTGGAAATTGGAATGGTTTGTCAGGAAAAAAAAATCAATTTGTTAAGGGTATTTCACTTGTGAAGCAATTCTTAACGAAGGTCATTGATGTGATGGGGTTGAAATAATTGTTAACAGTTTAAGGACGATTTAAATGGAGGTTCGTTTAACAAATAAAACATAAAAGAAGTCCTCTGTGAGTTAGCTAGGGAACAATGCAGACATGCAATTTTCTGTAATTGAATGATTGGAAACACGAGAAACATATGAGGAAGCAAAATTACAATCAAGGATTTAAGGGTATGTCTCTGTAAGATTCTGCTAGCTAGCCGGTGTATAACGGTGTTGCAAGTTCTTTTAGGGTTATCATTGGAGATTAGAATGGCCTGTCAAGAAAAAAATCAATTTGTTAAGGGTATTTCACTTGTGGAGCAATTCTTAAAAAAGGTCATTGATGTGATGGAGGTGAAATATTTGTTAACAGTTTAAAGACGATTTAAATGGAGGTTCGGTGACTAAATAGAACATAAAAGAAGTTATCTGTGAGTTAGCTAAGGTACAAAGCAGTCATGCAATTTTCTGTAATTGAATGATTGGGAACTCGAGAAACATATGAAGAAGCAAAATTACAATCAAGGAGTGTAGGGTATTTCTCTCTTGGATTCTGCTAGCTAGGGGGTTTAGAACGCTGTTGCAAGTTCTTTTTGGGTTATCATTGGAAATTGGAATGGCTTTTCAGGAAAAAAATCTACTTGTTAAGAGTATTTCACTTGTGAAGCAATTCTTAACGAAGGTCATTGATGTCATGGAGGTGAAATAACTGTGAACAGTTTAAAGACGATTTAAATGGAGGTTCGGTAAACAAATAAAACATAAAAACAATCATCTGTTAGTTAGCTAAGTTACAATGCAAACATGCAATTTTCTGTAATTGAATGATTGGAAAGTCGAGAAACTTATGAGGAAGCAAAATTACAATCAAGGAGTTAGGAGTATTTATTGAATTCTGCTAGCTAGGGGGTGTAGAACGGTGTTGCAAGTTCTTTTAGGGTTATCATTGGAGATTGGAATGGCCTGTCAGGAAAAAAATTAATTTGTTAAGGGTATTTCACTTGTGAAGTAATTCTTAACGAAGGTCATTGATGTGATGAAGATGAAATATTTTTTTAACAGTTTAAAGACGATTTAAATGGAGGTTCGGTCAACAAATAAAACATAAAAAAATCATCTGTGAGTTAGCTAGGTTACAATGCAGACATGCAATTTCCTGTAATTGAATGATTGGAAACTCAAGAAACTTATGGGGAAGCAAAATAACAATCAAGGAGTTAAGGACATTTCTCTCTTGGATTCTGCTAGCTAGAGGGTGCAGAACGGTGTTGCAAGTTCTTTTAGGGTCATCATTGGAGATTGGAATGGCCTTTCAGTAAAAAAAATCAATTTGTTAAGAGTATTTCACTTGTGAAGCAATTCTTAACGAAGGTCATTGATGTGATGAAGGTGAAATAATTGTTAACAGTTTAAAGACGATTTAAATGGAGGTTCCGTCAACAAATAAAACATAAAAGAAGTCATCTGTGAGTTAGCTAAGGTACAATCCAGGGATGCAATTTTCTGTAATTGAATGATTGGAAACTCGAGAAACATATGAGGAAGCAAAATTACAATCAAGGATTTAAGGGTATTTCTCTCTTGGATTCTTCTAGCTAGGGGTTTTAGAACGGTGTTGCAAGTTCTTTTTAGGTTATCATTGGAGATTGGAATGGCCTGTCAGGAAAAAAAATCAATTTGTTAAGGGTATTTTACTTGTGAAGCAATTCTTAACGAAGGTCATTGATGTGATGGGGGTGAAATAATTGTTAACAGTTTAAGGACGATTTAAATGGAGGTTCGTTTAACAAATAAAACATAAAAGAAGTCCTCTGTGAGTTAGCTAGGGAACAATGCAGACATGCAATTTTCTGTAATTGAATGATTGGAAACACGAGAAACATATGAGGAAGCAAAATTACAATCAAGGATTTAAGGGTATGTCTCTGTAAGATTCTGCTAGCTAGCCGGTGTATAACGGTGTTGCAAGTTCTTTTAGGGTTATCATTGGAGATTAGAATGGCCTGTGAAGAAGAAAATCAATTTGTTAAGGGTATTTCACTTGTGGAGCAATTCTTAAAAAAGGTCATTTATGTGATGGAGGTGAAATATTTGTTAACAGTTTAAAGACGATTTAAATGGAGGTTCGGTGACTAAATAGAACATAAAAGAAGTTATCTGTGAGTTAGCTAAGGTACAAAGCAGTCATGCAATTTTCTGTAATTGAATGATTGGGAACTCGAGAAACATATGAAGAAGCAAAATTACAATCAAGGAGTGTAGGGTATTTCTCTCTTGGATTCTGCTAGCTAGGGAGGTTTAGAACGCTGTTGCAAGTTCTTTTTGGGTTATCATTGGAAATTGGAATGGCTTTTCAGGAAAAAAAATCTACTTGTTAAGGGTATTTCACTTGTGAAGCAATTCTTAAAGAAGGTCATTGATGTCATGGAGGTGAAATAACTGTGAACAGTTTAAAGACGATTTAAATGGAGGTTCGGTAAACAAATAAAACATAAAAACAATCATCTGTTAGTTAGCTAAGTTACATTGCAGACATGCAATTTTCTGTAATTGAATGATTGGAAAGTCCAGAAACTTATGAGGAAGCAAAATTACAATCAAGGAGTTAGGAGTATTTATTGAATTCTGCTAGCTAGGGGGTGTAGAACGGTGTTGCAAGTTCTTTTAGGGTTATCATTTTAGATTGGAATGGCCTGTCAGGAAAAAAAATTAATTTGTTAAGGGTATTTCACTTGTGAAGCAATTCTTAACGAAGGTCATTGATGTGATGAAGATGAAATATTTTTTTTAACAGTTTAAAGACGATTTAAATGGAGGTTCGGTGAACAAATAAAACATAAAAAAATCATCTGTGAGTTAGCTAGGTTACAATGCAGACATGCAATTTCCTCTAATTGAATGATTGGAAACTCAAGAAACTTATGGGGAAGCAAAATAACAATCAAGGAGTTAAGGACATTTCTCTCTTGGATTCTGCTAGCTAGAGGGTGCAGAACGGTGTTGCAAGTTCTTTTAGGGTCATCATTGGAGATTGGAATGGCCTTTCAGTAAAAAAAAATCAATTTGTTAAGAGTATTTCACTTGTGAAGCAATTCTTAACGAAGGTCATTGATGTGATGAAGGTGAAATAATTGTTAACAGTTTAAAGACGATTTAAATGGAGGTTCGGTCAACAAATAAAACATAAAAGATGTCATCTGTGAGTTAGCTAGGGTACAATGCAGACATGCAATTTTCTGTAATTGAATGATTGGAAAATCGAGAAACATATGAGGAAGCAAAATTACATTCAAGGAGTTAAGGGTATTTCTCTCTTGGATTCTTCTAGCTAGGGGTTTTAGAACGGTGTTGCAAGTTCTTTTAGGGTCATCATTGGAGATTGGAATGGCCTGTCAGGAAAAAAAATCAATTTGTTAAGGGTATTTTACTTGTGAAGCAATTCTTAACGAAGGTCATTGATGTGATGGGGGTGAAATAATTGTTAACAGTTTAAGGACGATTTAAATGGAGGTTCGTTTAACAAATAAAACATAAAAGAAGTCCTCTGTGAGTTAGCTAGGGAACAATGCAGACATGCAATTTTCTGTAATAGAATGATTGGAAACTCGAGAAACATATGAGGAAGCAAAATTACAATCAAGGAGTTAAGGGTATTTCTCTCTTGGATTCTTCTAGCTAGGGGGATGTAGAACGGTGTTGCAAGTTCTTTTGAGTTACCATTGGAAATTGGAATGGCCTGTCAAGAAAAAAAATCAATTTGTTAAGGGTATTTCACTTGTGAAGCAATTCTTAACGAAGGTCATTGATGTGATGGAGGTGAAATAATTGTTAGCAGTTTAAAGACGATTTAAATGGAGGTTTCGTCAACAAATAGAACTTTAAAAAAATCCTCTGTGAGTTAGCTAGGTTATAATGCAGACATGCAATTTTCTGTAATTGAATGATTGGAAACTCGAGAAACTGAAGAGGAAGCAAGATTACAATCAAGGATTTAGGGGTATTTATTGAATTCTGCTAGCTTGGGCGTGTAGAATGGTGTTGCAAGTTCTTTTAGGTTTATTATTGGAGATTGGAATGGCCTGTCAGGGAAACAAAATCATTTTGTTAAGAGTATTTCACTTGTGAAGCAAATCTTAACGAAGGTCAATGGTGTGATGATGGCGAAAATATTGTTGACAGTTTAAAGACGATTTAAATAGAGGTTCGGTCAACAAATAAAACATAAAAGAAGTAGTCATCTGTGAGTTAGCTAAGGTACAATCCAGGGATGCAATTTTCTGTAATTGAATGATTGGAAACGCGAGAAACATATGAGGAAGCAAAATTACAATCAAGAAGTTAAGGGTATTTCTCTCTTGGATTCTGCTAGCTAGGGGTTTAGAACGGTGTTGCAAGTTCTTTTTAGGTTATCATTGGAGATTGGAATGGCCTGTCAGGAAAAAAATCAATTTGTTAAGGGTATTTCACTTGTGAAGCAATTCTTAACGAAGGTCATTGATGTGATGGGGGTGAAATAATTGTTAACAGTTTAAGGACGAATTAAATGGAGGTTCGTTTAACAAATAAAACTTAAAAGAAGTCCTCTGTGAGTTAGCTATATTAAAATGCAGACATGCAATTTTCTGTAATTGAATGATAGGAAACTCGAGAAACTTATGAGGAAGCAAGATTACAATCAAGGAGTTAGGAGTATTTATTGAATTCTGCTAGCTAGGGGGTGTAGCACGGTGTTGCAAGTTCTTTTATGGTTATCATTGGAGATTGGAATGGCCTGTCAGGAAAAAAAATCAATTTGTTAAGGGTATTTCACTTGTGAAGCAATTCTTAACGAAGGCCATTGATGTGATGGAGGTGAAATAATTGTTAACAGTTTAAAGACGATTTAAATGGAGGTTCGGTCAAGAAATAAAACATAAAAGAAGTCTTCTGGGAGTTAGCTAGGGTACAATGCAGTCATGCAATTTTCTGTAATTGAATGATTGGAAACTCGAGAAACATATGAGGAAGCAAAATTACAATCAAGGAGTAAAGGGTATTTCTCTATTGGATTCTGCTAGCTAGGGGGATGTATAACGGTGTTGCAAGTTCTTTTTGGGTTACCACTGGAAATTGGAATGGCCTGTCAGGAAAAAAATCAATTTGTTAAGGGTATTTCACTTGTGAAGCAATTCTTAACGAAGGTCATTGATGTGATGGGGTTGAAATAATTGTTAACAGTTTAAGGACGATTTAAATGGAGGTTCGTTTAACAAATAAAACATAAAAGAAGTCCTCTGTGAGTTAGCTAGGGAACAATGCAGACATGCAATTTTCTGTAATTGAATGATTGGAAACACGAGAAACATATGAGGAAGCAAAATTACAATCAAGGATTTAAGGGTATGTCTCTGTAAGATTCTGCTAGCTAGCCGGTGTATAACGGTGTTGCAAGTTCTTTTAGGGTTATCATTGGAAATTAGAATGGCCTGTCAAGAAAAAAATCAATTTGTTAACGGTATTTCACTTGTGGAGCAATTCTTAAAAAAGGTCATTGATGTGATGGAGGTGAAATATTTGTTAACAGTTTAAAGACGATTTAAATGGAGGTTCGGTGACTAAATAGAACATAAAAGTAGTTATCTGTGAGTTAGCTAAGGTACAAAGCAGTCATGCAATTTTC
This sequence comes from Macrothele yani, assembly GCA_039090855.1. Classification (NCBI taxonomy): domain Eukaryota; kingdom Metazoa; phylum Arthropoda; class Arachnida; order Araneae; family Macrothelidae; genus Macrothele; species Macrothele yani. The sequence goes on along the minus strand of CM077013.1, from coordinate 15,935,718 downwards.
TGTAATTGAATGATTGGGAACTCGAGAAACATATGAAGAAGCAAAATTACAATCAAGGAGTGTAGGGTATTTCTCTCTTGGATTCTGCTAGCTAGGGGGTTTAGAACGGTGTTGCAAGTTCTTTTTGGGTTATCATTGGAAATTGGAATGGCTTTTCACGAAACAAAATCTACTTGTTAAGGGTATTTCACTTGTGAAGCAATTCTTAACGAAGGTCATTGATGTCATGGAGGTGAAATAACTGTGAACAGTTTAAAGACGATTTAAATGGAGGTTCGGTAAACAAATAAAACATAAAAACAATCATCTGTTAGTTAGCTAAGTTACAATGCAGACATGCAATTTTCTGTAATTGAATGATTGGAAAGTCGAGAAACGTATGAGGAAGCAAAATTACAATAAAGGAGTTAGGAGTATTTATTGAATTCTGCTAGCTAGGGGGTGTAGAACGGTGTTGCAAGTTCTTTTAGGGTTATCATTGGAGATTGGAATGGCCTGTCAGGAAAAAAATTAATTTGTTAAGGGTATTTCACTTGTGAAGCAATTCTTAACGAAGGTCATTGATGTGATGAAGATGAAATATTTTTTTAACAGTTTAAAGACGATTTAAATGGAGGTTCGGTCAACAAATAAAACATAAAAAAATCATCTGTGAGTTAGCTAGGTTACAATGCAGACATGCAATTTCCTGTAATTGAATGATTGGAAACTCAAGAAACTTATGGGGAAGCAAAATAACAATCAAGGAGTTAAGGACATTTCTCTCTTGGATTCTGCTAGCTAGAGGGTGCAGAACGGTGTTGCAAGTTCTTTTAGGGTCATCATTGGAGATTGGAATGGCCTTTCAGTAAAAAAAAATCAATTTGTTAAGAGTATTTCACTTGTGAAGCAATTCTTAACGAAGGTCATTGATGTGATGAAGGTGAAATAATTGTTAACAGTTTAAGGACGATTTAAATGGAGGTTCGGTCAAGAAATAAAACATAAAAGAAGTCTTCTGGGAGTTAGCTAGGGTACAATGCAGTCATGCAATTTTCTGTAATTGAATGATTGGAAACTCGAGAAACATATGAGGAAGCAAAATTACAATCAAGGAGTTAAGGGTATTTCTCTCTTGGATTCTTCTAGCTAGGGGGATGTAGAACGGTGTTGCAAGTTCTTTTTGAGTTACCATTGGAAATTGGAATGGCCTGTCAAGAAAAAAAATCAATTTGTTAAGGGTATTTCACTTGTGAAGCAATTCTTAACGAAGGTCATTGATGTGATGGAGGTGAAATAATTGTTAGCAGTTTAAAGACGATTTAAATGGAGGTTTCGTCAACAAATAGAACTTTAAAAAAATCCTCTATGAGTTAGCTAGGTTATAATGCAGACATGCAATTTTCTGTAATTGAATGATTGGAAACTCGAGAAACTGAAGAGGAAGCAAGATTACAATCAAGGATTTAGGGGTATTTATTGAATTCTGCTAGCTAGGGCGTGTAGAATGGTGTTGCAAGTTCTTTTAGGGTTATTATTGGAGATTGGAATGGCCTGTCAGGGAAACAAAATCATTTTGTTAAGAGTATTTCACTTGTGAAGCAAATCTTAACGAAGGTCAATGGTGTGATGATGGCGAAAATATTGTTGACAGTTTAAAGACGATTTAAATGGAGGTTCGGTCAACAAATAAAACATAAAAGAAGTAGTCATCTGTGAGTTAGCTAAGGTACAATCCAGGGATGCAATTTTCTGTAATTGAATGATTGGAAACTCGAGAAACATATGAGGAAGCAAAATTACAATCAAGAAGTTAAGGGTATTTCTCTCTTGGATTCTGCTAGCTAGGGGTTTAGAACGGTGTTGCAAGTTCTTTTTAGGTTATCATTGGAGATTGGAATGGCCTGTCAGGAAAAAAAATCAATTTGTTAAGGGTATTTCACTTGTGAAGCAATTCTTAACGAAGGTCATTGATGTGATGGGGGTGAAATAATTGTTAACAGTTTAAGGACGATTTAAATGGAGGTTCGTTTAACAAATAAAACTTAAAAGAAGTCCTCTGTGAGTTAGCTAGGGAACAATGCAGACAAGCAATTTTCTGTAATAGAATGATTGGAAACTCGAGAAACATATGAGGAAGCAAAATTACAATCAAGGAGTTAAGGGTATTTCTCTATTGGATTCTGCTAGATACGGGGTGTAGAACGGTGTTGCAAGTTCTTTTAGGGTTATCATTGGAGATTGGAATGGCCTTTCAGGAAAAAAATCTACTTGTTAAGGGTATTTCACTTGTGAAGCAATTCTTAACGAAGATCATTGATGTGATGGAGGTGAAATAATTTTTAGCCGTTTAAAGACGATTTAAATGGACGTTCGGTCTACAAATAGAACTTAAAAAAAATATTCTGTGAGTTAGCTATATTAAAATGCAGACATGCAATTTTCTGTAATTGAATGATAGGAAACTCGAGAAACTTATGAGGAAGCAAGATTACAATCAAGGAGTTAGGAGTATTTATTGAATTCTGCTAGCTAGGGGGTGTAGCACGGTGTTGCAAGTTCTTTTATGGTTATCATTGGAGATTGGAATGGCCTGTCAGGAAAAAAAATCAATTTGTTAAGGGTATTTCACTTGTGAAGCAATTCTTACCGAAGGCCATTGATGTGATGGAGGTGAAATAATTGTTAACAGTTTAAAGACGATTTAAATGGAGGTTCGGTCAAGAAATAAAACATAAAAGACGTCTTCTGGGAGTTAGCTAGGGTACAATGCAGGCATGCAATTTTCTGTAATTGAATGATTGGAAACTCGAGAAACATATGAGGAAGCAAAATTACAATCAAGGAGTAAAGGGTATTTCTCTATTGGATTCTGCTAGCTAGGGGGATGTATAACGGTGTTGCAAGTTCTTTTTGGGTTACCATTGGAAATTGGAATGGCCTGTCAGGAAAAAAAAATCAATTTGTTAAGGGTATTTCACTTGTGAAGCAATTCTTAACGAAGGTCATTGATGTGATGGGGTTGAAATAATTGTTAACAGTTTAAGGACGATTTAAATGGAGGTTCGTTTAACAAATAAAACATAAAAGAAGTCCTCTGTGAGTTAGCTAGGGAACAATGCAGACATGCAATTTTCTGTAATTGAATGACTGGAAACACGAGAAACATATGAGGAAGCAAAATTACAATCAAGGACTTAAGGGTATGTCTCTGTAAGATTCTGCTAGCTAGCCGGTGTATAACGGTGTTGCAAGTTCTTTTAGGGTTATCATTGGAGATTAGAATGGCCTGTGAAGAAAAAAATCAATTTGTTAAGGGTATTTCACTTGTGGAGCAATTCTTAAAAAAGGTCATTGATGTGATGGAGGTGAAATATTTGTTAACAGTTTAAAGACGATTTAAATGGAGGTTCGGTGACTAAATAGAACATAAAAGAAGTTATCTGTGAGTTAGCTAAGGTACAAAGCAGTCATGCAATTTTCTGTAATTGAATGATTGGGAACTCGAGAAACATATGAAGAAGCAAAATTACAATCAAGGAGTGTAGGGTATTTCTCTCTTGGATTCTGCTAGCTAGGGGGTTTAGAACGCTGTTGCAAGTTCTTTTTCTGTTATCATTGGAAATTGGAATGGCTTTTCAGGAAAAAAAATCTACTTGTTAAGGGTATTTCACTTGTGAAGCAATTCTTAACGAAGGTCATTGATGTCATGGAGGTGAAATAACTGTGAACAGTTTAAAGACGATTTAAATGGAGGTTCGGTAAACAAATAAAACATAAAAACAATCATCTGTTAGTTAGCTAAGTTGCAATGCAAACATGCAATTTTCTGTAATTGAATGATTGGAAAGTCGAGAAACTTATGAGGAAGCAAAATTACAATCAAGGAGTTAGGAGTATTTATTGAATTCTGCTAGCTAGGGGGTGTAGAACGGTGTTGCAAGTTCTTTTAGGGTTATCATTGGAGATTGGAATGGCCTGTCAGGAAAAAAAATTAATTTGTTAAGGGTATTTCACTTGTGAAGTAATTCTTAACGAAGGTCATTGATGTGATGAAGATGAAATATTTTTTTAACAGTTTAAAGACGATTTAAATGGAGGTTCGGTCAACAAATAAAACATAAAAAAATCATCTGTGAGTTAGCTAGGTTACAATGCAGACATGCAATTTCCTGTAATTGAATGATTGGAAACTCAAGAAACTTATGGGGAAGCAAAATAACAATCAAGGAGTTAAGGACATTTCTCTCTTGGATTCTGCTAGCTAGAGGGTGCAGAACGGTGTTGCAAGTTCTTTTAGGGTCATCATTGGAGATTGGAACGGCCTTTCAGTAAAAAAATCAATTTGTTAAGAGTATTTCACTTGTGAAGCAATTCTTAACGAAGGTCATTGATGTGATGAAGGTGAAATAATTGTTAACAGTTTAAAGACGATTTAAATGGAGGTTCCGTCAACAAATAAAACATAAAAGAAGTCATCTGTGAGTTAGCTAAGGTACAATCCAGGGATGCAATTTTCTGTAATTGAATGATTGGAAACTCGAGAAACATATGAGGAAGCAATATTACAATCAAGGAGTTAAGGGTATTTCTCTCTTGGATTCTTCTAGCTAGGGGTTTTAGAACGGTGTTGCAAGTTCTTTTTAGGTTATCATTGGAGATTGGAATGGCCTGTCAGGAAAAAAAATCAATTTGTTAAGGGTATTTTACTTGTGAAGCAATTGTTAACGAAGGTCATTGATGTGATGGGGGTGAAATAATTGTTAACAGTTTAAGGACGATTTAAATGGAGGTTCGTTTAACAAATAAAACATAAAAGAAGTCCTCTGTGAGTTAGCTAGGGAACAATGCAGACATGCAATTTTCTGTAATTGAATGATTGGAAACACGAGAAACATATGAGGAAGCAAAATTACAATCAAGGATTTAAGGGTATGTCTCTGTAAGATTCTGCTAGCTAGCCGGCGTATAACGGTGTTGCAAGTTCTTTTAGGGTTATCATTGGAGATTAGAATGGCCTGTGAAGAAGAAAATCAATTTGTTAAGGGTATTTCACTTGTGGAGCAATTCTTAAAAAGGTCATTGATGTGATGGAGGTGAAATATTTGTTAACAGTTTAAAGACGATTTAAATGGAGGTTCGGTGACTAAATAGAACATAAAAGAAGTTATCTGTGAGTTAGCTAAGGTACAAAGCAGTCATGCAATTTTCTGTAATTGAATGATTGGGAACTCGAGAAACATATGAAGAAGCAAAATTACAATCAAGGAGTGTAGGGTATTTCTCTCTTGGATTCTGCTAGCTAGGGGGTTTAGAACGCTGTTGCAAGTTCTTTTTGGGTTATCATTGGAAATTGGAATGGCTTTTCAGGAAAAAAATCTACTTGTTAAGGGTATTTCACTTGTGAAGCAATTCTTAAAGAAGGTCATTGATGTCATGGAGGTGAAATAACTGTGAACAGTTTAAAGACGATTTAAATGGAGGTTCGGTAAACAAATAAAACATAAAAACAATCATCTGTTAGTTAGCTAAGTTACATTGCAGACATGCAATTTTCTGTAATTGAATGATTGGAAAGTCCAGAAACTTATGAGGAAGCAAAATTACAATCAAGGAGTTAGGAGTATTTATTGAATTCTGCTAGCTAGGGGTGTAGAACGGTGTTGCAAGTTCTTTTAGGGTTATCATTTTAGATTGGAATGGCTTGTCAGGAAAAAAATTAATTTGTTAAGGGTATTTCACTTGTGAAGCAATTCTTAACGAAGGTCATTGATGTGATGAAGATGAAATATTTTTTTAACAGTTTAAAGACGATTTAAATAGAGGTTCGGTCAACAAATAAAACATAAAAAAATCATCTGTGAGTTAGCTAGGTTACAATGCAGACATGCAATTTCCTCTAATTGAATGATTGGAAACTCAAGAAACTTATGGGGAAGCAAAATAACAATCAAGGAGTTAAGGACATTTCTCTCTTGGATTCTGCTAGCTAGAGGGTGCAGAACGGTGTTGCAAGTTCTTTTAGGGTCATCATTGGAGATTGGAATGGCCTTTCAGTAAAAAAAATCAATTTGTTAAGAGTATTTCACTTGTGAAGCAATTCTTAACGAAGGTCATTGATGTGATGAAGGTGAAATAATTGTTAACAGTTTAAAGACGATTTAAATGGAGGTTCGGTCAACAAATAAAACATAAAAGATGTCATCTGTGAGTTAGCTAGGGTACAATGCAGACATGCAATTTTCTGTAATTGAATGATTGGAAACTCGAGAAACATATGAGGAAGCAAAATTACAATCAAGGAGTTAAGGGTATTTCTCTCTTGGATTCTTCTAGCTAGGGGTTTTAGAACGGTGTTGCAAGTTCTTTTAGGGTCATCATTGGAGATTGGAATGGCCTTTCAGTAAAAAAAATCAATTTGTTAAGAGTATTTCACTTGTGAAGCAATTCTTAACGAAGGTCATTGATGTGATGAAGGTGAAATAATTGTTAACAGTTTAAAGACGATTTAAATGGAGGTTCGGTCAACAAATAAAACATAAAAGATGTCATCTGTGAGTTAGCTAGGGTACAATGCAGACATGCAATTTTCTGTAATTGAATGATTGGAAACTCGAGAAACATATGAGGAAGCAAAATTACATTCAAGGAGTTAAGGGTATTTCTCTCTTGGATTCTTCTAGCTAGGGGTTTTAGAACGGTGTTGCAAGTTCTTTTAGGGTCATCATTGGAGATTGGAATGGCCTTTCAGTAAAAAAATCAATTTGTTAAGAGTATTTCACTTGTGAAGCAATTCTTAACGAAGGTCATTGATGTGATGAAGGTGAAATAATTGTTAACAGTTTAAAGACGATTTAAATGGAGGTTCGGTCAACAAATAAAACATAAAAGAAGTCATCTGTGAGTTAGCTAAAGTACAATCCAGGGATGCAATTTTCTGTAATTGAATGATGGGAAACTCGAGAAACATATGAGGAAGCAAAATTACAATCAAGGAGTTAAGGGTATTTCTCTCTTGGATTCTTCTAGCTAGGGGTTTTAGAACGGTGTTGCAAGTTCTTTTTAGGTTATCATTGGAGATTGGAATGGCCTGTCAGGAAAAAAAATCAATTTGTTAAGGGTATTTTACTTGTGAAGCAATTCTTAACGAAGGTCATTGATGTGATGGTGGTGAAATAATTGTTAACAGTTTAAGGACGATTTAAATGGAGGTTCGTTTAACAAATAAAACATAAAAGAAGTCCTCTGTGAGTTAGCTAGGGAACAATGCAGACATGCAATTTTCTGTAATAGAATGATTGGAAACTCGAGAAACATATGAGGAAGCAAAATTACAATCAAGGAGTTAAGGGTATTTCTCTCTTGGATTCTTCTAGCTAGGGGGATGTAGAACGGTGTTGCAAGTTCTTTTTGAGTTACCATTGGAAATTGGAATGGCCTGTCAAGAAAAAAAATCAATTTGTTAAGGGTATTTCACTTGTGAAGCAATTCTTAACGAAGGTCATTGATGTGATGGAGGTGAAATAATTGTTAGCAGTTTAAAGACGATTTAAATGGAGGTTTCGTCAACAAATAGAACTTTAAAAAAATCCTCTGTGAGTTAGCTAGGTTATAATGCAGACATGCAATTTTCTGTAATTGAATGATTGGAAACTCGAGAAACTGAAGAGGAAGCACGATTACAATCAAGGATTTAGGGGTATTTATTGAATTCTGCTAGCTAGGGCGTGTAGAATGGTGTTGCAAGTTCTTTTAGGTTTATTATTGGAGATTGGAATGGCCTGTCAGGGAAACAAAATCATTTTGTTAAGAGTATTTCACTTGTGAAGCAAATCTTAACGAAGGTCAATGGTGTGATGATGGCGAAAATATTGTTGACAGTTTAAAGACGATTTAAATAGAGGTTCGGTCAACAAATAAAACATAAAAGAAGTAGTCATCTGTGAGTTAGCTAAGGTACAATCCAGGGATGCAATTTTCTGTAATTGAATGATTGGAAACGCGAGAAACATATGAGGAAGCAAAATTACAATCAAGAAGTTAAGGGTATTTCTCTCTTGGATTCTGCTAGCTAGGGGGTTTAGAACGGTGTTGCAAGTTCTTTTTAAGTTATCATTGGAGATTGGAATGGCCTGTCAGGAAAAAAAATCAATTTGTTAAGGGTATTTCACTTGTGAAGCAATTCTTAACGAAGGTCATTGATGTGATGGGGGTGAAATAATTGTTAACAGTTTAAGGACGAATTAAATGGAGGTTCGTTTAACAAATAAAACTTAAAAGAAGTCCTCTGTGAGTTAGCAAGGGAACAATGCAGACAAGCAATTTTCTGTAATAGAATGATTGGAAACTCGAGAAACATATGAGGAAGCAAAATTACAATAAAGGAGTTAAGGGTATTTCTCTATTGGATTCGGCTAGCTACGGGGTGTAGAACGTTGTTGCAAGTTCTTTTAGGGTTATCATTGGAGATTGGAATGGCCTTTCAGGAAAAAAATCTACTTGTTAAGGGTATTTCACTTGTGAAGCAATTCTTAACGAAGATCATTGATGTGATGGAGGTGAAATAATTTTTAGCCGTTTAAAGACGATTTAAATGGACGTTCGGTCAACAAATAGAACTTAAAAAATATTCTGTGAGTTAGCTATATTAAAATGCAGACATGCAATTTTCTGTAATTGAATGATAGGAAACTCGAGAAACTTATGAGGAAGCAAGATTACAATCAAGGAGTTAGGAGTATTTATTGAATTCTGCTAGCTAGGGGGTGTAGCACGGTGTTGCAAGTTCTTTTATGGTTATCATTGGAGATTGGAATGGCCTGTCAGGAAAAAAAATCAATTTGTTAAAGGTATTTCACTTGTGAAGCAATTCTTAACGAAGGCCATTGATGTGATGGAGGTGAAATAATTGTTAACAGTTTAAAGACGATTTAAATGGAGGTTCGGTCAAGAAATAAAACATAAAAGAAGTCTTCTGGGAGTTAGCTAGGGTACAATGCAGTCATGCAATTTTCTGTAATTGAATGATTGGAAACTCGAGAAACATATGAGGAAGCAAAATTACAATCAAGGAGTAAAGGGTATTTCTCTATTGGATTCTGCTAGCTAGGGGGATGTATAACGGTGTTGCAAGTTCTTTTTGGGTTACCACTGGAAATTGGAATGTCCTGTCAGGAAAAAAAAATCAATTTGTTAAGGGTATTTCACTTGTGAAGCAATTCTTAACGAAGGTCATTGATGTGATGGGGTTGAAATAATTGTTAACAGTTTAAGAACGATTTAAATGGAGGTTCGTTTAACAAATAAAACATAAAAGAAGTCCTCTGTGAGTTAGCTAGGGAACAATGCAGACATGCAATTTTCTGTAATTGAATGATTGGAAACACGAGAAACATATGAGGAAGCAAAATTACAATCAAGGATTTCAGGGTATGTCTCTGTACGATTCTGCTAGCTAGCCGGTGTATAACGGTGTTGCAAGTTCTTTTAGGGTTATCATTGGAAATTAGAATGGCCTGTCAAGAAAAAATCAATTTGTTAAGGGTATTTCACTTGTGGAGCAATTCTTAAAAAAGGTCATTGATGTGATGGAGGTGAAATATTTGTTAACAGTTTAAAGACGATTTAAATGGAGGTTCGGTGACTAAATAGAACATAAAAGTAGTTATCTGTGAGTTAGCTAAGGTACAAAGCAGTCATGCAATTTTCTGTAATTGAATGATTGGGAACTCGAGAAACATATGAAGAAGCAAAATTACAATCAAGGAGTGTAGGGTATTTCTCTCTTGGATTCTGCTAGCTAGGGGGTTTAGAACGGTGTTGCAAGTTCTTTTTGGGTTATCATTGGAAATTGGAATGGCTTTTCACGAAACAAAATCTACTTGTTAAGGGTATTTCACTTGTGAAGCAATTCTTAACGAAGGTCATTGATGTCATGGAGGTGAAATAACTGTGAACAGTTTAAAGACGATTTAAATGGAGGTTCGGTAAACAAATAAAACATAAAAACAATCATCTGTTAGTTAGCTAAGTTACAATGCAGACATGCAATTTTCTGTAATTGAATGATTGGAAAGTCGAGAAACGTATGAGGAAGCAAAATTACAATCAAGGAGTTAGGAGTATTTATTGAATTCTGCTAGCTAGGGGGTGTAGAACGGTGTTGCAAGTTCTTTTAGGGTCATCATTGGAGATTGGAATGGCCTTTCAGTAAAAAAAATCAATTTGTTAAGAGTATTTCACTTGTGAAGCAATTCTTAACGAAGGTCATTGATGTGATGAAGGTGAAATAATTGTTAACAGTTTAAAGACGATTTAAATGGAGGTTCGGTCAACAAATAAAACATAAAAAAATCATCTGTGAGTTAGCTAGGTTACAATGCAGACATGCAATTTCCTGTAATTGAATGATTGGAAACTCAAGAAACTTATGGGGAAGCAAAATAACAATCAAGGAGTTAAGGACATTTCTCTCTTGGATTCTGCTAGCTAGAGGGTGCAGAACGGTGTTGCAAGTTCTTTTAGGGTCATCATTGGAGATTGGAATGGCCTTTCAGTAAAAAAAATCAATTTGTTAAGAGTATTTTACTTGTGAAGCAATTCTTAACGAAGGTCATTGATGTGATGGGGGTGAAATAATTGTTAACAGTTTAAGGACGATTTAAATGGAGGTTCGGTCAACAAATAAAACATAAAAGAAGTCATCTGTGAGTTAGCTAAGGTACAATCCAGGGATGCAATTTTCTGTAATTGAATGATTGGAAACTCGAGAAACATATGAGGAAGCAAAATTACAATCAAGGAGTTAAGGGTATTTCTCTCTTGGATTCTTCTAGCTAGGGGTTTTAGAACGGTGTTGCAAGTTCATTTTAGGTTATCATTGGAGATTGGAATGGCCTGTCAGGAAAAAAATCAATTTGTTAAGGGTATTTTACTTGTGAAGCAATTCTTAACGAAGGTCATTGATGTGATGGGGGTGAAATAATTGTTAACAGTTTAAGGACGATTTAAATGGAGGTTCGTTTAACAAATAAAACATAAAAGAAGTCCTCTGTGAGTTAGCTAGGGAACAATGCAGACATGCAATTTTCTGTAATAGAATGATTGGAAACTCGAGAAACATATGAGGAAGCAAAATTACAATCAAGGAGTTAAGGGTATTTCTCTCTTGGATTCTTCTAGCTAGGGGGATGTAGAACGGTGTTGCAAGTTCTTTTTGAGTTACCATTGGAAATTGGAATGGCCTGTCAAGAAAAAAATCAATTTGTTAAGGGTATTTCACTTGTGAAGCAATTCTTAACGAAGGTCATTGATGTGATGGAGGTGAAATAATTGTTAGCAGTTTAAAGACGATTTAAATGGAGGTTTCGTCAACAAATAGAACTTTAAAAAAATCCTCTGTGAGTTAGCTAGGTTATAATGCAGACATGCAATTTTCTGTAATTGAATGATTGGAAACTCGAGAAACTGAAGAGGAAGCAAGATTACAATCAAGGATTTAGGGGTATTTATTGAATTCTGCTAGCTAGGGCGTGTAGAATGGTGTTGCAAGTTCTTTTAGGGTTATTATTGGAGATTGGAATGGCCTGTCAGGGAAACAAAATCATTTTGTTAAGAGTATTTCACTTGTGAAGCAAATCTTAACGAAGGTCAATGGTGTGATGATGGCGAAAATATTGTTGACAGTTTAAAGACGATTTAAATGGAGGTTCGGTCAACAAATAAAACATAAAAGAAGTAGTCATCTGTGAGTTAGCTAAGGTACAATCCAGGGATGCAATTTTCTGTAATTGAATGATTGGAAACGCGAGAAACATATGAGGAAGCAAAATTACAATCAAGAAGTTAAGGGTATTTCTCTCTTGGATTCTGCTAGCTAGGGGGTTTAGAACGGTGTTGCAAGTTCTTTTAGGGTTATCATTGGTGATTGGAATAGCCTTTCAGGAAAAAAATCTACTTGTTAAGGGTATTTCACTTGTGAAGCAATTCTTAACGAAGATCATTGATGTGATGGAGGTGAAATAATTTTTAGCCGTTTAAAGACGATTTAAATGGACGTTCGGTCAACAAATAGAACTTAAAAAAATATTCTGTGAGTTAGCTATATTAAAATGCAGACATGCAATTTTCTGTAATTGAATGATTGGAAACTCGAGAAACTGAAGAGGAAGCAAGATTACAATCAAGGATTTAGGGGTATTTATTGAATTCTGCTAGCTAGGGCGTGTAGAATGGTGTTGCAAGTTCTTTTAGGGTTATTATTGGAGATTGGAATGGCCTGTCAGGGAAACAAAATCATTTTGTTAAGAGTATTTCACTTGTGAAGCAAATCTTAACGAAGGTCAATGGTGTGATGATGGCGAAAATATTGTTGACAGTTTAAAGACGATTTAAATGGAGGTTCGGTCAACAAATAAAACATAAAAGAAGTAGTCATCTGTGAGTTAGCTAAGGTACAATCCAGGGATGCAATTTTCTGTAATTGAATGATTGGAAACGCGAGAAACATATGAGGAAGCAAAATTACAATCAAGGAGTTAAGGGTATTTCTCTATTGGATTCTGCTAGCTACGGGGTGTAGAACGGTGTTGCAAGTTCTTTTAGGGTTATCATTGGAGATTGGAATGGCCTTTCAGGAAAAAAAAATCTACTTGTTAAGGGTATTTCACTTGTGAAGCAATTCTTAACGAAGATCATTGATGTGATGGAGGTGAAATAATTTTTAGCCGTTTAAAGACGATTTAAATGGACGTTCGGTCAACAAATAGAACTTAAAAAAAATATTCTGTGAGTTAGCTATATTAAAATGCAGACATGCAATTTTCTGTAATTGAATGATAGGAAACTCGAGAAACTTATAAGGAAGCAAGATTACAATCAAGGAGTTAGGAGTATTTATTGAATTCTGCTAGCTAGGGGTGTAGCACGGTGTTGCAAGTTCTTTTATGGTTATCATTGGAGATTGGAATGGCCTGTCAGGAAAAAAATCAATTTGTTAAGGGTATTTCACTTGTGAAGCAATTCTTAACGAAGGTCATTGATGTGATGGAGGTGAAATAATTGTTAACAGTTTAAGGACGATTTAAATGGAGGTTCGTTTAACAAATAAAACATAAAAGAAGTCCTCTGTGAGTTAGCTAGGGAACAATGCAGACATGCAATTTTCTGTAATTGAATGATTGGAAACACGAGAAACATATGAGGGAAGCAAAATTACAATCAAGGATTTCAGGGTATGTCTCTGTACGATTCTGCTAGCTAGCCGGTGTATAACGGTGTTGCAAGTTCTTTTAGGGTTATCATTGGAAATTAGAATGGCCTGTCAAGAAAAAAATCAATTTGTTAAGGGTATTTCACTTGTGGAGCAATTCTTAAAAAAGGTCATTGATGTGATGGAGGTGAAATATTTGTTAACAGTTTAAAGACGATTTAAATGGAGGTTCGGTGACTAAATAGAACATAAAAGTAGTTATCTGTGAGTTAGCTAAGGTACAAAGCAGTCATGCAATTTTCTGTAATTGAATGATTGGGAACTCGAGAAACATATGAAGAAGCAAAATTACAATCAAGGAGTGTAGGGTATTTCTCTCTTGGATTCTGCTAGCTAGGGGTTTAGAACGGTGTTGCAAGTTCTTTTTGGGTTATCATTGGAAATTGGAATGGCTTTTCACGAAACAAAATCTACTTGTTAAGGGTATTTCACTTGTGAAGCAATTCTTAACGAAGGTCATTGATGTCATGGAGGTGAAATAACTGTGAACAGTTTAAAGACGATTTAAATGGAGGTTCGGTAAACAAATAAAACATAAAAACAATCATCTGTTAGTTAGCTAAGTTACAATGCAGACATGCAATTTTCTGTAATTGAATGATTGGAAACGCGAGAAACATATGAGGAAGCAAAATTACAATCAAGGAGTTAAGGGTATTTCTCTATTGGATTCTGCTAGCTACGGGGTGTAGAACGGTGTTGCAAGTTCTTTTAGGGTTATCATTGGAGATTGGAATGGCCTTTCAGGAAAAAAAATCTACTTGTTAAGGGTATTTCACTTGTGAAGCAATTCTTAACGAAGATCATTGATGTGATGGAGGTGAAATAATTTTTAGCCGTTTAAAGACGATTTAAATGGACGTTCGGTCAACAAATAGAACTTAAAAAATATTCTGTGAGTTAGCTATATTAAAATGCAGACATGCAATTTTCTGTAATTGAATGATAGGAAACTCGAGAAACTTATAAGGAAGCAAGATTACAATCAAGGAGTTAGGAGTATTTATTGAATTCTGCTAGCTAGGGGTGTAGCACGGTGTTGCAAGTTCTTTTATGGTTATCATTGGAGATTGGAATGGCCTGTCAGGAAAAAAATCAATTTGTTAAGGGTATTTCACTTGTGAAGCAATTCTTAACGAAGGTCATTGATGTGATGGAGGTGAAATAATTGTTAACAGTTTAAGGACGATTTAAATGGAGGTTCGTTTAACAAATAAAACATAAAAGAAGTCCTCTGTGAGTTAGCTAGGGAACAATGCAGACATGCAATTTTCTGTAATTGAATGATTGGAATCACGAGAAACATATGAGGAAGCAAAATTACAATCAAGGATTTCAGGGTATGTCTCTGTACGATTCTGCTAGCTAGCCGGTGTATAACGGTGTTGCAAGTTCTTTTAGGGTTATCATTGGAAATTAGAATGGCCTGTCAAGAAAAAATCAATTTGTTAAGGGTATTTCACTTGTGGAGCAATTCTTAAAAAAGGTCATTGATGTGATGGAGGTGAAATATTTGTTAACAGTTTAAAGACGATTTAAATGGAGGTTCGGTGACTAAATAGAACATAAAAGTAGTTATCTGTGAGTTAGCTAAGGTACAAAGCAGTCATGCAATTTTCTGTAATTGAATGATTGGGAACTCGAGAAACATATGAAGAAGCAAAATTACAATCAAGGAGTGTAGGGTATTTCTCTCTTGGATTCTGCTAGCTAGGGGGTTTAGAACGGTGTTGCAAGTTCTTTTTGGGTTATCATTGGAAATTGGAATGGCTTTTCACGAAACAAAATCTACTTGTTAAGGGTATTTCACTTGTGAAGCAATTCTTAACGAAGGTCATTGATGTCATGGAGGTGAAATAACTGTGAACAGTTTAAAGACGATTTAAATGGAGGTTCGGTAAACAAATAAAACATAAAAACAATCATCTGTTAGTTAGCTAAGTTACAATGCAGACATGCAATTTTCTGTAATTGAATGATTGGAAAGTCGAGAAACGTATGAGGAAGCAAAATTACAATCAAGGAGTTAGGAGTATTTATTGAATTCTGCTAGCTAGGGGGTGTAGAACGGTGTTGCAAGTTCTTTTAGGGTCATCATTGGAGATTGGAATGGCCTTTCAGTAAAAAAAATCAATTTGTTAAGAGTATTTCACTTGTGAAGCAATTCTTAACGAAGGTCATTGATGTGATGAAGGTGAAATAATTGTTAACAGTTTAAAGACGATTTAAATGGAGGTTCGGTCAACAAATAAAACATAAAAAAATCATCTGTGAGTTAGCTAGGTTACAATGCAGACATGCAATTTCCTGTAATTGAATGATTGGAAACTCAAGAAACTTATGGGGAAGCAAAATAACAATCAAGGAGTTAAGGACATTTCTCTCTTGGATTCTGCTAGCTAGAGGGTGCAGAACGGTGTTGCAAGTTCTTTTAGGGTCATCATTGGAGATTGGAATGGCCTTTCAGTAAAAAATCAATTTGTTAAGAGTATTTTACTTGTGAAGCAATTCTTAACGAAGGTCATTGATGTGATGGGGGTGAAATAATTGTTAACAGTTTAAGGACGATTTAAATGGAGGTTCGGTCAACAAATAAAACATAAAAGAAGTCATCTGTGAGTTAGCTAAGGTACAATCCAGGGATGCAATTTTCTGTAATTGAATGATTGGAAACTCGAG
Organism: Macrothele yani; assembly: GCA_039090855.1. Classification (NCBI taxonomy): domain Eukaryota; kingdom Metazoa; phylum Arthropoda; class Arachnida; order Araneae; family Macrothelidae; genus Macrothele; species Macrothele yani. Next base: position 15,919,790 of record CM077013.1, on the reverse strand, counting down.
AAACATATGAGGAAGCAAAATTACAATCAAGGAGTTAAGGGTATTTCTCTCTTGGATTCTTCTAGCTAGGGGTTTTAGAACGGTGTTGCAAGTTCATTTTAGGTTATCATTGGAGATTGGAATGGCCTGTCAGGAAAAAAATCAATTTGTTAAGGGTATTTTACTTGTGAAGCAATTCTTAACGAAGGTCATTGATGTGATGGGGTGAAATAATTGTTAACAGTTTAAGGACGATTTAAATGGAGGTTCGTTTAACAAATAAAACATAAAAGAAGTCCTCTGTGAGTTAGCTAGGGAACAATGCAGACATGCAATTTTCTGTAATAGAATGATTGGAAACTCGAGAAACATATGAGGAAGCAAAATTACAATCAAGGAGTTAAGGGTATTTCTCTCTTGGATTCTTCTAGCTAGGGGGATGTAGAACGGTGTTGCAAGTTCTTTTTGAGTTACCATTGGAAATTGGAATGGCCTGTCAAGAAAAAAATCAATTTGTTAAGGGTATTTCACTTGTGAAGCAATTCTTAACGAAGGTCATTGATGTGATGGAGGTGAAATAATTGTTAGCAGTTTAAAGACGATTTAAATGGAGGTTTCGTCAACAAATAGAACTTTAAAAAAATCCTCTGTGAGTTAGCTAGGTTATAATGCAGACATGCAATTTTCTGTAATTGAATGATTGGAAACTCGAGAAACTGAAGAGGAAGCAAGATTACAATCAAGGATTTAGGGGTATTTATTGAATTCTGCTAGCTAGGGCGTGTAGAATGGTGTTGCAAGTTCTTTTAGGGTTATTATTGGAGATTGGAATGGCCTGTCAGGGAAACAAAATCATTTTGTTAAGAGTATTTCACTTGTGAAGCAAATCTTAACGAAGGTCAATGGTGTGATGATGGCGAAAATATTGTTGACAGTTTAAAGACGATTTAAATGGAGGTTCGGTCAACAAATAAAACATAAAAGAAGTAGTCATCTGTGAGTTAGCTAAGGTACAATCCAGGGATGCAATTTTCTGTAATTGAATGATTGGAAACGCGAGAAACATATGAGGAAGCAAAATTACAATCAAGAAGTTAAGGGTATTTCTCTCTTGGATTCTGCTAGCTAGGGGTTTAGAACGGTGTTGCAAGTTCTTTTAGGGTTATCATTGGTGATTGGAATAGCCTTTCAGGAAAAAAATCTACTTGTTAAGGGTATTTCACTTGTGAAGCAATTCTTAACGAAGATCATTGATGTGATGGAGGTGAAATAATTTTTAGCCGTTTAAAGACGATTTAAATGGACGTTCGGTCAACAAATAGAACTTAAAAAAATATTCTGTGAGTTAGCTATATTAAAATGCAGACATGCAATTTTCTGTAATTGAATGATTGGAAACTCGAGAAACTGAAGAGGAAGCAAGATTACAATCAAGGATTTAGGGGTATTTATTGAATTCTGCTAGCTAGGGCGTGTAGAATGGTGTTGCAAGTTCTTTTAGGGTTATTATTGGAGATTGGAATGGCCTGTCAGGGAAACAAAATCATTTTGTTAAGAGTATTTCACTTGTGAAGCAAATCTTAACGAAGGTCAATGGTGTGATGATGGCGAAAATATTGTTGACAGTTTAAAGACGATTTAAATGGAGGTTCGGTCAACAAATAAAACATAAAAGAAGTAGTCATCTGTGAGTTAGCTAAGGTACAATCCAGGGATGCAATTTTCTGTAATTGAATGATTGGAAACGCGAGAAACATATGAGGAAGCAAAATTACAATCAAGGAGTTAAGGGTATTTCTCTATTGGATTCTGCTAGCTACGGGGTGTAGAACGGTGTTGCAAGTTCTTTTAGGGTTATCATTGGAGATTGGAATGGCCTTTCAGGAAAAAAATCTACTTGTTAAGGGTATTTCACTTGTGAAGCAATTCTTAACGAAGATCATTGATGTGATGGAGGTGAAATAATTTTTAGCCGTTTAAAGACGATTTAAATGGACGTTCGGTCAACAAATAGAACTTAAAAAAATATTCTGTGAGTTAGCTATATTAAAATGCAGACATGCAATTTTCTGTAATTGAATGATAGGAAACTCGAGAAACTTATAAGGAAGCAAGATTACAATCAAGGAGTTAGGAGTATTTATTGAATTCTGCTAGCTAGGGGGTGTAGCACGGTGTTGCAAGTTCTTTTATGGTTATCATTGGAGATTGGAATGGCCTGTCAGGAAAAAAATCAATTTGTTAAGGGTATTTCACTTGTGAAGCAATTCTTAACGAAGGTCATTGATGTGATGGAGGTGAAATAATTGTTAACAGTTTAAGGACGATTTAAATGGAGGTTCGTTTAACAAATAAAACATAAAAGAAGTCCTCTGTGAGTTAGCTAGGGAACAATGCAGACATGCAATTTTCTGTAATTGAATGATTGGAAACACGAGAAACATATGAGGAAGCAAAATTACAATCAAGGATTTAAGGGTATGTCTCTGTAAGATTCTGCTAGCTAGCCGGTGTATAACGGTGTTGCAAGTTCTTTTAGGGTTATCATTGGAGATTAGAATGGCCTGTGAAGAAGAAAATCAATTTGTTAAGGGTATTTCACTTGTGGAGCAATTCTTAAAAAAGGTCATTGATGTGATGGAGGTGAAATATTTGTTAACAGTTTAAAGACGATTTAAATGGAGGTTCGGTGACTAAATAGAACATAAAAGAAGTTATCTGTGAGTTAGCTAAGGTACAAAGCAGTCATGCAATTTTCTGTAATTGAATGATTGGGAACTCGAGAAACATATGAAGAAGCAAAATTACAATCAAGGAGTGTAGGGTATTTCTCTCTTGGATTCTGCTAGCTAGGGGGTTTAGAACGCTGTTGCAAGTTCTTTTTGGGTTATCATTGGAAATTGGAATGGCTTTTCAGGAAAAAAATCTACTTGTTAAGGGTATTTCACTTGTGAAGCAATTCTTAAAGAAGGTCATTGACGTCATGGAGGTGAAATAACTGTGAACAGTTTAAAGACGATTTAAATGGAGGTTCGGTAAACAAATAAAACATAAAAACAATCATCTGTTAGTTAGCTAAGTTACATTGCAGACATGCAATTTTCTGTAATTGAATGATTGGAAAGTCCAGAAACTTATGAGGAAGCAAAATTACAATCAAGGAGTTAGGAGTATTTATTGAATTCTGCTAGCTAGGGGTGTAGAACGGTGTTGCAAGTTCTTTTAGGGTTATCATTTTAGATTGGAATGGCCTGTCAGGAAAAAAATTAATTTGTTAAGGGTATTTCACTTGTGAAGCAATTCTTAACGAAGGTCATTGATGTGATGAAGATGAAATATTTTTTTTAACAGTTTAAAGACGATTTAAATGGAGGTTCGGTCAACAAATAAAACATAAAAAAATCATCTGTGAGTTAGCTAGGTTACAATGCAGACATGCAATTTCCTCTAATTGAATGATTGGAATCTCAAGAAACTTATGGGGAAGCAAAATAACAATCAAGGAGTTAAGGACATTTCTCTCTTGGATTCTGCTAGCTAGAGGGTGCAGAACGGTGTTGCAAGTTCTTTTAGGGTCATCATTGGAGATTGGAATGGCCTTTCAGTAAAAAAATCAATTTGTTAAGAGTATTTCACTTGTGAAGCAATTCTTAACGAAGGTCATTGATGTGATGAAGGTGAAATAATTGTTAACAGTTTAAAGACGATTTAAATGGAGGTTCGGTCAACAAATAAAACATAAAAGATGTCATCTGTGAGTTAGCTAGGGTACAATGCAGACATGCAATTTTCTGTAATTGAATGATTGGAAACTCGAGAAACATATGAGGAAGCAAAATTACATTCAAGGAGTTAAGGGTATTTCTCTCTTGGATTCGTCTAGCTAGGGGTTTTAGAACGGTGTTGCAAGTTCTTTTAGGGTCATCATTGGAGATTGGAATGGCCTTTCAGTAAAAAAAATCAATTTGTTAAGAGTATTTCACTTGTGAAGCAATTCTTAACGAAGGTCATTGATGTGATGAAGGTGAAATAATTGTTAACAGTTTAAAGACGATTTAAATGGAGGTTCGGTCAACAAATAAAACATAAAAGAAGTAATCTGTGAGTTAGCTAAGGTACAATCCAGGAATGCAATTTTCTGTAATTGAATGATGGGAAACTCGAGAAACATATGAGGAAGCAAAATTACAATCAAGGAGTTAAGGGTATTTCTCTATTGGATTCGGCTAGCTACGGGGTGTAGAACGTTGTTGCAAGTTCTTTTAGGGTTATCATTGGAGATTGGAATGGCCTTTCAGGAAAAAAAATCTACTTGTTAAGGGTATTTCACTTGTGAAGCAATTCTTAACGAAGATCATTGATGTGATGGAGGTGAAATAATTTTTAGCCGTTTAAAGACGATTTAAATGGACGTTCGGTCAACAAATAGAACTTAAAAAAAATATTCTGTGAGTTAGCTATATTAAAATGCAGACATGCAATTTTCTGTAATTGAATGATAGGAAACTCGAGAAACTTATGAGGAAGCAAAATTACAATCAAGGAGTTAAGGGTATTTCTCTCTTGGATTCTTCTAGCTAGGGGGATGTAGAACGGTGTTGCAAGTTCTTTTTGAGTTACCATTGGAAATTGGAATGGCCTGTCAAGAAAAAAATCAATTTGTTAAGGGTATTTCACTTGTGAAGCAATTCTTAACGAAGGTCATTGATGTGATGAAGGTGAAATAATTGTTAACAGTTTAAAGACGATTTAAATGGAGGTTCGGTCAACAAATAAAACATAAAAGAAGTCATCTGTGAGTTAGCTAAGGTACAATCCAGGGATGCAATTTTCTGTAATTGAATGATTGGAAACTCGAGAAACATATGAGGAAGCAAAATTACAATCAAGGAGTTAAGGGTATTTCTCTCTTGGATTCTTCTAGCTAGGGGTTTTAGAACGGTGTTGCAAGTTCTTTTTAGGTTATCATTGGAGATTGGAATGGCCTGTCAGGAAAAAAATCAATTTGTTAAGGGTATTTTACTTGTGAAGCAATTCTTAACGAAGGTCATTGATGTGATGGGGGTGAAATAATTGTTAACAGTTTAAGGACGATTTAAATGGAGGTTCGTTTAACAAATAAAACATAAAAGAAGTCCTCTGTGAGTTAGCTAGGGAACAATGCAGACATGCAATTTTCTGTAATAGAATGATTGGAAACTCGAGAAACATATGAGGAAGCAAAATTACAATCAAGGAGTTAAGGGTATTTCTCTCTTGGATTCTTCTAGCTAGGGGGATGTAGAACGGTGTTGCAAGTTCTTTTTGAGTTACCATTGGAAATTGGAATGGCCTGTCAAGAAAAAAATCAATTTGTTAAGGGTATTTCACTTGTGAAGCAATTCTTAACGAAGGTCATTGATGTGATGGAGGTGAAATAATTGTTAGCAGTTTAAAGAAGATTTAAATGGAGGTTTCGTCAACAAATAGAACTTTAAAAAAATCCTCTGTGAGTTAGCTAGGTTATAATGCAGACATGCAATTTTCTGTAATTGAATGATTGGAAACTCGAGAAACTGAAGAGGAAGCAAGATTACAATCAAGGATTTAGGGGTATTTATTGAATTCTGCTAGCTAGGGCGTGTATAATGGTGTTGCAAGTTCTTTTAGGGTTATTATTGGAGATTGGAATGGCCTGTCAGGGAAACAAAATCATTTTGTTAAGAGTATTTCACTTGTGAAGCAAATCTTAACGAAGGTCAATGGTGTGATGATGGCGAAAATATTGTTGACAGTTTAAAGACGATTTAAATGGAGGTTCGGTCAACAAATAAAACATAAAAGAAGTAGTCATCTGTGAGTTAGCTAAGGTACAATCCAGGGATGCAATTTTCTGTAATTGAATGATTGGAAACGCGAGAAACATATGAGGAAGCAAAATTACAATCAAGAAGTTAAGGGTATTTCTCTCTTGGATTCTGCTAGCTAGGGGTTTAGAACGGTGTTGCAAGTTCTTTTAGGGTTATCATTGGAGATTGGAATAGCCTTTCAGGAAAAAATCTTCTTGTTAAGGGTATTTCACTTGTGAAGCAATTCTTAACGAAGATCATTGATGTGATGGAGGTGAAATAATTTTTAGCCGTTTAAAGACGATTTAAATGGACGTTCGGTCAACAAATAGAACTTAAAAAAAATATTCTGTGAGTTAGCTATATTAAAATGCAGACATGCAATTTTCTGTAATTGAATGATTGGAAACTCGAGAAACTGAAGAGGAAGCAAGATTACAATCAAGGATTTAGGGGTATTTATTGAATTCTGCTAGCTAGGGCGTGTAGAATGGTGTTGCAAGTTCTTTTAGGGTTATTATTGGAGATTGGAATGGCCTGTCAGGGAAACAAAATCATTTTGTTAAGAGTATTTCACTTGTGAAGCAAATCTTAACGAAGGTCAATGGTGTGATGATGGCGAAAATATTGTTGACAGTTTAAAGACGATTTAAATGGAGGTTCGGTCAACAAATAAAACATAAAAGAAGTAGTCATCTGTGAGTTAGCTAAGGTACAATCCAGGGATGCAATTTTCTGTAATTGAATGATTGGAAACGCGAGAAACATATGAGGAAGCAAAATTACAATCAAGGAGTTAAGGGTATTTCTCTATTGGATTCTGCTAGCTACGGGGTGTAGAACGGTGTTGCAAGTTCTTTTAGGGTTATCATTGGAGATTGGAATGGCCTTTCAGGAAAAAAATCTACTTGTTAAGGGTATTTCACTTGTGAAGCAATTCTTAACGAAGATCATTGATGTGATGGAGGTGAAATAATTTTTAGCCGTTTAAAGACGATTTAAATGGACGTTCGGTCAACAAATAGAACTTAAAAAAATATTCTGTGAGTTAGCTATATTAAAATGCAGACATGCAATTTTCTGTAATTGAATGATAGGAAACTCGAGAAACTTATGAGGAAGCAAGATTACAATCAAGGAGTTAGGAGTATTTATTGAATTCTGCTAGCTAGGGGTGTAGCACGGTGTTGCAAGTTCTTTTATGGTTATCATTGGAGATTGGAATGGCCTGTCAGGAAAAAAATCAATTTGTTAAGGGTATTTCACTTGTGAAGCAATTCTTAACGAAGGCCATTGATGTGATGGAGGTGAAATAATTGTTAACAGTTTAAAGACGATTTAAATGGAGGTTCGGTCAAGAAATAAAACATAAAAGAAGTCTTCTGGGAGTTAGCTAGGGTACAATGCAGGCATGCAATTTTCTGTAATTGAATGATTGGAAACTCGAGAAACATATGAGGAAGCAAAATTACAATCAAGGAGTAAAGGGTATTTCTCTATTGGATTCTGCTAGCTAGGGGGATGTATAACGGTGTTGCAAGTTCTTTTTGGGTTACCACTGGAAATTGGAATGGCCTGTCAGGAAAAAAAAATCAATTTGTTAAGGGTATTTCACTTGTGAAGCAATTCTTAACGAAGGTCATTGATGTGATGGGGTTGAAATAATTGTTAACAGTTTAAGGACGATTTAAATGGAGGTTCGTTTAACAAATAAAACATAAAAGAAGTCCTCTGTGAGTTAGCTAGGGAACAATGCAGACATGCAACTTTCTGTAATTGAATGATTGGAAACACGAGTAACATATGAGGAAGCAAAATTACAATCAAGGATTTAAGGGTATGTCTCTGTAAGATTCTGCTAGCTAGCCGGTGCATAACGGTGTTGCAAGTTCTTTTAGGGTTATCATTGGAAATTAGAATGGCCTGTCAAGAAAAAAATCAATTTGTTAAGGGTATTTCACTTGTGGAGCAATTCTTAAAAAAGGTCATTGATGTGATGGAGGTGAAATATTTGTTAACAGTTTAAAGACGATTTAAATGGAGGTTCGGTGACTAAATAGAACATAAAAGAAGTTATCTGTGAGTTAGCTAAGGTACAAAGCAGTCATGCAATTTTCTGTAATTGAATGATTGGGAACTCGAGAAACATATGAAGAAGCAAAATTACAATCAAGGAGTGTAGGGTATTTCTGCAGACATGCAATTTTCTGTAATTGAATGATTGGAAAGTCGAGAAACTTATGAGGAAACAAAATTACAATCAAGGAGTTAGGAGTATTTATTGAATTCTGCTAGCTAGGGGGTGTAGAACGGTGTTGCAAGTTCTTTTAGGGTTATCATTGGAGATTGGAATGGCCTGTCAGGAAAAAAAATTAATTTGTTAAGGGTATTTCACTTGTGAAGCAATTCTTAACGAAGGTCATTGATGTGATGAAGATGAAATATTTTTTTTAACAGTTTAAAGACGATTTAAATGGAGGTTCGGTCAACAAATAAAACATAAAAAAATCATCTGTGAGTTAGCTAGGTTACAATGCAGACATGCAATTTCCTGTAATTGAATGATTGGAAACTCAAGAAACTTATGGGGAAGCAAAATAACAATCAAGGAGTTAAGGACATTTCTCTCTTGGATTCTGCTAGCTAGAGGGTGCAGAACGGTGTTGCAAGTTCTTTTAGGGTCATCATTGGAGATTGGAATGGCCTTTCAGTAAAAAAAATCAATTTGTTAAGAGTATTTCACTTGTGAAGCAATTCTTAACGAAGGTCATTGATGTGATGAAGGTGAAATAATTGTTAACAGTTTAAAGACGATTTAAATGGAGGTTCGGTCAACAAATAAAACATAAAAGAAGTCATCTGTGAGTTAGCTAAGGTACAATCCAGGGACGCAATTTTCTGTAATTGAATGATTGGAAACTCGAGAAACATATGAGGAAGCAAAATTACAATCAAGGAGTTAAGGGTATTTCTCTCTTGAATTCTTCTAGCTAGGGGTTTTAGAACGGTGTTGCAAGTTCTTTTAGGTTATCATTGGAGATTGGAATGGCCTGTCAGGAAAAAAAACAATTTGTTAAGGGTATTTTACTTGTGAAGCAATTCTTAACGAAGGTCATTGATGTGATGGGGGTGAAATAATTGTTAACAGTTTAAGGACGATTTAAATGGAGGTTCGTTTAACAAATAAACATAAAAGAAGTCCTCTGTGAGTTAGCTAGGGAACAATGCAGACATGCAATTTTCTGTAATAGAATGATTGGAAACTCGAGAAACATATGAGGAAGCAAAATTACAATCAAGGAGTTAAGGGTATTTCTCTCTTGGATTCTTCTAGCTGGGGGGATGTTGAACGGTGTTGCAAGTTCTTTTTGAGTTACCATTGGAAATTGGAATGGCCTGTCAAGAAAAAAATCAATTTGTTAAGGGTATTCCACTTGTGAAGCAATTCTTAACGAAGGTCATTGATGTGATGGAGGTGAAATAATTGTTAGCAGTTTAAAGACGATTTAAATGGAGGTTTCGTCAACAAATAGAACTTTAAAAAAATCCTCTGTGAGTTAGCTAGGTTATAATGCAGACATGCAATTTTCTGTAATTGAACGATTGGAAACTCGAGAAACTGAAGAGGAAGCAAGATTACAATCAAGGATTTAGGGGTATTTATTGAATTCTGCTAGCTAGGGCGTGTAGAATGGTGTTGCAAGTTCTTTTAGGGTTATTATTGGAGATTGGAATGGCCTGTCAGGGAAACAAAACCATTTTGTTAAGAGTATTTCACTTGTGAAGCAAATCTTAATGAAGGTCAATGGTGTGATGATGGCGAAAATATTGTTGACAGTTTAAAGACGATTTAAATGGAGGTTCGGTCAACAAATAAAACATAAAAGAAGTAGTCATCTGTGAGTTAGCTAAGGTACAATCCAGGGATGCAATTTTCTGTAACTGAATGATTGGAAACTCGAGAAACATATGACGTAGCAAAATTACAATCAAGAAGTTAAGGGTATTTCTCTCTTGGATTCTGCTAGCTAGGGGTTTTAGAACGGTGTTGCAAGTTCTTTTTAGGTTATCATTGGAGATTGGAATGGCCTGTCAGGAAAAAAATCAATTTGTTAAGGGTATTTCACTTGTGAAGCAATTCTTAACGAAGGTCATTGATGTGATGGGGGTGAAATAATTGTTAACAGTTTAAGGACGATTTAAAGGGAGGTTCGTTTAACAAATAAAACATAAAAGAAGTCCTCTGTGAGTTAGCTAGGTAACAATGCAGACATGCAATTTTCTGTAATAGAATGATTGGAAACTCGAGAAACATATGAGGAAGCAAAATTACAATCAAGGAGTTAAGGGTATTTCTCTATTGGATTCTGCTAGCTACGGGGTGTAGAACGGTGTTGCAAGTTCTTTTAGGGTTATCATTGGAGATTAGAATGGCCTTTCAGGAAAAAAATCTACTTGTTAAGGGTATTTCACTTGTGAAGCAATTCTTAACGAAGATCATTGATGTGATTTAGGTGAAATAATTTTTAGCAGTTTAAAGACGATTTAAATGGACGTTCGGTTAACAAATAGAACTTGAAAAAAATATTCTGTGAGTTAGCTATATTAAAATGCAGACATGCAATTTTCTGTAATTGAATGATAGGAAACTCGAGAAACTTATGAGGAAGCAAGATTACAATCAAGGAGTTAGGAGTATTTATTGAATTCTGCTAGCTAGGGGTGTAGCACGGTGTTGCAAGTTCTTTTATGGTTATCATTGGAGATTGGAATGGCCTGTCAGGGAAAAAAATCAATTTGTTAAGGGTATTTCACTTGTGAAGCAATTCTTAACGAAGGCCATTGATGTGATGGAGGTGAAATAATTGTTAACAGTTTAAAGACGATTTAAATGGAGGTTCGGTCAAGAAATAAAACATAAAAGAAGTCTTCTGGGAGTTAGCTAGGGTACAATGCAGGCATGCAATTTTCTGTAATTGAATGATTGGAAACTCGAGAAACATATGAGGAAGCAAAATTACAATCAAGGAGTAAAGGGTATTTCTCTATTGGATTCTGCTAGCTAGGGGGATGTATAACGGTGTTGCAAGTTCTTTTTGGGTTACCATTGGAAATTGGAATGGCCTGTCAGGAAAAAAATCAATTTGTTAAGGGTATTTCACTTGTGAAGCAATTCTTAACGAAGGTCATTGATGTGATGGGGTTGAAATAATTGTTAACAGTTTCAGGACGATTTAAATGGAGGTTCGTTTAACAAATAAAACATAAAAGAAGTCCTCTGTGAGTTAGCTAGGGAGCAATGCAGACATGCAATTTTCTGTAATTGAATGATTGGAAACACGAGTAACATATGAGGAAGCAAAATTACAATCAAGGATTTAAGGGTATGTCTCTGTAAGATTCTGCTAGCTAGCCGGTGTATAACGGTGTTGCAAGTTCTTTTAGGGTTATCATTAGAGATTAGAATGGCCTGTCAAGAAAAAATCAATTTGTTAAGGGTATTTCACTTGTGGAGCAATTCTTAAAAAAGGTCATTGATGTGATGGAGGTGAAATATTTGTTAACAGTTTAAAGACGATTTAAATGGAGGTTCGGTGACTAAATAGAACATAAAAGAAGTTATCTGTGAGTTAGCTAAGGTACAAAGCAGTCATGCAATTTTCTGTAATTGAATGATTGGGAACTCGAGAAACATATGAAGAAGCAAAATTACAATCAAGGAGTGTAGGGTATTTCTCTCTTGGATTCTGCTAGCTAGGGGGTTTAGAACGGTGTTGCAAGTTCTTTTTGGGTTATCATTGGAAATTGGAATGGCTTTTCACGAAACAAAATCTACTTGTTAAGGGTATTTCACTTGTGAAGCAATTCTTAACGAATTTCATTGATGTCATGGAGGTGAAATAACTGTGAACAGTTTAAAGACGATTTAAATGGAGGTTCGGTAAACAAATAAAACATAAAAACAATCATCTGTTAGTTAGCTAAGTTACAATGCAGACATGCAATTTTCTGTAATTGAATGATTGGAAAGTCGAGAAACTTATGAGGAAGCAAAATTACAATCAAGGAGTTAGGAGTATTTATTGAATTCTGCTAGCTAGGGGGTGTAGAACGGTGTTGCAAGTTCTTTTAGGGTTATCATTGGAGATTGGAATGGCCTGTCAGGAAAAAAATTAATTTGTTAAGGGTATTTCACTTGTGAAGCAATTCTTAACGAAGGTCATTGATGTGATGAAGATGAAATATTTTTTTAACAGTTTAAAGACGATTTAAATGGAGGTTCGGTCAACAAATAAAACATAAAAAAATCATCTGTGAGTTAGCTAGGTTACAATGCAGACATGCAATTTCCTGTAATTGAATGATTGGAAACTCAAGAAACTTATGGGGAAGCAAAATAACAATCAAGGAGTTAAGGACATTTCTCTCTTGGATTCTGCTAGCTAGAGGTTTTAGAACGGTGTTGCAAGTTCTTTTAGGGTCATCATTGGAGATTGGAATGGCCTTTCAGTAAAAAAATCAATTTGTTAAGAGTATTTCACTTGTGAAGCAATTCTTAACGAAGGTCATTGATGTGATGAAGGTGAAATAATTGTTAACAGTTTAAAGACGATTTAAATGGAGGTTCGGTCAACAAATAAAACATAAAAGAAGTCATCTGTGAGTTAGCTAAGGTACAATCCAGGGACGCAATTTTCTGTAATTGAATGATTGGAAACTCGAGAAACATATGAGGAAGCAAAATTACAATCAAGGAGTTAAGGGTATTTCTCTCTTGAATTCTTCTAGCTAGGGGTTTTAGAACGGTGTTGCAAGTTCTTTTTAGGTTATCATTGGAGATTGGAATGGCCTGTCAGGAAAAAAAACAATTTGTTAAGGGTATTTTACTTGTGAAGCAATTCTTAACGAAGGTCATTGATGTGATGGGGGTGAAATAATTGTTAACAGTTTAAGGACGATTTAAATGGAGGTTCGTTTAACAAATAAACATAAAAGAAGTCCTCTGTGAGTTAGCTAGGGAACAATGCAGACATGCAATTTTCTGTAATAGAATGATTGGAAACTCGAGAAACATATGAGGAAGCAAAATTACAATCAAGGAGTTAAGGGTATTTCTCTCTTGGATTCTTCTAGCTAGGGGGATGTAGAACGGTGTTGCAAGTTCTTTTTGAGTTACCATTGGAAATTGGAATGGCCTGTCAAGAAAAAATCAATTTGTTAAGGGTATTCCACTTGTGAAGCAATTCTTAACGAAGGTCATTGATGTGATGGAGGTGAAATAATTGTTAGCAGTTTAAAGACGATTTAAATGGAGGTTTCGTCAACAAATAGAACTTTAAAAAAATCCTCTGTGAGTTAGCTAGGTTATAATGCAGACATGCAATTTTCTGTAATTGAACGATTGGAAACTCGAGAAACTGAAGAGGAAGCAAGATTACAATCAAGGATTTAGGGGTATTTATTGAATTCTGCTAGCTAGGGCGTGTAGAATGGTGTTGCAAGTTCTTTTAGGGTTATTATTGGAGATTGGAATGGCCTGTCAGGGAAACAAAACCATTTTGTTAAGAGTATTTCACTTGTGAAGCAAATCTTAATGAAGGTCAATGGTGTGATGATGGCGAAAATATTGTTGACAGTTTAAAGACGATTTAAATGGAGGTTCGGTCAACAAATAAAACATAAAAGAAGTAGTCATCTGTGAGTTAGCTAAGGTACAATCCAGGGATGCAATTTTCTGTAACTGAATGATTGGAAACTCGAGAAACATATGAGGTAGCAAAATTACAATCAAGAAGTTAAGGGTATTTCTCTCTTGGATTCTGCTAGCTAGGGGTTTTAGAACGGTGTTGCAAGTTCTTTTTAAGGTTATCATTGGAGATTGGAATGGCCTGTCAGGAAAAAAAATCAATTTGTTAAGGGTATTTCACTTGTGAAGCAATTCTTAACGAAGGTCATTGATGTGATGGGGGTGAAATAATTGTTAACAGTTTAAGGACGATTTAAATGGAGGTTCGTTTAACAAATAAAACATAAAAGAAGTCCTCTGTGAGTTAGCTAGGTAACAATGCAGACATGCAATTTTCTGTAATAGAATGATTGGAAACTCGAGAAACATATGAGGAAGCAAAATTACAATCAAGGAGTTAAGGGTATTTCTCTATTGGATTCTGCTAGCTACGGGGTGTAGAACGGTGTTGCAAGTTCTTTTAGGGTTATCATTGGAGATTAGAATGGCCTTTCAGGGAAAAAAATCTACTTGTTAAGGGTATTTCACTTGTGAAGCAATTCTTAACGAAGATCATTGATGTGATTTAGGTGAAATAATTTTTAGCAGTTTAAAGACGATTTAAATGGACGTTCGGTTAACAAATAGAACATAAAAAAAGTCTTCTGTGAGTTAGCTATATTAAAATGCAGACATGCAATTTTCTGTAATTGAATGATAGGAAACTCGAGAAACATATGAGGAAGCAAGATTACAATCAAGGAGTAAAGAGTATTTATTGAATTCTGCTAGCTAGGGGTGTATAACGGTGTTGCAAGTTCTCTTATGGTTACCATTGGAAATTGGAATGGCCTGTCAGGAAAAAATCAATTTGTTAAGGGTATTTCACTTGTGAAGCAATTCTTAACGAAGGTCATTGATGTGATGGGGTTGAAATAATTGTTAACAGTTTAAAGACGATTTAAATGGAGGTTCGTTTAACAAATAAAACATAAAAGAAGTCTTCTGGGAGTTAGCTAGGGAACAATGCAGACATGCAATTTTCTGTAATTGAATGATTGGAAACACGAGAAACATATGAGGAAGCAAAATTACAATCAAGGATTTAAGGGTATGTCTCTGTACGATTCTGCTAGCTAGCCGGTGTATAACGGTGTTGCAAGTTCTTTTAGGGTTATCATTGGAAATTAGAATGGCCTGTCAAGAAAAAAATCAATTTGTTAAGGGTATTTCACTTGTGGAAGCAATTCTTAAAAAAGGTCATTGATGTGATGGAGGTGAAATATTTGTTAACAGTTTAAAGACGATTTAAATGGAGGTTCGGTGACTAAATAGAACATAAAAGAAGTTATCTGTGAGTTAGCTAAGGTACAAAGCAGTCATGCAATTTTCTGTAATTGAATGATTGGGAACTCGAGAAACATATGAAGAAGCAAAATTACAATCAAGGAGTGTAGGGTATTTCTCTCTTGGATTCTGCTAGCTAGGGGTTTAGAACGGTGTTGCAAGTTCTTTTTGGGTTATCATTGGAAATTGGAATGGCTTTTCACGAAACAAAATCTACTTGTTAAGGGTATTTCACTTGTGAAGCAATTCTTAACGAAGGTCATTGATGTCATGGAGGTTGAAATAATTGTGAACAGTTTAAAGACGATTTAAATGGAGGTTCGTTTAAACAAATAAAACATAAAAACAATCATCTGTTAGTTAGCTAAGTTACAATGCAGACATGCAATTTTCTGTAATTGAATGATTGGAAAGTCGAGAAACATATGAGGAAGCAAAATTACAATCAAGGAGTTAGGAGTATTTCTCTGAAGATTCTGCTAGCTAGCCGGTGTAGAACGGTGTTGCAAGTTCTTTTAGGGTTATCATTGGAGATTAGAATGGCCTGTCAGTAAAAAAATCAATTTGTTAAGAGTATTTCACTTGTGGAGCAATTCTTAACGAAGGTCATTGATGTGATGAAGGTGAAATATTTGTTAACAGTTTAAAGACGATTTAAATGGAGGTTCGGTCAACAAATAAAACATAAAAAAAGTTATCTGTGAGTTAGCTAGGTTACAAAGCAGACATGCAATTTTCTGTAATTGAATGATTGGGAACTCAAGAAACATATGAAGAAGCAAAATTACAATCAAGGAGTTAAGGACATTTCTCTCTTGGATTCTGCTAGCTAGAGGGTTTAGAACGGTGTTGCAAGTTCTTTTAGGGTCATCATTGGAAATTGGAATGGCCTTTCAGTAAAAAAAATCAATTTGTTAAGAGTATTTCACTTGTGAAGCAATTCTTAACGAATTTCATTGATGTGATGAAGGTGAAATAACTGTGAACAGTTTAAAGACGATTTAAATGGAGGTTCGGTCAACAAATAAAACATAAAAGAAGTCATCTGTGAGTTAGCTAAGGTACAATCCAGGGACGCAATTTTCTGTAATTGAATGATTGGAAACTCGAGAAACATATGAGGAAGCAAAATTACAATCAAGGAGTTAAGGGTATTTCTCTCTTGAATTCTTCTAGCTAGGGGTTTTAGAACGGTGTTGCAAGTTCTTTTTAGGTTATCATTGGAGATTGGAATGGCCTGTCAGGAAAAAAATCAATTTGTTAAGGGTATTTTACTTGTGAAGCAATTCTTAACGAAGGTCATTGATGTGATGGGGGTGAAATAATTGTTAACAGTTTAAGGACGATTTAAATGGAGGTTCGTTTAACAAATAAAACATAAAAGAAGTCCTCTGTGAGTTAGCTAGGGAACAACGCAGACATGCAATTTTCTGTAATAGAATGATTGGAAACTCGAGAAACATATGAGGAAGCAAAATTACAATCAAGGAGTTAAGGGTATTTCTCTCTTGGATTCTTCTAGCTAGGGGGATGTTGAACGGTGTTGCAAGTTCTTTTTGAGTTACCATTGGAAATTGGAATGGCCTGTCAAGAAAAAAATCAATTTGTTAAGGGTATTCCACTTGTGAAGCAATTCTTAACGAAGGTCATTGATGTGATGGAGGTGAAATAATTGTTAGCAGTTTAAAGACGATTTAAATGGAGGTTTCGTCAACAAATAGAACTTTAAAAAAATCCTCTGTGAGTTAGCTAGGTTATAATGCAGACATGCAATTTTCTGTAATTGAACGATTGGAAACTCGAGAAACTGAAGAGGAAGCAAGATTACAATCAAGGATTTAGGGGTATTTATTGAATTCTGCTAGCTAGGGCGTGTAGAATGGTGTTGCAAGTTCTTTTAGGGTTATTATTGGAGATTGGAATGGCCTGTCAGGGAAACAAAATCATTTTGTTAAGAGTATTTCACTTGTGAAGCAAATCTTAATGAAGGTCAATGGTGTGATGATGGCGAAAATATTGTTGACAGTTTAAAGACGATTTAAATGGAGGTTCGGTCAACAAATAAAACATAAAAGAAGTAGTCATCTGTGAGTTAGCTAAGGTACAATCCAGGGATGCAATTTTCTGTAATTGAATGATTGGAAACTCGAGAAACATATGACGTAGCAAAATTACAATCAAGAAGTTAAGGGTATTTCTCTCTTGGATTCTGCTAGCTAGAGGTTTTAGAACGGTGTTGCAAGTTCTTTTAGGGTTATCATTGGAGATTGGAATGGCCTTTCAGGAAAAAAATCAATTTGTTAAGGGTATTTCACTTGTGAAGCAATTCTTAACGAAGGTCATTGATGTGATGGAGGTGAAATAATTGTTAACAGTTTAAGGACGATTTAAATGGACGTTCGTTTAACAAATAAAACTTAAAAGAAGTATTCTGTGAGTTAGCTATATTAAAATGCAGACATGCAATTTTCTGTAATAGAATGATTGGAAACTCGAGAAACATATGAGGAAGCAAGATTACAATCAAGGAGTTAAGGGTATTTCTCTATTGGATTCTGCTAGCTACGGGGTGTAGAATGGTGTTGCAAGTTCTTTTAGGGTTATCATTGGAGATTGGAATGGCCTTTCAGGGAAACAAAATCATTTTGTTAAGGGTATTTCACTTGTGAAGCAATTCTTAACGAAGATCATTGGTGTGATGATGGTGAAAATAATTTTTAGCAGTTTAAAGACGATTTAAATGGACGTTCGGTTAACAAATAGAACTTGAAAAAAGTAGTCATCTGTGAGTTAGCTATATTAAAATGCAGACATGCAATTTTCTGTAATTGAATGATAGGAAACGCGAGAAACATATGAGGAAGCAAGATTACAATCAAGGAGTTAGGAGTATTTATTGAATTCTGCTAGCTACGGGGTGTAGAACGGTGTTGCAAGTTCTTTTATGGTTATCATTGGAGATTGGAATGGCCTGTCAGGAAAAAAATCAATTTGTTAAGGGTATTTCACTTGTGAAGCAATTCTTAACGAAGGCCATTGATGTGATGGAGGTGAAATAATTGTTAACAGTTTAAAGACGATTTAAATGGAGGTTCGGTCAAGAAATAAAACATAAAAGAAGTCTTCTGGGAGTTAGCTAGGGTACAATGCAGGCATGCAATTTTCTGTAATTGAATGATTGGAAACTCGAGAAACATATGAGGAAGCAAAATTACAATCAAGGAGTAAAGGGTATTTCTCTATTGGATTCTGCTAGCTAGGGGGATGTATAACGGTGTTGCAAGTTCTTTTTGGGTTACCATTGGAAATTGGAATGGCCTGTCAGGAAAAAAATCAATTTGTTAAGGGTATTTCACTTGTGAAGCAATTCTTAACGAAGGTCATTGATGTGATGGGGTTGAAATAATTGTTAACAGTTTCAGGACGATTTAAATGGAGGTTCGTTTAACAAATAAAACATAAAAGAAGTCCTCTGTGAGTTAGCTAGGGAACAATGCAGACATGCAATTTTCTGTAATTGAATGATTGGAAACACGAGTAACATATGAGGAAGCAAAATTACAATCAAGGATTTAAGGGTATGTCTCTGTAAGATTCTGCTAGCTAGCCGGTGTATAACGGTGTTGCAAGTTCTTTTAGGGTTATCATTAGAGATTAGAATGGCCTGTCAAGAAAAAAATCAATTTGTTAAGGGTATTTCACTTGTGGAGCAATTCTTAAAAAAGGTCATTGATGTGATGGAGGTGAAATATTTGTTAACAGTTTAAAGACGATTTAAATGGAGGTTCGGTGACTAAATAGAACATAAAAGAAGTTATCTGTGAGTTAGCTAAGGTACAAAGCAGTCATGCAATTTTCTGTAATTGAATGATTGGGAACTCGAGAAACATATGAAGAAGCAAAATTACAATCAAGGAGTGTAGGGTATTTCTGCAGACATGCAATTTTCTGTAATTGAATGATTGGAAAGTCGAGAAACTTATGAGGAAGCAAAATTACAATCAAGGAGTTAGGAGTATTTATTGAATTCTGCTAGCTAGGGGTGTAGAACGGTGTTGCAAGTTCTTTTAGGGTTATCATTGGAGATTGGAATGGCCTGTTAGGAAACAAAATTAATTTGTTAAGGGTATTTCACTTGTGAAGCAATTCTTAACGAAGGTCATTGATGTGATGAAGATGAAATATTTGTAACAGTTTAAAGACGATTTAAATGGAGGTTCGGTCAACAAATAAAACATAAAAACAATCATCTGTGAGTTAGCTAGGTTACAATGCAGACATGCAATTTTCCTGTAATTGAATGATTGGAAACTCAAGAAACTTATGGGGAAGCAAAATAACAATCAAGGAGTTAAGGACATTTCTCTCTTGGATTCTGCTAGCTAGAGGGTGCAGAACGGTGTTGCAAGTTCTTTTAGGGTCATCATTAAGGATTGGAATGGCCTTTCAGTAAAAAATCAATTTGTTAAGAGTATTTCACTTGTGAAGCAATTCTTAACGAAGGTCATTGATGTGATGAAGGTGAAATAATTGTTAACAGTTTAAAGACGATTTAAATGGAGGTTCGGTCAACAAATAAAACATAAAAGAAGTCATCTGTGAGTTAGCTAAGGTACAATCCAGGGACGCAATTTTCTGTAATTGAATGATTGGAAAGTCGAGAAACTTATGAGGAAGCAAAATTACAATCAAGGAGTTAGGAGTATTTATTGAATTCTGCTAGCTAGGGGTGTAGAACGGTGTTGCAAGTTCTTTTAGGGTTATCATTGGAGATTGGAATGGCCTGTTAGGAAAAAAATTAATTTGTTAAGGGTATTTCACTTGTGAAGCAATTCTTAACGAAGGTCATTGATGTGATGAAGATGAAATATTTTTTTTAACAGTTTAAAGACGATTTAAATGGAGGTTCGGTCAACAAATAAAACATAAAAAAATCATCTGTGAGTTAGCTAGGTTACAATGCAGACATGCAATTTCCTGTAATTGAATGATTGGAAACTCAAGAAACTTATGGGGAAGCAAAATAACAATCAAGGAGTTAAGGACATTTCTCTCTTGGATTCTGCTAGCTAGAGGGTGCAGAACGGTGTTGCAAGTTCTTTTAGGGTCATCATTGGAGATTGGAATGGCCTTTCAGTAAAAAAAATCAATTTGTTAAGAGTATTTCACTTGTGAAGCAATTCTTAACGAAGGTCATTGATGTGATGAAGGTGAAATAATTGTTAACAGTTTAAAGACGATTTAAATGGAGGTTCGGTCAACAAATAAAACATAAAAGAAGTCATCTGTGAGTTAGCTAAGGTACAATCCAGGGACGCAATTTTCTGTAATTGAATGATTGGAAACTCGAGAAACATATGAGGAAGCAAAATTACAATCAAGGAGTTAAGGGTATTTCTCTCTTGAATTCTTCTAGCTAGGGGTTTTAGAACGGTGTTGCAAGTTCTTTTTAGGTTATCATTGGAGATTGGAATGGCCTGTCAGGAAAAAAAACAATTTGTTAAGGGTATTTTACTTGTGAAGCAATTCTTAACGAAGGTCATTGATGTGATGGGGGTGAAATAATTGTTAACAGTTTAAGGACGATTTAAATGGAGGTTCGTTTAACAAATAAACATAAAAGAAGTCCTCTGTGAGTTAGCTAGGGAACAATGCAGACATGCAATTTTCTGTAATAGAATGATTGGAAACTCGAGAAACATATGAGGAAGCAAAATTACAATCAAGGAGTTAAGGGTATTTCTCTCTTGGATTCTTCTAGCTGGGGGATGTAGAACGGTGTTGCAAGTTCTTTTTGAGTTACCATTGGAAATTGGAATGGCCTGTCAAGAAAAAAAATCAATTTGTTAAGGGTATTCCACTTGTGAAGCAATTCTTAACGAAGGTCATTGATGTGATGGAGGTGAAATAATTGTTAGCAGTTTAAAGACGATTTAAATGGAGGTTTCGTCAACAAATAGAACTTTAAAAAAATCCTCTGTGAGTTAGCTAGGTTATAATGCAGACATGCAATTTTCTGTAATTGAACGATTGGAAACTCGAGAAACTGAAGAGGAAGCAAGATTACAATCAAGGATTTAGGGGTATTTATTGAATTCTGCTAGCTAGGGCGTGTAGAATGGTGTTGCAAGTTCTTTTAGGGTTATTATTGGAGATTGGAATGGCCTGTCAGGGAAACAAAACCATTTTGTTAAGAGTATTTCACTTGTGAAGCAAATCTTAATGAAGGTCAATGGTGTGATGATGGCGAAAATATTGTTGACAGTTTAAAGACGATTTAAATGGAGGTTCGGTCAACAAATAAAACATAAAAGAAGTAGTCATCTGTGAGTTAGCTAAGGTACAATCCAGGGATGCAATTTTCTGTAACTGAATGATTGGAAACTCGAGAAACATATGAGGTAGCAAAATTACAATCAAGAAGTTAAGGGTATTTCTCTCTTGGATTCTGCTAGCTAGGGGTTTTAGAACGGTGTTGCAAGTTCTTTTTAGGTTATCATTGGAGATTGGAATGGCCTGTCAGGAAAAAAATCAATTTGTTAAGGGTATTTCACTTGTGAAGCAATTCTTAACGAAGGTCATTGATGTGATGGGGGTGAAATAATTGTTAACAGTTTAAGGACGATTTAAAGGGAGGTTCGTTTAACAAATAAAACATAAAAGAAGTCCTCTGTGAGTTAGCTAGGTAACAATGCAGACATGCAATTTTCTGTAATAGAATGATTGGAAACTCGAGAAACATATGAGGAAGCAAAATTACAATCAAGGAGTTAAGGGTATTTCTCTATTGGATTCTGCTAGCTACGGGGTGTAGAACGGTGTTGCAAGTTCTTTTAGGGTTATCATTGGAGATTAGAATGGCCTTTCAGGAAAAAAAATCTACTTGTTAAGGGTATTTCACTTGTGAAGCAATTCTTAACGAAGATCATTGATGTGATTTAGGTGAAATAATTTTTAGCAGTTTAAAGACGATTTAAATGGACGTTCGGTTAACAAATAGAACTTGAAAAAAATATTCTGTGAGTTAGCTATATTAAAATGCAGACATGCAATTTTCTGTAATTGAATGATAGGAAACTCGAGAAACTTATGAGGAAGCAAGATTACAATCAAGGAGTTAGGAGTATTTATTGAATTCTGCTAGCTAGGGGTGTAGCACGGTGTTGCAAGTTCTCTTATGGTTATCATTGGAGATTGGAATGGCCTGTCAGGGAAAAAAATCAATTTGTTAAGGGTATTTCACTTGTGAAGCAATTCTTAACGAAGGCCATTGATGTGATGGAGGTGAAATAATTGTTAACAGTTTAAAGACGATTTAAATGGAGGTTCGGTCAAGAAATAAAACATAAAAGAAGTCTTCTGGGAGTTAGCTAGGGTACAATGCAGGCATGCAATTTTCTGTAATTGAATGATTGGAAACTCGAGAAACATATGAGGAAGCAAAATTACAATCAAGGAGTAAAGGGTATTTCTCTATTGGATTCTGCTAGCTAGGGGGATGTATAACGGTGTTGCAAGTTCTTTTTGGGTTACCATTGGAAATTGGAATGGCCTGTCAGGAAAAAAAAATCAATTTGTTAAGGGTATTTCACTTGTGAAGCAATTCTTAACGAAGGTCATTGATGTGATGGGGTTGAAATAATTGTTAACAGTTTCAGGACGATTTAAATGGAGGTTCGTTTAACAAATAAAACATAAAAGAAGTCCTCTGTGAGTTAGCTAGGGAACAATGCAGACATGCAATTTTCTGTAATTGAATGATTGGAAACACGAGTAACATATGAGGAAGCAAAATTACAATCAAGGATTTAAGGGTATGTCTCTGTAAGATTCTGCTAGCTAGCCGGTGTATAACGGTGTTGCAAGTTCTTTTAGGGTTATCATTAGAGATTAGAATGGCCTGTCAATTAAAAAATCAATTTGTTAAGGGTATTTCACTTGTGGAGCAATTCTTAAAAAAGGTCATTGATGTGATGGAGGTGAAATATTTGTTAACAGTTTAAAGACGATTTAAATGGAGGTTCGGTGACTAAATAGAACATAAAAGAAGTTATCTGTGAGTTAGCTAAGGTACAAAGCAGTCATGCAATTTTCTGTAATTGAATGATTGGGAACTCGAGAAACATATGAAGAAGCAAAATTACAATCAAGGAGTGTAGGGTATTTCTCTCTTGGATTCTGCTAGCTAGGGGGTTTAGAACGGTGTTGCAAGTTCTTTTGGGTTATCATTGGAAATTGGAATGGCTTTTCACGAAACAAAATCTACTTGTTAAGGGTATTTCACTTGTGAAGCAATTCTTAACGAATTTCATTGATGTCATGGAGGTGAAATAACTGTGAACAGTTTAAAGACGATTTAAATGGAGGTTCGGTAAACAAATAAAACATAAAAACAATCATCTGTTAGTTAGCTAAGTTACAATGCAGACATGCAATTTTCTGTAATTGAATGATTGGAAAGTCGAGAAACTTATGAGGAAGCAAAATTACAATCAAGGAGTTAGGAGTATTTATTGAATTCTGCTAGCTAGGGGGTGTAGAACGGTGTTGCAAGTTCTTTTAGGGTTATCATTGGAGATTGGAATGGCCTGTCAGGAAAAAAAATTAATTTGTTAAGGGTATTTCACTTGTGAAGCAATTCTTAACGAAGGTCATTGATGTGATGAAGATGAAATATTTTTTTTAACAGTTTAAAGACGATTTAAATGGAGGTTCGGTCAACAAATAAAACATAAAAAAATCATCTGTGAGTTAGCTAGGTTACAATGCAGACATGCAATTTCCTGTAATTGAATGATTGGAAACTCAAGAAACTTATGGGGAAGCAAAATAACAATCAAGGAGTTAAGGACATTTCTCTCTTGGATTCTGCTAGATAGAGGGTGCAGAACGGTGTTGCAAGTTCTTTTAGGGTCATCATTGGAGATTGGAATGGCCTTTCAGTAAAAAAATCAATTTGTTAAGAGTATTTCACTTGTGAAGCAATTCTTAACGAAGGTCATTGATGTGATGAAGGTGAAATAATTGTTAACAGTTTAAAGACGATTTAAATGGAGGTTCGGTCAACAAATAAAACATAAAAGATGTCATCTGTGAGTTAGCTAGGGTACAATGCAGACATGCAATTTTCTGTAATTGAATGATTGGAAACTCGAGAAACATATGAGGAAGCAAAATTACAATCAAGGAGTTAAGGGTATTTCTCTCATGGATTCTGCTAGCTAGGGGGATGTATAACGGTGTTGCAAGTTCTTTTTGGGTTACCATTGGAAATTGGAATGGCCTGTCAGGAAAAAAAAATCAATTTGTTAAGGGTATTTCACTTGTGAAGCAATTCTTAACGAAGGCCATTGATGTGATGGAGGTGAAATAATTGTTAACAGTTTCAGGACGATTTAAATGGAGGTTCGTTTAACAAATAAAACATAAAAGAAGTCCTCTGTGAGTTAGCTAGGGAACAATGCAGACATGCAATTTTCTGTAATTGAATGATTGGAAACACGAGTAACATATGAGGAAGCAAAATTACAATCAAGGATTTAAGGGTATGTCTCTGTAAGATTCTGCTAGCTAGCCGGTGTATAACGGTGTTGCAAGTTCTTTTAGGGTTATCATTAGAGATTAGAATGGCCTGTCAAGAAAAAAATCAATTTGTTAAGGGTATTTCACTTGTGGAGCAATTCTTAAAAAAGGTCATTGATGTGATAGAGGTGAAATATTTGTTAACAGTTTAAAGACGATTTAAATGGAGGTTCGGTGACTAAATAGAACATAAAAGAAGTTATCTGTGAGTTAGCTAAGGTACAAAGCAGTCATGCAATTTTCTGTAATTGAATGATTGGAAACTCGAGAAACATATGAAGAAGCAAAATTACAATCAAGGAGTTTAGGGTATTACTCTCTTGGATTCTGCTAGCTAGCGGGTTTAGAACGGTGTTGCAAGTTCTTTTTGGGTTATCATTGAAAATTGGAATGGCTTTTCAGGAAAAAAAATCTACTTGTTAAGGGTATTTCACTTGTGAAGCAATTCTTAACGAAGGTCATTGATGTGATGAAGGTGAAATATTTTTTTTAACAGTTTAAAGACGATTTAAATGGAGGTTCGGTCAACAAATAAAACTTAAAAGAAGTAGTCATCTGTGAGTTAGCTAAGGTACAATCCAGGGATGCAATTTTCTGTAATTGAATGATTGGAAACTCGAGAAACATATGAGGTAGCAAAATTACAATCAAAAAGTTAAGGGTATTTCTCTCTTGGATTCTGCTAGCTAGGGGTTTTAGAACATTGTTGCAAGTTCTTTTTAGGTTATCATTGGAGATTGGAATGGCCTGTCAGGGAAAAAAATCAATTTGTTAAGGGTATTTCACTTGTGAAGCAAATCTTAACGAAGGTCATTGAAGTGATGGAGGTGAAAAAATTGTTAACAGTTTAAAGACGATTTAAATGGAGATTCGGTCAACAAATAAAACATAAAAGAAGTCGTCTGTGAGTTAGCTAAGGTACAATGCAGAAATGCAATTTTCTGTAATTGAATGATTGGAAAAACGAGAAACATATAAGGTAGCAAAATTACAATCAAGGATTTGAGGGTATGTCTCTGTAAGATTCTGCTAGCTAGCAGGTGTATAACGGTGTTGCAAGTTCTTTTAGGGTTATCATTGAAGATTAGAATGGCCTGTCAAGAAAAAAATCAATTTGTTAAGGGTATTTCACTTGTGGAGCAATTCTTAAAAAAGGTCATTGATGTGATGGAGGTGAAATATTTGTTAACAGTTTAAAGACGATTTAACTGGAGGTTCGGTGACTAAATAGAACATAAAAGAAGTTATCTGTGAGTTAGCTAAGGTACAAAGCAGTCATGCAATTTTCTGTAATTGAATGATTGGAAACCCGAGAAACATATGAAGAAGCAAAATTACAATCAAGGAGTTTAATGTATTACTCTCTTGGATTCTGCTAGCTAGCGGGTTTAGAACGGTGTTGCAAGTTCTTTTTGGGTTATCATTGAAAATTGGAATGGCTTTTCAGGAAAAAAATCTACTTGTTAAGGGTATTTCACTTGTGAAGCAATTCTTAACGAAGGTCATTGATGTCATGGAGGTGAAATAACTGTGAACAGTTTAAAGACGATTTAAATGGAGGTTCGGTAAACAAATAAAACATAAAAACAATCATCTGTTAGTTAGCTAAGTTACAATGCAGACATGCAATTTTCTGTAATTGAATGATTGGAAAGTCGAGAAACTTATGAGGAAGCAAAACTACAATCAAGGAGTTAGGAGTATTTATTGAATTCTGCTAGCTAGGGGTGTAGAACGGTGTTGCAAGTTCTTTTAGGGTTATCATTGGAGATTGGAATGGCCTGTTAGGAAAAAAAAAATAATTTGTTAAGGGTATTTCACTTATGAAGCAATTCTTAACGAAGGACATTGATGTCATGAAGATGAAATATTTTTTTAACAGTTTAAAGACGATATAAATGGAGGTTCGGTCAACAAATAAAACATAAAAAAATCATCTGTGAGTTAGCTAGTTTACAATGCAGACATGCAATTTCCTGTAATTGAATGATTGGAAACTCAAGAAACTTATGGGGAAGCAAAATAACAATCAAGGAGTTAAGGACATTTCTCTCTTGGATTCTGCTAGATAGAGGGTGCAGAACGGTGTTGCAAGTTCTTTTAGGGTCATCATTGGAGATTGGAATGGCCTTTCAGTAAAAAAAATCAATTTGTTAAGAGTATTTCACTTGTGAAGCAATTCTTAACGAAGGTCATTGATGTGATGAAGGTGAAATAATTGTTAACAGTTTAAAGACGATTTAAATGGAGGTTCGGTCAACAAATAAAACATAAAAGATGTCATCTGTGAGTTAGCTAGGGTACAATGCAGACATGCAATTTTCTGTAATTGAATGATTGGAAACTCGAGAAACATATGAGGAAGCAAAATTACAATCCAGGAGTTAAGGGTATTTCTCTCATGGATTCTTCTAGCTAGGGGTTTTAGAACGGTGTTGCAAGTTCTTTTAGGGTCATCATTGGAGATTGGAATGGCCTTTCAGTAAAAAAATCAATTTGTTAAGAGTATTTCACTTGTGAAGCAATTCTTAACGAAGGTCATTGATGTGATGAAGGTGAAATAATTGTTAACAGTTTAAAGACGATTTAAATGGAGGTTCGGTCAACAAATAAAACATAAAAGAAGTCATCTGTGAGTTAGCTAAGGTACAATCCAGGGATGCAATTTTCTGTAATTGAATGATTGGAAACTCGAGAAACTGATGAGGAAGCAAAATAACAATCAAGGAGTTAAGGACATTTCTCTCTTGGATTCTGCTAGCTAGAGGGTGCAGAACGGTGTTGCAAGTTCTTTTAGGGTCATCATTGGAGATTGGAATGGCCTTTCAGTAAAAAAAATCAATTTGTTAAGGGTATTTCACTTGTGAAGTAATTCTTAACGAAGGTCGTTGATGTGATGGAGGTGAAATAATTGTTAGCAGTTTAAAGACGATTTAAATGGAGGTTCGGTCAACAAATAGAACTTTAAAAAAATCA
This sequence comes from Macrothele yani, assembly GCA_039090855.1. Taxonomy (NCBI): domain Eukaryota; kingdom Metazoa; phylum Arthropoda; class Arachnida; order Araneae; family Macrothelidae; genus Macrothele; species Macrothele yani. The sequence continues at coordinate 15,892,352 of CM077013.1, read as the reverse complement.
TCTGTGAGTTAGCTAGGTTACAATGCAGACATGCATTTTTCTGTAATTGAATGATTGGAAACTCGAGAAACTGATGAGGAAGCAAGATTACAATCAAGGAGTTAGGGGTTTTTTTAATTCTGCTAGTTAGGGGGTGTAGAATGGTGTTGCAAGTTCTTTTAGGGTTATCATTGGAGATTGGAATGGCCTGTCAGGAAAAAAATCAATTTGTTAAGAGTATTTCACTTGTGAAGCAAATCTTAACGAGGGTCAATGGTGTGATGGAGGCGAAAATATTGTTAACAGTTTAAAGACGATTTAAATGGAGGTTCGGTCAACAAATAAAACATAAAAGATGTAGTCATCTGTGAGTTAGCTAAGGTACAATCCAGGGATGCAATTTTCTGTAATTGAATGATTGGAAACTCGAGAAACATATGAGGTAGCAAAATTACAATCAAAAAGTTAAGGGTATTTCTCTCTTGGATTCTGCTAGCTAGGGGTTTAGAACGGTGTTGCAAGTTCTTTTTAGGTTATCATTGGAGATTGGAAAATCCTGTCAGGAAAAAAATCAATTTGTTAAGGGTATTTCACTTGTGAAGCAATTCTTAACGAAGGTCATTGATGTGATGAAGGTGAAATATTTTTTTTAACAGTTTAAAGACGATTTAAATGGAGGTTCGGTCAACAAATAAAACTTAAAAGAAGTCCTCTGTGAGTTAGCTAGGGAACAATGCAGACATGCAATTTTCTGTAATAGAATGATTGGAAACTCGAGAAACATATGAGGAAGCAAAATTACAATCAAGGAGTTAAGGGTATTTCTCTATTGGATTCTGCTTGGTAGCAGGTGTATAACGGTGTTGCAAGTTCTTTTAGGGTTATCATTGAAGATTAGAATGGCCTGTCAAGAAAAAAATCAATTTGTTAAGGGTATTTCACTTGTGGAGCAATTCTTAAAAAAGGTCATTGATGTGATGGAGGTGAAATATTTGTTAACAGTTTAAAGACGATTTAAATGGAGGTTCGGTGACTAAATAGAACATAAAAGAAGTTATCTGTGAGTTCGCTAAGGTACAAAGCAGTCATGCAATTTTCTGTAATTGAATGATTGGAGACTCGAGAAACATATGAAGAAGCAAAATTACAATCAAGGAGTTTAGGGTATTTCTCTCTTGGATTCTTCTAGCTAGGGGGTTTAGAACGGTGTTGCAAGTTCTTTTTGGGTTATCATTGAAAATTGGAATGGCTTTTCAGGAAAAAAATCTACTTGTTAAGGGTATTTCACTTGTGAAGCAATTCTTAACGAAGGTCATTGATGTCATGGAGGTGAAATAACTGTGAACAGTTTAAAGACGATTTAAATGGAGGTTCGGTAAACAAATAAAACATAAAAACAATCATCTGTTAGTTAGCTAGGTTACAATGCAGACATGCAATTTTCTGTAATTGAATGATTGGAAAGTCGAGAAACTTATGAGGAAGCAAAATTACAATCAAGGAGTTAGGAGCATTTATTGAATTCTGCTAGCTAGGGGGTGCAGAACGGTGTTGCAAGTTCTTTTAGGGTTATCATTGGAGATTGGAATGGCCTTTCAGTAAAAAAATCAATTTGTTAAGAGTATTTCACTTGTGAAGCAATTCTTAACGAAGGTCATTGATGTGATGAAGGTGAAATAATTGTTAACAGCTTAAAGACGATTTAAATGGAGGTTCGGTCAACAAATAAAACATAAAAAAATCATCAGTGAGTTAGCTAGGGTACAATGCAGACATGAAATTTTCTGTAATTGAATGATTGGAAACTCGAGAAACTTATGAAGAAGCAAAATTACAATCAAAGAGTTAGGGGTATTTTTTGAATTCTGGTAGCTAGGGGCGTAGAACGGTGTTGCAAGTTCTTTTAGGGTTATCATTGGAGATTGGAATGGCCTGTCAGGAAAAAAAAATCAATTTGTTAAGGGTATGTCACTTGTGAAGCAAATCTTAACGAAGGTCATTGGTGTAAATTAGGTGAAAATATTGTTAACAGTTTAAAGACGATTTAAATGGAGGTTCGGTCAACAAATAGAACATAAAAAAACATCTGTGAGTTAACTAGGTTACAATGCAGACATGCAATTTTCTGTAATTGAATGATTGGAAACTTGAGAAACATATGCAGAAGCAAAATTACAATCAAGGATTTAAGGGTATTTCTTTTTTGAATTCTGCTACCTAGGGGGTCTAGAATGGTGTTGCAAGTTCTTTTAGGGTTATCATTGGAGATTGGAATAGCCTGTCAGGAAAAAAAATCAATTTGTTAAGAGTATTTCACTTGTTAAGCAAATCTTAACGAAGGTCATTGGTGTAAATTAGGTGAAAATATTGTTAACAGTTTAAAGGCGATTTAAATGGAGGTTCGGTCAACAAATAGAACATAAAAGAAGTCATCTGTGAGTTAGCTAGGTTACAATGCAGACATGCAATTTTCTGTGATTGAATGATTGGAAAGTCGAGAAACATATGAGGAAGCAAAAGTACAATCAAGGAGTTAAGGGTATCTCTCTCTTTGATTCTGCTAGCTAGGGGGTGTAGAATGGTGTTGCAAGTTCTTTTAGGGTTATCATTGGAGATTGGAATGGCCTGTCAGGAAAAAAAATCAATTTGGTAAGAGTATTTCACTTGTGAAGGAAATCTTAACGAAGGTCAATGGTGTTATGGAGGCGAAAATATTGTTAACAGTTTAAAGACGATTTAAATGGAGGTTCGGTCAACAAATAAAACATAAAAGAAGTCATCTGTGAGTTAGCTAAGGTACAATCCAGGCATGCAATTTTCTGTAATTGAATGATTGGAAACTCCAGAAACATATGAGGAAGCAAAAGTACAATCAAGGAGATAAGGGTATCTCTCTCTTTGATTCTGCTAGCTAGGGGTGTAGAACGGTGTTGCAAGTTCTTTTTGGGTTATCATTGGTGATTGGAATGGCCTGTCAGGAAAAAAAAATCAATTTGTTAAGGGTATTTCACTTGTGAAGCAATTCTTAACGAAGGTCATTGATGTGATGGAGGGGAAATAATTATTAGTAGTTTAAAGACGATTGAAATGGAGGTTCGGTCAACAAATAGAACTTTAAAAAAATCATCTGTGAGTTCGCTAGGTTACAATGCAGACATGCAATTTTCTGTAATTGAATGATTGGAAACTCGAGAAAATTATGAGGAAGCAAAATTACAATCAAGGAGTTAAGGGTATTTATTGAATTTAGCTAGCTAGGGGTGTAGATCGGTGTTGCAAGTTCTTTCAGGGTTATCATTGGAGATTGGAACGGCCTGTCAGGAAAAAATCAATTTGTTAAGGGTATTTCACTTGTGAAGCAATTCTTAACGAAGGTCATTGATATGATGGAGGTGAAATAATTGTTAGCAGTTTAAAGACGATTTAAATGGAGGTTTCGTCAACAAATAAAACATAAAAGAAGTAGTCATCTGTGAGTTAGCTAAGGTACAATCCAGGGATGAAATTTTCTGTAATTGAATGATTGGAAACTCGAGAAAAATATGAGGAAGCAAAATTACAATCAAGAAGTTAAGGGTATTTCTCTTTTGGATTCTGCTAGCTAGGGGTTTAGAACGGTGTTGCAAGTTCTTTTAGGGTTATCATTGGAGATTGGAATGGCCTGTCAGGAAAAAAAATCAATTTGTTAAGGGTATTTCACTTGTGAAGCAATTCTTAACGAAGGTCATTTATGTGATGGGGGTGTAATAATTGTTAACAGTTTAAGGACAATTTAAATGGAGGTTCGTTTAACAAATAAAACATAAAAGAAGTCCTCTGTGAGTGAGCTAAGGAACAATGCAGACATGCAATTTTCTGTAATAGAATGATTTTAAACTCGAGAAACATATGAGGAAGCAAAATTACAATCAAGGAGTTAAGGGTATTTCTCTATTGGATTCTGCTAGCTAGGGGGTGTAGATCGGTGTTGCAAGTTCTTTTATGGTTATCATTGGACATTGGAACAGCCTGTCAGGAAAAAAAATCAATTTGTTAAGGATATTTCACTTGTGAAGCAATTCTTAACGAAGGTCATTGATGTGATATAGGTGAAATAATTGTTAGCAGTTTAAAGACGATTTAAATGGAGGTTTCGTCAACAAATAAAACATAAAAAAATCATCTGTGAGTTAGCTAGGTTACAATACAGACATGCAATTTTCTGTAATTGAATGATTGGAAACTCAAGAAACTTATGAGGAAGCAAAATAACAATCAAGGAGTTAATGGGTATTTCTCTATTGGATTCTGCTAGCTAGGGGGTGTAGATCGGTGTTTCAAGTTCTTTTAGGGTTATCATTGGAGATTGGAACGGCCTGTCAGGAAAAAAATCAATTTGTTAAGAGTATTTCACTTGTGAAGCAATTCTTAGCGAAAGTCATTGATGTGATGAAGGTGAAATAATTGTTAACAGTTTAAAGACGATTTCAATGGAGGTTCTGTCAACAAATAAAACATAAAAGATGTCATCTGTGAGTTAGCTAGGGTACAATGCAGACATGCAATTTTCTGTAATTGAATGATTGGAAACTCGAGAAACTTATGAAGATGCAAAATTACAATCAAGGAGTTAGGGGTATTTTTTGAATTCTGGTAGCTTGGGAGTGTAGAACGGTGTTGCAAGTTCTTTTAGGGTTATCATTGGAGATTGGAATGGCCTGTCAGGAAAAAAGTCAATTTGTTAAGGGTATGTCACTTGTGTAGCAAATCTTAACGAAGGTCATTGGTGTAAATTAGGTGAAAATATTGTTAACAGTTTAAAGACGATTTAAATAGAGGTTCGGTCAATAAATAGAACATAAAAAAAACATCTGTGAGTTAGCTAGGTTACCATGCAGACATGCAATTTTCTGTAATTGAATGATTGGAAACTTGAGAAACATATGCGGAAGCAAAATTACAATCAAGGATTTAAGGGTATTTCTTTTTGAATTCTGCTACCTAGGGGGTCTAGAATGGTGTTGCAAGTTCTTTTTAGGTTATCATTGGAGATTGGAAAATCCTGTCAGGAAAAAAAATCAATTTGTTAAGGGTATTTCACTTGTGAAGCAATTCTTAACGAAGGTCATTGATGTGATGAAGGTGAAATATTTTTTTTAACAGTTTAAAGACGATTTAAATGGAGGTTCGCTCAACAAATAAAACTTAAAAGAAGTCCTCTGTGAGTTAGCTAGGGAACAATGCAGACATGCAATTTTCTGTAATAGAATGATTGGAAACTCGAGAAACATATGAGGAAGCAAAATTACAATCAAGGAGTTAAGGGTATTTCTCTATTGGATTCTGCTAGCTACGGGGTGTAGAATGGTGTTGCAAGATCTTTTAGGGTTATCACTGGAGATTGGAATGGCCTGTCGGGAAAAAAAATTAATTTGTTAAGGGTATTTCACTTGTGAAGCAATTCTTAACGAAGGTCATTGATGTGATGGAGGTGAAATAATTGTTAACAGTTTAAAGACAATTTAAATGGAGGGTTGGTCAACAAATAGAACATAAAAAACAATCTGTGAATTAGCTAGGGTACAAAGCAGTCATGCAAAAGGTCTGTAATTGAATGATTGGAAACTCGGAAAAACTTATGAGGAAGCAAAATATCAATCAAGGTGTTAAGGGTATTTCTCTATTGGATTCTGCTAGCTAGGGGTGTAGAACGGTGTTGCAACTTCTTTTAGGGTTATCACTGGAGATTGGAATGGCCTGTCGGGAAGAAAAATTAATTTGTTAAGTGTATTTCACTTGTTAAGCAATTCTTAACGAAGGCCATTGATGTCATAGAGGTGAAATATTTGTTAACAGTTTAAAAACTATATAAATGGAGGTTGGGTAAACAAATAAAACATAAAAACAATCATCTGTTAGTTAGCTAGGTTACAATGCAGACATGCAATTTTCTCTGATTGAATGATTGGAAAGTCGAGAAACTTTTGAGGAAGCAAAATATCAAACAAGGTGTTAAGGGTAATTATTGAATTCTGCTAGCTAGGGGGTGTAGAACGGTGTTGCAAGTTCTTTTAGGTTTATCATTGGAGATTGGAAAGGCCTTTCAGTAAAAAAAATCAATTTGTTAAGAGTATTTCACTTGTGAAGCAATTCTTAACGAAGGTCATTGATGTGATGGAGGTGAAATAATTGTTAACAGTTTAAAGACGATTTAAATGGAGGTTCGGTCAAAAAATAAAACATAAAAGAAGTCATGTAGGAGTTAGCTAGGGTACAATGCAGGCATGCGATTTTCTGTAATTGAATGATTGGTAACTCGAGAAACATATGAGCAAGCAAAATTACAATCAAGGAGTTAAGGGTATTTCACTCTTGGATTCTGCTAGCTAGGGGTTGTAGAACGGTGTTGCAAGTTCTTTTGGGTTATCATTGGAAATTGGAATGGCCTGTGAGGAAAAAATCAATTTGTTAAAGGTATTTCACTTGTGAAGTAATTGTTAACGAAGGTCATTGATGTGATGGAGGTGAAATAATTGTTAGCAGTTTAAAGACGATTTAAATGGAGGTTCAGTCAACAAATAGAACTTTAAAAAAATCATCTGTGAGTTAGCTAGGTTACAATGCAGACATGCATTTTTCTGTAATTGAATGATTGGAAACTCGAGAAACTGAAGAGGAAGCAAGATTACAATCAAGGAGTTAGGGGTATTTATTGAATTTTACTAGCTAGGGGGTGTAGAATGGTGTTGCAAGTTCTTTTAGGGTTATCATTGGAGATTGGAATGGCCTGTCAGGAAAAAAATCCATTTGTTAAGAGTATTTCACTTGTGAAGAATATCTTAACGAAGGTCAATGGTGTGATGGAGGCGAAAATATTGTTAACAGTTTATAGACGATTTAAATGGCGGTTCGGTCAACAAACAAAACATAAAAGAAGTCATCTGTGAGTTAGCTAAGGTACAATCCAGGCATGCAATTTTCTGTAATTGAAAGATTGGAAACTCGAGAAACATATGAGGAAGCAAAATTACAAACAAGGAGTTAAGGGTATTTCTCTCTTGGATGCTGCTAGCTAGGGGTTTAGAACGGTGTTTCAAGTTCTTTTTGGGTTATCATTGGAAATTGGAATGGCTTTTCAGGAAAAAAATTTACTTGTTAAGGGTATTTCACTTGTGAAGCAATTCTTAACGAAGGTCATTGATGTCATGGAGGTGAAATAACTGTGAACAGTTTAAAGACGATTTAAATGGAGGTTCGGTAAACAAATAAAACATAAAAACAATCATCTGTTAGTTAGCTAGGTTACAATGCAGACATGCAATTTTCTGTAATTGAATGATTGGAAAGTCGAGAAACTTATGAGGAAGCAAAATTGCAATCAAGGAGTTAGGAGTATTTATTGAATTCTGCTAGATAGGGGTGTAGAACGGTGTTGCAAGTTCTTTTAGGGTTATCATTGGAGATTGGAATGGCCTGTCAGGAAAAAATTAATTTGTTAAGGGTATTTCACTTGTGAAGCAATTCTTAACGAAGGTCATTGATGTGATGGAGGTGAAATAATTGTTAACAGTTTAAAGACGATTTAAATGGAGGTTCGGTCAACAAATAAAACATAAAAAAATCATCTGTGAGTTAGCTAGGTTACAATGCAGACATGCAATTTTCTGTAATAGAATGAGTGGAAACTCGAGAAACATATGAGGAAGCAAAATTACAATCAAGGAGTTAAGGGTATTTCTCTATTGGATTCTGCTAGCTACGGGGTGTAGAATGGTGTTGCAAGATCTTTTAGGGTTATCATTGGAGATTGGAATGGCCTGTCATAGAAAAAAAATCAATTTGTTAAGGGTATTTCACTTGTGAAGCAAAACTTAACGAAGGTCATTGAAGTGATGGAGGTGAAAAAATTGTTAACAGTTTAAAGACAATTTAAATGGAGATTCGGTCAACAAATAAAACATAAAAGAAATCATCTGTGAGTTAGCTAAGGTACAATGCAGACATGCAATTTTCTGTAATTGAATGATTGGAAACACGAGAAACATATGAGGAAGCAAAATTACAATCAAGGATTTAAGGGTATGTCTATGTAAGATTCTGCTAGCTGGCGGGTGTATAACGGTGTTGCAAGTTCTTTTAGGGTTATCATTGGAGATTAGAATGGCCTGTCAAGAAAAAAATCAATTTGTTAAGGGTATTTCACTTGTGGAGCAATTCTTAACGAAGGTCATTGATGTGATGGAGGTGAAATATTTGTTAACAGTTTAAAGACGATTTAAATGGAAGTTCGGTGATTAAATAGAACATAAAAGAAGTTATCTGTGAGTTAGCTAAGGTACAAAGCAGTCATGCAATTTTCTGTAATTGAATGATTGGAAACTCGAGAAACATATGAAGAAGCAAAATTACAATCAAGGAGTTTAGGGTATTTCTCTCTTGGATTCTGCTAGCTAGGGGTTTAGAACGGTGTTGCAAGTTCTTTTTGGGTTATCATTGGAAATTGGAATGGCTTTTCAGGAAAAAAAATTTACTTGTTAAGGGTATTTCACTTGTGAAGCAATTCTTAACGAAGGTCATTGATGTCATGGAGGTGAAATAACTGTGAACAGTTTAAAGACGATTTAAATGGAGGTTCGGTCAACAAATAAAACATAAAAAAATCATCTGTGAGTTAGCTAGGTTACAATGCAGACATGCAATTTTCTGTAATTGAATGATTGGAAACTCAAGAAACTTATGAGGAAGCAAAATAACAATCAAGGAGTTAAGGACATTTCTCTCTTGGATTCTGCTAGCTAGAGGGTGCAGAACGGTGTTGCAAGTTCTTTTAGGGTTATCATTGGAGATTGGAATGGCCTGTCAGGAAAAAAAATCAATTTGTTAAGGGTATGTCACTTCTGAAGCAAATCTTAAGGAAGGTCATTAATGTGATGAAGGTGAAATAATTGTTAACAGTTTAAAGACGATTTAAATGGAGGGTTGGTCAACAAATAGAACATAAAAAATAATCTGTGAGTTAGCTAGGGTACAAAGCAGTCATGCAATTTTCTGTAATTGAATGATTGGAAACTCGGAAAAACTTATGAGGAAGCAAAATATCAATCAAGGTGTTAAGGGTATTTCTCTATTGGATTCTGCTCGCTAGGGGTGTAGAACGGTGTTGCAACTTCTCTTAGGGTTATCACTGGAGATTGGAATGGCCTGTCGGGAAGAAAAATTAATTTGTTAAGTGTATTTCACTTGTTAAGCAATTCTTAACGAAGGCCATTGATGTCATAGAGGTGAAATATTTGTTAACAGTTTAAAGACTATATAAATGGAGGTTGGGTAAACAAATAAAACATAAAAACAATCATCTGTTAGTTAGCTAGGTTACAATGCAGACATGCAATTTTCTGTGATTGAATGATTGGAAAGTCGAGAAACTTTTGAGGAAGCAAAATATCAAACAAGGTGTTAAGGGTAATTATTGAATTCTGCTAGCTAGGGTGTGTAGAACGGTGTTGCAAGTTCTTTTAGGTTTATCATTGGTTATTGGAAAGGCCTTTCAGTAAAAAAAATCAATTTGTTAAGAGTATTTCACTTGTGAAGCAATTCTTAACGAAGGTCATTGATGTGATGGAGGTGAAGTAATTGTTAACAGTTTAAAGACGATTTAAATGGAGGTTCGGTCAAAAAATAAAACATAAAAGAAGTCATGTGGGAGTTAGCTAGGGTACAATGCAGGCACGCGATTTTCTGTAATTGAATGATTGGTAACTCGAGAAACATATGAGGAAGCAAAATTACAATCAAGGAGTTGGGGGATTTCACTCTTGGATTCTGCTAGCTAGGGGTTGTAGAACGGTGTTGCAAGTTCTTTTTGGGTTATCATTGGAAATTGGAATGGCCTGTGAGGAAAAAAAATCAATTTGTTAAGGATATTTAACTTGTGAAGTAATTGTTAACGAAGGTCATTGATGTGATGGAGGTGAAATAATTGTTAGCAGTTTAAAGACGATTTAAATGGAGGTTCAGTCAACAAATAGAACTTTAAAAAAATCATCTGTGAGTTAGCTAGGTTACAATGCAGACATGCATTTTTCTGTAATTGAATGATTGGAAACTCGAGAAACTGAAGAGGAAGCAAGATTACAATCAAGGAGTTAGGGGTATTTATTGAATTCTGCTAGCTAGGGGGTGTAGAATGGTGTTGCAAGTTCTTTTAGGGTTATCATTGGAGATTGGAATGGCCTGTCAGGAAAAAAATCAATTTGTTAAGAGTATTTCACTTGTGATGAATATCTTAACGAAGGTCAATGGTGTGATGGAGGCGAAAATATTGTTAACAGTTTATAGACGATTTAAATGGCGGTTCGGTCAACAAACAAAACATAAAAGAAGTCATCTGTGAGTTAGCTAAGGTACAATCCAGGCATGCAATTTTCTGTAATTGAAAGATTGGAAACTCGAGAAACATATGAGGAAGCAAAATTACAAACAAGGAGTTAAGGGTATTTCTCTCTTGGATTCTGCTAGCTAGGGGTGTAGAACGGTGTTGCAAGTTCTTTTTGGGTTCTCATTGGAAATTGGAATGGCCTGTCAGGAAAAAAAATCAATTTGTTAAAGGTATTTCACTTGTGAAGCAATTCTTAACGAAGGTCATTGATGTGATGGAGGTGAAATAATTGTTAGCAGTTTAAAGACAATTTAAATGGAGGTTCGGTCAACAAATAGAACTTTAAAAAAATCATCTGTGAGTTAGCTAGGTTACAATGCAGACATGAATTTTTCTGTAATTGAATGATTGGAAACTCGAGAAACTGAAGAGGAAGCAAGATTACAATCAAGGAGTTAGGGGTATTTATTGAATTCTGCTAGCTAGGGGGTGTAGAATGGTGTTGCAAGTTCTTTTAGGGTTATCATTGGAGATTGGAATGGCCTGTCAGGAAAAAAAATCAATTTGTTAAGGGTATTTCACTTGTGAAGCAATTCTTAACGAAGGTCATTAATGTGATGGGGGTGAAATAATTGTTAACAGTTTAAGGACGATTTAAATGGAGGTTCGTTTAACAAATAAAACATAAAAGAAGTCCTCTGTGAGTTAGCTAGGGAACAATGCAGACATGCAATTTTCTGTAATAGAATGATTGGAAACTCGAGAAACATATGAGGAAGCAAAATTACAATCAAGGAGTTAAGGGTATTTCTCTATTGGATTCTGCTAGCTACGGGGTGTAGAATGGTGTTGCAAGATCTTTTAGGGTTATCATTGGAGATTGGAATGGCCTGTCATGGAAAAAAATCAATTTGTTAAGGGTATTTCACTTGTGAAGCAAATCTTAACGAAGGTCATTGAAGTGATGGAGGTGAAAAAATTGTTAACAGTTTAAAGACAATTTAAATGGAGATTCGGTCAACAAATAAAACATAAAAGAAGTCATCTGTGAGTTAGCTAAGGTACAATGCAGACATGCAATTTTCTGTAATTGAATGATTGGAAACACGAGAAACATATGAGGAAGCAAAATTACAATCAAGGATTTAAGGGTATGTCTATGTAAGATTCTGCTAGCTGGCGGGTGTATAACGGTGTTGCAAGTTCTTTTATGGTTATCATTGGAGATTAGAATGGCCTGTCAAGAAAAAATCAATTTGTTAAGGGTATTTCACTTGTGGAGCAATTCTTAACGAAGGTCATTGATGTGATGGAGGTGAAATATTTGTTAACAGTTTAAAGACGATTTAAATGGAGGTTCGGTGATTAAATAGAACATAAAAGAAGTTATCTGTGAGTTAGCTAAGGTACAAAGCAGTCATGCAATTTTCTGTAATTGAATGATTGGAAACTCGAGAAACATATGAAGAAGCAAAATTACAATCAAGGAGTTTAGGGTATTTCTCTCTTGGATTCTGCTAGCTAGGGGGTTTAGAACGGTGTTGCAAGTTCTTTTGGGTTATCATTGGAAATTGGAATGGCTTTTCAGGAAAAAAAATTTACTTGTTAAGGGTATTTCACTTGTGAAGCAATTCTTAACGAAAGTCATTGATGTCATGGAGGTGAAATAACTGTGAACAGTTTAAAGACGATTTAAATGGAGGTTCGGTAAACAAATAAAACATAAAAACAATCATCTGTTAGTTAGCTAGGTTACAATGCAGACATGCAATTTTCTGTAATTGAATGATTGGAAACGCGAGAAACATATGAGGAAGCAAAATTACAATCAAGGAGTTAAGGGTATTTATTGGATTCTGCTAGCTACGGGGTGTAGAACGGTGTTGCAAGTTCTTTTAGGGTTATCATTGGAGATTGGAATGGCCTTTCAGGAAAAAAATCTACTTGTTAAGGGTATTTCACTTGTGAAGCAATTCTTAACGAAGGTCATTGATGTGATGGAGGTGAAATAATTGTTAACAGTTTAAAGACGATTTAAATGGAGGTTCGGTCAACAAATAAAACATAAAAAAATCATCTGTGAGTTAGCTAGGTTACAATGCAGACATGCAATTTTCTGTAATTGAATGATTGGAAACTCAAGAAACTTATGAGGAAGCAAAATAACAATCAAGGAGTTAAGGACATTTCTCTCTTGGATTCTGCTAGCTAGAGGGTGCAGAACGGTGTTGCAAGTTCTTTTAGGGTTATCATTGGAGATTGGAATGGCCTGTCAGGAAAAAAATCAATTTGTTAAGGGTATGTCACTTCTGAAGCAAATCTTAAGGAAGGTCATTGATGTGATGAAGGTGAAATAATTGTTAACAGTTTAAAGACGATTTAAATGGAGGGTTGGTCAACAAATAGAACATAAAAAATAATCTGTGAGTTAGCTAGGGTAGAAAGCAGTCATGCAATTTTCTGTAATTGAATGATTGGAAACTCGGAAAAACTTATGAGGAAGCAAAATATCAATCAAGGTGTTAAGGGTATTTCTCTATTGGATTCTGCTCGCTAGGGGTTTAGAACGGTGTTGCAAGTTCTTTTTGGGTTATCATTGGAAATTGGAATGGCCTGTGAGGAAAAAAATAAATTTGTTAAGGGTATTTCACTTGTGAAGTAAGTGTTAACGAAGGCCATTGATGTGATGGAGGTGAAATAATTGTTAGCAGTTTAAAGACGATTTAAATGGAGGTTCAGTCAACAAATAGAACTTTAAAAAAATCATCTGTGAGTTAGCTAGGTTACAATGCAGACATGCATTTTTCTGTAATTGAATGATTGGAAACTCGAGAAACTGAAGAGGAAGCAAGATTACAATCAAGGAGATAGGGGTATTTATTGAATTCTGCTAGCTAGGGGGTGTAGAATGGTGTTGCAAGTACTTTTAGGGTTATCATTGGAGATTGGAATGGCCTGTCAGGAAAGAAAATCAATAAACTAAGGGTATTTCACTTGTGAAACAACTTTTCGTGAAGATCATTGCTGTTTTGGGGAGAAGGAATTGTTAATGGTTAGTTTAAAGACAATTTAAGTGGTCGTTCTGGCAAGAAATAAAATATAGTTGGCAACATCAGAAAAGTAGGCAAAACATAAAAGAAATATTTGTGAGTTAGCTAAGGTACTCTAACGGAATATTTGGGAACTCGAGAAACCTATGAGGAAACAAAACTACAATCAAGGAGTTTAGAGTATTTCTCTGTTGAATTCTGCTAGCTACGATGTAGCACGGTGTTGCAAGTTCCTTTAGGGTTAGCATTGGAGGCTGGAATGTCCTGTCAGGGAAAAAATCAATTAGAGAATGGTATTTCACTTGTGAAGCAACTCGTAGCTAAGGTCATTGTGTGTGCGGGAGGTTAAGGAATTGTTAATAGATACCCTAAAAACGATATAGGTGGAGGGTTGCTGAACAAATAAAAGATTGTCCTACGTATGGGAAAAGTAGAACATAAGAAACAAGTCCTTTGTGAGTTAGCTAGGGTACGATGCAGGCATGCAAGTTTCTGTAATTGAATAATTGGAAATTGGAAAGGCCTGTAAGCAAAAAAAATTACAATCAAGGAGTTAAAGGTATTTCAGTATTGAAGGGATCTTGTTACGGAGCAGAACGGTGTTGCAGGTTGTTTTAGTGTTATCATTGGAGATTGGAATGGCCTGTCAGAAAAAAATGTTTATAAGGGTATTTCACTTGTGAAGCAATTCTTAACGAAGGTCATTGATGTGATGGAGGTGAAATAATTGTTAACAGTTTAAAGACGATTTAAATGCAGGTTCGGTCAACAAATAAAGCATAAAAAATCATCCGTTAGTTAGCTAGGGTACAATGCAGACAAGCAATTTTCTGTAATTGAATGATTAGAAACTCGAGAAACATATGAGGAAGCAAAATTACAAGCAATGAGTTAAGGGTATTTCTCTATTGGATTCTCCTACCTAGGGGGTGTAGAACTGTGTTGCATGTCCTTTTAGGGTTATCATTGAAGATTGGACTGGCCTGTCAGGAAAAAAAATCAATTTGTTAAGGGTATGTCACTTCTGAAGCAAATCTTAAGGAAGGTCATTGATGTGATGAAGGTGAAATAATTGTTAACAGTTTAAAGACGATTTAAATGGAGGGTTGGTCAACAAATAGAACATAAAAAATAATCTGTGTGTTAGCTAGGGTACAAAGCAGTCATGCAATTTTCTGTAATTGAATGATTGGAAACTCGGAAAAACTTATGAGGAAGCAAAATATCAATCAAGGTGTTAAGGGTATTTCTCTATTGGATTCTGCTCGCTAGGGGTTTAGAACGGTGTTGCAAGTTCTTTTGGGTTATCATTGGAAATTGGAATGGCCTGTGAGGAAAAAAATAAATTTGTTAAGGGTATTTCACTTGTGAAGTAATTGTTAACGAAGGCCATTGATGTGATGGAGGTGAAATAATTGTTAGCAGTTTAAAGACGATTTAAATGGAGGTTCAGTCAACAAATAGAACTTTAAAAAAATCATCTGTGAGTTAGCTAGGTTACAATGCAGACATGCATTTTTCTGTAATTGAATGATTGGAAACTCGAGAAACTGAAGAGGAAGCAAGATTACAATCAAGGAGATAGGGGTATTTATTGAATTCTGCTAGCTAGGGGGTGTAGAATGGTGTTGCAAGTACTTTTAGGGTTATCATTGGAGATTGGAATGGCCTGTCAGGAAAAAAATCAATTTGTTAAGAGTATTTCACTTGTGAAGTATATCTTAACGAAGGTCAATGGTGTGATGGAGGCGAAAATATTGTTAACAGTTTATAGACGATTTAAATGGAGGTTCGGTCAACAAATAAAACATAAAAGAAGTCATCTGTGAGTTAGCTAAGGTACAATCCAGGCATGCAATTTTCTGTAATTGAAAGATTGGAAACTCGAGAAACATATGAGGAAGCAAAATTACAAACAAGGAGTTAAGGGTATTTCTCTCTTGGATTCTGCTAGCTAGGGGTGTAGAACGGTGTTGCAAGTTCTTTTTGGGTTATCATTGGAAATTGGAATGGCCTGTCAGGAAAAAAATCAATTTGTTAAAGGTATTTCACTTGTGAAGCAATTCTTAACGAAGGTCATTGATGTGGTGGAGGTGAAATAATTGTTAGCAGTTTAAAGACGATATAAATGGAGGTTCGGTTAATAAATAGAACTTTAAAAAAATCATCTGTGAGTTAGCTAGGTTACAATGCAGACATGCAATTTTCTGTAATTGAATGATTGGAAACTCGGAGAAACTTATGAGGAAGCAAAATATCAATCAAGGTGTTACGGGTATGTATTGAATTCTGCTAGCTAGGGGGTGTAGAACGGTGTTGCAAGTTCTTTTAGGGTTATCGTTGGAGATTGGAATGGCCTTTCAGTAAAAAAATCAATATGTTAAGAGTATTTAACTTGTGAAGCAATTCTTAACGAAGGTCATTGATGTGATGGAGGTGAAATAATGGTTAACAGTTTAAAGACGATTTAAATGGAGGGTCGGTCAACAAATAAAACATAAAAAAATCATCTGTGAGTCAGCAAGGTTACAATGCAGACATGCAATTTTCTGTAATTGAATGATTGGAAACACGAGAAACTGATGAGGAAGCAAGATCACAATCAAAGAGTTAGGGGGTATTTATTGAATTCTGCTAGCTAGGGGTGTAGAATGGTGTTGCAAGTTCTTTTAGGGTTATCATTGGAGATTAGAATGGCCTGTCAGGAAAAAAAATCAATTTGTTAAGAGTATTTCACTTGTGAAGCAAATCATAACGAAGGTCAATGGTGTGATGGAGGCGAAAATATTGTTAACAGTTTAAAGACGATTTAAATGGAGGTTAGTACAACAAATAAAACATAAAAGAAGTCATCTGTGAGTTAGCTAAGGTACAATCCAGGCATGCAATTTTCTGTAATTGAATGATTGGAAGCCGCCCCGGTGGCGCAGTGGTCTAAGGCGTTGGCCTCTGATCATTCGTCCGTAAGGGGTCGGGGTTCGAATCCCGGTCAGGCATGGATGTTGTGTTTGTCTTACGGCACTAGCTCTCTCCCTTCCCTGGAACCAGTGACCCTAAATTAGGGACGGGCGACTGCTTATAGCCCATTGAGTTGCTCACGGTGGTCGTTAAACCTCCAATCAAAAAAAAAAAAAATTGAATGATTGGAAACTCGAGAAACATATGAGGAAGCAAAATTACAATCAAGGAGTTAAGGGTATTTCTCTCTTGGACTCTGCTAGCTAGGGGTGTAAAACGGTTTTGCAAGTTCTTTTTGGGTTCTCATTGGAGATTGGAATGGCCTGTCAGGAAAAAAAATCAATTTGTTAAGGGTATTTCACTTGTGAAGCAATTCTTAACGAAGGTCATTGATGTGATGGAGGTGAAATAATTGTTAACACTTTTAGGACGATTTAAATGGAGGTTCGTTTAACAAAAAAAATCATCTGTCAGTTAGCTAGGGTAAAATGCAGACATAATAAAAAAAATCATGTGTCAGTTAGCTAGGGTAAAATGCAGACATGCAGTTTTCTGTAATTGAATGATTGGAAACTCGAGAAACATATGAGGAAGCACAATTACCATCAGGGAGTTAAGGGTGTTTCTCTATTGGATTCTGCTAGCTAGGGGGTGTAGAACGGTGTTGCAAGTTCTTCTAGGGTTATCATTGGAGATTGGAATGGCCTGTCAGGAAGAAAAATAAATTCGTTAAGAGTATTTCACTTGTGAAGCAATCCTTAACGAAGGTCATTGATGTGATGGAGGTGAAATAATTGTTAACACTTTTAGGACGATTTAAATGGAGGTTCGTTTAACAAAAAAAATCATCTGTCAGTTAGCTAGGGTAAAATGCAGACATAATAAAAAAAATCATGTGTCAGTTAGCTAGGGTAAAATGCAGACATGCAGTTTTCTGTAATTGAATGATTGGAAACTCGAGAAACATATGAGGAAGCACAATTACCATCAGGGAGTTAAGGGTGTTTCTCTATTGGATTCTGCTAGCTAGGGGGTGTAGAACGGTGTTGCAAGTTCTTCTAGGGTTATCATTGGAGATTGGAATGGCCTGTCAGGAAGAAAAATAAATTCGTTAAGAGTATTTCACTTGTGAAGCAATCCTTAACGAAGGTCATTGATGTGATGGAGGTGAAATAATTGTTAACATTTTTTTTATTGTAGGTTTAACGACCACCGTGAGCAACTCAATGGGCTATAAGCAGTCGCCCGTCCCTAATTTAGGGTCACTGGTTCCAGGGAAGGGAGAGAGCCAGTGCCGTATGACAAACATGCCTCACCGGGATTCGAACCCGGATCCGTTTCGGACGAATGATTAGAGGCCATCGCTTAGACCACTGCGCCACCGGGGCGGCGTTAACAGTTTGAAGACGATTTAAATGGAGGTTCGGTAAACAAATAAAACATAAAAACAATCATATGTTAGTTAGCTAGGTTACAATGCAGACATGCAATTTTCTGTAATTGGATGATTGGAAACTCGAGAAACTTATGAGGAGCAAAATTTCAATCAAGGAGTTAAGGATATTTCTCTATTGGATTCTGCTAGCTAGGGGGTGTAGAACGGTGTTGCAAGTTCTTTTAGGGTTATCATTGGTGACTGGAATGTCCTGTCAGGGAAATATCAATTAGTTAAGGGTATTTCACTTGTAAAGCAACTCGTAGCTAAAGTCCTTGTGTGTGCTGGAGGTTAAGGAATTGTTAATAGATACACTAAAAACGATATAGGTGGAGGGTTGCTAAACAAATAAAAGATTGTTTTCCGTATGGGAAAAAAAGAACATGAGAAACAAATCCTTTGTGAGTTAGCTAGGGTACGATGCAGGCATGCAAGTTTCTGTAATGGAATAATTGGAAATTTGAAAGGCCTGTCAGCAAAAAAAATTACAATCAGGAAGTTAAGGGTATTTCAGCATTGAAGTGATCTAGTTACGGAGCAGAACGGTGTTGCAGGTTGTTTTAGTGTTATCACTGGAGATTGGAATGGCCTGTCAGAAAAAAACTTTTTTAAGGGTATTTCACTTGTGAAGCAATTCTTAACGAAGGTCATTGATGTGATGTAGGTGAAATAATTGTTAACAGTTTAAAGACGATTTAAATGGAGGTTCGGTCAACAAATAAAACATAAAAAATCATCTGTGAGTTAGCTAGGGTACAATGCAAACATGCAATTTTATGTATTTGAATGATTGGAAACTCGAGAAACATGAGGAAGCAAAATTACAATCAAGGAGTTAAGCGTATTTCTCTATTGGATTCTGCTAGCTAGGGGTGTAGAACGGTGTTGCAAGTTCTTTTAGGGTTATCATTGCAGATTGGAATGGCCTGTCAGGAAAAAATCAGTTTGTTTAGGGTATTTCACTTGTGAAGCAATTCTTAACGAAGGTCATTGATGTGATGGAGGTGAAATAATTGTTAACAGTTTAAAGACGATTTAAATGGAGGTTCGGTCAACAAATAAAACATAAAAAATCATCTGTGAGTTAGCTAGGGTACAATGCAGACATGCCATTTTCTGTAATTGAATGATTGGAAACTCGTGGAACATATGAGGAAGCAAATTTACAATAAAGGAGGTAAAGGTATTTCCCTATTGAATTCTGCTAGCTAGGGGGTGTAGAACGGTGTTGCAAGTTCTTTTAGGGTTATCATTGGAGATTGGAATAGCCTGTCAGGAAGAAAAATCAATTTGTTAAGAGTATTTCACTTGTTAAGCAAATCTTAACGAAGGTCATTGGTGTAAATTAGGTGAAAATATTGTTAACAGTTTAAAGGCGATTTAAATGGAGGTTCGGTCAACAAATAGAACATAAAAGAAGTCATCTGTGAGTTAGCTAGGTTACAATGCAGACATGCAATTTTCTGTGATTGAATGATTGGAAAGTCGAGAAACATATGAGGAAGCAAAAGTACAATCAAGGAGTTAAGGGTATCTCTCTCTTTGATTCTGCTAGCTAGGGGTGTAGAATGGTGTTGCAAGTTCTTTTAGGGTTATCATTGGAGATTGGAATGGCCTGTCAGGAAAAAAAATCAATTTGGTAAGAGTATTTCACTTGTGAAGGAAATCTTAACGAAGGTCAATGGTGTGATGGAGGCGAAAATATTGTTAACAGTTTAAAGACGATTTAAATGGAGGTTCGGTCAACAAATAAAACATAAAAGAAGTCATCTGTGAGTTAGCTAAGGTACAATCCAGGCATGCAATTTTCTGTAATTGAATGATTGGAAACTCCAGAAACATATGAGGAAGCAAAAGTACAATCAAGGAGATAAGGGTATCTCTCTCTTTGATTCTGCTAGCTAGGGGTGTAGAACGGTGTTGCAAGTTCTTTTTGGGTTATCATTGGTGATTGGAATGGCCTGTCAGGAAAAAAATCAATTTGTTAAGGGTATTTCACTTGTGAAGCAATTCTTAACGAAGGTCATTGATGTGATGGAGGGGAAATAATTATTAGTAGTTTAAAGACGATTGAAATGGAGGTTCGGTCAACAAATAGAACTTTAAAAAAATCATCTGTGAGTTCGCTAGGTTACAATGCAGACATGCAATTTTCTGTAATTGAATGATTGGAAACTCGAGAAAATTATGAGGAAGCAAAATTACAATCAAGGAGTTAAGGGTATTTATTGAATTTAGCTAGCTAGGGGTGTAGATCGGTGTTGCAAGTTCTTTCAGGGTTATCATTGGAGATTGGAACGGCCTGTCAGGAAAAAAATCAATTTGTTAAGGGTATTTCACTTGTGAAGCAATTCTTAACGAAGGTCATTGATATGATGGAGGTGAAATAATTGTTAGCAGTTTAAAGACGATTTAAATGGAGGTTTCGTCAACAAATAAAACATAAAAGAAGTAGTCATCTGTGAGTTAGCTAAGGTACAATCCAGGGATGAAATTTTCTGTAATTGAATGATTGGAAACTCGAGAAAAATATGAGGAAGCAAAATTACAATCAAGAAGTTAAGGGTATTTCTCTTTTGGATTCTGCTAGCTAGGGGGTTTAGAACGGTGTTGCAAGTTCTTTTTAGGTTATCATTGGAGATTGGAATGGCCTGTCAGGAAAAAAATCAATTTGTTAAGGGTATTTCACTTGTGAAGCAATTCTTAACGAAGGTCATTTATGTGATGGGGGTGTAATAATTGTTAACAGTTTAAGGACAATTTAAATGGAGGTTCGTTTAACAAATAAAACATAAAAGAAGTCCTCTGTGAGTGAGCTAAGGAACAATGCAGACATGCAATTTTCTGTAATAGAATGATTTTAAACTCGAGAAACATATGAGGAAGCAAAATTACAATCAAGGAGTTAAGGGTATTTCTCTATTGGATTCTGCTAGCTAGGGGTGTAGATCGGTGTTGCAAGTTCTTTTATGGTTATCATTGGACATTGGAACAGCCTGTCAGGAAAAAAATCAATTTGTTAAGGATATTTCACTTGTGAAGCAATTCTTAACGAAGGTCATTGATGTGATATAGGTGAAATAATTGTTAGCAGTTTAAAGACGATTTAAATGGAGGTTTCGTCATAAATAAAACATAAAAAAATCATCTGTGAGTTAGCTAGGTTACAATACAGACATGCAATTTTCTGTAATTGAATGATTGGAAACTCAAGAAACTTATGAGGAAGCAAAATAACAATCAAGGAGTTAATGGGTATTTCTCTATTGGATTCTGCTAGCTAGGGGTGTAGATCGGTGTTTCAAGTTCTTTTAGGGTTATCATTGGAGATTGGAACGGCCTGTCAGGAAAAAAAATCAATTTGTTAAGAGTATTTCACTTGTGAAGCAATTCTTAGCGAAAGTCATTGATGTGATGAAGGTGAAATAATTGTTAACAGTTTAAAGACGATTTCAATGGAGGTTCTGTCAACAAATAAAACATAAAAGATGTCATCTGTGAGTTAGCTAGGGTACAATGCAGACATGCAATTTTCTGTAATTGAATGATTGGAAACTCGAGAAACTTATGAAGATGCAAAATTACAATCAAGGAGTTAGGGGTATTTTTTGAATTCTGGTAGCTTGGGAGTGTAGAACGGTGTTGCAAGTTCTTTTAGGGTTATCATTGGAGATTGGAATGGCCTGTCAGGAAAAAAAGTCAATTTGTTAAGGGTATGTCACTTGTGTAGCAAATCTTAACAAAGGTCATTGGTGTAAATTAGGTGAAAATATTGTTAACAGTTTAAAGACGATTTAAATAGAGGTTCGGTCAATAAATAGAACATAAAAAAAACATCTGTGAGTTAGCTAGGTTACCATGCAGACATGCAATTTTCTGTAATTGAATGATTGGAAACTTGAGAAACATATGCGGAAGCAAAATTACAATCAAGGATTTAAGGGTATTTCTTTTTTGAATTCTGCTACCTAGGGGGTCTAGAATGGTGTTGCAAGATCTTTTAGGGTTATCACTGGAGATTGGAATGGCCTGTCGGGAAAAAAAATTAATTTGTTAAGGGTATTTCACTTGTGAAGCAATTCTTAACGAAGGTCATTGATGTGATGGAGGTGAAATAATTGTTAACAGTTTAAAGACAATTTAAATGGAGGGTTGGTCAACAAATAGAACATAAAAAACAATCTGTGAATTAGCTAGGGTACAAAGCAGTCATGCAAAAGGTCTGTAATTGAATGATTGGAAACTCGGAAAAACTTATGAGGAAGCAAAATATCAATCAAGGTGTTAAGGGTATTTCTCTATTGGATTCTGCTAGCTAGGGGTGTAGAACGGTGTTGCAACTTCTTTTAGGGTTATCACTGGAGATTGGAATGGCCTGTCGGGAAGAAAAATTAATTTGTTAAGTGTATTTCACTTGTTAAGCAATTCTTAACGAAGGCCATTGATGTCATAGAGGTGAAATATTTGTTAACAGTTTAAAAACTATATAAATGGAGGTTGGGTAAACAAATAAAACATAAAAACAATCATCTGTTAGTTAGCTAGGTTACAATGCAGACATGCAATTTTCTCTGATTGAATGATTGGAAAGTCGAGAAACTTTTGAGGAAGCAAAATATCAAACAAGGTGTTAAGGGTAATTATTGAATTCTGCTAGCTAGGGGGTGTAGAACGGTGTTGCAAGTTCTTTTAGGTTTATCATTGGAGATTGGAAAGGCCTTTCAGTAAAAAAAATCAATTTGTTAAGAGTATTTCACTTGTGAAGCAATTCTTAACGAAGGTCATTGATGTGATGGAGGTGAAATAATTGTTAACAGTTTAAAGACGATTTAAATGGAGGTTCGGTCAAAAAATAAAACATAAAAGAAGTCATGTAGGAGTTAGCTAGGGTACAATGCAGGCATGCGATTTTCTGTAATTGAATGATTGGTAACTCGAGAAACATATGAGCAAGCAAAATTACAATCAAGGAGTTAAGGGTATTTCACTCTTGGATTCTGCTAGCTAGGGGTTGTAGAACGGTGTTGCAAGTTCTTTTTGGGTTATCATTGGAAATTGGAATGGCCTGTGAGGAAAAAAATCAATTTGTTAAAGGTATTTCACTTGTGAAGTAATTGTTAACGAAGGTCATTGATGTGATGGAGGTGAAATAATTGTTAGCAGTTTAAAGACGATTTAAATGGAGGTTCAGTCAACAAATAGAACTTTAAAAAAATCATCTGTGAGTTAGCTAGGTTACAATGCAGACATGCATTTTTCTGTAATTGAATGATTGGAAACTCGAGAAACTGAAGAGGAAGCAAGATTACAATCAAGGAGTTAGGGGTATTTATTGAATTTTACTAGCTAGGGGGTGTAGAATGGTGTTGCAAGTTCTTTTAGGGTTATCATTGGAGATTGGAATGGCCTGTCAGGAAAAAAATCCATTTGTTAAGAGTATTTCACTTGTGAAGAATATCTTAACGAAGGTCAATGGTGTGATGGAGGCGAAAATATTGTTAACAGTTTATAGACGATTTAAATGGCGGTTCGGTCAACAAACAAAACATAAAAGAAGTCATCTGTGAGTTAGCTAAGGTACAATCCAGGCATGCAATTTTCTGTAATTGAAAGATTGGAAACTCGAGAAACATATGAGGAAGCAAAATTACAAACAAGGAGTTAAGGGTATTTCTCTCTTGGATGCTGCTAGCTAGGGGGTTTAGAACGGTGTTTCAAGTTCTTTTTGGGTTATCATTGGAAATTGGAATGGCTTTTCAGGAAAAAAATTTACTTGTTAAGGGTATTTCACTTGTGAAGCAATTCTTAACGAAGGTCATTGATGTCATGGAGGTGAAATAACTGTGAACAGTTTAAAGACGATTTAAATGGAGGTTCGGTAAACAAATAAAACATAAAAACAATCATCTGTTAGTTAGCTAGGTTACAATGCAGACATGCAATTTTCTGTAATTGAATGATTGGAAAGTCGAGAAACTTATGAGGAAGCAAAATTGCAATCAAGGAGTTAGGAGTATTTATTGAATTCTGCTAGATAGGGGGTGTAGAACGGTGTTGCAAGTTCTTTTAGGGTTATCATTGGAGATTGGAATGGCCTGTCAGGAAAAAAAATTAATTTGTTAAGGGTATTTCACTTGTGAAGCAATTCTTAACGAAGGTCATTGATGTGATGGAGGTGAAATAATTGTTAACAGTTTAAAGACGATTTAAATGGAGGTTCGGTCAACAAATAAAACATAAAAAAATCATCTGTGAGTTAGCTAGGTTACAATGCAGACATGCAATTTTCTGTAATAGAATGAGTGGAAACTCGAGAAACATATGAGGAAGCAAAATTACAATCAAGGAGTTAAGGGTATTTCTCTATTGGATTCTGCTAGCTACGGGGTGTAGAATGGTGTTGCAAGATCTTTTAGGGTTATCATTGGAGATTGGAATGGCCTGTCATAGAAAAAAATCAATTTGTTAAGGGTATTTCACTTGTGAAGCAAAACTTAACGAAGGTCATTGAAGTGATGGAGGTGAAAAAATTGTTAACAGTTTAAAGACAATTTAAATGGAGATTCGGTCAACAAATAAAACATAAAAGAAATCATCTGTGAGTTAGCTAAGGTACAATGCAGACATGCAATTTTCTGTAATTGAATGATTGGAAACACGAGAAACATATGAGGAAGCAAAATTACAATCAAGGATTTAAGGGTATGTCTATGTAAGATTCTGCTAGCTGGCGGGTGTATAACGGTGTTGCAAGTTCTTTTAGGGTTATCATTGGAGATTAGAATGGCCTGTCAAGAAAAAAATCAATTTGTTAAGGGTATTTCACTTGTGGAGCAATTCTTAACGAAGGTCATTGATGTGATGGAGGTGAAATATTTGTTAACAGTTTAAAGACGATTTAAATGGAAGTTCGGTGATTAAATAGAACATAAAAGAAGTTATCTGTGAGTTAGCTAAGGTACAAAGCAGTCATGCAATTTTCTGTAATTGAATGATTGGAAACTCGAGAAACATATGAAGAAGCAAAATTACAATCAAGGAGTTTAGGGTATTTCTCTCTTGGATTCTGCTAGCTAGGGGGTTTAGAACGGTGTTGCAAGTTCTTTTGGGTTATCATTGGAAATTGGAATGGCTTTTCAGGAAAAAAAATTTACTTGTTAAGGGTATTTCACTTGTGAAGCAATTCTTAACGAAGGTCATTGATGTCATGGAGGTGAAATAACTGTGAACAGTTTAAAGACGATTTAAATGGAGGTTCGGTCAACAAATAAAACATAAAAAAATCATCTGTGAGTTAGCTAGGTTACAATGCAGACATGCAATTTTCTGTAATTGAATGATTGGAAACTCAAGAAACTTATGAGGAAGCAAAATAACAATCAAGGAGTTAAGGAGAATTTCTCTCTTGGATTCTGCTAGCTAGAGGGTGCAGAACGGTGTTGCAAGTTCTTTTAGGGTTATCATTGGAGATTGGAATGGCCTGTCAGGAAAAAAAATCAATTTGTTAAGGGTATGTCACTTCTGAAGCAAATCTTAAGGAAGGTCATTAATGTGATGAAGGTGAAATAATTGTTAACAGTTTAAAGACGATTTAAATGGAGGGTTGGTCAACAAATAGAACATAAAAAATAATCTGTGAGTTAGCTAGGGTACAAAGCAGTCATGCAATTTTCTGTAATTGAATGATTGGAAACTCGGAAAAACTTATGAGGAAGCAAAATATCAATCAAGGTGTTAAGGGTATTTCTCTATTGGATTCTGCTCGCTAGGGGTGTAGAACGGTGTTGCAACTTCTCTTAGGGTTATCACTGGAGATTGGAATGGCCTGTCGGGAAGAAAAATTAATTTGTTAAGTGTATTTCACTTGTTAAGCAATTCTTAACGAAGGCCATTGATGTCATAGAGGTGAAATATTTGTTAACAGTTTAAAGACTATATAAATGGAGGTTGGGTAAACAAATAAAACATAAAAACAATCATCTGTTAGTTAGCTAGGTTACAATGCAGACATGCAATTTTCTGTGATTGAATGATTGGAAAGTCGAGAAACTTTTGAGGAAGCAAAATATCAAACAAGGTGTTAAGGGTAATTATTGAATTCTGCTAGCTAGGGGGTGTAGAACGGTGTTGCAAGTTCTTTTAGGTTTATCATTGGTTATTGGAAAGGCCTTTCAGTAAAAAAATCAATTTGTTAAGAGTATTTCACTTGTGAAGCAATTCTTAACGAAGGTCATTGATGTGATGGAGGTGAAGTAATTGTTAACAGTTTAAAGACGATTTAAATGG
The DNA here is from genome assembly GCA_039090855.1 of Macrothele yani. Taxonomy (NCBI): domain Eukaryota; kingdom Metazoa; phylum Arthropoda; class Arachnida; order Araneae; family Macrothelidae; genus Macrothele; species Macrothele yani. The sequence goes on along the minus strand of CM077013.1, from coordinate 15,866,287 downwards.
AGGTTCGGTCAAAAAATAAAACATAAAAGAAGTCATGTGGGAGTTAGCTAGGGTACAATGCAGGCACGCGATTTTCTGTAATTGAATGATTGGTAACTCGAGAAACATATGAGGAAGCAAAATTACAATCAAGGAGTTGGGGGATTTCACTCTTGGATTCTGCTAGCTAGGGGTTGTAGAACGGTGTTGCAAGTTCTTTTTGGGTTATCATTGGAAATTGGAATGGCCTGTGAGGAAAAAAATCAATTTGTTAAGGATATTTAACTTGTGAAGTAATTGTTAACGAAGGTCATTGATGTGATGGAGGTGAAATAATTGTTAGCAGTTTAAAGACGATTTAAATGGAGGTTCAGTCAACAAATAGAACTTTAAAAAAATCATCTGTGAGTTAGCTAGGTTACAATGCAGACATGCATTTTTCTGTAATTGAATGATTGGAAACTCGAGAAACTGAAGAGGAAGCAAGATTACAATCAAGGAGTTAGGGGTATTTATTGAATTCTGCTAGCTAGGGGGTGTAGAATGGTGTTGCAAGTTCTTTTAGGGTTATCATTGGAGATTGGAATGGCCTGTCAGGAAAAAAATCAATTTGTTAAGAGTATTTCACTTGTGATGAATATCTTAACGAAGGTCAATGGTGTGATGGAGGCGAAAATATTGTTAACAGTTTATAGACGATTTAAATGGCGGTTCGGTCAACAAACAAAACATAAAAGAAGTCATCTGTGAGTTAGCTAAGGTACAATCCAGGCATGCAATTTTCTGTAATTGAAAGATTGGAAACTCGAGAAACATATGAGGAAGCAAAATTACAAACAAGGAGTTAAGGGTATTTCTCTCTTGGATTCTGCTAGCTAGGGGGTGTAGAACGGTGTTGCAAGTTCTTTTGGGTTCTCATTGGAAATTGGAATGGCCTGTCAGGAAAAAAATCAATTTGTTAAAGGTATTTCACTTGTGAAGCAATTCTTAACGAAGGTCATTGATGTGATGGAGGTGAAATAATTGTTAGCAGTTTAAAGACAATTTAAATGGAGGTTCGGTCAACAAATAGAACTTTAAAAAAATCATCTGTGAGTTAGCTAGGTTACAATGCAGACATGAATTTTTCTGTAATTGAATGATTGGAAACTCGAGAAACTGAAGAGGAAGCAAGATTACAATCAAGGAGTTAGGGGTATTTATTGAATTCTGCTAGCTAGGGGGTGTAGAATGGTGTTGCAAGTTCTTTTAGGGTTATCATTGGAGATTGGAATGGCCTGTCAGGAAAAAAAATCAATTTGTTAAGGGTATTTCACTTGTGAAGCAATTCTTAACGAAGGTCATTAATGTGATGGGGGTGAAATAATTGTTAACAGTTTAAGGACGATTTAAATGGAGGTTCGTTTAACAAATAAAACATAAAAGAAGTCCTCTGTGAGTTAGCTAGGGAACAATGCAGACATGCAATTTTCTGTAATAGAATGATTGGAAACTCGAGAAACATATGAGGAAGCAAAATTACAATCAAGGAGTTAAGGGTATTTCTCTATTGGATTCTGCTAGCTACGGGGTGTAGAATGGTGTTGCAAGATCTTTTAGGGTTATCATTGGAGATTGGAATGGCCTGTCATGGAAAAAAATCAATTTGTTAAGGGTATTTCACTTGTGAAGCAAATCTTAACGAAGGTCATTGAAGTGATGGAGGTGAAAAAATTGTTAACAGTTTAAAGACAATTTAAATGGAGATTCGGTCAACAAATAAAACATAAAAGAAGTCATCTGTGAGTTAGCTAAGGTACAATGCAGACATGCAATTTTCTGTAATTGAATGATTGGAAACACGAGAAACATATGAGGAAGCAAAATTACAATCAAGGATTTAAGGGTATGTCTATGTAAGATTCTGCTAGCTGGCGGGTGTATAACGGTGTTGCAAGTTCTTTTATGGTTATCATTGGAGATTAGAATGGCCTGTCAAGAAAAAAATCAATTTGTTAAGGGTATTTCACTTGTGGAGCAATTCTTAACGAAGGTCATTGATGTGATGGAGGTGAAATATTTGTTAACAGTTTAAAGACGATTTAAATGGAGGTTCGGTGATTAAATAGAACATAAAAGAAGTTATCTGTGAGTTAGCTAAGGTACAAAGCAGTCATGCAATTTTCTGTAATTGAATGATTGGAAACTCGAGAAACATATGAAGAAGCAAAATTACAATCAAGGAGTTTAGGGTATTTCTCTCTTGGATTCTGCTAGCTAGGGGTTTAGAACGGTGTTGCAAGTTCTTTTTGGGTTATCATTGGAAATTGGAATGGCTTTTCAGGAAAAAAATTTACTTGTTAAGGGTATTTCACTTGTGAAGCAATTCTTAACGAAAGTCATTGATGTCATGGAGGTGAAATAACTGTGAACAGTTTAAAGACGATTTAAATGGAGGTTCGGTAAACAAATAAAACATAAAAACAATCATCTGTTAGTTAGCTAGGTTACAATGCAGACATGCAATTTTCTGTAATTGAATGATTGGAAACGCGAGAAACATATGAGGAAGCAAAATTACAATCAAGGAGTTAAGGGTATTTCTCTATTGGATTCTGCTAGCTACGGGGTGTAGAACGGTGTTGCAAGTTCTTTTAGGGTTATCATTGGAGATTGGAATGGCCTTTCAGGAAAAAAAATCTACTTGTTAAGGGTATTTCACTTGTGAAGCAATTCTTAACGAAGGTCATTGATGTGATGGAGGTGAAATAATTGTTAACAGTTTAAAGACGATTTAAATGGAGGTTCGGTCAACAAATAAAACATAAAAAAATCATCTGTGAGTTAGCTAGGTTACAATGCAGACATGCAATTTTCTGTAATTGAATGATTGGAAACTCAAGAAACTTATGAGGAAGCAAAATAACAATCAAGGAGTTAAGGACATTTCTCTCTTGGATTCTGCTAGCTAGAGGGTGCAGAACGGTGTTGCAAGTTCTTTTAGGGTTATCATTGGAGATTGGAATGGCCTGTCAGGAAAAAAATCAATTTGTTAAGGGTATGTCACTTCTGAAGCAAATCTTAAGGAAGGTCATTGATGTGATGAAGGTGAAATAATTGTTAACAGTTTAAAGACGATTTAAATGGAGGGTTGGTCAACAAATAGAACATAAAAAATAATCTGTGAGTTAGCTAGGGTAGAAAGCAGTCATGCAATTTTCTGTAATTGAATGATTGGAAACTCGGAAAAACTTATGAGGAAGCAAAATATCAATCAAGGTGTTAAGGGTATTTCTCTATTGGATTCTGCTCGCTAGGGGTTTAGAACGGTGTTGCAAGTTCTTTTTGGGTTATCATTGGAAATTGGAATGGCCTGTGAGGAAAAAAATAAATTTGTTAAGGGTATTTCACTTGTGAAGTAAGTGTTAACGAAGGCCATTGATGTGATGGAGGTGAAATAATTGTTAGCAGTTTAAAGACGATTTAAATGGAGGTTCAGTCAACAAATAGAACTTTAAAAAAATCATCTGTGAGTTAGCTAGGTTACAATGCAGACATGCATTTTTCTGTAATTGAATGATTGGAAACTCGAGAAACTGAAGAGGAAGCAAGATTACAATCAAGGAGATAGGGGTATTTATTGAATTCTGCTAGCTAGGGGTGTAGAATGGTGTTGCAAGTACTTTTAGGGTTATCATTGGAGATTGGAATGGCCTGTCAGGAAAGAAAATCAATAAACTAAGGGTATTTCACTTGTGAAACAACTTTTCGTGAAGATCATTGCTGTTTTGGGGAGAAGGAATTGTTAATGGTTAGTTTAAAGACAATTTAAGTGGTCGTTCTGGCAAGAAATAAAATATAGTTGGCAACATCAGAAAAGTAGGCAAAACATAAAAGAAATATTTGTGAGTTAGCTAAGGTACTCTAACGGAATATTTGGGAACTCGAGAAACCTATGAGGAAACAAAACTACAATCAAGGAGTTTAGAGTATTTCTCTGTTGAATTCTGCTAGCTACGATGTAGCACGGTGTTGCAAGTTCCTTTAGGGTTAGCATTGGAGGCTGGAATGTCCTGTCAGGGAAAAAATCAATTAGAGAATGGTATTTCACTTGTGAAGCAACTCGTAGCTAAGGTCATTGTGTGTGCGGGAGGTTAAGGAATTGTTAATAGATACCCTAAAAACGATATAGGTGGAGGGTTGCTGAACAAATAAAAGATTGTCCTACGTATGGGAAAAGTAGAACATAAGAAACAAGTCCTTTGTGAGTTAGCTAGGGTACGATGCAGGCATGCAAGTTTCTGTAATTGAATAATTGGAAATTGGAAAGGCCTGTAAGCAAAAAAATTACAATCAAGGAGTTAAAGGTATTTCAGTATTGAAGGGATCTTGTTACGGAGCAGAACGGTGTTGCAGGTTGTTTTAGTGTTATCATTGGAGATTGGAATGGCCTGTCAGAAAAAATGTTTATAAGGGTATTTCACTTGTGAAGCAATTCTTAACGAAGGTCATTGATGTGATGGAGGTGAAATAATTGTTAACAGTTTAAAGACGATTTAAATGCAGGTTCGGTCAACAAATAAAGCATAAAAAATCATCCGTTAGTTAGCTAGGGTACAATGCAGACAAGCAATTTTCTGTAATTGAATGATTAGAAACTCGAGAAACATATGAGGAAGCAAAATTACAAGCAATGAGTTAAGGGTATTTCTCTATTGGATTCTCCTACCTAGGGGTGTAGAACTGTGTTGCATGTCCTTTTAGGGTTATCATTGAAGATTGGACTGGCCTGTCAGGAAAAAAATCAATTTGTTAAGGGTATGTCACTTCTGAAGCAAATCTTAAGGAAGGTCATTGATGTGATGAAGGTGAAATAATTGTTAACAGTTTAAAGACGATTTAAATGGAGGGTTGGTCAACAAATAGAACATAAAAAATAATCTGTGTGTTAGCTAGGGTACAAAGCAGTCATGCAATTTTCTGTAATTGAATGATTGGAAACTCGGAAAAACTTATGAGGAAGCAAAATATCAATCAAGGTGTTAAGGGTATTTCTCTATTGGATTCTGCTCGCTAGGGGTTTAGAACGGTGTTGCAAGTTCTTTTTGGGTTATCATTGGAAATTGGAATGGCCTGTGAGGAAAAAAATAAATTTGTTAAGGGTATTTCACTTGTGAAGTAATTGTTAACGAAGGCCATTGATGTGATGGAGGTGAAATAATTGTTAGCAGTTTAAAGACGATTTAAATGGAGGTTCAGTCAACAAATAGAACTTTAAAAAAATCATCTGTGAGTTAGCTAGGTTACAATGCAGACATGCATTTTTCTGTAATTGAATGATTGGAAACTCGAGAAACTGAAGAGGAAGCAAGATTACAATCAAGGAGATAGGGGTATTTATTGAATTCTGCTAGCTAGGGGTGTAGAATGGTGTTGCAAGTACTTTTAGGGTTATCATTGGAGATTGGAATGGCCTGTCAGGAAAAAAATCAATTTGTTAAGAGTATTTCACTTGTGAAGTATATCTTAACGAAGGTCAATGGTGTGATGGAGGCGAAAATATTGTTAACAGTTTATAGACGATTTAAATGGAGGTTCGGTCAACAAATAAAACATAAAAGAAGTCATCTGTGAGTTAGCTAAGGTACAATCCAGGCATGCAATTTTCTGTAATTGAAAGATTGGAAACTCGAGAAACATATGAGGAAGCAAAATTACAAACAAGGAGTTAAGGGTATTTCTCTCTTGGATTCTGCTAGCTAGGGGTGTAGAACGGTGTTGCAAGTTCTTTTTGGGTTATCATTGGAAATTGGAATGGCCTGTCAGGAAAAAAATCAATTTGTTAAAGGTATTTCACTTGTGAAGCAATTCTTAACGAAGGTCATTGATGTGGTGGAGGTGAAATAATTGTTAGCAGTTTAAAGACGATATAAATGGAGGTTCGGTTAATAAATAGAACTTTAAAAAAATCATCTGTGAGTTAGCTAGGTTACAATGCAGACATGCAATTTTCTGTAATTGAATGATTGGAAACTCGGAGAAACTTATGAGGAAGCAAAATATCAATCAAGGTGTTACGGGTATGTATTGAATTCTGCTAGCTAGGGGGTGTAGAACGGTGTTGCAAGTTCTTTTAGGGTTATCGTTGGAGATTGGAATGGCCTTTCAGTAAAAAAATCAATATGTTAAGAGTATTTAACTTGTGAAGCAATTCTTAACGAAGGTCATTGATGTGATGGAGGTGAAATAATGGTTAACAGTTTAAAGACGATTTAAATGGAGGGTCGGTCAACAAATAAAACATAAAAAAATCATCTGTGAGTCAGCAAGGTTACAATGCAGACATGCAATTTTCTGTAATTGAATGATTGGAAACACGAGAAACTGATGAGGAAGCAAGATCACAATCAAAGAGTTAGGGGTATTTATTGAATTCTGCTAGCTAGGGGGTGTAGAATGGTGTTGCAAGTTCTTTTAGGGTTATCATTGGAGATTAGAATGGCCTGTCAGGAAAAAAATCAATTTGTTAAGAGTATTTCACTTGTGAAGCAAATCATAACGAAGGTCAATGGTGTGATGGAGGCGAAAATATTGTTAACAGTTTAAAGACGATTTAAATGGAGGTTAGTACAACAAATAAAACATAAAAGAAGTCATCTGTGAGTTAGCTAAGGTACAATCCAGGCATGCAATTTTCTGTAATTGAATGATTGGAAGCCGCCCCGGTGGCGCAGTGGTCTAAGGCGTTGGCCTCTGATCATTCGTCCGTAAGGGGTCGGGGTTCGAATCCCGGTCAGGCATGGATGTTGTGTTTGTCTTACGGCACTAGCTCTCTCCCTTCCCTGGAACCAGTGACCCTAAATTAGGGACGGGCGACTGCTTATAGCCCATTGAGTTGCTCACGGTGGTCGTTAAACCTCCAATCAAAAAAAAAAAAAATTGAATGATTGGAAACTCGAGAAACATATGAGGAAGCAAAATTACAATCAAGGAGTTAAGGGTATTTCTCTCTTGGACTCTGCTAGCTAGGGGGTGTAAAACGGTTTTGCAAGTTCTTTTTGGGTTCTCATTGGAGATTGGAATGGCCTGTCAGGAAAAAAAATCAATTTGTTAAGGGTATTTCACTTGTGAAGCAATTCTTAACGAAGGTCATTGATGTGATGGAGGTGAAATAATTGTTAACACTTTTAGGACGATTTAAATGGAGGTTCGTTTAACAAAAAAAATCATCTGTCAGTTAGCTAGGGTAAAATGCAGACATAATAAAAAAATCATGTGTCAGTTAGCTAGGGTAAAATGCAGACATGCAGTTTTCTGTAATTGAATGATTGGAAACTCGAGAAACATATGAGGAAGCACAATTACCATCAGGGAGTTAAGGGTGTTTCTCTATTGGATTCTGCTAGCTAGGGGTGTAGAACGGTGTTGCAAGTTCTTCTAGGGTTATCATTGGAGATTGGAATGGCCTGTCAGGAAGAAAAATAAATTCGTTAAGAGTATTTCACTTGTGAAGCAATCCTTAACGAAGGTCATTGATGTGATGGAGGTGAAATAATTGTTAACACTTTTAGGACGATTTAAATGGAGGTTCGTTTAACAAAAAAATCATCTGTCAGTTAGCTAGGGTAAAATGCAGACATAATAAAAAAAATCATGTGTCAGTTAGCTAGGGTAAAATGCAGACATGCAGTTTTCTGTAATTGAATGATTGGAAACTCGAGAAACATATGAGGAAGCACAATTACCATCAGGGAGTTAAGGGTGTTTCTCTATTGGATTCTGCTAGCTAGGGGGTGTAGAACGGTGTTGCAAGTTCTTCTAGGGTTATCATTGGAGATTGGAATGGCCTGTCAGGAAGAAAAATAAATTCGTTAAGAGTATTTCACTTGTGAAGCAATCCTTAACGAAGGTCATTGATGTGATGGAGGTGAAATAATTGTTAACATTTTTTTTATTGTAGGTTTAACGACCACCGTGAGCAACTCAATGGGCTATAAGCAGTCGCCCGTCCCTAATTTAGGGTCACTGGTTCCAGGGAAGGGAGAGAGCCAGTGCCGTATGACAAACATGCCTCACCGGGATTCGAACCCGGATCCGTTTCGGACGAATGATTAGAGGCCATCGCTTAGACCACTGCGCCACCGGGGCGGCGTTAACAGTTTGAAGACGATTTAAATGGAGGTTCGGTAAACAAATAAAACATAAAAACAATCATATGTTAGTTAGCTAGGTTACAATGCAGACATGCAATTTTCTGTAATTGGATGATTGGAAACTCGAGAAACTTATGAGGAGCAAAATTTCAATCAAGGAGTTAAGGATATTTCTCTATTGGATTCTGCTAGCTAGGGGTGTAGAACGGTGTTGCAAGTTCTTTTAGGGTTATCATTGGTGACTGGAATGTCCTGTCAGGGAAATATCAATTAGTTAAGGGTATTTCACTTGTAAAGCAACTCGTAGCTAAAGTCCTTGTGTGTGCTGGAGGTTAAGGAATTGTTAATAGATACACTAAAAACGATATAGGTGGAGGGTTGCTAAACAAATAAAAGATTGTTTTCCGTATGGGAAAAAAAGAACATGAGAAACAAATCCTTTGTGAGTTAGCTAGGGTACGATGCAGGCATGCAAGTTTCTGTAATGGAATAATTGGAAATTTGAAAGGCCTGTCAGCAAAAAAAATTACAATCAGGAAGTTAAGGGTATTTCAGCATTGAAGTGATCTAGTTACGGAGCAGAACGGTGTTGCAGGTTGTTTTAGTGTTATCACTGGAGATTGGAATGGCCTGTCAGAAAAAACTTTTTTAAGGGTATTTCACTTGTGAAGCAATTCTTAACGAAGGTCATTGATGTGATGTAGGTGAAATAATTGTTAACAGTTTAAAGACGATTTAAATGGAGGTTCGGTCAACAAATAAAACATAAAAAATCATCTGTGAGTTAGCTAGGGTACAATGCAAACATGCAATTTTATGTATTTGAATGATTGGAAACTCGAGAAACATGAGGAAGCAAAATTACAATCAAGGAGTTAAGCGTATTTCTCTATTGGATTCTGCTAGCTAGGGGTGTAGAACGGTGTTGCAAGTTCTTTTAGGGTTATCATTGCAGATTGGAATGGCCTGTCAGGAAAAAAATCAGTTTGTTTAGGGTATTTCACTTGTGAAGCAATTCTTAACGAAGGTCATTGATGTGATGGAGGTGAAATAATTGTTAACAGTTTAAAGACGATTTAAATGGAGGTTCGGTCAACAAATAAAACATAAAAAATCATCTGTGAGTTAGCTAGGGTACAATGCAGACATGCCATTTTCTGTAATTGAATGATTGGAAACTCGTGGAACATATGAGGAAGCAAATTTACAATAAAGGAGGTAAAGGTATTTCCCTATTGAATTCTGCTAGCTAGGGGTGTAGAACGGTGTTGCAAGTTCTTTTAGGGTTATCATTGGAGATTGGAATGGCCTGTCAGGAAAAAAATCAATTTGTTAAGAGTATTTCACTTGTGAAGCAATTCTTAACGAAGGCCATTGATTTGATGGAGGTGAAATAATTGTGAACAGTTTAAAGACGATTTAAATGGAGGTTCGGTCAACAAATAAAACGTAAAAAATCATCTGTGAGTCAGCTAGGGTACAAAGCAGACATGCAATTTTCTGTAATTGGATGATTGGAAACTCGAGAAACTTATGAGGAGCAAAATTTCAATCAAGGAGTTAAGAGTATTTCTCTATTGGATTCTGCTAGCTAGGGGGTGTAGAACGGTGTTGCAAGTTCTTTTAGGGTTATCATTGGTGACTGGAATGTCCTGTCAGGGAAAAAAACAATTAGGTAAGGGTATTTCACTTGTGAAGCAACTCGTCGCTAAGGTCCTTGTGTGTGCGGGAGGTTAAGGAATTGTTAATAGATACACTAAAAACGATATAGTTGGAGGGTTGCTGAACAAATAAAAGATTGTACTCCGTATGGGAAAAGTAGAACATAAGAAACAAATCCTTTGTGAGTTAGCTAGGGTACGATGCAGGCATGCAAGTTTCTGTAATTGAATAATTGGAAATTTGAAAGGCCTGTCAGCAAAAAAAAATTACGATCAGGGAGTTAAGGGTATTTCAGTATAGAAGTGATCTAGTTACGGAGCAGAACAGTGTTGCAGGTTGTTTTAGTGTTATCACTGGAGATTGGAATGGCCTGTCAGGAAAAAACCTTTTTAAGGGTATTTCACTTGTAAAGCAATTCTTAACGAAGGTCATTGATGTGATGTAGGTGAAATAATTGTTAACAGTTTAAAGACGATTTAAATGGATGTTCGTTCAACAAAAAAACATAAAAAAATCATCTGTCAGTTAGCTAGGGTAAAATGCAGACATGCAATTTTCTGTAATTGAATGATTGGAAACTCGAGAAACATATGAGGAAGCAAAATTACAGTCAAGGAGTTAAGGGTATTTCTCTATTGAATTCTGCTAGCTACGGTGTCGAACGTTGTTGCAAGTTCTTTTAGAGTTATCATTGGATGTTGGAATGGCCTGTCAGGAAAGAAAATCAATAAACTAAGGGTATTTCACTTGTGAAACAACTTTTCGTGAAGATCATTGCTGTTTTGGGGAGAAGGAATTGTTAATGGTTAGTTTAAAGACAATTTAAGTGGTCGTTCTGGCAAGAAATAAAATATAGTTGGCAACATCAGAAAAGTAGGCAAAACATAAAAGAAATATTTGTGAGTTAGCTAAGGTACTCTAACGGAATATTTGGGAACTCGAGAAACCTATGAGGAAACAAAACTACAATCAAGGAGTTTAGAGTATTTCTCTGTTGAATTCTGCTAGCTACGATGTAGCACGGTGTTGCAAGTTCCTTTAGGGTTAGCATTGGAGGCTGGAATGTCCTGTCAGGGAAAAAATCAATTAGAGAATGGTATTTCACTTGTGAAGCAACTCGTAGCTAAGGTCATTGTGTGTGCGGGAGGTTAAGGAATTGTTAATAGATACACTAAAAACGATATAGGTGGAGGGTTGCTGAACAAATAAAAGATTGTCCTACGTATGGGAAAAGTAGAACATAAGAAACAAGTCCTTTGTGAGTTAGCTAGGGTACGATGCAGGCATGCAAGTTTCTGTAATTGAATAATTGGAAATTGGAAAGGCCTGTAAGCAAAAAAAATTACAATCAAGGAGTTAAAGGTATTTCAGTATTGAAGGGATCTTGTTACGGAGCAAAACGGTGTTGCAGGTTGTTTTAGTGTTATCATTGGAGATTGGAATGGCCTGTCAGAAAAAAATGTTTATAAGGGTATTTCACTTGTGAAGCAATTCTTAACGAAGGTCATTGATGTGATGGAGGTGAAATAATTGTTAACAGTTTAAAGACGATTTAAATGCAGGTTCGGTCAACAAATAAAGCATAAAAAATCATCCGTTAGTTAGCTAGGGTACAATGCAGACAAGCAATTTTCTGTAATTGAATGATTAGAAACTCGAGAAACATATGAGGAAGCAAAATTACAAGCAATGAGTTAAGGGTATTTCTCTATTGGATTCTCCTACCTAGGGGGTGTAGAACTGTGTTGCATGTCCTTTTAGGGTTATCATTGAAGATTGGACTGGCCTGTCAGGAAAAAAAATCAATATGTTAAGGGTATTTCACTTGTGAAGCAATTCTTAACGAAGGTCATTGATGTGATGTAGGTGAAATAATTGTTGACAGTTTAAAGACGATTTAAATGAAGGTTCGATCAACAAATGAAACATAAAAAAATCATCTGTGAGTTAGCTAGGGTACAATGCAGACAAGCAATTTTCTGTAATTGAATGATTGGAAACTCGAGAAACATATGAGGAAGCAAAATTACAATCAAGGAGTTAAGGGTATTTCTCTATTGAATTCTGCTAGCTAAGGTGTAGAACGGTGTTGCAAGTTATTTTAGGGTTATCATTGGAGACTGGAATGGCCTGTCAGGAAAACAAATCAATTAGTTAACGGTATTTCACTTGTGAAGCAACTTTTCGTGAAAATCATTGCTGTTTTGGGGAGAAGGAATTGTTAATGGTTAGTTTAAAGACAATTTAAGTGGTCGTTCTGCCAAGAAATAAAATATAGTTGGCAACATCAAAAAAGTAGGCAAAACATAAAAGAAATATTTGTGAGTTAGCTAAGGTACTCTAACGGAATATTTGGGAACTCGAGAAACCTATGAGGAAACAAAACTACAATCAAGGAGTTTAGAGTATTTCTCTGTTGAATTCTTCTAGCTACGATGTAGCACGGTGTTGCAAGTTCCTTTAGGGTTAGCATTGGAGGCTGGAATGTCCTGTCAGGGAAAAAATCAATTAGAGAATGGTATTTCACTTGTGAAGCAACTCGTAGCTAAGGTCATTGTGTGTGCGGGAGGTTAAGGAATTGTTAATAGATACACTAAAAACGATATAGGTGGAGGGTTGCTGAACAAATAAAAGATTGTACTCCGTATGGGAAAAGTAGAACATAAGAAACAAATCCTTTGTGAGTTAGCTAGGGTACGATGCAGGCATGCAAGTTTCTGTAATTGAATAATTGGAAATTTGAAAGGCCTGTCAGCAAAAAAAAATTACGATCAGGGAGTTAAGGGTATTTCAGTATAGAAGTGATCTAGTTACGGAGCAGAACAGTGTTGCAGGTTGTTTTAGTGTTATCACTGGAGATTGGAATGGCCTGTCAGGAAAAAACCTTTTTAAGGGTATTTCACTTGTAAAGCAATTCTTAACGAAGGTCATTGATGTGATGTAGGTGAAATAATTGTTAACAGTTTAAAGACGATTTAAATGGATATTCGTTCAACAAATAAAACATAAAAAAAATCATCTGTCAGTTAGCTAGGGTAAAATGCAGACATGCAATTTTCTGTAATTGAATGATTGGAAACTCGAGAAACATATGAGGAAGCACAATTACCATCAGGGAGTTTAGGGTGTTTCTCTATTGGATTCTGCTTGCTAGGGGTGTAGAACGGTGTTGCAAGTTCTTCTAGGGTTATCATTGGAGATTGGAATGGCCTGTCAGGAAGAAAAATAAATTTGTTAAGAGTATTTCACTTGTGAAGCAATCCTTAACGAAGGTCATTGATATGATGGAGGTGAAATAATTGTTAACAGTTTTTTTTATTGTAGGTTTAACGACCACCGTGAGCAACTCAATGGGCTATAAGCAGTCGCCCGTCCCTAATTTAAGGTCACTGGTTCCAGGGAAGGGAGAGAGCCAGTCCCGTATGACAAACACAACATCCATGCCTCACCGGGATTCGAACCCGGACCCGTTTCGGACGAATGATTAGAGGCCATCGCTTAGACCACTGCGCCACCGTGGCGGCGTTAACAATTTGAAAACGATTTAAATGGAGGTTCGGTAAACAAATAAAACATAAAAACAATCATATGTTAGTTACCTAGGTTACAACGCAGACATGCAATTTTCTGTAATTGAATGAATGGAAACTCGAGAAACTTATGAGGAAGCAAAATTACAATCAAGGAGTTAGGTGTATTTATTGAATTCTGCTAGCTAGGAGTGTAGAACGGTGTTGAAAGTTCTTTTACGGTTATCATTGGAAATTGGAATGGCCTGTCAGGAAAAAAATCAATTTGTTAAGAGTATTTCACTTGTGAAGCAATTCTTAACGAAGGCCATTGATTTGATGGAGGTGAAATAATTGTGAACAGTTTAAAGACGATTTAAATCGAGGTTCGGTCAACAAATAAAACGTAAAAAAATCATCTGTGAGTTAGCTAGGGTACAAAGCAGACATGCAATTTTCTGTAATTGAATGATTGGAAACTCGAGAAACTTATGAGGAGCAAAATTACAATCAAGGAGTTAAAGGTATTTCTCTAATGGATTCTGCTACCTAGGGTATGTAGAAGGGTGTGTTGCAAGTTCTTTTAGGGTTATTATTGCAGATTGGAATGGCCTGTCAGGGGAAAAAATCAATTTGTAAAGGTTATTTCACTTGTGAAGCAATTCTTTACGAAGGTCATTGATGTGATGGAGGTGAAATAATTGTTAACAGTTTAAAAAACGATTTAAATGGAGGGTCGTTCAACAAATAAAACAAAAAATCATCTGTGAGTTAGCTAGGTTACAATGCAGACATGCATTTTTCTGTAATTGAATGATTGGAAACTCGAGAAACTGAAGAGGAAGCAAGATTACAATCAAGGAGATAGGGGTATTTATTGAATTCTGCTAGCTAGGGGTGTAGAATGGTGTTGCAAGTACTTTTAGGGTTATCATTGGAGATTGGAATGGCCTGTCAGGAAAGAAAATCAATAAACTAAGGGTATTTCACTTGTGAAACAACTTTTCGTGAAGATCATTGCTGTTTTGGGGAGAAGGAATTGTTAATGGTTAGTTTAAAGACAATTTAAGTGGTCGTTCTGGCAAGAAATAAAATATAGTTGGCAACATCAGAAAAGTAGGCAAAACATAAAAGAAATATTTGTGAGTTAGCTAAGGTACTCTAACGGAATATTTGGGAACTCGAGAAACCTATGAGGAAACAAAACTACAATCAAGGAGTTTAGAGTATTTCTCTGTTGAATTCTGCTAGCTACGATGTAGCACGGTGTTGCAAGTTCCTTTAGGGTTAGCATTGGAGGCTGGAATAAAAAATTTCAATGGAGGCGATTTCAATGGAGGCTCGGTAAACAAATAAGACATAAAAACAATCATCTGTTAGTTAGCTAGGTTACAATGCAGACATCCAATTTTCTGTAATTGAATGATTGGAAACTCGAGAAACTTATGAGGAAGCAAAATTACAATCAAAGAGTTAGGTGTATTTATTGAATTCTGCTAGCTAGGGGTGAAGAACGGTGTTGCAAGTCGTTTTGGGGTTATCATTGGAGATTGGAATGGCCTGTCAGGAAAAAAATTAATTTGTTAAGATTATTTCACTTGTGAAGCAATTCTTAACGAAGGCCATTGACTTGATGGAGGTGAAATAATTGTGAACAGTTTAAAGACGATTTAAATGGAGGTTCGGTCAACAAATAAAACGTAAAAAAATCATCTGTGAGTTAGCTAGGGTACAATGCAGACAAGCAATTTTCTGTAATTGAATAATTGGAAACACGAGAAACATATGAGGAAGCAAAATTACAGTCAAGGAGTTAAGGGATTTCTCTATTGAATTCTGCTAGCTACGGTGTAGAACGTTGTCGCAAGTTCTTTTAGGGTTATCATTGGGGGTTGGAATGGCCTGTCAGGAAAGAAAATCAACGAGATAAAGGTATTTCACTTGTGAAAAAACTTTTCGTGAAGATCATTGCTGTTTTGGGGAGAAGGAATTGTTAATGGTTAGTTTAAAGACAATTTAAGTGGTCGTTCTGCCAAGAAATAAAATATAGTTGGCAACATCAGAAAAGTAAGCAAAACATAAAAGGAATATTTGTGAGTTAGCTAAGGTACAATGTTGAGGTGCAATTTTCTCTAACGGAATGTTTGGGAACTCGAGAAACCTATTAGGAAACAAAACTACAATCAAGGAGTTAAGAGTATTTCTCTGTTGAATTCTGCTAGCTACGATGTAGCACGGTGTTGCAAGTTCCTTTAGGGTTAGCATTGGAGGCTGGAATGGCCTGTCAGGGAAAAAATCAATTAGTTAATGGTATTTCACTTGTGAAGCAACTCGTAGCTAAGGTCCTTGTGTGTGCGGGAGGTTAAGGAATTGTTAATAGATACACTAAAAACGATATAGGTGGAGGGTTGCTGAACAAATAAAAGATTGTACTCCGTATGGGAAAAGTAGAACATAAGAAACAAATCCTTTGTGAGTTGGCTAGGGTACGATGTAGGCATGCAAGTTTCTGTAATGGAATAATTGGAAATTTGAAAGGCCTGTCAGCAAAAAAATTACAATCAGGGAGTTAAGGGTATTTCAGTATTGAAGTGATCTGATTACGGAGCAGAACGGTGTTGCAGGTTGTTTTGGTGTTATCACTGGAGATTGGAATGGCCTGTCAGAAAAAAATGTTTTTAAGTGTATTTTACTTGTGAAGCAATTCTTAACGAAGGTCATTGATGTGATGTAGGTGAAATAATTGTTAACAGTTTTAAGACGATTTAAATGGAGGTTCGGTCAACAAATAAAACGTAAAAAAATCATCTGTGAGTTAGCTAGGGTACAATGCAAACATGCAATTTTATGTAATTGAATGATTGGAAACTCGAGAAACATGAGGAAGCAAAATTACAATCAAGGAGTTAAGGGTATTTCTCTATTGGATTCTGCTAGCTAGGGGTGTAGAACGGTGTTGCAAGTTCTTTTAGGGTTATCATTGGAGATTGGAATGGCCTGTCAGAAAGAAAAATCAATTTGTTAAGGGTATTTCACTTGAGAAGCAATCCTTAACGAAGGTCATTGATGTGATGGAGGTGAAATAATTGTTAACTGTTTTTTTTTTTTATATTGTAGGTTTAACGACAACCGTGAGCAACTCAATGGGCTATAAGCAGTCGCCCATCCCTAATTTAGGGTCACTGGTTCCAGGGAAGGGAGAGAGCCAGGGCCTTAAGACAAACACAACATCCATGCCTCACCGGGATTCGAACCCGGACCCGTTTCGGACGAATGATCAGAGGCCATCGCTTAGACCACTGCGCCACCAGGGCGGCGTTAACAGTTTGAAGACGATTTCAATGGAGGCTCGGTAAACAAATAAGACATAAAAACAATCATCTGTTAGTTAGCTAGGTTACAATGCAGACATCCAATTTTCTGTAATTGAATGATTGGAAACTCGAGAAACTTATGAGGAAGCAAAATTACAATCAAAGAGTTAGGTGTATTTATTGAATTCTGCTAGCTAGGGGTGAAGAACGGTGTTGCAAGTCGTTTTGGGGTTATCATTGGAGATTGGAATGGCCTGTCAGGAAAAAATTAATTTGTTAAGATTATTTCACTTGTGAAGCAATTCTTAACGAAGGCCATTGATTTGATGGAGGTGAAATAATTGTGAACAGTTTAAAGACGATTTAAATGGAGGTTCGGTCAACAAATAAAACGTAAAAAAATCATCTGTGAGTTAGCTAGGGTACAATGCAGACAAGCAATTTTCTGTAATTGAATAATTGGAAACTCGAGAAACATATGAGGAAGCAAAATTACAGTCAAGGAGTTAAGGGTATTTCTCTATTGAATTCTGCTAGCTACGGTGTAGAACGTTGACGCAAGTTCTTTTAGGGTTATCATTGGGGGTTGGAATGGCCTGTCAGGAAAGAAAATCAACGAGATAAAGGTATTTCACTTGTGAAAAAACTTTTCGTGAAGATCATTGCTGTTTTGGGGAGAAGGAATTGTTAATGGTTAGTTTAAAGACAATTTAAGTGGTCGTTCTGCCAAGAAATAAAATATAGTTGGCAACATCAGAAAAGTAGGCAAAACATAAAAGGAATATTTGTGAGTTAGCTAAGGTACAATGTTGAGGTGCAATTTTCTCTAACGGAATGTTTGGGAACTCGAGAAACCTATTAGGAAACAAAACTACAATCAAGGAGTTAAGAGTATTTCTCTGTTGAATTCTGCTAGCTACGATGTAGCACGGTGTTGCAAGTTCCTTTAGGGTCAGCATTGGAGGCTGGAATGGCCTGTCAGGGAAAAAATCAATTAGTTAATGGTATTTCACTTGTGAAGCACCTCGTAGCTAAGGTCCCTGTGTGTGCGGGAGGTTAAGGAATTGTTAATAGATACACTAAAAACGATATAGGTGGAGGGTTGCTGAACAAATAAAAGATTGTACTCCGTATGAGAAAAGTAGAACATAAGGAACAAATCCTTTGTGAGTTGGCTAGGGTACGATGTAGGCATGCAAGTTTCTGTAATTGAATAATTGGAAATTTGAAAGGCCTGTCTGCAAAAAAAATTACAATCAAGGAGTTAAAGGTATTTCAGTATTGAAGGGATCTTGTTACATAGCAGAACGGTGTTGCAGGTTGTTTTAGTGTTATCATTGGAGATTGGAATGGCCTGTCAGAAAAAATGTTTTTAAGGGTATTTTACTTGTGAAGCAATTCTTAACGAAGGTCATTGATGTGATGTAGGTGAAATAATTGTTAACAGTTTAAAGACGATTTAAATGGAGGTTCGGTCAACAAATAAAACATAAAAAAATCATCCGTTAGTTTGCTAGGGTACAATGCAGACATGCACTTTTCTGTAATTGAATGATTAGAAACTCGAGAAACATATGAGGAAGCAAAATTGCAAGCAATGAGTTAAGGGTATTTCTCTATTAGATTCTGCTAGCTAGGGGGTGTAGAACGGTGTTGCAAGTTCTTTTAGGGTTATCATTGCAGGTTGGAATGGCCTGTCAGGAAAAAAAGCAATTTGTTCAGGGTATTTTACTTGTAAAGCAATTCTTAACGAAGGTCATTGATGTGATGGAGGTGAAATAATTGTTAACAGTTTAAAGACGATTTAAATGGATGTTCGTTCAACAAATAAAACATAAAAAAATCATCTGTCAGTTAGCTAGGGTAAAATGCAGACATGCAATTTTCTGTAATTGAATGATTATAAACTCGAGAAACATATGAGGAAGCAAAATTACCATCAGGGAGTTAAGGGTATTTCTCTATTGAATTCTGCTAGCTACGGTGTAGAGCGGTGTTGCAAGTTATTTTAGGGTTATCATTGGAGACTGGAATGGCCTGTCAGGAAAACAAATCAATTAGTTAACGGTATTTCACTTGTGAAGCAACTTTTCGTGAAAATCATTGCTGTTTTGGGGCGAAGGAATTGTTAACAGTTAGTTTAAAGACAATTTAAGGGGTCGTCCTGCCAAGAAATAAAAGATAGTTGGCAACATCAGAAAAGTAGGAAAAACATAAAAGAAATATTTGTGAGTTTGCTAAGGTACTATGTTGAGGTGCAATTTTCTCTAACGGAATGTTTGGGAACTTGAGAAACCTATGAGGAAACAAAACTACAATCAAGGAGTTAAGAGTATTTCTCTGTTGAATTCTGCTAGCTACGGTGTAGCACGGTGTTGCAAGTTCTTTTAGGGTTATCATTGGTGACTGGAATGTCCTGTCAGGGAAAAAATCAATTATTTAAGGGTATTTCACTTGTGAAGCAACTCGTAGCTAAGGTCCTTGTGTGTGCGGGAGGTTAAGGAATTGTTAATAGATACACTAAAAACGATATAGGTGGAGGGTTGCTGAACAAATAAAAGATTGTCCTACGTATGGGAAAAGTAGAACACAAGAAACAAATCCTTTGTGAGTTGGCTAGGGTACGATGTAGGCATGCAAGTTTCTGTAATGGAATAATTGGAAATTGGAAAGGCCTGTCAGCAAAACAAATTACAATCAGGGAGTTAAGGGTATTTCAGTATTGAAGTGATCTAATTACGGAGCAGAACGGTGTTGCAGGTTGTTTTGGTGTTATCACTGGAGATTGGAATGGCCTGTCAGGAAAAAAAACGTTTGTTAAGAGGGTATTTCACTTGTGAAGCAATTCTTAACGAAGGTCATTGATGTGATGTAGGTTAAATAATTGTTAACAGTTCTAAGACGATTTAAATGGAGGTTCGGTCAACAAATAAAACATAAAAAATATCATATGTGAGTTAGCTAGGGTACAATGCAAACATGCAATTTTATGTAATTGAATGATTGGAAACTCGAGAAACATATGAGGAAGCAAAATTACAATCAAGGAGTTAAGGGTACTTCTCTATTGGATTCTGCTAGCTAGGGGTGTAGAACGCTGTTGCAAGTTCTTTTAGGGTTATCATTGGAGATTGGAATGGCCTGTCAGGGAAAAAATCAATTTGTTAAGAGTATTTCACTTGTGAGGCAATTCTTAACGAAGGTCATGTGAAGTGATGGAGGTTAAGTAATTTTTAATAGATACACTAAAAACGATATAGGTGGAGGGTTGCTGAACAAATAAAAGATTGTACTCCGTATGGGAAAAGTAGAACATAAGAAACAAATCCTTTGTGAGTTGGCTAGGGTAAAATGCAGACATGCAATTTTCTGTAATTGAATGATTGGAAACTCGAGAAACATATGAGGAAGCAAAATTACCATCAGGGAGTTAAGGGTATTTCTGTATTGGATTCTGCTAGCTAGGGGTGTAGAACGGTGTTGCAAGTTCTTTTAGGGTTATCATTGGTGACTGGAATGTCGTGTCAGAAAAAAATCAATTAGTTAAAGGTATTTCACTTGTGAAGCAACTCGTAGCTAAGGTCCTTGATGTGATGTGGGAGGTTAAGTAATTGTTAATAGATACACTAAAAACCATATAGGTGGAGGGTTGCTGAACAAATAAAGGATTGTACTCCGTATGGGAAAAGTAGAACATAAGAAACAAATCCTTTGTGAGTTGGCTAGGGTACGATGCAGGCATGCAAAATTCTGTAATGGAATAATTGGAAATTTGAAAGGCCTGTCAGTAAGCAAAATTACAATCAGGGAGTTAAGGGTATTTCAGTATTGAAGTGATCTAGTTACGGAGCAGAACGCTGTTGCAGGTTTTTTTAGTGTTATCACTGGAGATTGGAATGGCCTGTCAGAAAAAAATCGTTTGTTAAGGGTATTTCACTTGTGAAGCAATTCTTAACGAAAGTCATTGATGTGATGTAGGTGAAATAATTGTTAACAGTTTTAAGACGATTTAAATGGAGGTTCGGTCAACAAATAAAACATAAAAAAATCATCTGTGAGTTAGCTAGGGTACAATGCAAACATGCAATTTTATGTAATTGAATGATTGGAAACTCGAGAAACATGAGGGTGCAAAATTACAATCAAGGAGTTAAGGGTATTTCTCTATTGGATTCTGCTAGCTACGGGGTGTAGAACGGTGTTGCAAGTTCTTTTAGGGTTATCATTGCAGATTGGAATGGCCTGTCAGGAAAAAAATCAATTTGTTTACGGGTATTTCACTTGTAAAGCAATTCTTAAAGAAGGTCATTGATGTGATGGAGGTGAAATAATTGTTAACAGTTTAAAGACGATTTAAATGGATGTTCGTTCAACAAATAAAACATTAAAAAAATCATCTGTCAGTTAGCTTAGGTAAAATGCAGACATGCAATTTTCTGTAATTGAATGATTGGAAACTCGAGAAACATATGAGGAAGCAAAATTACCATCAGGGAGTTAAGGGTATTTCTCTATTGGATTCTGCTAGCTAGGGGGTGTAGAACGGTGTTGCAAGTTCTTTTAGGGTTATCATTGGAGATTGGAATGGCCTGTCAGAAATAAAAATCAATTTGTTAAGGGTATTTCACTTGAGAAGCAATCCTTAACGAAGGTCATTGATGTGATGGAGGTGAAATAATTGTTAACTGGTTTTTTTTTATATTGTAGGTTTAACGACCACCGTGAGCAACTCAATGGGCTATAAGCAGTCGCCCATCCCTAATTTAGGGTCACTGGTTCCAGGGAAGGGAAAGAGCCAGGGCCGTAAGACAAACACAACATCCATGCCTCACCGGGATTTGAACCCGGACCCGTTTCGGACGAATGATCAGAGGCCATCGCTTAGACCACTGCGCCACCAGGGCGGCGTTAACAGTTTGAAGACGATTTCAATGGAGGCTCGGTAAACAAATAAGACATAAAAACAATCATCTGTTAGTTAGCTAGGTTACAATGCAGACATCCAATTTTCTGTAATTGAATGATTGGGAACTCGAGAAACTTATGAGGAAGCAAAATTACAATCAAAGAGTTAGGTGTATTTATTGAATTCTGCTAGCTAGGGGTGAAGAACGGTGCTGCAAGTCGTTTTGGGGTTATCATTGGAGATTGGAATGGCCTGTCAGGAAAAAAAATTAATTTGTTAAGATTATTTCACTTGTGAAGCAATTCTTAACGAAGGCCATTGATTTGATAGAGGTGAAATAATTGTGAACAGTTTAAAGACGATTTAAATGGAGGTTCGGTCAACAAATAAAACGTAAAAAAATCATCTGTGAGTTACCTAGGGTACAATGCAGACAAGCAATTTTCTGTAATTGAATAATTGGAAACTCGAGAAACATATGAGGAAGCAAAATTACAGTCAAGGAGTTAAGGGTATTTCTCTATTGAATTCTGCTAGCTACGGTGTAGAACGTTGTCGCAAGTTCTTTTAGGGTTATCATTGGGGGTTGGAATGGCCTGTCAGGAAAGAAAATCAATGAGATAAGGGTATTTCACTTGTGAAAAAACTTTTCGTGAAGATCATTGCTGTTTTGGGGAGAAGGAATTGTTAATGGTTAGTTTAAAGACAATTTAAGTGGTCGTTCTGCCAAGAAATAAAATATAGTTGGCAACATCAGAAAAGTAGACAAAACATAAAAGGAATATTTGTGAGTTAGCTAAGGTACAATGTTGAGGTGCAATTTTCTCTAACGGAATGTTTGGGAACTCGAGAAACCTATTAGGAAACAAAACTACAATCAAGGAGTTAAGAGTATTTCTCTGTTGAATTCTGCTAGCTACGATGTAGCACGGTGTTGCAAGTTCCTTTAGGGTTAGCATTGGAGGCTGGAATGGCCTGTCAGGGAAAAAATCAATTAGTTAATGGTATTTCACTTGTGAAGCAACTCGTAGCTAAGGTCCTTGTGTGTGCGGGAGGTTAAGGAATTGTTAATAGATACACTAAAAACGATATAGGTGGAGGGTTGCTGAACAAATAAAAGATTGTCCCACGTATGGGAAAAGTAGAACATAAGAAACAAGTCCTTTGTGAGTTAGCCAGGGTACGATGCAGGCATGCAAGTTTCTGTAATTGAATAATTGGAAATTGGAAAGGCCTGTCTGCAAAAAAAATTACAATCAAGGAGTTAAAGGTATTTCAGTATTGAAGGGATCTTGTTACATAGCAGAACGGTGTTGCAGGTTGTTTTAGTGTTATCATTGGAGATTGGAATGGCCTGTCAGAAAAAAATGTTTTTAAGGGTATTTTACTTGTGAAGCAATTCTTAACGAAGGTCATTGATGTGATGTAGGTGAAATAATTGTTAACAGTTTAAAGACGATTTAAATGGAGGTTCGGTCAACAAATAAAACATAAAAAAATCATCCGTTAGTTTGCTAGGGTACAATGCAGACATGCACTTTTCTGTAATTGAATGATTAGAAACTCGAGAAACATATGAGGAAGCAAAATTGCAAGCAATGAGTTAAGGGTATTTCTCTATTAGATTCTGCTAGCTAGGGGGTGTAGAACGGTGTTGCAAGTTCTTTTAGGGTTATCATTGCAGGTTGGAATGGCCTGTCAGGAAAAAAAGCAATTTGTTCAGGGTATTTTACTTGTAAAGCAATTCTTAACGAAGGTCATTGATGTGATGGAGGTGAAATAATTGTTAACAGTTTAAAGACGATTTAAATGGATGTTCGTTCAACAAATAAAACATAAAAAATATCATCTGTCAGTTAGCTAGGGTAAAATGCAGACATGCAATTTTCTGTAATTGAATGATTATAAACTCGAGAAACATATGAGGAAGCAAAATTACCATCAGGGAGTTAAGGGTATTTCTCTATTGAATTCTGCTAGCTACGGTGTAGAGCGGTGTTGCAAGTTATTTTAGGGTTATCATTGGAGACTGGAATGGCCTGTCAGGAAAACAAATCAATTAGTTAACGGTATTTCACTTGTGAAGCAACTTTTCGTGAAAATCATTGCTGTTTTGGGGCGAAGGAATTGTTAACAGTTAGTTTAAAGACAATTTAAGGGGTCGTCCTGCCAAGAAATAAAAGATAGTTGGCAACATCAGAAAAGTAGGAAAAACATAAAAGAAATATTTGTGAGTTTGCTAAGGTACTATGTTGAGGTGCAATTTTCTCTAACGGAATGTTTGGGAACTTGAGAAACCTATGAGGAAACAAAACTACAATCAAGGAGTTAAGAGTATTTCTCTGTTGAATTCTGCTAGCTACGGTGTAGCACGGTGTTGCAAGTTCCTTTTAGGGTTATCATTGGTGACTGGAATGTCCTGTCAGGGAAAAAATCAATTATTTAAGGGTATTTCACTTGTGAAGCAACTCGTAGCTAAGGTCCTTGTGTGTGCGGGAGGTTAAGGAATTGTTAATAGATACACTAAAAACGATATAGGTGGAGGGTTGCTGAACAAATAAAAGATTGTCCTACGTATGGGAAAAGTAGAACACAAGAAACAAATCCTTTGTGAGTTGGCTAGGGTACGATGTAGGCATGCAAGTTTCTGTAATGGAATAATTGGAAATTGGAAAGGCCTGTCAGCAAAACAAATTACAATCAAGGAGTTAAGGGTATTTCAGTATTGAAGTGATCTAATTACGGAGCAGAACGGTGTTGCAGGTTGTTTTGGTGTTATCACTGGAGATTGGAATGGCCTGTCAGAAAAAACGTTTTTGAGGGTATTTCACTTGTGAAGCAATTCTTAACGAAGGTCATTGATGTGATGTAGGTGAAATAATTGTTAACAGTTCTAAGACGATTTAAATGGAGGTTCGGTCAACAAATAAAACATAAAAAAACCATCTGTGAGTTAGCTAGGGTACAATGCAAACATGCAATTTTATGTAATTGAATGATTGGAAACTCGAGAAACATATGAGGAAGCAAAATTACCATCAGGGAGTTAAGGGTATTTCTCTATTGGATTCTGCTAGCTAGGGGTGTAGAACGCTGTTGCAAGTTCTTTTAGGGTTATAATTGGAGATTGGAATGGGCTGTCAGGAAAAAAATCAATTTGTTAAGAGTATTTCACTTGTGAAGCAATTCTTAACGAAGGTCATTGAAGTGATGGAGGTGAAATAATTGTTAACAGTTTAAAGACGATTTAAATGGATGTTCGTTCAACAACTAAAACATAAAAAATATCATCTGTCAGTTAGCTAGGGTAAAATGCAGACATTCAATTTTCTGTAATTGAATGATTGGAAACTCGAGAAACATATGAGGAAGCAAAATTACCATCAGGGAGTTAAGGGTATTTCTCTATTGGATTCTGCTCGCTAGGGTGTAGAACGGTGTTGCAAGTTCTTTTAGGGTTATCATTGGTGACTGGAATGTCCTGTCAGGGAAAAAAATCAATTAGTTAAAGGTATTGCACTTGTGAAGCAACTCGTAGCTAAGGTCCTTGCTGTTTGTGGGAGGTTAAGTAATTTTTAATAGATACACTAAAAACGATATAAGTGGAGGGTTGCTGAACAAATAAAAGATTGTACTCCGTATGGGAAAAGTAGAACATAAGAAACAAATCCTTTGTGAGTTGGCTAAGGTACGATGTTGAGGCATGCAAGTTTCTGTAATGGAATAATTGGAAATTGAGAAAGGCCTGTCAGCAAAACAAATTACAATCAAGGGAGTTAAGGGTATTTCAGTATTGAAGTGATGCTAATTACGGAGCAGAACGGTGTTGCAGGTTGTTTTGGTGTTATCACTGGAGATTGGAATGGCCTGTCAGAAAAAAACGTTATTTGAGGGTATTTCACTTGTGAAGCAATTCTTAACGAAGGTCATGTGATGTGATGTAGGTGAAATAATTGTTAATAGATACACTAAAACGATTTAAATGGAGGTTCGGTCAACAAATAAAACATAAAAAAATCATCTTTGTGAGTTAGCTAGGGTACAATGCAAACATGCAATTTTATGTAATTGAATGATTGGAAACTCGAGAAACATATGTCAGGAAGCAAAATTACCATCAGGGAGTTAAGGGTATTTCTCTATTGGATTCTGCTAGCTAGGGGTGTAGAACGGTGTTGCAAGTTCTTTTAGGGTTATCATTGGAGATTGGAATGGCCTGTCAGGAAAAAAATCAATTTGTTAAGAGTATTTCACTTGTGAAGCAATTCTTAACGAAGGTCATTGATGTGATGTAGGTGAAATAATTGTTAACAGTTTTAAGACGATTTAAATGGAGGTTCGGTCAACAAATAAAACATAAAAAAATCATCTGTGAGTTAGCTAGGGTACAATGCAAACATGCAATTTTATGTAATTGAATGATTGGAAACTCGAGAAACATATGAGGAAACAAAATTACAATCAAGGAGTTAAGGGTATTTCTCTATTGGATTCTGCTAGCTACGGGGTGTAGAACGGTGTTGCAAGTTCTTTTAGGGTTATCATTGCAGATTGGAATGGCCTGTCAGGAAAAAATCAATTTGTTTACGGGTATTTCACTTGTAAAGCAATTCTTAACGAAGGTCATTGATGTGATGGAGGTGAAATAATTGTTAATAGATACACTAAAAACGATATAGGTGGAGGGTTGCTGAACAAATAAAAGATTGTACTCGTATGGGAAAAGTAGAACATAAGAAACAAATCATCTGTCAGTTAGCTTAGGTAAAATGCAGACATGCAATTTTCTGTAATTGAATGATTGGAAACTCGAGAAACATATGAGGAAGCAAAATTACCATCAGGGAGTTAAGGGTATTTCTCTATTGGATTCTGCTAGCTAGGGGTGTAGAACGGTGTTGCAAGTTCTTTTAGGGTTATCATTGGAGATTGGAATGGCCTGTCAGAAAGAAAATCAATTTGTTAAGGGTATTTCACTTGAGAAGCAATCCTTAACGAAGGTCATTGATGTGATGGAGGTGAAATAATTGTTAACTGGTTTTTTTTTATATTGTAGGTTTAACGACCACCGTGAGCAACTCAATGGGCTATAAGCAGTCGCCCATCCCTAATTTAGGGTCACTGGTTCCAGGGAAGGGAGAGAGCCAGGGCCGTAAGACAAACACAACATCCATGACTCACCGGGATTTGAACCCGGACCCGTTTCGGACGAATGATCAGAGGCCATCGCTTAGACCACTGCGCCACCAGGGCGGCGTTAACAGTTTGAAGACGATTTCAATGGAGGCTCGGTAAACAAATAAGACATAAAAACAATCATCTGTTAGTTAGCTAGGTTACAATGCAGACATCCAATTTTCTGTAATTGAATGATTGGAAACTCGAGAAACTTATGAGGAAGCAAAATTACAATCAAGGAGTTAGGTGTATTTCTCTATTGGATTCTGCTAGCTAGGGGTGAAGAACGGTGCTGCAAGTCGTTTTGGGGTTATCATTGGAGATTGGAATGGCCTGTCAGGAAAAAAATTAATTTGTTAAGATTATTTCACTTGTGAAGCAATTCTTAACGAAGGCCATTGATTTGATGGAGGTGAAATAATTGTGAACAGTTTAAAGACGATTTAAATGGAGGTTCGGTCAACAAATAAAACGTAAAAAATATCATCTGTGAGTTAGCTAGGGTACAATGCAGACAAGCAATTTTCTGTAATTGAATAATTGGAAACTCGAGAAACATATGAGGAAGCAAAATTACAGTCAAGGAGTTAAGGGTATTTCTCTATTGAATTCTGCTAGCTACGGTGTAGAACGTTGTCGCAAGTTCTTTTAGGGTTATCATTGGGGGTTGGAATGGCCTGTCAGGAAAGAAAATCAATGAGATAAGGGTATTTCACTTGTGAAAAAACTTTTCGTGAAGATCATTGCTGTTTTGGGGAGAAGGAATTGTTAATGGTTAGTTTAAAGACAATTTAAGTGGTCGTTCTGCCAAGAAATAAAATATAGTTGGCAACATCAGAAAAGTAGGCAAAACATAAAAGGAATATTTGTGAGTTAGCTAAGGTACAATGTTGAGGTGCAATTTTCTCTAACGGAATGTTTGGGAACTCGAGAAACCTATTAGGAAACAAAACTACAATCAAGGAGTTAAGAGTATTTCTCTGTTGAATTCTGCTAGCTACGATGTAGCACGGTGTTGCAAGTTCCTTTAGGGTTAGCATTGGAGGCTGGAATGGCCTGTCAGGGAAAAAATCAATTAGTTAATGGTATTTCACTTGTGAAGCAACTCGTAGCTAAGATCCTTGTGTGTGCGGGAGGTTAAGGAATTGTTAATAGATACACTAAAAACGATATAGGTGGAGGGTTGCTGAACAAATAAAAGATTGTCCCACGTATGGGAAAAGTAGAACACAAGAAACAAATCCTTTGTGAGTTGGCTAGGGTACGATGTAGGCATGCAAGTTTCTGTAATGGAATAATTGGAAATTGGAAAGGCCTGTCAGCAAAACAAATTACAATCAGGGAGTTAAGGGTATTTCAGTATTGAAGTGATCTAATTACGGAGCAGAACGGTGTTGCAGGTTGTTTTGGTGTTATCACTGGAGATTGGAATGGCCTGTCAGAAAAAAACGTTTTTGAGGGTATTTCACTTGTGAAGCAATTCTTAACGAAGGTCATTGATGTGATGTAGGTGAAATAATTGTTAACAGTTCTAAGACGATTTAAATGGAGGTTCGGTCAACAAATAAAACATAAAAAAATCATCTGTGAGTTAGCTAGGGTACAATGCAAACATGCAATTTTATGTAATTGAATGATTGGAAACTCGAGAAACATATGAGGAAGCAAAATTACCATCAGGGAGTTAAGGGTATTTCTCTATTGGATTCTGCTAGCTAGGGGGTGTAGAACGCTGTTGCAAGTTCTTTTAGGGTTATCATTAGAGATTGGAATGGCCTGTCAGGAAAAAATCAATTTGTTAAGAGTATTTCACTTGTGAAGCAATTCTTAACGAAGGTCATTGAAGTGATGGAGGTGAAATAATTGTTAACAGTTTAAAGACGATTTAAATGGATGTTCGTTCAACAACTAAAACATAAAAAATATCATCTGTCAGTTAGCTAGGGTAAAATGCAGACATGCAATTTTCTGTAATTGAATAATTGGAAACTCGAGAAACATATGAGGAAGCAAAATTACAGTCAAGGAGTTAAGGGTATTTCTGTATTGAATTCTGCTAGCTACGGTGTAGAACGTTGTCGCAAGTTCTTTTAGGGTTATCATTGGGGGTTGGAATGGCCTGTCAGGAAAGAAAATCAATGAGATAAGGGTATTTCACTTGTGAAAAAACTTTTCGTGAAGATCATTGCTGTTTTGGGGAGAAGGAATTGTTAATGGTTAGTTTAAAGACAATTTAAGTGGTCGTTCTGCCAAGAAAAAAAATATAGTTGGCAACATCAGAAAAGTAGGCAAAACATAAAAGGAATATTTGTGAGTTAGCTAAGGTACAATGTTGAGGTGCAATTTTCTCTAACGGAATGTTTGGGAACTCGAGAAACCTATTAGGAAACAAAACTACAATCAAGGAGTTAAGAGTATTTTTCTGTTGAATTCTGCTAGCTACGATGTAGCACGGTGTTGCAAGTTCCTTTAGGGTTAGCATTGGAGGCTGGAATGGCCTGTCAGGGAAAAAATCAATTAGTTAATGGTATTTCACTTGTGAAGCAACTCGTAGCTAAGGTCCTTGTGTGTGCGGGAGGTTACGGAATTGTTAATAGATACACTATAAACGATATAGGCGGAGGGTTGCTGAACAAATAAAAGATTGTCCCACGTATGGGAAAAGTAGAACATAAGAAACAAGTCCTTTGTGAGTTAGCCAGGGTACGATGCAGGCATGCAAGTTTCTGTAATTGAATAATTGGAAATTGGAAAGGCCTGTCTGCAAAAAAAATTACAATCAAGGAGTTAAAGGTATTTCAGTATTGAAGGGATCTTGTTACATAGCAGAACGGTGTTGCAGGTTGTTTTAGTGTTATCATTGGAGATTGGAATGGCCTGTCAGAAAAAATGTTTTTAAGGGTATTTTACTTGTGAAGCAATTCTTAACGAAGGTCATTGATGTGATGTAGGTGAAATAATTGTTAACAGTTTAAAGACGATTTAAATGGAGGTTCGGTCAACAAATAAAACATAAAAAAATCATCCGTTAGTTTGCTAGGGTACAATGCAGACATGCACTTTTCTGTAATTGAATGATTAGAAACTCGAGAAACATATGAGGAAGCAAAATTGCAAGCAATGAGTTAAGGGTATTTCTCTATTAGATTCTGCTAGCTAGGGGGTGTAGAACGGTGTTGCAAGTTCTTTTAGGGTTATCATTGCAGGTTGGAATGGCCTGTCAGGAAAAAAAGCAATTTGTTCAGGGTATTTTACTTGTAAAGCAATTCTTAACGAAGGTCATTGATGTGATGGAGGTGAAATAATTGTTAACAGTTTAAAGACGATTTAAATGGATGTTCGTTCAACAAATAAAACATAAAAAAATCATCTGTCAGTTAGCTAGGGTAAAATGCAGACATGCAATTTTCTGTAATTGAATGATTATAAACTCGAGAAACATATGAGGAAGCAAAATTACCATCAGGGAGTTAAGGGTATTTCTCTATTGAATTCTGCTAGCTACGGTGTAGAGCGGTGTTGCAAGTTATTTTAGGGTTATCATTGGAGACTGGAATGGCCTGTCAGGAAAACAAATCAATTAGTTAACGGTATTTCACTTGTGAAGCAACTTTTCGTGAAAATCATTGCTGTTTTGGGGCGAAGGAATTGTTAACAGTTAGTTTAAAGACAATTTAAGGGGTCGTCCTGCCAAGAAATAAAAGATAGTTGGCAACATCAGAAAAGTAGGAAAAACATAAAAGAAATATTTGTGAGTTTGCTAAGGTACTATGTTGAGGTGCAATTTTCTCTAACGGAATGTTTGGGAACTTGAGAAACCTATGAGGAAACAAAACTACAATCAAGGAGTTAAGAGTATTTCTCTGTTGAATTCTGCTAGCTACGGTGTAGCACGGTGTTGCAAGTCCTTTTAGGGTTATCATTGGTGACTGGAATGTCCTGTCAGGGAAAAAATCAATTATTTAAGGGTATTTCACTTGTGAAGCAACTCGTAGCTAAGGTCCTTGTGTGTGCGGGAGGTTAAGGAATTGTTAATAGATACACTAAAAACGATATAGGTGGAGGGTTGCTGAACAAATAAAAGATTGTCCTACGTATGGGAAAAGTAGAACACAAGAAACAAATCCTTTGTGAGTTGGCTAGGGTACGATGTAGGCATGCAAGTTTCTGTAATGGAATAATTGGAAATTGGAAAGGTCTGTCAGCAAAACAAATTACAATCAGGGAGTTAAGGGTATTTCAGTATTGAAGTGATCTAATTACGGAGCAGAACGGTGTTGCAGGTTGTTTTGGTGTTATCACTGGAGATTGGAATGGCCTGTCAGAAAAAAACGTTTTTGAGGGTATTTCACTTGTGAAGCAATTCTTAACGAAGGTCATTGATGTGATGTAGGTGAAATAATTGTTAACAGTTCTAAGACGATTTAAATGGAGGTTCGGTCAACAAATAAAACATAAAAAAATCATCTGTGAGTTAGCTAGGGTACAATGCAAACATGCAATTTTATGTAATTGAATGATTGGAAACTCGAGAAACATATGAGGAAGCAAAATTACCATCAGGGAGTTAAGGGTATTTCTCTATTGGATTCTGCTAGCTAGGGGGTGTAGAACGCTGTTGCAAGTTCTTTTAGGGTTATCATTGGTGACTGGAATGTCCTGTCAGGGAAAAAATCAATTAGTTAAAGGTATTTCACTTGTGAAGCAACTCGTAGCTAAGGTCCTTGTGTGTGTGGGAGGTTAAGTAATTGTTAATAGATACACTAAAAACGATATAGGTGGAGGGTTGCTGAACAAATAAAAGATTGTACTCCGTATGGGAAAAGTAGAACATAAGAAACAAATCCTTTGTGAGTTGGCTAGGGTACGATGCAGGCATGCAAGTTTCTGTAATGGAATAATTGGAAATTGGAAAGGCCTGTCAGCAAAACAAATTACAATCAGGGAGTTAAGGGTATTTCAGTATTGAAGTGATCTAATTACGGAGCAGAACGGTGTTGCTGGTTGTTTTGGTGTTATCACTGGAGATTGGAATGGCCTGTCAGAAAAAAACGTTTTTGAGGGTATTTCACTTGTGAAGCAATTCTTAACGAAGGTCATTGATGTGATGTAGGTGAAATAATTGTTAACAGTTCTAAGACGATTTAAATGGAGGTTCGGTCAACAAATAAAACATAAAAAAATCATCTGTGAGTTAGCTAGGGTACAATGCAAACATGCAATTTTATGTAATTGAATGATTGGAAACTCGAGAAGCATATGAGGAAGCAAAATTACCATCAGGGAGTTAAGGGTATTTCTCTATTGGATTCTGCTAGCTAGGGGGTGTAGAACGCTGTTGCAAGTTCTTTTAGGGTTATCATTAGAGATTGGAATGGCCTGTCAGGAAAAAAATCAATTTGTTAAGAGTATTTCACTTGTGAAGCAATTCTTAACGAAGGTCATTGAAGTGATGGAGGTGAAATAATTGTTAACAGTTTAAAGACGATTTAAATGGATGTTCGTTCAACAACTAAAACATAAAAAATATCATCTGTCAGTTAGCTAGGGTAAAATGCAGACATGCAATTTTCTGTAATTGAATAATTGGAAACTCGAGAAACATATGAGGAAGCAAAATTACAGTCAAGGAGTTAAGGGTATTTCTCTATTGAATTCTGCTAGCTACGGTGTAGAACGTTGTCGCAAGTTCTTTTAGGGTTATCATTGGGGGTTGGAATGGCCTGTCAGGAAAGAAAATCAATGAGATAAGGGTATTTCACTTGTGAAAAAACTTTTCGTGAAGATCATTGCTGTTTTGGGGAGAAGGAATTGTTAATGGTTAGTTTAAAGACAATTTAAGTGGTCGTTCTGCCAAGAAATAAAATATAGTTGGCAACATCAGAAAAGTAGGCAAAACATAAAAGGAATATTTGTGAGTTAGCTAAGGTACAATGTTGAGGTGCAATTTTCTCTAACGGAATGTTTGGGAACTCTAGAAACCTATTAGGAAACAAAACTACAATCAAGGAGTTAAGAGTATTTCTCTGTTGAATTCTGCTAGCTACGATGTAGCACGGTGTTGCAAGTTCCTTTAGGGTTAGCATTGGAGGCTGGAATGGCCTGTCAGGGAAAAAATCAATTAGTTAATGGTATTTCACTTGTGAAGCAACTCGTAGCTAAGGTCCTTATGTGTGCGGGAGGTTAAGGAATTGTTAATAGATACACTAAAAACGATATAGGTGGAGGGTTGCTGAACAAATAAAAGATTGTCCCACGTATGGGAAAAGTAGAACATAAGAAACAAGTCCTTTGTGAGTTAGCCAGGGTACGATGCAGGCATGCAAGTTTCTGTAATTGAATAATTGGAAATTGGAAAGGCCTGTCTGCAAAAAAATTACAATCAAGGAGTTAAAGGTATTTCAGTATTAAAGGGATCTTGTTACATAGCAGAACGGTGTTGCAGGTTGTTTTAGTGTTATCATTGGAGATTGGAATGGCCTGTCAGAAAAAAATGTTTTTAAGGGTATTTTACTTGTGAAGCAATTCTTAACGAAGGTCATTGATGTGATGTAGGTGAAATAATTGTTAACAGTTTAAAGACAATTTAAATGGAGGTTCGGTCAACAAATAAAACATAAAAAAATCATCCGTTAGTTTGCTAGGGTACAATGCAGACATGCACTTTTCTGTAATTGAATGATTAGAAACTCGAGAAACATATGAGGAAGCAAAATTGCAAGCAATGAGTTAAGGGTATTTCTCTATTAGATTCTGCTAGCTAGGGGTGTAGAACGGTGTTGCAAGTTCTTTTAGGGTTATCATTGCAGGTTGGAATGGCCTGTCAGGAAAAAAGCAATTTGTTCAGGGTATTTTACTTGTAAAGCAATTCTTAACGAAGGTCATTGATGTGATGGAGGTGAAATAATTGTTAACAGTTTAAAGACGATTTAAATGGATGTTCGTTCAACAAATAAAACATAAAAAAAAAATCATCTGTCAGTTAGCTAGGGTAAAATGCAGACATGCAATTTTCTGTAATTGAATGATTATAAACTCGAGAAACATATGAGGAAGCAAAATTACCATCAGGGAGTTAAGGGTATTTCTCTATTGAATTCTGCTAGCTACGGTGTAGAGCGGTGTTGCAAGTTATTTTAGGGTTATCATTGGAGACTGGAATGGCCTGTCAGGAAAACAAATCAATTAGTTAACGGTATTTCACTTGTGAAGCAACTTTTCGTGAAAATCATTGCTGTTTTGGGGCGAAGGAATTGTTAACAGTTAGTTTAAAGACAATTTAAGGGGTCGTCCTGCCAAGAAAT
Organism: Macrothele yani; assembly: GCA_039090855.1. Taxonomy (NCBI): domain Eukaryota; kingdom Metazoa; phylum Arthropoda; class Arachnida; order Araneae; family Macrothelidae; genus Macrothele; species Macrothele yani. The sequence continues at coordinate 15,832,303 of CM077013.1, read as the reverse complement.
AAAAGATAGTTGGCAACATCAGAAAAGTAGGAAAAACATAAAAGAAATATTTGTGAGTTTGCTAAGGTACTATGTTGAGGTGCAATTTTCTCTAACGGAATGTTTGGGAACTTGAGAAACCTATGAGGAAACAAAACTACAATCAAGGAGTTAAGAGTATTTCTCTGTTGAATTCTGCTAGCTACGGTGTAGCACGGTGTTGCAAGTCCTTTTAGGGTTATCATTGGTGACTGGAATGTCCTGTCAGGGAAAAAATCAATTATTTAAGGGTATTTCACTTGTGAAGCAACTCGTAGCTAAGGTCCTTGTGTGTGCGGGAGGTTAAGGAATTGTTAATAGATACACTAAAAACGATATAGGTGGAGGGTTGCTGAACAAATAAAAGATTGTCCTACGTATGGGAAAAGTAGAACACAAGAAACAAATCCTTTGTGAGTTGGCTAGGGTACGATGTAGGCATGCAAGTTTCTGTAATGGAATAATTGGAAATTGGAAAGGCCTGTCAGCAAAACAAATTACAATCAGGGAGTTAAGGGTATTTCAGTATTGAAGTGATCTAATTACGGAGCAGAACGGTGTTGCAGGTTGTTTTGGTGTTATCACTGGAGATTGGAATGGCCTGTCAGAAAAAAACGTTTTTGAGGGTATTTCACTTGTGAAGCAATTCTTAACGAAGGTCATTGATGTGATGTAGGTGAAATAATTGTTAACAGTTCTAAGACGATTTAAATGGAGGTTCGGTCAACAAATAAAACATAAAAAAATCATCTGTGAGTTAGCTAGGGTACAACGCAAACATGCAATTTTATGTAATTGAATGATTGGAAACTCGAGAAACATATGAGGAAGCAAAATTACCATCAGGGAGTTAAGGGTATTTCTCTATTGGATTCTGCTAGCTAGGGGTGTAGAACGCTGTTGCAAGTTCTTTTAGGGTTATCATTGGAGATTGGAATGGCCTGTCAGGAAAAAATCAATATGTTAAGAGTATTTCACTTGTGAAGCAATTCTTAACGAAGGTCATTGAGGTGATGGAGGTGAAATAATTGTTAACAGTTTAAAGACGATTTAAATGGATGTTCGTTCAACAACTAAAACATAAAAAATATCATCTGTCAGTTAGCTAGGGTAAAATGCAGACATGCAATTTTCTGCAATTGAATGATTGGAACCTCGAGAAACATATGAGGAAGCAAAATTACCATCAGGGAGTTAAGGGTATTTCTGTATTGGATTCTGCTCGCTAGGGGGTGTAGAACGGTGTTGCAAGTTCTTTTAGGGTTATCATTAATGACTGGAATGTCCTGTCAGGGAAAAAATCAATTAGTTAAAGGTATTTCACTTGTGAAGCAACTCGTAGCTAAGGTCCTTGTGTGTGTGGGAGGTTAAGTAATTGTTAATAGATACACTAAAAACGATATAGGTGGAGGGTTGCTGAACAAATAAAAGATTGTACTCCGTATGGGAAAAGTAGAACATAAGAAACAAATCCTTTGTGAGTTGGCTAGGGTACGATGCAGGCATGCAAGTTTCTGTAATGGAATAATTGGAAATTTGAAAGGCCTGTCAGCAAAAAAAATTACAATCAGGGAGTTAAGGGTATTTCAGTATTGAAGTGATCTAGTTACGGAGCAGAACGCTGTTGCAGGTTTTTTTAGTGTTATCACTGGAGATCGGAATGGCCTGTCAGAAAAAAACGTTTTTAAGGGTATTTCACTTGTGAAGCAATTCTTAACGAAGGTCATTGATGTGATGTAGGTGAAATAATTGTTAACAGTTTTAAGACGATTTAAATGGAGGTTCGGTCAACAAATAAAACATAAAAAAATCATCTGTGAGTTAGCTAGGGTACAATGCAAACATGCAATTTTATGTAATTGAATGATTGGAAACTCGAGAAACATGAGGAAGCAAAATTACAATCAAGGAGTTAAGGGTATTTCTCTATTGGATTCTGCTAGCTAGGGGTGTAGAACGGTGTTGCAAGTTCTTTTAGGGTTATCATTGGAGATTGGAATGGCCTGTCAGGAAAAAATCAATTTGTTAAGAGTATTTCACTTGTGAAGCAATTCTTAACGAAGGTCATTGATGTGATGTAGGTGAAATAATTGTTAACAGTTTTAAGACGATTTAAATGGAGGTTCGGTCAACAAATAAAACATAAAAAAATCATCTGTGAGTTAGCTAGGGTACAATGCAAACATGCAATTTTATGTAATTGAATGATTATAAACTCGAGAAACATGAGGAAGCAAAATTACAATCAAGGAGTTAAGGGTATTTCTCTATTGGATTCTGCTAGCTAGGGGGTTTAGAACGGTGTTGCAAGTTCTTTTAGGGTTATCATTGCAGATTGGAATGGCCTGTCAGGAAAAAAATCAATTTGTTTAGGGTATTTCACTTGTAAAGCAATTCTTAACGAAGGTCATTGATGTGATGGAGGTGAAATAATTGTTAACAGTTTAAAGACGATTTAAATGGATGTTCGTTCAACAAATAAAATATAAAAAAATCATCTGTCAGTTAGCTAGGGTAAAATGCAGACATGCAATTTTCTGTAATTGAATGATTGGAAACTCGAGAAACATATGAGGAAGCAAAATTACCATCAGGGAGTTAAGGGTATTTCTCTATTGGATTCTGCTAGCTAGGGGGTGTGGAACGGAGTTGCAAGTTCTTTTTGGGTTATCATTGGAGATTGGAATAGCATGTCAGGAAAAAATCAATTTGTTAAGGGTATTTCACTTGTGAAGCAACTCTCAACAAAGGTTATTGTCTGTGAAGGAGGTGAAGGATATTTTAACAGTTTAAAGACTATTTAAGTGGAATCTTGGTCAACAAATAAAGGATTGTAGGTAGAAGAAAAGTAGGTTAATAATCAAATGCATCGTACCCCGGTGCAATTTTCTATAATGGAATGATTGGGAACTCGAGAAACACGAGGAAGCAAAATAACAATCTAGAAGTTAAGGTTATTTCGGTATTGTATTGTGTTAGGTACGGTGTAGAACGGTGGTGCTGGATCTTTTAGTGTTATCATTGGAGATTCGAATAGCCTGTGAGGAAATTAAATCAATTAGTTAAGGGTATTTCACTTGTGAAGCAACTTTTCGTGAAGATCATTGCTATGTTGGGGCGAAAGAATTGTTAATGGATTGTTTGAAGACAATTTAAGTGGACGTTCTGCCAAGAAGTAAAAGATAGTTGGCAACATCAGAAAAGTAGGAAAAACATAAAAACATTCTTTGTGAGTTAGCTAGGGTACGATGCAGAGGTAAAATTTTCTCTAATAGAATGTTTGGAAACTCGAGAAACATATGAGGAAGCAAAATTACAATCAAGGAGTTTAGGGTATTTCTCTATTGGATTCTGCTAGCTAGGGGGTGTAGAACGGTGTTGCAAGTTCTTTTAGGGTTATCATTGGAGATTGGAATGGCCTGTCAGGAAAACAAATCCATTTGTTAAGGGTATTTCACTTGTGAAGCAACTCTTAACAAAGGTCATTGTCTGTGAAGGAGGTGAAAGAATTTTTAACAGTTTAAAGACTATTTAAGGGGAGGCTTGGTCAACAAATAAAGGATTGTAGGTCGAAGAAAAGTAGGCAAATTATGAAAGAAAATATCTTTTGAGTTAGGTACATTACGATGCAGACATTCAATGTTCTGTAATGTAATTATTGGAAACTGGAAAGACCTGTCAGAAAGCAAAACTACAATCAAGGCGTTAAGGGTATTTCTGTATTGAACTGTGTTAGGTATGGTGTAGAACAATGTTTCAGGTTCTTTTAGTGGAGTCATTCGAGTTTGGAATGGCCTGTTACACACACACACACGCACGCGCACACACACACACACACACACACACACGCACACGCACACACACAAAAAAATCAATATTTTAAAGGTATTTCATTATTGAAGCAACCTTAACGAAGGTCATTCTGTGTTGAGGTTGTGCAGAACTGTCCGATCGAAAGTTTAGAGATAATTTGGGTAAGGGGAAGGTTTATAAACGGTGAGTTAAAAGGGTTTGCGATGGACATAATTCTTAGTGAGTTCTAAGCGTGAAGCTGAGATGTATGTTTGTTTGAATGAATTGTTGGAGATAGAAGCGGCGTGTTAGGTAAAAAAAGTTTGAATCAATCAGTTAAGGGTACTTCTGTTTTGAAGAAACCCTTAACCGGTGTCATTGTACAGATGAAGGAATCGGTAATGGAGTGTTTCAATACGACGGAGGAAGGGTTGTCAGGAAGGAAAAAAAGTTTATAAGTACTAAAAGTGGTGTTGAACTGAAAAATTATTTGTGGCCTAATCATGTTGTGAAGCTTAGTTACAAGTTTGTTTAGTGGAATTCTTGTGGAGACTGGATTCGCCAGTCATTAAGAAAAAATCAGGAAATCAGCTACGGATATTTTAGTATTGAAGTAATCTATTGCAACCAGGCCGATGTATGTGGTGGAGATAAAGGAATAAGTAATGGAATGTTGGTTAGAATCGATGTGTAGAGTCAGGAAGTAAAAAGGTTTATAAGCAGTTAGTTAAAGTGGTGCTGCATTGAATAATTTCTTAGTAAGTTGAAGATTTGAAGCGAACTTGTGGGTTTGTTTATTGGAATGATTGGAGACTGGGATGGCCTGTCAGGGATAAAAAAAGACCTCAATCGGTTAGAATGTTTCACAACTGCATCACGCCTTAGCATAAGTCATTTTATGTGGTGGATGTGAAGGAATTAGTGATGCAAAGTCTAAAAGCGACTGGGGGTGGGTAGAGTCAAGTTAGAAAAAAATGCTAAGGAAATGAAAGAATCGTTAATGAGCTAGCTACGATGTGAAACGGAATTGCAATTATTTTGAATGCAATGAATGGAGACTGGAATGGCCTGTCGGGGGAAAACGTTTAGTCAGTTGAGAGTATTTCTCTACTGAAGCAACCCTTAGCGTAAGCCATTGTATCTGGTGGATGTGAAGGAATGGGTAATGCAAAATTTAAAGACCATTGAAGTTGGCCAAGAAGAAAAACTGTTTCTAAGTACTAAGGGAAAAAATGTAGGATAGAAATGAAAAATCCTTAGTGGTCTAGCTACGGTGGGAAGCGGTGTTGCAAGTTTGTTTAATTGAATGATTGGAGTCTGGAATGGTCTATCACGAAAACATCTGTAATGAATCAGTTACGAGCACTTCACTTTTGAAATTTCGCTTAGAGACGGTAATCGTAAGTGGTGAAGATGGAAGTATACGTAATGTTATGTTTGAAAGCAATGAGGGGAGGATATTAGGAAGGTAAAAAGAGATTATAACTACTGAACTGAAGTGCTGCTGAATTGGCAAAGACTTTAGTGTGTTCTATGTTTAAAGCGAAGTTGTAGGTTAGTTTAATGGAATTATTGCAGACTGGATTGGCTTGCCAGGAAAAGAATTGCAATCAATCCGTTAAGGGTATTTCAATATTGAAGCAACCGTTACCGAACGTCATTGTAAGTTGCGGAAACGAAAGATTGGGTAATGGAATGTATTAAGACGATGGAAGAGGGGGCTGTCAGAATGGGAAAAAGTTTATAAATACTAAGTTAAAGTGGTGCTGAGTCGAAACGTTTCTTAGTGAGCTAGGTCGATGTATGTGGAATGCTTCAAGATGTATGTGGAATGCTTCACTGGAATGCTTCAAGTTTAAAGTTAAGCTTTGAATTAAGCGTAGGTTAAGGTGAACTTAACGTGATGGTGCAAGTCAACTGTACCCGTTTCATAACTTTTACTTTATAGTGCGTAGAATGGAGCCTTACCATATTTCTAATCACGGTTGAATCCAACAGGGCATCGTTTTGTGTGTATGAATGGTAGAATTGTGCTGAGTGGCGGATTTATGTGGGTTGGTTACGTGCATTTTTGCTGCACTGTTTTCTTTTTTCTATTTTCGAAATCACATCATGTTTTTCTTAGAACATGATGATTTACGTTCATTTTATCAGTAATTTTCATATCATTGCACTGTACATATCAGTGCCTTTGAGGCATTCTTCCGTTCGTTTTCAGATTATCCCATGTGACTGTTTTGTATGAATGAAATTTGAGAAAAAGAAAGAAAAAGGAGCTTTCAAGAGCATTCGGTTCTTTTCCCGGTCTCCTAAAAACTCGGTCCGGTTCTTGGCACATACGCCGAGTGTCAGAACTGGTGCCAAGTGTCGGATTCATAGTTTCCGGGACTGCGCAGAGCATTGGGTCTGGGCCTTCCTCACTTTGCCCGCCATGCTTGAAAAATAGTGTTGTTGTTTTTTGCCTCATACTTCTCTGCTTTCTCCCATTTTTACTTTCTCATATTGTAATCGCAAAAAAAAAAATGGACTTCAAGGTTTAAACAGAAAAGCGCATATTTTGTTCACCAGAACATTGTGTAACTGTTTTCAAGTATGCGCGCGCGTGTGTTTGTGTGTTACCTTTATAACTTAAAAACTTACAGATATCAAGACTGAATTTACCATTTAAGAGCATTGCGATAACCTGATGGAGAAGTTCTGATTGGTTCACTGGGATACCAGGAGATTCCCGGTGAACCATTCGAGAAATGAGCCACTTTCTCGTATTATTTTTATTTGGAATTTTTGGAACGAATGAATAAATACTTTGGTACTTTCGAATAATAAACGTTAATTTTATTTGAGCTTTATTTCTGATTTTTTGTTGTTGTTGTTTGTTTGTTTGGAGGTTTAACCACCACCGTGAGCAACTTGATGAGGAGGGTAGTAATCTTATCACAGGAAAAGAGGGCAAAACTCGCGGGCCGGTCGCAAGGTAAATTCGGGATTTACGCCGAAATTTCGCGAAATACTGTATTTCCTCAAATATTAGGTTCTTCCCCAAACTTTGGATATGTAAGATGCGTTGTCTGTCATTAAAGCGTTTATATTCGCAAAACATATTTCATACTTATTAATGCATTGAGGTATTGCCTCGTGACAGCTTCAAAATATACATTTTCAAAGCGATGCACTTGAGGAATATTGTATTCAAAGGGGTCCTAAGCGATGCCCTATTTCCAAAGCGATGCACTCGAGGAAGATTGTATTCAAATGGGTCCTAAGCGATGCACTATTTCCAAAGCGATGCACTCGAGGAAGATTGTATTCAAAGGGGTCCTAAGCAATGCACTATTTCCAAAGCGATGCACTCTAGGAAGATTGTATTCAAAGGGGTCCTAAGCGATGCACTATTTCCAAAGCGATGCACTCGAGGAAGATTGTATTCAAAGAGGTTTCAGCATTACAGCATTCAACATTCGTTTCAGCTGATGGAACAGCAAGAATATTCAAAATGTATCTATCTTCAGAATCAATTGTTTCGTCTGTTACGATGTTTACACCGGATACAGATTTTAAAAGTTCTTTCACTTGTTGCTTGTAAATATCATATATTTTCGGCAAATAACATTTGCATATCCAGTTTGTATTTGGAATAACACCAATATCTTTCAACGAATTTTCCAAGTAGTATTTTAATCTAGGGTTATCCACTTTGCAAAGTGAGACGTTAGCTGCACAAAATGCACCAGTTGGTTGCGAAAGTTCTAAGTGTTTTTTTAATGTAGTGTTATCCAGTTTGTGAAGTGGGATGTTAGCTCTACAAAATGCACTAGTTAATTGCTACTAAAGTTCAAAGTAATTTTTTAATGTAGGGTTATCCAGCTTAGGAAATGGGATGCTAGTTGCACAAAAGGCACCAGTTAATTTCGAAAGTTCAGTTGAGCGATGCTGTTTATGTTTAGTTCTTTTCTCAATTAATTCATCAATACATTTCTACATTACTTTGGGTTGACTGTTCGGACACAAATTTCTTTATGCAGCTTGCTTGCTAAATGCTTTTCACAACTATTCTTTAAAACTCCACTGGTATGTTGCAACAGGAACAAAACAATAGATTTGTGTTTACATGAAACATCCCCTTGATGTAGTGCTTGCATCTTTCAGATGCTCTTATTTTATTCATGTGGCTTATTCTCAAAATTAACAAACAGTAACTAGAAACTTTATAAACTAAATACTCACAGGAAAGCACAAAAATTTTCTAAGCTAAGCGTTGCGAAGCTCAAATTCTTTTCTACGAGCTGTTTTTCCCACTTAAAACTACTAATATAATTGACGACATCCGGTTTAAGGTTTACTAGTGCGGCAAGTCGCCAAGGTCATTCAACAGTAATGGGGGTGGAAATCATGAAAGTCCACACATGCATTTTTCAGCAGAGTACATGTCTCCAGGAATTACTCGTCGAGCTTGTTCGATAACAGCTTGAGAGGTAATCCAAGGTTTAAAGTTCGGGTTTGGACTTCGGAGTAAAATTACTTTGGGGTATATTCTTCGCGTAAATTCTAATGAAGGCGGTACTAAACTTATTTGAATATGTAAAATAATCTAAAAATTATAATGAAAATAAGGCAAAAACAGGAAAAAATTTGAAATTCGCGGATATAGTAAACATCTGTTATAAAGTAATTGAGCTAAAGCTAACTACGCTTTGGGGTTGGATTTAGGGTCGTGATAGGCCTTTCTTTGCTTTTGTAATCTTGAAGAAGTTCAAATATTATTTTATTGACAAAAACAACACATGCACAAAACGTTAAAAAAACAGACCAAAACATAATAACGATATCATCATCATCATCATCATTGCCAACCACTATCAATCCACTGCTGGACGAAGGTCTCCCAAGTTTCCTCCACAACGGTCTGTCTTGTGCCAGTCTCCTCCATGTCACCCCTGCATACTTTCGAATTTCATCCACCCATCTCCCATGTGGTCTTCTTCTGGGTCTTTTCCTGTCCCTTGGAATCCAATCTAAAATTTCGGCTGTCCTTCGATGATCTGTCCTTCTCGCAGTATGCCCAGCCCACTGCCATTTCAGGGATTTAACTCTGATCATGATGTCTTCCACTCTTGTCATTTTTCGGATCCACGAGTTCCTCTTCTTATCTCTCCTGGTTACACCAAGTATGCACCTCTCCATGCTCCTTTGAGTTGTCTGCAGCCTTTGTATGTCTCTTTTAGTTAAGGTCCACGTCTCTGCACCATACGTAAGCACTGGAAGGATGCATTGATCAAACACTTTTCTTTTAAGACATAATGGCATATTGCTCTTGAAAATTATGCTGTTTCTTCCAAAAGCTCTCCAGGCAAGTTTTGTACGCCGATTAATTTCTTCATCAATTTGACCCTCACTTGATATCTGCTGTCCAAGATAAACATACGTGTCTGTTATCTCCAGCTTTTCTCCATCAATCGATAAATCTTCATTTCTTGTAAAAGCATTGAACATCACTTTTGTCTTCTGAAAGTTCATTTTTAATCCCACTTCTTTACTCTTGTCAGCAAGTTCCTGGATCATACTCTGCAGCTCTGATGGGGTAGTTGCAAAAATGACTACGTCATCAGTAAAACGAAGGTGGGTTAGATAATCTCCATTAATCTTTATCCCCTTGTTTTCCCAGCTCAGTGACTGAAAAACACCCTCCAATGTGGCATTAAAGAGCTTCGGAGATATGATGTCACCTTGTCTCACTCCCTTTCCAATTTTTACGTGTGTTGTATTTTCAAACAGCCGAGTCTTTGCACTTGCATTTTCATAGATGTTATTAATAATATTAATGTATGCATCTTCAATACCGCAGGTTTTCAGAGCCATTGTAACTGCTGATGGTTTCACCGAATCAAAGGCTTTTTCATAATCGATAAAAGCCATGCACAATGGAAGTTCATATTCCCTCGCTCTTTCAATTAGTTCTCTCAGAACGTGGATATGATCTATTGTGCTGTAGCCACTCCTGAATCCAGCTTGTTCTCTCGGTTGAGCCATGTCCAGTGTTACCTTCAAGCGGTGTGAAAGAACTTTAGTGAAGATTTTATAAACTACTGATAGGAGGCTGATAGGTCTGTAGTTTCCGAGATCCTCAATGTCACCTTTCTTATGTAGCTGGATCATTGTAGCGGTGTTCCAATCCTCAGGAATCTTTCCTTCATTAAGGCATCGAGTGAAAATTTGGGCGAGTACTGTTTCGATTTCTCCACTTGCTTCTTGTATGATGTCTACAGTAATTTCATCTTCTCCTGGAGCTTTTTCCCGCTTCATGTTCTTGATTGCATGTGCAACTTCTGCTGGAAGGACTGGAGGAACTCTGGTACTGGTATCTTTCATGATGTCTGGAGTGCATGTATCATCCCTTTCATATAATTTGGAGTAGAAATCTTTCACTCTTGTCAAAATTTCGCCTCTATTTCTTGTTACAGAACCATCTTCTTTTCTCAGTGCCATAATCTGTTTTCTTCCCTTACTGAGATGCCCCTTTGCTATCTTTAGGCTTTGGTTGTTTTCAATTGCTTTCCTCACTAGTTCACAGTTGAATTTTCTAACGTCTTCAGTGATACTTTTTCTTACTGTCTTGCATAGCTCTATATATTCCACTTTGGAAGTCACATCTTCTTTAGTTGTCCTCATCTCTCTTCTTTTTTGCATCAACATTTTCGTTTTTCCTGATACTTTGTTTACATGCAACTTGTTCTTAGACCCAGCTAATTTAGTTGCTGTTTCCATAAGAGCTTTGGTTACTTTTCTGTTAACTTCAGAGATGTCCACCTCTTCCGATGTTAGGCCTTCTAAAGCAGAGAACCTGTTCTTCAGTTCCAACTTGAAGGTATTATGGTGTTTTTTAAGGTTGGTTATGTCAATAGATTTTGTTTGTCTTATGAGCTTGCCACGTTCAAGTTTAGTGTTGAGGTGCATCTTACATCTCACCAATCTATGGTCACTACCTGTGTTGAACTTGTTTAGCACACTGCAGTCTTCTATGACGAATTTTTTGTTACACATAATAAAATCAATTTCACTTGTCGTCCCATTTGGATGTCTCCATGTCCATTTCCTGTGTGGCTTTTTCTTGAAGAAGGAGTTCAAGATGAAAAACCCTTCTGCCTCTGCAAACTCAACGAGAGTATTTCCACGCTGGTTTCTGTTGCCGTGACCGAATTTACCTACTGAAGTTTCATTCTGTTGCCGTTGCCCTATTTTTGCATTGAAATCTCCCATAATTATTTTCAAGTGCTGCTTACCTTTATTATTTAGATGACAAATTTCCTCATAAAATTCTTCAATTTCTTCTTCAGGATGACTTGTGGTGGGTGCATAAGTTTGAATAATCTGAGCCTGGTATCTTTTCGAGAGTTGGATAACAAGTCGTGCAGCTCTGTCAGAGGAACTTTGAACTTCTACAACTTTATCCTTCAGTTTCTTGTTTATTATAAATCCAACACCACTAGTTCTGCCAGTATCTGTCCCACGATAGTAGAAGAGATGTCCACTTTTCAGTTCGATGAGATCTTCTCCTTTTCTCCTTACCTCACTTAGCCCCAGGATGTCCCACTTGATCCTTTGTAGTTCCTCTTCCAATTCAAGAAGCCTTGAATCAGAAGATAGGGAGCGTCCGTTATGCGTAGCCAAGGTCAGCATCAGATGGCAGCCTAGTCCGGTCCTCCGGGGATTCTTAGCACCCTCTGCCTTCATGTCGCACTGGCCGCTGCCTTGGCCAGGTACATTCCAGCTTCCGGAGACTGAGGGCCAAGTTTAAGTTGTGGAATCATTTTGGAGGGGTTTGGCCGTAACTCACCACGCTGGCCAAGCGGGTTGGTGAGTGTGGGATAGAATTTCCTCTAATCCCGATGGTATAGTTATACCGCTATTGGCGGTCGTCAGAGCCCCTTTAGTGGGAACAGGATGCACCACGAGAAGGCGGGGTTGATATTTGTCAAGGAGAGGCTGTGATGTTACGCATCACCTGACCTTACATCCCAATAACGATATACAAAACTCTATATACAAATTTCCCAGGAGACACTAGTACTCATTGTAATGATCTTTTATCCCCACCGCTTATCCGCAAACTGAAAGACAGTACGAAGCTAGTACACACAATTCTACCCCAGAGATATTCCGAAGTCCTTGTCCCACCCACATTTATCTTGAAAGGAACAAAGATCTTTTAGTACCTGTTCATATTGTTCAAAATAATGTGTAGACTTGAAGAACTGCCTTACTCAAGGAGAAGATACAAATGCCATTATTCAGTAGACCAGGAGTGACCAATTAAATATAAAAATTAATTTTGTAGGAGATTTCTTATGCGGCTTGTGCAATTTCAACTATATCATGTCTATATATATATAGTTGAAATTGCAATAAAAAAGTAATGATGAGCCGATTTCTAACATTGTTTCACTGTTAAATTGTTACCAAAAATTTATTCTCCACTGAATTCGTTCTAGAATGCATTTTTTAACAGTTCTCTTTCATCCAGGACCTTATATAATTTTTTCATAAGGGAATGTATGAGGTATTACCCTGTAGATCGTGTGTATTTCTTTAGGAGGACCGCAAGTCTGAAATACATCATATGGTTTTGGTTGTCCCTAACCGCCCCTGCTGATGGAAAAGAAACAGCGGAAGTTAAAAATTCCTTTGCTGAGGAAGAAACTTCGTAACTTTTATCAGGATGACCACTGAAGCGCATTGCTATCGTTTAACATGCTACATAAGAAGATGAACTCGTGGATAAGGAAAATTAAAAGGTTGGAAGGCATCATGATTAGAGTAAAATCCCTGAAATAGCAGTGGGTTAAGCATATTGCAAGAAGGACGGACCACCGATGGACAGCCAAAATTTTAGACTGAATTCCAAGGGACAAGAAGTGACCCAGAAGACCAGGTGGGTGATGGGTGAATGAAATTCGAAAGCGTGCGGGAGTAACATGGGGGCAAAGAATATATAACCAAGAAAAGATTAAGGATCGGCGAGACGTGACTAAAGCCGACATATCCTGGATTACAAGATGCAGTGCACACCAACATACAGCCTGATGCCGGAGCAGATTGCGTATGCGTGTTGTGTTGTTTTGTTGAGTTCAATTTTTCTAGTTTTTAGTTCGGTGGTACAGGCTATGTACTACAGGAAACCAGCCGAGCTACTCACAGCAGGTGATTGGTAGCATAATCACGTAGCATAATTACTTCTCGGTAGCATAATCACGTTGCAAATCGGATATGTTAGTTTTTTTGCTCCGATCACGTTGGTTTAGGCTTTTGTTTTGCTCTTTAGTTTTTCAGAAACATTTTCAGAAATGCCAAATACTACGGATTGCCTGCATTTTGTACGGATTCTTAGGCCTAACTATAATGTTTGCTAAAATTTAATTTCGATAGTAATACGAGTGTATTAGTTTGCTATTGCATATTTGTTTCAACAAAATAAGGGACGGGCGGGATATCAGAAAAAAACAACTGCGCTTTGGGGTGTTTTCTTCTATCTAAGCAAATTTTCATCGGGTAGAAGAAAACAATCGTGGATTGGAGAAAAGCTCCGCTACCGTAGTCCCCTAATGCCTTTTCTTCCTGAATGTTTGCTTTCCTGCAGAACACATAAGCAACCAGGATGTGGGGGCGCTGTTATCGCCTGTTTTACGTTATCTCAAAGGGAGTTGACGTTCTTCACGCGCAGCTTTATGTTCTTTGATGGAGGTGACTGGCCCAAACAGAACGTTGTGGAAAAAACTTGGGGAGACCGTCATCCAGCAGCGGATTGACAATCGCTGGTAATGATGGGGATGGTGGTGACACGATTACTTTATGGCACTACTTTAATTGATATTTACGCTACATGCGGTGTCGGATCTGCTGTATTGCATACCAACAGATTGCAGAGTTCCCTGAAACAGCACGGACATGGGCAAAATTGATTTGCGTGCTTTGTAAAGCCAGCTATTTTTTTCCAAAGGCATTTAAAACAAATTTTAAGGGAAAGGTGGCTTGCAGAAACAAATGTTGAGGGAAATGTGGCTGGATTAGATTGTAGATAAAGAGATTAGTCTGCCATATTAGATTGTAGATAAAAAGCAAAATGTTTATAACATTCTAAGCAAATCGGTCAGATATAACACTCCAACACCGGAGCTGAGCTGCAATGTATTAGGGGTATGCAAAAGTTTCCGCAGTTTTAACGAGAAAGGAGGCAGGGACAATCAGAAAACCAGTACACATTTGTTCAACAAAATATTGGTCGATAGCATCCACGACCTTTTGCCATTTTTCAGGCAACAAATTAATGTCCTTGTGATAAAAAACTCGGGGTTTTTAGCTGATGAACGCAGTGACAAAATTTTCCGCCTCTGGAACTGTGGTGAACTACTGTTGGGCTAGGGCATGTTCCATAGAGCAAAACAGATGAAAGTCTGAGGGTGCAATGTCCGGGGAGTAAGCTGCGTGCGGTAAAACCTCCCAGTGTAACTGTTCAAGGGTTGATTTTGTGGTGGCGCCGACATGTGGTCTGGCATTATCGTGTAACAGGATGATTGGGGGGTGTCCTTTCCCTATCCATTGGCGTTTTTGCTTGATTGGGGGGAAGAAGGGGCAGTTTCATTAACTGATCGTCATATCGTTGTGAAGTGATTGTTTCACCCGTTTTCAACAGTTCAAAGTACAGCTCCCCATGCATATCCGACCACACACACAATAGTACCATTTTTCCGTGTATATGCTGTTTTGCAGTGGATGTTGATGGCTGTCCTGGGTCGATCCAGGATCGCCTGCGTACGAGGTTGTCGCAATTGACCCATTTTTCATTCTCGGTGACAACCTTCCACAAGAAATTCTTCCATTGAAACCTCTTCAGCAACGACATGCAGATGCCCAATCGTTGACCAATATTACGCTCCGTTAAATTATGCGGAACCCACTTACCAATCTTCTGGATCTTCCCCAAGGCCTGTAGACGCCGTGCCACCTTCGATTGAGCCGCTTTCAAACGTTTCGCCAATTGCGTGGTCGATTGTATGGCATCCTCTTGCAACAGCGATTCCAGCTCCTCGTCTGCGAGTTCCTGCGGTCTACCTCCACGTGGCCTGTTTTCCAAGCTTAGATCACCTTTCTTAAACCTGGCAAACCACTCTCGATACGTCCTCTTACCCATAACCGTTTCGCCATACGCCTGACATGTTGAACCGTATGCTTCACCCGCACTTTTCCCTAAATTAAACATGAATAACAAACAGTGCCGCAAATGAACTTTATCGACCGCCATGCTTGGCTTCATGTACGAACTGACAGCACGGGTCGCCGGCCGGTTAGACAGCTACAGCGCCCGCTGGCGGGGGCGGCGGAAACTTTTGCATACTCCTAGTAGTATTAAGTAATGCCACTCACAAAATGATTTTTAGTCACCACGCATTTAAGCTGCTAGTACTTGTAGATGACATACTTCAACTCCCGGGTGAATCTCGAGGCCAAAACCCAGAATAAGGAATTTATCTCTTACTCTATGCCTTTTCTCCCCCTCTTTTTTTCTTTAATAAAAGAAAAAAGAAAAAAAAAGAGAAATCATCGCTTTGTTCTCCTTCTATGTATACCATGGCGGAAGTTGTGACGTACTACAGAAGTGAAAACATGCGTCAAGATGACAAATCTACAGCGATACATTCTGTCAGCGTAGCTCAGTTGGGAGAGGGACTTACTCCGGAATGAGGGAACACGGATTTAATGCCCGTCGCGGGAAAGCTTATGTTTTCACATTGGCACCCTATTGTGGAAAATGGATCCACTGGTCGTTGGGTTCTTCGCAAGATGTGTGACGTTTCTTCCACACGCTGTCTGGAATTAATAAAAAATTCCTACTTCGCTTCAAAGACAAAAAAATAAGAGGGAGATGATGTGACGTACTACATATAGGTGAAAACATGTGTTAAGACGACAAATCTGCAGCGAGACATTCTGTCTGCGTAGCTCAGTTTGGAGGGGATACGGATTCGATGTTCGTCGCGGACAAACTCGTGTTTTCATAAAGTCAGCGCCTCAGCTTCCTGGCCTTCCCTGTAAATCCAGCCCTGGTACCAATCAATTAATTATTATATTTTCGAAATGTAGGGAAAGATATCGTTATCTTTCCCTACATTTTAAAAAACTGGCGAAACTAAAACATAAAGGTTAATATAGTACTACAAGTGAGATTCATTTATTCCTTTGTGAAAACGTAATGGTAAGACAAATAAAAATTAGAAAAAGTGTGGAATTTTAGAGTAGTTTACCTCTCTATACTAACGCTGAAGTACTGTGAAACTCTGAACATTGAGAATCTGTAAAGTGAGAATTTCCTGAATACTTTGTCTTTAGGTTTAACTCAGTCGATATTTGACAGATTCGAGTACCAGTTTAATATAGGTAATATGATTTGCTAATCTGTATGGAGGTCAACTTTAGAAGAGATATCTGTACGACATGTCTACATAAAAAGATGCATACTGTTTTTGTACAAACGTAGGGAATACATTCATCAACACTTACAGTATATGAACTATATATAGTAAAACCTCTCAATTGCTGACATCGTGGGAAGTTTGACTTCTGAGCCCACCTAAGGTCACAGTTTAAAAAATTATACACTAAACACCCGAGGCGTGACTAGGCATTTCTGCGTCCGGGACAAAACTGAAAATATTATGCCCCCTCCCTTCTATCATATATATCTCACAATCAACAGTTATCAGTCCACTTCCGGATGAAAGTCTTCCCAAGTTTCTCCCACAACTTTGTCTTCACCAGTCTCCTCAATGCCACTCCGATATGATTCCGAATATCATCCACTCATCTACCACAAAGGTTGTTTTTTTTTCGGCCCCTTGGTTTAGTATTTCAATTGACCAACAGTGGTCGGTCCTTCTAGCAATATGTCCAGCCCATTGCCATTTAAAGGATTTTGCTTTGATCATGATGTTATCAACTCCCATCATTTTCCTGATCCATGAGTTCCTCTTCCTATCTTACTCGTTTATACTAAGCATGCACATCTCCATACTACTTTTAGTAATTTGCAGCCTCTGAATATATTTTTTTGGTTAAAGTCCTTGTCTCTCATCCATAAACGGTATACACAACAGAGAAAATTGTGGAAAAGATGCAACACCAGCAGTGGATTGCCAAGGCTACCAATCAAGGCTTAGAAGCCTTTAGGACAATAGTGAAGCATTTAGAAGCTTGAGATTGTTGTAGAAAGGACTAGGGGACACCAGCAGTAAGGTGCCAAGGCTACCAATGCTAGTGAAGCTTATTGCCTTGGTATAAACAAATTCTGTAAATAGACAAGTGACAAAGTACGGCGCGAAGAAAAAAACTGTCCCAGAAGTTGGTCAAAGAATTTCAATTCTAATTTTGATCAGATTGTAATCAGTGATTTTGCTGCCCTTTCTGAAGCTGCGCCCGGGGCAGCCGCCCGCTCGCCCCACCCTAGCTTTGCCTCTGCTAAACACGTGCGTATAAAATCATAAATCATAAAATCATGTTTTTCCACTAAATGTTTCATTCTTTTGCTATTGTTCAATGGTGAGTAACAATATATTACGTGTACATAGAATGTACGTATTTCGAAGCACACTGAAAAATACGTACATAGCAATTAGCTACGTTACACCCTAACTTTAATTAATTGTCTTGAATCAGAGGACCGCTAACAGTAATCTTCTTTGACCGAACTGAATTAGCCCAATTGAAAGCCGCAAAATGAATTGCACCACTCTCAGTTTTGAGAACTTGAATATTATTGCTGTTTTCGTTTACGTTGATGAACCAGTTTGCTGATTTCCGCCTTCTTTCTCAAAAGTTCGCTTATTTACGTTTCGCCTACTTTGAAGCGTTCTGCAAGAATCCACACACTTAAATTTTCATTTAAACTACATGTTTAAAGTATTTACATTTTGTTGAAGGTCACATGCTGGATTCCCTAAATCAGGGTAAAAAAATTTTATAACAGATTTTTTTTTATGATTTTTTTTTATGACAGAGTATTTTTTTTATGATAGAGTTTTCATGACTATTGGGAGTTACATGCTGGAGTTGAACAAGAATGGGGTTTGGGAAAGTGGATTTAATCCTGTTTGGAATGTCGCAAAGGGGGTTACGCATCGTAGGCAATTGGGTCAATGTGAGAATCAAAACGAGCTGTCTTGTCCAATATAAAAAAAGGTGGGTTCTGTTGAAACCGCTGACGTGCTGATTTGTAATGGAAATCTCGAGGACAAAAAGTCTTTCTGCTTCCATACACAGAAACTAAATAAATTCTTCGAAGCAAAAATTTACAGATTTTTCTCCAGAGCGTTCGCATTCTTGACTGTTTTATGACCAAGAGTACTGCCCGTTATTCGAAGGGTCCGCTATTTGGATGTAAATATACAGAATCGTACATACCTTGAGACTGAGGATCGAAAAATTGTCCGCTAAATGGAAGTGTCCGCTAATTGGAGTGTCCGTTAGGGAAGTTTTACTGTATATTTATTTACCCGAAACGAAATGTGTTGGAAAATATTGAATATTGTAAAATTACTTTTTTTTTTCCAAGTGGTGGTGTTTACAAATTTCATTTTACGAAAGTATCTGTAATTTAGCCGTGTGGAATAATGTGTACCCTTTCGTTTTCTTATTTTCTCTCATGCCGACAGGTTCAAGGATCTAAATTATATCAAAGATACAAAACAGCAGAATCCATTTCTATCATTTATTTACATACGGGGATATAGGGTCTGATATATCCCAAAAATATAAAAAAAAATTTTAGGTTTCTTTATGGTCTTCTTTTTTTTTTTTTTTTTTTTTTTTGCGAAGGCGAGACAGGAAAATTTTCTGCGGTTAATAATGTTCGTCCGGGATACGAAGTTTCATTTCGCACTCACTAGATGGCAGCACAAAAAAGTCATCCTGCCGCTGTCCTCCAGAAAATGGAACTGTAATTCATGTGTCCAGGACATCATATATTTAAAACCATCCTCACCTTTACAGAAAGAAAGAACTGCAAACATCAAAATGAAATTAAATATTAAAATAAAGTAAGAT
The DNA here is from genome assembly GCA_039090855.1 of Macrothele yani. NCBI lineage: Eukaryota > Metazoa > Arthropoda > Arachnida > Araneae > Macrothelidae > Macrothele > Macrothele yani. The sequence goes on along the minus strand of CM077013.1, from coordinate 15,813,406 downwards.
TCTTGACAGTTGTACATCTTTTCCGCTAAATATTCGTGGCAGAAATAAACATCAAAACATCCATTGGTAGTCACTATTTAAAATTTTGAACGGAATTAGGAAATCTGTTTATGGTCTTTTTTTTTTTTTTTTTTTTTTTTTTGCGAAGGCGAGACAGGAAAATTTCCTGCGGTTAATAATGTTCGTCCGGGATACGAAGTTTCATTTCGCACTCACTAGATGGCAGCACAAAAAAGTCATCCTGCCGCTGTCCTCCAGAAAATGGAACTGTAATTCATGTGTCCAGGACATCATATATTTAAAACCATCCTCACCTTTACAGAAAGAAAGAACTGCAAACATCAAAATGAAATTAAATATTAAAATAAAGTAAGATTCTTGACAGTTGTACATCTTTTCCGCTAAATATTCGTGGCAGAAATAAACATCAAAACATCCATTGGTAGTCACTATTTAAAATTTTGAACGGAATTAGGAAATCTGTTCCATCAATAGTGATAATTCATTTTACTGTTGGAAATCCTTTTCTTTCTCTTCACAGACTGAGTTGTGGCATTTTTGTAAACTCTTGTTGAAGTCGATGTTAGTGTTATTGACGTAAAGAAAAAGAATAATGTTAACAAAATTGGGAAAAGTCCCCATTTAAATTAAATATGGCAATTTGCTTCACGAAAAACGGTTTTATAAAAACTTGCGACCAGAGGAGTGTATAGAATTTTTTCGGAACGGTGGGGGACGAAAAAATGTAATTTTTTTGAAATCTATCAGAACAGAAGAAAAAAAATTAAAGCATTATTTTCTAATGTAAGTTGATGCATTTTAGCAGCACATACAGAGGGGTACCTAGGCATTTCTGCACCCAGGAGTAAACCACAAAATTTTCCACCCCATCCGTATATCATCATCATATACATAATAAACCATTATCAATCCACTTCTGGATGAATCTTCCCTAATTTCTTCCGTAACTTTCTGTCTTTAGCCAGGCTGTTCCATGTCAGACTGACTGCTTCCACGGCTTTTTCCAATGGTTTCAGCCTTCGAATCTTCAGTGCAACTTTAAATGAACCGAGTGCGATTGGAAATCGTGGTTTGCAGTCGCAGTAATGATAAAATAGCCCCCAGAGAGTCTTCATAAATGTGAACGATGTTCTCCTCTTGTAGCGTACGTACAACTTCACCTCCATTTTTGAATGCGAGCAACTAATATCCACTGAACATTTTGAGAAAAAATGCGAAATTCAGTTTGCCAATGTACCTGAAATTGGCGAAGCATATTATAAGCGGATTCTATAAATGGACAAATGACAAAGATGGCTAGAAAAAGAAACTGATCTAGAAACTAGTGCAAACTCTTTCAATCCAATTTTAAGCAGATTGTGAGCACTGATTTTTCCGCCCTCTCTTGAGCTGCGCCCAGGGCAGCCGGCCCGGCTGCACCCCCTCCCACCCCACCCCCCATAGCTACGCCTCTGAGACCACATATCTCTCTGACGCCTACCATTTCATCTTCTTATGTGTTGCGTGCGCTTGGCCTATTGCAGCGCCACTTACTTGCCAATAACGAGAGAGACAATGTTATCCACAGCTATTAACGTGCCTTCATTTGTAAGGCGAAAAAATTCAGAGGCATTTTTTGACACTGAAAGGGGTCGTGTATCAGGCAAGCGGTCAGATGCACTGGTCTTGGATCATTCGTTCGATATGAGCCCAGGTTCAAGTCCCGGATCAGGCATGGGTAATATATATGTATATGTCCGATGGCGTTGGTGATTTCCTTTCCCTGGAATCAGTGGCCTTAAATTAGGGACAGGAAACTACTTATACCCATTCGAGTTGCTTATTGGTCATTAAACCCCAAAACAAAGGAAAAGAAAACCTAAAGAAAAATAATCCCTGAAAGCAAACATTATTGATGAAAGCAATGTTTTGTTATAAAGAAATATTAGAAAAAGAAAGTGTACCTACGATCAGGTGGGGGAATTGATTCAACGGTACGCATTCTCAATTACTGCAAACAGCCCTGGTATTGCAATAGTGCAAACGCTGGCTTCTGTCTGTTTCTCCGAGTAGGCTCTGGTTCGAGTCCCGGTGGAGGCTTGGGTGTTGCGCTTGTCTTTAGGCACTGGCTTTCTTGCTTTTCTGGAACCAGTGGCCCCAAATTAGGGACAGTCGCCCCTCACGGTGGTAGTTGCACCATTTAACAAACAAAAGAAAAAATAAAATTATTGAAAATCTATTAGCCGATCCGATGGCGCAGTGGTCTAAGTGCTGGCTTATGACTGTTCGTCCAAAGTGGTCTGGGTTCGAATCCCGGTGAGACATGGATGTTGTATGTTTTTCTTACCGCACTGACTCTCTCTCTCTCTTCCTTGGAACCATTGATCCTAAATTAGGGACAAGCGACTGCTTTTAGCTCATTAAGTTTCTTACCGTGGTCGTTAAACCTTCAACCGGAAAAAAAATCTCTGGTATTTTAAAAAGCTATAGCTAGGGGAAGGAAATTAGTCAGTTCCTACTAATGATTTTTTTTTTTTTTATTGGAGGTTTAACGACCACCGTGAGCAACTCAATGGGCTATAAGCAGTCGCCCGTCCCTAATTTAGGGTCACTGGTTCCAGGGAAGGAGAGAGCCAGTGCCGTAAGACAAACACAACATCCATGCCTGACGGGATTCGAACCAGACCCCTTACAGATGAATGATCAGAGGCCAGCGCCTTAGACCACTGCGCCACCGGGGCGGCCTACTAATGATGGAAGAAGCAACAAGTCTGGGACATCAGTAACACGCGGATGGATTTTTTGCAAAGCATGATCTCGCAGTTCTGTCTGACCACAAAAGTGTCACCTGTAACTTCTGCGATAATTAAATCTTGATCACTTATGATAAGAACAGCGACTGTATCATTAGGTTTTGAAATTAAAGGGAGGCCAGGTCGATGACCATCTTCAGTAACTAAGCTATTTTTCTTAAACACAGCGAACCGTAAAAAAGATCTCTGAACGGCACAATCTCTGAGCATCAAAGTACAACTAGAAATTTGCGATAACGTTATTATAAACACACCAGCCTGGGAATACTCAAGAGACGCATATAGCGTATTAAATCAGTTTATTTTATTATTGTTATTATTACTATTATTATTTGTGGTGTCTAATATGCACAAAGATTCGCCAAGCTTTCGCACTCCACTATGAGGCTTCTTCAGGCCAATGGTAGACATCAAAATGCAGGGAATTGGAGCACCTAAGGAACAAAGATGATTTTTGAAAATAAAGTGAGTGACGTCACGAGCATATTACATGAATTTTTATCCCGCAATTATACGGTGCATCGCGATGTGTTTCCATGTTTTAATAACGCATGCCAAAATATTGGTAGTACGATAGAGACCATATCATTGCATGCTAGTTTGCTGGATAAGATTTCGACTGTTTCCCTGATGGCATTCTCTTTAATGTTCCTGTAGCCGCCCCGGTAGCGCAGTGGTCTAAGCGCTGGCTTATGGCCATTCGTCTGTGAAGGGTCCGGGTTCGACATCCGGTGAGGCATGGATATCGTGTTAGTCTGACGGCCGCGGCTCTCTACCTTCCATGGAGCCTGTGATCCTAAATTAGTGATGGGAGACTGCTTATAGCCCATTGAGTTGCTTACGGTGGTCGTTAAACCTTCAATCAAAAAAAGAAAAAAAAAAAGTTCGTGTCAGGGGAAATTCTTCGGATAATGCACCATATATAAGCGGCAGATGAATACATGGCTTCTCTGGTGAGGGCTGTATTCTGCATGTCCTGATTGACACTTCGCGCGTGTTCTTTACACCTAGTGTCCAAGTATCACTGTGTCATTCCGATGTATATCTTTTCCGTGTTGTCAGGATATACCAACGGTATAGCGTACACACCCGCCTTTTCTTTCGCACACTGTCTCTCCTTGCGACTTGATATTATATGTGATAACGGGGTCGGGGACTTCATTCCTATAAATATGTTGTATTTACGCAGTAAATTCTTTAACCAATATGTTATGGGATATTTGGGATGGATCCTGCGTATCTCATTGTCTTACTAGGGGATTTTGTTATTGTTGACATTGCATGAATTTTTACAGTTCTATGCATTCTGTCTATGTCATCCTTCTTATATCCAGCCTTTTAGACCTTTGCTGTAAATAATATCAATTTCCTTATTATTTAGGTAGTCGGGTTTGCATGTTTTATACACTCTATGGAACCATGCTTTAAACGCAGAACGTTTGTTCTCTTTTGGACAAACTTTGTAAAGAACACGTGCGAAGTGTCAATCAGGGCATGCAGACTGCAACCCTCACCGGAGAAGTCATGCATTCATCGGCCGCTCCTGTGTGGAATAGTATGAGAAGAATTGCCCCTTACTCGAACTTTAAAGAGACTGCCATCAGGGAAACAGTCGAAATCCTATCCAGCAGACTAGCATGCAATGATGATATGGTTTCTACTGAACTACCAAAGGTTTAACATACGTTATTAAATGATGGTAACACATCGCGGCGCACTGTATAATTGCGTGATAAACATTCATGTAATATGCTCGTGATAACACCCACGTTATTTTCAAAAATCATCTTCGTTGTTTGCGTGTTCCAATTCCCTGCATTTTTATGTCTACCATTGCCTTGAGAAAGCCTCTCAGTGGAGTGCGAAAGCTTGGCGAACCTTTGTGCTTACTACAATACAAACCTAAACGGATTTAATTCGCTATATGCTAACCCACCTTCGTTTTGCTGATGACGTAGTCATTTTTGCAACAACCCCATCAGAGCTGCAGAGTATGATCCAGGAACTTGCTGACAAAAGTAAAGAAGTGGGATTAAAAATGAACTTTCAGAAGACAAAAGTGATGTTCAATGCTTTTACAAGAAATGAAGATTTATCGATTGATGGAGAAAAGCTGGAGATAACAGACACGTACGTTTATCTTGGGCAGCAGATATCAAGTGAGGGTCACATTGATGAAGAAATTAATCGGCGTACAAAACTTGCCTGGAGAGATTTTGGAAGAAACAGCATAACTTTCAAGAGCAATATGCCATTATGACTTAAAAGAAAAGTGTTTGATCAATGCATCCTTCCAATGCTTACGTATGGTGCAGAGACGAGGATCTTAACTAAAAGAGGCATACAAAGGCTGCAGACAACTCAAAGAAGCATGGAGGAGGTTCTTGCTTGGTGTAACCAGGAGAGATAAGAAGAGGAACTCGTGGATCCGAAAAATGACAAGAGTGGAAAACATCATGATCAGAGTAAAATCCCTGAAATGGCAATGGGCTGGGCATACTGCCAGAAGGACAGACCATCGATGGACAGCCGAAATTTTAGATTGGATTCCAAGGGATAGGAAAAGACCCAAAAGAAGATCACATGGGAGATGGGTGGATGGAATTTGAAAGTATGCGGGAGTGACATGGAGGAGACTGGCACAAGACAGACCGTTGTGGAGGAAACTTGGGGAGACCTTCGTCCAGCAGTGGATTGATAATGGTTGACAATGATGATGATGATGATGCGTCTCTTCAGTATTCTTATGCGATAGGTAAACTTTGATCACTTGTGATAAGATGAGCGATTGAATCATTGGGTTTTGAAATTAAAGGACTGCCAGATTGATTACCATCTTCAGTAACCAAGCTACATGTATTTTCCTTAAACATTGCGAATCGTTGAAAAGCTCTTTCAATGGCACGAACCATTTTATTTTATTCAAAAACTGTTTTAATATTTAATGTTTTCAGTTTTACTCGACTTTCACGGGACCGATGGGTTGTCACAAAGCTGCCGAATGCTGTCCGCGATACCGCGATATAGCAGGTGTTCCTTCTCCTATGTAAGGTAGCGAAACCTGGGTGCTGCAGAAGAGACGCAGGCGTATTTTATGCTCCAGGTATGCACTTCATACGGTGAATTTGTAGCAGGACTCGTTCTGATCACGTGCTGAGCAAATGTTGTGAAGCCAAATATTGTTAGTATGTGTTAAAACACACTTCTGCCGGAGACGGAGCTCGAACCGCCATCCTTCTGCTCTTGAGCCGGATGCTTTTCCAATTAAACTACACCGATGGAATTTATCGCTGCAACTTTGCCATCTTGTCATGTGCTTCACCTCTGTAGCAGTCACATAGGATGCAGGCAAATAATTCGAGGTGGTTTGGTTACTTTGGAAGACTGAGGGATGAAGTGCCAACTAAGAAAATTTATTCAGCTCGATTGTCAGAAAGGAAAAGTAAAGTAAAGCCGAAAGAATCGTGGAGGGGCCAGATTCAGGAATACGTACAAAAGATAAAGGGTTGGAAAGTATGAATTAAAAAGCTCTTGTGTGATACGTGTGACTGATATCACTGAATCTCGAGTTGTATGCGATGATCGCAGTACTTCAACACTTTTTTCAGTATTTTAGAGGAATTGGGATTCACTCAGGCCATAAATACACCGATGAGCTATTATATTATGACCACCCCCAGCCTAGAGAATGGAGCTAGCCTGGAGGGCGAACGGTTGTGCAGGTGAAGTTCACAGAGCAGTATATATATAAACCGAGGACCGGCTTTCGGTTAGTAGAGTGTTCGGAGTCAGAATGAGAAAAGCTGCCGTTTTATCGGAGTTTGACAAAAGACAAATTGTGATAGCACAATGCCTCAGAATACGATATCGGAAACGGCGGGGCTTGTGGGTTGTTCACGTGCCGCTGTAGTGAGTTCGTATCAAAAGTGGTGCACAAATGGCCAAATGACGAACCGTCGTCCAGCCGTGTTCTCACTGATGCCAGAGGGGAGCGGAGACTGTCACGCATTCTTCCCAGCGACCACGGGGCCACCGTGCGATAAGTCACTCGCAGCTACAACATTGGTAATCAGGGCAATGTGTCACACAACACAATTTATCGCAGCCTTCTGCGCATGGGCCTGCGTAGCCGAAGACCCAGCTAGGTCCCCATGCTCACTGTACGTCATCGCCAACAACGCATGAAATGAGCCCAAGATCATCGAGATTGGAAGAAAGTGGCCTGGTCTGACGAATCAAGATTCCTGGTGCATCACGTAGACGACCGAGCGCGATACGCCGATTATCAACGGAGGCTATTGCACCTATAGATGCACTGTTGGGCGGAAACAGTCCGGAGGTGGCGATGTTATGTTGTGGGCGATACTTTGTTCGGACACTTTAGGCCCCATTATCCCAACAGCAGAATCCCAGACAGCTGACAGGTATCTGAAAACCGTTGCGGACCAAGTTCACCCGTTCGTGGCAACCGTGTTCTCTGCTGGTGATAGACATTACCAACAGGATAATGTGCTATACCACACTGCCACAATCGTCAAGGGGTTGTTCCAGGATCATGCTGGTGACTTTCTGCTAATGCCCTAGCCGCCTCCAAATTCACCTAACATGAACCCAATCGAACATTAGTGGTTCAACTTGGAAAAGCGGGTTCGCGCTAAATCTCCACCACTCAGAAGTGTACAGGAACTGGAGGATTTGCTGTTGACATTATGGTACTAGATACACCAGGATACCTATCTCCACTTCATCGAATCGATGCCTCGCCGAATGGCCGCTGTTCTGGGGGCTAAAGGGGGTCGTAAAGCTTATTAGGCAGGTGGTCATAATTTAATGCCTCATCAGCGTATATAGCCTTTTACTCAATTTCCTCTTCTGTGGTTACCTTGTACATAAGTATATGTATTATATATATTTTTTCTTTCTTAACATTATGTGTTATAAAATTAATTTTGAAATGTAACATGGTCAAATGAAACCACATAACGAAAAATAAGTGCAGTAAAATGAAATGAAATGTAAACTCTAACACAGTCAGTATCTTTGATTTCACAGGTGACGTCTGAGGATCAGATATCAGCTTAATGACATGTACTTATGTGGTTTGTACGTGTTGCAACCTGCCTTATCTCACGTAAATCCCCTACTCAGTGAAATCACTCATTTTTAAAATGAAGCGAACTATCCTGTTGCATCCCTTTTGTTTAACGAGCGAGAACTCTCACTGACTTAAGATAAAGTAGCTATTCCCATGTTTGAATGTCCAGAGCGTCACCAAACAGGCTGTGGCAAGTCGAAACTCACTACGACGCCGCGTTTTCCTATTACAAAGGCAAACGTTTTGGTCTCAACTCGTATATCTTCAGGAACGAAAGCCAAGACGAGGGAATCATCTATACTTTAATATTAGATTTACGGTTATCCTTATCATATACACTGGCATGCAAAAATTAAGGACGAGACGGTTTTTCGAATGTAACGTCGTACAGAAGTGCTCCACATCGACTCAAATCATACCATAAGGACCCCCAAGATGCATGAATATGGGACAAGTGAGCAAACCCATCCAAACAAGGAATGCAAAGGATACAAAGGCACTTTATTGAAAAGGTAAGTTCGAGCACAACTAGACAGAAGACAGAAACGTCCATGTGACAGGCGGCTGCCAAGAAAAATCTAGTCTTTAGTAGGGGATATGATCACCCCTGACTGCGTTGCAGGATTTACAACGTCTGTCCATGTTGAGGACGAGGTTGTCAAGGAGCAGTTGAGGCATTGGGTCCCATTCCTGTTGTACCGTCAATCACAGCCGCGGAATCGTTGCTGGCGGCTGGTAACGTGCTGCCAAGCGTCTCCCAAGAAGGTCCCACGCGTGTTCGATTGGATTTAGGTCCGGGAACCTTGCGGGCCAATCCATGCGTTGAATATCTTCACTCTCCAACAGCTCTGCGACAGCCACTGTACGATGAGGTGTAGCGCTGTCGTCTATGAAGAAGAACTCAGGACCCACAGCACCTCTAAACAGACGCACGTGAGGCAGGAGAACCTCGGTACAATAGCGGACACCAGTGACTGAACCTCCTTGGAAGATGTGGAGGTCAGTACGGCTACCAAGCATGATACCGCCCCAAACGAGAACTCCGCCACCTCCAAAGCGGTCCCTTTCGATGATGTTGGAGGTGTGATTGCGTGTTCCCTGCTCTCTTTTCAGAAGTGTATACGTCCAGAATCGCTCGTCAGACTAAATCGGCTCTCATCCGCAAAGAGAACTCGACCCCATTGCTGATGTGTCCAGTTCTTGTGTTCCTGGCACCACAAAAACCACAGTCTCCGAAGAGTAGGCGTTAATGGCACACACCGTACTGGTCGTCGTGCAAATAGACCACCTTTGTGCAGCCTCCTGGCCACGGTAAAACGTGATAACGGACGTCCAATTGTCTGTTGCATATGCCTTGCGATTTCTCCCGCTGTCTACCGTCTGTGTCTTCTCGCCTGTAGGACAATATACCGGACGTCCGCCGCCGTGGTTTCTCGTGGACGACCACTGCTAAACTCTCGGACAGCTGTTCCTGTCGTTTGAAATGCTCTCCAAGCTCGTGAAACGATGCTGTGAGCGATCCCGAACTCCTCGGCCACACTAGTCACACTTCGACCTTCTTCCAACTTCCCAATGACGCGACCTCGGGTAAAGTCATCCAGATGTAGTCTACTGGATTGCCTGTTGACCATATCACACGGTGGCAGCAACTCGACGTCGTTCAAACCGATGTACAACGTGCAATAGCTTTCACCGAATTGCTGAGCGTACACCGCCCGTGTGCTTTAACCCTTCCGACACTCCCCCTCCCCCTATGCCATGCTGTATATATGCGCATGCCCTACCGTACCGGACCCTAGTCTATCTCCTGAGTAGTCTTTCGGTCCGTTCTGCCTGCTAGTTCCGCTGTTATGCTGATTTCTCCTCTTCGTCCTTAATTTTTGCACACCAGTGTAAGTTACAGATTATTTCATTACCTTGAAAGCTGCTATTCTGTTCTTCTCTTATTTTCTGCTGCTGCGGTAGCTGTTTGGAGAAGAAAATCATCCTTAAAAGAATAAAACGAGTGCGACATATCTAAGACCTACATACGAAGGCTAAAGATAATTAATGCAATATCCGAAGCCGTGTGGAGTGTTTTTAAATGTTTAGCAGTTGAACTATTAAGACTGTAAGCAAAGCTTTTAAAGTGAAGCTCAACGAGGTGAAAATTGCAGAAACAATTAAATGCGAACGGAAAATTTATAGTAGGAGAAAATCTATCAATTGGTAAAAATTTTAACTTTAGCTCAAATTTTTAAGTGTCCTTTCGTGAGCTTTTAAAGCTAGGAGGAATCGTTTGTCACTAATTTAAGGTCGCTGACTCCAAGAACAAGAAGGAGAGCTACTCTAGATTAAACACAGAATCATCGTCTGGAAATTGTTCCAAGAATTACAAATTCTAGAAACGTACTCTCAAAGAGCTACGGGGACTCCAGAAAAGTTAATGGGACTAGAAAATACTTGAAATATTCGAAAAATCATAGAGAAAAGAGGGAAAGCATTTAATGATGGAATGCTCAATCGGGATTTGGCTGTTAAATCCGGAAGAAGGAAAATATAATTTTAATAGAAAGGAAGTTTAAACTGTTGGTGAGAGGTCTGTAGAGCCGATTGCCAATAAAATTTATGGAATTATTGCATTTCGGAACTTAACGATGTACACCTGGTATTACCCTCTCAGCAATTCACTGTATTCACTAGAAGTTCCATTTTGCCAATAGTAGATATTTCTTTGAAAAGAACGCTTACTAACTGACAGATCTGAAATTTTGTAACGTTCCGCTTTATGAAGGAGTGCAGAATTTACAAAAATTATAAGTAATAGATAAAGAATATTCGGAAAATTGCGTGTTAAGCAGTAGCCTGGACATGCCATTTCGAGTTAAGATATAGGTACACTCAGTAGACAAAACATTTTAAAGATTGGGGAGATCCGGCAGTTGGCACGAGCATCCCCCCCCCGTGCGGAGTAGAGCAGACTAGATCAGTACAGATCATATGTATAGGATTTTAGGAAGGGAGTGTCTGATCCCAGGTCTTAAACAACCCTTGGAAATAGGAAGCTAGGAGATTTGGGGTAGAATGCCCGATAGAAAAGTGACATGAAAGCGAGGTAGAAAGGAGAAGGAAGACGCCCTTTTTTATTACCGGAGGGCCAGTAAGCGCGGGGTAGACGGCTTAACATGCCCGTCCGCTGCACGTCGGATATTTAGTGTTTCGAGCGTTCGTACCTGCCTGGAATCGAACCCGAGGTCTTTTCCGTGGCAGTCACGAACGTTGACCACTAGGCCACCCGCGGCCCGTGGAACAGACCAAAACCGAACGCAGGCGATAAATAGGCGGGCACCAGGGCTCCCTAACAGTGTATCGCAGACGACGAACATGGATAAACGTGGTGATCTGAGCGGCTTTGATGGTGAATGCATTGTCAGATCAAGACAGATGGGTCATTCTATCGCCCAAGTGGCAAGATCTCTAAGGTTCCCGAGGGCAACCGTATCAAGAGTGTAGGTACCACGAGTATTCCATTGACGGAAGAACTAGGGAACAGAGAGCAAGCGGTGGCCAATCACAAGCCACTGATGACCGGAGTGGGCGTAGACTATCCAGGCTTGTACCGATCGACGGCCTAGCAACGGCGGAACCAATCATATCCTGGTTAAATATTGGAGGACTAAGCACCGTTAGTGAATGAACGGAACGGGGCACTCTGCATACTCTGGGCTACAGGAGATGACGTCATAGTCGTGTGCCACTGTTGATTGCTCTTCATCGGACTTTACGCCTCACCTGGTGTCCGGAATATTAAAACTGGGCCTCTGCAGAATAGGGTCGACAGCTTGTGGCCATGGCCCCGTCCGTCGTGTCAAGTCGTCTCTGTTCAAGGCTTTGGTGTTTTGAAGAGCTTTCTAATAGGACACATTAGGCCTCTTAGTGTGTCTGGAGAGGTCTTTAACCACTGCACGCTACCAGCATGTGCTGTATGATCACCTACACGCTTTCATGGCCTTCACGTATGCTGCGGCAGATGGTCTGTTTTAGCAGGAAGAATGCGCCGCCTCACCGAGCCGCTACCACCCAGGAATAACTCGAGAAACACCCATCTTAGCTCGGAACTATCCAGTGGCACCCAAGGTACCTGTATTTAAACCCTAAACCCCGTGAAAGCTCTCTGGGATGCCATGAGCAGAACATCAGATCCATGGATCCTCGACCTACGTCTCGGCGGGCGAATTTGTGGGCAATACGGCAACAGGCATGGTAGGCATTACCTCCGGAAACCCTTTGGCGTCTGGTAGAGTAGATGCGTTGCCGAGTACAGTCTACAATTCGCGCTAGAGAAGGACGAACACGCTATTATGTAGGTATCTCTAATGTTTTGTCCATTGAGTGTGTGTATATACGAGGGTTGTACCGAAAGTAATACAAAAGTGGGCATAACTTTTTTATTAAAGCACAGAGGTCGTTCAAATTGCACATGTTGGTACAGTTACTCTTCCTCTATAATAATCATTCTTCTTCATTGCAAGTAAATAATGGATTCCAAGCAGAAGCAAAGTGCTGTCATCGAGTTCTTGACGAAGAAATGGTGCAGGCTGTCTGAAATCCACAGAAGGCTACAGAATGTTTACGGAGAGGATACCATTGATAAGCCAAATTGCACAGATGGATGAAGAAGTTTAAAGAAGGGAAAACCAGCATTAAAGTAACCCCACGCAGTGGGATACCATCATCTGCGACCACTAACACGAACTGTCAGCTAGTGGATTATAAATTCGCGAGTCACAATCCGTGAGCTCGTTGCACAATTGGACTTTGGTCCCAATGCCATACAGAAGATAGTGGAAGACTTTGTGTATCAGAAAGTGGGTACAAAGTGGGTACCTCGGCAGTTGACATCCGATTTGAAGGAGAGGAAGGTGGAAGTCTGCTCTGATTTGCTGGAAGCGTTTGAAGACAATTAGGACACGCTTTGTTCCGATCTAGTGACAGGGTATGAAACGTAGGCGTAACTTTACAGTCCGGAAACGAAGTATCAATCCATCTTCACCAAGGTTTCAGAAGTTCAAGAGCCAGCGATCAGCACAAAGTCATGGATACTGTTTTTGGGGATGGTAGGGGTGTCATTCTCCTTGATTTTCTGGAACGTGGCCGTACCATGAACAGCGAGCGGTACATTCAGATACTCAAGAAGCTTAGAGAAATCATAAGGAGGAAGAGACCTAACAAGAATCTGAAAAGGATCCACATTGACCATGACAATGCGAGACCACACACATCTTTGGCAGCAAATCAGGCGATTAGCAAATCTGGTTGGTGGTCCCCCCCCCCATTCACGGTACAGCCCAGATCTGTCGCCCTCCGACTTCCATCTGTTCGGTCCAATGATGGACAGTCTCCGGGACAAGGATTTGATGACACAGACGAGGTGAAAGTGGCTGTGAAGAAGTGGGTACAACAGTCCACACCTGAATTTTTTCAAAGAGGATTCCAGAGTTGGGTTCAGCTATGGCGCAAATATATCGCTTGTAAAGGAGACCATGTTGAGTAGCACTTTTGTATAGAGAAAGAGTTACTCTAAAAAAATGTGCAGTTTGAACGACCTCTGTCAGTTAATAAAAACGTTATGCCCACTTTTGCTCATATATATTGTTTCGTAGATTCTATCAACATGTTTTTATAGTAAGTTCGAAGTTTGTAAGAAAACATATTTTTGTACGTACACGTCACGCGCGCGTCATTTTGTTTTTATTTTAGATTTGTGGGAGAAAGATTACCTGCTGACGGCATTCACTGTACGTCATTGTTGTGACACGGATTTGTGTGCTTGCTGGCAAGTATGCATGAATGAATTAATAGAAGCGCAGGGAGAGAGAGAGAGAGAGAGAGAGCATTGACGTCACAACTGCTTTCAACTTGGGAACGAGGTTAAGTTGTGGAGATTTTGTTTTGCTTTTTCGGTGTTCTAGAAGAGCGACAAAATCGAACGCGCTTGTCACTAGAGACCCAAGACTATAAACACAAGTGTGAAAATTTTCACACGTAATGAGTGCTTTGCATACTAATTTCGTTATCGTTATACGACGAGCCAACAAAATATTGGCGCTCTGCTCATGGAATATCGTGACAGAGAACAGAATTATTCAAATGCATTTATTGATTGAAGTAAACCTCAAATGCGATACTCAGCATCAATGATATCCAGCACAAATTCCACCCCAGAAATTCCAAAGCACCAAAAAGTGTTTCTAATTCGTTAGACAGCGTAAAAGAAGTTATTTTTGGTTCTGAGTATTTTCTTTTCTGTTATGAGGTTTGACGGCACCAGTCTCAAATTTCGGGCCGCTGGCTCCGGGGATGGCTGAGGGCAAGCGTGCCGTCCATGTTTCATTCAACTCTCAAACCCGTGCCCAGCTAGGGCAGTTGGCCCAGAGGCCTTTCATCCACCGGGACGGCAGGGTTTGGAATAAAAAAAACAGGAGGATATAATTGTATTGTTTAATACTAATCATAGAACTCGAATGCAAAAGGTTACGTCTCTACCAAAGCACGTGACTTGTCACACACCGCCCGAGTGGTCTGAGATGGGGGTATCAGACTAGTCGTCTGAGGTGGGGCTGGTTTTATTTTCCGTATGAGATATAGGTGCTGCTCCTGTCTCATAGAGCATACCTAGAACCAGTGCCCTAAAATTAGCAACCGGCGCGCTTTTATTCCTGAGATATACTCCTGGTGGTTGTATAATAAATAAAATAAACCCCCAAACGAAAAAAGAAACTGTCAAACATTGCAATCTTTTGTATAATTTTTGGCTTTTGTAGGAGGAAAACTTAAAAAAAATTCTCTAGCTGCTGAATTTTCCACAGCAGCTTCTAATATAAAAAACACTGTCTTCAAAAATCATCTAAATTTTAAATAATTTTTCTTACACCAGAACCAGATTGTACGAGCCAACCTCTGAAATTTCCTTCTAATCTTTATGTATTCTAGGACCAGGTTTATGCATTCTATAACCAGCAAAAAATTCCTAATAACCAGATTCATGTAGTGGCGGATCTCTGTGTATTCTGAAATTCCGACTTCGACAGTCGAGAAGCCGACCTTTTCGAGTATCGTTACAGTCGGAGTATTTTTTTTTCACTTATTCTTTAGTGCGAGAGACATTTTGGGGAAGTCTAGGACTGGTGTCTGTAACATCGTTATTGTCTGATGTACGATGATATTATTCTAATGCTGCAAATGTGATATTTCAGAATGCAGCATCTGGAAGTTTCTCATCGTCTAACCACATTGGAATGATTCTACATTTACGAAATGCCGCGACATCAGCAGTGTTTGCGAATGGCAAATGCATTGGCGCACCCACGAAGGGGGCTTTGGGGGCTTAATCCCCCACCAAAGAGATTAAAAGCGACGTGCGTCAGAAATTAAAAATTCAAAAATATTATTTTACATGTCCAAAAATCACATAGTGTCTTCTATTACATGGTGTCTTTTTCCCAAAGCCCCAAAGAGATTAAGAGCGACGTACGTCACAACCGTATGTAAACTATAGGCGTATACTATATACGTAGTGCGATCAAAAAGTTCCAATACTAGGCAGGTAGCTCGCCAACAGATGGCAGTACGCAGATACGCGAGCAGCGGTCGAGGACAAGGATCTTCATGAGTCATTGTGCCAAGTGGCGTTGTTCTGTGAACATCGGGACCTATGGACTGCAAACTAGAGCAGCGAACGAACATCAAATTCTGCGTCAAACTCGGCAAATCGGGAACGGAGACGCATGAAATGTTGCGGCAGGCTTATGGCAATGAGTCGTGCGAGGTATTTTGAGTGGCACTCGCGCATCAAGAACGGCACTGGAAGAAGACGGGAGGTCAGGGCGACAGTCCACGAGCAAAACCCCCGAAAATGTGGACATAATTAAGGAACTAGTACATGAGGATCGTCGGAGAACCATTCAAGACATTGCTACCATCGTCAGTGTGTCATACGGAACAGTGCAAGAAATTCTGACGTCGGTTTTGAACATGCACCGCATTGCTGCAAAGTTTGTGCCAAACATTCTGAACCCCGAAGAGAAGGCGCTCCATGTCGAACTCTGTCACGATCTTCGTCAGCAGGTGGTGAATGATCTAGCGTTCCAGTTGCGGGTCATCACTGCGGACGAGACTCAAGCGGGTCATCACTGGAGACAAGACTCATGCGGGTCATCACTGAGGACCCCCTGCAACTTCTTTCTGTTCTGGAAAATGAAGCTTAAGGATCGCCGTTTTGAAATCGTGGACGAGATCCAGCGCGAATCGCAGACGGTGCTTGACACGATTCGCGAACAGGACTTCTAGGGAGCGTTCCAATAGTGGCAAAAACGCTGGCAGCGGTGTACCCCTACCCAAGGAGACTATTTTGAGGGAGATCATAGCCAGACTTAAGTAACATAAGAACTTTTTGTTTATCGTCCTAATCTCGGAACTCTTTGATCGGACCTCGTATGTATATGTACACACATTGTGTACGTATACTATATACATATAGCCCCCTCCAACAGGAATTCCTGGGTGCGCCACTGGGTAAATGGCACGTCATTAACCTAGACTGAGCAGCATATGTTTCTTGAAACATGTATATCCATGGCTTCATTACAATGCTCTATTTTGCTTAACCTAAAAATGCGTTTTTTAGTGAGAAAACCATCAGAATTTGGATACATGAGGTTTTAGCAAATAACTGTTCAGAGACTTGTTCATTTTACACGCCAGAGTCGTAGTGTGCGAACACAGTTGCAATCATTTGTCGACCGTTTGTGCAGAGAATCGGAAACTTTTCAATGGTGAATTCCATTTTGACCCATAAAGAACTACCTAACCTTGTTTCTTCGTGGAGAGGGTATTTAAAGATTAGAAAAGTTGAAGTCGCTTATCCACGTGTAGTACAGTATTTCAATGTGTGTTTTGTACGAAGATCACTCCAACATTCCTGAGATGGTAAAAATTGTTAGGAACACGGCTAGCTATACTGTAAGAATATTCGAAAAATTTACCTGAAGCGTAATTGCGCTGTTTAAATGAATATTCCACCACTGCCAAGTGTACAACAAGTTGTTTCTCACAATGCGTTCGAAATTGTGCATGATAACGGATTCTATCTCTCTTTGAAGAGAACTTCCATACTCGTAAAAGTGTTTAGGACAAAAGAACAACCACAAGTCACACATCGGCAGAAAAGGGGCATTATGCTGCTCACAAGAAAACGGACATGTGGTTGTCGCTGATTGCAAAACCAAAGTATGTTGTTTAGATAGAGGATCATAAGATATGTTTATATCCAAACTTTGAGCTGCTATGGACAACAGGGGGAGCCACTAAAGCCTTGTTCATGAGCATTGTATTATGTAATGTATGTATCTTATGAATGTTATATTAAAACTTCTTACAATTATTTTCTATAAAAATAAGTGCAAGAGGTCCCTACAAAAATATGGTTAAATTCATAACGGACACTGTGTTGGTAACATCAGACCTGACCTTTTGGCACAGATACCACTTTCTACGTCTCAGTCTTTTGTTCACTGTCAGTTTTTACCGCCTCGATTTCAAAACCTAATCCGCTTTGTATTTTATAAGTGTAGTTATGTCACTACTCACCCTGGATACTTCCAAATACCTCTCCAGTATTGTTTTGAATTGGGCCTAATTGAGGAATGTGGTAGAGAAGATTGCAAGGAAACAGCATTCATGAAATGTGCTCACCGTGAGAACTATTTTTGTTTGGATCATTCCATTATTAAAGATCTTCATATTTTTTGTCGTACATGAAAGGTGAGTGCAATGTATATCCATTACTGAACACGCTATATTGTATATCAATTCACGAATACTTTGTAATGTATACCAATTGCTTAAAACAACAAAAACAATTCCGTTACCGGCCGCAAAAGTCATGGAGATTCCATGAATATTGTCTCTGCCATTGTTCTTTGATGTCATATACCTTCATCCTTTATATTCCATAGCATCTAAACGTTTGTCATTATACATTACCCCTTCAGTACTGTCGAATGATATAACAAGCACTGTGCATCTAGCGACAACGGTCCGGACCGTTCCCTTATCAGTAACGCTAATCAATAAATAAGCTGCAGCTCTTCCTACGTGCGAGAAACGCATGTCCTGTTGTAACATTAAAATTTTGATGTGGAGCAAAACAGCATGTATCCATTTTGAAGCGCAACAACAACTGTAACTGTCTTTCTGCTTAACTGCTGCGACAAAATATGCACTTCTGCTAAAGTTAACGTATTATTTACTGTATACCTTTTTTTCTTTGCTGATGGCATTGATGCATCTTCAACAATCCCCACAGCACTTTTTTGACGGATTGCAGTCTGCTATGTAAGTTTCGTCAGCTCTGGGGTCCACAATTTGGTAGCCTCGCGGAATTTGTAGATTTGTAGCTGAATCACTTAGGCTTTACTTTGGGAAAATGTGTCAAACTATGTAGCCCCGAGAAGAAATCACATGGTTTCTTCCTGTTTTTCTCAACCAAGTTGTTCGTACAAAATCATCGACACTTTTCTTGATACTATGACGAGTGCCTTCCTTATCGTTTCATAAGTACATCTTTCATTGCTTTTTATCCTTCCTTTCATGACTGCTACGTTTTCGGAGGCCACCAATGAGGGTCGCCATCCGTAACAGATCCCCCAGAGTGAGTGTCAAATTATTTTGGATTCCTGAAACTACCTAAAACAGTCGAATGAGAAAGTGCCGTCTTTTTTCTATTTTCCGTTCCTTTTGAGTGGGAGGGTTAACGCGAAGTAAAACGACCACTGTAAACATCTAAGTCTATAATCAGTCGGCCGTCCCTAACTTAGTGACCCTCAGTTAGGTACGATTGACTCCTTATGGATTCTGTGGGTCTTTACCTTACCCCCTAAATAAAAATGTTTGGTTCCTATATCTACGTCTCTAATGTTGCCATCCAAGACTGCAAAGGTCGTCTACTGGATGGGATTTGTTTTCGTGGGGAGGTGGTTTACAACAACCATGGGCATCTCATTGTGCTATAAGTAGTAGCCTATGTCGAATTTGGGGACGCTGATTCCAAAGATGAGACAAAGCCAGCGCCATCGGACAGTCATAACACCCACGCCTCATACGGATCTCTAACTCGGACCCATCTCGACGGAATGATCCAAACCTAGCATCTTAGACCACTTGGCCACCTAGGCGGCCTGTCTGCTCGGTTTTGCCAACTTTTGACGAAATATTATAATTCATATTTTGAAACTTTCAGTTATGTACAATCACCTTCATTTCCTGCATATATGTGTGTATGCCATGATAAGATAGCCCTGATGTGTTGCTCGTACCAGTAGCGATACAGTTACTTCTTTCGAAATCCAATGTTCATGTCAAAGTATCTCGGTGGCCGAGCGATCAGGGGCGAGGCTTCTGATTAATCATCCAAATTGGGCACGATTTTGAGTTTAGGATGAAGCGTTGGCTCTGTTTTTGTCCAGTTAGTCCAGACATGCACAATGCGCGGTCCGTGGCCACATGTGGCCCTCGGTCTGATTGTATGTGGCCCACGCGCACAAAATCCCAGGTGATCAAAAAGCGAAAATTAGTTAAGCATCTATAAAAAAAATGAAAAATTATAGGGATATGAAAATTGTATGGCGTACACACAAATATAGGACGTGTTTGCAATACCATTCGCAACTAATGTACGAGGTCCGTCGATTTTCAGATGGAGTTTGGTCATCTTCAAAATAACTCCGAATTGAATTATAAATTTGAAGTAGTTTCTTTAGAAT
Organism: Macrothele yani; assembly: GCA_039090855.1. Taxonomy (NCBI): domain Eukaryota; kingdom Metazoa; phylum Arthropoda; class Arachnida; order Araneae; family Macrothelidae; genus Macrothele; species Macrothele yani. The sequence goes on along the minus strand of CM077013.1, from coordinate 15,793,697 downwards.
TTTACATAAACTGCTTGCCTTGTGAAATGAAGACACTGAATATCCACGCTCAAAAATCTGGCATTTATTCGGAAGCACCTAATTACGCGAACAATATTATTTTCTGTAATGAAACACGTGAAATCAAGAGATTGTTCTCGTCTAAGTGATGAAGACTTGGAGGGAAACATACAGATTGCTGTGTCGAACATTGAACCAGATATTGCAAGGCTAATAAAAAAAACAAACAATGTCAATTGCTCAATAGAGACCTGCAAAGAATAAAAACAAGTTTTGGAGACACCTGCATATTTTTCAAGCAAGTAAGTTGTTTTGTTTAATCTATTTCTGTAAACTTTTTTTGTAACATTTTGGTTTTGGGATTTTCTTTTTCTTTTTTTTTTGGGGGGGGGTGGGGGGGGGGACACGGCTGCCCGCCGTCGTACAATCAATCTGAAATTGGCCCGCAGGTGTTAAAAGGCTGTGCACCCTTGAGCTAGTCTGACCGTTCCCTGAAACCAGTGATCCTAAAATAAAAAGAGACTGAGCCTTGACGCTCACAATGTACTAATCTCCAAACAAAGCAAAATCTTGTGTTCCCTTTTCATAACTGTTTTTGCACTTAAAGAATAAATCTTAGCATTTCTCGCTAACTGTGATCCATTTGCATCAGTTTATTTTAACACTTACTAAAAATTCGTTTTCCCATTTCTGCGCTAATGGTTTTAGTTTCTGTTGACTACTTAGTAACAACTATGAAGCCATTCATGTGCACGAACTACAAATAGCATCGTAATAATGAAATAAATAGCCTGTGGAAAAACCTTTTTGTTCTTTCATGTAAACACGCATTCTTCAACGCAAATTTAAATACGACTTCTAAATTTAAAGGGAAAGCGCTCAGATGGAGAAATTAAGGTATTTGAATTAATTCTGTATTTGACAAAATGTTATGCAATACCTTGTAGTTTTCCTTCCCCGCGCTGTCTCCAAAAGAAAATGTCATTACCTGCGTAGTTGTTCCTTCTTTTACTTGGAAAACGCCTTAACAAATATTTCTCGCGACTCAATGAGATTTTATTGCAGCGACTTCCCAAAGGAAATTGTATGGAGGGATGAGTGCGTCTTGTTCGAATATGTCAGGAGAAATATTGCGAAATGAGAACTGAGGAAATTTTCACTCTCTTCTTGTTCTTTTTTTTTTCTTTTTTTTTTTTACTTTATTTCTTTCCCGTCTCGCGGTGTGACACGGTTGTATTCTGAAATTCCTTCTCTCATCTCTTTGTTGCTGGGAGAAGAGTATTTATCTCAACCAATAGGAAAAATTCTGTCAGTGCTTTGGTATTTCTATTATGCAGCGGCAAGGATAAAATGAGAAGGGGAGGTGGTATTTAAATTTCCTTACTTCATCTACTTCAACATTCATTTTTTTTCTCATGCTAAGTAGTATTTTTTTTCCTGAACTGCTGCTTGTCCATTTAATTATCACAATGCCTTCTTACTCCGTGATCTCCCCTGTTTTTTTCTCAGCATTGTGAATTGTCATATTGATTGGTGTCGGGCCATAGTTAGGTCCCAAAACCGGGGGTGGGGGATGAAGAGTCATCTAGGGGCAGGGCCGAGGGGCCATCTGGGGGAAGGCTCTGTGTTTAATTACAAACTGCATTTTTTCACGAATAGAGACGCAAGTTTTGCTTTGTTTTTAACCTCCTTTTGTTAATTTAGCGAATAATTATGACAAAAAGTAAAAACAGATAAAATAAAAAATGTGAACTAAAAAGCGGGAGAAAGAAACAGAATTCTCTTGAAATATAAAAAATAAAAAAAATTATTTGAATTTGCTTGATGGTGACTGAACTGCGCGTTCCTTATTGCTGGAGTCAAAATAACTGCCAACTAGCGTGCTTTTTTTAAGCTTGATATTCTGCAGTGCCGTAGCTACCGGAGAGGCAGGGGAGCGGTTGCCTTCCCAGAATGGTCCTACCAGGGGTGTAAATTCATGAACTGAGGGGCTTAAACATAGAAATTCGCAACGTGTATATAAATTTACTAAAAATTGTAACTTGTATAGCATTTTCTTTTTTTAAAGATTTTAGTTAGCTGCATACAGTGTTCCATGCAGAAAAGTAGGCTAGAAGGCAATATTCCCTGTAAGCTGCTCATAACTTCCTCCGTGCAGTAAGTATTTAGATTAAAATTCCCAAATCCCTAACTAATTTTCATTAATCGAAAATCAACTACCTGCAAAAATAATAATAAATAGATAAAATTCAGGCTCTCAAAAGTCAAAACAGCTCTTTTCATAAATGCCAAAGATCAGAACGATTTTGCACTTGTTCTATTTGAACTAATTATTTTACGTTCAGTTGTTATTTTGTTTCTTATTCTCCTTGGTATTTTGATATTCAAAGAAACTGTGTATTATGCGTAAGCATGGTTTTCCTGATTTCCAGTGTTTTTATTCCAGAAGTTTGAGCTTCTCATTTTTTATAACATAAAAATTTTAATTAATTAAATGTTTTTGATATTTTTTTTAAAATTTAAAATCAATTCCAGAAAGAACGGTGATAAAAATATGGTGATTAGAAGAAATAAGGGTTCCAAGGGGTGATTAGAAGAAATAAGGGTTCCAATCCAAGTTCCAACTTCTACTGCATTAGTAAGAGAAGCTGAGAAAATAAAATTTTATTTATTTTACTTCACCCGTAAATTTACTGCAGTTCGAGGAACCTTAGAGATCATTACCAACAGTGAGTCCTGCAATGACAGCGTTTACCTTCCTTGAAAAAGCCTTCTGGTTAATGCGCGAAAATTTAGAAACTTTTAATTCTATTTTACGCAAATAAATTCGGATTACTAGTACACTTTTACTATTTTAAGTACAGTTAGTTGGTGTACAGTTCCTCGCTATTAATTAGTTTTTTCTACAGTTTTGGACGCTGTTAACAGCACTGTGATGGAATAAAATCCTTTTCGTCTCTCTTTAGTGCCATCCGCTATCTTTTAAATCTCTGTAAGAAACGACAGGAAACTGCAGACACCAATCGTTGCTTCGGTTCAAAATTTATTATTTGCAAATATAATATCTTGGTAAATTCGAACGTTTTGTTTATATACAAATACTCGGACGTCTAAGACTTATATTCCACATATTATTTTTAAATCAAATTCTCTCAAAGTTAGTGACCACTGAAAAGCCGTTATTGAACTTTATACTTCTTTCAAAAGAGATGTTTCCCGTCCTTTTTCTTAGAAAAGATAAAAGAATTCAGTTGATTTCACAGCAATTACTTTAACAACATCAAGCCTAAAAATAAGGATTAAGCTCATTTGATCTCTTAAGATTGCTTTTCTTGGTTGTAGTTTGTTAAACAGTTAATAGGTCGTCGTTCTTATTTTATATACTTTAGACAAAGATAAAGTGATTAACTTGGTATTAAATGCTAACTTTTCTGTTGTCAGAAAATGTCACGGAAATAGTCTCTTCTTTTATTTAAAGACTGACCTCGTCAAGGGTAAGGGTTTCTAGCATTCCTAAACGTGTTTACAAGCAATTATCAGTTTTAGTTTTTGTCATATCAGATATCGTAACAGGAATAGAGAACACTTAGATTTTTAACCATAACAATCTTTCCGTAAAACATCGTTTGTTGCGCTAATGTAAAAAACAATGTAATTTCAAAACTGCCGATGTCTTGTAAAGATTTACAAGAGCTTTCGAAGGTTTTTACTGAAGTTTCTAAAACATATCTGATCAGAATAAAACATATTGTGACATATACCTCGATTCAACCTACCCCTTGAATTTCCATTCTCTTGTGTAACTTTAGTTACTTCTTGTTATACGTTTCCTAACTGAACAGTGCATTACTTTACCGAAGAGTTTTTACAATTTGGCATCACTGACAGTGAGTCAGATCAGTCTATATCAGCAATTACAGTATAGTGTGCAATTTTTTTTTTGATTGGCGGTTTAACGACAACCGTGAGCAACTTAATGGGCTATAAGCAGTCGCCTGTCCCTAATTTAGGACCACTGGTTCCAGGGAAGGGAGAGAGCCAGTGCCGTAAGACAAGCACAACATCCATGCCTCACCGGGATTCGAACCCGGACCCCTTTCAGACGAATGATCAGAAGCCATCGCTTAGACCACTGCGCCACCGGGGCGGCGCAAATTATTTGTGACAAGGTTAGATTTCAACATTTATGGCATACCTTCCATACATAAATGGATTACAAGATTTCTAGCATTTTATGTGGCCACCTTTAGCCTATGGCTGCAGTAACTTGTTTAACACATTTTGGCATTGAACGTATTAATTTCGGACAAAAAAGTTTCAGTTCCGTTTCATGATACCACACATGAATAATGCTCGAAATGAGGTCTTTCACTGTTGAACAATTAGTGTTTTTGAGCCTAAATTCCACAATAGCCCATATATTCTCAATGGGACTGAGACCAGGTAAATAAATTTCCAGGCCATTCTAGAATGTCAATCTTCTTTTCTTTCATCACTGCGTGCACTTTTTGGAAGTGTGGCATAGAGCAAGGTCATGCTGAAAAATGCCAGGCGCACCCCTAAAGCACTTCTCCATCTCTGGAACAACCGTCCGTTGTATGATTTCACAATATTTATCGGAATTCATCATTCCTTCAATAGGACGAAGGCTTCCAGGTCTTCCAAAGGTGAAACACCCCAAAAACATCTTTTTAACTGGGTGTTTCAACTCCTGTTGCAAATGTGCTCCCCGGACAGGTTCACCTTTACTCCGTCGTACAACAGATTTTCTCTGTCCTGGGACACCAAAATTGGACCTCATCACTAAACATCCCTTTTTTCCAATCATCAGGAGTACAGTGATTATATTTTTTAGCCCATCGCAAGCGTTTCTGTTTCATTGAAGCTGTTAGAAGCTACTTTTTTACAGGTCTCCTCGCAGATCGTCCAGCTTCTAATAATCCGCGGCGAACTGTGGATGAGGGTATCTTTACACCTCCAGCTGCTAACTCTCTCTGCAAGTCCTGACTTGCCATTGATGGACATATTACTCTTTTCCTTATTACCAATTTATCAGTTCGTGGTGATGTCTTACGTTTTCGTCCACAGATTCCTTTTCGTTTAGGTGACATCAATCCACTATCTTTGTAGTGTTTCAATAGTTTTGGAAACACTCGATTTACTGACGTCTGTGGCCGCAGAAATCTCACGAATAATCATCGAAGCATTTTCCTTACGCGCTAAAACTTCAGAGCTTTTCCTTGCTGAAATATCCATTACTGCACTTTACACTGCCAACTCGCTGGTGTATGCTGTTATCAAACGCCGGCTCAGAACAGAACGTAATCTGCCACTAGGCAGATGAACCAAAGAATAGCCATGCCTCAGCCACTAGGATTCAAGATGCAAGGCATAGAAACCAACATACAGGCTGACGCCGGAACAGACCGCGCATGCGTATTGCATATTTCTGTTGACTTCAATTCTGGTGAAGAACAGTCAGCCGAGCTACTCACAGCACGTGATTGTAACCTTCTCGGTAGCATAATCACTTCGCAAATCGGATATGTTAGTTTTGTTACGCCAATCGGATATGTTAGTTTTGTTACGCCAGTCGGGTTAGTTAAGGCTTTTGTTAGTTCTTCAGTTTTTCAGAAACATTTTCAGTAATGCCAAATATTAGGTATCGTCTGCATTTTGTACGGATCCTTAGGTCTAAATATAATATTTGCTAAAATTTATTTTAAATAGTAATGTTAATTTTATTGCATATTTGTTTCCCCAAAATAAGGGATGGGCGGGATATCAGAAAACAGCAACAACAACAACAACAAAATGATCTAAGAAAATAATCATCAGATCGAAGGAAATCATCGTAGATAAAAGAAAAGCTTCACTGCCGTAGTCCTCTAACGTCTTTCGCTCCTGAATGTTTGCTTTCCGGCAGAGCACATAATCTCTTAGCTTGTGGTGGCGCTGTTGTCGCTTGGTTTACTTTATCTCTACGAGAGTTGACGTTCTTCAAGCGAAGCTTTATATTCTTTTTTATTTTTATTGGAGTTTTAACGACCACCGTGAACTACTCAATCAGGTCGTTAAGCAGTCGCCCGTCCCTAATTTAGGGCCACTGGTTCCAGGGAATGGAGAGAGCCAGTGCCGTAAGACAAACACAACATCCATGCCTCACTGGGATTCGAACCCGGACCATTTTCGGACGAATGATCAGAGGCCATCGCTTAGACCACTGCGCCACCGGGGCGGCACGGTCGACTTGAAAAAATAAATATTTGTGACAATACACGTTGAATTATATTGATATATATTAATATATGTATAAACTTCACAAGACCTGTTCTGGACGGTTACGGTAGCATTCCTGCTCAGTTTGGGTACGCTTACTTCAGTCAATAACGAGCAACGTCCAGATAAACTCAAGGAAACGAACTGTTTTCACTTTGTCTCAATTAATTTCCACACCACTGTAATATGGTAGAGAGTTGATATTACAGAACAAAAAAAGAGTTGAGCGTGATGTGGAACTATCAAGAGATAGTTAGTGTTATAGTGTTTACGTTATATACACTGGTCACAAAAATTTAGGGATATTGCATGAAAAGAAGATGTAGGTATTTGACTCAACTAACACGCATCGAAATCACACCAGTGAGATTACATAAAATGCAAACGATAAACAGTGCGTTTTAAAAAAACAATTTATTGTACAATTCCTGCACACAACAATTTAGATAGCAACAGCGTTTTACCAGCCTGGTAACAAAGTCAGAATGCTATCTTTGGGAATTAACACGAAGGAATATATTTGGTTTTTGCTATTGTTTATTTTTATGACTCATTAAAGCCAAAAAAACACAACGATAATGAGAACAGAGAAATTTAAGAAGCAATAACTTCTCACGATAAGTCTTGCTAGATTAAAGCAAAAAAAAATTAAATTTTCTCTCTTTTCATTTTGTATTTAAGTCCCTGTTAACGGAATGTACGTGCATCAATATGATCCATTTCATACTTTTCTCGGACATCCACAAAAGGAGTTATTTTGGGGAGAGTTGACCTGCCGGCGTTTTATGTATTCCTACTGTGAACCACTGCCTGAAACCAAGCTAGGAAGCTCAGCTGCAGAAAGGCGGTTCGAGAGGAACATCATGCTGTGCATTTGGTGGGGGACACCAAATCGCAGGTTTCTAGCCAGCCGACAACCTTTCTTCAAGGACTATCTGATTGTAGGAGAATTAATTTTAATAATTACGTGCGTAGCCGGCTGCATTAATTTGCTAGTGGCCCTCAAGGGGCATAGTTGTTTTTGCCGGACTCAACCAATCATAGTCGGACGAGATAGATGGAAATGGATGGATTACGTGCGTTGGGTGAAAGACTCATAACACAACCTTTTCAGTTCAAACGACTAAGACGGGCGCTAATATGACATATAACTTTTTGCAGGTGGTGCTATTGAAAGCCACGTCTTCCTACTCCGGAGAGACTGTTCTCCCAACTGAACTGCGCCGGCAAGCTTAGCGGTCCTTCATTGTTCATTTGACTCATGCGTCACCACAGTAGTACGTCACCTACATCATGGCCGGCGCAGTGGCGCAGTAGTCTAAGCGCCGACTTATGACCATTTGTCCGAGAAGGGTCCGTGTTCTAATCCCGGTGAAGCACGGATGTTGTGTTTGTCTCACACTACTGTCTCTCTCCCTTACCTGGAGCCAGTGGCCCTAAATAGGAACGGGCAACTGCTTATAGCCGTTTGAGTTGCTCAAGATGGTTGCCAAACCTCAAAAAAAAATCTGCATCGTGTCACCTAATACGTTGCAAAAGGACATAGAAACTTTTAATTCTGCCGTGAATGAAAAGTTACTGGCTTACTAAAATACACTCTTTGCCAAAGAAAACGAAGCACCTAGATGGATCATCCCATCGAGATGAAAATTGGTATGTGCGATGTATATGTATAGCAGTGGCGTATCTTGGGTCCGAGAGCTGGACTATGTCAGCCGTGCCCCCTCCCAGTAATATTTTTTAAATTGCGAACTTTAAATTTTAATTGTTAAGTAAGAGAAATAACTTTTTTCTAAACTGTAGGTACATGCCATTGCTAACATGGTACCAAATAATTATGAGGACTAGCATTTGAACACTTATTTGTACATGAACTCCATTCTTCTTCTGAATACGTTATTTATACATGCACTCCATTCTTCATTCCCTTTGTGTGAACGTGAGTGTTACGTTTTCAAAAAAGTTTCTTCCGAGTACTTTTACATATTGAAAAAGAATATTTTTCTCTATTGACAAAACAGCCAAGTTGCTCAAGTGTACATGTCCTTGTGTAGCCCTAAGATATGTCTTGATTCTTTTTAATGCAGAAAAACTTATTTCGGCAGTTGTTGATGGAAACTTTAATGTTAGGTCTGCTAATTTGTACACCTCAATAAACACAATGTCCTAATATTCAATTTCATGTAACAAATAAAGTCTCTTACTAATTTCTTTTTGTATTCATGAAGGGAATAAAACACCTTCAGTTCACTTTTTGAGTTGACATTCTCACAGTAGATGTTCAGGAAAGCTTTCACAAAATTTATCAACAGTTCAAATCCAACATAGCCACGAAATTTAAGATATAGTATCACTGATTTTAATTCATTGACACTTTACACAAACTGAAACAACTCTCGCGAAGCACGTGATGTTACAGGCGAAAGCATGCGAGTGACTGAGGTACTCGAAGTCTTCTCTTTTCTGAGCGAACCGTTGCGCAAAGCAATGGTCCGTTCCTCTCCATACGCTCATTAGTATTGTCATGGAAACGCTAGCAGGCGATCGTATCGAAGATCTTCGAATCAGAGCAGTGACGATTCTGGAAGGTCTGCTTGCGTTATGCCGTTGACCTTCGCTCACCAGACTGAGTCAAAAAAGCGAATCCGCGTGTTGTTGTTGTTGTTTTTTTTTCGCAGCGAAAACATTGACATATTTCAGTACCGTTTATAATTGACTTTTATTTGTGTATACTTAATTAACTTTTATTTGTGCATTCTCTGGGCTTCGAAGCTAGCCTAACTAGCCTCGAATATACGCCACTAATGTATAGGAAAGTAAATGATTGCAATTGTAGAGCAGCTCGGCCATGAGCTACACGAGTGGAACAAGTACATTGTAGTGACACTTCTGGCTCGGGTACAAGCGATTACCCAGCGTGGCAAATAGTTAACGGATACTTACCTGAGGCATAGCATGCCAGACTGTGTCCAAAAAATTGCGGGCCAGTTTGCTGGCATTCAGGGATGGACGTAGGTGTCATCCCATCATGTCCCAAATGTGCTCGATCGGTAAGAGGTTGGGGTATCGGGCTGGTCATGGAAGGGTATCAACCTTTCGGAGGCAGGAATGGGAGAGCCGTGCCGTGTCTAGCCGGGTATTATCCTGTTTAAAAATTGCTAGGTCATGCTGCTACATGAATGGCAACACAGCAGGTCGTAGAATGTCTTTGACTCACCGTTGAGCTCTGAGGGTAGTACGTAGGACAACAAATGGTGTCTTTCAATCGTAGGAAACGGCTACCAAGACAATCACTCCTGCTATGCGAGCCATGTGTCGTTCCACGGTAAAGGCATGATCAGTGCGCTGGCCAGCTCGCATCCAGACACGTATGCGCTGGTCATCAGCGCCAGATGCAAACCGTAACTCATTGCAACATGACGTCACTGCACACTATCCACGTTGATCAGACTCGACACCACTGCAACCGATGCCGACGATGCTTTCTGGCTAGCGGTAGGCGGCGGAGTGGCCTCCTTGTATGTAGTTTCCGTGCAGCACGTTGTATAGAAAATGTCTGGATGACCACTTCCCTACCTGTAGACGATGCAACATGGCCTCGTATGGTTGAGAACGACGAATTCGGTTCTTTCTGTGCGGCTGTCGCTCCTCGCGTTCTGTCGTTACCCTCGGCCGTCCACTGCTCACGTGCTGATGGGTTGTGCACTCCTCGACCCACTGCAGCCAGCATCGTCCGATTGCCACGTCGCTCTGATCCAATTGCCAGGCAATACGGCGATTTGACCAATCAGCCTCTCTTAAACTGGCTCAACTGCTTGTATTGTTCACGGGTCCGACGCCGAGGCATACTTACAGTTCATGGAGGTGAGTGCAACCGCAGTCCGCTGTCACAATTGTCGCTGCGTGCAAACTTTGCTCTTTATATACACTCCGCGATGCGCGGTTCGCGTGCGCTGTGGTGGACTATATAGTAATCGGTCGTTATTGTTTAATCATTTGCACATTGGGCCCTGAGGTAGTTGCATCCGGAGTTTCATTAGGATGGAACGACTTTTTCAGGGTGCTTAGTTTTTTCGAGGTTTTTTTGGGGGGGGATTGGAGGTTTAACGACCACCGTGAGCAACTCAATGGGCTATAAGCAGTCGTCCGTCCCTAATTTAGGGTCACTGGTTCCAGGGAAGGGAAAGAGCCAGTGCCGTAAGACAAACACAACATCCATGCCTGACCGGGATTCGAACCTGGACCCGTCACGGACGAATGATCAGAGGCCAGCGCCTTAGACCACTGCGCCACCGGGGCGGCCCAGTTGAGTTGCTCATGGTGGTCGTTAGACCTCCAACAGAAAAAGAAAAGTGTATATTGCCGGATTTGTGTTATCAAACACGCTCTTTGACACAATCTCTAATTTATTCACCTGCTTTATTAGGATCAAACGGCCTTGGTGAATTTTTGTAAAACCGAGACTTTCTATCAGCAAAAATAGTAAATAAATAATTTATATATCAAATGTAACTATAATAATTGCTATTTCCATTAACAGAATTGACGTTGTTTTGGCTATCTTCCTTTCCTCGTTTTTAGAATAACTTTACTGTCAATTTTAATGATTCCTATTATTATCAGTGTTCCAATTATCATAGTTATCATAGCTGGCAATGTAACTGCCATTTGTTTTGCTGTTAGCGTATTATTATTGGTTTCTTTTTTTTATTTTTCGTGCCGAAGTTGCTTTGATCTTAATATAGTATCGAACATTTTACGTCTCTATTTGCTCATCCTCATTCGTAGGCGGAATAATTGTAGATGCCTGCTAAAATTGCGAACATTTAAATATGTAATTTGCTGTTTTTTAATTGCAATTGCCTTGCGGCAGCTTCTTTCATTGTTTTATTTACTTCCTCGGTTTGTGTTCCTTTCACATGATTTCTTCTGATTTCCAGTTATTTTTAGAAACTAAATCGTTTCTTTAATTAAAGCCCTGTTTGCATGGCACGAAAATTTAATTAAGGAGTCCTTTCATCAATGGCAATTCAATTAACGGCCCTAGCACTAAATTCTCCATCAACGCTATTGGACGTCGAGTCAGAATCTCAGTTTAAATACATTCTGAAGGATACAAGATAATTCAAACCTCAAAGATGTTAATAGTAAAAGGGGCATTATGATAACGTAAATGCTCAAAACAATGCAATGGTTAGAGGTTATTAGGAATTCCATGATTTAGCTAAATTACTTGGGATCTTTCCCCCTTCAGAGAGTCAGTGCTGATGGGAATCATGTGCAATAAAAAGGAAATTATCACGAAATAATGAAATTACCTTTTTGCAGATGTTTGCTTAACCACAACGCTGAAATCAGCCTTACAAGATGTAAAAATGTGTGTTTTTTTTTTTTTTTTTTTTTTTGAAACGAGAAATATTTTCTCAATTGGTTTAATATCTCACAATTCTACAGATACAGATAATAGTGAAAGTACAAATTATCGTGCTATCCTCTAATTGAAAAAGATGCCGTCATACACGATTAATGATATTAAACGTATCTACACACAGATTAAAAGTTTAATTACTTAAAATAGATAAAATACAAGATCTTTCCGAGTGCTCAGCACTCCATACAATTGTAAAAAGGACAGCGGTATGACCAGACGCACGAATTATATATGTTATCGTTAAAGTATGAAATCCGTTATTTCATAGAATACCTAGTTATTTCATGAAATAACTGATCCATTCAGTTAAAGCGTAAAACTCACTTGCATTCTATGGTTTAACTAGTTATTTCATAGAATAACGATGTATACACCCCGTTAAAGTGTAAAATAACCGAGTAAATAAATTCCAAATTCAAAAGGCTGTAAAGTGAGGACCACTGGTCAGAAATAGCACACCATTTTCAACCCACTATAAAGTGTTATATAATAATAATGATATTAACTTTTATGTTTCGTTTAAGAATATGGAAAGTATTACTTTCATTTACACGCAATATTTCTGTAATTAATGATAATTTGCTGAACTTAATATATAGAGATTACTGTAGCCGAATATATATATATATATTTTTTTTTTTTTTGCGGCAGACACTCAGAACACCAACGAGAAGCACATTTACCTTCCATCCCTACTGAGTATAGCTCAAAGTTTAGGTACCGGTCAGGGATTTAAAATATGTTCATGTAAAACGCAGTGTGTCAACAAAAAATGTATTTGTTTTAGAAATAATGTTCTATGCAATTCCAAATGCCATTTTAGTAATCCCTGTAGTAACAAATTATTTTACTGTGTCTTTATATAAATAGCATTTTGTATGCCGTATAATTCAGTCAAATTGTTTATTTTACACTTTAACTGTCTATCATTAGTTATTTTATAGAATACCTAGTTATTTCATACAATAACTAGTTAAAGTGTGGAATTAATAATTTATTACACGCTTTAACTAACTTGATCAGTTATTTCATGAAATGACTAAGTATTCTATGAATTAACTGAATTATACACTTTAACGGTAAAATATACACAAAATCAAGAGATGTCAATGACGTTACGAGGTGAGTATACGCAGGCGAGAATCAAAGTCTTATAATCGATAGCAGTATTGAATTGATACAAACAGGAATATAATCTTAATCGAATGAGTGAAAAAAGAAAAAAAGCATATGTTACAATAAAATTTTAATATATACATACATGATCAATGAGTCCACATCCGGTGAAATAATCCTGTCCATTGCATCGGTATAAAGCGTGGGGAATCATCATTGCAACAGCCGCCCCGGTGGCGCAGTGGTCCAAGCGATGGCCTCTGATCATTCGTCCGAAGGGGTCCGGGTTCAAATCCCGGTGAGGCATGGATGTTGTGTTTGCCTTTCGGCACTGGCTCTCTCCCTTCCCTAGAACCAGTGACCCTAAATTACGGACGGGCGACTGCTTATAGCCCATTGAGTTGCTCACGGTGGTCGTTAAACCTCCAATTAAAAAAAAAAAACATTCGTTCGAACGGGGTCCGGGTTTAAATCCCGGTGAGGCATGGATGTTGTGTTTGTCTTACGGCACTGGCTCTCTCCCTTCCCTGGAACCAGTGACCCTAAATTAGGTACGGGCGACTGCTTATAGCCCATTGAGTTGCTCACGGTGGTCGTTAAAACTCCAATCTATCTAAAAAATCTATCATTGCAACAACGAGCACCACAGGCGTATATGTACAAACTCTTAGTCAATAACAGTGATGTACGCGTAAATGGTGATGTCAAAACAGAAACCTGGTTCCAGTTCGGGTTGAGAAGTATGGCCAACCTGAAAGATCTTGTATTTTAAGTAATTAAACGTTTTAATATCTGTGTAGGTACGTTTAATATCATCAATCGTGTATGACGGCATCTTTTTCAATTACAGATAATAATTATTAGGGGTATGCAAAAGTTTCCATCGCCCCGCTAGCGGGAGCTGTAAGGGTCTAACCGGCCGGCCGTCCATGCTGTCAGGTCGTACATGAATCCAAGCATGTCGGTTGAAAACGTTCATTTGCGGCACTGTTTGTTATTCTTGTTTAATTTAAGGAAAAGTGCGAGTGTAGCATACGGTTCAATATGCCAGGCGTATGGCGAAACGGTTATAGCTGAGCCAGGTTTACGAAAGTGATCTGAGCTTGAAAGACAAGTCACGTGCAGGATAGACCGAAGCAACTCGCAGATCAAGAACTGGAATCGTTGTTGCAAGTGGATGCCACACAATCGACCACGCAACTGGTGAAACCTTTGAAACTCAATCGACGGTGGTACGGCGTCTACAGGCCTTAGGGAAGATCCACAAGATTGGTTAGTGGGTTCCGCATACTTTAACGGATCGTAATATTGATCAACGATTGGGTATTTACTTGTCGTTGCTGAAGAAGTTTCGAGGGAAGAATTTCTTGTGAAAGGTAGTCACTGGTAATGAAAATGGGTCTATTGCGACAAGCTCGTACGCAAGAGATCCTGGGTCGACCCAGGCCATCAATCAACATCCACCGCAAAACAGGATATCCACGGGAAAAACGCGTTGTTGTGTGTGTGGTGGGATATGCATGTGCTGTACTTTGAATTGTTGAAAACGGATGAAACAATCACTGCACAGCGATATGACGATCACTTAATGAAACTGAACCCCACAATCGAGCAAAAACGACTGTGGATAGGGAAAGGACGCCGCCCAGTCATCCTGTTACACGATAATGCCAGACCACATGTCGGTGCCACCATGAAATCAACCCTTGAGCAGTTACACTGGGAGGTTTTACCGCACCCGACTTGCTCCCCTCACATTGCACCCTCAGACTTTCATCTGTTTTGCTCTATGCAATATGCCCTAGCCAAAACAGCGGTTCACCATAGTTCCAGAGGTGGTCACTGCGTTCTTCAGCTCACAACCCTAGTCCTTCTATCAGAGGGGCATTCATTTGTTGTCTGAAAAAATGGCAAAAGGTCATTGATACTAACTGACAATATTTCGTTGAATAAATATGTACTGGTTTCCTGACAGTTCCTGTCTCCTTTCTCCTTAAAATGGCGGAAACTTTTGCATTCTCCTAACACATATTCTGCAAACTCATTTGTTTTTCCATTTTTAATGAAACTGTATACTTTTTGATAGGTCTGTGTTTTTGTTTTTAAGTTTATTGTAATATCTCATTAGTTTTATAGCCAGTTCTTCTGCAGCAGTGAAAATATTTCGTTTCTGAAAGCGAAAGTGTCATTGTCATTCATTCTTCTGAGGTAGAACAGTCAGACTTATGAAACATTTCTTAATGCAGTTCTTATAGTTGTGTAAAATCTTTTTATATGACTTGTTAGCAACGCAAAAAATATCTTAATCAAACTTCCGAGTGCTCAATTGGGAAAACATTGAAAGTTTTATTTGTTTTACGGTTCAATGACCACCCTGAGCAATTCGTAGAGTTAAAAGTAATGGTTCGTTCCTAACTTGGGGCCACTGGTACTAGGAGAGGGTCTAGTCCAACGCTGCAGAAAAAAAAAAAAAAAAAAAAAAAAAACGGAATTCAAGCCCGAGCTCATCGCGGATGAATGGTCGTAGAGCACCGACTCAGATACGTCTCAGATGTGCTTCAGACAGGGTCAATAGTTTCCGTAGGGCAAACAAAACGTCCACGCCTCATTCTGGACTCAAACACGAAGGACGTGTAAGGAATACCATCAGGTGAGAGTAAATACGCAACGTGCAAATTTAATTTCTGAACAAACATTTTAATTCCTGAAACAATTTAATTACTGTAACTAATATTGAATTACACTAAGTGATCGGTGAATTATGACCACCTACTAACACTTTGTGCAGAAACTATCGGACGTGGCTTCGATTCAATAAGATGCCGGAAGCAGTTGAGAAGTATGGCCACCAAAAGGGTGTAATGCGGCCTTCAATACACGCATGGAGGTGATTGGTGTGTCTGGACGATTGATCTGCGGTTCATAGTGTCCCACAAGTGCTTTATAGGATGGATATCTGGGGAGTTCGGAGACCAGTCGACATGCCGGAAGTCTGCCTATGTTACTCAAACCATTCCTGCACAACATTGGACCTGTGGCTTGGTGCACTGTCATCTTAGAAGAAACTGTCGCCATTCGGGAAAAAGTGCAATGTGTTTGCGTGTACAGAGTCAGCAAGCAATGCACGATAATGAGCACCAGCCGTACGTTGATCCACAAGAACCAGGGGGTCAGTGATCCTGACGGGTAAACATGCGCCACACCATGCAACCGCCTCCACCGACCATGCAGAATGGATAGAGCGCCTCATAAGGCTTGCGTCAAATACCTACACAACCATCCACGAAGTGGAATAAGGAACGCGATTCGTCAGACCAGCACACTTTTTCGAGTCATCCGATGTCCAGCTTGCACGATTTTTGCACCAGGTAAGTGCATACGTGCGAGAGGAGTGCGATGCATGGTCATGATGACATATACTGTTCCGGGTTGACCTCTCTTCTGTTGGGTAGTCAGTTGTTGAACAGTGCTGCTTCTGTTGACCTGAAGGAGTCGTCTGACCCGGCGCTCACCTCTCACATCAACCTTTCGCTGTCCTGAGCAGTTTTGTGTCCGGATCGTTGTTTGACCATTTGTACGACAGTTCTGACACACTTTTAGCTACGGCGTCTCTCAAACAACCACCAGTTCAGTCGTTTGGGAAATCGACGCACCCTCTCTCCCAGCTCCCACAAACTGTCCTTTCTAAAAGTCCGATCAACTCTTCCATTTACCCATTACGTTCCGAATTTTACTACCTACTGTTCCTCTGACACCTTATGCATGCTACGCCTGTCGACTAATCGCGCCGTCTCGGAAATCACGTGGTTAGTGAGCTGATCCAGTTTTGATCGGGATGGTCATAATTCATCAATCGCTCGGTTTCACAGTTCAACGGTTTTATGATTTAATGGTGTGGACATTAACACAGAAAAAGTATGTTGCCTCTTATCAAAATACTAAGTAATTTCAGCATATTTGAATACACGTTAGAAATCAATAATTTGGGATTGTTAACAATTCCAAGAAAAGTGATTACTGTAGAATGACCTGTACACATTTTCCCAGTCAAAGGTGATGTTTTATCATCAGCTTAGCATAAAACAATGTTTTCTCCAGCTTCGAAATTACATTTCCCATGAAAGAAATTGTTACCAATCTTGGAAGTCATTGACATCGTATCTGTAATGAGGAAAATACGATGTTTTTATGTTATGATTATCACGCGACTCTCGCCTCCTGATCGATTACCTTTTTTTTTTATCGTTCTTTTTTGAACACAAAGGATACGTTTATGTTACCACTGTTTCCATCCGTCCATCGGTGGACACTATATCTCTGCATTTATTCATAGGATATGAAAAATTCTTTTTGCGTCTGAAAACTAAAACAGTTAGGACGACGGCCCTCGCTTTTGGTATTTTTGCAAATGAAACGTTCTCAAATTCAGATGGTGTCGAATTCAATTACATTTTGTTCCATGTCGTCACTTCTAACGATCCGAAGTGGTCTAAGCGCTGGCTTATGACCATTCGTCCGAGATGGGTCCGGGTTCGAATCCCGGTGAGGCATGGATGTTGTGCTTGTCTTGCGGCACTCGTTCTCTCCCTTCCCTGGAACCAGTGGCCTCAAATTAGGGACGGGAGACTGTTTATAGCCCACTAAGTTGCTCACGGTGGTCGTTAAACCTCCAATACAAAAAAAAAAAAAAAAAAAAAAAACGAAATTATTCTTTTTTCCTTCGATACCTCCGGCAGAGAAGACAATTTTGCGCATATTTTTTTCCAAGTTACACACAGTTTTCCTACAAATCTCACATTACGTTTTCCTCGATATTTCTGCTTCGTAAAGTCCAATTTAAAAGATGTTTTTGCATCGGACTAGCAGTTATGCCCGTTCTCCGAACAGTGAATCTATAATTTTTTGAACACAAAACTAAAGAAGGGAAAAGTAATAAAATGAAAGAAAAGTTTTTTAAGATACATAACTGTTTTACGATGTTGAACAGGGTTGTGACGTCAATGCATACGGTTTGATGTAGAACGGAGCACGCTTTGGCGGTTTTTAATTTTGAATGAAAATTTCATGGAAGGTTTACAGCATTTCAGCGTTTCTGGCACAATTATCTTTAAACCTATCAGCATTTTGAAGAGTAAAGCTAAGTATCCCTTTTGAGTTTGAATTTTTCTAGGAGTAGAAGTGGTAGAAAAATTCAAGCTGACAATGTTCCAAAGCCGCTGTTTTGATTTTTTTGGTTTTGTTTTGTTTTCGGATTTGTTTTGGTATCCAAACCGTAAGACCTATCAACATACCAATTTTCAGATCTCCGGGTAATTTAGAAGACGTACAGTTCGCGAAAAATTTAAGCAGGGCGTGTTCCAAAGCCGCTGTTTTTTATTTATTTGGTTTTCACACTTTTCTAGGTGTAGAAGTGGTAGAAAAATTAAAGCTATTTTTCAAAGCCACTATTGTAATTTTTTTTTTTGTGGTTTTCGGATTTAATTAGGAATCCGAACCTTAAGACATATCAGCATCCCAATTCTCAGGTATATGTGTCATTTAGAAATCTTCGAACACTTCGCTAAAAATTCAAGCAGGCAGTGTTCCAAAGCCGCTGACTTGATTTATTTGGTTTTCGGATTTTTCTAAAGCATACGGACGTTAAGACCTATCAGCATACCAATTTTCAGTTGTATAGGTCATTCAGAAGTGGTCGAACAATTCGATAAAAAGTCAAGCAGACAATATTCCAAAGCCTCCATTTTTTTTTGGACTCTTCTAGGTATCCGGACCCAAAGACCTATCAGCGTGCCAATTTTCAGATTTCTAGGTCATTTAGAAGTGGTGGAACAATTTGCGGACGGAACCACTCGCATTTTCCCACTTTCCTTTGTACAGTATGTAGATAGATAGATAGATAGAGTTCGTATTGGAAAATATTTTGCACATAATTTCAAATTTTTCGCGACTTAAGTTTTTTTAATTTCACATTTTTTGTTACTAACGGTTTTGTCATTTGGGGAGTAAGAACATATTTCCTTTTACCGATATATCTGCAACAGTAGATGCGCTCATGAAACCAACCTAGTTTGAAAAAATCTTTTTTGCTCTTATTGAGCTCATGACGAAAAAACTCCGTCTGAGCTTCCATTATGCATGGCCTATATCTATGCTCTCTGGCGGAATTATGAAAATGCCTTTCATTCAGTGAAACCATCAGCAATTATAATGGCTTTGAAATCCTGCGGTATTGAAGATGCATACATTAATATTTTTCATAACATCTATGAAAATTCAAGTGCAAAGATTCAGCTATTTCAGAATACAGCACATATAAAAATTGGAAAGGGAGTGAGACAAAGTGACACTATATCTCCCAAACTCTTTAATGCCACATTGGAAAATGTCTTTCAATCACTGAACTAGGAAAACAAAGGGATAAAGATTAATGGAGATTATCTAACTCACCTTCGTTTTGCTGATGACGTAGTCATTTTTGCAACTACCCCATCATAGCTGCAGATTATGATCCAGGAACTTGCTGACAAGAGTACA
This sequence comes from Macrothele yani, assembly GCA_039090855.1. Lineage (NCBI taxonomy): Eukaryota > Metazoa > Arthropoda > Arachnida > Araneae > Macrothelidae > Macrothele > Macrothele yani. The sequence continues at coordinate 15,774,337 of CM077013.1, read as the reverse complement.
GAAGTGGGATTAAAAATGAACTTTCAGATAACAAAAGTGATGTACAATGCTTTTACAAGAAATGAAGATTTATTGATTGATGGAGAAAAGCTGGAGATAATAGACACGTATGTTTATCTTGGACAGCAGATATCAAGTGAGGGTCACATTGATGAAGAAATTAATCGGTGTACAAAACTTGCCTGGAGAGTGTTTGGAAGAAACAGTATAATTTTCAAGAGCAATATGCCATTACGTCTTAAAAGAAAAATGTTTGATCAACGCATCCTTCCAGTGTTTAAGTATGGTGCAGAGACGTGGACCTTAACTAAAAGAGACATACAAAGGCTGCAGACAACTCAAAGCAGCATGGAGAGGTGCATGCTTGGTGTAACCAGAAGAGATAAGAAGAGGAACTCGTGGATCCGAAAAATGACAAGAGTGGAAGACATCATGATCAGAGTAAAATCCCTGAAATGGCAATGGGCTGGACATATTGCCAGAGGAACAGACCGTCGATGGACAGCTGGAATTTTTGTCTGGATTCCGTGGGACAGGAAAAGACCCAGAAGAAGACCACATGGGAGATGGGCGGATGAAATTCGAAAGTATGCGGGAGTAACATGGAGGAGACTGGCACAAGACAGACCGTTGTGGAAGAAACTTGGGGAGACCTTCGTCCAGCAGTGGATTGATAATGGGTGACGACGATGATGATGATGATGATTTCTGACTCACAATAATGCGCACCTTTTCCGCCAGAGAGCATAGATATACATCTTATTTTCTCAATATTCCTGCTCTAACGATCCGATTTGAGAAATTATTTTTTTTTTTTAGAGGAGAGGTCCTTGTGGAGAATATTTTGCATATAATTTGTAACCTTTGATAAACCCGATTTTACCTTTAGGGGCGTAAGGGATATTCCTGTTTGAACATATATGAAGTCCTATCTGCGCATCAAGAAACGCAACTGAAAAAGGTTTATGGCGTACTACAGAGGTGAAAACATGTGCCAAGACGACAAATCTACAACAAGACATTCTGACCGCGTAGCTCAGTTGGGAGAGCGACTTACTCCGGAGTGAGGATCCCCGTCGCGGACAAACTTGTGTTTTCAAAACTTGAAGAATCCTTTTAACACCTGATGTCGTTCCCTTCGTGGAACATTTTGCATACAATCTTGTATTTTTCTCCTTCAAGTAACGTACAGCTTTTTCGGTATGAAGTGCAAAGTTATATTGTCTCTTTTTCTATATCTCTTCTTCTACACTGCTGGCCACCCAAAATGCAACACCAAGAACGACACGAGATAGCAAAGCCAGATTTACTGGACACATAACAACACATACAAAAAATGAAACGATTGAGCTTACAGGCCCGTGCGACTTGCGGAACACGCAGACATCAATAGTTCGTGTGGCCCCCATGGCTGGCAATAACGGCCGCTATACGCCGCGGCATCGAACGAAAGAGGCTTTGGATGTGGGCTTGGAGTATGTCGGTTCAGGCTGCTTCCACACGTTGCCACAGTTCATCAGGCGTATCCGCGGGTGGTGCTTGCCGGGCCACTCGGTTGCCGATCAGCTACCAGACGTGTTCGATGGGCGACATATCGGAAGAACAGGCGGGCTACGGCAGCAGTGACACCTGGTGGGCTGTGAAGAATTGTTGCACGATGCGTGCCACGTACGGGCGCGCATTTTCCTGTTGAAACGTAACCGCTGGCAGGTCCTGCTGGTAAGGGAGGACTACAGGCTCCAAAACGTCAGAGATGTAGCCGCGGCTGTTGAGTGTACCTGCGATGCGTACCAGAGCGGTGCGGGTGTCATATCCAATTGCGCCCCAAACCCTAACGCCAGGCGGCGGACCGGTATGGCGATGCATAATGCAGGCGTCATACAGTCTGTCGCCGCGGTGCCGCCACACGCGGATCCGACTATCGTGGTGTTGCAGGCAGAAGCGGGATTCGTCGGAGAAGACAATGTTGTGCCATTCCGTAGTCCAAGTGCGGCGTTCAACGGCCCACTGCTACCGCACTCGCCGGTGTTGTAACGTTAATGGTAATCGGAGCAATTGGCGCCGTGCGACAAGTCCCCGCTTCTGCAGACAACGTCGAACGGTATGTGCTGGCACAGGTTGTTGCGCAACACACCCTAATTCCTGCGCTAACGTTCGTGATATGGCGGTGCGAGACGTCAATGCCCACCCCACAACATGCCTGTTCTCACGTACGTTGGTGTGCCGCGGCTGCGGCAATCGCTCACGTCGGTCCGTCCGTCCCTTCTGCACGCACCGAATCCATACTCGCCTCACTGTGGCTGGATGTCGTCCCACACGGGCGCCGATCTCTCGGTACAATAAACCGCTGTCGCGATAAGCCACTATTCGTCCTTTGTCGAACTCCGAAACGTGCTAGAATGACTGCCGTATTCTGTGACGAGGCATCAGGAAGCTTTCCACGCACAGGTCCGGCAGCACAACACACTTCCACTACTTACCCCCGCCTTCTGTGCACCTTTCTTATAGTGCTTCTCGGTGGCGTGCCGGGCTCATATGATTTGCATATGCCCTGCAATGCTAATCGTTTGCATGTCCTCTCGCGGGCGACGCATGCTGCGAATTTCAATCCAATCGGATGCTTCCTTCTTGGTGTGGCATTTTGGGTGGCCAGCAGTGTAATTGTTCGATATGAAAAATATCTTCTGCTTTAGATATCTCCTGCTCTGAGAAATATGTTGTCTATAGTGTGTAATTTTTCGCAACGCACGTTTGTTCCCCTAGTAGACGTAAGTAGCCATTCTGTTTGTGGATGTTTTGCCGATTGTAGAAATCCATTATTCTTTTAGAAGCTGGTTCCATTCGCGCTGAAGAACACTGCTCGCACTGCGTGGTTTTAGTAATGCACAGTTTTCCTGAAAGGGGACCTCATTGCTTTCCCTTTTGCACTGATTTTTTTTTCGAAAACTACTTTGAAAAATTATTTTCTTGTTGGAAAAGATTTCAAAAGACGTGCTCGTTACTCCCGAGAATTCGGTGTAGTCTTTCTTTCTTCTTTTTTTTTTCTTTCTTATCCAAAGATGACATCATTTCAGTTTTCGGACTTTCAAGGTAGACTACGTTTTCCGCTAAGATGTAAGCATTAAGTTTTTAGGGTTGATGTACCTAAAAGGACCCTAGAACTGGCATTTTTGTTCTTCTGACTGACCTCACTCCGCTAAACAGTTCTTTTCAATTTCTTTTTCTGAATTGTGAAACTTTTACCAACGCCACTATGGATATTTATAAGATCTATTAATTCTAGTTCCACGTCTTCCAGTTCTCCGTGGCGTTGCAAGAACTGCAGTTCCCTAGCACCCAGTTTGTGTCCATGCAACCAAGTTGCCTAGTAATCGCCTCAGATCTTATTTAATTCATGTTATTCAGATGAAAGGTGAACAAAGTACGTTGTGCTTCTGAACAGTCTTTCTAGGGTTGTGGGTGGGAGCGACTTAACGACCACCATAAGCGAATCAAAGGAGCTATAAGAAGTCGCCCGTCCTTAAATTAGAGCCACTGGTACCGAAGAGGGGATAGAGTTGGTGCCGTAAGATTAACACATCATTCATTATTCTTCCGGGATTAGAAGCTCGTCCCACTCAAGCGAAAGGTCAAAAGCCAAGGCTTAGATCACTGTGACTACTGAGACGGCGCTTTGATAAGTTTAACGTTGTACGACAGCGAAAGGAACCTGACTAAAATGAGTCCTCATTAGAAAAGAAAAACAGGTAGGCTCAGTTGTGATTGTACAACAGAGAAAGGAACTGACAATAATGAGTCCTCCATAGAAAAGAAAAACAGGTAGGTTCAGTTCTGATTGGGCCTCCAGTTTGGAACGACTTGCGGATCGAAGAGTTGAAATAAACGATTTCGATCTGTGTGTTGGATTTTTGTTTGGCGGCGGCTGCTTTAAAGGCGTTCTCGATAATCTGTAGGTTGTTGGGCTGCAGTCTTCTTGGGCTTCTTGCATTTCTCATTGCTTGCTCTTGCCTCTCGTTTTGATTTTCTCCACTTTTGCTTGCGTTCGTTCTGCGAATTCCGCGGCATTGTTGAAAATGTTAACCCGTTCACATGAAGCTATTTGTAAAAATAACAGTTTAAACCACTGCGATATGTTCTTTACACATTTGAATAGATCTCGTCGAGAGCTTTAAAACGATGCAACGCACAATCGTTTGCACTTACTGTTGTCCAGATAAACCGCGATGTTGTCAAAAGTGTCCACCGGTTCACAAGAAAGCAATTTTTTAAATGTTCAGCATAAACCACTTCGAAATTTTATTTGTATATTTGAATAGATCTCGTCGAGAGCTTTAAAACGGTACCACGCACAGTCAGGTGTTTTGCACTCACGGTTGCCAAGACAGACTGGGTAAACGCGGAGGCACACCCAGAAATATTGCAACATCTCCCCTGCGCACAGGGAGAAAAGGGAGCGTCGCGCGCACCATGTATTCCGCAGTACGCGAATTGGACTTCGTGTTGTTTACGAATATGCTAACACGATTAGTGTGCGGCACGCATTTTTAAACCCACAATGATTTCAATTTCGGCCAATTTTTGTCACAGGACGTTGGCCGTAAGTCGCCCCATAATATCTGCGGAGTTAGACGTAGTCCTACGTCAGAAAAATCCCTCACTTCGGAAAGACTCCTGAAGGTGGTATGAATAAAAGGCGTAAATGCCTTTTTTCTTTTTTTTTTTTTTGATTGGAGCTTTAACGACCAACGTGAACAACACAATGGGCTATAAGCAGTCGCCCGTCCCTAATTTAGGGCCACTGGTTCCAGGGAAGGGAGAGAGAGAGAGCCAGGGCCGTAAGACAAACACAACATCCATGCCTCACCGGGATTCGAACCTGGGCCCTTCACGGACGAATGATCATAAGTCAGCGCTTAGACCACTGCGCACGCGGCGGCCGTAAGTGTCTGATGCAGGACTCTGTGGAAACTTCGAGAATGTAGGAATTCTGCTTAAAATAATGAACGAAAAACTGCAATTGAAGAAAATTTATTAAAAGAAACACAAAGAAAAAACACATAAAAAATGCAAATGCCTGTAAAGGTATTTCTTATAAAATATATCAGTTTCTCAAGACGCGCCATCGGAGGCTTTGGATATTTTCCTTGGTAACCTGACCCTCTCTACCGCCGTGAATTTAAAATGGCAATATTACTGGATCAATAGCTTTCATGCAGGACAAAGTGAGCGCCTGGCTGGCAATGCCCTGTGTCGACTTGCGGAGGTTATATTTTTCACTTTTTTGCGGTACTGGTTTCTTAGTGAAATTAACCTACGCATTTTATGTGAGGCGGCAATTACAGAAATGGTCGATTTATGCTGCTTAAATGTGACACCATCTACATAACTTAATTAATTCTGTTAACTCAGAAACATTGCTAAAATGAGTGAAGCAAGTAGGTAGAACCTGTTTCCAGAGATATCGCGAGAAAGTGACACATCCGCGAATCTACAATAACGGTAACTGAAATAAGTTTTGCCAAGACAAACCACAACACTGGTATTTTTCGAGAAGGAAGGTAAAACCGGTATTGCACTTTCTCTTCTTCGAGGCGGTGAAACGGGTCTTAAGGCCAGTATGACACTTTCCCGACCTGATGAGAACTCGACTTTCGAAATAACTGGCGAAGAAATTTTTGATCAAGTTTTGCACTATTCATTATAGAAAAACATTAGTTATTTTTTACAAAACGAAATTCTTATGTCCGACATTCAGTTTTGCTAAAATATCATGCTAAAATTTAACCCCAATCCGTTTCGGCAGACCACCACGTCGTACCTTGTATGAAGTATTAGAGATTTTTTTTTTACTTTTCTTGAAGTTATTTTGACTAGGAGCGGTTCAAAATTATAAAGTGACTGAACTATTATAACTAGAGTTATTTGTACTCGTTCGCAATTCGGAGGTTTCTGTTCCATAAAAGTGGGCATAACTCGCATTCCGCTATGTGACCCTAGTGGTCAGAGGCGTAGTTTTCTGTCTAGTCGTTCGAAATATGCCTGGGTTCCAGCCTCGAGTGAAGCATGGAAGGTGCGCTTGTCTTTTAACCGAGTGGGACGAAATAATTCGGGGTTAGCAAAATGGGTTGTGCCGCCCTAGTTGGGAAGTGGTTCAAGCTTCTGATCATTTATCCGAGATGGGTCCAGGTTCAAATCCCGTGGCGCATAGAGGTTGTGTTTGCTTTACGGCACCAGCTCTCTCCCTCCCCTGGAGCCGATGCCCTAAATTAGGGACAGGGTACTGCTTATAGCCCATGGTGTAGCTCACGGTGATCGTTAAATCCCCAAGCCCGGTGGCGCGGTGGTCTAAGCGCTGGATTCTGATCATTCGTCCGAGATGTTTCCGTGTTCTAATCTCGGTGAGGCATGGGTGATGTGTTTGTCTTGCGACTCTATCCCTTCCCTGGAACCAGTGTCCCTAAATTAGCGACGGGCGACGCCTTATAGTCTATTGAGTTGCTTACGGTGGGCGTTAAAACCTCAATCAAAATAAAACAAGTTAGTAAAATCACGCAATGCATTGATTATGATACGCTTTCCAACATACCAGAAATCATTACTCAAGTTATGAGGATAATGGCAAGGGAATAAATCTCGCTCCTATGACTTGACCTTTGACCCCATTTCGATTATACTCAACAGAACCGGTAAAGTATACTTCCTGATCAACATGATAAAGTTTTGTCTCAATCGAAGCATTATTACATAAGTTATAACGCAATATCAGAAACACCGAGCATCGCTCGGTTAAAGGGAGGATGAGGGCACACAATTTAATTTAATCTTGATATGTTATTTCCAAGTATTGTGATGCTAAGTCGTTCAGTGGCCCGTTGTCCCAAGTGTTCCAGTCGCTGAACACATTCATCCTCGGTTTCGGTTGCGATTCACTGTGATGAACGGCTTCGTAGTTCTTCCAAGCGCTGGTTACGTTAATTCTTCAGATGATTCAGCTGCGATTCGCTGTCTATTCATTCGCCGCATTTGTTCGAGGTTTTCGTCCGATATAGATTCATTGAGGGTTATAATAACGTCGGACATTATTTCGATGCTCCTCGCCTTAGCTGCTCGGAATGGTCTTTTTGTAGGCTGATCTTCTTCCAATGGAAAGACATATGTTTCGAGACTGGAAAGTGATCGGAAACTGTCGTACTTGAATGTCCAAGCTGTTCCATATTTATTTCTTCCGCTTGTTCTTGTTCCAACAGTGCCGTATTGTACTTATTCTTCTTATTAAAGTTGAAACGTCCACGTTTCGTAGGGGGTCGACGAGCCATAATTTTTTATATTGTTTTACCATCCACGTGACACTCTGTTAATAGTAATTAATAAAAATGAACTAATCATATTTTAGCACAGCGGATACGCTCGTCATCAAGTGACTATTCAAAAACGCAACAAAAAAAATTGCTGTATTAACAGTTTACTTTTTAAAGGGAAAAACACATCAGCGTTCCGCTGCTTATACTGTACTACGCATCAACTCCAATCAGCTGGCACAACTCACTTTCTAGAAGAAAACAGAAGTAAAGCGTAATACCCACACAACGCGTGACGTAATGAGGCAGATGGGACTCGCGATCATGTGCTCGCGAGAGTGTGACGTCATAAGATTTCTAAGCATTGGAAACATTAATAGGACTACGCCATGACACTAAAAACGTGGTAATTCGGGGTGGTTATTTAACCCACTAAACGGATTTTCCCAAAGTCGAGATCAAGCTAAATCGATTTCTAGTACCAGAAAACGGTAGGTTAATGACTTTCATCAAAATCCTTAGAGCCGTTTTCAAAATAAAATTTACATAAATACAAGAATTGCTCCTTTACTAGTATGGAATAAGGGCGATGGAATGGATCCCGATCCTATGTCCTGACCTTTGATCCCATTTCGCCCATTTTCAATAGGGTTCGTCCACAGGTGGTTTCTTACCACATACTAAAATTTCATCGAAATTGAACCATTTTTACGCGAGTTATCGTGCGGACACACAGACAGACGGACGGACGGACGGACAAAGCTGGAGCATATACGCTTCTTCAACTTACGGTTGTAAAGCGTAAAAAAAAACATGGAACTTTTTACGAAAATTTTGTATGGGGGCCCCTTGACTCCGGGCTCCGACTGCTTCCAAAAATCGTCGATTGACTAATTTAGAGTGCCATGAGATAGTATATCAATTCAAAACAAGTTAGTAAAATCATGCAATGCATTGATTATGATACGCTTTCCAACATACCAGAAATCATTACTCAAGTTATGAGGACAATGGCTGTAGAATAAATCTCGCTTCTATGACCTGAACTTTGATCCCATTTCGATGATATTCAACAGAACCGGTAAAGTATACTTCCGGAACAACATGATAAAGTTTTGTCTCAATCGAAGCAGTTACGTAAGTTATAACGCATTAGGGCGATGGAATGGATCCCGATGCTATGTCCTGACCTTTGACCCCACTTCGTCCATTTTCAATAGGTTTCGTCCCCAGTGGTCCACTACCACATACTAAAATTTCATCGAAATCGAACCATTTTTGCGCAAGTTATGACGCATAAGGGCGATGGAATGGATCCAGCTCTTATGTCCTGACCTTTGACCTCATTTCATCCATTTTCAATAGGGTTCGTCCCCAGGTGATCCCCTATCATATATTGAAATTTCATCGAAATCGAACCATTTTTAAGTGAGTTATCGTGCGGACAGACAGACAGACGGACGGACGGACAAAGCTGAAGCATATACGCTTCTTCAATCTACGGTTGGAAAGCTTAAATAAAAAGTAAAAAATTGAAAAAATGAAACTTTTTACACAAATTGGGTATTGTGGCCCCTTGACTCCGGGCTCCGACTCCTTCTAAAAACCGCCTATGGTCTAATTTAGAGTACCATGAGATAGTATATCAATTCAAAATAAAAATGTAAAAAATGAAACTTTTTACAAAACATTTTGTATGGGGCCCCCTTGACCCCGGGCTCCGACCCCTTCCCAAAACTGTCTGCGGTCTAAGTTGGAGTACCATGAGATAGTATACCTAATTTGGTAGTTCTAAATTGAAAACTGTACATTTGCATAGAGGACAAACAAACGAACAAACATTCAAATTTATATATTAGATATTTCTATTTTAATGTAATGAAATCGTGTAATACGGAAGAGCGCCTTGCGTTCCGTAATGATTGAAATTGCCAAGAGCGACTGGTACCCGCCATCGTGAATTGCTTGCTGATCCTGATCTATCTGACAGGTGTAGAAGATTTAAAAACAGTGTTGAATTTTAAAATAGTGTATAATGAAGTGTGCACACGAAAGGACATTAACTTACTTTTTTTTGTTAGAAAACTTGTATCGCCCATTACCACCAAGCATAGACTCGCTGTTTCAATTGCGTTCTCAAAAGTACCAAGTCAGGCGAAATCTCTACCGTTCTTAAAAGAAAAAAATTAACAACATAAAGATCAATAACCGATTGTCGGGGTTTTCCTTAGCTTTAAAGGGAACATGGGATTTATGCACACCCACCTCAGTTTGATATATATAAATATATATATATATATATATATTACCCTCAGGTGGGTGTGAAAATACAGAAGATTCAGTTTGCTTTTACTAAAGTTGTTAATCGGATTTGTGAAACGTGATATTTTTTCAGAATTGTTTGATAAATTATTGGAATCCTGCGTTTCTCATCAATTGGGAATTCCGTTTGAGAAGTGCAAATTTCCCTATCTTAGCATCCATCGTGAAACAGAATCAATGTCGTCTCGCGTCGTCATGACAACGTGAGGGTGGCGTGGGTCGCGCGGCGCACGTGCTCAGCGCAGGTTAACCATCAGGGGGAAAAAAAAAGTAAGAATCTAGTGTTGAATGGGCAGCAGCAGATGTCGAATGGCTACTCGCCGAGACAGTAGCCCGGGCCGCTTGGCCCTCGCCCTTCCAGCGTTTTGGAAAAAGGTTCGCCGATGGACTCCGCACAGGATGGGCAGTGTGGATTGCGCTTATGACAACGGATCTTCGTCAACGGGGTCACTATCTGACGCTATTCTGTGCCCCTGGATGACCTCTTCCAGTGGACACCCTGACGCCCGACCCAGGAGCTTATCTTGTCAGCTGCCCGGGCCACCACCACTACGTAAGTAGCAAGAAATCTCTACCATGGGCAAATCAACTCATTAACTTTCACCACCATTTTTTTTAAATGTTTTTCCTTGGATGCACATGGCTGGAAACTGTGCGTTCTTGTTCAGAAAACTTCACCTCATTGTCAAGAAGGCTTAAAAGTGTAAACTTTCATTACAGCCGTATCTCACTGATCAGCTCCAAAGTTTGTTGTACCTGGGGGAAACACATTACAGCTTTAGTCATATACAATTAGGAAGCGAATTTCCCGGAAGAAATAATTCGTTATAAATACATGGCAGGCATTGTATGCTATTATTGGCATATATTCACTGTATTCCATGTAACCACTTCCTTCAGAAAACTTGAAAATTACATGGAATACAGTAAAAATATACCAATAATAGCATACAATGCCTACCACGTATTTATGAAGAATTATTTTTTCGGGAAAATTCGTTTTCCAATTATATATGACAACTTTCATCACTAGAATTTGTGACCTACATCCGACCCTGGATGTGAGAAAAGGTCGTGACATGCTACGATTGGGCAGGAATAGCTTCGGAAATCTGAAGGTTCTCGGATATCTATTTTCTGTTGTTTGGAATTTCCTTGTCCTGGGTAGTGTAAATGACTAGCATGCTCGACCAGAAATCGGGAGGTGCGAGTTCGATTCCCGCTCCAGGACGATGAACATTTTCAAGTTTTCTGAAGGAAGGGGTCACATGGAATACAGTGCAAATATGCCAATAATAGCATACAGCTTTCGTTTTAGGACTCTTTGATGGTTATTGCAATTTGCTGATAAAACCTTTAGCAGCTAGCTCCCCTTGCCCCCCTTTGAGAATATTTGGCAATTTCGGTACTGTATCGACCGCTGAATACAGATCCAGAAATCAATGTAGGATTAATGGAATCTAATAATTGAAGATCACGATGTGAACGTTTGACGTTTATTATTTTGTACGTGCTGTTGGCAAAAAAAAAAAAAAGGAAGTTCTACGATGTACAAAATTTCCCTGCACTAGGAAAAGTGATTGGGTTGCAAAAACAAAACTAGCACAACCTTTCTGATATCAATTTAGAAAATCCGGACGAAACAAATTGTTAAAGGAAATTTGATTTGAAGAACATACCCTTAAGACCTTATTATATAGGATGACTGTGTTTAGAGTGGTAAGCTTCCTGTTGCAAAGATTCGTTTAATTTTACATTACAGAGCAAGCTGAAGCAGAGCTCAAATTTTAATTTTATATAATCTGATTTTGGTTTATTTACGATATACGGGATATGTAATTCGAATTATTACACGTAACTTTATAGGATTTTTTTCTCGTGTTTGCTTCTAGAGGTAAATCATCTTGACAGAATATTTCATACCTGTTACTATATTTGAAATTCGTACCTGATGTGTGGATGACTTACTGTGATTAGGGTTATCATGGGGTTTATTTTGAAAACTGGATATAGAAGAAAAAGCAAATGCCTATATCTGTTCGATTCAATGAGGTGAGAGGCTATTCTGTCCTGGCGAGAGTAGATAATCTAGCTGAAAGTGTGAACAAATGGCTGTATTAACCCTTTGCGATTCTCTATTTCTCCCGGTTTATAGGCGAAGGCACGTTTCCGTAATTAGTTATTTATCTCATGCATAATTATTGCTGCAAATAACAGTACAAGAATATAAAACTTCATTCCAATCCTACAGAGCGCTCTTCTGGAACAACTGAGGTGTCTCTACCAAACATAAGGAATGCTTTGGTTTAAATCATTCATGAAAGCAATTTAGATGTTGTGAAGACATATTTATAGACCTTATAGATAAAAATAAAAAATATGGACAGATTAACCCTTTCCCATACCGTAAACCTACCGCTCCAGTAGCGTAGTAGTCTAACCGATGGCTTCTGATCATTCGTCCGAGATGGGTACGGGTTCAAATCCCGTGAGGCATAGATATTGCGTTTGTCTTACGCTACTGGCTCCATTTCTTCTCTGGAGTCAGTTGCCCTCTTTAAATTAGGGACGAATGACTGCTTATATCCCATTGAATTGCTCACGGTGGTTGGTAAGCACCCAATAAAAAAAATACCGTAAACGTTCTGTTCGTGAAAAACATCCGGGTTCTTAGGCTTAAAAATTTACGGGGAAATATATGATAGAAGAGAGCTAATTCAAACCATTACAATCCTCGAAATTTTGTGCGAGCAACCAAAGTTAAAAAAGTACCCTTTTTTCTTATAATCGTTTAGAAGACTGACATAATCGTTTTTACGAATTCTAAATAATCTAGTGCGTCCATTTTTTGGCATTTTTCGGAACTTAAGCATTTCCAATGATAAAACATTTCATGCGTTTATTTTATTCATGGAACGTCGTCACAAGGGGGAAGCTTTCTCAGAAGGAGAGCCAGTATACGATTTATTTACATTCCTACGACGATTCCAACTACCGGCTGTCATAGGCCACAGTTATTGTCCACAACAGCAGAATAACCGACATCATACAGTTTATGCACAAAAACTATCTCATACAGTTTGCTTTTTTGGCTAATTTGGATTGTAGCATCGATTATTATTGCATCGGAGTTAGGGCTAGTGAGTGGTGATAGCGCGTTTTATAGAAAAAGTAGAGTTCCCGGAGTTTTTCTCTGCAATTGTGACCGTACTCCAGTTGTATCCTCTCGGATTGTCGTGAGAAGTAACCAAATAGGATGTTGACTACCTTGAAGAATACGCTCAAACGTGCCTTTAACAGAGTTACAATCACGCAAAATATTATTTCCGACATCGAAAAATGTCTATTTTAAGGTAGAGAGGGAGAAGTAATATCCCGAAATGGGTGCACTGGGATGTTTAGAATGGTTAAAATTGAATGTCAGTCTTCTAAAAGACAACCTAGTTTTCTGAATGTTTGTCAAAATTCTGAGCTTTCTGCAATGAAGATACTCAGACAAGAATGTGAACATCAAAATATTATTTTTTTCTCCATGGGGTTTTAACATGAGCAATTCTATAGGTAACTAAAATTTGACCGTCCCTAATTTAGGGCCACTGGTCTCAAATAGAGAAGAAACCTGACGCCGTAAGACAAAACCACCACCCATACCTCATTCGGGGCTCGAACCCTGTCCCACTCGGAGGAACTGTGGGAAGCCAGCGCACATAGACCACTGCGACATCGGTGAGGTTCGGAAATGTTCCGGTGTGGTTATTAGAAGTAATTAAGTTTGTGTAAGTTCTATGTTTAAAAAAACATAGAACTTACTAACTCTGTTTCGATTATTAAATTACACCGTATCTTCCTTGTTATATACTTAATGCTCACACCGCCCTGGTGGTTTAGCGGTTCGAGGGATGGCTCCTGACCATTCGTCCGAAATGGGTTCGGATCCCGGGTGAGCCGTAGATTTTGTTTGTCTCTTACGGCACTGGCTCTCTCTTCCTTCTCTGGGACCAGTGACCCTTAGTTAGGGAAGGGCGAATGCTTATAACCCATCGAGTTGCTCACAGGGGTCGTTAAACTTAAAATATATATATATAAACAGCATAATTTTCAAGAGCAATATGCCATTATGTCTTAAAAGAAAAGTGTTTGATCAATGCATCCTTCCAGTGCTTACGTATGGTGCAGAGACGTGGACCTTAACTAAAAGAGACATACAAAAGCTGCAGACAACTCAAAGAAGCATGGAGAGGTGCATGCTTGGTATAACCAGGAGAGATAAGAAGAGGAACTCGTGGATCCGAAAAATGACGAGAGTGGAAGACATCATGATCAGAGTTAAATCCCTGAAATGGCAATGGGCTGGACATACTGCCAGAAGGACAGACCATAGATGGACAGCCGAAATTTTAGATTGGATTCCAAGGGACAGGAAAAGACCCAGAAAAAGACCACATGGGAGATGGGTGGATGAAATTCGTAAATATGCGGGAGTGACATGGAGGAGACTGGCATAAGACAGACCGTTGTGGAGGAAACTTGGGGAGACCTTCGTCCAGCAGTGGATTGATAATGGTTGACGATGATGATGATGATGATATATATATATATATATATATATATATATATATATATATATATATACATTCACGTTAGTTTTAAGAATCTACTGTAAATGTGCACTAGGTTTGAACGTTTAATCATAAGCTATTCTGGAAACTTCCGATATATTGTAGTGGACAGAACGATGAATTAAAATACACAAATTAAATCCGTCGATCGCGTTTGCTGGATTGTTGAACTCTGCGTTTAAAGGTTGAAGCTATGACCGCCTATGCACGTGTAATCAAGACGTTTGCTGTTGCATTAAATAAAAAAAGCGCAATATAAAGACGTCGTATAGACCAACCTTAATGACAAGTATATGCATTTTCACTCACTTGGAAGTTAAATTTTCAATCAAAGTTCTAACAAACAGTGCGTTAAATGAAATTGACTTCTGTCATTTTGTCCCGCCTAACAACGTTTAGGGTGATTTTATTCCAAATCATTAGAGTATCCACAGTTTTTTAAACGCAAAAAGCTCAGATTTAAATATATTTTGGACCCGTAACTTAAATTTTTCTGTAAGCACAAAAATTAAATACAAACTATGTATGTAGCTCAAGAACAAGATGTTCTTAATGCTATATTACGTGGAAATGTACGTTTGGGTTATGACGAATAAAAATTCGTTGCATTTCTGTTTCACACGTTTGTCCACAATAAAGAAGCGACACCCTGGAGTACCCTTTCTGTGTTACACACATCCGCGACGACCACCGCACTAAGCCTTACGCCAAATGAAACGCCCTGAATTAAACCAAATCAAACATAGCAATTATACTAAACAATTTAATAAAAAAATCCTGACGTAGATTTCAATTCATTATATACATTAAATACATCATATGAGAACCAAGAATAATAAATCTGATTAAAACAATCAGTTGAAACGTGAGTAGGTACCAACAGTTCTATTGAAACGTCACATATAATCCCATCTAATATGCGTAGGCCATTATACTAACCTAGGTACTAAACAATTTAATTAAAAAACATGATTTAGATTGCAATTAACTGTAACAATTATAAATTACTTTTGAGTAGGACTGTTGGTAACTACTTACCGTCTCAACTGTAGTTCAGGACTTCATCAAATTTATTATTCATGTTTCTTGTCGTATGTATTTAGTGTATATGGTTAATTGGAATCTAAATCATGTTTTTTCAATTACGTTGTTTGGTGCCTAGGATAGTATAATAGCTTACGCATATTAGATGCGACTATATGTGGCGTTTTAGTAGAACTGTTGGTAACTACTCACTGTTTCAACTGATTGTCTTAATCAGATTTATTCTTGATTTTCATGTGATGTATTTAATGTATATAATGAATCGAAATCTAAGTCAGGATATTTTGATTAAATTGTTTAGTACCTAAGTTTAGTATAACGGCTATGTTTGATTTGGTTTAATTCAGGGCGTTTCATTTGGCGTAAGGCTTAGTGCGAGGTTCGTCGCGGATGTGCGTAACACAGAAAGTGTACTCCAGGGTGTCGCTTCTTTATTGTGGGCAAACGTCTGAAACAGAAATGTAACGAATTTTTATTCGTCATAACCCAAACAATTAAATACAAACAACTGGAGGTGAATCCGCAAATTATGTTTACTGTTATACGTATTCGTTTTAAATACGGGAAGGCAGCGTTTCCGCAAAATGGTTGAGTATTCACGTGATTTCTAAAATTATTCAATAGCTTATGGATTCGTACTCAATGCTTGTATTCGTCGCATTTTTCTGAGTCTGAGAATCGGGAAAAGCCGCAATGGGCCAAGCGCAGGCTTCTTACCTTTCTTCCGAGTGGATCCGGGTTAGACTCCCGGATGAGCCGTGACTGGTGTTTGTCTCATGGTGTTAGCTCTCTATCATCCCTGGAACCTGTGGCCCAAAATTAGGGACTGGCGACTGCTTTGTAGCCCTTAGAGTTGCTCATGGTTGTCGTGTTAAACCCCGAAATAGACAAAAAAAAGCCACTGGGGAAACAATTGGAGTCTTGCAATTTTGCCTTTGTGAATTTCAAACATAAAGTAACTTAATTCTACGTAGGTGAATCAAAAAGTAAGGTACACATAGCACCATCTGCAGTGGGATTGCAGTCAGAACGTGTGTGCTTGGGAGCGAAGTAGACAGTACGTCGCACCGGCCGACGGGAGGTGCTTTAGTTCAATAACTGCGTAAGGCATCTGCAGGAGGGATTTTGTAATGGTGCGTCTAGTGGATTCTTACTCCAAATTGTAAAGTGCGACGAACCATTCGATTTTTGTGGGCTAAGCGCCTAAATTGCACATCCATCCATCTTGAAATCTGTGCTGTATACGGGAAAATGCAAAGTCCCGCCCGGCCGTTGTAAAAGGATCTGACAAATTTAACGGACGAATACCGCGAAGGCAGACCATCAATATCCAGCACTCCAGAGCATGTTGACGACGTGATACTGGATAACAGGCGTATCAAAATCAAGGAAATTGCCAGTACGTTAGACATTTTGTACGGGACTGTGCATTCCATTCAAGAGCAGCTGGGATTTCGGAAATTGTGCTCGAGATGGATGCCACGTTTGCTCTCCAATCAGCAGATAAACCAACGTTTCCTGTAGTCTTTGATTCTTTTACAACGTTGTATTTGTGCCATATCACAGGTGACAAAACGTGGTTTCACCATTTCACACCTGAAACCAAACTACCATCCATGGAATGGAAGCATGTCACCTCTCCAACAAGGAAGAAGTGCAAAGTCCAGCAGTCTGCGGGGAAAGTGTCATTGCGACTGTTTTCTTTGGCTGTGAAGGTGTTGTTTACACAGAATCCCAGCCAAAAGGAATGGGCCGCCCCGGTGGCGCAGTGGTCTAAGCGATGGCCTCTGATCATTCGTCCGAACGGGGTCTGGGTTCGAATCCCGGTGAGGCATGGATGTTGTTTGTCTTACGGCACTGGCTCTCTCCCTTCCCTGGAACCAGTGACCCTAAATTAGGGACGGGCGACTGCTTATAGCCGATTGAGTTGCTCACGGTGGTCGTTAAACCTCCAATCCCCCCCCAGAAAAAAAGGAATGGATATAAATGCTGACCTATATTGTCAAACGCTACGAAATGTTTGAAAGGCAATTAAAGACAGACTCCGGGCTAAGTTGAGTGAAGGTATCATTCTGCTGCACGACAACGCCACACCCCGCTCAGCACGGAAAACAAAGGAATTGCTGCAGTCATTTAAGTGAACGGTGTGGCAACATCCACCGTACAGCCCCGACCCATTCCCGTGCGACTACCATTTGTTAGATAAAACGAAACGGAACCTTAGTGGACAAAGATTCCAAAGCAATGACGCTTTTGTGAAAACTGCAGTCCTTAACTGGTTGCACCAAACAAGACTTTTTCTGTACAGGCATGGAAAAGTTAATCACACGTTCCGATAAATGTTTACTGTACTTAGGCGACTATGTCGAAAAATGAATAAATGTTGTACCTTTAAACCAACATACATCCCTTGAGTATATCTCTTTATTTATTTTTTTACTCAACAGTGTAACTAACTTTTTGATCCGCCCTCGTTACTTATGATATAATTCTGTCCGCCAATATTCACCACCGTACTGTTAGTGTATGATGTTTTTGCGACGTCGTGCAGCTCTTCATTGTCGTTGAAAATGTGGAACGCGTTCCAAGAAGATAAAGAGCTCCACAACGCCACGGAAATGTGGTAGACATGACCTAGTCTTATAAAAAGAAATGATTAACACAGCTGGGACAAAGATGTTTTTGTGAGTGTAAACTATCGGGAGTCGACGACGAAAAGCTGCCCGGTAGAAGACTCATAAGTGTAGGCTCCTGGCTAATTATCAGAGCTCAGGCACGGGGTTTGTACCAAATAAGGCCATAGGTGGTGTGCTTGTTTTTCGACAATAACTCTTTTACTTCCGTGGAACAAGTAACTCTAAATTAGAGAAGAAACACTAACAGAAGGACAGACTTATACACTGAGTGGCCACTTTATTATGACCACCTGACATTTTAAGCAAATGAGCTATGGCTGCACGCTGTTGCCGCCAGAAGGCGAGGCTAGTATAAAAAAGAAAGCTTAGTGCTTGCGACAGTAGTAGTAGTGATTTTTGGGTGACGAGATGGGTAAAATGCGATTTCACGAACTTTCAACATGGGATCATTGTAGGAGCTCTGAGCCATGGAGCGAGTGTCACCGAAATCGCCGCATTCTTGAAGTGTTCCAAAGAAGCTGTTGTTAAAGTGTTTAAAAACTGGACTGTCAGCCAAGAAACTGGGTTCCTACGTGCAACGTGTGGTCGTCATCGACTATTGACTGCTCGGGCGGAACGGAGTGTGTCCAGACTGGTAACAGACAACAGAATGGCAACAGTACAGCAAATTACAGACTATCTTAATCAGGGATCCCCCTCAACTGATCTCTGCACGCACTGTTCGCCGTACAATGCATCGGATGGGATATGGCAGCCAACGGCCTGTTCGAACACCTTTGCTGTCTGGAGTTAACAAGAGAAAAAGCGTCTCCAGTTCGCACAGGAGCACAAGAATTGGACAGTCGATAATTGGAAACAAATTATGTGGTCCGATGAATCTCGTTTTCAGTTGCACCATGCCGATGGCCGAGTGAGAATTTGGCGGAAACAGCACGACAGCATGGACCCCAAATGCATTGCTACAACCCTTCAAGCTGGTGGAGGCAACGTTATGGTTTGGGGAATGTTTTCCTGGCATGCGTTGGGCCCTTTAATTCGTGTTGATCAACGTCTGACTGGCACATCATATCTAAACATCGTTGCGGACCAAGTGCATCCTGTCATGTGGATGGTTTGTCCCAATGGCGATGGCTACTTTCAACAAGATAATACGTCCTGTCATAGTGCTCGTATTGTACAGGATTGGTTTCAGGAACATGCCGGTGAGTTTACTTTGCTTAGGTGGCCCCCACAATCTCCAGATCTCAACCCCATTGAGAATTTGTGGGATGAAGTTGAACGAGCCATCAGACAGCTGGATCCACAACCCTGCAATCTCACACTCCTGGAAACTGCTATTCATCAAGCAGGGTCTCAGGTTCCACAAACCACCTATCAACATCTCGTGGAGTCCATGCCACGAAGAATCGACGCAGTATCAAAGGCAAAAGGTGCCCCAACGAAGTACTGAGAAAGGTAGTCATAAATAAAGTGGCCACTCAGTATATAGGTCTTGGAGCTTGTGACGTGCATACCCCGCAGGACGCACATGAGATAAAGGCAGATAGCAGCAAGAACATACGTCTGCGTTGCTCAGTTGGTAGAGCGACTTATTTCGGAATAAGGGGACTCGGGTTCGATGCCCGGCGTGGACAAAGATACCGGAGAAATTTACTTCGTTATAAGCTACTCATGGTCCTTAAGCTCCCAACAGGAAGATGCAATATTACCCTAATTGAAAACACAAATAACTATTTTAGGAACTAAAGCACTTCCTTTTAATGGCGTAAAACTAATACACAATTTAAGCCGAGCTTTCGCGCTCCACCGGGAGGCTTCGTCTGGGCTAAGCTTTCAAAGCCTTCTTAGAGATAGCTACGTACAATGTTGCTACAATTCAAACATGTTATATTATAAAACCAAACAGTTCCATTTCACGTGTGAAGTCCGTGTTTTAAACGTCATCATGCGGCATAGAGAGGAATTACATGCTGTTTCCTTGATTCTTGTTCAGGAGATTCCTAAATGCATCTGATATCTCATAAGACAAGTTTTCGTTGCGTGGGTGTGGGGTGGGTCATAATCTCGAGACCTTGACGCGTAGCTGTCAACATAGCTTCTATAGGGTGCTATTCTTTTCATCATACTCCAAAGTGGGGTTGCTCCTTTTTGGATGACTTCCCTGCACAACGCGGTTGTAGTTTTCCCGTTCTTAACGTCTGTTTTATGTTCCTTGGTCCTTATCTGGAGTGGCCTGTTTTAGGACAAAAATGTATTGAGCATCTCACATATAAGCTTTCTTTTGGGGAACAGATAAAAACTGAAACTGTTATTTACCTTACTTCCTATTTTTCTGTCTTATGCATAAGATAAAACTTCATAAATTAAAAAGGGTGAGAATATACACGTACGAGGGATTTATTCCAATTGCACAATTTTTTTTTTTTTTGAAGCACTGAGATTCAGTGAAGAGACTGACACCGGGCAGAATTTCTGATTTGGACAAGTATTGCTGTGGAGAAGTTTTGAATAAATTAGTGCCTGGCTTGTATGTGAAAGATTTAGCGTTTCACATGTATTTAAAAATGCAGCAGCAAACATTCAAACTATTCAATTAGTAAACACCTGGGGCCGCAAATAACGATGAGAAGTATAGCCCAAACATTGAATGTTTTTGTTAAATAACTCAGCTGATGACGGATTCAAGACTCCGCACACCGTAATGATCAGATGTCTCTTGCTAGTACGGAATGTGATTATCTCGTACAGAAGTGATTGCGGCTTTGAGTTGGTGGTGAGCTATTATGACTACTACAATTTGTGCGTTTAGGTACAACAAAAGAACTATCTCCTGAGGAAGTTTGTTACAGCCTTTAATGAGCTCCAGTGTCTGGCGCCGTATTAGAAAATAAATCCGAATAAATTTTACATAAGCTTTCGAAATGAAGTCTCCATTTTTGCGGTCAAACGCTTTAGTTCTCCTCGGTCTGGATGCTATTGGCTGAAAATTTTATTCAGTTAGAAGGATAAGGACTGTTGTTCATGTGAATCTGCTTCAGATGGAAACTGACGAAGCAGTAGCTAAAATATTGTCACCGCGTGGTGAATTGGATAGTAAAATTGCTGGCATAAATGTACACTTTATAGAGCTGGATTTTCTGTGGCCAAAGAGCTCTTGTAGCTCACTGAGAGAGACCAGTGTCAAAGTTGTTTCATGCGGTTTACATCAAACCTGGGTTCTCTCAAGTACGTAAATACCGTGCGTGCTTTTGCTGACCACATTTGTGTTCAGTTTTAAATTAGCAAACGCGGTGCCTGCGACACATCCAGACATATGTCCCTGTTAACACTGCAAGATAACTTTTTGTTTTCTCTTACCGAAGTGGATATCTATTTGATATTCAAAGGGATGTAAAATGGGAAAACGGAGGACATTTTTGAGAGCTTAAGAGGGCAGTAATGCATCTGTAAAGAAGTTTTTTCTCTCTCTGATTTTGGTTATGCATATGAGTACAAATGGAGTGACTCTGTGACTCATGTGCTTCTCTGTGACTCATTAGGTGCCTATTTCCAGTGGCTGTGACGTCATTTTGCCGATAGCTTTGAATTGCAGGAATTGAAGGCCAAAGTTGGTTTTCTTGGGGACCGCGAGCTCTGACCACTTTTACTGGTAGCTGAGTGGTCAAAGAACTAGGCTTCTGGCAGTCCTTCGAGCTGAAGTCCGATTGAAATCCCAGGTGAGGCATTCGTGATGTGATAAGTTTCCTTGCGTCACTGCTTCTCTCGTCCCATTCTCTGGAACAGTTGATTCATTAGTCTGAATATCTCGTGGGCGTAACTAAAGCTGGAAACAAAAACAAAATGATGTAAGTTGCTTACGAGTGAAGGTTTGTGGTGCCTGTAAGAGTAAACCGGCTTTCTCAGTGGGAAAAACAATATAAAAATTTGAAGTACGAAGTTATGTGAATTATATCTGTGAATGTGTCAAAGAATGTAAGTTGCTTGCTAGCTCAAGAAAATTGACAAACATCTCATAGGTTGATGTTTTTAGGAAACATTGTTGGACTTAAGTGATTTTTGACAGAGCAAAAGCTTCTTAGACCTTTTTCATGGTTCTCTCGTCATGAATTCTAAATAAGCAAATGACTTGTTTCAGAAAACTGGGGCATATCAGATTCAACAAATAAGTAAGCACAAGAATTGAAGATACCTATTAAAATTCGGTGTAAAAGGAAGCTTAGAGAACTGCCGATTTCGTAAAAGCCGCCGGAGTGTGAATCAAAGCTTCCCGGTTATTTCTTCGTTTCCTTTCACACCTGTTACTCCGAATTTTAATAAGTGTATTTTCAAACCTTGTGCTTATATACTAAATTACTTGTTTGGTGTGGAAGAAGCTATTTATTGCGCTACTAAACATTTTGAGAAGTTTGGTAGTTTCTGCAGCAGAACAGGTAGTTTTCTGACTACCTTTATTTATATCTATCTATCTCTATCATATTGTCTTTTCAGCAGTTATGAGCGTTTTGGGCTGCTAAGATTTTCTTTCAGAAACCAACAAAAGTCACATCATTTAGACTTCCCAGGATTTTCTATGGTCCGGCAATTGTGTGAGCTTTGTGCACACTTAATGCGTATCATGTTCCCATTCACATTTTGGAGCTGACAAAATCTAAAGAAAACGTTTGCAGTCAAGAGCTAGCAAACTACATATATATCTGAATAGTGCTAGCTATTTCTGTAAGTCATTAAAAAGAACTTGTCCTAAATCTTTAAAAAAATGTGTGTGCCCCAATGAACATGTTAGGTATACTCTGTTTGAACGCCAGCCGAGGTGGTTGCAGAGAGAAGCCCTTGGACATCTCAGTTCCAGTAAATATTTCAAAGTTTTGTTGCCTTTCATGGGAGGAATGAGGAAATATAGATTCCCATGGGAAATTCGAAGAGAAAAACGCAGTATCTCTGTGTAAAGAAAAACAAGGTATTCAGCTAACGCGAATGATTTCGCAAGACTAATATTTCCCTCTGTAAAGAAATGTTTTCTCTCCTTCGGGAGTGTTTTACCCAGTACCCGTGAATATATTTTTCCATTACGTTTATGCAAATAATTATGATATTCGTGGTTTGAAAGTTTCTCTTTTCCGTAAGACTTTCACACAAGTATGCTTTGTGTGTGAATACTTGATTTTTTTTTCTGGAGGGAGGGAGGCGTTTAGAACAACCAAGAAATTCATCGTTTTTTAAAGTGCCGAACAAATTGTTACTTTGCTGAAGAATATGGAGTTAATGTTGGAGCTTTTTTTATTTGATGTATGCAGATTTGTGTGACTTTGGATATTTATGACTTTTTGGAGAGCTTATGTTTGAAATAGCTTTATATCTATTCCTTGAACATTAGTGCGCATGATCAGTACAATTGGCATGTCCGCGTTGAGATTGATGCAACTTTTATGCTGCGCATTTTTGGAATTTTAATGTTTGTTATTTTTATATCTGTATAATATCTTGTTTCTCAAAGTGTTTGGTACTCAGTGGTCTTACAAAAGCTTTCGGGGTAGTAAACTCTCATAATTAACACCAGACCAGCCGCATATGGCCGAACGTTAATCGCACCTCTGAATATCATTCCGGCGAGTATTGTGAATTCTGTCGTCGATGCATCGAGATGACTGAGGGCTCTGCTATTGATCGTTGAGAAAATGTAAAGAGAGAAAGGTGGAGATCCTCTTTGCAAAGTAAAGAGACCAAATACTGCGGCTAAATCTAATTATATTTCTTAGAGTGAACTGAAAAAAATTCAGAATAGGCTGCTGCCCGCAAAACAAATTTCACATCACTAGAGTTTCAGGAGACAAACTTTCTCTGAAGACACATGCTTATATTTTATTCAGATATTGAAGTATTTCGTGCCGAAACCTTTCTGCGACGAAGAAAAAATTGTACTGTTCCGGAATGAAAAGCCTTATATGAAGACATTAAATTTTCCACCCTTTCATCTGGCGGAAATAATATTAAAGTTATACTTCGACACCTATATTACTATTTTATGCACACACCAATAGTCATGCCCGTTCTACGAACGGTAAACTTTTAAAAACAATTTTTAACATAAAAATAAAGAAAGGGAAAAGTACTTTATATCCGAAATTTATTGGGGTAGAATAATAATAAAAATTTCCAAGCTTTCGCACATCAACCAGATGGCTCAAGGAAGGTAGACAGCAAACTGAATAATAGAACGCTTCAATAATTTGAACGCGGTGACTTGACTTCACAATAACGAAGAGATGCGAACGTAATCAGGTATTCAAAGACACGAGGCGTTATGCCCGTTTAGCACGCGGAATCATGAAAGGAAAATAAAGAGGCAGTCACTATTTGAAGAAATGGTTCCAAGTTCGTGGCAACTCCAGTGAGACGCTATCGTTGCACAACTCGCTGTTGGTTAGGATCTCCAAAGTTTCGCGAATGGCAGTAGATTTTGGGGGGAGTGGCTATTTTCTTTACGTCATCCCACATAGGAACAGCGGACTTGAACTTGACTTCTCTGGATAGGGCCGTGGTTACTTTGGCGTTCTTTGTCCCTTTTATGTTCGTTGACTCTAATTCTAAATGAACGTTTAGTCATTCCAATGTAGCATCGCTTGGAGCCGTTCGGATATAGTAGAAGAATGACATAAACACCAGCTTCATTGGAAGGTGGGGTCTTGTCAGTGTTTCCCTTAAGCATGGTATATAAAGACGTCGGAGACCTAATGCCAACACCCAGGTTCATCTTTTTCAGCGCGTTCTTGTGCTGACAGGAAACATTTGGTACGTAGGGAATTGAGCCCAGGTAGCGTAGCTGTGGCATATAAGTATCAGTACGACTGGTTCGGATTTTCTTGATGTAGCGATGTACTAGGTTCGGGGCGTATCCTGCCTCAATGGCCAACTCGACGACTTTTCTCAATTCGCATTGCCTAGAAGGAACATCTAAGGAGACTACAAAGGCTCTTCGGATTCGAGAACGGAATAAAGCTATCTTGTAGTCAGTGGGGCAGAATGAGCTGCGGAGCATCAGGTTAGGTACGGATGTGAGTTTACAATTAGACCTGTGTGCGAAGGCGATTTTCAGGTAATTTACTCAGTAAAACACCTAGATAAGGGAAGGAACCATTGTGCTCGAGCGCCATAGCGAAATTGATCGTAAGGGGAAATATAATTGATTTTATCTGGAAAAAGTGAGATGGTCTCCTTTTTTGAGGCTATATGAAGAGCACATCGTCCGCATATCTTAGCAAGATGGTAGACTTTGGAATGATGTTGGTGAATATATACTGCTCGATTGGGCGAAGTGTTGCTTCCGCGAGGACGGTTGAAAGACACGATCCCATCGGAGCGCCATGCTTTTTCTAGATAAAATCAATGATATTCACCCTACTATCAATTTCACTATGGAGCTCGAACACAATGGCGCCTAAAACACAATTGCCTAAAACTCGCCTTCGCACACAGGTCAATTATAAACCCACATCCGTACCTAACCTGATGCTCCGCAGCTCATTCTGCCCCACTGACTACAAGACAGCTTTATTAAGTTCTCGAATCCGAACAGCCTTTGCAGTCTCCTCAGATATGTTCCTTCTAGGCAATGCGAATTGAGAAAAGTCGTCGATTTGGCCATTGAGGCAGGATACGCCCCGAACCTAGTACATCGCTGTATCGAGAAAGCCCGAGCCAGTCGTACTGATGTTTTTATGCAGCAGCTACGCTACCTGGGCTCAATTACCTACATACCAAATGTTTCCTATCAGCTCAAGAACACGCTGAAAGAGATGAACCTCGGTGTTGGCATCAGGTTTCCGACGTCTTTATATACCATGCTTAAGGGAAACACTGACAAGACCCCACCTTCCAATGAAGCAGGTGTTTATGTCATTCTTCTACTATATCCGGACGGCTCCAAGCGATGCTACATTGGAATGACTAAACGTTCATTTAGAATTAGAGTCAACGAACATAAAAGGGACATAAAGAACGGCAAGGAAACCACGGCCCTCTCCAGAGAAGTCAAGTTCAAGTCCACTGCTTCTATGTGGGATGACATAAAGAAATTGGCTTCCTACTCCACCCCAAAATCTACTACCATTCGCGAAACTTTGTAGATCATGACAGACAGCGAGTCGTGCAATAATAGCTTCTCACTGGAGTTGCCACGAATTTGGAACAGTTTCTTCAAATAGTGATCTCCTCTTTATTTTCCTTCAGTAATTCCGCGTGCTATAAACGAGCATAACGCCTCGTGTCTTTGAATACCTTATAATGATTACGTTCGCATGTCTTCGTTATTGTCAAGTCAAGTCACCGCGTTCGAATTCTTGAAGCGTTCTATTATTCAGTTTGCCCTTTGCTGTCTACCTTCCTTGAAAAAGCCATCTGGTTGGTGTGCGAAAGCTTGGAAATTTCGATTTCTATTCTACACAGAAATTTCGGATATCTAGTATAGTTACACTATTTAAGTACAGTTGGTGTACAGTTCCTTTTTATTTAATCAATTTAATTAAGGGAAAAGTAATTACAGGAAAGAAAAGTAATTTAAAATCTGTAACTGTTTTTTTAGAACAGTGTCGTGACGTCATGCATACTGTTAGATGCAAAACGATAACAGGCTTTGGCGCTTCTTAACTTGAAATCAAAATTTCATAGAATTTTCACAGCGTTTCAGGTTCGATTATTTTTAAAGCTATCAGTATTTTGAACAGTTTTAGACAATATTCCAAAATCCCCATTCTGAT
Source organism: Macrothele yani (assembly GCA_039090855.1). Lineage (NCBI taxonomy): Eukaryota > Metazoa > Arthropoda > Arachnida > Araneae > Macrothelidae > Macrothele > Macrothele yani. Next base: position 15,747,665 of record CM077013.1, on the reverse strand, counting down.
TTTTTTTATTTTCGGACTTTCTTAGGTATCTGGACCTTTTAAGGCTAGTCAGCATACCAATTTTCAGATCTTTAGATCATTAATAAGTGGTCGAACAATTTGCGGACTGACGCACTAGCATTTTTTCTCTTTACTTTAATGTATAGATAATACAGTAGTAATAATAACGGGGAGAAGAAATATTACAAAAGCTATTGAAAATGAAATCTACGTCAATATAAAATTTTAGAAAGAGCGTTCCTTTATTACATTTTGAAAAGAATATTCATTAGTAGGGCATTGTATACTTACGTTTGGAAGAACTTAGAAGGACCCTGAGAATTTTAGCCGTATTAATTTAAAATTGTTAAATCTAAAAATTTAAGAAACCTATTAGTTATTACTTGTTCCTTTCCCATTTATGCGCAAATTCTAATCTGATTAATGGAAAATTAAACAGAAATTGACCGCTTGTACTTAAAAACCGTAAACAAACCAAAATTTTCCCTTAAAAGACTAAAACTTCAGCGAAGCTCTGAAGATTCAAACTCCAACAACACCGTACGCAAAAATATTCCTGTTTTGAAGAGTCTTATGGAAATATTAAGCGTGCTATTTGCGAGGTACATATGGTACAAATGCTCCGTGTATAGTAAATATTAATATGTAATTTATGACTGCAAAACTTGTGATATTGAGACTGAATAAAATGGCAACGTTTATTCACAATTAAATGTTTATTTAACATCTACTGTAGTTCCGCAGAGCGTTTGGCTCGGCATCATCAGGACAAATGGAGGGTAAGCATTCAAATCATTGTGACATCACCAGATTTCTGACGGTCACGGATTTTGGCAATTTCTTTACACGCGCTGAAAACAAATGAAGCAGACGTCATGTTGCTGACAAGCATGAAGAGTTGCGATATATGAGGAAAGCTTCTGATATATTAATCTTGATAGTCGAACTAGGTTTATCAATAATAAGCGTAGCGTTTTCAAACAAACATTTGAGGTTATTTTCGTGACAATGTCGGGCTATACATACACCGTCAGAACTCTGATATCACAATGATTTGAATGTTTACGCTCCATTTGCTCTGATGATGTCGAGTCAAACGCTCTGCGAAACTGTAGTCGATGTTAAATACACATTTAATTGTGAATGAACGTTCTTATTTTATTCTTTAGTAAATATCAGTATCCAATCTATTGAATCTTCATTTTTGGAAGTAACATTTCTAGAACGTGCTGATTATGTAAAGACAAATAATGCAGCAAATTAAGACATTTCTTATGAAAAGCAAAAATTAAAAACTCTATAAAATATCTTCACGTAATCTAATTCAACATCGATCGGCAGGAAACACCTTTGTAAGTTCTACAAAACTGAGAGTGAGTGATACAGGCCAGATAGTTGTTGTCCGGAACGAGGATTCTTGCATGAAAAAGCAAAACCACAGAAAAAAATGCGACCTGAAATGAATTAATGGTAACATTCCGAGTTGTACAAACATTACATGGAAAAAAGTTTTGTAACGTAATTATCTAATTTCTTTATTTAATTAAACCACTGATAACACGAATTACCGAAATCAGGCTTATTGGATTACTATAATTAATTTTATCTATGGTACCGTAAAAATATCAGCATTATGTAATTTAAGGATTCATATTGTTGGTACACGAAAACCTGATTTTTGAGAAAGCTCGTACAACTTCTTTCAAAAGAGGAAATTAATTAATCTAGGTGAGGCGCCGATTGGAATCTCAAGGGGAAAAAAATGTGGTAAATTTTCAACAGCAAATCGATGATTAACTCTCTTTCATCGCCGATAATAAAGTAATTTTTAGGTACTTCGCGACTTTTATTTTGGTCTCTGGTTAATTACATCATAAATGGAATTTTTTATTAAATTTATTAATACAAAATTAATTATTGAATAGGTAATTATATGTTGGTTTTTCGTATACTTGCACACTCTAATTCAGGGCCGGAGAAAGATTTTTCTGATCTGAAAGGGGGGGGGGGAGAGAAACTTGAAATTACGCCCCTTCAAGTTCAAAAGTTCCCCTGCTTCCACTCAGTGTTTCCAGGTTTTACTTTCTTGTACTTCCGTTATAGGAAAGTATTATGACTGTTCAAAAATTGAACTTCCGATTTTTGATGTAGTTTTACTAGAAATGTGAAAACTAGGGAAATGAAAACTACCAGCACAAAACGAATAACGATCAGGTAGTGAAAATAACAGGAAAATGCTTTCGGAGTACAGCTTGGAAAAATTCCGTTTAACCCTAAGAGGGGCTTTTTGCCTCACAGTACAGGTTCCTAATTAGCTTTTCATCCCTTCGGAATAATCAGAAAAGTCACTGAGGTTAGGAACTGAATAAGTAGTTTTAATAAACAGTGACTGACCCCAGGTCTATAACTGCACTAAGGAAATTATGAGATAAAAGATTTGAAGTCGATAGAAAAGAAAGACAAAGTGAAGGAAAGGTAGAGAAAAATAAATTTTTCGAGACGACAGGACTAGAGGAAAGGACGCAAAGTACCCAGTTAGTGGGAACTACCGTACCCATGACAAAAGGCCAGCAACCTCTACCCCATGGCGGGAAGGGGGGAGAAAACCTGGAGACCCCATCCGCAGCATCCTCCAGTGCTCACCATCATCACTAACCTTAGCCAAGACAGTTTCTGGGGTTCGGTCTAACACCAACCTGGTAATTTTACAAGGACATGCCACTTCATCCAATCCATTCCTGCATCTGATCCAGGGCCCTCACCACAAGGACTAGTACTCAACACTATTGGCTTCCCTTTGTTCCAGTCGGGCGGGGGGAGGTTACAGTGATCGTAGCCTTAGTTCTGAAATGCCTGAGGACTGTGCTGGGAATGGATGCCCATATCTAAGTTCCCAAGAGGGCGAAAAACAGAAATTGTTACTACAAATAACAAACTCCATATTCAAAATTCTGCTGTGCTTTTTTGTGTTAAGTAACCCACTTTACCACATACCCAACACATAAATTAAATTGAAATCCAGAAGAATCAAAAGCTACATAAAATTAACGGAGCGGATAAACTCAGTGATCTGAAGTAACGTAGCTACTGTAGCACGCTGCATTTACAGTAGCGTGGAGTTTAGCATCGCTACAAATATAAAATTATAGTTGTAGCAGTAGTACGCTGCAAAATAAAGTAGCTGGTAACAGTAAATTACGTTACAAATCAATATAGTTTATAAAAACTTTAAAAACAAATTATTGAAATCACGTAACTGTTAGTTCCCTGTTCCGGCAAATAATGCTTCAAAAAATCTAAGTGTGCACTGCCCCAATCACGTACATGACTTACATTGTGAAAATTCGTGAAACTGTTAACCATAACGTTTACCTTTCTTACTTTATGCTGTTAATTCTTTGAGTGTCAGCGACGCGTCTAGCACGTGCAAAGCTTTCAATTATCCAGTGTCAGCGACGCGTCTAGCACGTGCAAAGCTTTGCTTTACCCAGTGTCAACGACGAGTCTAGAGCGTGCAAAGCTGTTCTTTACTTTTCTTTACCCAATATCAGGGATGCGTCTAGCGGGTACAAAGCTTCCCTAAGCATCCATGACACTGAGTGGAAAAACGTTTGCACGCGATTGACGCATCGCTGCCACTGGGTAAAGGAAAGCTTTATACGCGCTAGATGCGCTGCCGACACTGAAAATGCTGACATGGAGCTCCTCTCAGTCAACCTGCGAAGACAGCTCACACGTCGTGATCGCGAGAGAGATTTTGTTGAGGACAGTTATTAATGAGATTCGATTTTCTTTGTCAAAATAAAATGAATTCTTAGATACTTCTTGATAGTGTTTTTATTTGAAATCCCTGGGCGTCTCAGCTAGCCTAGAATTATAAGCGAATGAATGTTATAAAATAATGATCAGAGCTGAGGTAGATACAAATATAAAATAATTTTGTGTAACTTAACTTGATATTTAGCTCTGCGTGATATATGTAAGAACGTACATATAACAATCATCTGCAGAATTTGCCTTACAATTTAGAACTAAGTACAGAAACTATAGCTAAAAAGTAGCGAAAGTTGCTACTTTTCAGAATACGTAGTGTAGTAAGCTTCTTTTCAGATGCTGTAACAATTTACTTTTTCAAGAATGTAGTTGTAGCAATAGCTAGCTACTTTTAAAATGTAGCCTCCCAGTCACTGAATGAAAGTAATTTGGCTGTTTATTGGGACAGAAAGGATATTCCTCTGTTGTTGCTTTGCGCCTTTTTGGACATTCGTGTCCTATACTTCACGATACCCCAAAGAGACCTCAATCCGTCATCAAGAAGGAAAGACTACGCTCAATAAAATGTTCTGGAAAAGAAAATTGGAAGATCTTATCCAGCAGTGAAACAATGCTGCCAAGATTTACACCATACTTTTCATTTCTCAGCCTTTCGTGTTTTTCTACACTGTACGTACTTATCAAATTAGAAAATTCAATATTACTACTTTTCACTGTAAATTTACACCTTCTGTACTTTAAATTCCTGTTTCCTATTTCTACCTCGTACACAAACACGTACAACAGAAAAAGTTGCAATCAGAATGAGTGTTATTGCGAAAATCCTTGTAATAATTTCAGAGCACTGAAATATCAGTTTGATTTCCTCGGGAGGGCAAATTACTCTTACCCTCCCATATGGACGCCACTAGGTCAGGGGCCAGAGTTAACCACACCCCTGAAAAGTTCATTAGGATGACCAGCCGCTTTTTTGAAGGATTTCTTGGCGAGTCTGATGGAAAAACCCACGTATCTTTTCGACACGAAGTCTGTCTTCCTGGTTCAAAACTATGTATGCGTATCTACTATTGTTTAAAATTGTGCTTAATGACCAATGTCCGTTTAGAATCTATTACATGCTTAAATAAGGGATCGTGTCCCGGCACTGTTTGACCAGAAAGTGTGAGCTTAACAAGTAAACAAAATAATTAATTTTCATAGCGTGAAAGCGATTTGTTAAATCTAACGTCCTGTGTTGGAAAGTACTTTGAGACAATCTGCTGTTTGAAGTTCTTGTGACAAATATGTATTAAGTATCGAACGAGTTATGTAACACTCATGTGACTTCGTTTTGGACGTTCTTGATGAAGAGTAAATTATTACAGAATGTGTCAGGAGACAGTGTTGTGTTCTTTCGGGCATAATAAACATATTTGACAATTTAACTTCTGGAAAATTTAGTTGCATTTTCTAGATGAGTGTTGAAATACGATATCTATTCAAGAATTAAATCGCCGCCCCGGTGGCGCAGTGGTCTAAGCGATGGCCTCTGATCATTCGTCCGAACGGGGTCCGGGTTCGAATCCCGGTGAGGCATGGATGTTGTGTTTGTCTTACGGCACTGGTTCTCTCCCTTCCCTGGAACCAGTGACCCTAAATTAGGGACGGGCGACTGCTTATAGCCCATTGAGTTGCTCACGGTGGTCGTTAAACCTCCAATCAAAAAAAAAAAAAAAAAAAATTAAATCTAAATGAATTTGAAGTTTACTTTTAAATCGGAGCTTGCATTTTCCTGTTGGATGCTTTAGACTAATTTGGAGTTAATACTATTTGCTAGAAATTTTATCCAGTTGAACAAAAAATTACATGGTTGGCGTTAAAAAGCTCTGCACTGAAGTTGACAACGCAGTATGGTGAATATATTACATTACGTTAGTGCATCTAAGTTGAATTTTTGTTGTCAAGTCAGCGTGCAATCTCTGCTGTAACGAGGAAAGCTATGGCCTAATTTGTGTGTTAGCTTTATGAATACAAAAACTGAATACATTAGTTTATCATTCAAAAACATTGTATAAAATGTTTGAAAAGCGGCCATGAACCTGAAGAAATATTGTTACAGATGCATTTGTTAGGGCACTAGTATTAGCAATGGCTAAGACTAAAACTTTTTGGGCGAAGTAGTCTTAGCGATGGCTTCTGATCATCCGTCCGAGATGAGTCTGGTTTCGAATCCCAGTGAGGCATGGATGTTGTGTTTGTCTTGCAGCACTTGCTCCCTCCCTTCCCTAGAGTCAGTGGCCCCAAATTAGGGACATGAGACTGCTTATAGCCTATTGAGTTGCTCACGGTGGTCGTTAAACCCCCATTCATAAAACAAATATATTTGTTAATTCCAGTTTTATGTTACCACAAATTTGAAACTGGCTGAAAAATTCACAAAAATTATTTTCCCTACATGACTGTACTCGTATTTAATGCATTGGTTGTACGATGCTGGATATAGGTCCTGATTCTCTTCCGAATGCCTTCTAGCTAATTTGTCTGGGTTTGAGTCCCGGATGAGATATGAGTTGCGTATTTGTTCTACTGCGCGGATTCCCTACGCTCCCTGGAAACCATGGCCCTAAATTAGGGAAGGTAGACTGCTTTCGATGCTCAGTCGTTAAAACTTCAAGCAAAAAAGAAAAATAGATAGTACTGCTGCTGCCTATCATAAAGAAAACAAATCTTGATTTCCCAAGCAATGAAGACAAATTGTGTGCTTAAATATACACTATATTGACAAAAGTCACCGGACACCCAGATGAGAAACATAATATAGCATTTATTGACATACATTAGTACGGTGTCGCTCCACCTTTGGCCTTAACGCATGCACTAACTCTTTGAGACATGCTTTCCACAAGGTTTTGTAACACAGCGACACGTATGCGCTTCCATTTGGTACATAATGCTTCCGCTAACTGGTGCTTAGTAGTAGGCCTTGGTTCCAAACTTCTTATGCGGCGCTCTAATTCATCCCACAAGTGGTCTTTGGGACTAAGATCAGGACTCTGTGCTGGCCAGTCCACACACGATACTGAATTATCGTGAAACCACGCTGTACCAGTCCTTGCTTTATGGCTGGGTGCATTATCCTGCTGGTTCCATAGTATTGCCACAGAGTTGGTACAGCATATTTGGCCAGAATATCCAGGTAGACGTGCTGGTTAACAGGTTTGTCTACGATAACCAATGGGCCGGGACCATACCACGAAAAACACCCCCACACGAGTACACTGCCAGCTCCAAACTTGACCGTATGAACAATACACTGTGGTAAATAGCGTTTCCCAGGCTGCCGCCATACCTACACACGGCCATCAGACTGATGGATCATGTATCTGTATTCGTCAGTCCATATGACCCGTTTCCATTGATCTACGATCCACGATAAATGTTCTTTACACCATGCTAAACGAAGAGTAGCATTCCGAGTTGAGATGAAAGGCTTATGAGCAGCCGCATGACCATGGTAACACATGGAATGAAGTTCTCTGCAAATAGTACGTGTACATACTGAGGTTCCAGGATTTTTACTCACCTGTACACTAAGGTTTTGTGCAGTACTCCGTCGATTAGCTGTAGCGACTCTCTTAAAGCTTCGACGTCCTCTATCACTGATTTTCTTTGGTCTGCCGGTACATTTTACTGCTTCAGGCACGCCATGTGCCTTCCACTTATTCAGTACATCCAAAACAGTTAACTTGGGTATGTTTAAATGCCTCTCGGTTTCTCTTATGGGCATCCCACTAATATAACACCCAACAATCTTTCCTTTCTCAAAGTCAGTTCCCTCCCGCCGTGACATTTTTACTCAACCTCACGGTGCGATATCATAACGGTCAGTTGCAGGCTTGTTTTTATACCGTTTGCAGCTGTACCGCGCATCTTAACAACGCCGTGGTTCCGTTCATTTGCTTTTGAAGTAGTGTCCTGTGACCTTTGCCAGTATAGTGTATATATCTATGAAGTATTGTGCTGAAAAAAGTAATGTCAGATGACGAAGTACCCGAATTCGAAACCTCCGTCACGGCTCACATTGGCAACTGAGATTATTCAGCTGAAGAGCATGACATCAGTAGACGGGTTGCTTAAGACGATGGCAGTTATTCGTCAGAAGGCGAAGAGTGTAAGCGCCAGCAAACATCGAAGTGGACAAGGAGCACATGCGCAATTCCATGCTATATGAATTTCTTCGTAGCAGCAACCACGCAAATGCTGCAAGGTACATTACCAGTGTGTACCTCAAAGCCATGTCACATAGTCAGTGTTCTCGTTAGTTCGAACGGATTAAAGAGAGAAATTGTGACTTGTCGGACCGTCCCTAACCCGGAAGACCAGCAACAGTGGATATGGACATGATGAAGACCTTAGTGGAAACGGAGTCATGTGTGATCACGCGGGAGTTGGCCTCACAGCTGGGGATTACTTAACGAGCATTATGACACACCTGTGTCAATATAGGATGGTGCATAAGCGAGGAGTTTAAGACTCACAGCTAAGCAAATCGCATGTACATGCGTTTACCTGCTTGCATGTGACAAAGTTATTGGACCGCATTGTGATACGTGAACGAGATATGGGACCTGTATGACAATGTCAGCCCCCGGAAACAGTGGTTGGCCCTCGAACAGAAGCCCGTGCCGACCCCCAAAACCGGCTTACACCCACGTAAGGTCCTGCTATCAGTTTAATGGGATATGCGAGGGGGTGTATTCTTGGGCTTCTACCTGGCAACAGCATAATCAACCCCCGATGGGCATTGCCGTCAGTTAGACGATCTGCACGTCGAAACTTCCAGCACTGCTGATAAGAAAGAGTCTTCTTACAGCAGAAGAAGACTGACCTCACAGAGCACGAGTGACCTATCACAATATCAGGGACCTGGAGCTGCTACCGCTCCCAGCCTATTCTCCAGACATTTCCCCGAAGGAACTACCACCTTTTCCGGTCGTTGGAGCATTTCGTGGACGGGCAGCGGTTCACCAACACGGACGATATCAAACGCACACTTTACTTCTTTATATCCCAGCCGCCACATGGACGGTATCGAAGAGCAGTCTAGACGATGGGAGAAGGTCGTAGCAAGAGATAGCGAATCCATTTTGGATTGATTCATGCTTGTATGTACTGTAATTAGCACTTTTCTGTTGCCTCGCATTAGCAAAAATTACTTTCTTTCCAACCCAATAAATAAGCAAGATATTTCAGTTAACTCCGGTGAGTGCGAGTTAACTTTGAGAATACTTGGGTTTCTTTCTGATCACATAACTTTTCCTCCAAAGGGAAAGATAAGATATTGAATATTTCTTTTTTTGCGTAGACAATTTTCCTTTGCAGATTTAATTCCAGTTTTCTGTATCTCAAGGAGATTTTTTGTGTCTCAGCAACAGATGTATATTGAAATGCAGATTTGGGGAACCCTGAATGGAACGTTCTAGAGACTAAGTTTCTGAGTGTTTTAAGGAATATGTGACTTGTGCATTACGAAGAGGTTTACTCAGAGATTGTTGGGTTATAGTGCCCTCTGAGATGCACGGAAAATGCTTGGCTTTATACCGTTTCCATTGATCTACGGTTCACGATAAATGTTCTTTACACCATGCTAAAGTAAGAGTAGCATTCTGAGTGGAGATGAAAGGCTTATGAGCAGCCGCACGACCATGGTAACACATGGAATGAAGTTCTTTGCGAATAGTACGTGTACATACCGAGGCAGGATTCTGTAGTGGGATAAATGGTTCTCAAGACGGGCGTTCTTGCATTTACCCGTTACCGAATCCAGTGATAATGCTTCTACGAAGACATGAAGCGATCATCTATTCGATGCAAATGGCGAGACAGCAGTTTCACGTTATATTTTTGCGTCACAGCTGCTTTCATTCTGGAGATCTTTATCCTTCAAAGCATACTAAAGTAATCCCCGAAATAAATAAAACTTTCCGAGGAACTTTTCTGAAAGTGCTAAAAAACGCGTGAGGCTGCATTGAGTAACACACCTTTTGGCTAGTGTCGGCTCGATATTTTTGTTTTCTAACACTAGTGGAATTTTATTAACATCGGGGACTGTTATGTTTTTCCGGCCCATTTCTCTACAGTGAAAGAAAGCATTTTTTATACCACAGCATCATAGTGAAGAATATTGTGCAATACCTTGGTAAAGAAAATGTTCTTTTTAAAACTACGCGGACTCTATTTTTTTTTCTTTACGACTTGTGTTTATATAAACCTGTATCTTGTCATGATTTCAGTAATATCTTGTGTTTGTCCCTCTACGGCTCTCATTATGGCGTTCTCTTCAGCAAATTGTAATAACCAACCTATCTGTCTTCCTCCTGAAGTTAGCTCTATTGTAACTGCCAAGAATAGGAGAGTGAACCATTCAAGGACGAAAATTAAGGGAGAACGAGATGCAGGCATTTTCTTTTCTGTGCTGTGGAAATGGAAGCACAAGGTGGAATGAAGAGAGTAACTGATGCATGTGTGCATGTTAATGTTCTTTCCACTTAGAAACACATATTCTGAACTCTGTTGAGTAAAATTCAGAATACGGGGTAAAAGACCATACAAAATTGTCTTCTATGATTTCTAGTTCTTATTAATGAAAAGTCTGTTTGCATGTAAGTTTAGGGAGACGTCATGCTGAAAATAGTTCTTATTTTGCAGACGAGCTGTTTTCAATGTCGAACCCTGTCGTTATGTGATTGTGAACATGGCTCGATAACCAGAACTACGCTTTACATCGAACTTATGTTTTTAAATTTATTTCTTGTAGGGTTACCTTTTTCGTTTCTTCCCTAATTTACTGATTCAAATTCACAGCTCTTCGACGACTAATTCTTGCTATTAGAGACGCTGAGATAATTGCGTTGAAAGTAAATGCAGCATTCCTCTCTTACTCTGTCTCGCAAAATCTACGCATCATGAACTTTCCGCTTATGCCCATGTACTTAAATCAAATATTCTAATTTCAGTGCCGTCCCGATGCTCTAGTTTTCAGAGGGCGCTGGTTTCTAACTTGTCATCTGAGCTGAGTGTGGGTTTGAGTCCCAGATGGGACATGAGTGGTGGTATGTGTGTAATGGATCTGGCTCTTTCCCTTGACTAGAATCACTGACCCCAAATTAGGAGAGAGAGAGAGAGAGAGACCGTAATAACCCTAAAGGATGCTCATGATGGTTGTTATACCCGAAGAAAGAAAACCTGCGAATGAATATGAAATGCAAAACAAGAATGAAAGCAGCAAACTGATTATTTCGTGAGTTTTACGCTATTGATTTCATCAAATGTGTTAATGAGCATATGATGATGATATTCATTCTGTCGGATCCGACTCTTGGTGATTCTATAGGCTGCGGCTCAACGTTCCTACAAATCTCGAACTCTTTCTCTCAGCTGTTCGATGTCTAGAAAAGCATTCATTTTGATTGCGTCCAGCTAACGTTTTTTTCTTGTCGTCGTCTTGTTCCCTCAACCTCTCCATGCATCATATCTTTCTCTAATGAGTCCGATCGAATCCATGACCGCCGCCCCGGTGGTGCAGTGGTCTAAGCGATGGCTTCTGATCATTCGTCCGGAAGGGGTCCGGGTTCGAATCCCGGTGAGGCATGGATGTTGTTTGTCTTACGGCACTGGCTCTCTCCCTTCCCTGGAACCAGTGACCCTAAATTAGGGACGGGCGACTGCTTATAGCCCATTGAGTTGCTCACGGTGGTCGTTAAACCTCCAATCAAAAAAAATCCATGACCAAAGTAAATGAGCTGTAGTCTGATAATATTTCCTTGAAGTGACATTTAAGGTTTGATGCACTCTAGAACCTCTTTGTTGGTGGTAACCCTTGCTGTCCATGTTAATCTTGATAGTCTTCTCGAGCACCAGAGCTGAAATGCATCAATCATCAATTTGGTCAGCTTTTTTAAGGTCCAGCTTTCATACCCAATGTTGCTATGAGAAACACAATAGAATGAACTAGTCTGCATTTGGTGGTGAGACTGATGTCCCAACTCTTCCATATTTGCTGTAAGTTAATCAGTGTGCAACGGCCAAATGCAGTTCGCCGCTTGATCTCACGACAACAATCTCCTGTACAGTCAATCATGGATCCCAGGAAGCAAGAAGTTCCCAACACATTCAATCTCTTCATCATTGATGGTTATTTTGACTACTTCATTACAGACTGTTATCATTATTTTACTTAATGTTAACACTATACTAGTGGCGTAGGAAATAGACATAAACGTTTCCAAGCTTTAGCACATAAACCAGAAGGCTTTTTCAAGGAAGTTAGACTTTCTGTCTAACTTCCTTCAAAAAGCCGTCTGGTTGATGTGCGAAAGCCTTGGAAACGCTTAAGTGTCTATTTCCTACGCCAATAAATCGGATCACTAGTATAGTGTTACTATTTACTACTTAATTGGTGTACTGTTCCTCGTTATCAATTTGTGATCTTAGTTGTTTTAATGTTGAGTTGGAGGCCCATATTTTCACCTTCCCGCTTGATTCCCACTATGAAGTGTTTCAAGCTGGCTTACGTTTCTGCCATAAATGTATCATCAGCATAACTGGTATTGACAATTCTTCCACAAAACTTTATAGTAAGACTCGAACATGAAGTGCAACGAATGAGCATACAAAAACAAAATTACTAGAATTGTGGCTGCTTTGGTTCTCTGCAGAGCATATATCTGGATTTCAAGAAAAATTATTGCACATAAGGGACTGTGCTTTGTTCGAATTAATTACTCGAGTAGAATGGCTAGGGAGTGCTTTGAAGGATGTTGTTGAAGTTACAGTACTGCGCGTGCAGCACAGTGTGGGAATGGGAATGACTTTGACGTTACTTTCGTGCATGAGAAGTTCGTTGATCAACTAAGCACGCTGATTGTTTGGACTTTGCGTTCACACCCGACATGTTGAGGTTCTTTATTCTCTTAGGATGGTTTGAAGAGTTAATGTTAAGCTGTGCCTGTGGAAGTGGATGACTTTGTGAAACATAGTATTGTAGTTTAGTTGATTGTAGAGATATTGATGGACCGTGACAATAAGTGACTATATACCTCCTCTCCAGAATTCTCATTTTTGAAATTTGGAACTCTTGCGGTGATGCGTAACATCACAGCCTCTCCTTGACAAATGTCAACCCCGCCTTCTCGTGGTGCATCCTGTTCCCACTAAAGGGGCTCTGACGACCGCCCATAGCGGTATAACTATACCATCGGGATCAGAGGAAATTCTATCCCACACTCACCAACCCGCTTGGCCAGCGTGGTGAGTTATGGCCAAACCCCTCCAAAATGATTCCACAACTTAAATCTTGGCCCTCAGTCTCCGGCAGCTGGAATGTACCTGGCCAAGGCAGCGGCCAGTGCGACATGAAGGCAGAGGGTGCTAAGAATCCCCGGAGGACCGGACTAGGCTGCCATCTGATGCTGACCTTGGCTACTTACAATGGACGCTCCCTATCTTCTGATTCAAGGCTTCTTGAATTGGAAGAGGAACTACAAAGGATCAAGTGGGACATCGTGGGGCTAAGTGAGGTAAGGAGAAAAGGAGAAGATCTCATCGAACTGAAAAGTGGACATCTCTTCTACTATCGGGGGACAGATACTGGCAGAACTAGTGGTGTTGGATTTATAATAAACAAGAAACTGAAGGATAAAGTTGTAGAAGTTGAAAGTTCCTCTGACAGAGCTGCACGGCTTGTTATCCAACTCTCGAAAAGATACCAGGCTCAGATTATTCAAACTTATGCACCCACCACAAGTCATCCTGAAGAAGAAATTGAAGAATTTTATGAGGAAATTTGTCATCTAAATAATAAAGGTAAGCAGCACTTGAAAATAATTATGGGAGATTTCAATGCAAAAATAGGGCAACGGCAACAGAATGAAACTTCAGTAGGTAAATTCGGTCATGGCAACAGAAACCAGCGTGGAAATACTCTCGTTGAGTTTGCAGAGGCAGAAGGGTTTTTCATCTTGAACTCCTTCTTCAAGAAAAAGCCACACAGGAAATGGACATGGAGACATCCAAATGGGACAAGTGAAATTGATTTTATTATGTGTAACAAAAAATTCGTCATAGAAGACTGCAGTGTGCTAAACAAGTTCAACACAGGTAGTGACCATAGATTGGTGAGATGTAAGATGCACCTCAACACTAAACTTGAACGTGGCAAGCTCATAAGACAAACAAAATCTATTGACATAACCAACCTTAAAAAACACCATAATACCTTCAAGTTAGAACTGAAGAACAGGTTCTCTGCTTTAGAAGGCCTAACATCGGAAGAAGTGGACATCTCTGAAGTTAACAGAAAAGTAACCAAAGCTCTTATGGAAACAGCAACAAAATTAGCTGGGTCTAAGAACAAGTTGCATGTGAACAAATTATCAGGAAAAACCAAAATGTTGATGCAAAAAAGAAGAGAGATGAGGACAACTAAAGAAGATGTGATTTCCAAAGTGGAATATATAGAGCTATGCAAGACAGTAAGAAAAAGTATCACTGAAGACGTAAGGAAATTCAACTGTGAACTAGTGAGGAAAGCAATTGAAAACAACCAAAGCCTAAAGATAGCAAAGGGACATCTCAGTAAGGGAAGAAAACAGATTATGGCACTGAGAAAAGAAGATGGTTCTGTAACAAGAAATAGAGGCGAAATTTTGACAAGAGTGAAAGATTTCTACTCCAAATTATATGAAAGGGATGATATATGCACTCCAGACATCATGAAAGATACCAGTACCAGAGTTCCTCCAGTCCTTCCAGCAGAAGTTGCACATGCAATCAAGAACATGAAGCGAGGAAAAGCTCCAGGAGGAGATGGAATTACTGTAGACATCATACAAGAAGCAAGTGGAGAAATCGAAACAGTACTCGCCCAAATTTTCACTCGATGCTTTAATGAAGGAAAGATTCCTGAGGATTGGAACACCGCTACAATGATCCTGCTACATAAGAAAGGTGACATTGAGGATCTCGGAAACTACAGACCTATCAGCCTCCTATCAGTAGTTTATAAAATCTTCACTAAAGTTCTTTCACACCGCTTGAAGGTAACACTGGACATGGCTCAACCGAGAGAACAAGCTGGATTCAGGAGTGGCTACAGCACAATAGATCATATCCACGTGCTGAGAGAACTAATTGAAAGAGCGAGGGAATATGAACTTCCATTGTGCATGGCTTTTATCGATTATGAAAAAGCCTTTGATTCGGTGAAACCATCAGCAGTTACAATGGCTCTGAAAACCTGCGGTATTGAAGATGCATACATTAATATTATTAATAACATCTATGAAAATGCAAGTGCAAAGATTAGGCTGTTTGAAAATACAACACACGTAAAAATTGGAAAGGGAGTGAGACAAGGTGACACCATATCTCCGAAGCTCTTTAATGCCACATTGGAGGGTGTTTTTCAGTCGCTGAGCTGGGAAAACAAGGGGATAAAGATTGATGGAGATTATCTAACCCACCTTCGTTTTGCTGATGACGTAGTCATTTTTGCAACTACCCCATCAGAGCTGCAGAGTATGATCCAGGAACTTGCTGACAAGAGTAAAGAAGTGGGATTAAAAATGAACTTTCAGAAGACAAAAGTGATGTTCAATGCTTTTACAAGAAATGAAGATTTATCGATTGATGGAGAAAAGCTGGAGATAACAGACACGTACGTTTATCTTGGACAGCAGATATCAAGTGAGGGTCACATTGATGAAGAAATTAATCGGCGTACAAAACTTGCCTGGAGAGCTTTTGGAAGAAACAGCATAATTTTCAAGAGCAATATGCCATTATGTCTTAAAAGAAAAGTGTTTGATCAATGCATCCTTCCAGTGCTTACGTATGGTGCAGAGACGTGGACCTTAACTAAAAGAGACATACAAAGGCTGCAGACAACTCAAATTAGCATGGAGAGGTGCATGCTTGGTGTAACCAGGAGAGATAAGAAGAGGAACTCGTGGATCCGAAAAATGACAAGAGTGGAAGACATCATGATCAGAGTTAAATCCCTGAAATGGCAATGGGCTGGACATACTGCCAGAAGGACAGACCATCGATGGACAGCTGAAATTTTAGATTGGATTCCAAGGGACAGGAAAAGACCCAGAAGAAGACCACATAGGAGATGGGTGGATGAAATTCGAAAGTATGCAGGGGTGACATGGAGGAGACTGGCACAAGACAGACCGTTGTGGAGGAAACTTGGGGAGACCTTCGTCCAGCAGTGGATTGATAATGGTTGACAATGATGATGATGATGATGATACCTCCTCTCCAGAATTCTCATTTTTGAAATTTGGAACTCTTGCTTTTATAAAGCTCCGCATGAAGATGGAAGTACGCAAGTTCGTATGAATGAAATGTTATCAAGGAAGAAGGCACTGGAGTTGTGAAGCTGTTCCGAAAGTAGGCCAAACTGAGGCACAAAGCTTTTGCTTGTTATTGAGCCCAGCTTTATGATGAAGTACATCCTAATGGACATTGAAGTTCTATGCGTACCAAAGGTCGACGATTCAACCTCTTTCTGAGCAGCAAGTAGTACAATGTCCACCGGGGACTACTTGGTGCAAGAGAGATGTTATTAGGACTGTTTAGTTTGCATATGATTTGCGTTCCCTATTGGAGAGAATTCCCTAAGCTTCAATTTTGAATGGCTTACGGCTTTTGTTTTAACCTAAAATCATTAGTGTAAATCAGTGTTTCCCAATCGCCGGTCCGCGAGGGTGTTTTTCTGCAGGTCCGCGAGGAAGGAGTAAATTTATTTATTCTTCTTTTGAATCGAAATGGAGTCAAAGTAAGAGGAAATCTAAATATACATTTTTTTGGACACCTGTCGCAGAAGATTAAAGGAAGCTTGGATCGCTAATTATTTCACAGAAGATCTGAACTCTTGCAGGCTAACTCACCTGGGCCGCCCCGGTGGCGCAGTGGTCTAAGGCGCTGGCCTCTGATCATTCGTCCGTAAGGGGTCCGGGTTCGAATCCCGGTGAGGCATGGATGTTGTGTTTGTCTTACGGCACTGGCTCTCTCCCTTCCCTGGAACCAGTGACCCTAAATTAGGGACGGGCGACTGCTTATAGCCCATTGAGTTGCTCACGGTGGTCGTTAAACCTCCAATCAAAAAAAAAAAAAAACTCACCTGGAAAAGGAAAGCTCTGTTGAATTTCGTTTTGATGCCAGTCTATTATCAATATTCAGACCTAAATCTCTGACTCAGTTTTGGGGTATTACGGAGAATGAATATCCAAGTCTCGGCGATAAAACTCTGAAATTATTGGTAACATTTTCGACCAGGTATTTATTGCAAGACACCCTTTTCAGCCGTTTTGGCAATCAAAACAAAGCACAGGAACATAGTGGACATTAACGCTGCACTGTGCCTTGCACAAAAAACGCTGAAACCATGGCTTGAGAAAAGTATCGCGAAGCAGTAGCAACAGATCTTGCATTGACCCCAGAAAGAATTATACAGGGTGTTTCAAAAAGAATTACCCGATTTCAAAGTAGTATAATTTTAAGGCCAATGTGGGATAGTTATAAAACAAAAAGCAAAGTATGAACGAAGGTCTAAAGTTTCACTCACCACAATTACAGATGCTCAATGTGCCCTCCACCTGCTGCACGGAAAACATCAAGCCGATAGCTGAATTCATCCCAAATGCGTCGAAGAGTGTCTTCAGTCAGAGAATTTATAGCGGCCGTGATTCTCGTTTGGAACTCGTCCAAGTCAGCGGGTAAAGGGGGAACATAAACACGGTCTTTTACGTATCCCCAATAAAAAAGTCACATGGTGTGATTTCTGGAGATCTTTGAGGTCAAGCATGTAGTGCCAAGTCATGGGGTCCCCTGCGTCTAATCCAACGCTGAGGCAATGTGTCGTTTAGAAACCGACGAACTTGGAGGTTCCAATGGGGCGGTGCGCCGTCCTACCAACAACGAATGGTTTTGCCCACTGGTGGAGCACTGCCGTAACGCCGTTTAAACGCACGCTGCACCTTAATAACTGACTTGGTCTTGATAAATTCGAGCACGCAAAACGCCTTCTGTTGCCTCGACGCCATCTTCTCACTCACTAAGCGTAGCGGATGTTTTGACGCTCGTGCTGCCATCTAGTGGTAGTCATAACAAACTCTGGTCCACGCCCGTAGTCATGATACGAATCACATTCATCGGTGAGTTCGTGGTTGCCGAGATATCCACTTATCAAATCGGGACATTCTTTATGAAACACCCTGTATTAACGGTAAGAAAAATATTGTGGCATATTGATAATGGATTGCACTTATTAATCATTAAAGAATATTAACAGCTTAAATTATATTAGCGGATATCGTTCACTTGACCAAAAGATCACTTGATCGAAAGGTACATTTCACCGAAGGGTCACTTGACCAAAAAGTTTAATTCATCGAAAGGTCATTTGATGGAAAAATTCATTTCACCAAAGGATTACTTCAACAAAAAGTTCATTATAATGGAAAGATCATTTCACCGAATGGTCAGTTTGTTGAAAACTTAGAATTTAGTTGTTAGAGATTTGTTGAAGTGTAGTGCGGGGTTTTGAAAAACTGGCCACCTAAACGTTATGGGATTGTACAAAAAATGCACTTCTAATTTCTATGAAACACCTTTTCGTAGGTAAGTCTTTTGAAATATATAAAAGGCCGAAGCCTGTGGACCTAAAATTGATTCTTTTCGCCTGAATAAATGTGCAACATTATTAACATGACTTTTTATGTAAACCTTAGGAACATGATGAGCACGTGCGATTAAAATTTGCCAAATAAGCCTCAGCCGAGGCCTAGGGATCTAAAATTGATTCTTCTTGCGTGAATAAATGTACATTATTAATTTGACATTTTATGTAAACCTTATGAGCACGCACGGTAAATATAACAAGGCCTAAGCCTTTTTTTAGCCTACGGGATTTAAAATTAATTATTTGCGCCTTAAAACTAAATCTTTGCGTTCTTTGTGACACGGAGAAATTAAAAGTGTAATTTGAGTTGTGATCCTCTAACGTTTCGGTCGTCTGTCTGTCCTTCGAACTGGCACTATGCTTCAACAGATTCTGTAATGAAATCCAAAGTTTTCGATAAACTGACCCTTCAGTGAAATGAACTTTTTGGTAAAGAGACCTTTCGGTGAAATGCACCTTTCGATAAAGTGACCCTTCGGTGAAATGCACCTTTCGATAAACTGACCCTTCAGTGAAATGAACTTTTTGGTAAAGAGACCTTTCGGTGAAATGCACTTTTCGATAAAGTGACCCTTCAGTGAAATGAACTTTTTGGTAAAGAGACCTTTCGGTGAAATGTACCTTTCGATAAAGTGACCCTTCAGTGAAATGAACTTTTTGGTAAATAGACCTTTCGGTGAAATGCACCTTTCGATAAAGTGACCCTTCAGTGAAATGAACTTTTTGGTAAAGAGACCTTTCGGTGAAATGCACCTTTCGATAAAGTGACCCTTCGGTGAAATGCACCTTTCGATAAACTGACCCTTCAGTGAAATGAACTTTTTGGTAAAGAGACCTTTCGGTGAAATGCACTTTTCGATAAAGTGACCCTTCAGTGAAATGAACTTTTTGGTAAAGAGACCTTTCGGTGAAATGCACCTTTCGATAAAGTGACCCTTCAGTGAAATGAACTTTTTGGTAAATAGACCTTTCGGTGAAATGCACCTTTCGATAAAGTGACCCTTCAGTGAAATGGACTTTTTGGTAAAGAGACCTTTCGGTGAAATGCACCTTTCGATAAAGTGACCCTTCGGTGAAATGCACCTTTCGATAAAGTGACCCTTCGGTGAAATGGACCTTTCGATAAACTGACCCTTCAGTGAAATGAACTTTTTGGTAAAGAGACCTTTCGGTGAAATGGACCTTTCGATAAAGTGACCCTTCGGTGAAATGCACCTTTCGATAAACTGACCCTTCAGTGAAATGAACCTTTTTGGCAAAGAGACCTTTCGGTGAAATGCACCTTTCGATAAAGTGACCCTTCAGTGAAATGAACTTTTTGGTAAAGAGACCTTTCGGTGAAATGCACCTTTCGATAAAGTGACCCTTCGGTGAAATGCACCTTTCGATAAAGTGACCCTTCGGTGAAATGGACCTTTCGATAAACTGACCCTTCAGTGAAATGAACTTTTTGGTAAAGAGACCTTTCGGTGAAATGCACCTTTCGATAAAGTGACCCTTCGGTGAAATGCACCTTTCGATAAACTGACCCTTCAGTGAAATGAACTTTTTGGTAAAGAGACCTTTCGGTGAAATGCACCTTTCGATAAAGTGGCCCTTCAGTGAAATGAACGTTTCGATCAAGTTATCTTTAGTTGAAATAATATTTTCGGTGAACTGATTTTCGATCAAGTGACCAATCAGTGAAGTAAACGTCGGGCAAATGAACCAGACCGGATATTAGCTGCAAGGAGGTGACATGAAATAATCTGGTATATAAATTAGATTGTACGCAGTGATCATTATAATACAGAATATTACGAGATTTAAATGCTCGAAAATGGCCTGAAATATTTATTTCGGCATCGCCGGTCCGCGAAAGTTTCCCCAACGTTTTGCCAGTCCGCGAATGCAAAAATGTTGGGAACCACTGGTGCAAATAATTAAATGTATGGCTGTGCTTATATGTTTAAAGTCCTGTCCATTTTTTGCCTTGTGTATTGAAATTTCTTATTGGCTCGGCACTCCATTAATTCCCGCATAAAGTAATAAAATATCGCGTGAATCTTGTTGTTCAGCGTGAACTCACACAGGTGCTGTGACACTTAGGTTATAACAACATTTGTATCGTGTCCAAAATTACCAATCAAATGACTATTTCTTTTTAGTAAAATACAATAAAATATGAATTTCTGTGCTTGGTTTCAATTATCCGTGAATACCATCTATTACTCGTGTTTCGGATAGCCCGGAGTACTGTTTAATCGGACTGAAATTGCTGTAAATGTTTTGTAGTTTCATACATGTACAAACATCATAGAGGTACAGTGGACAAAAAAAGAATTTTCCTTTTCCTCCCTTGGAAATTGAACAAATGCAGCAAATTCTCAATAAGATTTAGATCTGGCGATTGTGGTGGTGTTCAGTTGATTTATCCCATTATAAAAAAACCACGGCCTTCTTACGTTGGCTGTGTGTTTAAGATCGTTGTCTTGTTAAAAAATAGAATCTGCAATGCCCAATTTTGATGCAATTGCCAAAAAGTTTAAATATATTTTGTAGCATTCATATTACCTTCAGCAAAGGCCATTACCAATGCCATTCAAAGCCATGCGTCCTCACATCATTATATGACCACCGTCATGATTTACAGTTGGTCTTGGTGGCCCAGTGATCTAAGCGCTGGCTCCTGATCATTGGTACAAGTTGGGTCCGGGTTCGAATCCCGGTGAAGCATGGATGTTGTGTTTGTCTTGCGTCGCTGGCTCTCTTTTCCCTGGAACCCTGGAACCAGGGATCTTAAATTAGGGACGAGCGACTGCTTATAGCCCATCGAGCTGCTCACGGTGGTCGTTAAACCTTCAATCAAAAACAAAAATTTGTTTCAGGGGAAATGTTTGGCTTTCACCACACATTTCTTTCCATCCGAACTGAAAATATTAAAACTTACTTTCATCGTAAAATATAACATTTTGCTAAAAATCTGCTGTTTTGCGACATACAATTGGCAAACTCAAGCCTTTTCTGCTTACTTGTTTCACTGATATAAGGTTTTTTTCTTGGTATCTTGCCTCTAATATGTGCATCGTTAAGAATATTCCGAATAGTTTGAGAACTTACTATGGACCCTTGATGTTGATGCGATATCTGTGACCAATTGTCGAGCACTTACGAAGGGTTTGGTGTCCCTCCGTTGCCTTGCATTTAGCTTCTTCGACGCCCAGAACACGATTTATTCTCTGCATTACCACTCTTTTTTTTTTTATTACGTACCGAACACTAAAAAAGTTCAACTCTAACTTCTTACTAATTTCCCGGTGGCGCAGTGGTCTAAGGCGTTGGCCTCTGATCATTCGTCCGAAGGGGTCCGGGTTCGAATTCCGGTGAGGCATGGATGTTGTGTTTGTCTTACGGCACTGGCTTTCTCTCTTCCCTGGAACCAGTGACCCTAAATTAGGGACGGGCGACTGCTTATAGCCCATTGAGTTGCTCACGGTGGTCGTTAAACCTCCAATCAAAAAAAAAATAATAATAATTTCCCGATGACTTAAACCACAGTCATGAAGAGCTATAATCCTCTCTGGCATTTCAATGGAAAACTTGCACTTTTTTAAACAACTGACAGCTTAAACTAACTAAATTTCTACTCCAAACATCTTATAAGATGTATTTTAAACAGTATGAGCCTTTTATCTGTTGTGTGTTTGCATAATGTAATGTTGAACTGCTTTAAAACAGAGCATGGTTAACGTGTAGACCCGTTTTTGGCATGAGAAATTTAGATTTTCATTTGTTACGCGTATTATAATTCCTTCTGATTAGTAAAAAAAAAGCACGTGTGTGTGTATCTGTGTTGTAAAAATAATCCAATTGTTAAACATATTTCGTCACCATTGCTTTCCACGTTTATTTATGCAAAGTAACGTTAAGTGTGAAAATACTTTTTTGCCGCCCCGGTGGCGCAGTGGTCTAAGGCGTTGGCCTCTGATCATTCGTCCGTAAGGGGTCCGGGTTCGAATCCCGGTGAGGCATGGATGTTGTGTTTGTCTTACGGCACTGGCTTTCTCTCTTCCCTGGAACCAGTGACCCTAAATTAGGGACGGGCGACTGCTTATAGCCCATTGAGTTGCTCACGGTGGTCGTTAAACCTCCAATCAAAAAAAAATAATAATAATAATTTCCCGATGACTTAAACCACAGTCATGAAGAGCTATAATCCTCTCTGGCATTTCAATGGAAAACTTGCACTTTTTTAAACAACTGACAGCTTAAACTAACTAAATTTCTACTCCAAACATCTTATAAGATGTATTTTAAACAGTATGAGCCTTTTATCTGTTGTGTGTTTGCATAATGTAATGTTTAACTGCTTTAAAACAGAGCATGGTTAATGTGTAGACCCTTTTTTGGCATGAGAAATTTAGATTTTCATTTGTTACGCGTATTATAATTCCTTCTGATTAGTAAAAAAAAGCACGTGTGTGTGTATCTGTGTTGTAAAAATAATCCAATTGTTAAACATATTTCGTCACCATTGCTTTCCACGTTTATTTATGCAAAGTAACGTTAAGTGTGAAAATACTTTTTTGCCGCCCCGGTGGCGCAGTGGTCTAAGGCGTTGGCCTCTGATCATTCGTCCGTAAGGGGTCCGGGTTCGAATCCCGGTGAGGCATGGATGTTGTGTTTGTCTTACGGCACTGGCTTTCTCTCTTCCCTGGAACCAGTGACCCTAAATTAGGGACGGGCGACTGCTTATAGCCCATTGAGTTGCTCACGGTGGTCGTTAAACCTCCAATCAAAAAAAAAATACTTTTTTTGCCCACTGTAAATTAAACTAATGCACAATTGGCCGAGTGTATATGGGCCGTGGACTACTGGACAGCAGTACGAGTAGCGGAGGTGGATAGGTGGGGTTTATTGACAGCATTAATTCAAGACTCTTCCTTAGAGCCTGTGGCTGTACACAAGGGACTCGTGTGTGCAGCCTGTGGTGCTCTCGAAGATCGTTCAGCCTCGAAACGAAAAGGTAAAATATGTACAAGTGGTTTTAATAGCTTTTACGAATTCCCTTAAGATTCTCCCGTCAAAATACATACCGGACGTTTAATTAAAACGTTAATTTTATTTCTCGTTCTTGAAGAATGAATTTCGCTTCAAGCGTCTACTATCTTCTCAATTTAGTTCTTTCCGAAAGACGTCATTTGGTTAATGCAATTGCTCAGGAGAAAGTTCCTGTCATTTCCCTTCATTTTTTTTTCTTTTTTTTTTTTTTTTGGTAGAAAACTAAATTTAACGGATGAGTTCTCTGGGGTTATGCTTGAAATTGAATAACATCTTTAATTCTTGGTTTAATACCAGTTCCCAGTAAGTTTGTTTTCAAGAAATAAAGGGCTTCTTGGATGTTGTTCTTTTGGATCTCCCTTTAGCTCGCAGTTATAGAAGTCACTGTGTAGGCTGTTTGTCTTTATAGCGGGATTAAAAACATCCCAAGCGCAAAACAAATGCAGTGTATGAAGCCTAAAAGAAAATGTTCCAAAGGGCTAGATACGGGAGAGTGTACTCTCGATCAGTTGTTGTACCTCGTGTTTTGATGATATTTCATAAACTTTTACTCATAAGCTCAGTAATTAATACACAGAAAAATAATAAACATTTCCCTAGTGTTAGACGCATTTAAAATACATTGGGCACGGGGATATTGCTAAGATAAAGGACGTATGTGTCTGACCCGAGTAACACACATTGAAATAACACCAGTGAGGCTACGTAACAAAAGATAACAAAAACAATTTATTGTGTAAATTCTGCAAACAACAATGTATTACTGCAATACAGACAAAATGGTAAATTCGGAGGGTGTCCATACCTCTGGGCCGCCCGGTGGCGCAGTGGTCTAAGCGATGGCTTCTGATCATTCGTCTGAGATGGTTACGAGTTCGAATCCCGGCTAGGCATAGATGTTGTGTTTGTCCTACGGCACTGGCTCTCCCCTTTCTTGGACCAATGGCCCGAAATTAGGGACGGGCGACTGTTTACAGCCCATTGAATCGCTCACGGTAGTAGTTAAACA
Source organism: Macrothele yani (assembly GCA_039090855.1). NCBI lineage: Eukaryota > Metazoa > Arthropoda > Arachnida > Araneae > Macrothelidae > Macrothele > Macrothele yani. The sequence continues at coordinate 15,723,114 of CM077013.1, read as the reverse complement.
TCTAGTAAAAAAAAAATCCTTGGCAAATTATTTTCTTGTTTGTGAGTGAATAAAGTTGAAACTGAAATGTTGTGGCTTCATTTGTGATATAGATTTCAGGTCTCATTAAGGTAGATTTTTTTGCTCACGACAGTTTTTCCTCCTCAAGACGTATTGGGGCACCAAAATTAAGAAAGGTCCACCGAAGTGCCAGAATTTTAACTGTGCTAAATGATGTCATAAATTGTAGACCACCAAGCATTGTGAGGGATATACGGTAGGTGGACAAAATTATGGAAACCTTTTGGAAAGTGTATTTTTGAGGTTTGATGGCTCAGGACACCACTTTTGTTTTTTGGAGTAATACCATAAAATTATATATCAATGGAAAGATAATTTCATTAAGAATGTAATGCAATAACTTTTATGAAGGATTTTGTATTAAAACAGCAGCTATGAAGAAGAAAAGTGAAACACATAGGAAAAAAATGAGATATACAAAAATTCTCACCATGTCAGTTAATACTTAGTTGGGTAATCTTTATGGTTAATTACTGACTTACATGTCCTTCCCATGGAGTGAACCAAGTTTTCTAGTTCTGCAGCTGTTATAATGTGAAACCAAGATTGAATTATTGCTACTATGAATTGGGTTTTATTGCTAGGTTGCTTCTGACTAACAAGTTTCTTTAGTCGGCTTCATAGATTTTCGATGAGGTTAAGGTCTGGACTATCCCAGGCCATTCCAGCAGTGGAATATGATTATCTTGAAAAAACTTTTTGCACACAATAGCAACATGACATAGAGCTGAATCCTGTTGAAATATTAAATGCTTCATGATCTTGGAAAAGATCGCGTGTGGAGGGCTTCAGTTTGGGCTCAAGTATTTCATGAATATATTTTTGGCCATTTATATTCCCATTATCAACGCAAATTCTGCCCGCACCTTTTGATGTCATACAACCGCAGATCATAACACTAACTGGGTGTTTCACGGTACATGTAATGCAATCAGGATGCAAACCTTCCTCGATTCTTCTCCTTACGTAGTTTATGTCATCACTACCAAACAGGGAGATTTTGGTCTCATCACTCCGGAAAACACTGTCCCATTGTTCCGCTGTCCAGTTAGCATGGGTTTTAGCCCAGTATAATCTTTTCAACCTTTGTTTGAGAGACAGAATTCCACGAAAAATGCCTTTTTTATCTTTTAGACCAAATTCCTGCAGTCTGCGCCGAACAGTCCTTGCACTCAACTTCACATAGCATTGCGCCATTTCGTCTTGTATACACCCAGATGATTTTCTTCTGTCACCTAGACACAATCTCTTAGTTCTTCTATCATCGCTTGCTGTTGTGCACCTTTTCCTGCCTTTACCAGTCTGGTTTTGTAGTGACTGAGTCTCCTTGTACCTCTTCAAAAATTTAGAAATGCTACCTTTGGTTAAGTTTCCCCCAATGTTTCTTCTAATTTCTTCATGACTGAAGCCTTGTTTACTTAATAGTACTGTGTTACATCGCTTTCTGGGTGACCAGTCAACTTTTAGCGCCATTTTTTTTAATTTTAATACGTTTTACAAGCTCACTAAATGAAAGAACACACACACACAAAAATAACTTGATAGCAATCGCGTAACACACTGACAAATGTCCTCCTCTCAGCTCCAATACATGACATCAATAGCTGAATCCTACTGTGACCTGACTGGATCATTTCCAAAACAAGATGACACTTGGTTGGCTCTCTAAACACTCAAACACTCATTCTCGTTGGCTACATTCAAATGAATGAAAGCTATTTCATATCAACCTAAGCAAGTTGTGCTTCCTTTTTCTGGTTGTTTAGCTATAACTTTTCATAGAATACAGATAATTGAACAAACTTTGTTGCATTACATTCTTGATGAAATCATCTTTCCATTGATATATACTTTTATGGTATTCGTCCAAAAAAAGTGGTTCTGAGCCATCAAACCTCAAAAATACACTTTTTCAAAAAGTTTCCACAATTTTGGCCACTACTGTAAGTTTAAAGAAAGCATTTAGTTACAATTTTCATTTTTCTTGTTTAAGGTTTTGCTATGATTTGGCCCAGCTTCTTTAGGAAAATGGCGCAAAAATATTCATATCTCATGTGTGAAATTTTCACCGATGTTGACCATCACGGATTTTTGTAAGTTGCTTCCACGCGAAACCTAATCCTTACAAAGAAAATGCCATGGTAACATAAACGAAAAAATACTTATCACAATATGTTCCGCCGGTGCGTTGTTTTCAAAAGTCGGACTCTTCCCCGTATGCCTGAACCGCGGAAGCTTGCGAGGAGTGAGGAGTCACCTGACGACCGTTGCTCTGATACGCGGAGTAATACCGCAGCAGCCGACTTATATCCAGTCTTTAGAGGGCTCCGTAAAAACACGTTTGACCCCCTCAGGGATGGAATTTCTAAAAATTGTCCCTCCTGTATTTTAATATGGGTGATGAAGAGTATGTATGCCAATTTTGGTGAAATTCCATCAAACCGTTTAGGAACGTATGCGGAACAAACATACAATCTTTCACTTTTATATAAAGAGAGATATGTATATATACAATATGTACGTATATTCCATACATAAATACTAATGTGCGTACACTGTATATGTATACATACACACACACTGTGTACGTATAAAATATATATATACACTGACAGAAAAAAAAATCCCAACACCAAGAAGGGGTTGTGTTAGATAAACGACAGTTAGTAGGCGGTGAGAGTACATCTGTAAGATGACGTCTATGCAAATTTCGCGCTCGGCGCATACGTGTCGCGCTAGTAGCGCTCCTCGGAACATGCAAAGCAGGTTTGCTGTAAATACGCGCTGTAACGTTCGTGAGCGTTAGTTATCGTTGAGATTCGACGTAGTGTGTTGATGTTAGTCAAGAATGCCTTTAAGAAGAAGAAGCCATTATCAACAGCTCACGGAGTTTGAACGAGGTCATGTAATAGGGCTACGAGAAGGTGGATTTTCTTTCCGCAATATTGCAGAATGACTTGGCAGGAATGTAGCCACTGTGCATGATTGTTGGCAGCGGTGGTCAAGGGAAGGTACTGCCTCAAGAAGACCGGATTCCGGCCGGCCACGTGTCACTACTGAGAGGGAAGACCGCCGTCTACGGCGTATGGCAGTGGCGCATCGTACCGCGTCTGCGGCAGCAATTCAAGCTGCAGTTGCCACCACAGTGACACAACGAACTGTTACAAATCGGTTACTTGAAGGACAGCTCCGAGCCAGACGCCCTGTAGCGTGCATTCCACTTACTCCAAACCACTGCCGTTTGCGACGTCAGTGGTGTCAAGCTAGAGCTCATTGGAGGACGGAGTGGAGATCTGTTGTATTTTCTGATGAAAGCCAGTTCTGCCTGGGTGCCAGTGATAGCCGTGTGTTGGTTAGGAGGAGGCCAGGTGAGCGCCTGCAACCAACTTGTCTGCGGCCGAGACACACTGGACCTACACCTGGAGTTATGGTCAGGGGAGCAATTTCCTATGACAGCAGGAGCACTCTCGTGGTTATCCCACGCACCCTGACGGCACAGTTGTACGTCGGTCTGGTGATTCAACCTGTTGTGCTGCCATTCATGAACAGCATTCCAGGGGGTGTTTTCCAACAGGATAATGCTAGCCCGCATACCGCAGTTGTAACCCAACGTGCTCTACAGAGTGTCGACATGTTGCCGTGGCCTGCTAGATCACCAGATCATTCACCAATCGAGTACGTATGGGACATCATTGGACGACAACTCCAGCGTCACCCCCAACCAGCATTAACCGCCCCTGTATTGGCCGACCAAGTGCAACAGGCATGGAACTCCATCCCACAAACTGACATCCAGCACCTGTACGATACAATGCATGAACGTTTGCGTGCTTGCATTCAACATTCTGGCGGTTACACCGGTTTATTAATGTACCAGCATTTCACATTTAAAATTGCTCTTCTCGCGCTTACAATAAGCTTTGATCTTGAAACCTTAATCGATTAAATATGTTACCTATACAAATGTATTGCCGCCATTTCATTCCTCTACAACTATTTTTTCGTGGTGTTGGGATTTTTTTTTCTGTCAGTGTATGTAGCCTCCCCCTCAGACAGGAATTCCTGATAGCGCCACTGTTATTGACACTCATAGCATGTAAACTTTGACACTCATAGCATCTAAAACTCTTCTTTTGATAAGTGAAAAGTTCGGCGATCCCATGTTTATTTTACCCCACCAAGCAGTGACGCATGTGCACTTCAGAAATGGAGCACGTGATCCTGTGCTTGGGAGGTCCCGGAGTCGAATGCTTTCAATCTATTACCGCTGTCGCATATATTTTGTCATGAGCCGCGTTCCCCGGTGCACCTCACTTAGAGAGAGAGAGAACTGGCTCAAAGAAATTAAGTTATCAAAAGTTTCGTTCTTGGAAAAATACGACATAAGACAAAATGTACAGCAATATTTTAAATCCTTTGTTTTGTGGATTCTTCAGAAAATATCTGCATGGTTCATAAACATTTTTGTAGCACGCTATCTTTCATTCACAACACATATAGATTTATTTTGGCAATGAAAAACATTGTTGTTTCACATTCATGTTGAAATACAGATATTTGCTTTTCAGAGTAAATTAAATCCGGTCTATTACAGAAGAGAAATGAGAATTTCAATTTCATCCCATTAATTTGTAAGGGAGCGTTGTGAAAGTGTTATTCTTTCTCTTCAAGTCACGTTTGCAGTACAGGTAGAACGAAGACAGGTGAATTCACAGATAATACGGTGGCTGCTTTTCAAGCTCATGGGGTACTCATTTTCGAATACGATTAGCGAATAGAAATCTACATGGGCATGATTCCGAGTAACAATATTTGAATTTTCGAGAAATTGAAATCTGCCAGTGGAAATCCGAAGAAAGATCATTCAGGTTCACAGATGTGAAGAAATTCCATCTTGTGGACCGTACGCTCTACAAAACAACGGAACAACCTTTCGGATAAAACACTTTCACTTACAAGGAGAAAGACAAATTTTTGTAGTTCATACTTTTAGCTAGAGATGGGCAAAAAATCTCGATATTTTTGAACATCGATGTTTTAACGTCGATTTTACTGAATGCGCAGTGGTCTAAGCGATGGCCTCTGATCATTCGTCAGAACGGGGTCCTGGTTCGAATCCCGGTGAGGCATGGATGTTGTTTGTCTTACGGCACTAGCACTCTCCCTTCCCTGGAACCAGTGACCCTAAATTAGGGACGGGCTACTGCTTATAGCCCATTGAGTTGCTCACGGTGGTCGTTAAACCTCCAATAAAAAAAGATTTTTCAGAATTCGATACATCGAAAAAAGGTTTCAAAACCGAAATTTGAAACTGCGAATGAATATCTTCCATGTGAAGTAAATTAATTTTTTTTTTGTTGAATTCTTATAAAAAGGAATGCGGTATGATCTCTCGATGTCATAAATTGGCGATTTTTTTTTTGCTGTATTATTGACGAAAATAGAGTTCTTAATCTCGATGCTAGAAGAGGCGACACATGGAAGAAACTTCGAGGTTTCATGATACATGTTTGGAACTGCAAAAGCATAATCCACTCAAAAATTTCCTGCTTTAAGTAAATGGATTTCTAGTTGTTTAATTCTTATAAAATGGAAGGTCATATCACCTTTGTGTCACGAATCAGCTATGTTTTCGCAGTTTTTTCAGCGAAAATAGAGTTTTTCTCTTCGATGTTAGAGGAGGTGATACAGCGAAGAAACATAGGTTTCCTACGTTACGTTGATCGTTTTAACAAATATAAGTCGTTCGGAAAATAATGATCAATTTTCTGAGTGCCACATTCGACTCTCCCACAGTGCTTGTAGACTAACCCGCTGGCAGCGCCATTCGTACGAGTCGAAGGGTGACTCAGACTCCACATACACGCCATAATCGGTTGAGCTGCACTCGTTGCTACTCGTGCGAGAGGGTTCTGTACATCATGTTAGGAAGGAGTGAGTTGCGGATGATTCTGCTTCATGAGTTCAAATTGGGTCATAATGCGGCACAAACCTACCTTAATACGCTCGAGGCATGGGACGACGAGGCGGCCACATCCGAACGTACTGTTCTTCGGTGGTTTGAAAACTTTCGTTCAGGTGACACGACCCTACAAGATGAGGAGGACCGAAGACGTAATTCTATCATTGATAACAACGCTGTGAAGGCAAATGTGAAAGCAAATCCTAGCGTCACAGTCAGAGAACTCTCCAAACAGTACAATGTGTCGATGGCAATCATTCCCCAACGTCTCCACCAAATTGGTAAAGTCAAGAATTTCGATACATGGATCTAACACGAACTAATGGAGCATCAGGAATAAAAACGGTTTGAGATGTGCAGTATCCTACTTTGCAGTGAAAGAGAGCCCCTGCTTGATTGCATTGTAACCTGTGATGAAACATGGGTTCCATACGACAACCGTTAGCGATCTGGACAGTGGCTGAAACATGGTGAAACTTCTGCTTCGCAACGAAAAGGAAGCCCGTACTTGATCGTACTGTAACTTGTGATGAAACGTGGGAGCTATACGACAACCGTAAGCGATCTGCACAGTTGCTGAACCATGGTGAACCACCAAAACAACATCCCAACAATGTTGACACAAAGAAGGTTTTGTTTGCAGTGTGGTGGACTGTTCACGGTGTCATACACTACAGGTATTTGAATACTGGTGAAAGGTTTAGTCACATACTGTGAAGAAATTGACCGAATGCACCATAAGTTGTGTTCCAAACAGCAATTTTTTGGTGAACAGGAAGGGTGCTATCCTCTTCCATGATAACGCAAGACCACAAGGGTCACATGACGAAACGAAAACTACGCGAACTGAGGTTCGAAACCCTCCTAGATACAACCTACTCGCATGACTTGGCCATAACCGACTTCCACCTGTTAATGCACTTTAGCAATTACCTCAAGGACAAGACCTTCAGAAACCGAGAGGAGGCCAAAATTGCATTCCGAAACTTTCTTGCATCCATAGAGCCACATTTCTTCTGGACTGGCATTGAAGCTTGTCACTCGCTGGCAGAGGAGTGTATCTGATGAAGGCGCCTGTTTAAAAATAAAACAAGGCGGTGTGCTATGAATTATGTCTCTTTCATTTTTGCCCTTCAAATCGGCCATTATTTTCCGAACGACCTGGTATTATTGGTTACTTGATGTTTTTTTGAGTAATCATCGATGTATTGAACAGTGATTTTACCGACCTTTTATTGCTACAGTTGGGAAAGATGCGAATTCTTTAATTTTTTAGCAAAACATGGAGGTTTGCACTGATGCTTCGAAACTTTCCAGCGATACTATCCATGTTTCCGGAATGAGTAACCAGGAAGTACGCGGCTCGACTTCCATCTTCAAAGGAGCGACTGAGAGATTGACTCTTCAGTTAGAGTGCAGCCATTCAACTGCCGAAATTGAAACTGCTGCTTGTATGGATATAGTTCAATTCTGGAGTCATAGTAGTGCATAGTTCTGTGAATGAAGTGTTAAGAAGTTTTACATTGTCTCGTCTTAGCCGTTTCTTTAGTCATGTATACGGTCGAGTAAAATCATTGTGACCACCAGCTAATATCCAGAATAACCGTGGACAACAGCTACACGGGCTGTGAGTTACTTAATAAGATGCTGGAAGGCGTACACATGTGTGTGGAGCCATGCTGATTGCAGTGCATCTGACAGTTGCTGTAGGGTGCGTCATGGAGAATCCATAGAGCTAACAGCACGATCGAGGTGGTCCCACCGATGCTCAATTGGGTTTAAGTCTGGGGAATTAGGGGGCTAGGGAAGTACTTCGAAGTCTTCATCGTGCTCGTCCAACAACTCTCGGAAATTTCTAGCTGTGTGGCACGTTACATTGTCGTTCTGGCAGATCGCATCCGCCCTAGGAAAGACAATCAGCATATATGGGTGTACCTGGTCGTAAAGGTTGGATTCATAACGAATTCGGTCCATAGTGCCTTCCACAGGTATGAGTGGACCCAGAGAATGACATGAAAACATTCCCCAGACCATAACGCTACCCCAACCAGCTGGTGTTCTTCCAGCAATGGTTGAAGAGTGTTTGTTCTCCGATGTGTCTCGTCTTATACGCCAGCGTCCATCCGTTCGATGAAGCAGAAACGTGACTCATCAGAGAAGGCAATCCTTTGCCAATCAGCGGAAGTCCAATTCCGATACTGCCGTGAAAATGCAAGCCTTTCCTGCCGATGCACTTTCGTTAGCATAGGTTATAATGAATAAGGCTTTTAACTAAGCCAATTATAATGAATATAGCTTTTGCTACCACTACAGCTAAGCTAAGCTTCTACTCAGCTAATATTATGATGAATTCAATGCTTGTACTAAGCTTCTAATAGTGAATTCAAATGGTTGTTGTTGCTAGTTAATTAAGATCATGAATAAAGACTCCTGCTAGTAGTGTAGTAATAGTAATGAACAAACTTATAACTGGTAGTAATGTTGTAGCAGTAATTAAGATGAATAAAGTCTTATGCTGGTTGTTACTAATAACACTAAATGAAATAAACCTAACAGCCAGACAGAGGTCTGACAGTACTATGAACTGAGAAAAACGTACTTACAACAAATTCTTTATTATTGACTTCTCGCTCTCACATAAACGAACTCTCTTTATACAGCACCAAACGCTCTCTATCAACAACCAACGCTCTCCTTCACATAAACCAACGCTCTCCGTATACAACAACCGCTCTCCCTATACAACAAACAAACGCTCTCCCTACACACATCAACAAAAAGCTCTCCCTACACACATCAACAAAAAGCTCTAAGTATCGTTGAACGCGCCTATTTATACTGGCTACCACCACATCATGAACTTACACTCATTGCCAGATCTCATTCAGCGGGAGAAATAACATCTCGTTCAGTAAGAAGATAATTTACATAGAAAAATAAAATAACCAGAGATAGTAAAATCAAAAGGAAAGTGAATCGAGAGTATACGTTACAAGGTTGTTTCTGTTAGTTTCTTTAATACACCTTACTTCAGAAGGACATTTGTTTTCTCATTATACCCACTGGTCAGCAATAACAAATTTATAGAAGTACAGGGAACTCTGTGTCTAGCATTTTATTAATCGGAATTGTTCTGTTATCAAGTATTTTTGAGATTGCTTTTTTATTTGTTTCTTTATTAAGAGAGACAGAAAAAAATGGCAGTTGGAATCGTAGTCTATTGTTTCTCTATAACATCAAGATGCCAGACTAGGATGGGCTGTGTTTAGAAATGTGAGAGCGCAGTGAGTGATGGAGTCTCAAATTTGAAACTCCGCAGACTACACAGGGTCCAAAGCGGCGCCAGGCGAGCCGGAGATCGAGTGCTCAGGTAAATGCTTCTGTGGTTTCGCTTTCGGTCTAAAAAGCTGAAGAGGGCCGGAGGAGGAGAGGGGATGAAGTGGCGTGGGTAGAATATGAATTACAATTACATCCGACATCCCAATATGTGGTGGCCTGTTGACTTGGGTGAAAAGTGAGATTTGCGAGCTTCAATTAGCCTCTTGTCATTTGAGAAGAAAATGGGGGTGCGAAATGAAATCATAAAGAACATGTTTAGGTTGAGAATATTCTCATTTATTTCCTCGTACTTGGTGGAGGTTAGTTTGATTGTTGCGACGTGCGTAGGGATGGAGGGAGGCAGAGAAGGAAATTAACCACCACTACATGTCATCTGTTCCTAGGAATTTTTTAAATCCACTTCCTGACTGAGATTTTAAACTTTTTTATAATTTTCATTTTTTAGACTGAACTTGCTTACATCCTATCTCCTGTTTAATCTTGTTTTCATGTGATCTCTGTCTCATATTGTTCGTTTTTTTTTTCTATTAATACTGAGTACGTTGATGTGTCGTTACTCACTAATATACTAAAAACTAAAGAATTTATTTTTGTTAAGTGAATATCTATAGATTTTTGCTGTGGATTAGTTTAAAAAAAACGCGAAACAAAAATCTAGTTACGGCCCAGATAGATTACATTTTTGCTGTGGAATATTTAAACCCCCCCCCCTGCCCTTCCGCCCTCCGCCGAAAATAAAGTTTAGTTACGGCCCTGTCTTAGAATTATTTCCTTTCAGATGTTTCACTTAAAGGAAACACGTGACTGAATTTTAACAAATCTTTCATGTTTGCGAAATGAACATGAAAGTAAGAGAAAAAAAAATTATGTTCGATATTATTCAGAAAGGGTCGACGTTTTTGTAAAAGCGGCTCTTTCTCGAGATTATTGATTAATAGATGACTTTTTATAAACGAGGAACAACTCGGATCTAGCATTATTCCGTTAATGACGAAAGTACTAAGTGTGTTCTTACGTAGGCGTATAATTTCCCTTTCTTTTCCCTCTTAGTCTTCAGAAGAGAACGCGGCTGAGAGGTAAATGGGGAACCTCTGTTAGTCGAACTCACTATACAATCTTTCCTCTCGACCCATTTATTCAGAATCCTTCTTAACTATGACAGGGCGCGAAAAAGCTTTTCTTTGATGCATGTGATTAGTACTAATACTGATTTAAGCAGAGTAAGGAGATTCTTACTTTAGATCGTAGTTCCTTTGCGATAAGTAATGCTGAGATTGATCACCACTGTGTCCGTTTGATCTTTTTTTTTTTATCTGTAGCAAAGAAAACTTCTTTTAATCAACCCAAGTACTCTCTTAATAGTGTTTGTGAGCTACACATAAAATCATATCTCCGTTTTATTTCGTAATCCTGTTGAGTTTCCGGAAGAAAAGAAGAATGTTATGAAGGAATTTGCTTCTGGTTATCTTTGTTTTCCTTTGCTTAGTGACTAGATTATTTCCTGGTCTTCCACCGCTATCGTATTTGCGGTTGTTATTGAAAAATTGATTGCTGTAAATTTAGTGACAATTTATTTCTTTGTACAAAGTCTTCTGCGGACAGCAGTACTTCATAATGCCTTTAAGGAAACGGCAGTACACAATTGGATGAAATTCCATAACGAAGGTAGGACATCACCCAAAATGCTCCAAGATGTAGGTTGTCCGATTTCGACTTCCAGACAAGAAGCCAATTACCACACCTGAAAGACCTTTTCATTTCATTTTTTTTCGTTATGAGGTTATATTTGACCATATTACATTTTAATATTAATTTTATAACATAATAAGAAGAAAAATAATATACACATGTGTATATACTTATGTAAAGGGTAACCACAGAACTGGAAATTGGGTAGAACGCTATATGCTGTATATACGGAGTAGGATCCAAAAGATCGGGGACAGCGCCTACCCGTGACAACGCAAGCAAATATTTAAAGTCACTGGCGTCTGAAATACATCCCACCATCCCTCCTCTCCGTAGCCAGAATGGTTTGGCCCATGGAAAGTGATTGGAATGCGGGCGCAGAAGTTTGCTGCTGTGGTTAGTCTTCTGCGATGTCAGAAACATGACTTCTGAAGAGCAACGTTGTAACATTAAATTTTGTCAGCGTTTGGGTCAAACAGCTGCAGAGACCTTAGAAATGATTTCGAAGGTGTACGGTCACTCTACGGTGGCAAGATCGACGGTGTACGAGTGATATCGGCGTTTCAAAGAGCCGAGAATCCATCGCAGATAATGAGCGCTGTGACTGCACGCAGCGAAGAAAGCATTACGATGGCGGCGTAGTGTGTTCTTCAGAATCGCCGCCGAACCATTCAAGAAATTGCTAACACAACTAACTTATCTAAGACCGCATCGCATGCCAGTGCATTTTGACGGAGGTTCTTAACATGAACCGCGTGTATCAGCACATTGTCTCTGGCCTTTTGACCTTCGAACAAAAGGATGGATGGATGGGGATATCGAGCGAATTAATCGACAAAGCCGATAGCTATCCTGCGTTTCTTAATAACGTCATCACAGATGATGAAACGTGGTGCTACTTTGATATTCAGCCAAAGCGTGCTTCTTCAACATGGAAATCAGTCTTCACCGCGATCAAAGAAATTCTGGCAGGATCGCAGCAAAAGGAAAGTCATGCTGGAAGTGTTTTTTGATTCTCACAGCATTGTCTATTCCAACTTTATTCCTGAGGGCACAACAGTCAACAAGGAACGTTATCTAGACATTTTAGGTCGCTTAAGGGAGTCAATCCGTCGAAGATGTGGCGAAGTGGTCAATGGTACCTTCTCCATGACAACGCGCCTGCACATCGGTCCCTAATGGTCACGGAGTTTCTCGCCAGAAATTGTACTAACGTGCTTCCACATTTCAGCTATTCACCCGACTTTGCCCCCTGCTATTTTTACCTCTTTTCACTGATGAAACAAAATCTGCAGGGACGTCGTTTTGTGTCAACAAATGAGGTAAAAACAGCAACGCAGGAGGCATTACGAGAGGTTGCAAAACATGGCTTTCCGCAATGCTTCCAAAAGCTTTACGAGCGCTGGCAAAAGTGCATCGTCACCCTAGGGGATTATTTTGAAGGTGGTTGTGCATCGGTGTTTTGAAGTATTTAAGGTAAACAACTATGCGCCGAGTTCCCGAACCTTTTGGATCCTACATCTAAAATGCGTATTCAATCCAAAATGTCCTACACATATAAAATTTACGCATATATGGTCTGATTAATAGTTTTCTACCATTAAATTTTATAATTTATTTTGTTAGCAATTATTTTGAGTTGTTTTCGAAAACAATTATAATAATTGACATGTGTTAGTTGACAAGGTAGATTATTCCATAACATAAATCCCTGGTAATCACTAAATCTTTGTTGGGTTAAAGTGTGTCATTGGTAACAAAAACGTATTTCTGCTTCTAGTTTGGTAGTCATGAACCACAGCGTTCATCCGAGTTAAATGTTGACACCTATTCTCCTTTATTCTTTTGTACATAAATCTTAATAATCTATATTGCCATAATTTCTCTATCTAAGAATCCATATCCCATATTCAAATTAATTCCTCTAAAATTATTTAAAATTCTTGACCATCTTATATTTTGTGACGATTTTAATTTATGTAAATTAGTCTTAATAGTTTGACCCCATACTAATGAGCAATAAGTCAAACATGGATAAATCAAACTCTAATACAGCTTTTTTTAATATTTTAATTGTTAAATTATAAATTGAGCCCAATACCCCTAAAAATTTATTTACAATATTTTGTATATTAATATTCAATTTTAAATTACCCTCAATAATTATTCCCAAATACAAATTTGTATTTAATATTATTGACTATTTTAAGGGTACATACCTTACATCAGTCTTGTATTGATAGTGTCAATGACATTTCCATACAATTGGACATTACTCACGCAACAGGTTCTACCATACTGACGGAAGATTTTTAAACCTAATGCACAAATTACTGACGTCGGTACCGCACACACTAACCACGACACAGAAGGAATCTCACTACGAAATTGCAGGGAGTAACTTTGCGTAGTATCGTCAGAACAGTAGTGTGCTCACAAAGTTTCTCTCCGCGCCGGTGGCGCAGTGGTCTAAGCGAGGCCTTCTGATCATTCGTCAGAGATGGGTCCGGGTGCGAATCCCAGTGAGGCACAGATGTTGTGTTTGACGACTTACGGCGGTAGCTCTTCCTTCCCTGGAGCCAGTGGCTCTAAATTAGGGACGGGCGACTGCTTATAGCCCACTGAGTTACTCACGGTGGTCGTTAAACCTAAAAAAAAAGGTTCCTTTGTTTAGAGTTTGATGAAATTTTACGCACCCAGGTAATAAAAACTGTTACGTTCTCGGGTTGAACCTAGTTTCTTCCACTGACTCTTTATCCCGTGCAGAGTTGCATGAGCGTAAAATCTTCTGGCCGTTAGTATGGGTTTTAGCTGTACCATGAAGACATTACCATAACAGCGGAGCAGTAGAATTAATTTCTAGCGGAGTATATCCCGTCATGGATACTGCGACATAATGCACAGCAACCTGTTCCCCTACCCGACAAAGCACGGTCACGCAAAGCCCGGATTGACTGTTCATTTAACAGAACGGCTAAGTGTGGAGCTTCCTCACCCATGGTATTCACCGGAAATGGACAAACATCTATATTGGCTGTTTGAAAGGGGCAATGTCCGGTAGTAGTTGCAACAGCAAACAGGATTTAGATCTCAAAGTCACATTTTCCCCAGACTTAATGACAGTGGTACTTTAAGTGTTCCTGACACTATCCACAGTTTCAGAACGTATTACCGATAATGTGGGGAACTACTAATAATAACCCTCAAATATTGTAATAATTGCTTTGCAATTACAGGAATTGTGATGATTTGGAAGCGCTTACTTCCCGAATCACTTTATGAAACTGAATAAAATGCTACCCGTTCAGACTTGAGTCTAAAGGAGTGGCTAAGAATATTTCGTTTATATACTGCTTCCATCTTTCACGAAGAATAGTTACCCGCTTATAATTCAACACCTGTGGAGGACTGGATATCACTCTGTTGAAGGACAAAGCCTTCAGAGATGAGACCGGGTTCAAATCCCAGTGAGGCATGGATGTTCAGTGTTTTCTCCCTCCCTTCTCTGGAACCGATCTCCCTAAATTAGGGAGGAGCGACCCCTTCTAGCCCATCGAGTTGCTCACGGTGGTCATTAAATCTCCAATAAAAAAAAAAAAAGAATAAGGCTTTTGAAAGTGGAATTTTCCAGGAAGCAAATGAGCTTAAATGTCTCCGAAAGCAGAGACATTTAAAAATGGAGTATTGTGGATTTCGTGGGAAACCTTGTCTAAGAAACCTACACTTCTCTGAACATTTTTCAGTCATACCCTACTGTAATATAGCTTTTTGACTTGCAGAAAACATTATGGGTGGAGATCTACAGCTTATTAATGCTTTTGGTGTTAAACTGTCATAACCAACCGAATTGATGGCACTTTAGACATTTAATTTGTTATACCCTTAAGTTTTGATATTCAACAACATACCTGAGTGAATCCAAAGTTCATCCCGTTTTGAACTGCATATAATTCAGGGCCTCCATTCCAGGGCAAAAAGCGTCAGCGTCGATGACGTGAAACCCATGAGGGTGATGCTTGTGTTTAGCACGGAGCCACATACTGTTTTCAGTTCAGTAGACGATGGAGGTCGATAAACGTAGTGTTCGGGTGTTCCTACGCCTTTATTGGAAAAAAGGGTTAACCGCCAGTACAGCGATAGCTATTTGTGCAGTTGAAGGCGAGGAAATAGTGTACAGCAACATCTCATTAAAGTGATTACGGTCCTTCAATTCTGGGGGGAACCTGTCTCGAAAATAAGACTAGGTTATGAGTCATGACATCCAGCGACTACCAACACTGACATCCTGGTCGAAGTTGTGATAGCAAATCCCAACACGACAATTGGCAACTGAAGTGGAGTCATCCCAATTCACCATCGTTCGTCATCTACACTAATGTTTTCTCCTCTAGGTGCCATCGAAACGTATGGCATGAATTGACAGCCCAGGGGACGAAACAACGTGACGCCTTCTGTCGCAGATTGCTATCAGATCCACATGACTATGTTTTGTTGTCGTATCGTCACAGAAAGGAATGCCCGATGACGAGGTACTCGAAGTCGAAGCACCGGCAACAGCGCACATTGGCCACTGAGATTGCGCAACACACCACGCAACACACCAGCATGATACCAGCAGATAAGTGGCTTAAGTCAGTGCAGTTAGCCGTCAGAAGGCGTACAATGTTAAACACCAGCCAAAATGGAAGTGGACACGGAGTATATCCGCCATTTTGCATGCTGTATGAGTTTCGTCGCGGTAGCAACCCAGCAAGTACTATAAGGAACATTACCAGTGTCTTCCTCAATGCCATATCACATCGTCAGTGCCGCAATTGGTTCGAACTGTTTGGGAAATTTTGACCTGTCAGACCGTTCCAAAGCCGGAAAACCTGCAACCGTGGATATGTACATGCTTGAAGACCTCAGTGAAGGCAGAACCATGTGTGACCACGCAAGAGTTGGCTGAACAGCTGGGGATTAGCTACACGAGCATTGTCCCGCACTTGCGTCAAATGGGAATGTGCACAAGAGGGAGTTTGTGTTCCCCATCAACTCATAGCTCAGCAAAAAGCAAATCTTATGTGCATCCCTTTCTCTACTTGCACGTGACCAAGTTGAACTGTTCTTGGACCGCATTGTGACAGGAGACGACAAATGGGGTCGTGTATGGCAATTGCAGCGCCCAGAAAGAATGGCTGGAACCAAAACAGAGGCGCCGCCCCGGTGGCGCAGTGGTCTAAGCGATGGCCTCTGATCATTCGTCGGAAGGGGTCCGGGTTCGAATCCCGGTGAGGCATGGATGTTGTGTTTGTCTTTCGGCACTGGCTCTCTCCCTTCCCTGGAACCAGTGACCCTAAATTAGGGACGGGCGACTGCTTATAGCCCATTGAGTTGCTCAAGGTGGTCGTTAAACCTCCAATCAAAAAAAAAAAAACCCAAAACAGAAGCCTATGGCGATCCCCAAAGCTTATACCCACGTAAGGTCCTGGTGTCTGTTTCGTGAGATGTGTTTTTTGAGCTGTTGTAGGAAAAGACCACTGATGTGTACACTGAAGTGCCAGAAAAACTGTTACACCAGTCTAATACTTGGTAGGTCACCCACGGGAGCACAGAACTGCAGAAATACGACGGGGCATGGACGCCACTAGCTTCTGGAAATATGCTGTAGGCAATGCACACCATACTTCCTGCAGAGCGTTCCACAATTCTGGTGTATTCCGAGGTCTCGGATTGCTGTGTTCGATAGCACGTTGCATGGCATCTCAAATGTGTTGTATCACGTTCAGATCTGAGGACGCGGGTGGCATGGCAACACCCCAAACTCAGATGAATGCTCCTCTAACCATAATGTGGCGTTCGGACACTTGTGTGGAGGTGCATTGTCTTGTTGGAAGAGGCCCAACCCATCAGCATGAATGCAGGACATGAGCGGGTGTACCTCGTCACAAAGGATGTGCACATAGCGTTGGCCGGTCACAAACGTTTGCAGAGGTACCAGGGGTCCCAGTGAAGTCCATCTAAACACACCTCATACCATTACGGACACCCCTTCCACCAGCCGGTACAGTTCTCTGTTGAGAGGCGGGATTCGTGGCTTCATGGGGTTTGCGTCACACACGAATCCTTCCATCTGCCCGATACAGTTGGAAACGCGACTCGTCAGACCAGGATACTTGTTTTGAGTCATCAAGTGTCCAGTGGCGGTGTTGCTCTGTCCAAGCGAGACGCATAGTTCTGTGTCGTGCACCCATCAAG
The DNA here is from genome assembly GCA_039090855.1 of Macrothele yani. NCBI lineage: Eukaryota > Metazoa > Arthropoda > Arachnida > Araneae > Macrothelidae > Macrothele > Macrothele yani. The sequence continues at coordinate 15,705,827 of CM077013.1, read as the reverse complement.
GGGACTAGAGTTGGGTGTCGGCTCCCAAAGCCCATATCGTGCAGAGTACGTTGCACAGTCCGGACGCTGATGCTTGTTGAGGCTCCAGCATTGAATTCCGATGCTACCTGTGAGAGTGTCGCGTGAGACGATTCTTGACAGCCGACGATGGTCACGTTCACCCAATGTCTTTTTACGGCCACACCTGTATCGTAGGTTGGAGATTTCGCTGGAATTCTTGGTCACTGTACACCCTTGCAATGGTCGTCCGTGAAAATCCGAACTTTGTTTCTAACTCCGAAATACTATGGCCCATCTCACAAGCGCCAACTATGACACCGCGTTGAAAATCGCTTAAATCGTTATGACTTGTCATTCTCATGCCGAAAACAGCTCTGACAGCAGACAAGAATGTCTATCGATTTATATACGCACTGGCGGACGCAACAGAGTACGCGCATAGGTGACGTTGCTATGTATTTCGCATAAACTCGTCTGTACCCGTTTTTCTGGCACTTCAGTGTATTGCTGCCCGCTCGATGATATGTACGCATCGCTCACGTCGAAATGAGCAGCGCTGCTGAACCGCAAGGGCGTCCTTCCTACAGCAGGGTGGAGCAACATCTCACACAGCACGGCTGACCTGTCACAAGATCAGGGATCTGGGCTGTAAGCTGCTGCCGCGCCGCAAACATCCTATTCTCCGGACATTGCCGCAAGCGACTACCAACTTTTCCGTACGTTGCTGCCTTTCCTGTACGGACAACGGTTCGCCAATCGGAACGATGTAGAACGCGTACTTACTCAGTTCTTTGCGCCCAAGCCGCAAAAATTGTCCAGGGCTGGCATCCAACAGCTGCCCAGACGATAGCAGCAGGTCGTGGCAAACTATGGCAACTACATTCTGGACTGGTTTAGTGCTTGCATATATGATACGGCAATTAGTACTTTTCTGTTGCTTTGCGTCTGCGGAAATTACTTTCTTTCTAACCCAATAATAGATTTTTGGAATCTGGCGAGATGAACTAATAGATTTGTTGGTATCTAACGAGCCGACCTTGTGATAGATTGCTGGTATCTGGCGAGTTAATATCGTGATAAGTTAGTTGATATCTGGCGAGTTGACCTTGTAATAGATTTGTTGGTATCTAACGAGCCGACCTTGTGATAGATTGCTGGTATCTGGCGAGTTAATATCGTGATAAGTTAGTTGATATCTGGCGAGTTAATATCGTGATAAGTTAGTTGATATCTGGCGAGTTAACCTTGTAATAGATTTGTTGGTATCTAACGAGCCGACCTTGTGATAGATTGCTGGTATCTGGCGAGTTATATCGTGATAAGTTAGTTGATATCTGGCGAGTTAACCTTGTAATAGATTTGTTGGTATCTAACGAGCCGACCTTGTGATAGATTGCTGGTATCTGGCGAGTTATATCGTGATAAGTTAGTTGATATCTGGCGAGTTAACCTTGTAATAGATTTGTTGGTATCTAACGAGCCGACCTTGTGATAGATTGCTGGTATCTGGCGAGTTAATATCGTGATAAGTTAGTTGATATCTGGCGAGTTGACCTTGTAATAGATTTGTTGGTATCTAACGAGCCGACCTTGTGATAGATTGCTGGTATCTGGCGAGTTAATATCGTGATAAGTTAGTTGATATCTGGCGAGTTAATATCGTGATAAGTTAGTTGATATCTGGCGAGTTAACCTTGTAATAGATTTGTTGGTATCTAACGAGCCGACCTTGTGATAGATTGCTGGTATCTTGCGAGTTATATCGTGATAAGTTAGTTGATATCTGGCGAGTTAACCTTGTAATAGATTTGTTGGTATCTAACGAGCCGACCTTGTGATAGATTGATGGTATCTGGCGAGTTAATATCGTGATAAGTTAGTTGATATCTGGCGAGTTGACCTTGTAATAGATTTGTTGGTATCTAACGAGCCGACCTTGTGATAGATTGCTGGTATCTGGCGAGTTAATATCGTGATAAGTTAGTTGATATCTGGCGAGTTGACCTTGTAATAGATTTGTTGGTATCTAACGAGCCGACCTTGTGATAGATTGCTGGTATCTGGCGAGTTAATATCGTGATAAGTTAGTTGATATCTGGCGAGTTAATATCGTGATAAGTTAGTTGATATCTGGCGAGTTAACCTTGTAATAGATTTGTTGGTATCTAACGAGCCGACCTTGTGATAGATTGCTGGTATCTTGCGAGTTATATCGTGATAAGTTAGTTGATATCTGGCGAGTTAACCTTGTAATAGATTTGTTGGTATCTAACGAGCCGACCTTGTGATAGATTGCTGGTATCTGGCGAGTTATATCGTGATAAGTTAGTTGATATCTGTCGAGTTAACCTTGTAATAGATTTGTTGGTATCTAACGAGCCGACCTTGTGATAGATTGCTGGTATCTTGCGAGTTATATCGTGATAAGTTAGTTGATATCTGGCGAGTTGACCTTGTAATAGATTTGTTGGTATCTAACGAGCCGACCTTGTGATAGATTGCTGGTATCTGGCGAGTTAATATCGTGATAAGTTAGTTGATATCTGGCGAGTTAATATCGTGATAAGTTAGTTGATATCTGGCGAGTTAACCTTGTAATAGATTTGTTGGTATCTAACGAGCCGACCTTGTGATAGATTGCTGGTATCTTGCGAGTTATATCGTGATAAGTTAGTTGATATCTGGCGAGTTAACCTTGTAATAGATTTGTTGGTATCTAACGAGCCGACCTTGTGATAGATTGCTGGTATCTGGCGAGTTATATCGTGATAAGTTAGTTGATATCTGGCGAGTTAACCTTGTAATAGATATTGTTGGTATCTAACGAGCCGACCTTGTGATAGATTGCTGGTATCTGGCGAGTTATATCGTGATAAGTTAGTTGATATCTGGCGAGTTAACCTTGTAATAGATTTGTTGGTATCTAACGAGCCGACCTTGTGATAGATTGCTGGTATTTGGCGAGTTATATCGTGATAAGTTAGTTGATATCTGGCGAGTTGACCTTGTAATAGATTTGTTGGTATCTAACGAGCCGACCGTGTGATAAATTATGGTATCTGACGAGTTAATATCGTGATAAGTTAGTTGATATCTGGCGAGTTGACCTTGTAATAAATTTGTTGGTATCTAACGAGCCGACATTGTAATAGATTGTTGGTATCTGGCGAGTTAATATCGTGATGAGTTAGTTGATATCTGGCGAGCTGACCTTGTGATAGATTTGTTGGAATCTAACGAATTGAACATGTAGCTATTATAACTTGCCATGACGTTCTATAGGCAATTTTTGTTTTGTGCCCAAAATTCCAAAAATCAATTAAAAATAGAATAATTTTTGTATAGAATACCCGCAGTTTCTAAAGTACAACTGTATGAAAAGACACTGAAGGAAATAAATGTCTGAATTAAAATTAGTCTTTCTATATTTTATTTATTCATCTACCCTTTTACTTTCCCTCGAATCTTTCCACTTTTGATGGGAGAATATCAACTCATCTCCATTTGTTTGATTTAATTTCTTTCCCAAAAACTTCTGACTCGTTAAGTACGAACTGTACACCAATTATACTCAAAATAGTATGACTATACTAATAATCCGAAATTTCTTGGCGTAGAATAGGAATAAAACTTTTTCAAGCATTTGCACATCAACCAGGTAGCTTTTTCAAGGGAGTTAGACAGCTAACTCATTAAATAATTTTGCATGTTTCTGTCGCGCTTGATACAGAACCTTTTTTGCTTCAAAGAGAGACTGTTTTCTTCAAAACGCATTATCTCTCATTTGTGAATTGTGCTTTTTAAAAAGCAGTCGCGCTAGTTCGAGTGTGTGTTGATTAAATTCGTGAAGTTTTGAGACATGGGCCAGTAGTGAAACGTAACAGAATTCAGGATTTTTTTTTAATACTATTCTGTTAAAGTAAAGGGAAAACACATTTTATTTTATTTTGTTTGATATCATACACGAATGCTGTCTAATAAGAAACAGTTTGAATCATTTTAAGGCAAGATCAGATGTTTTGAAGTAAAAATAATGCGTTACTTTTAAAATTTCTTTCATTGTGTAGCAGCAAAGAAAGGTTTCATTTGGAACGAATGCTGTAAGAGAAGACATTCCTCCGTATTGATTTTCTAAGTCGTTCGCTACGGAAAGTGCTTTCTTCTGTTTAATGAACTTATTTTAGGCACACAAAGAGAGAGACTTTTCTTATACACTTACACGCCCACGATAGCTCTTCGTAAAGTTACTTAAACGACGTTCCTTGGATCTTAGTAAATTGTTCTTAGTTTCAATTGGATTTTTTTTTGTTATTTGAACGACTTCAGTTCTTAAAGCTAATGCAAATGATATTTTGTTTCCTCGTGTTAACTATTTTCTCCGTTACTTTTATGTGTGGGATTAACAGTGATATTTTTAAAGACTGCTTCCAGAGGTACAATTAGATTTCATGTTATTGTTGGTCAAAATAAACGTAGCCGCCCCGCCCCGCCCCGCCCCGCCCCGGTGGCGCAGTGGTCTAAACGATGGCCTCTGATCGTTCGTCAGAAAGGGGTCCGGGTTCGAATCTCGGTGAGACATGGATGTTGTGTTTGTCTTACGGCACTGGCTCTCTCCCTTCCCTGGAACCAGTAACCCAAAATTAGTGACGGGCGACTGCTTATAACCCATTGAGTTGCTCATGGTGGTCGTTAAACCTCCAATAAAAAAAATGTACGTATATACACTCACGGACAATGAAATTTGCGCACTTAGAAGAAAACATGCTACAATCTTGAAACTTTGTAAATAGCTAGAGTGCGTGCTGGTATGCAAATGATCAACGTTTGGTGTGAGTGCGTATGACCCCACACCCCGTGATGGCGCTGCAAGCACGAACCGGCAACCTTATAAACCGGCGTGTAGTCGATGCCCCCTGCAAACTAAAAGCACCGCGACGCAAGCAAAAGTACAGAGTGACAAGAATGCCAAGTAGACGCAAGAGACGTCGATTTACGCAACTTACGGACGTTCGAGAAGCCTGATCATCGGGCTGAAAACCGCAGGGTGATCGGCGCGCCGTATATCCCGCCACGTGGATCGTTCCGAACATACCGTCCGACTATGTTAGGAGCAAAGGACACATGACGTCACTGCCACAAGGCGGAGAGGCTCCGGATGGACCAGGAGGACCACCGGTAGAGATGAGCGACGGATCGTGCGCCAGGCACGAACGGATCCCACGATTACCCGGTCCACTATACAGGCAAATGTAGCGGCTCCTGCGTGCCCACGAGCCATTTCCTGATTCCTCGCGGAAGCAAATCTGCGATCCCAGCGCCCCTTACGTGTGTTGCCATTAACACCGAAACATTGCCGGCCCGTGTGCAGTTGTGCCAGCACAGAGCGACTTGGGCCGCTCCGGTGGCGCAGTGGTCTAAGGCGCTGGCCTCTGATTGTTCGTCCGTAAGGGGTCCGGGTTCGAATCCCGGTGAGGCATGGATGTTGTGTTTGTCTTACGGCACTGGCTCTCTCCCTTCCCTGGAACCAGTGACCCTAAATTAGGGACGGGCGACTGCTTATAGCCCATTGAGTTGCTCACGGTGGTCGTTAAACCTCCAATCAAAAAAAAAAAAAAAAAAAAAAAAAAGTGCGACTTGGAACGCTACAGACTGGCGACGTGTGGTGTTTAGCGATGAGTGCCGCTTCGTTTTGGGGACAGATGGTTATCGTGTCCGGGTGTGGAAGTTCTACGAGTCAACGGCACAATCCCAACCACGCTATCGAGCTGCACCCCCCCCCCACTGCAGGCATTATGGTCTGGGGAGCTATTGCTTACGATAGCTAGTAGTGGTACGTGGATCATTGATGGGCCAGCGGTATGTGGATGAGATCCTACGGCTCCATGTGCTCTCATTCCTTGCCGGGATTCCAGGTGCGCTATACCAACAGGATAATGCCCATCCGTACGCGGTTCGGGTTGTCCAAGGCTACCTTCGTCATGTCCAGACACTTCCATGGCTTACCCGGTGCCCCGACATGTCCCATAGCGAGCATGTGTGGGACCAGTTGAAACGCCAGCTGACGACGTGCCGTGCTGTCTGGGATTTGGAGCACACCGTCCAACATGCGTGGGCCAGTCTGTCGCAGGACATCAGGCGTCTGTTAGCCTCCATGCCGGCGTGGAGGCAAAGTTCGTCGTCTTCAATAATGCGTCACACCGCACGAGGCGGTGCGACACTCTATTGAAGACGACAGGACTGCGTGCCAAAGATCCCTCTATAATTGTCCTGCAGCTCTGTTTTGCCATCATGTGTATCATTCATCTGTATCATTACGTCCCATAAGATTTCAGTTCAACCTGATGCTTCCTTCTTTGTGCGCAAACTTCGTTGTCCGTGAGTGTAAGATTATCAAAATAGAATCTGACATTTTTGTTCTTACTGAAATTCATTAAGCATTGTTTTCTTAGAATAGCTGCATTTTTTGTTTCTGGGATTTAAATCCCTAAACAACTACGTAATGAGAGTCTGTTTCTAAATCGTAGTATTTGGTTGAAGTGAAACCTCCCAAATTTATTTTTTTAATGTTCGGTCGGTGGTTTAAACATCCCCCAATTTTTTTCCCCGCATTTAACGGTTTTTCAGATTTGATGTTCATTTTTGACGTTCCCTCCAAAAACTTTAGATCGTGATTAGACAGTATTTCTTTTGTTTTTAAGATAATGCAGATTAAAGACTCGATGATGATAAAAACGAAGGGCATGATTAAAATCTGGAATTCATAGAAATGGTGGACCATTCTATTTTGATAACCTTGCTCGCCTATGCTGAAGGCCGGGTATGCATATACATTGAGTGGCCAAATTATTATGTCCACCTGGTTGGTACGTTGTTTGGGGGCACCTTTGGTCCTTCATACTGCTTGAACTTTATTCAATGTCTGAAAGTGGTTTGGGGTATATTATCCCAAATGCAAAGAATTGTACTCTCCAGCACTTAAAGATTTGATGGCAGCGGATCCAGCCGTCTTGATGCCCCTATCAACTTCATTCCACGAATGCTCCATTCGACAGAAATCCAGTGATTGAGGAGGCAAATGTAGCAGGGTAAAGTCTTTGTGATGCTCCCCAAACCATTCGGGTACAATGTCAGCACCATAACATGTAGCATTGGCCAGCTGGAAGTACCCATCTCTATTGGGATAAACCATTAACATAACTAGATGGACTTATCTACCTTTGGTTTAGTTCCTGAACCCACAGCGCGCTGCGCCTCTTGGCAAGAGAAAATAGAAGTAATCATACAAGGGGGAACAAGTATGCCTTAATAGAACAGTGAAAAAGAAAAGTGCGGAAGAATTAGAATGGAAGGAGTAGACGGTTTCCCGTTAGGAGATGAAGTTATAAGCTATCCTACATACTTATCTGCAGCAACATACTCCGAGCAACAGGTGGTAAGTCACCAAACAAAATTGCTCATCACAGTATGAAAGGACTTGCTGGAATAAATGATTGCTATAGTGGGTGGACTTGGTCGGCAACGTTATTTAAATACTTTTGGGCTGTCAGACGTTGTTCCACAGGGCCCAAAGACTTCAACGAAAACATGCGTAGACTGACAATGTAAGATAACGTAGACTGACAATGCAATTGACTATGCAAGATGGATCCATGCTTCCCTGCTGCTTGTCTCCATATTGTCACCCTTCTATCTAAAAGATGTAGTTGAAAACGTGATTCGCCGTGATTACCCTTTCCTACTCACTGACTGTACAAGTCTTGTATTCTTGAGGTAACTGGAGATGGCAATGGCTAACGGACAGGCCGTCTACTTCTGTTGCCCATGCGATGACATGTGCGGCTAACTGTACGTTGAGAGTCCATCGGATTTGGTCCCTGATTGAGAATATCTGTAATCCAAGGAAGTGTTGCCCGTCTGTTGGACTGAACAAGTCTGCCTACTCTCCGCTCAGCTCGGGCATCCGGTAGCCGTTAATGACCACACGCCGGGCGCTCAGACCCGGCTTTTTGATTGATGGTCCACTCCATTCTCTGTAAACTTAAACAACTGCTGCCCTCGAGCATTTCACAAATGCAGCCATTTTGCTAATGCTCGCACCAATACTTCGAGCACCCACGACCATTCCACGTTCAAAGTCCGTCATGTCACGTCTTTTACCCATTATTTCTTGCGCAATGCCCTTCATTAATCTCTTTATGCCTTCAGCGTTCCCTTTTTATAACTATTCATCCAATTTGCGTCTGTGGGATAGCTATTTTGCATACAATGGTCTAGTGGTCATAATGATTTCGGCACTCAATATACACCATGTTGCCAAAAGCCATCGGACACCTAGAAGAGAAACACAACATAGCGTTTATTGACATACATTAGTACGGTGTCGGTACACCTTTGGCCTTAATGCACGCACTGACCCTTGGAGACATGCTTTCGACAAGGTTTTGGAACACAGCGATGGGTATTCGCTTCTATTCAGTACATGATGCTGCCGCAAACTGTTGCTTAGTAGTAGGGCTTTGTACCAAACTTCTTATGCGGCGCTCTAATTCATCCCATAGGTGCTTTAATTGTGGGATTAAGATCAGGTCGCTGTACTGGCCAGTCCACACATGATACGGAATTATCGTCAAACCACGCCGTAACAGTCCTTGCTTTATGGCTCGGTGCATTGTCCTGCTGGTATCAACAATGCTCGGTTCCATAGTATTGCCACAGACCTGGTAAGGCATAAATGTCCAGAATATCCAGGTAGACTTGCTGGTAAACAGGTTTGTCCACGATAACCAGTGGGCTGGGACTATACCACGAAACGCAGCCCCACACGAGTACACTGCCAGCTCCAAACTTGACCGTAGGAACAGTACACTATAGTAAATATCGTTTCCCTAGCTGCCGCCATACCCACACACGGCCATCAGCCTTATGGATCGTGTATCTGGATTCATCAGTCCATAGAATCTATTTCCATTGATCTACGGTCCACGATTAATGTTCTTTACACCATGCTAAACGACGAGTAGCATTCCAACTGGAGATGAAAGGCTTATGAGCAGCCGCACGACCATGGTAAACCATGGAATGAAGTTCTCTCCGAATGGTACGTGTCCATACCGAGGTTCCAGCATTTTTACTCACCTGTACACTGAGGTCTTGTGCAGTACTCCGTCGATTAGCTGTAACGACTCTCCTAGGGTTCAACGTCCTCCATCACTGATTTTCCTTGGTCTGCCGGTACGCTTTGCCGCTTCAGGTACACCATGTGTCTTTCACTTATTCAGTACATCCAAAACAGTTGACTTGGGTATGTTTAAACGCGTCTCGGTTTCTCTTATGGGCAACCCACTAATATAACACCCAAAAATATTTCCTTTCTCAAAGTCAGTTCTCTCCCGCAGCAACATTTTCACTCAACCACATAGTGCGATATGATCGCAGTCAGCTGCAGGCTTGTTTTTTATACCGTTTGCAGATGTACCGCGCATCTTAACAACGCAGCGGATACGTTCAATTTGCTTCTGAAGTGGTGTGCGGTGACTTTTGTCAATATAGTGTATGTTGCTGTAAGAAATTCTCAGAAAAGCTGGGTATTACATTCTTTAACTCTTACTTGCTTTTCATCTTCTCGTATAATGTACGGTGTATAATGTTTTGACTGTTTTAGGTTCGTTGGTTGAAGTACAATCATTTGCAAACGTTTAAGACCACCTGTTGGTATTAGATTTCTGTCGATTGCTTCAGCTACTGTCTGTATTACTCAACTTCCTGTCGGTGTTGTATCATCCTACAAAGCCAACTGTTCATAGAGTTGGGAGAAGCGTGCGGGCGTCAGTTTGCTTCTGGTTTTCATGCTGAGAGGTTTTGTACGTATTTTCTATATAGCGAAAAATAGGCAAAAATGGAGTCATTAATTGTTACTCAGAGCACAAATAGTGACTTTATATCGAGAAGGATACTCCGAACGTGACATAAGCAGAAAGTTGAATGTGAGCAAGACTGCTATTCATAATACAATCATGAAATACCGAGATACAGGTGAATTTAGCCACCGAAAGAGAAGTAGACGTCCTAGAGAAACAACCCCCAAGTAGTGACAACGCTATAAGGATAGTAGTTGTGCGTTCTCCGAGTAGTTCGTATCAGAAAATCGAGGCTTTTCTACATTCAAAAGGACTGATATTAGTACCAACACTGTTTCCCGACGTCTTAGGAAAGATTTTGGATTAAAGTCTTATAAATCTGCACTTAAACCTAGACTATCCTCTCTAAGACTGAAGAAGACTCCAGTTTGTGGATCGTCATCAAGCGTGGAATGCTAAAAATTTGAGCCAACTTCTTTTTCCCGATGAATCAACTGTGTGTGAATTTGAATCACGTGGAGCACATGTTCGACTACCAAAATGCCAAAGGTTTTATGAAAAATACTGTTAGCACCGTGAGACATCCGCCTAGTCAGATGATATGGGGTGCTACGTCAGCATCCGGTACTGCTTCATTATCCTTTTTGCTGACAGGCACTGCCATGACTGGTCCTTTTTATGTGGAAATGTTACGTGAGAAGCTGTTAACTCATGTGCAAGTGCACAGATGCACAATCTGTATGCATGATGGTGTTCCACGTCACAGATCAAAAACAGTAAAGGACTACCTGCAGAGGAAAAACATAACTGTGCTCGACTGGCCCGGTAATAGTCCCGACCCCCCATCGAAAATTTGTGGATCATTTTAAAATGCAAGGTAGCTTAAAAACAGCCATCAAATTCCTAATCTTTGATCAACGTAATAAAGTACTTAGGTGCAAAGACATTTCAAGTGCGAATCCTTCATTCAGAGTATGCCACATCTTATTCTTTCCGTTATAAAACAACAAAGGTGGCCACACAAAGGACTGATTTCGGTCTTTTTATGTTCTAAAGAATATAAGTATTCATCTGTGGTGTCAATGTTTGTAATATCTCTGACTAGTAAACATGTTTTTCTTTTGAAAATCTTAATTTCCAATGACTTGACAGGTGGTCTTAAAGTTTTGCAAATGACTCAAATGCTTAAATATAACACTTACATTACCAGTAATGATCTAAAATATCAAAATATCAAGAAATAGTACTTCCAACAACTTGTTTTACTTTCTGCTTCTTTGTCGGATTTGAGCGTATTATAACAATATTTTTTTGAACCAGTCAGAGCTCAGTGAAGTATTCGCAATATCAGTCTCGTAGATAAGGCTATTTCAGAGTATAGATCTTCAAGAGAGCGTGCTTCAAAATATGATCAGTAAAGCATCTTCCGTCGTAGAACGACCACAAATACTGCCCTTTCGACAGGTTCTTTATTTACCTTCGACTCACTTTCAGTCATTACCAAAAGGTATAAAGAAATTCTGGTAGGTGGCATGCAGTTCAGAAAGAAAATTTAACGCAAAGTAATATAATTTGTATAAGAACAGAAACTCGGGAAGCGAGGTGACGTTAGGGATTAACATCATAGGTTCCATTTGTTACCCTGACATCATCATCATCATCATCATTGTCAACCATTATCAATCCACTGCTGGACGAAGGTCTCCCCAAGTTTCCTCCACAACGGTCTGTCTTGTGCCAGTCTCCTCCATGTCACTCCCACATACTTTCGAATTTATTCCACCCATCTTCCATGTGGTCTTCTTCTGGGTCTTTTCCTGTCCCTTGGAATCCAATCTAAAATTTCAGCTGTCCATCGATGGTCTGTTCTTTTGGCAGTATGTCCAGCCCATTACCATTTCAGGGATTTAACTCTGATCATGATGTCTTCCACTCTTGTCATTTTTCGGATCCACGAGTTCCTCTTCTTATCTCTCCTGGTTACACCAAGCATACACCTCTCCATGTTACTTTGAGTTGTCTGCAGCCTTTGTATGTCTCTTTTCGTTAAGGTCCACGTCTCTGCACCATACGTAAGCACTGGAAGGATGCATTGATCAAACACTTTTCTTTTAAGACATAATGGCATATTCCTCTTGAAAATTATGCTGTTTCTTCCAAAGGCTCTCCAGGCAAGTTTTGTACGCCGATTAATTTCTTCATCAATGTGACCCTCACTTGATATCTGCTGTCCAAGATAAACGTACGTGTCTGTTATCTCCAGCTTTTCTCCATCAATCGATAAATCTTCATTTCTTGTAAAAGCATTGAACATCGCTTTTGTCTTCTGAAAATTCATTTTTAATCCTACTTCTTTACTCTTGTCAGCAAGTTCCTGGATCATACTCTGCAGCTCTCATGGGGTAGTTACAAAAATTACTACGTCATCACCAAAACAAAGGTGGGTTAGATAATCTCCGTTAATCTTTATCCCTTTGTTTTCCCAGTTCACTGATTAAAAGACATTTTCCAATGTGGCATTAAAGAGCTTCGGAGATATGGTGCCACCTTGTCTCACTCCCTTTCCAATTTTTATGTGTGCTGTATTTTCAAACAGCCGAATCTTTGCACTTGCATTTTCATAGATGTTATTAATAATATTAATGTACGCATCTTCAATACCGCTGGATTTCAGAGCCATTGTAACTGCTGATGGTTTCACCGAATCAAAGGCTTTTTCATAATCGATAAAAGCCATGCACAATGGAAGTTCATATTCCCTCGCTCTTTCAATTAGTTCCCTCAGTACGTGGATATGATCTATTGTGCTGTAGCCACTCCTGAATCCAGCTTGTTCTCTCGGTTGAGCCATGTCCAGTGTTACCTTCAAGCGTTGTGAAAGAACTTTAGTGAAGATTTTATAAACCACTGATAGGTCTGTAGTTCCTGAGATCCTCAATGTCACCTTTTTTATGTAGCAGGATCATTATAGCGTTGTTCCAATCCTCAAGAATCTTCCCTTCATTAAGGCATCGAGTGAAAATTTGGGCGAGTACTGTTTCGATTTCTCCACTTGCTTCTTGTATGATGTCTACAGTAATTCCATCTTCTGCTGGAGCTTTTCCCCGCTTCATGTTCTTGATTGTATGTGCAACTTCTGCTGGAAGAACTCTGGTACTGGTACCTTTCATGATGTCTGGAGTATATGTATCATCACTTTCATATAATTTGGAGTAGAAATCTTTCACTCTTGTCAAAATTTCGCCTCTATTTCTTGTTACAGAACCATCTTCTTTTCTCTGTGCCATAATCTGTTTTCTTCCCTTACTTGAGATGTCCCTTTGCTATCTTTAGGCTTTGGTTGTTTTCAATTGCTTTCCTCACTAGTTCACAGTTGAATTTCCTTACGTCTTCAGTGATACTTTTTCGTACTGTCTTGCATAGCTCAATATATTCCACTTTGGAAGTCACATCTTCTTTTGTTGTCCTTATCTCTCTTCTTTTTTGCATCAACATTTTGGTTTTTTTCTGATAATTTGTTCACATGCAACTTGTTCTTAGACCCAGCTAATTTTGTTGCTGTTTCCATAAGAGCTTTGGTTACTTTTCTGTTAACTTCAGAAATATCCACTTCTTCCGATGTTAAGCCTTCTAAAGCAGAGAATCTGTTCTTCAGTTCCAACTTGAAGGCATTATGGTGTTTTTTAAGGTTGGTTATGTCAATAAATTTTGTTTGTCTTATGAGCTTGTCACGTTCGAGTTTAGTGTTGAGTTGCATCTTACATCTCACTAAACTATGGTCACTACCTGTGTTGAACTTGTTTAGAACACTGCAGTCTTCTATGACGAATTTTTCGTTACACCTACTAAAATCAATTTCACTTGTCCTCCCATTTGGATGTCTCTGTCCATTTTCTGTGTGACTTTTTCTTGAAAAAGGAGTTCAAGATGAAAAACCCTTCTGCCTCTGCATGCTCTACAAGAGTTTTTCCACGCTGGTTTCTGTTGCCGTGACCGAATTTACCTACTGAAGTTTCATTCTGTTGCCGTTGCCCTACTTTTGCATTGAAATCTCCCATAATTATCTTTAAGTTCTGCTTACCTTTATTATTTAGATGACGAATTTCCTCATAAAATTCTTCAATTTCTTCTTCAGGATGACTTGTGGTGGGTGCATAAGTTTGAATAATCTGAGCCTGGTATCTTTTGGAGAGTTGGATAACAAGTCGTGCAGCTCTGTCAGAGGAACTTTCAACTTCTACAACTTTATCCTTCAGTTTCTTGTTTATTATAAATCCAACACCACTAGTTCTGCCAGTATCAGTCCCACGATAGTAGAAGAGATGTCCACTTTTCAGTTCAATGAGATCTTCTAATTTTCTCCTTACCTCACCTTGGCGGACGATGTCCCACTTGATCCTTTGTAGTTCCTCTTCCAATTCAAGAAGCCTTGAATCAGAAGATAGGGAGCGTCCATTATACTAGCCAAGGTCAGCATCAGATGGCAGCCTAGTCCGGTCCTCCGGGGATTCTTAGCACCCTTTGCCTCCATGTCGCACTGGCCGCTGCCTTGGCCAGGTACATTCCAGCTGCCGAAGACTGAGGGCCAAGATTTAAGTTGTGGAGTCATTTTGGAGGGGTTTGGCCATAACTCACCACGCTGGCCAAGCGGGTTGGTGAGTGTGGGATAGCATTTCCTCTAATCACGATGGTATAGTTATACCGCTTTTGGCGGTCGTCAGAGTCCCTTTAGTGGGAACAGGATGTACCACGAGAAGACGGGGTTGTCATTTGTCAAGGAGAGGCTATGATGTTACGCATCACCTGACCTTACATCCCTGACATATGAATTAGGATATCTCACAAAGCAAAAAAATATTTAAACGAAGATAGTAACATAACTTACATACAGTGCACTTCCTATTAACAACAATCGGATCACTTGAGTACTTGTTTTAATGTATGTGCAGTCTTAGAAATTTTGGAAAAATAGGATGTGTAGGTGTATTAATAAATTTCACTTGAAATTTATTTTCAAGAAAACAAGAATTATATTCGCTGCCTGAGTGATCACAAGCTCTGATTTCTGTCTAATCGCTTGAGTTGGCCCAGGTTCTAGTTCAAGTTGAGGCATGGGTGGTGTTTGTCCTACAGCGCGCTAGTTATATCATATATTGGCCTAATTACGGAAGGGCAACAGATTACAGCCCCTAACAGTTACTCATGGTGGTCGTTAAACCCCGAAACAAATATATAAGCACACACCGATGGGCTAAAAACATTGAGCACCTGCCTAATATGATGGTCCTCCGCGTGCCACCGAAACAACTGTACTCGGCGAGGTGTAGCCGCTAAGAGATTTCTAAAGATGTCTTCGTGTCTTCTGGTGTCTCGTACAAGCTTGTTTTCAGCAAATTCTTTAACTCTTGTACGTTATATTGTTGATCCGCCTTAGATCGGATTTGCTGTTCAAACACAAACCACAGATTCTCGATTGGATAGATGTTTGGGGAATTTGGAATATCTGAAAGTCTTCATGTTCCTCAAACCATTCTCCAACAATACGAGCAGTATGGCATGGCCCATTTTTCTGCTGAAAGAAGGCATTATTTGAGGAGAATATTGGTGCCATGAAGGGATGTATCTGGTCTGTAGTGATGTTTTACAGGTAGGTGGTAGATGTCATAGTTTCCTGTACATCAATGACTCGAACCCCAGCTTCCCAGCAATACGTTGCCAAAATGTTACACTTCCTCCTCCGTCTTGTTTTTGTCCCATTGTTCATCCTGGTGCCAGCTCCTTCCCAGGTAAACGAGGCACACGTACTCAGCCGTCTACATGGTGAAACAGGAAATGAAATTTATTGGACCAGGTGATCTTCTTCCAATCATTCAAGGTCCCGTTTTGAACGGCGCACGTTGCACACCCTCGGTGATGGGAGTCTATGCCTTATTCGTGTGGCACTGCTGACTGCTCGTCATGGGACATTACGCCTCACCTGTTGCCGGGAACGTCAAAACTGGACCTCTTCAGAGTGGCACCGCGTCCTGTGGTCAGATGAATCCCGTTTCAGCTGTATCGAGCTGACGAGAGGATGCGGGTGTGGCGTCGACATCATGAGTCCTGTCTACAGAGTGACGCCCTGTCCTGTGGTCAGAATAATCCCATATTCAGTTGTATCGAGCTGACGAGAGGATGCGGGTGTGGCGTCGACAGCATGAGTCCTGTCTACAGAGTGACGCCCTGTCCTGTGGTCAGAATAATCCCATATTCCGTTGTATCGAGATGACGAAAGGATGCTGGTGTGGCGTCGACAGCATGCGTCCTGTCTACAGTGACGCTCCGTCCTGTGGTCAGATGAATCCCATATTCAGGTGTATCGAGCTGACGAGAGGATGCGGGTGTGGCGTCGACAGCATGAGGTCATCGCATCGTTGTGCCATGTAGGCACTCGAGCCATTCAAGGAAGTGGTGGCTCTGTGATGATTTGGGGAGCTATCTCGTGAGATACATTGGGTCCTTTAATGTATCTAGAGAGGTCCTTAAGTACCGAGAGCTACCAGTATGGGTTTTTTCTTTTATTAAAGGTTTAACGACCACCGTGAGCAACTCAATGGGCTAGATGCAGTCGCCCGTCCCTAATTTAGGGCCACTGGTTCCAGGGAAGGGATAGAGCTAGTGCCATAATACAAACACAACATCCATGCTTCAGCGGGATTCGAACCCGGACTCTTCTCGGACGATGGCTAATGACCACTGCGCCACCGGGGAGGCCTACTAGCGTGTGCTGGCTGATCACCTTCACCCTTTCACGACCTTCGCGCATCTTACGGCAGATGATCTGTTGCAGAAGGATAACGCGCCGCCCGACCGGACCGCAATCACTCAGGCATGGCTCGAGGAACACTCGTCTTAGTTTGGAACTGTCCATTGGTCCCCAAGGTCCGCGGATTTAAACTCTGTGGAAGATCTCTGGGTTGCCGTGACATGGAACATCAGATCCATGGATCATGGACCGACGTTTCGGGAGTAGTTGTGGATAATGCTGCAACAGCGATGGTTAGCATTATCTTCGTAAACCCTCTGACATCTAGCAGAGTCGATTCCTCGGCTTGTAGAGGCTGTTATTCGTGCTAGACGAGGACAAAAGCGGTATTAGGTATATGACGACAATGATAAATACATTCACCTCGTATATATGTGAATAATTAAATCTTCCGGGGATTCGCTTCCCGTTTATTTCAATGTTATGAATGGCAACCAAATCTACGGGTGTCGAGACTGGCACAGGCTTTCTGCTAAGGGTTAGATCTTCAAAACTGTCTCTTGCACGCTTGAACCTGCAGCCCAGTTTTGGACCCCGACATTTGAAAGAGAAAATTCCTCTAATGCTTCCTGCATATTCTCATGAATTTCTTTTCATTGGCATTTCCTAGAAAAGGAAGTACTCAGAGACTTCACGGTGTTTGATTCTCTCAACAGACATCTTCGTTCACGCGCTTTCTTCACTTTAACGACCTTTGTTATTGTTTTAAGCGGCTTTTGTACCTGAACTAAATGGTGCCTAAGATTTTCTGCGCCCCCGCCCACAAAAAAAAAAAAATCTAGCGTAGCTTCCGAGTGTTACGAATATTACGACAAAGGGCACCTTCCCCCCCCCCCCACCTTTTCATCTCAACAGTACCGACCATCAACAGACCACTAACAATAAGAGCTTGCATCTAGTCCTCTATTCACTGCTCCATAAGAGCTAGTTCCCCTGCTACGGACATCATGCCACTGGGAAGAAACAAGTGACCCCAACCATTCTTCCTCTCCTTTCTTAGAGCTCGTTATAGTTCTTTTGGCAAATAATCTGAGAGAAACTATTAGTGTCAATCATCCGCTTTAATGGCCATTTTGAATAATAATGCTAAGAGGAAAACAACTCTATCTGATGCGCAGTTTCATTTGTTCCACAGGCGTTCGGTCTTAGACTTGAAAATATTCGTTTTAGCTGATTTCATCCCGTTTTGCTAACCCCGAGATAGCCTCCCCGGTGGCGCAGTGGTCTGAGCAATGGCTTCTGATCATGAGTCCAGGTGGGGTCTGGGTTCGAATCCCGGTTAGGCATGTATGTTGTTTGTCTTACGGCACTGTCTCTCTCCCTTCCCAGGAACCAGTGGTCCTAAATATGGGACGGGCAACTGCTTATAGCCCATTGAGTTGCTCACGGTGGTCGCTAAACCTTCAATCAAAAAAAAAAAAAAAAAAAAAAAAAAAAAAAGTTTAAAATGTGAACACACAGGAAGAAGCACGGCACATATATTGTCAATATTGCCTTTCACAAAAGTTTTGCAGTCTATATTAGGCAAAAAGTAATTTGCCCCGACCCCGGTATAAATGTGCAATATGAACAAACAGACGTATTCAAGAAATACTAAATCTCCATATTTTCAGGATTTGCGAACAGTGTTTCTTTCATGAAAGAAATACGGAATTACGCCATATAATACAAATTTTGAAGATGACAATCCGATTTTTGGCGTAAAGGTGACAAGGATGGTAAGTCAGATAATATCCGAAAGCTTGAAAATTTTCGTCTTGGAGCGGGACTCGAACCCGCGTAAATGCCGGTTGCTTCGACTAGCGAATCCTGTGATGGTTATATTCAAATTGATCGGAAACTTGGTCGTTCTGGGTGGTGTAGTGGTTAGCATACTCGTACGTTTTCTAGGAGACGCGGGTTCGAGTCCCCGCTCCAGAACGATGAAAATTTATAAGTTTTCGGATATTATCTGACTTACCATCCTTGTCACATTTACGCCAAAAATCGGATTGTCATCTTCAAAATCAGTGTTTTTTTTGTTGCGCGTTGCATATTATGAGTAACTCAATGGGAAGGTTGAGAGTCTGTGCAGTAAGACAAACACAACATCCATGTCTCAACCGGGATTCAAACCCGCAGTCATCTCGGACGAATGACTAGAAGCCTACGTTTCGTTCTACTCTGCTACCGGAGAGCCTGAGAACATCTTTGTAAGGCGCTGTGCGAAGACGCTTTCCAGTCCCAATGAAATTAAGGTGGTGATTCCTGTTTTGTTCATATCTTCATTTCTAGAGGAAGACTTCGTTAGCCGAAAGGAGTGAGTGAGTGAGAGAAAGCCTCTCTCCTAATGGACTTGTAAATGAACAACGCTCCTGTTTTCCTTCAAGTTCTTTGTTGCTATGGGAACATTATTCGGACATTGCTTCCGAAAATCGTTCGCGTAACAAAAAGCTGTAAACTGATGCAAATCTTAAACAGCGTGTTCTATTTATAGCTGCATTTGCATCTTGCTGTCTTTCCTCTTTGTCAGCAGGAGCCACAGTACGAATTACCAAGGGCACAAGTAAATTGGATAAAACGCACCTAATCTCAACTCCGCTCTGTTAGCTTCTCTTCATTCTTCGCTATCCTGGTCACGTAGGTAAACGCCCACTTTCTGTTCTATTTTAACCTTTCACGACATCTATTTTTAGCTGAAATTTTATGGAACAGTTTGACAAAGCTTTCGGTTCGTAGTAGTTGCTCTTATTTACTTTTTAATGCCAAAAAAAGTATCGTTGCACAAATAAGTTTGATATTTTTTTTATGATTTTATCTTCTAGCAATCTTTATGAAAGATTGTAACAATGTTTTCGCCACTATTTGTACGTCACAACAAGAAGAAACTGCAGTTTGAAACATGAATAGCAAACAGAAAGTGGCTAAAGTTTCAAACATTAAGACATTCAACTGCTCAAGCGTTCTATACAAAACACCATGTTCTGTCTTCTACAGTGCCAACCAACCTTTGGCATTTAATTATTTCTAGCATTACTTGTTATTTGATTACTCAATATCGTACTTGGTATACTCCCTCCTTTTATTGTTTCGGGGTTTTACGACCACCATGAGCAGTATAGAGGGCTGTAAACAGTCGCCTTCTCCTAATTTAGGGCCACTGGCTCCAGGGAATGGAGAGAACCAGCTCCATAAAATGTGCACATTATGCGTCTTTCGTGACAAGGAGTCTGGGTTTGCTCGGAGAGAAAGCCAGAAACCTACGAGTCTGACCACTCCGCCGGCATTAATTTTCCTCCACCGGATTTTCGCGGGAATGTTAATCATGTACAGCACTTGTCAGTCATGAATGGAATACGGGATTACAATAGAAATTGCCGTCTTCAAAACTTGTATTGTATGGTGTAATAACGTATTCCATTCATGATTTTTCTGCTTCTCCGGGCAATCACGGGATAAAATTTTTCAACCTCCAGATTCCCCAAACACGAATGCCAGTTGCTTCAACTAACAAATCCTGTGATGGTTATATTCAAATTAATCTGAAACTTGAGACTTGGTCGTTCTACCCGGGCGCTATCTCGGAGACGCGGGTTGGATTCTCGCTCCAGGACGATGAAATTTTCAAGTTTTCGGATATCATCTGACTTACCATCCTTATCATATTTACACCAAAAAACGGATTGTGATCTTCAAAAAAAATGTGTGCTTGTCAGTCATTCCAGTAACGGTTTACCCAATCCCCCCCCCCAACTCCCAGTAATATCATGAAAACCAGTACAGTTCGTGAGATTTTTAACACTTAGTAAACAAGTTTGAGTGGGGGAAGGCTTTGCCCAAGAGCCTTTATTTGGCTAGTAACGGGCGAAATGTGTTATAGATATATTCCAAAGTAAAACATGTATATGTGACTTCTAAAATGTTTCCACGAAATCATACATTGATAGCAAGTGATTTAAAAGAATTTTGTGCCTCTTGGTAGCTCGATGATCCTGGTTCAAATTTTGGTGAGGCGTGGATGTTGTGTTTGTCCCACGGTACTGGCTCTCCTCTCTGGAACCTTTTTTCTTAAATTAGTAAAGGGTGACTGCTTATAGCCCATAGAGTTGCTCAGTGTTCGTTAAACCACCAAACAAAATAAATTGTGCGTAAATCATGGAAAAGTAACAGTTCCTTTAAAATTCTTCAAATGTATAATTCCCCCTTTATTTGTAGATATGAAAGCCTTACAACAAGAAAACTGCGGTCAACAGTCGGGATCAAAAACTTGTAGAATTTTGGGATGTTGTCTAAATGATTAACTATAAGTCGCTAGCTAATGTTCGTAGAAAACTTCACGTATATTCACACTTCATAAACAGGAAAGCATAGAAATTCCAACTTCTAGAAAGAATCGGCAAAATGACTTACGTATAATAGTAACTTCATGCTTTATTTGTTTCACTCACGGGATGTTTATTTATTTTATTTTTTTATTGGAGGTTTAACGACCACCGTGAGCAACTCAATGGGCTATAAGCAGTCGCCCGTCACTAATTTAGGGTCACTGGTTCCAGGGAAAGGAGAGAGACAGTGCCGTAAGACAAACACAACATCCATGCCTCACCGGGATTCGAACCCGGACCCCGTTCGGACGAATGATCAGAGGCCATCGCTTAGACCACTGCGCCACCGGGGCGGCCACGGGATGTTCAAAGAAGTATCAATGTAATCCATTGACACGAAATATCTCACTGGTTCTATCAATCGTATGACCATACTTATTCACCAATAACATACATATCAAACAGACTTTATTCGCAAAATCAACGCTTCACAAACTACTCGCAGTCTCTGCCCATTTCCACAAATCAGCACATTCACACATGTAATTTATGTTGCTCTGACTTACCGTCAGCGTTGCCGTAATGTACAAGCTGTTTGGGGAAGCAATGTGCCGTTCAGTTAGAAAATGTTAAATTAACAAGTAACTAAAGTTACGTACTAAAAAAAACTCAATACGAAGGTTAGAGATATGCGTCACAAATATGTCATCGTTTTTATTGGTTTTTCAGTAAAAGAAAAAGAAACTTCGATTAATTTTACAGTAATTTTCACATATTTTTAAAAAGTACGAGAGAACTAGAATGAAGAGTTGTGGTAGACGCCGACGCAATATGACGTGTCTAGCCATTGTGAAAAAATAGCTCTTGGATCTTATTGTCAGTTAGGATATCGCATTCTGGTTATTAGCGAGGCAGTGTAGAGGACGTGACTGTTGAGGTAATGGATGATGCGAATAATTTTTATCATGATTTCGTGGGCAAGAAGTCGATTGGACATTTGCTGGAGTCTGACCTTATTTTTAATTTTTTCTGAAGTGGAGAAGTCCTTCCTTTCTCTGTACCTGCGGGAACGAACAACTGTTTCAGTGCTCCTGTAGAGATATTATGGTGGATATAGTGAGGGAGGTTATCCCTATGCTGGAGTTTTCATTCTTTGTGGCAGGGATGCGTATAGTGAAGGTACTTATCAAAAAGTGCCGAACTATTTGTGGGTACGAAGTCACCAAGTAACGATTACTTACGCCGAAATTGCGAAGGTGCGCAGAAAGTGTACCAAGCTGTAACATGAGTCCTTAGCCACGTACCGCGATCGAAGAATTTCTGGCAGCCCTGCTTTGCACGGACTAATGGTCAGAAGTACTGCCTTCTGACCATTCCTCCGAGCCGGGTGTGGGTTCGAATCCGGTAGAGGAATAGATGGTGTGTTTCTCTTAGAAAGCTGGCTGTTTCCCTTCAATGGAACAAGTGGCCCTAAATTAGGGATGGGTGACTGCTTATAGCCCATTGAGTTGCTCACAGTGATCGCTGAACTCCCAAACAAAAAAGAAAGAAAAAACGAATTTCGATCGACATGCAGACTTGACCGGATGGTGTAGTGCAGTTTCTTCTTGTCAATTAAAAGAAAAAAAAAAGAGATTTAGCTGTCAAAAAAGTGATGCGTGGTTTCGCCAACGTTCCTGTTAACACCCCTGTCCATAAAACTGAAGTGAAGACTAATCGGTCTTCTGGGTCTGATCATGCCGTCGTTTCTGATTAATTATCTTCTGATTTAGAAGCTAATGCAGACAACAAGTACGTAGGTATTTTTATTTTCAAGACTCTTTAATTGCCGAAGATGATGCATGAGAACTGTACTGAAGATTCTTCGAATTACCGAAGAATGTTAAATGGGAGGTACGCCTTCTTTGAAGTATTTTGCAAGGGTGGTTACAGTTGTACAGAAGATTTTCATAAAACCGCGAACTCCTTTAGGTTAAATGTGTACTTCATTGGCGTTAAGGCATTTTGTGAACACTATTTTCAGAAGTAATTAACGAAGCACGGGTGGCTTTTTCATTAGGTGACGTACATAATTACATACTGCTATATTTTGAATATACGAGCGATGTACCGAAAGTAATGCGAAAGTGGGCATAACTTTTTCATTAACTGACAGAGGTCATTCAAACTGCACATGTTGGTAGAGTACCTCTTTCTTTAAACAAAGGTACTACTCAGCCGCCCCGGTGGCGCAGTGGTCTAAGCGATGGCCTCTGATCATTCGTCCGAACGGGGTCAGGATTCGAACCCGGTGAAGCATGGATGTTGTGTTTGTCTTACGGCACTGGTTCTCTCCCTTCCCTGGAACCAGTGACCCTACATTAGGGACGGGCGACTGCTTATAGCCCATTGAGTTGCTCACGGTGGTCGTTAAACCTCCAATCAAAAAAAAAAAAAAAAAAAAAAAAAAAAGGTACTACTCAACATAGTCTCCATCTCAAGCGATGCATTTGTGCCATCGTTAAACACAACTCATGAATACTCTTTGAAAAATGGAAAAATGCAGGTGTGGACTTGTTGTACCCACTTCTTCATAGCGACTTTCACCTCGTCTGTGTCACCAAATCTTTGTAGCCGGAGACGGTCCTTCATTGGACTGAATAGGTGGTAGTCGGAGGATGCCAGACCTGAGATGTACAGTGGATGGGGGACCACCGAACATCCTAATTTGCTGATCGCCTGATTTGTTGCCAAATATGTGTTTGGTCTCGCATTGTCGTGGTGAATGTGGATCCTTTTCAGATTCTTGTTCGGTCTCTTCCTCCTTATGGCTTCTCTAAGCTTCTTGAGTGTCTCAATGTACCGCTCGCTGGCCACAGTATGGCTACGTTCTAGAAAACCAAAGAAAATGACACCCCTGTCATCCCCAAATCAGTCGCCATGATTTTCTGTGCTGATTGCTGGCTCTTGAACTTCTTAAGCCTTGATGAAAAGGTGTGACGTCATTCCATCGATTGATTCTTCGTTTCTGGATCGTAAAGATACATGCCCACGTTTGACACCAGATCGGAAAAAGACTTTTCTTCTTTGGCTTCAAACGCTTTCAGAAGATCACTCCACCCTTCTCTGTTTCAAATCAGGTGTCAACTGCCGAGGTACCCACTTTGCACACACTTTCCGATACCTTAAGTCTTCCACCATCTTCTGTATGTCATTGTGACCACAGTCCAGTTGTGCAACAAGCCACGGATTGTCTCTCTGTGAGAATTAATTCATCCTCTCGCTGACGATTCGTGTGAGTGGTCTCCCAGTGCGTGGTTTGTCTTCAATGGCGGCACCCCCCTTCTTCAAACTTCTTCATTCATCTGTGGACATTGCTCTTGTCAATGGTGTCTTCTCCGTAAACATTCTGTAGCCTTCTGTGGATGTCGGACAGCCTGCACCTTTCCTGCGTGAAGAACGCAATGACGGCACATTGCTTCTGCTTGGAATACATTATTTACCTCCAATGAAGAAGGTTTACTATTGAGGAATGGCTACCGTACCAACAATTTAAACGACCACTGTCAGTTAATAAAGAAGTTATACCCACTTTTGCATTACTTTTGGTACAACACTCTTATAATGGGATTTTGCTGTAATAAAATGTTGTAACCGCACGGAGTCTGTTAGTCTCAAAGTTGATTGGGATTTAGCGTCCCCCACCCCTAAAAATTGGTTAAGGTCAAGTTTTATATATACACTCAATGGACAACACATTAGAAACTCCTACCTAATAGCGTCTAAGTTCTCCTCTACCATGAATAACAGGCTCTACAAGCCAAGGAATCGACTCCACTAGATGCCAGATGTTTTTCGGAGATAGTGCCAGTCATCTGTGTTTCAGCATTGTCCACAACTCCCCCGAGACGTGAGTCCAGGTTTCATGGATGTGATGTTCAGCTCCACGGTATCTCTGAGAGTTTCCAGAGTTTTTGCGGGCTACTGGGTGGTTCCAAACTCAGACTAGGGTTCCTCCAGCCATACCTGGGTAGTCATGGACCAGTGGGGTGCGCATTACCCTCCTGAAATAAATCATCTCGATGCGCGAAGGCCATGGAAGCGTGTAGGTGATCAGCCAGTACATGCTGGTAAGGTACAGCGGTTAAGAACCCCCTCCAGAGACTTAATGTGTCTCATAGAAGGCTCCCCAAACCATCGCCTTGAACAGAGTCGATCTGGCACGACGGGACCATAACCTCATGCTGTCGACACCCGTATCCTCCAGTCAGTTCGGTACAGCTGAAAATGCGATTAAGCTGACCATACGAAGCGGCGCCACTCTACAGACTCCATATTTGATGGTTCTGGCATTAAGCGCGACGTAATAACGAGCCGTCAATAGTGACACGCGAGTAGGAGTCTGTCTAATAACCCACGGTGTGCCTCGTGCGCCGTACTGTTCGCTGGGTGACGCTGCTTGGGGCTCCGGCATTCAACTTGACAGACTGACGGCTTGACAATTCAAGCAGTCAGTCTGTACAATCCTGAATAGCATACGTCCAACCCGGTCATCAGTGACGTGTGGTCAGCCACCGCTTGCTCTCTGGGCGCTCGTCAATAGATTGTATCATCGTAGTCCGTCAATCGATTGCATAATCCAGATACACACTTGATACGGTTGCCCTCGGGAACTCTAGGGCTCTTATCACTTGGGTGATAGAGACGTATATGTCTTATCCAGACAATGCGTCCTAGTTCAAAGTCGCTCAGATCACCACGTTTACTCATGTTCGTCTATTGCGATACACTGCTGGGAAGCCCTGATATCCACCTATTAATCATAGCCTGCATTCTGTTTGGGTCTGCGCTAGGATGCCCATATCAACTGTACATTACCCCTATATCTAATGTTTTATCCCCTGAGTGTACATCTTCCGCTTTCAGTACGAGCAGATTATGGGGCCCGAAGTATATCATTTGTTGCCCTGGTGGCGCAGTGGTCTAAGCGGTGGCTTCTGATCATTCGTCCGAAAGGGGTGCAGGTTCGAATCCCGGTGAGGCATGGATGTTGTTTGTCTTACGGCACTGGCTCTCTACCATTCCTGTAACCAGTGACCCTAAATTAGGGACGGGCGACTGCATATAGCCCATTGAGTTGCTCACGGTGGTCGTTAAACCTCCAATAAAAAAATAATAATAAAGAACCATCGCCAATTTATTGAATCAATTCTGACCCAAGAAAACACGATGGATTGCTTATTGAAGGCAGTTTTATCCGTTCATTGCCGCTGAGTGGGAAGTTTATAAATGCAAATATCTCTGAGCCAGATCCGGAGAATGGGGTAGCACCGCTTCCGCAGTTTGATATCTCCTAACGGGGTAACTGCTGATGGGGTTGTGATTTTATACAACAGTTTTCTGCAGAACCATTGCTTGCATCGATTTTGCCAGCATTTTCTCGTTGCTGAGTTTACAGCACGAAGTACGGGTTGTCTCTTTTTGCAAATAACTCTCAAGAATGACTCCGACATTCTCATTTTGCTTTCGTTGCTGACGCGTGTCCCTTTGAATTTTGTCTTCCGCGATGCTGGACGACTCTATTCATCATTGGCTCGCCTTACCTCAAAGTAAAACCTTTTTGCGACGCTATTGTTCTCCTGGCTACCATCACTGAGGGAATACTCTAATCTACATCCAGCTCTGGTAAATTCGGTACGGTGCAGACGCGTCGTTTCTATCTTCAGGGCTCGTCACATGGAATGTTTAAGCAAAAGCGACTGCATATGGTTAAAGAGTGGCATGTCTTGTATGACTGAAGAGTGTTTTGAAGGCTATTGTTGAAATAATTAGAGGAAGTAATGCAATGTGTGTGCTGCACAGTGTAAAAATGAGAATAATTTTCAATTTGCCTTCGTGCGTGATAAAACCGCTGACTAACAGTTGCAAATTGACGTTTTAGAATTTGCGTTACCATTTGACATGGTTAAGTTCTTCCTTATATGATGTCGGCTTGAAGACTTTCATCTTTATTCATTAAGCGGCCAAATTACCTGGACAGAATGGTGCCCAAAACTTATTGCGTTCCCCAAACAGAAATGATCACATAAAGCCAGGGTTTTACTAAAACTACAACACAATTCCTCCCCCCCCTCTTATCTCAGCTATACTTGTCACTGGGTATAAGAGCTCGCCTCTGGTCCTCTATTTCTCTGCCGTGACCCAAGGCATGATAAGGTTTTATTCCCCGGCCACTTACATCATGCCACTGGACAGAAATACGCGACTCAAACATATTCTCCCTCCTTTAGTAGGTTTGCGATTTTGTTATAGGTCTTTTAACATACTTTACTGAAAGTGTCGTAGTTGTAGAATATCAAAGGATTGGTGTAAATCATTCCCTCTATATCACCTCTTTGTATAAAAAAGCAAGCAACTCTTTCTGATGCGCATTTACACTCGTTCCAACCTCGTTCTACCCGCTTCTTAGCCAGCGAATAAATTCGCTTGAGCTGATTACAGCCCATTAAAGGGTTAAGGCAGTGTGAATAATTGTTATTTACGATGTCGAAGCTTAGTGTTCTATGATAGCATTATAGAGCTGATAGTGCGAGAGAATATCCCCTCTCAAGAAATCCTCGCCGCCCCGGTGGCGCAGTGGTCTAAGGCGCTGGCCTCTGATCATTCGTCCGTAAGGGGTCCGGGTTCGAATCCCGGTCAGGCATGGATGTTGTGTTTGTCTTACGGCCCTGGCTCTCTCCCTTCCCTGGAACCAGTGACCCTAAATTAGGGACGGGCGACTGCTTATAGCCCATTGAGTTGCTCACGGTGGTCGTTAAACCTCCAATCCAAAAAAAAAAAAAAAAAAAAAAGAAATCCTCACTTTTGAAGTCTGGGAATATATAATGATGCTCTATATTAAGAAAGAAATGCTCAGCTTCGTTGTTCAGCGCCACGTCCCCCCCCTCCTCCCCAATTGGGGTGGTTGATATTTTGATAGTCATGGAAGACTGCGCGGCCGCCCCGGTGGTGCAGTGGTCTAAGGCGCTGGCCTCTGATAATTGTCCGTAAGGGGTCCGGGTTCGAATCCCGGTCAGGCATGGATGTTGTGTTTGTCTTACGGCACTGGCTCTCTCCCTTCCCTGGAACCAGTGACCCTAAATTAGGGACGGGCGACTGCTTATAGCCCATTGAGTTGCTCACGGTGGTCATTAAACCTCCAATCAAAAAAAAAAAAAAAAAAAAAAAAAAAAGACTGCGCGCCCCAAGGTCATAGGACTCAGTTCGTGTGTCTGACCAAGAAATACAATTCGACTAAAGGGTGCTGTGCTATTTCCAGCGTTCGGCCGCGGAAAAGTACAGGACGTTTCTACATTGCTTTACCAACGTTCCAACAGAGCCAGAGATTCGTCGCATATGCTGTAGAATTACTCATCTTCCAAAACGCAAGACTAACGTTTAAGAAAATGCTGGGTATGCCGATCACTGGTGGGTATAATTGTATCGGATGGAGAATTCCTTTTGGTTCTGAGGACAGGCATGAATTTCTGAAAAACTTGCAAGGTATGTACACAGGCTTGTTCGAACATGAAGTGTCAAACATGCACGGGCGTCACGGCCTATGGGGATTCGGGGACGCCCTTCCCCCATATTCTAATATTCTGCCAAATGGGGAACCGAGGGACAGGCTATATTGACGTGGAATTTTTTTTTACAAATCAATTAAAACACTGAGAATATTTTTTACACATCAATTGAAACATTGAATATTTTTACACATCAATTGAAACATTGAATATTTTTACACATCAATTGAAACATTGAGAATATTTTTTACAAATCAATTGAAACTGAGAATATGTTTTACAAATCAATTGAAACTGAGAATATTTTTTACACATCAATTGAAACAGAATATTTTTTACAAATCAATTGAAACATTGAGAATATCTTTCACACATCAATTGAAACTAAGAATATTTTTTACACATCAATTGAAACAGAATATTTTTTACAAATCAATTAAAACCTTGAGAATTTCTTATTACTGTACTAAATATACTAATACGGCTACCCGACCAGGTGGCGCAGTGGTCTAAGCGCTGGCTTCTCACCATTCGTGCGAGAAGGGTCCGGGTTCGAATCCCGGGGAGGCGTGGATGTTGTGTTTGCCTTACGGCACTGGCTCTCTCCCTTCCTTGGAGTGAGTGGCCCTAAACTAGGGACGGGCGACTGCTTATAGCCCATTGAGTTGCTCACGGGTGTTGTTAAACCTCAAATCCAAAAAAAAAAAAAAAAAATGCGGCTTGACCACGTAGCTTTGTGCTATGTCCACCAGAACATAGTCGATATTGTTGACCTGGACAAAGTGGCTAAGATTTTCATATCAAAAAGGGACCAGAGGAGGAGCGTTTTTTGGATCAGTTTGTGATTAAATGGAAACTATAAACTTATGTTCCTGCTTCTAAATCAAGGTTGTGTAGAACAAAACTTTTTTCTATAAACTAGGCCTACATATGAAATGCCAATAAAGTATACGTGAAAAAATTTACTTTAACTGAATTAATACATTGTTGTCACTCACCTTTGAAAGAGTTCAGTGTAATGATTTTACCTCTAATTACTTGTACAACACAGCTGACATAAATTCTGGTTATTGCAGCATGAAATATCTAAAGTTGGGTAAATTGACAGGGTGGGGGAAAAGGGAGCTCTCAAGTAAAAATATATTGTTTTATAGTGAGAAGAAAAAAGTTGGGAAGGTAAGAGAAGATATATCTGTGTCCCCCTAATAACCAGAAGGCGGTGACGCCTATGCAAACATGTGTGTGTATATATAGATGAACAAAGTAATTAAGCACTCGTGCTGATTAATAAGTAACTTCTCATAACCTTTCGCAGCGTATTAGGGATATCGAAATCGGTGTCTCCCAAAGTAATAACACTGACTAATGAGTGTTATTCGGCACAGAAGTTTTACTAAAAAGACAAGAGAACATACTGAAGTAAAAACAAGTTAGTAAAATCATGCAATGCATTGATTATAATACGCTTTCCAACATACCAGAAATCATTACTCAAGTTATAAGGATAATGGCTGCGGAATAAATATCTGTCCTGTGCCCTGACCTTTGATCTCATTTCGATTATATTCAACAGAACTAGTTCAGTATACCTCCGAAATAACATGATAGTTTTGTCGCAATCGAAGCATTTTCACGTAAGTTATGATGCTGTAAGTTAGTTCTATGGAATAGATCCCGCTCCTGTGTCCTAACCTTTGACCCCATTTCGCCCATTTTGAATAGGATTCGTCCCTAGGCAGTCCCCTACAACATACTAACATTTCATCCAAATCGAAGCATTTTTACGTAAGTTATGACGCATAATGGCGATGGAAGTGATTCCGCTTCTATGTCCTGACCTTTGATCCCATTTCGCCCATTTTCAATAGTTTGTCCCCAAGTGGTCCCCTACTACATACTAAGATTTCATCGAAATCGAACGATTTTTACGCGAGTTATCGTGCGGACGGACATACGCACACAACGCGTGACGTAATGAGGCAGATGGGAATCGCGACCGTCTGCTCGCAAGAGTGACGTCATAAAACTTTAATAGGATCCACACACAACGCGTGACGTAGTGAAACAGATGGCGTGACCACGCGCAAACATCTCAATCGCGAGATTGTGACGTCATAAGATTTCTAAGAATGGGTAAAATTAATGGGACGTCGCCATGACACTAAAAACCAGGTAATTCGGGGTAGTTATTTAACCCACTAAACGAATTTTCCTAAAGTCGGGATCAAGCTAAATCGATTTCTAGTACCAGAAAACGGTAGATTAACGACTTTAATCAAAATCCTTAGAGCCGTTTTCAAAATAAAACTTACACACATACAAGATTTGCTCCTTTAATAGTATGGGATAAGGGCGGTGGAATGGATACCGATCCTATGTCTTGATCTTTGACCCCATTTCGTCCATTTTCAATAGGGTTCGTCGCCAGGTGGTCTCCTACCACATACAAAAATTTCATCGACATCGAACCATATTTACGCAAGTTCTGGCGCATTAAGGCAATTGAATGGATCCTGCTCCTATGTCGGGACCTTTGATCCCATTTCGTCCATTTTCAATAGCGGTCGTTCCCAGGTGGTCACCTACCACATACTAAAACTTCTTCGAAATAGAGCGATTTTTACGCGAGTTATCGTGCCGACAGACTGACGGACAAAGCTAGAGCATATACTCTTCAACCTACGGTTGGAAAGCGTAAATGACCCTGAAAACATGATCTTACTGGGAAGTATTCGCGTTGATTAGGTTGAGCAACGGGACGCGAGGTACCTGAAGCAGCATTTGAAGGAGGCCTCACCAGTAGCCGATTGGTATGAAGCCCAGTCTTCTGTACATTTGCACGAGATAGGTCAGAGTTCGAATCACGGATTAGGCATGGATGGTGTATTTATCTTACGGCACTGGCTGTTCAGTTCATTTCATTTTAGTTATTTAGTTTGCGCATCAAGATACATAGCATATATTTTAACGTGACAATTAATGATTGTTGACTACTTGGAAGAAAGAGGAAAAATGCCATTAGGCCTGACATAGCCCTCTTCTCATTGAAGGAAATAGTTACACACACTAAGACAAACCAGCATGCGACAACATTTAACTACATAAAGAGAATTAGTTCCCCCCATACCCTCTCCATAGTCCGCCTCCCACCATAAACCTCTCCCCTATATTTATCAAAGTCAAAACCAGTCTAATTGACTATAATTTACAATGTTATAATATGAGAAAGGGAAATACATACATAAGATCTCCATCTAATACGAGTATTACACCAAGTTGATTCCTGAGTTAATTTCGATTCGATATCAAACACTCCCAGATCCGGAAACTCAACCAGAGACCATAGATTATTATTAGTATAAAGTGTCCATACATTTAATTTGGCGTTTTCTGTGATTCCGTCCAAAACTATTTAATTAAATTTTTCCCATAAGATATAATTTTAGTTTTTACTTAAATAGGTCAATATTATTTACAGATCTAAAGTCAACAGGCAATGAATTCCACAATTTAGGACCAGAGTAGTTTATGTTCGTTTTGGCCGATTCCACCTGGGGAAACAATGGAACAAGTTTTGTCTTGTTTCATGTTGATGTGTACGAATATTTAGTGATATTAAATCATATCCTGGAGCATTATATTATTTCATATACTGTAAGCTGTGACCTTATGTTAGCAAGGAGAGACTGTTTATAGCGCATTGACTTGCTCAAAGCGTTCATTAAACACTAGATGTAAATATGGAGCAGTCTGTCGTAAAGTCTCCGGGATGTCTTCTTGCACACGCCACTTTGATGTCTGTTGTTGATGTTGAAGACCTGCCACTGCGCTTCCCATCCGCTAAGGCATTGCGCCAGTATCGGAATTTTAAAAACAATTTTGATACACTCCGAAGGCTCATGACTTGAAGGCCATAGACTACTTTTATTTGGCGATGGATTCTAATCATTGTACGTACCTACGAATGCGACCATGTTTCCTGGCGGGTCATTATTTTCACTTCAATCTGATCTACAGAACGTTGCCGTTTTATTCAAATTCCTGCGCCACACAACGCCCTGTTATCAGGAGAGTTTAATGACTTTGAGAGACACCGATTTACATCAGGGCTGTAGGTATCCAAGAACTAGCGTGGGGTGTCATTTGAGGGGTCATCAAGGGTTCTGTGTTCAACTACAAACTGTATTTTCCTCCCAATACAGACGCAAGTTTTGCTTTGTCTTTGTTTCTTTTGTTATTTTATTATTACTTCATTAGCGAAAAATTGTGCCAAATGTAAAAACAATGAGAGAAATTACGAAATGTGAAATAAAATGTGGGAGGTAGGAAATGGAACTCTCTTGAAATTTATAGGAAAGAAAAAGTTGAAATACATCATCAATGTCATGTTTCAGCTTTTTCTGCTCTTCTTCTTCGGCTCCACGTGTTTTCCTAGTTTCTAATCACGTATTCTCGTTTGTTGATGCTCGGTGGCAACCACTTCTTATCGTGGTTAATAGCCAAACACCATCCTGCCAAAAAAGAAAAAAAAATGTCTCCAACGCAAGCATCCTAAACCCACTCCTACTTGACGAAAGGCAATAAACAAGATGTTTGAAGCTCTTTATCTCTCGTGCACGCGTAGGGATTTACCTTTGGTACTGTTTTCCAAACCGTAGAGGAATACATTTAGTTAAAATATCGCCACGACAGCACTTCTTTAAAGGAAACTAACTACCTGGAAGTTTTTAAGCAGCATCTTAGCATCTCATAGGCACTTCCTAAATAACGAACAGGGTTTTAGTTTTCTGCACGACTACGCCTCCGCATCTCCGTTACTTTTTAATTCCATCTTTTTTTTTTTATGTAACTCTCTTTAAAACTTCACGTTTCTCCGGAAAACGAAAACAAAACGTGGCTTTTCCCTCTTTCCTGGCGAATAAGCTTTGTTACCATACGGCATCGAATTACAGGCATAGCTGCTCGTAATTATTCACCTGGAAAAGTAACTTCTTTCTAGTTATTCATCGTTCGTGCTATGTCACATTGATTTTTCTTATTTTAAAAAAGTATAATGCACCACAAAATAAGGCAAAGTATTTATGCTTGCGATGAAATACAAAAGTCACTTTCGTATACCACCGAAAATAAAAGTTCAAAGAATTTATAACAGCGTGCATTTTGCTGGGGGAACTTGCTTGCCTCTAAGAGGGGGTGAGCTCCCTATAGCCTCCTGCTAGCTACGGCCCTGATTTACATATCCCTTACCCGCCCACAAGTTGATCGGAAGTAAAGTTACTTATTGATCAGCCTTTGTACGCGCTGTAACCAGCTGGTTTTCCGGTTGGAGGCCCTTTGACTCGAGCCGATGTTATCATTTATGATGTAATCCAGCCTTCACTTTGGCAGTCTCGTCAGAAAATTATAATAAATAATTAACAGCGTGAGTAGGAGCGCTATCTAAGTCATAGATACCCAAGAAAACGATATTATTACAGTGAGACTTCTTCCTCACTCCCAAAACCCTCTCTTTTCACTTTTCCTGTTGGCTTTCGAACCAGTAATGCACTTCCTTTTGTGCATTACTGTTTTGGTTTTGTGGTTTTTTTCATTACTGTTTTTTTTGTGGGTTGGTGCGAATGAAATGTTTAGCAAAGGACCAGCACACATGTACGGCGAGAACGGAAAAGTAGGAAAACTTACTTAGGCAAAATAATCCCACTCGGCATCAACACTTAGTTGCCATCTGTCCGGCAAGGCCATGATCCCGGAATAAAACGTCTTATGGCTGGTACCCGAAGAAGTCATCAACTGCACGTTGAATCTCGTTTTCTGTCGTGAACTGTTTGCCGAACAGGAAGTGATCCAGTAGACGAAACAGCTGATAGTCTGTCGGAGGTAAGTCCGGGGAGTAGACAGGAAGAGGCAATGCTTAATAGCCCAGGGCACTTAGTGTGAGCACCGTTCGTCGTGCCACATGAAGGCGGACGTTGTCCTGGAGCAAAATACCATGTCTGTTAACCAAAGCCGGTTGTTTCTGCAGCAATTTCCGGTGAATCTGGTGTAATTCAGCGCAATAACGTTTTACAGTGATGGTTCGGCCTCTTGCCGAGAAACTCCGATGAATTATCCCAGCTGGCTACCACCAGACAAGGAGTATCATCATCTTGGTGTGTAGGGGTGGCTTAAGATGCCATCCAACAGGCAGTGCCTTGCTTAACCATTGTGCAGATCGTTTTGGATTATCATTAAGGACCCATTTCTAGTTGCATGTGACGATTCGATGAAGTAGAGGTTCCTGTTTATTCCTGGCAAACGGCAACGTGCATACTTCTAAATGCCTAGTTTTGTTGGCAGTTGTCAACTCATGCGGCAACCGCGTGTCCTGCTTTTTTGACCTTACCCAGCGCAGCCAGAAGTCGAACAAATGTCGTGTTGTAGACACCTGACTCTGCCGCTATCTTACGTCACGTTTTTCGGGTGTCCGCTTTAACCACACGTAACAGAACATCGCCGGAAACAGCAACAGGTTGGTAACCACGTGCTTCGCTTTGTAGGTCCGTATTTCCGCTTCGAAACTTCACAAACCATTGCCGAATGGTTCGTTCGTTGGCTGTATTCTCTCCAAACGCTCTAACGTTTCGAGCGGCAATTCCTGCAGAGAATGGCCCAGTTTAAATTCATACAGCAAGATGCCACGCAAATCTGGCGTCTGCATGTTTCTTTTGCAAGCCACGTTACGTCCAAACAAAATACGCCTGAAACTTGTTCTTGACACACGTGCCAGCTATTTATAGTAACTCTGTGACGTAATACCCGCATCACCTGTGGGTGGTTCCATTCCGATGTGGTGGGGGCCTGTCTGCAAAAGCTTTGTTAAATTGTGAGCTTTCGCTCTTCCTCCATTTATGAATTCCACTGCTCGTTCGCGCCGGTCATTTCATTCGCACCAACCCATCAGTTTCCTTTTCATTCGTAAAACTGCAGCAGTCAGTGGCTTTCGCACCTAAACCGAACGGTGTTCATGACGATATCCTTATTCCGGCACGTATGAACTTGTAACCCTCGAAATGACGTAGACAGTGTCGAGGGTTACGGAAAAGTCTACTGCTGTTACACAATCTGTCAATAATATTTCCGTGTCATTGATTTGTCTGCAAACTTACCTTCTTCTAACACAGTCCAGTACGGTAAAAGTCAATCCTCTTATTTACTACGACGTGATGTGTCAATCTAATCCTGAATTTTTCTTTGACTGTGGATGGCTTAACTAATCATATATTTTCAAACACACCCACGCGCCTGCACAAAGAAACAAAAAAGTAAGATTTTAAGCTCTTAATCGCTCTTTCTGCTACGTGGAAAGAGCTTTTTACTTCGGGATTAATGAAAGAAGCAATTAATAATAGGGCTGCATTGTTGTAATTTAATGCGCAGAGTAAGAGAAGAAACTTTTTTCGTTAGGTGATTTCAAAAAAGGCAGGATACACTTTCTGTTCGGAAAATTTAACGCGAAAAATCTGGAAGATAATCTTTTTTTTTTTTTTTCCTTCCTCTTTTTTATGAGAAGTATGGGGGACGGGGAAAAAAGGTAATCTGCAGTAATGGGATTTGGAATTTAACTCTGAATCTGCCGTGAGAATCCGATTTCTTCAAACAAGCAGAAAACGTATGTAGCTGAGATTGCGTGAAATTAAAGAAAAAAGAATAGTAATGTGATTTTGAAGTCGTGGTTTTCAGTTGTCTTGTGCATGCAATTTATTTCCTAGTGTTTGTACCCCCAGAAGCAACAGGTTTGATATGAAACTTCGTTATGGATGATACAACATTCAGTACCATAATATTTCCATTTTACGTGAATTTCCAAATGCTTTAGATACGGAATCACGCATTTCTTAATGAAGGTTATGCAGCCACAGTTAAGACTAACTGAAAGACACAAAGATATCTACACCGCAAGCTTTGTGCGCAAACCAGTGAATTTGAAAGCATTCTCGTTTTTACAAATGTATGACTTCATAAAAACACCAGCAACTTGATATTACTTCGTATCTATTTATTGTTAAGTCAAGTTACAGAGTTCAAATTGTTAAAGCGTTTCAGATTGCAGTTTCTTTCTTCCTTGAAAAGCCATCTGGTTAATATGCGAAAGACTGGAAACATTTATTTTTATATTCTTACGCCAATAAATCGGGTTGATGGTATGATTTTACTATTTTCTAAACTTGATTCCTTTTGTTGAGACATTTAAGCAGATTAAATATAATTCTATAATGCAAAACCTGAATACATATTTAGCTAGAGTTCGAAAACAGGCATGAACAGATTTCACATGAGAATAGATTACTTCGTATCTTACCCTAACACAATATACTAATTTGATTATGGTTTTTAGTGTTAGAAACACAATTTTAATTGTTCAGGGTAAGAGCGTATAGTGAAATGTTTTTCAGGGGTTCTGACGAAAAATGGAAGTTTTTGGAATCCACCAAAACAAAATAAAAGTTAATGAAAAAATAAAAGCCGCTTTTCCTATTGTAAAACGGCCGTTCCATAAAATTTGAGAGTGAAATCACATAAAATAAAAAAATGCAGGTATAGAAAAATATGTGTTATTCGTTCTCAAAATGTCTTCTCTCGGATGATTGGCAACGGTCCCGCCGTTCAGTCCACTTTTCAAAGTATGTAGCGAAGGAATTTTGTGGAAACTGCTTTAGTGACCCCTGGTACAGCTTGAATAACGTCAGCATCTGTGTTGAATGTTGCGCCACGGAACTCCTCCTTCATTGTTGGAAACAACAAGAAATCGCACAGGGCGAGATCAGGACTGTAGGCAGGCTGTGGCATGATTTCAACACTGCATTTCGTAACAAACTGTTGAACACAAGCAGCCACAAGTGGGCGAGCGTTATCATGGTGTGGGGTCCACTTGCCCATCAGTTCCAGTCACTTAATCGATGTGTGTTGTTGCAGACCCTTCATGACTGAAATGTAATATTCAGCATTGACAGTAATTTGTGTGAGAACGGCATGCTGGTAGACTACACCTTTATGATAAAAGAAAATTATCATTATCACCTTCCCATCTGATTTGGTTTGGCGGACTTATTTTTGGAGGAGGCGAGCCTGTGTGTTTCCAAACACTCATTGCACCCTTCATGAGGGGGTCGAAATAGTGCACCCATGTTTCATCGGCAGTTATTACTATGTTTAGAAAGTTCGGGTCCTTTGCAACCATTTGTTTTCACTAATGACACACTTGAACTCTAACTAACAATCAGGTGATGAGGTACCCATCTGGAACATAAATGATGCAGTAGTAATTTGTCTCGTAGAATGCGGAATGCCAACATTTTTGAAATATTAGTTGACGCCGCTATGTCGTCACACGTCATTCGTCGATCTTCTTGCAGAATTGCTCAAAGAGTGTTAATAATCCGCACCGTGACAACACTTTCGGGTCGACCAATCCTAGGAGCGAGTTCTGCCGACAAACTCCCTGTTTTGAAATCATGGTGCTATCTAAAAATCGTTGACTCACCCAAACATTTATCTTTGTAAGCTTTTTTTCATTAAATCAACAGTTTCTGGATCCGTTGTATCCAAGCGATAGCAAAATGTTATCGCACAACGCATATCACTTCTTAACTGAATCACCCACCTCCATAGCTGTATGGCGAAATGTAGACTTACCTAAAACAGCTACGCAATAACAAAACCAGAATTGTCTGCCACGGCTAATAACTGTTGTCTTGGATACTTCCTTAATTCCTTTAGTCTTCTACGCATTTATATTTCCCCTCCGCGCTGTTGCCAACTCAAAAAAAGTTACTCTGTTTTTATGGAACGGCATTTGTAAGTTAATGCATTCTTATTATAATAAAGCACTAGGGGCTGCGCCTCTAGGCTAGCTACGCTCGTTTCCAGAGCAGCGCTCGGGCCCTGCAGCCCGATCTCTAAGTATATCATATGAAATAACAACTGGAAAATTTATATAAATTTAAATTTTTGTTGCATGTCTAAGCAAATAAGACTTTTTTCCGAAGTTTCAGAGTTTTTTTTTTTACTTTCGTTAAATTTTGGAAGGTCGGAATTTTGTCGTTTGAACTTATAGCACTTTCTAAATTTACCACTAAGGAAAACAAAAGCGGTCCAAAAAGCATTTCCGTAAACCGTGATGCTAAACCATTAAGGTGGACGTCAAGTAATTTTGCTTCCTATGCTTCCAATGGAAAAACTTTTGTACAGTTTTCCTTCATAACTAGTGTGTTCCCAAGGATGAAAATTTGAACATCGATTAAAATAACTTCGTATTATAACTTGGAATACTTAATATTTTCTAAAACATAATTATATTAAAAATCAATAACTTCTCCTTTGGTGGTGTTGGAACCAGAAAAAAGATGGCGCGACCTGTACTTTGATGACGTCAGTAGACAAACAAATGTTGGATTGCATAATTATGGTTATGGTTCAGAAAATATTAAGTATTCCAAGTTATAAAATGAAGCTATTTTAATCGATGTTCAAATTTTCATCCTTGGGAACGCATTAATTGTCCAGAAAAAAGATGGCGCGACCTGTACTTTGATGACGTCAGTAGACCACAGATATCATATACAAGAAGCTTGATTGGACACCCAGCCCATGAGGCGTGAGAAGGTAGGCGCCATTTTCAGCGGGTAATTTAACGACGGAAGTTATAAAATTTAAGCAGTCAGTACCCATTTAGCGGCGGAAGTTATAAAATTTAAGTAAAAAACGGTAATATTCCTTAGTGCTAACTAGAATGCCAAGGGTCTTGCAAAATATTGAATTATTTCAGATTCGGCCAGGGCTTAAATTCCAGAGAAGACATTCCCGGCCGCCCCGGTGGCGCAGTGCTCTAAGCGATGGCCTCTGATCAGGGGTCCGGGTTCGTATCCCGGTCAGGCATGGACGTTGTGTTTGTCTTACGGCACCGGCTATCTCCCTTCCCTGGAACCAGTGACCCTAAATTAGGGACGAGCGACTGCTTATAGCCCATTGAGTTGCTCACGGTGGTCGTTAAACCTCCAACAAAAAATAAAAAAAGAAGACATTCCGGTATCTGCGATATAAAAAATATCACGCTGGTTTTAATTTGCTGAGATATAAG
Source organism: Macrothele yani (assembly GCA_039090855.1). Taxonomy (NCBI): domain Eukaryota; kingdom Metazoa; phylum Arthropoda; class Arachnida; order Araneae; family Macrothelidae; genus Macrothele; species Macrothele yani. The sequence goes on along the minus strand of CM077013.1, from coordinate 15,666,201 downwards.
ATTTTGACGTTTCTTGTTAATGAATGCTTACATTTAATACGCCATTTCGTTGTTATGCCGCCCCGGTGGCGCAGTGGTCTAAGCGATGGCATCTGATCATTCGTCCGAACAGGGTCCAGGTTCGAATCCCAGTGAGGCATGGATGTTGCGTATGTCTTACAGCACTGGCTCTCTCTCTTCCCTGGAACCAGTGACCCTAAATTAGGGACGGGCGACTGCTTATAGCCCATTGAGTTGCTCACGGTGGTCGTTAAAACTCCAATGCAAAAAAAAAAAAAAAAATTCGTTGCTATATTGCCCAAATAAATAATGTGAAATGTTAAAAACTGAAATTTCCTTAGTGCATAACAAGACAAAATATCAAAATTTTTGGTGGAATTCAAAACTTCTTGAGCAAACATAATAAATAAATCAGAATGATAGAGGTAATAGCAACAAGGAAAAAGATTCACATTATTTCAGCTCTTCTATGCAAAGCATGTGGAAGCCTTTTTTTCGGGTTCAAATCAATAGTTTGCTGGTCTTAATAGCTACTTATTGATTTTAAATAAATTAATTGCTTTTCCATTATTTGAAATCGATGCCGCATTACCTTCTTAAAAATGTTTTCCAATAATTTTCTATATTTGCATACAATATCAGCTTTAAATTTTAATGTATATGTAATGTTTTCAGCATTGTGCAAAAGGCAAATAAGTATCAGTAATTATATTTTCGTCTCTCTGCTTTCACCATGATTTATACAATAACCAAGTCCAAACTATCCTGCGTAACGTGCCATGCTCCGCCGCCATCTTGACCCGCTCAATGTGGCTCCAAGCTTCTCATAGCGCAAGCCCATGCTCAACAGAGCAGACAGCCAATCTAGTCCCTTATATATACGATATCTGTGTAGTAGACAAACAAATGTTGGATTGCATACTTATGGTTATGGTTTAGAAAATATTAAGTATTCCAAGTTATAAAATGAAGCTATTTTAATCGATGTTCAAATTTTCATTCTTGGGAACGCATTAATTGTGAAGAAAATGTGTACAGAAGATTTTCCATTGGAAGTATAGGAAGCACTAATACTTGACGTTCACCTTTCAGAAGATTTAGTGTATGTGCTTATACGTAAGTCGTTCAAAAAGTAACAAGAATGGCTTTAGAGCCAAACCAAACCATGGCAGAAAAATGCAGCTGCCTGTGTCGGAACGCCTGAAAGGTAAGTCACGTAACGACGCGTTTACAGCGCTCCACTAGTTCATTGTTGTAGTAGACTGCGTAGAGTTCAGTCATGTTTCTGTATCCCAATATGAATTCAAATCTGGAGCTAAGAGCAGTTCTAAAACACTTTTGCGTGCGTTTGAATAAAACCGCCAGAGAAACGCACAAAATGATTAAAACAGTCTATAAGAAAGATGCTTTGTTCCATATAAGGGTTCTTGAGTTGCACAAGGAATTTGTGAATGGCGAAGTGTGTCTGTAAGACGCGCCACGGTCCGGTAGGCCTTTCACATCGACTACGGTGGTTAATGTTGTCAATGCCATCAAGGCACTCCTGAGTGAAGACAGCCGAATGAACATTGAGGAGGTTGCTAATATGGTGCAGATAGCTGTTGGTTCCGTTGACGACATTGTGAGAAACCGGTTGATGTACCAAAAGGTCGCAGCAAAGTGGATTTTCCACTTGCTTACGGATGAACAAAAGGAAAATCGTGTTCTAACTTGTCTCCAATGGAAGTGCCGGTTACGATGTGAACCACACTTTCTAGATCGATTCATCACACCATTTTTCAGCATTTTGGTCTAATAAAAAAAACAGTGCATCCAATGGAAGCGCCCACAAAGTCACTGATCCAAGAAAGCAAAGTTTCAGGCAAATGCAAGGAAGATTATGCACTTGGTTTTCTTCGATAAAAATGAAATTGTGTGTGACCATGTTGTTCCACAAGTGAAAACTCTTACCGGTGCCTATTATTCTGAAGTTCTCAAAGGTCCTCTAAAAAATCCCCCCCCCCCAAATGCCTAGAATATGTACAAGCTTGTTGGTTTTTTAATCAAGATATGCTCCTGCACATCGTGGTTTGCTTACCCACCAGGTAATAAAAGTTCTAGGCATCGAAATGATGGCACATCTTCCGGACTTGACGCCGTGTGACTTCCATCTATTCCCTGAAGTGAAAAAACAACTACGTGGGCGTCGGTTTGCATCAAATACTGATTTGAACAATGTTGTGATAGGTATTCTGAACCACATATCGAAGAGGAGCTTCGAACACACATTTCGGAAATGAGAGAAAGGTGGGATCGGTGCATTCAGGTAGAGGAAGAATACTTCGAAATTATGTAACTGTACGTTTATTGCATTACACTTCTGCCCCATGTAAAATGAGTATCGTTACTTTTTGAATTACAATTGTGTATTTATGCGATTCTGCATACAAATGTGATCACAGTAATTTCGAAATGTACTTTATAGGCGCAGGTGTACGTAGGCAGCGATCACTGTGCGATGGGACGTTGAGTACGTTACCCTGCATTCCATCCCAAGTGAAGTTCGTGACATTAGTTCACGAGCCGCAATTGTTAGCTCAAATTTGATGTCTGAAATAATAACCTTCGTGTGATAATAGTAATCCATTCTACCGCAGTACCACTGTATTTATGTGTGTAGCATGCTCCTGTATACAATGCACTGCTCATTTTGACTACACCTGTTTTTTTGTTGTTCTACTAATTTTCATTGATACAGTTTTTCCACCATCTTTCCTCATAATCTGTATATACTCAGTACCTGCTGTCTTTCTCTTTCCAGAATGGCAGTTGCTTGTCGACGATGATGTTTCATCTTCAAAGTCTCCGGGAAATTCCCCGAGGAACAGTTTCAGTTCAACGGGTTCTGGAACATCTCACACATCAGGGAGTAGAGAGAGCAAGTAAGTTTCCATTGTTTTTTCTGGAGTGCACCTAAATCATTAAGATTAAAAGAAATTACATATATATATACACACACACACACACACACACACACACACACACATATATATATATATATATATATATATATATATATATATATATATATATATATATATATATACAGACCGTTGTGGAGGAAACTTGGGGAGACCTTCGTCCAGCAGTGGATTGATAATGGTTGACAATGATGATGATGATGATATATATATATATATATAAACTTCCATTGTGCATGGCTTTTGTCGATTATGAAAGAGCCTTTGATTCGGTGAAACCATCAGCAGTTGCAATGGCTCTGAAATCCTGCGGTATTGAAGATGCATACATTAATATTATTAATAACATCTATGAAAATGCAAGTGCAAAGATTCGGCTGTTTGAAAATACAACACACATAAAAATTGGAAAAGGAGTGAGACAAGGTGACACCATATCTCCGAAGCTCTTTAATGCCACATTGGAAAATGTCTTTCAATCACTGAACTGGGAAAACAAAGGATAAAGATTAATGGAGATTATCTAACCCACCTTCGTTTTGCTGATGACATAGTCATTTTTGCAACTACCCCATCAGAGCTACAGAGTATGATCCAGGAACTTGCTGACAAGAGTAAAGAAGTGGGATTAAAAATGAACTTTCAGAAGACAAAAGTGATGTACAATGCTTTTACAAGAAATGAAGATTTATCGATTGATGGAGAAAAGCTGGACATAACAGACACGTACGTTTATCTTGGACAGCAGATATCAAGTGAGGGTCACATTGGTGAAGAAATTAATCGGCGTACAAAACTTGCCTGGAGAGCTTTTGGAAGAAACAGCATGATTTTCAAGAGCAATATGCCATTATGTCTTAAAAGAAAAGTGATCAATGCATCCTTCCAGTGCTTACGTATGGTGCAGAGACGTGGACCTTAGCTAAAAGAGACATACAAAGGCTGCAGACAACTCAAAGAAGCATGGAGGAGGTGCATGCTTGGTGTAACCAGGAGAGAGAAGAATAGGAACACGTGGATCCTAAAAATGACAAGAGTGGAAGACATCATGATCAGAGTTAAATCCCTGAAATGGCAATGGGCTGGACATACTGCCAGAAGAACAGACCATCGATGGACAGCCGAAATTTTAGATTGGATTCCAAGGGACAGGAAAAGACCCAGAAGACCACATGGGAGATGGGTGGATGAAATTCGAAAGTATGCGGGAGTGACATGGAGGAGATTGGCACAAGACAGACCGTTGTGGAGGAAACTTGGGGAGACCTTCGTCCAGCAGTGGATTGATAATGGTTGACAATGATGATGATATATATATATCATATATATCATCATCATCATCATTGTCAACCATTATCAATCCACTGCTGGACGAAGGTCTCCCAAGTTTCCTCCACAACGGTCTGTCTTGTGCCAGTCTCCTCCATGTCACTCCTGCATATTTACGAATTTCATCCACCCATCTCCCATGTGGTCTTTTTCTGGGTCTTTTCCTGTCCCTTGGAATCCAATCTAAAATTTCGGCTGTCCATCTATGGTCTGTCCTTCTGGCAGTATGTCCAGCCCATTGCCATTTCAGGGATTTAACTCTGATCATGATGTCTTCCACTCTCGTCATTTTTCGGATCCACGAGTTCCTCTTCTTATCTCTCCTGGTTATACCAAGCATGCACCTCTCCATGCTTCTTTGAGTTGTCTGCAGCCTTTGTATGTCTCTTTTAGTTAAGGTCCACGTCTCTGCACCATACGTAAGCACTGGAAGGATGCATTGATCAAACACTTTTCTTTTAAGACATAATGGCATATTGCTCTTGAAAATTATGCTGTTTCTTCCAAAAGCTCTCCAGGCAAGTTTTGTACGCCGATTAATTTCTTCATCAATGTGACCCTCACTTGATATCTGCTGTCCAAGATAAACATACGTATCTGTTATCTCCAGTTTTTCTCCATCAATCGATAAATCTTCATTTCTTGTAAAAGCATTGAACATCACTTTTGTCTTCTGAAAGTTCATTTTTAATCCCACTTCTTTACTCTTGTCAGCAAGTTCCTGGATCATACTCTGCAGCTCTGATGGGGTAGTTGCAAAATGACTACGTCATCAGCAAAACGAAGGTGGGTTAGATAATCTCCATTAATCTTTATCCCTTTGTTTTCCCAGTTCAGTGATTGAAAGACATTTTCCAATGTGGCATTAAAGAGCTTCGGAGATATGGTGTCACCTTGTCTCACTCCCTTTCCAATTTTTATGTGTGCTGTATTTTCAAACAGCCGAATCTTTGCACTTGCATTTTCATAGATGTTATTAATAATATTAATGTATGCATCTTCAATACCGCAGGATTTCAGAGCCGTGGTAACTGCTGATGGTTTCACCGAATCAAAGGCTTTTTCATAATCGATAAAAGCCATGCACAATGGAAGTTCATATTCCCTCGCTCTTTCAATTAGTTCCCTCAGTACGTGGATATGATCTATTGTGCTGTAGCCACTCCTGAATCCAGCTTGTTCTCTCGGTTGAGCCATGTCCAGTGTTACCTTCAAGCGGTGTGAAAGAACTTTAGTGAAGATTTTATAAACCACTGATAGGAGGCTGATAGGTCTGTAGTTCCTGAGATCCTCAATGTCACCTTTTTTATGTAGCAGGATCATTGTAGCATTGTTCCAATCCTCAGGAATCTTTCCTTCATTAAGGCATCGAGTGAAAATTTGGGCGAGTACTGTTTCAATTTCTCCATTTGCTTCTTGTATGATGTCTATAGTAATTCCATCTTCTCCTGGAGCTTTCCCCTGCTTCATGTTCTTGATTGCATGAGCAACTTCTGCTGGGAGGACTGGAAGAACTCTGGTACCTTTCATGATGTCTGGAGTACATGTATCATCCCTTTCATATAGTTTGGAGTAGAAATCTTTCACTCTTGTCAAAATTTCGCCTCTATTTCTTGCTATGGAACCATCTTCTTTTCTCAGAGCCATAATCTGTTTTCTTCCCTTACTGAGATGTCCCTTTGCTATCTTTAGGCTTTGGTTGTTTTCAATTGCTTTCCTTACTAGTTCACAGTTGAATTTTCTTACGTCTTCAGTGATATTTTTTCTTACTGTCTTGCATAGCTCTATATATTCCACTTTGGAAGTCACATCTTCTTTAGTTGTCCTCATCTCTCTTCTTTTTTGCATCAACATTTTGGTTTTTCCTGATAATTTGTTTACATGCAACTTGTTCTTAGACCCAGCTAATTTTGTTGCTGTTTCCATAAGAGCTTTGGTTACTTTTCTGTTAACTTCAGAAATATCCACTTCTTCCGATGTTAGGCCTTCTAAAGCAGAGAATCTGTTCTTCAGTTCCAACTTGAAAGTATTATGGTGTTTTTTAAGGTTGGTTATGTCAATAGATTTTGTTTGTCTTATGAGCTTGCCACGTTCCAGTTTAGTGTTGAGGTGCATCTTACATCTCACCAATCTATGGTCACTACCTGTGTTGAACTTGTTTAGCACACTGCAGTCTTCGATGACGAATTTTTTGTTACACATAATAAAATCAATTTCACTTGTCGTCCCAATTGGATGTCTCCATGTCCATTTCCTGTGTGGCTTTTTCTTGAAAAAGGAATTCAAGATGAAAAATCCTTCTGCCTCTGCAAACTCAACGAGAGTATTTCCACGCTGGTTTCTGTTGCCGTGACCGAATTTACCTACTGAAGTTTCATTCTGTTGCCGTTGCCCTATTTTTGCATTGAAATCTCCCATAATTATCTTCAAGTGCTGCTTACCTTTATTATTTAGATGACGAATTTCCTCATAAAATTCTTCAATTTCTTCTTCAGGATGACTTGTGGTGGGTGCATAAGTTTGAATAATCTGAGCCTGGTATCTTCTCGATAGTTGGATAACGAGTCGTGCAGCTCTGTCAGAGGAACTTTCAACTTCTACCACTTTATCCTTCAGTTTCTTGTTTATTATAAATCCAACACCACTAGTTCTGCCAGTATCTGTCCCACGATAATAGAAGAGATGTCCACTTTTCAGTTCAATGAGATCTTCTCCTTTTCTCCTTACCTCACTCAGCCCGACGATGTCCCACTTGATCCTTTGTAGTTCCTCTTCCAATTCAAGAAGCCTTGAATCAGAAGATAGGGAGCGTCCGTTGTAGGTAGCCAAGGTCAGCATCAAATGGCAGCCTAGTCCGGTCCTCCGGGGATTCTTAGCACCCTCTGCCTTCATGTCGCACTGGCCGCTGCCTTGGCCAGGTACATTCGAGCTGCCGGAGACTGAGGGCCAAGATTTAAGTTGTAGAGTCATTTTGGAGGTGTTTGGCCATAACTCACCACGCTGGCCAAGCGGGTTGGTGAGTGTGGGATAGCATTTCCTCTGATCCCGATGGTATAGTTATACCGCTATTTGCGGTCGTCAGAGCCCCTTTAGTGGGAACAGGATGCACCACGAGAAGGCGGGGTTGACATTTGTCAAGGAGAGGCTGTAATGTTACGCATCACCTGACCTTACATCCCATATATATATATATATATATATATATATATATATATATATATATTAGTGTAGATTGAGTCTAAGAATTATTTTTTCAGCAAGGTACAAGAATTAATTCATTGAATGCAACTTTTCTGCAACATGCTGTTTTTCTTATAAGATTTGAGAAACACTGAATAACTACAACCGAAGCCACCTATACGAGATTGCACGATACAAAATTCCGCATACATGGAAGATTTCACAGATCCCTTAAACTATGTGATATTCTCTCTTGTTATTTAGCCGCATAGATTAAAAAAGTTCTTTTCCTGGATAAAATATTGGGGAACTCTTAAACATAAGTTGATGAGAAAGATGACTGGTTGATCTAATGAGAAACAAATCAATTTCTTCACATTGAATTGTTAGCTCTTCTTACTGTCGCATAGTACAAGACCCAGAAACATAATTTATATCTTCATATTATATTAAATTATTACCGTAAAATATCAGCATTCCGTAACAGTTTTGTATTACCTAACGAATGCTAAAATTGAAATTTTCCTCATACATAGCAAATGCTGAAATTAAAATTTCCTTCATCGTTACCCTCATATGAGAGTTAAATTTGGACTGAAGATTACAATACACTAAAGAACAAAGGGAAGCTGCGTTTCGATACAAACATCGTCCATTTTTTTTTCAATTGATATTTTTCAAATCCAACTCGTCCGCTCTTTGCTTTTTGTATTACAAAATAAGTTATCAGGGTTGTTGAATTTACGTTAAAGTTTCAACTTCACTTAAAGCTTTGCTTAAATCTTAACAGTAGACTTAAATTGATTTTAAATGTCACTTTCCCAAATGAGTTTCGGTCGTTTGTAGCAGAAAATTTTAATTGCACATAGAATTCGCTTTCACATCAACGGGTAACATTCATTGACACACAAATCTACTTACTGAATTTCAAATTCTTTATCAGAAATTCAAGCACGTCAGCTTGGCCAGAACAAGTCGTTCGTAACACAGGATACGTTGGATAGAACTTATCAATGATATTGCATTATGTGCGTGAATCTACTCTAAAAACAAAACGCTGTTGCAAGATTAGCTAGCTCTCTGTTCGTCTTAATATTGCATAATATGAATCGCTCAACTCACACTACTCGTGAAATCAATCTGTTACATTGCTCATGAATCGCTCATCTAACACGTTGCTTAAGGAATCTCTCATCTACACTGCTGGCCACCAAAATGCAACACCAAGAAGGACACGAGATAGCAAAGCCAGATTTACTGGACACATAACAACACATACAAAGATGAAACGATTGAGCTTATAGGCCCGTACGACTTGCGGAACACGCAGACATCAATAGTTCGTGTGGCCCCCATGGCTGGCAATAACGGCCGCTACAAGACGCGGCATCGAACGAAAGAGGCTTTGGATGTGGGCTTGGGTATGTTGGTCCAGGCTGCTTTCACACGTTGCCACAGTTCATCAGGTGTAGCCGCGGGTGGTGCTTGCCAGGCCAATCGGTTGCCGATCAGGGACCAGACGTGTTCGATGGGCGACATATCGGGAGAGCAGGCGGGCCACGGCAGCAGTGACACCTAGTGGGCCGTAAAGAATTGTTGCACGATGCGTGCCACGTGCGGGCGCGCATTGCCCTGTTGAAACGTTGCCGTTGGCAGGTTCTGCAGGTAAGGGAGGACTACAGGCTCCAAAACGTTGGAGATGTAGCGATGGCTGTTGAGTGTACCGGCGATGCATACCAGAGGGGTGTGGTTGTCATGTCCAATTGCGCCCCAAACCATAACGCCAGACGAAGGACCTGTATGGCGATGCATAATGCAGGCATCATACAGTCTCTCGCCGTGGTGAGGCCACACGCGGATCCGACCATCGTGGTGTTGCAGCCAGAGGCGGGATTCGTCGGAGAAGAAAATGTCATGCCATTCCGTAGTCCAGGTGCGGCGTTCAACGGCCCACTTCCGCCGCACTCACCGGTGGTGTAACGTCAATGGTAATCGGAGCAATGGGCGCCGTGCGACAAGTCCCCGCTCCTGCAGACGACGTCGAACGGTACGTGCTGACACGTTGTTGCGCAACACACCCTAATTTCTGCGCTAACGTTCGTGATGTGGCGGTGCGAGCCGTCAATGCCAGCCACACAAAATTCCGGTCCTCTCGTTCGGTGGTATGCCGCGGCTGCGGCAATCGCTCACATCGGTCCGTCCGTCCGTCCGTCCCTCCTTCACCCACCGAATCCATACTCGCCTCAACGGGGCTGGATGTCATCCCACACGGGCGCCGATATCTCGGTACGATAAACCGCTGTCGCGATAAGGCATTATTCGTCCTCTGTCGAACTCCGAAACGTGCTGCAATGACTGCCGTATTCTGCGACGAGGCATCGCGAAGTTTCCCACGCACAGGTCCGGCAGCACAACACACTTCCACTACCTACACCCCACCTTCTGTGCACCATTCTTATAGTGCTTCTCGGTGGCATACCGCACGCACATGATTTACATAGGTCCTGCAATGTTAATCGCTTGCATGTCCTCTCTCGCGGGGGATGCATGCTGCGAATTTCATGCCAATCAGGTGCTTTCTTCTTGGTGATGTATTTTGGGTGGCCAGCAGTGTGGATATACATTATATTGCCAAGTTACCGGACACCCCTTCCAAAGCAAATGAACGGATCCGCTGCGCTGTTAAGATGCGCGGTACAGCTGCAAATGGTATAAAAACAAGCCCGCATCTGACCGCGATCATACCGCACAGTGAGGTTGAGTGAAAATGTCGCGGTGGGAGAGAACTGACTTTGAGAAAGGAAAGATTGTTGGGTGTTATCATCATCATTGTCAACCATTATCAATCCACTGCTGGACGAAGGTCTCCCCAAGTTTCCTCCACAAAGGTCTGTCTTGTGCCAGTCTCCTCCAGGTCACTCCCGCATACTTTCGAATTTCATCCGCCCATCTTCCATGTGGTCTTCTTCTGGGTCTTTTCCTGTCCCTTGGAATCCAATCTAAAATTTCGGCTGTCCATCGATGGTCTGTTCTTCTGGCAGTATGTCCAGCCCATTGCCATTTCAGGGATTTAACTCTGATCATGATGTCTTCCACTCTTGTCATTTTTCGGATCCACGTGTTCCTCTTCTTATCTCTCCTGGTTACACCAAGCATGCACCTCTCCATGCTACTTTGAGTTGTCTGCAGCCTTTGTATGTCTCTTTTAGCTAAGGTCCACGTCTCTGCACCATACGTAAGCACTGGAAGGATGCATTGATCAAACACTTTTCTTTTAAGACATAATGGCATATTGCTCTTGAAAATTATGCTGTTTCTTCCAAAAGCTCTCCAGGCAAGTTTTGTACGCCGATTAATTTCTTCACCAATGTGACCCTCACTTGATATCTGCTGTCCAAGATAAACGTACGTGTCTGTTATCTCCAGCTTTTCTCCATCCATCGATAAATCTTCATTTCTTGTAAAAGCATTGTACATCACTTTTGTCTTCTGAAAGTTCATTTTTAATCCCACTTCTTTACTCTTGTCAGCAAGTTCCTGGATCATACTCTGTAGCTCTGATGGGGTAGTTCCAAAAATGACTATGTCATCAGCAAAACGAAGGTGGGTTAGAAAATCTCCATTAATCTTTATCCTTTTGTTTTCCCAGTTCAGTGATTGAAAGACATTTTCCAATGTGGCATTAAAGAGCTTCGGAGATATGGTGTCACCTTGTCTCACTCCTTTTCCAATTTTTATGTGTGTTGTATTTTCAAACAGCCGAATCTTTGCACTTGCATTTTCATAGATGTTATTAATAATATTAATGTATGCATCTTCAATACCGCAGGATTTCAGAGCCATTGCAACTGCTGATGGTTTCACCGAATCAAAGGCTTTTTCATAATCGATAAAAGCCATGCACAATGGAAGCTCATATTCCCTCGCTCTTTCAATTAGTTCTTTCAGTACGTGGATATGATCTATTGTGCTGTAGCCACTCCTGAATCCAGCTTGTTCTCTCGGTTGAGCCATGTCCAGTGTCACCTTCAAGCGGTGTGAAAGAACTTTAGTGAAGATTTTATAAACCACTGATAGGAGGCTGATAGGTCTGTAGTTCCTGAGATCCTCAATGTCACTTTTTTTATGTAGCAAGATCATTGTAGCGTTGTTCCAATCCTCAAAAATTTTCCCTTCATTAAAGCATCGAGTGAAAATTTGGGCGAGTACTGTTTCGATTTCTCCACTTGCTTCTTGTATGATGTCTACAGTAATTCCATCTTCTCCTGGAGCTTTTCCCCGCTTCATGTTCTTGATTGCATGTGCAACTTCTGCTGGAAGGACTGGAAGAACTCTGGTACTGGTACCTTTCATGATGTCTGGAGTACATGTATCATCCCTTTCATATAATTTGGAGTAGAAATCTTTCACTCTTGTCAAAATTTCGCCTCTGTTTCTTGTTACAGAACCATCTTCTTTTCTCAGTGCCATAATCTGTTTTTTCCCCTTACTGAGATGTCCCTTTGCTATCTTTAGGCTTTGGTTGTTTTCAATTGCTTTCCTTACTAGTTCACAGTTGAATTTCCTTACGTCTTCAGTGATACTTTTTCGTACTGTCTTGCATAGCTCTATATATTCCACTTTGGAAGTCACATCTTCTTTAGTTGTCCTCATCACTCTTCTTTTTTGCATCAACATTTTGGTTTTTCCTGATAATTTGTTCACATGCAATTTGTTCTTAGACCCAGCTAATTTTGTTGCTGTTTCCATAAGAGCTTTGGTTCTTTTTCTGTTAACTTCAGAAATATCCACTTCTTCCGATGTGTTAGGCCTTCTAAAGCAGAGAATCTGTTCTTCAGTTCCAATTTGAAGTTATTATAGTGTTGTTTAAGGTTGGTTATGTCAATACATTTTGTTTGTCTTATGAGCTTGCCACGTTCGAGTTTAGTGTTGAGGTGCATCTTACATCTCACCAATCTATGGTCACTGCCTGTGTTGAACTTGTTTAGCACACTGCAGTCTTCTATGACGAATTTTTTGTTACACATAATAAAATCAATTTCACTTGTCGTCCCATTTGGATGTCTCCATGTCCATTTCCTGTGTGGCTTTTTCTTGAAAAAGGAGTTCAAGATGAAAAACCCTTCTGCCTCTGCAAACTCTACGAGAGTATTTCCACGCTGGTTTCTGTCGCCGTGACCGAATTTACCTACTGAAGTTTCATTCTGTTGCCGTTGCCCTATTTTTGCATTGAAATCTCCCATAATTATCTTCAAGTGCTGCTTACCTTTATTATTTAGATCACGAATTTCCTCATAAAATTCTTCAATTTCTTCTTCAGCATGACTTGTGGTGGGTGCATAAGTTCGAATAATCTGAGCCTGGTATCTTCTTGAGAGTTGGATAACGAGTCGTGCAGCTCTGTCAGAGGAACTTTCAACTTCTACAACTTTAACCTTCAGTTTATTGTTTATTATAAATCCAACACCACTAGTTCTGCCAGTATCTGTCCCACTATAGTAGAAGAGATGTCCACTTTTCAGTTCAATGAGATCTTCTCTTTTCTCCTTACCTCACTTAGCCCGACGATGTCCCACTTGATCCTTTGTAGTTCCTCTTCCAATTCAAGAAGCCTTGAATCAGAAGATAGGGAGCGTCCGTTGTACGTAGCCAAGGTCAGCATCAGATGGCAGCCTAGTCCGGTCCACCGGGGATTCTTAGCACCCTCTGCCTTCATGTCGCACTGGCCGCTGCCTTGGCCAGGTACATTCCAGCTGCCGGAGACTGAGGGCCAAGATTTAAGTTGTGGAGTCATTTGGGGGGGGTGGCCATAACTCACCACGCTGGCCAAGCGGGTTGGTGAGTGTGGGATAGCATTTCCTCTAATCCCGATGGTATAGTTATACCGCTATTGGCGTTCGTCAGAGCCCCTTTAGTGGGAACAAGATGTACCACGAGAAGGCGGGGTTGACATTTGTCAAGGAGAGGCTGTGGTGTTACGCATCACCTGACCTTACATCCCACTTCTTCCGATTGGGTGTTATATTAGTGGGTTGTCCATAAGAGAAACCGAGAGGCGTTTAAACATACCTAAGTCAACTATTTTGCATGTACTGAATAAATGGAAGACATATGGGGTGCCTGAAGCAGCAAAACGTACCGGCAGACCAAAGAAAATCAGTGATAGAAGACTTCGAAGCCTCAGGAGAGTTGTTACAGCTAATCGACGGAATATTGCACAAGCACTCAGTGTACAGGTGAGTAAAAATGCTGGAACCTCGGTATGTACACGTACCTTTCGCAGAGAAATTCATTCCACGGGTTATTATGGTCGTGCGGCTGCTCATAAGCCTTTCATCTTCACTCGGAATGCTACTCGTCGTTTAGCATGGTGTAAAATACATTTATCGTGAACAGTAGATAAATGGAAACGGGTCGCATTGAGTGATGAATCCAGATATAAGATCCATCAGTCTGATGGCCGTGTGTGGGTATGGCGGCAGCCGGAAGAACGCTATTTACCACAGTGTACTGTTCCTGCGGTCAAGTTTGGAGCTGGGCAGTGTACTGTGGGGTGTTTTTCGTGGTATGGTCCCGGCCCGTTGGCTATCGTAGACAAACCTTTTGACCAGCATGTCTACCTCGATATTCTGGGCAATTATGCTCTAACAACTGTGTGACAATACTATGAAACCGAGCCATGTTGATACCAGCAGAATAATGCACAGAGCCATAAAGCAAGGAATGTTATAGCGTGGTTTGACGATAATTCCGTATCGTGTGTGGACTGGCCACCACAGAGCCCTGATCTTAATCCCATAGAACATCTATGGGATGAATTAGAGCGCCGCATAAGAAGTTTGGAACCAAGGCCTACTACTAAGCAACAGTTAGCGGCAGCATTATGTACTGAATGGAAGCGCACACTTATCGCTGTGTTCCAAAACCTTGTCGAAAGCATGTCTCGAAGGGCCAATCAGTGCATGCAAATAAGGCCAAAGGTGGACCGACAGCGCACTAATGTATGTCAATAAATGCTACGTTGTGTTTCTCTTCTCGGTGTCCGGTGACTTTTGTCAATATAGTGTATCTTCGATGAAATTTCCATTGAGGTGTTACAAAGGTTCAGTTGTTGAAATATTTTGAAGTCGTGCTGTTGATCCTGTTGAAACGCTTTAAAACGTAGTTCTGCTGTGTTCTGATGTGGTAATTTCTACACCAGTTTCAGTGGAATGAAACATTCTTTCTGAGCTGTGTTCCTCACAGGAGATTTGAGTGACCATCCGGGTCCCGGCCAGTGACGTAATTGGAATGCTTCGCTGCTTTTTGCAGTGGTACGAACTTTGTTGGTGATACAACTGTTGTGCTTCCGAATATGAAACAAGTTAGTAAAATCATGTAATGCGTGGATTATGATACGCTTTCCAACGTACCAGAAATCATTACTCAAGTTATTACCCAAGTTATGGAGATAATGGTTGTGGAATAAATCTCGCTCCTCTTCCCTGGCCTTTGACCCCATTTCAATGATATTAAACAGAATTGGTTCAGAATGCGTTCGGAACAACATACTAAAATTGTGTCGAAAAAGAAGAATTTTTAGTCAAGTTATGACGCGTAAGTGCCATGGAATGGATCCCGCTCCTATATCCTGACCTTTGACCCCGTTTCGTCCATTTTCAATAAGGTTCGTTCCCATGTTGTCCCCTACCACATACTAAAATTTCATCGAAATCGAATAATTTTTACGCGAGTTATCGTGAGGATAGACATACACAGACGGACAAAGCTAGAGCATATGCGCTTCTTTGACCTACGGTTGTAAAGTGTAAATAAAATGGTGAAATTAATTTAAGAAAAAAAAGAAGCTTCACATGTATTATAGTCTAACCCTGTTTTTCGGGGGAAGAGGGGTAGCGGCACTTGCTCCCATTGAAGGTAATATTTCTAACGGTGATGTTACTGCCATCGAACTGGAGAAAATGATCTGTGTTTGCGAATAACCAAATCTCCGTTGCTGCGATTTTTGTAAAACGTTTTCCTCTTCTAATCAAAATGGGCATACAATCAATAATAAAGTTTAGTAATGAATATAAATTGCAAGCAAAACAAGATATAACTAATTTCTGCAGCAAAATACTAGCATAAAATTGAGTTTTTCTCGTCACTAGCAGAGCAAGCTTTCCGCTTTTCTAACTCATGTAAATTGTTATTCTCAAAAATCTTTAACATTACTGCATTGCGTACATTTTATTTTTCTACCACATTTTTTTTTCGAAACAAGCTGCGGCTTTCCGTTCAAGTAGTGAACTGTATTTAATTCCTCAAGGAAAAGCATTTAAGGCTCTACGAGACCCGCCATCTTGTATTGCTGCCTTCTCTTGTTAACCAACGGGCAAGCGTATTTCACAAATTGTTCGGGCAATTTTGCACATTTTGTAACACCGTTTGTGGCTAACGCAAGATATATGATAAATAAAGAGTTCCTTGGTTTCAGAATTTTTATTGACCTTACCCTTCATTTCTTATCTGCAGCGAAAGTCGTGCCAAGGCGTCTTTCATAGTTTTATTAATTAATAAAAAATACTTAAATGGTCCAAAAGGAAAATCTGAAACCAGGGAACTCTTTATTTATCATATATCTTCCGTTAGCCACAAACGGTGTTACAAAATGTGCAAAATTTTCCGAACAATTTGTGAAATACGCTTGCCCGTTGGTTAACAAGAGAAGGCACGATACAAGATGGCGGGTCTCGTAGAACCTTAATGAGAGACTTAGCTGTTAATGGAAAACTAGTGTCTTTTTCGTTTTACGCAAAAATTGCTAAAGAAGCACGTTCCGTTCATACCGATGACTTAAAAATGTAGCTTTCATTGTTTAGAAAATTTACTATTTTCCTAAATTTTCTAAACGAAATGTTCAACAGTAAATTGTGCTCATAGCTTCAAAACAAAAACTTAACATATTTTTAATCGGTATTTATTAAACGGAATGCCCCTGTGTATGAATGGAAGTAATAACGCATCGGAAAATCGTGGCAGGAGCTTCAGAATATGGCACGACGTTTTCCATTGCCGTCCGAGTAGCAGTGACCGGTTCAATTTCTTAACGTTCTAAAAAGGGATATATCAGAAGCTAAAATATTTGTTGATATTTCTAGGGGGCCCAAAGAGATACACCTGAGCACGCGTTTGTGATCTTGAATTTGTGTGCGCTGCCACTAACACCCGCATTTTTTTTTTCAAGTGTGCATCCCTAGAAGCACAACGTGTTGCTTTTAAGTCACATCAAACAGAAATCTTCGCTGTTTCCACGTTCGTAAGTCACTGTCACGAAGTATCTTGTGCTTCACTACCGGTCAGAATTTGGGGTAAATTATATTTCCTACGTTTCATAAAAACTAATGCAGGGAAGAAATTTTGTTGTTAAAACAAAATTTTCTTTACGTTGTAGCGTTTGTGTGTAACTGATTTACTGAAACACTACATAAATCAAAACTTCACCTACAGTGAAATGCGAGTCACTCAAATAAAGTTCAAGAGGTTTTACTTACAGCTAATCCTTTATTGCTGTTCAGTTCATCTTGGTAAAATCAACTAAACGTGGGTTAATACCCACAATGATAATTGATTATGAAACACAACACTGGAACTTGAATTAATACGAAACACAACACTTTCATTAAACTAGAATACATAGCCTTCAACAATACTAAACGTTCTTGATCTCAAAGACTACAGTCTTGTGACACTTATATATATATATATATATATATATATATATATATCATCATCATTGTCAACCATTATCAATCCACTGCAGGACGAAGGTCTCCCCAAGTTTCCTCCACAACGTCTGTCTTGTGCCAGTCTCCTCCATGTCACTCCCGCATACTTTCGAATTTCATCCACCCATCTCCCATGTGGTCTTCTTCTGGGTCTTTTCCTGTCCCTTGGAATCCAATCTAAAATTTCTGGCTGCCCACCGATGGTCTGTCCTTCTGGCAGTATGTCCAGCCCATTGCCATTTCAGGGATTTAACTCTGATCATGATGTCTTCCACTCTCGTCATTTTTCGGATCCACGAGTTCCTCTTCTTATCTCTCCTGGTTATACTAAGCATGCACCTCTCCATGCTGCTTTGAGTTGTCTGCAGCCTTTGTATGTCTCTTTTAGTTAAGGTCCACGTCTCTGCACCATACGTAAGCACTGGGAGGATGCATTGATCAAACACTTTTCTTTTAAGACATAATGGCATATTGCTCTTGAAAATTATGCTGTTACAGTGGACACCCCCCCCTCCTAAAACCTGAAGAAAACTCTAAAATTTGTCCGCCATGTCGCGTATTGTATGAGGCAGCTAGGAATCACAGTTCGGCAGACTCACATGTTCTTTTACAGTTCAGTTTTTTTTTATTTATTTCTCATTTACGTTGTTTTTTCTTTCGGATGTTCTCTAAAATTAATTAACAAAATTGCGGGATAATTGGGAAGTCGCTCCAATGCTTGTGAAGGCAAGAAACGCAATATTTTTGCCATTTTGAATTGTTTCTATCTGTGGGAAAAGTTAGCACTCAATGGTTACTCTGGAAATTGATAAGAGCAAAGCGATAGGCCCAGAAGAGGACTTCTAGATTTCTTGAGGAGGGGCCGATGTTACGACCCACCCCCGCCATTAATTTAGTAATTAATGGGCGTGGTTGATGTGTGAAATTAATTAAGTATTAATTGTTCGAGGCTTGATTGGAGTTTAAAAGTGTAAACAGCAGATAAAGTTTTATCTGGGGGTTTGGAAAGAAAAGAGGCGAAGAATTCTCTCTCTGGCTGGGTGGTCTCAGAATAGCTCTGTTAGGTCATAAATATCAGGGCGCAGCTGACGGGAAACTAAGCAACACGGAATGGTACCTTTCGAAGAGGGGTCCACTTGAGTAAATGAATGAAGATGGGGACAAAAGGTTTAGCGAATAATCGTAAATTCGTCGATTGTTTGGGGCATTTTCGAGAACAATTGCTCTCTGTGTGGTCCGTGCAGAAAAATAAGAGTTCGCACTTGGCATGAACATAAGGAAGAAAGTTCAGTTGTCTGTGCGCTCTCCGATGTGAAAGGCTGGATGCCTTGGATCTGCAAAAAATGAATTGGGAAAAATGAAGCAGCAAACCTCCCCGCATTTGGTAAGAAATGGAGACAACTCGAGGCAGCTGGAGATGCCAGTTTGCCGTAAAGACAGCAGAATGCCTAAATCCGCAGGATAAAGCAGAAATTTCTAGGCTGGAGCGTAATGGAACTCAGCGACTGTTTGGCCTAATGAAAGCCAAGTTACAGGGGAATTAAGAAGTCTGCGAGTGGACAGTGGTCATTCCAATGAGAAGCGAAGCCAAGCAAAAGTCGGGTTCGGATGCCAACCACTGCAGTGTGGAATCGTCACCCCCATTCATCCCCTACTGTGGAGGAAGTGAAGAGATGCGCTTGTCTTACGGGGTGAAGCGAGGCCCCATGTGTGCGTGTGTGTGGTCGCGTAAGCAGCGAAGCCACTACGTGTAAGTGCGACGGGATAAAAACATGTCGAAAGAAAAAATATGAGCGTAAGAGCGGTGGCTTCGATACCTAACAAATATACAGGTGAAATGTTGAGTTGCCGATATACGCTTAAGGTAAAAGCACGTCTGATTTCGCTCGGCCGAGAAAATTAATCTTGGAAACCGCAACATCAGATGTGAGAGGGCCTATTTTGCTTAACGCCCACCTTCAAATCGTCACGAGAATAGATCAGTGTGCACTCTAATCATTGCAACAAAGTGCGGCGTGATATTACCATTTTTAATTGTGTGCTTCATTTACATCAAGCGTCAAAGTGAAGTGTTGAATCATCGGTGCTGCCACATGGTGCAAGTGTCTGTGTGTGTGTGTTTTTTTGTCGTGTGATATTATGTGATGCACAACGGATTTGCACAGCAAAGTCACGTAACTGTAAGTAGATGAATATTTCCTTTTTCTTTCTTTTCGCACATCTGCGAACTTGTGCCATCCCGACACCCAAAGCTGCATGGACATAGATGCAGTAATGCTGAGTGACTGAACCTCAGAGGAAATACCTGCACATACAGATTTCAATTTCTTACAGGGCCCATTTCCTGATTACTTTTTTTACATGAATAAGGGAGAAGGTGTGGCCACAAATTCCGCTGGGCGGGACAGTTTCTTTTAACTTTGGTTCAGGACCAACGTCAGCGGGGCAGGGTTCTGCATGTGCATGCTTATTAGATTTAGTTAATTAACTTTGGCAGTATTTCGCACCTATAATCTTATACAGCAAATTAACGTGCTTGTGTATTTTGTGTCGCGAGTATTTTTAATGTGATCGTTTGCATATAATTTTTTTTTCATTCTCTAAGCAATTGTATATGAATATCACCTGCAGCTCTATTTAGTGTGTAAACGAGTAGTATCTCTTGTTCAGATAGTCCGGTGGAGACTCAGTCGGCTGCGTTATCCGACAGTAAAGTGTGACACCGTATGCTGCCCACATATGAGGGGCAATGGTCTATGCGCCTAGAGAGCGCCGGATCTGTTTAAATCTCGCAGAACGTTATTAAATGTTGTGTTGTGTATTTGAGAATCATGTGTTATTTGCGAAAGTGAGTGCTGTACTGGCTGGTTGGGGATTGAATGTACCGGAGTAAGATCCGGACCACTACACTCAGTCACGAATTGGTGATTGCGGGTGAACCTCATCACAACTCTGATCCCAAAGTATCATTTTTTTTTAGATTATTTTATTGTTTATTTGTTGTTGTTATTTTGTTCACAAGGTGGATTCACCCAAGCCTTATGCTTCGGGTCATTCTTCAACTTTTCATTTTTTATGTTCTGGTGTGGATCTTTGAGTGCAGCAGTGCACCTGAGATTCTCACCTGGTGCCGTGGCCAACTAAATTGTACTTCAGGTCTCAAGCACCGTTACCGGCAGACTCGGCAGGAACACTGCTAGTGCCGTGTAACAATGCTGTTTCTTCCAAAAGCTCTCCAGGCAAGTTTTGTACGCCGATTAATTTCTTCATCAATGTGACCCTCACTTGATATCTGCTGTCCAAGATAAACATACGTATCTGTTATCTCCAGTTTTTATCCATCAATCAATAAATCTTCATTTCTTGTAAAAGCATTGAACATCACTTTTGTCTTCTGAAAGTTCATTTTTAATCCCACTTCTTTACTCTTGTCAGCAAGTTCCTGGATCATACTCTGTAGCTCTGATGGGGTAGTTGCAAAAATGACTACGTCATCAGCAAAACGAAGGTGGGCTAGATAATCTCCATTAATCTTTATCCCTTTGTTTTTCCAGTTCAGTGATTGAAAGACATTTTCCAATGTGGCATTAAAGAGCTTCGGAGATATGGTGTCACCTTGTCTCACTCCCTTTCCAATTTTTACGTGTGTTGTATTTTCAAACAGCCTAATCTTTGCACTTGCATTTTCATAGATGTTATTAATAATATTAATGTATGCATCTTCAATACCACAGGATTTCAGAGCCATTGCAACTGCTGATGGTTTCACCGAATCAAAGGCTTTTTCATAATCGATAAAAGCCATGCACAATGGAAGTTCATATTCCCTCGCTCTTTCAATTAGTTCAGTTCTCAGTTATGTTATTTATTTATTGTTCGATATATAAAGAATCAAGTTAATACAATCAATCAACAAATTAGTTGATAGAATCAATCTTCAATCAACTATAATAGAAAGAATCAAACGGTTTAAAATTTTATTATAATTAAGGAAATGAATTTGCAAAACATATGATAAAATTATGCTTACTTATTAGTACAATCTAAAGATTGGTGACACTTTGAATTACATAGCAATTGGTTTTTGCGACAAGCACACCTATTTGTGGTACATTTAGATTTGCAGTCACATTTTCTGAAACCCTGCCCAGTACCAAGGGATTGTTTTTGCTTGCATACTAGGAGTTAAATTTATCTGCTTAAAAAAAATCTCGACATAAATTCCCGCGCTAACAGGCAGAAACGAATTTGAAAACAAAATTAGCTTTGCTACGCACTGGCAGCCGACGCCAATTATGAGAAATAAAAACAACCGGCGACGACTAGACGCTGGCGAAACCAAACTAAAAGTGGAGGGAGAGGGGGAAGGTGTAGGGAAAGGAAATGAGAGAAACAAACTTTTGAACTTTAACGATACGGAAGCCGTTAATGTGCACATTACCTAGGTAAAATCCGGAAAACTCTTGATTCCGCACGTTAACGGAGCAAATCAGTTAATCTGCGGATTAGCTAGGTAATGTGCACATTAACGGCTTTCGAGCTTTAGCGGTAACATATATAAATATTAAAATAATACAACGTAGTTTGTCACAATTATTTATTTATTCAAGCCGACCATGGTTTCGCTAGGTATTGACCTAGCTTCATCAGGACTAATGGCACGTAAATAATTGTGATAAACTACGTTGTTATTACCTTCATATAAATACTTTAACGATAATCAAGCTGTCGCGTATCAAAAAGGAGTATTAACATTCACATTGAAAATCTCCCATTAAACAACCGCTGCATTGCCTTTTTATCTACCGTTCTTATCATGCCACACATACGTCACTCTTATTCCATTCTCACGGTGTTGCCAACAATATTCTCGTTTGAGGGAAAAGATATAACGTTAAGTTTGGAAAGTATAAAAGAGAACAAACTCAAATTTACATAGGAAAATGAACTAAAAATGAAAGTTAACTGATAATATACGTCACAACATTCGTTCTGAAAGAGGAAATTCATGACTTGATCTATGCAAACAGAAGAAAACATTGCAACAATTCCGCACGTAATGGAAAGACGATTAACGTAGTTTTTGAAAAAGGTGGTATGAATTGAATTTTTTCTGCATTCATGTATTTCAATGATATTATTATTGCAATGTTTGCACAAATAGTTCATAGGAAGCGAATATTTTTCGTAACTAGATGGTTCTCGGGGGAAGGGGGATGCACATAACACAAGCATTCACTGCTTTAAACACAATATACAAGTTGCATCTTAGACGGTGTACTCGAGCTGCTCTTAGTACAATTCAGTTAGAAATAAGTCCATTAAAAGTAAATTCTGTTTACGAAAGGTGACTAAACGAAAAGTGTAGGGGTACTATGTAATAAAGCGATACTGGTACTTTTTAAATAACTTGAAATTTATGTCACGATTTCGTTTGTTCAACACGCTCACATCGTAAATTCACTTAAACACTCCACTGTATATGGCAATACACTATTTGAAAAACAAAACAACCTTAGAGTAATGACAGGCTCAGAGTAATTTAGTTTTAGTAGTGATATCTACAGAACTGGGATGCATCTCTCCTTCCCCATCTCAACTTACCACGAGCCGCTACTGGGTAATTATATTTTAAGAGTTGATTCCATAATCACGACAGCTCTTGTGACTCGTTAAACAGTAGAGCGTCGAAAATTCGAACTAATTGGGACCACTGGTAGTTCAGATTTTCGATGTGTCCGGATTATCGATCATGTAAAAAAAATACAAATACGCTAACGTTTCTATATTGCATTATCCAAATGCATGTCCAAAAATAAGCAACTGTATACAAAAATAATTACATAAGATAAATATTTTTGTTACTATGCAATACGAAACATGTTTCCCATTTTTACTACTGCCGTGAAATGTTTAAACAATAAATTACAAATTCAAAAATTTACCAATCATTACCAGCTGGTTTCGATTGCCAAAGGTTGTACTTTTATGCTGAGTACAGGGGGAATAACTTTCCTGCCGGCTCACAGTGAACAATGGAGATGAGGGATGAAACAAGGGGTGGTACTGCCGTGGTAATGGACAGTAAAATCTTGGCCCCGAAGAGAACAAGTGACTGGGAAAGTTTTCGCCTTTTGTCTCTGAGTATCAGAAGTCACCTCATACTTCGACACCTCACCCTCAAAAGGCTTCAACCCCTAAAATTAGGCTATTCCATTACCATCAAGTGCCAAGTTAAAATGAACGGACTATACTTAAACTTCCCACTACCACACACACACACACACACACAGAAGAGTGAAGAGGAGCTTGCTCGAATTTTCGACGTTCGGATTTTCGACGCTCTACTGTATTTACAATTCCCTCCGCTGGTAATGATATACAATTTTTATCATAAGGCAGGTGTACTTTCGTGGAGCTAATTTGTTGATACTATTCGACATGGGGACGATCGACTTGAATTTTCCTTCTGCGGATGAGGAAATGATCATATGCATTTTCTTTACGTTCATTTTACGGTTTTTATTCCCGATTCCAAGTGATCATTTTGCCATGCCAATATAGTATTTCCTACGATGCAAAAAATTTTCCTTTTAGGCTAATAAACACATGATGATTATTATAACATTTTGTTGCTCGGTCTATTTGTTCATGTTATTAAGCAAATTGTTTTAACTCAAGCATGACATGTGACTTATTTAATGGTTGAGAAAGAGTCAGATGAGTTTGATTTAAATGTTGCCTTCGCGCCTTCCTACTGAGTTTTGTTAGCTTTGTCGCTCTGAGAGAGAGAGAGAGAGAGAGAGAGAGAGAGAGAGAGAGAGCGATGTTTATATATATAGGTCTGTCTCTTTATTAGTTCTCCTTTGCCGTGTCAGAAACATCTAATTTGGAAAATTTAATGTTTGTGCACTTGATATAAACATCTTGAAGAGCCATCGCTTCACCGTATGCACAAGCCTCTTGGCCTGAGTGTTATTAGTCATATACTGCTAATCTCGCAGTGATTTCTGTAATATACTCTAATGATGTCCTGCTTATTACTGATGAGCCCTCCTTCAGAGTCATGTCGATGGCAACCATTGAGTTGATCGGACATGTCAATCCAGTGTCATCAATAATCGCGGAAACGCACCTTCAGTTTCAACTCATGCGTGCTCTTCGCACCTTTCCAAATCCCTGTAAACCTTCCCCTAAGTCTTTGATTTTTCGATGAAAGAGAAGACATAACTTAAAATGCCATTAGTTTATTAATAAATGAATATAATCAAATTATTTCTGAAGATGTTCAATGTATGTTCGAAAGTAATTTTTTCTTTTATTCTTTCTATGATAACGCCTTTTTCGTAAATCCTGAAGTGAAACTACATATCATAACTTCTAACGAAGCAATAGCTCAGATACAAAAGTGTCAAAGCAGGTATAACGAAGTACATTTTTCCGTCATTTTTGGTCCACGCCGGGGATCGACCCCGAATCCACTTATTCCGGAACAAGTCGCTCTACCAACTGAGCTACGCAGACATTCGTTCTCGCTGCTATCTGCTTTTATGTCGTGTGTGTGTCTTATGGGGCAGGCACGTCACATCCCCCCCCTCGGAAAGAGGGCCGGGGGCATGGCCCACAGGTCACCCGGGATCATGAATCGTTGCAGGCAGCCATCCGCTGTAGAACGTGCACTTGAGAACTCCCAGTCAATCTGGTGTGTATGTGTGTGGAATGCAACATCACACACATTTATTTTTTGAAGCGCTGAAGAAGGGGTTATCTTATTTTTCCTATCTCGCGGTGTGGAAAGAACATCACACCATTGCCAGATCTTGAACGGCCGGGTGATCCGGGAAGCTCAGGCGCCATTAAAACGAAGTAAATTTCTCCGTCGTTTTTGGTCCACGCCGGTGATCGGACCAGAGTCCACTTATTCCGGAACAAGTCGCTCTACCAACTGAGCTATGCAGACGTTCGTTCTCGATGCTATCTGCCTTTATGTCGTGTGCGTCCTGCGGGGCAGGCACGTCACACAGGTTATGAATCAGTTATCCTGAAACGCTCTTTGCATCCCAAATAAAATTAAGTACGCTACTTAAAAATTACTCTGTATTTTAATACAAGAGCTTGATACATTCTTGTTGTTCATCAACATTACTTAAAAAACACGTTAAGATATACTATGCATTATTTATGGAAGGTATACTTATGACTAATTACATTTTCCTTTCAGTTTGCTTCCCAACTTTCATTTTAAGTGAATTGTGTAACGTTGAGTTTTTTCTGAGAAATGAGCTGATTAATTCGATTTTTCGTGAGATAATCGTAGTTATCGTTTAAGAATTTCGTGATTTTTTTTTTCTTTGCAACATAACTAAATTTCAAATTCTCTTGAACTGTGAAAGTATTGCCTTTTAGTTCAAACAAATTCAAATTAGGGTCGTCTGCTATACTCATGGCACATAACATTTAAGGTTGTGTTTTGTGTTGCGTAACTACGGTGGAAATATCTCATCACTTGCTACAGTCAAAAACTAAACGTAATTGCTTAAAGCTTTTCCGACCAGCTGCAGCAAGTAGGTTAAAATTATTTTTCTCTGATTTTTTACTTATGTATGATTAAGAACAGAGCTGAATTAATCTTACTGGTGTGCAAATTTAAGTATCTCTGCAACATAATTTGTATTACGAGAGCAATAAGTTGAAATGGATCATATTACACTGGTATTAGCGATACACTTCTGTAATAAACAATCTTTAAATGAGATCTTCGCTTCAACAGCCCATTTCCCCCATCTACCTAACATATCGAAAAATTCAAAACTGCTTCTCCCAGAGAACGTTCTTATAATATTTATTCATGCATTTAATGTTAACAGCAGTATCACAAAGATTTCGTCCATTGCCATTAACCCTGTCATCAATTCGCAATTCACTAGAGGGTGAAAGTCTCCCCCATGTCTCTTCCAAACATACCCCATGAGCAATTCTCTTCCTTGTCACTTGGGCATGCTTCTAATTTAATCCATCCATCTCCTTCGAGGTCGTCTTCTGGGTAGATGTAGATAAATATATGATGCGCATGCACTATCTCAATTTCTGTTCTACACGTTTCTTTGCTTTGTTTTATTATGCCAGATATTGCTTCGAGGCTGAAATGCAGATGTAAACGAAATCTTAGATTCTGAAGACTCTTAAAACATGCCATAATTGTTGTTAGGTCCTCCACTGCCCGTATATGCTTTGCGCAATCGCGCTGTTACAGATTTGGCCTATTTTGGTTGTTGATTTGAGGCCTAAAATTCCAATTCTTCGTATAAATTACCATTCACATCGAGTGTTGTAAAATTTTAGATTAGCGCCCGTAACTTTCTAATAGTTGAGTTGTTGATTAGCTGTCGAAACTGGAACGCATCAAAAGGTTTCGATAAAAGCCTTTTATATACTTTACGAGTGGAGGATCCCGTATCTCTAAAGGATGCAAAGCCGAATACAACAAAACAATGGAATACTAAGAAAGCAACTACTGCTTTGTGAAGAATTCAAGATATAGTTGTGAAACAAAATCGCATCAAAACTTAAATCCATAAAAATTTTAAAAGACCTTAAACTTCAAAAAATATTTCAAAAATTGGATTACAATTTAACTTTGCGCTAGGACATTGATATCAGTCTGTTTGACTTATTTTAAACACTTTCCAAACTGTAACGTACCAGGAAATGTGACGTACCTGCCAGAAGGACGCACAGGACATAAAGGCAGATAGGAATCAGAATAAAACGTCCGCGTAGCTTAATTGGTAGAGTGACTTGTTCCGGAATGAGGGGATCCGGGTTCGAATCCTGGCGCGGACAGAAATGACGGAGAAATTTACTTCGTTATAATGGCGCCCGAACTATCCGGATGACCCGGCCGTTCAAAATCTCGCATTGGTGTGATGTTATTTCACACCGCGAGATAGGAAAAATAAGAGAATCCCTTCTCCAGCACTTCGAAAAAAAAAAATAAATAAAATAAAAAAAATAATAAGGGGAAGATGATGTAACGTACCAGGAGATTTGACGTACCTGCCAGAAGGACGCACACGACATAAAGGCAGATAGGAATCAGAATAAAACGTCCGCGTAGCTCAATTGGTAGAGTGACTTGTTCCGGAATGAGGGGATCCGGGTTCGAATCCTGCGCGGACAGAAATGACGGAGAAATTTACTTCGTTATAATGGCGCCCGAACTATCCGGATGACCCGGCCGCTCAAAATCTCGCATTGGTGTGATGTTATTTCCACACCGCGAGATAGGAAAAATAAGAGAATCCCTTCTCCAGCACTTCGAAAAAAAAATAAAAAAAATAAAAAAAAAATAAGGGGGAGATGATGTAACGTACCAGGAGATGTGACGTACCTGCCAGAAGGACGCACACGACATAAAGGCACATAGGAATCAGAATAAAACGTCCGCGTAGCTCAATTGGTAGAGTGATTTATTCCGGAATGAGGGGACCCGGGTTCGAGCCCCGGCGTGGACAAAAATGACTGAGAAATTTACTTCGTTATAAAACGTCAATGACTCACAACGTTGATCAGCATTGGTATTAGTGAAAAGAAAGCAATGATAGTAACTTAGGAAAAAATTGATATACAGTAGCCTCTTATAGACCGTAGACTCTTTTGAGAGGGGCTGAACGAAAATTATTTCCATAACTTGAATTCTAAATCCGTTTTAATGGTGAGAATAACACAGTAAACTGACAGCAAGCTTTCACCACTCACGGGTGTCTTCATCAGGCATAACTAAGGTAAAAAAAGGAAGTAAAGACATTCTGAGTAATTCAAACTTAAGTGGATATTATTTCAACCTAATACAATCCTTTGAACAATAATTTTTTACCTATAATACAGAAAAAGTGATCATGCTAAAGATAAACGCTAAATATGTTGAAGTAATATAGTATAGTTAGTTTGCAAGTGAAATAGTTTGTAGATAGGAAATAAGATGTTTTAAGTTGGAACATCATCTTTAAAGCATAATAGATTCAGCGGAACCTGGGTTACGTTTATCAGTTATGTTGTTGACTTTTCTACGTACTTCTGCGGTAGTCCCGATATTTTACTGTAGTTTCTATCGCTTTTTTAAACTCGGTTATGCGTATGTTATTTATGCGCTTTTTGCGATTTAAGTTTTGAATTTATATTATAAAAATGCACGGTCCTTTGATTCTTTTATACGTATGTTAACTTCGAAAGAACTAAAACAACGTTCTTGTGCTGTTCCTTGGTTAAAAATTGATACCATCAATTTTTTTTTTTTAATTTTACCCTTCTCTGATGGAATCAATTTTAAGCTTTGGCTATGTTGTTTACTTTCGGTTTGGATTAAAAACTGGTTTCGTATTTCATGGCTCACTGACATACGCGCTATTTAGAAACTGATAAATCTAGACATAACTTTTTAGCTGCACAACTATTTGGTGGCATAATAGAATTCTAAATGTATAAAATGTTAAGCATTCTGGTTTGAAATGGATGTAGCACTGGTCTGAGATTCTTACTTGTGAGGATTTCACTTAATGGAATCAGGATTTTTACCGACAGATTGAGTCTTCAAACGAGGAGTTGGATTTTCATAGGCTTTATGATTTTTGCAATGCGATAAAATATACTATAATTTTGTAAATATTTTTCTTCTTTAGCCACAAATTCAACTTTAAATGAATTATTATTAAGGGATATCTTATACTCCTTTAAAGCATAAATTTCACAATAATATTCAACATTTTGACATTCCGTTTCTACGTTTTTTTAAGGTCATCTCCTTGGAAAAAGTAAAACCGAGGTTTCACTGCAATTTGTTTAGATAACTTGTAAGTGTTTTGTGCAGTCTGATTATCTTCGAGGACTATTCGACGCAACTGAATGAGAACATGTATTCCTTAAAACTGGTTTCCAAGTTATATCAAAGGAAAAGAGGCTTAAAAAATATTACCAATGCCAACTGAATTTCATTTCTTAACTCGTCGATTTCCACTAGATCAGCATATTTTACCTTTTCTTGCTATGTATTTTATTCATGCTTCTGTAATACTTTTCAAGAATTGACTACAAAATCCTTTTTAAGAATTGACTATAAAAATCTTCTGAACTTTATATTAAGAGTAAATATTTCGGGAAATAAGATGTTTTAAGTTGTAACATCATATTAAAATTAAATAAAACTAATTCCTGAAGACAAAAGTGTATTTTGAATACAGTTCTCTTCTTTCGTGGTTTAACTACCACCATGAGCAACTCTGAGGACTAGAAGCAGTCGCCCGTCTCTAATTTAGGACCACTAGTTCCTGAGCAGAGTCTCTAATTTAGGACCACTAGTTCCTGAGCAGAGTCTCTAATTTAGGACCACTAGTTCCTGAGCAGAGTCTCTAATTTAGGACCACTAGTTCCTGAGCAGAGTCTCTAATTTAGGACCACTAGTTCCTGGGAAGAGCCAGAACAAGTACAATTAGACAACCACACTACCCATGCCTTTTCCGGAAGTCAAACCTAGGGCCATATGTGACAAATGGTCAGAAGCCGGCGCTTTAGACCACTCGATCCCCGGGGCTGCGAATCTGCGGTTTAAAGATAAAGGTTGAGAATGAAACACGGCAATCAAATTACGCTTACTTAAGGCTTTGCGTTAGGTAAGGGAGTATAAAAGAGAAAATATTTGTGCACATCATTTTAACTCCATTTGAAAGATTCTCTACGTAAGCACTTTTCGTCAGTTGCAAATCCTAATGCCGCAGCTGACACAAATTTAACTTACAAGGGGACCTTACAGCTGACCACCCGCGAATTTCGGTGAATTTGTTTTTAATGAAGTTAGAGGCAAAATGAGGATATGTGTCCCACAATTTGATCTAATGTCTCTTATTTTCGGAATGAAAAATCATAACAATCCGAGGATATCATAACGAAATTCGTGATTTCCTGTAAATGATACTTTAGTGTAATGTCACGAGGTCCTGCAGCAGTGCATTATAGTATAGATTTCCTGTTATGGTGGCTATTGTCGAAAAGCGGGGAATGAACAGTGAACTATCAGTAACAGCAAAGAACGGAATGCCTACATTTTCCCATCCTCTTTTGAAGCTCTCACGTTCTCACTTTTCAGAATTCTGTTGTAAGAAGTTACAACAACATTGTGTGATATAGGTAGATATTGAATGAAACACATGTACTTCTGTGCAATATTTGCTTCTGTGCAATATTTGCTCGTGAGCTGCAGGCCTTGTAGTGATGTGGACCTTACACTTATAACATTGTATTGTCATTATCGATGGCAATTCGGTGTAGTTTCACTAACAAATAATAAAGAACTTGTAGAAGTAATTGTTGCGTATTGGAGTTTAATAATAAATAGCACATATGGGGACGGGAATTGTTAGGAGAACCGAATTATCATATTTTAGCTTATAAAGTATAATTACGTACTTTTATTTGAAGGCCTAACATACATATTGTTAGGTATCACTATGGGAGGTTTCGCTAACGTTTATTGGCACACAAAGTTGCGGATGATAATTATCAAAAAAACAATGAAAACAAAACACTTCACTACAACGCAAGCATTTGATAAAAGAACTGTTCGAGCACTTACATTTCGTTTGTCGAACATCGTCTGGAAAACACATTTCCAAAAATCTTTCTTTCATTTATTAACTTTGCAGCAAACCAAGCATACTGCAACATATTTTTGAAAATCGGTGCAGGACGTTGATGTATAAGTGAATGGATCTTCGACATTTTCTCGCTTGTTCAAGTGCCTATTTTCTTTTAAAAGTTCGACAGGTTTTTGTAGTTTTTGAATAAAAGGTTTTACTTTACGGAAAAGGTACACATCACAAGGTTGACAGTATCGGTACAATGAGGGGAAATGATTACATCCGTGGAAGAACATGTGCCGTCGTCCTTTGTGAAGACCCTGTTAAAGAGTGCTGGATCTGTTTGACCTCCCCATCAATCCAAGATCAATAGAAACTTCTCTTTTTTCGCAAAATGGTCAGATAATGTTTTTCATAAAACTGCTGAAATGCTCTTTCGTTAATTTCCCTGATTTCCACGATGTCACGAATACATTTCCATATTCCGCCGTTAAGTCCTTCCACATCTTGAAAACAAGAGGTTCGAATTTTCCCCGAGGCTCTTGCATACATAGAAAATCTTTTGCAAGTAATGCTCTAGAAGCGGTCAATGCATATTGCGCAGTGGTGTAACTATGCGTAACTTTGTTAAAATCTCCCAAGAATAACCTCTGTTGTTTTTTCTCCACGCACAGAACGTGTCCTGTTCACATCGATTCTATACCCACATCCTGTTTGATAAGTGTTAAGACGTAATCCAACGGAAATTCTTTGATCAGTCGTGAAAGACTTTTTTGGAATTTTTCTGCTTCCGCGATAAATAGTTGCCAAATACAATTCATTTTGTGACCTGATGTAGCGCGTCACTTTTTGATGGCGGATGCCATGAGCCAGTTTGAATATTTCAACCCACCCTTGTGATGCCGTAAAACGAAAATCGTCCGATTGATGATGCACTGCTGCAGCAGAAGTCACGCGAAAATCAAAATCGTACAGCTTGCTAAACAGTATCCAAATTGGAGTTTAAAAGCTCTACATCGACGACGATGTACTGCTTTACAATGGAAGGCATACCTGAAAAAATGGGAGCAAGAAATTAAACGGGAAGGTGGATTAAAGGAAAAATATGACATAATCAACAAATGAACCTCCGATCGATTTCGTGAAGCGCGAAAGAAAAAGCAGCCGGTAATCACCCGAATGATACAAGAATGGGCTTCTGCTGCAGCGGTGCAATATCAATCGGCCGATGTTTTTACGGCGTCACAAGGATTGGTTGAGAAATTCAAACTGGTGCATGGCACCCTCCAGCGAAAAGTGACGCGCTACATCAGGTCACAAAATGAATTGTATTCGTCACCTATTATCGCGGAAGCAAGGAAATTCCAAAAACGTCTTTCACGACTGATCAAAGAGTTTCCATTGGCTTATGTAGCATAGATAACAGGAAATCTATGCTATAATGCACTGCTGCAGGACCTCATGACATTACAGTAAAGTATCATTTACAGGAAATCACGAATTTAGTTATGATATCCTCGGATCGTTCTGATTTTTTTTATTCCGAAAATAAGAGGCATTAGATCAAATGGCGGGACATATATATCCGCATTTTGCCTCTGCTTTCATTTAAAACAAATTCACCGAAATCGGCGGGTGGTCAGCTGTAAGATCCCCTTGTTAGTTATATCTGTAGAGAGTTGAGAGATAAAGAAATCATGCATTGAAATAGACTGGAAATTCAGTTAGCTTAGCATCCCGATTATCCGACCGAATCGAAACTAATAAAAAATGTCTGATACTACATAGAACTAGTAAGAAAAAAAATTGCATATTCATATAATATTGCACATTTTTTACCTGTTTATTCGTTGTAAACACAATATGAAAGACTAAATGGAAATAAGAAAAAATATTTGAAAACATGAATGTTTACCTGGTAATATTGAGA
This sequence comes from Macrothele yani, assembly GCA_039090855.1. Classification (NCBI taxonomy): domain Eukaryota; kingdom Metazoa; phylum Arthropoda; class Arachnida; order Araneae; family Macrothelidae; genus Macrothele; species Macrothele yani. The sequence goes on along the minus strand of CM077013.1, from coordinate 15,633,407 downwards.
TTTTTTCCTGAAACTTTTGAGATGTTTAGCAGAATTTGTCCTGAACCATTTTTGCTGTCAATAACCAGCAAATTCACGCACGTATCTGTTCTTTTCTCGTATCTGCAGAGCCGTTTTTCCCCTAATGTCGCAATTTTGAACTATATAGTTTCGTTGTGCCGTCAATAAGCTGCCTACAAAGTTTAGTCGCGGTGTCTCCATTTCTGACTTTTTAGAGACCCCAGAATAGGAACACTTGCTTTATAACCACCTGGTATATTGTGTGTATACTTTTTCTTTCAATAATAGGTTTTGTTCTACATTTTTTCAGTTTGATTACCTAATTTTTTACGTATATTCTGCAGTGTGTGCAACATCGTTCCGTGAGAAAGCCTTGCGTGGTGGAGTAAAATCAAAATGGCATTGGATTTTCAATCAACACCGCAAATATGTGCATCATCTGCCAAAATACCTCAAATTTTAATATTAACATTTTTAGATGTGTAATTGTAAATATTGTTTACCTAGGCAGAACTGCGGATGTAAAATCCTTTAAAGTAAGAACTCGAATAGTCACGATAATCGAAAAATCTTGCATTCTTAGTTGCTAAGAATACGGGACTTTTCGGTTTGATTAACCTTTAGCGATGGCTTTGTTCTCAAAAGACAAGAATTTTCTTTCGTGCGTGCGTAAAAAGTAGATTGCATTGAGTATGTATTAATCGGAAATGAATAAAAATGTGTTCGGATATAGCAAATAAATTTCGTTATTTGTCTAATTCTGACTCACGAAATAATTTTTAAAACTTCATTTTCAACTGGGGGGGGGGGGGGAGGGTTATGACATTCTCATACGAAAGTGAAAGATAGAATTTGTCATGAATTATTAAATGCTATGAAAACCATTAAATGTTCCATTCATCAAAAATATATTCCGTTGATTTAAAAAATCCTATTAAATATTCCATTGATCAAAATATTAAATATTGATCAAAACAATTAAATATTGATCCAAATTATTAAATATTGATCAGTACTATTACATATTCCATTGATCAAAACTATTGAATATTCCATTGGTCAAAACTGTTAAATATTCCATTGATCAAAACTATTAAACATTCCATTGATCAAAATTATTAAATATTGATCAAAACAATTAATTAAATATTGATCCAAACTTAAATATTGATCAGTACTATTAAATATTCCATTGATCAAAACTATATTAAACATTCCATTGATCAAAATAATTAAATATTGATCAAAACAATTAATTAAATATTGATCAAAACAATTAATTAAATATTGATCAAAACTTAAATATTGATCAGTACTATTAAATATTCCATTGATCAATCAAAACTATTGAATATTCCATTGATCAAAACTATTAAGCATTCCATTGATTAAAACTATTAAATATTCCATTGATCAAAACTAATTAAATATTCCATTGATCAAAACTAATTAAATATTCCATTTGACGAATTTTGGCGAAGAATAAAATATCTTGTACTGAAGGCAGACCAAATATAATATTAAGAAAAAACCTGCTGTGGTTTTTGCCCCTAGATAGCAAAACAATTTCTTCAAATCTTCGCTTCTGGCCAAATACAAAGAGACTGTATGAATCTCTTGCACTGACATCGTCAAATGGAGAACGAGAAATGGCAATCTCCGAGCTGCCTTCAACATGAAGAGATGCAATTGAATAGGGGATATTTCGCGGGACATTACTTCTCTGATGGGCCCATAGGAAAGAGCAGGAAAGCGGAATGACTATTATTATGGTGATGATGATTACCGACGAAATAAAATACGTAAAGGTGAATTTGATTGGCATAATTATCCAGAATAGCCCAGAAACGAATTCTCCAGTAGCGAAACATCAGGTTCGTGTATCAACCATAACTCGTCAGGAAATCGTCGTAGCCACTTCAAAATTTGGCAGATTATTTTACTCATTAGAGTGGAATTAATCGGTTTCAAGTTCGAAATCCAAAATGGTGGCTAACTGAAAGCAAAAATATTTGTGCTATTTCCGCGTGAACTAGAGGGACAAATGAAAAAGCGAGTATGGTCTTGCATATTTTCTGTGTCGTTGGCCCTTGAAATATTTCTGTCACTGGTATATATCGATAGACAACAAAACCTTTCAAATTTGGCCATTGAAATTCTGTCGGTGGTCGGAAATTTTGTTTTCTTTCGTGACGAATCTTTGTTACTCTCCCTGTGCATGCAATGCTTCGCTACTGACCTCTTTTTGGGTAAATGTTTCCTATCTAATATACATATAAAGTTGAATGTTTGTTTGTCCTCTATGGAAATCTAATTTTTAATTAAGAACCACCAAATTTCGTATACTATCTCATGGTACTCTAACTTAAACCGTAGACTGTTTTTTAAAGGAGTCTGAGCCCGTGGTCAAAGGACCCCCCCCCCCCCCCATACGAAAATTTCGTAAAACGTTCCATTCTTTTACTTTTATATTTTGAATTCGAATTTAATACTTTTTGTTGTGAGAAGTGCAGTAATTGATTTTTTTGTGACAAGTGCTTTCCAGTAAAGAACTGCAACACAATTCAGCATCGGAACTGAAGGTAAGTAAACAATAAAAATAAAACGGAAAAACTAAAAATACTGCTTGCGTAAAGAAGACTCTACAGAGAATAAAATTCAATGAAGAAATGAAATACAGTATTTTGTATGGTTCATGCCGTAAAAAAATATTCGTTTTCATTTGATTTGCGCAAAATTTAGATAGTGAATTTTCACAAAATTCTCCCGAGCAACGCCGGGCAATTCAGCTAGTGGTTCATAAAAAAAATTTGCAGGATGTGTTTTCACTGCATCTTATCTACAAAAATTATTTTTCTTTTATTCTGAGAGATATCATAGATGCAACTAGATCAAGATCAGAAACGAAAAAGTGCAGGTATATACTCTATAATGAAATATAGGTATTATGAACTTGTGACTCTGATTGTTTCTGTATCCCTGTATTCTAAAGTTTATTGCACTGCTAACAAAATTTTTTACACATAGTGCTTAAACGAACATTTTTAGAGGGCTTCAAGAAAGTGGTATGTGGTTAATGTGTTTCTGGCGCAGTGGTCTAAGCGATGGCCTCTGATCATTCGTCCGAAAGGGGTCCGGGTTCGAATCCCGTTCAGGCATGGATGTTGTGTTTGTCTTACGGCACTGGTTCTCTCCCTTCCCTGGAACCAGTAACGCTAAATTAGGGACGGGCGACTGCTTATAGCCCATTGAGTTGCTCACGGTGGTCGTTAAACCTCCAATCAAAAAAAAAAAAAAAGTGGTACTCACAACACACAATTATTTCCTGGAGAAAAAAATCAAAGTATACAGATGGCTTCTTAAATGTTATACCCTCGCAGCTTAGGGTATATTTCAAATAGTCAATATAAAATTTCGTTTTGTTTATTTTGGAAGACTAGTAGAGATTTTAACATTGAACTAATGTGATACTACCTACATCTGCGCAAACGCTAAAGACAATGCTTATAAAAAAATGGGAAGCGCATTCAGTTTTCTTTTATGAAATTATCATTATACGTTGATTGCTAGTGAATACTAGTCATTTATTAATAAGCTAGGTGGTCGAAGCTACATCTACCACAAACTGTGTGGAAGCAAAAAATAGCCTTTCCTATCACAATGTTACTACGCGTTCAGATAGCTACTAGCATAATACTGTAAAGAGGATGGAAAGAATATTCATAAATGAGGTTTAACGAACTAAAATGTTGTTAATGTGTTTCTTTTTTCATGTGGCATTACAAAAAGAGCATTCTTAATATAGCTACTCTCTTAAGTCTGCGTCGTCGTCGTCTTCTAAATTTATTAAACCGTCGTCCCTTTTCGAACCGTTTTCCAAGTGAATTACGTCACTTCTGAAATATCAAAGTCACCGAACTCTCAATGCTCAAGCAGAAACAAATGTATTCTCTGATGTGATAGATTGCTTGTCGGTTACACAATCGTAGACAGTTGCATTCTGTTAAAGGTTTAAGTGGTATTAGTTTCGAGAAGAATAACAGCAAAACAAAATCCAGTTTTGTGAAACCGGTAAATCCTACCAGGCTTACGTAATAAGACTTTCAGGAGAAAAGTTTTACAAAGAGCCTTTCCGAAATGAAAAATAGCCGTTAATTTGTTAGAAAAGTTGTTAAAAAAAGAGGAAATTCTGTTTTACCACTTTTCTGATTTGTTGAAAAGCGTTTTATAAAATTCTGCAAGTTTATAGCATGAAGATTAAGGTGGAAACAAATTCTCTCTTCTATTATATTTATTTTAACAGTATTAGTCATTTTGCTTGCGAGAAACGTTTAAACTGAATTCAATGTATGGGCAGTATTTTTTCACAAGTACAACAGAAGAGTTTTAGAGGCATTCAGCTGGAAGTATAATTTTTTTCTGAATGTTATATAAAAGCCCTGTACTTTTCTGCTATAGGACTTTTTTCAGGAAACTCTGGATTCAAGATTTTTAAAACATTAACGTTTCCTTGCAAAAATATGCACCCGATGTCCAAGTGATACGAAACACTGGATTCTAATCACTCGTCCAAGATGGGTACGGTTTCGGATCCCGAGTGTGGCATGGATTGTGTGTTTATCTTGTGGCACTGGCTCTTTCCTTTATCTTCCTTGGACCCAGGGATCCCTAAATTGGGGACGGGCTACTGCTTATAGCACATTGAGTTGCTCAGGGTAGTCGTTAAGCCCCAAAACAAAAATGCGACTTTGGACTAGACCAAACCCAACGTTTTAGAGTTTTTAAGTGGTGGGCTTCTGTTTTGTTTCGGAGTTTCAAAGTTTTTTTTTTTTTTTTTTGGTATGGTCCAACTACCGAATTGCCTCTGCAGGGCCCATTTAAGATGAGGGCTGCAGTCCCTGGCCCCGCATTTTCAAGGGGCCCGCAGAATTATGCAGGATTCTTAAAGAATTGACCGATTTCTACAATTTTTCTTTTTTTTTTTTTTTTTTTTTTTTTCTGGAGATAACACAGCAAAAATTACTAGAATCTGCCTTGTAAAAAAAATGTTCTTTCCGCTTTTATTGGAGAATTCCGCAAAAAATATAATCTCCCCCAGTCCATCCTCAAATCTTCCGAAAGCATTGCAAACGTTTTTTTGTACACATCTGTAATCAGGAGAAATTTCCATACATTAAGAATTCGTTTGAATCATGATATTTGGATCATATTATTTTGCCCACTACCTCGATATATTTTCAACAAGCTGAACTCATCCCTGGAGGAAGAAGAGGAGATTAAAGCAGAACTGAACTGGTATCCATTTATCCATTTTTCAACCGTGCATTATAACATTTTCTTGCTACTACTGATTCGTCCATGAATCATGGGATACACACTTCAATACGTCGGCGATATTTTTATGGCTTCCTCATTGTACACTATCTACCAACAAGTAATTGGACACCTGTGATAGCAAAGGAAAACGAAGTTTATTCACCTTCAATAGTTGGTGGAGCCTCCACTCGTGCAATTACAGCTGCGACCCTCCAGAGCATACTCTCAACCAGGCGTTGTACGACGACTGACCTGTCTTCTCCACTCGGCTTGGAGAAGACAGGTCAGTTCCTTCCCCGATTTCGGACGGGGGGGGTGCACCCCTTAAGTCGATAATCCAACTCGTACCAGAGGTGTTCGATATGGTTAAGGTCCGGGCTCTGCGCAGGCCAGTCCATTCGATTAACCCCATTGTCATCATACCAAGCCATGGTGGACCTCGCAACACGACAGGTGGCATTGACCTTCTGAAAGTAACATTGGTCCACCCCGTAAACCTGCCACAACGTAGGAAGCGCATGGTCATCCAAAATGGTGCAGTAGGTCTCGGCGTTGAGTCTACCGGGAATTGCGACCAAGGGTCCCGTGCCATACCAGGAGAAATACCCCCATAGCATAATTCCACCGCAGCCGAACTTCACAGTTGGCACAATACATTCCGGCAGGAGGCGTTCTCCAGGCAGACGCCAAACCCAGACCCTGCCATCCGATTGGTAGAGGGTGAACCTTGATTCGTCGCTCCAGATAACCTGTTTCCACTTTTCAACGGTCCACTGTCGACGTTCTTTGCACCACGTTAGCCGAGCAGCGCTATTGGACTTGGTGATCAAAGGCTTGTGGGCGGCAGCACGTCCATGTTAACAGAGCAGATGGGCTTCCTTACGGATGGTATTCATTGAAGGAACACTCCCGGATGCCTGTTGAAACTCCTCGCGGATGTGGCCCATCGATTTGGTGTGGTTCTTCCGAATTTCTCTGGCCAGAACCCATCGGTCTCTAACTCCCAGTTTTTTTGGGTCTGCCGGGTCAGGGCACATTCCGACAGTCACCTCTCATCTTCCACTTGCCAATCACGTAGGCCACTGTCGATTTTGGGTACTTCAACTCGCTGGATATGTCACGTATGGATCGGCCATTTCTGTGATACCCGACGATTACACCTTTCTCGAAATCAGAGTTCCGAACTCCGTGGCATCTTGCATGCGAATGGTTGCGCTGTTGTTTTCCCACACGATATTTAACGGCGGCGGCCGTGTGACGTATCAGGACCGCAGATATCGTCGATTGCAGGGGTGTACAATTACTTGTTGGTAGATAGTGTATTTTGGGAATGTTTTCTCCCTGGTATTTTTATTCATCCACCCATAGTGAAATTCCAGATGGGCCACTAATACTGGGGTCCCTAAATATTGTCCAGTCCCAGGTACCCCTGTCTCCTTATATTTGCTCTGCACCTGTGTCATCATCTTGGAATCTCTGGAAATATATATGCCCCACGACATCACTCAAATTTAACCATCTAGAAACTCTGCGCTGCTTTGTTTTCCACCACAGCTTGCCATCACAGTTCCTGGACCCATCTAAGCGTATTACTAGGTCCATGCATACCATAGCTCAATTATGGGTCACATTTTGAATCTCCACCTGGCTTTTTGGGCAGTTCTGCGTATCTTTGAAGATCCCATATTTCTCTATTTTGTTAATTGACATACGGCAAACAATTTACTCCTTTTTGTTTAGTTGAGCATGTATCATAAGTACAGTTCTTGAGTTTCATTAGCGAAGTCGTTCTCGTATTTCAGTTGTATCGGAAGCCGCTTGCATATTATGTTGGAGTTTCCTCATACATATTTTATTGCGTTTTAAGTTTACTTATTGGCTTGTGGGTGACTGAGTCGGTAGAAAGCATCTGCCTTTTTGTGTTGTCGAGGTTTAACGACACCCAAGGGAAACTGTAGGGGTCATAAGAATTCATCGTCCCTGATTCGAGGGCACTGGCTCCGGGAATGGGAGACATCCAGAACCGTACGACAAACGCACCACCCGTGCCTCACCAGGAATCAAAGGCTGGACAATGTCAAATGAATGCTCAGAAGCCAAAGCGCATAGACCTTGTGTAGGGCCATATTGCACCGGCACACCATTTTGGAACTCATAAAATGCGAATAACCAAACTGCTAGTGCACACATTTCGAGTCTCAGGTTCGCAACAAGCTGATGCTAGACACCCCACGTAGGAGCGTGGCTTGTTGGTTCCGGGTCAAACCCACGTTTTAACACTTTTACCGGGTGGAACGTATTAACTCACGGTTAGCAAAATTTGCTGAAATCAGCTGGAAGGAAATACAGGTGTCCATGAAGTATTTCCACATTGCAAAAATTAATATAAAAAAGCCTATGCAAGTTAAAATAAAATGATTGGCAACATAATATAGAAGCAGTCATACAGTTTTTCTTTTTCTGTTCTTCAGATGAGCGCTACTGCTGAATTAAGAGGTGCATTTCATCGATAATGGAAGAAAAGCTTCCATGCAAGAAAAAGCTGCGTGCGTGTTTTGGTTCCATGAGACCAAATTGGTGGTTACTGTCCAGCGTCATTTCGGAAAAGGGTACAGACGATCACCACCCAACCAAAAAACAAAAGTTCGATATGAAAAGTTTAAAGCGATGGGTAGTGTTGGCGATCTCCCCGGAGTGGGCCGACCACCGGTTACACAGGAGGCAGCTGTTCGGGAAACATTTCTGCGAAGCCCTAGGAAATCCATTTGTCGTGCTTTACTGAAAACTGGGACTCCTAGTACAACTGTTCACAAAATTTCACACAAACGTCTTCATCTGTATGCTTATAAGGTACAGATCGTTCAAGCTCTTTAGCCTAATGACCGGCCTCGCAGTGCTGCACTTGCGACGGAGATGTTGCTCATGATAGTGATTATCTACACCGTGTCCCTTTCTCAGATGAAGCCACATTCTACGTCTCTGGTACAGTAAGGAGGCACAATGTGCTAATCTGGGGTTCAGAAAATCCCCATTATGTCATCGAAAAACAGAGGGTTAGCCCGAAAGTGAACGTATGGTGAAGCCTGATGCATGACAGAATAATCGGACCCTTCTTTTTTACAGAGCCCACGGCAACTTGTAACGTATACCTGAACATGCTGGAACTTTTTGTAGCACCTCACTTGCATGTATTTCAACCTTCAGTTATTTTCCAACAAGACGGTGCCACAGTACATTGGTCAATAATGGTTCGTGAGTTCCTAAATGCCACATTTTCGGACAGATTGATTGGCCGAGACAGTCCCATAACATGACCGCCGCGATCGCCCGACTTAACCCTTCTAGACTTTTCTTTTGGGGTTATGTGAAAGACCAAGTTCAACTTAGCAGTGTTCCGGATGTCGAGACATAGAAGAGTACAATATTTCATCGATCGCCCGACATAACCCTTAGACTTTTTCCTGTGGGGTTATGTGAAAGACCAAGTTTACTCTAGCAGTGTGCCGGATGTCGAGTACAATATTTCATCGATCACCCGACATAACCCCTCTAAACTTTTTCCTGTGGGGTTATGTGAAAGACCAAGTTTACTCTAGCAGTGTTCCCGGTGTCGAGACTTAGAAGAGTACAATATTTCTTCGATCGCCCGACATAACCCCTCTAGACTTTTTCCTGTGGGGTTATGTGAAAGACCAAGTTTACTCTGGCAGTGTTCGGGATGTTGAAGATAAGAATAACTGACGTCATTGGTTCTGTCGCTGCTGAGATGTTAAACAAAACATGGTGTGAAGTCGAATATCGCTTTGATGTTCTCCGGGACACAAATGGCGCCCATGTGGAGGTGTACTGACACTGGAAAATGTTTTAATTGAGCACCATCATTGGCGTGCAATCCCTTTCTTGTTTGTACCTGTAATACATCTTTTATATTAATTTTTTTAATGCGGGAAAGACTTTATGGGCACCCTGTGTATTCGGTGTCTAAGAAGTGGGGAAAACGCGGCTGAGAGGAGTGAACCTGCGCATCAGAAAGCATTGCTTTCCTTATAATTTTTTATTCTGAGTGAGGGAATGATTGAAAAGCCTTTCTGAATGATTACTTGCTAAAAGAGCTATAACACTGGCGTCGAATTTAAGAAAAGAAAGATGTTGAATAACTTATTTCTACCCAGTGGCATGACCAGGAGAACCCACCCATTCCCATTAAGCCTTGAGTGATGGAGCAGAACATAAAGAACGGAAAGGGAGTGCTTATTACATGTGACAGGCTTATGGCCGGTCCTGCTGAGATGCGAGGGAAAAAGGAATTGTTTTCCTGTAGCTGTCGTAAAACCCTGCCGTTATGTGAACATTCGTGTTTGTTAAGCGCAGAGAATTTTGGGCATTTTTTGGTTCAAGTGCGTTCGTCGCTTAAAGTGTTAAACAAGTATATCTCCCTCTCATTTGTACTCTATCCCTTATTCAGCCCTTTGTATAGCAAAAATACTACCTGGTTTTTGTTTTATAAAAAGGAACCGTATGAATGTTGATTTTTGTTCTTCAAGTTTCCTCTTTTATCTCAGCTTTTTCATTTAATTTGCTTTTGTGATATTCACTCCTGCAATTTTAACGGGTAGACTAATTTTCAAATAATTGAAACACTGATCAAATTGCACTTTTAATTTGAAAGGCAAAATATTCTGATGTGGGAAATGAAGAAAAACAGCTAGAGAAGCGAGGTTCACGAATTTAAGACTTGCAGCGTGGAATATTTAGTTTCAAATAAATGCTCGATATTTGGACAACCAAGGTAAAATTTTGTGCTTCGAGTCTGCCTGTCAGAATACATCCCCTAATTAATCTCTTACTCATTTATACTTTTAACTTCATTTGCAATTCTGCTGTCAGGGGAATAAACTCATTCCTCGCGACATGTCTGTATTCTGTTACGTAAGGAAGAAGACATTTCTGTTCGGTGGAATCGAGATCTAACAAACGAAACGAATTTCAACAGGACACGTAGGAGGAATGTCATTGCATTTTGATGGGGAATGGATTTTATAGTTCTGATTAAAACTTTTATCATTGGAAAACCATCTCAAATTGCTAAGGTAACTATCAGTTTTCCCATCTTTCATTTGCAGTGCATGATGTATGATTCATTCAGCTTCGAATATTCCTAGTCGTTCAATTTCTTTTACTGAACTTATGACACAAGTTGAGATATTTTAGTAGCTTCTATTTTGAGAATACAGAGAATCTCTCAAAAGCATATTTCTCAGCCCACTGACTTCGGAGAAATACTTCGTGCTTGTTCAGTTAAGAAACATTGAGTATGAAGTGTCCATCATTTTTCTTTGTCACGGCAGCTTATTGAATTCCTCTTCAACACAGCAGTTAAGCACTTTCTCTCTACACGATTCGAATTTTTCGGAAAATAGTGCTATATTTGATCTAAAAGTTTCTTCGAAAGGTTTTCATGCTTCAGAAATATGACATATTTTCTGAATTCCTTTCGGTCATTCGTTGCAGTTCGTCCGCGAGAACTGTTTTGTTTTAAATTCTCTAATTTCAACGCTGATAAGTCTGTCTCGACGATCATAGAAATCTAGACTGTTATAGACTTAATACTATGGTCTTTGACTCCATGATATGAAGTAAAAGACACCTAAAAACAATTTTTTAGACTAACAGGAAATTAACTTTGCAAGTAAATTTGCGTGTGAAATACCCATGTACAGTACTCACCCTACATTCGTTGCAGGACCAACACTGTTTGTATAGCACTTTTGTTTTCTTTTCCGATTCGTGATATGAACCACGTGTACCTCGCCTTTTTGATATTAAAAAATACATGTATTTAGAAAGATCTAAAAGATCGAATATTAATTTATTGTACTGTAATCGAAATGATATTTGGTTTAAGGAAAATACTGTAACTATAGATAGATTTAAATTTAACTTATCTTAAAATCACGCGATTTGATAATACTTAGTTGTATTACTGATGCTCAAAGACTTTTCTTACATATACATACTTATTAAGTTGCTTTTCGCTAAATTTTAATCGAAAATACGGGTATATGAGGTACACAATAAGTTCGATCGCGAAGGTGGCTTGAGGTTTTCGGTGCGTCTTTTACAGAGCTGACGAGTGGTTCCCTGGATTACGAGTTATCAAACCACATTCGTGATCGAACTGATAACCCAGGTTTTTGGTTGCGTCTTTTACTGAGCTGACGATGGGTTACCTGGATTACGAGTTATCAAACCACATTCGTGATCTAACTGATAACCAGGTTTTTGGTGCGTCTTTTACCGAGCTGACTGACCTGGATTACGAGTTATCAAACCACATTCGTGATCTAACTGATAACCAGGTTTTTGGTGCGTCTTTTTACTGAGCTGACTGACCTGGATTACGAGTTATCAAACCACATTCGTGATCGAACTGATAACCCAGGTTTTTGGTGCGTCTTTTACTGAATTGACGATGGGTTACCTGGATTACGAGTTATCAAGCCACATTCGTGATCGAACTTATAACCCAGGTTTTTGGTGAGTATTTTAGTGAGCTGACGATGGGTTACCTGGGTTACGAGTTATCAAGCCACATTCGTGATCGTACTCGTAACCGTCGCCCCGGTGGCGCAGTATTCTAAGCGATGGCCTCTGATAATTCGAACGAAGTGGGTCCGGGTTCGAATCCCGGTGAGGCATGGATGTTGACTTTGTCTTACGGCGCTGGCTTTGTCCTTTCCCTGGAACCAGTGGCCCTAAATTAGAGACGGTCGACTGTCGTTAAACCTTCAATAAAAAAATAAAACATTACATTTTGACATACAGACTGATTGTAGTTTTATAATATAACGTGCTACACATTGTACTGTAGTACAATGTGCGTTTATGTATACCGAAGCCGTTCCGCAGACCACTTGGCCTGCGGAACGGCGCTTCGGTACACATAAATTTACTTGAATCAGGGTAACTCGGTTAAACTGTATTGAAGCCGTTCCGCAGGCCAAGTGGTCAGAGGCGTGGGGCTTCTGGATAATCGGACTAGCTGGATCCCGGTTGAACTCCTGGTTGATCACATCAGATCATATGTAGAGGATTTTAAGATGCGAGTGTCTGACCCCAGGTCTTAAACAACCCTTAGAAATAGGACGCTAGAAGATTTGGGCTTGGGTGCCCGATAGGGAAGTCACGCGGAAGCGAGGTAGAAAGGGGGAGGAAGACTCCTTTATTTATTACCGGGGGGGGCCTGGCGGCAGTACCCGGGGTCCGACGGCTTATCGTGCCCATCCGACGCACAGCGGGTATTTAGTGGTTCCAGCGTTCGTACCTGCCTGGGATCGAACCTGAGGTTATCTCCATGGCGGTCACGAATGCTGACCACTAGGCCACCCTCGGCCCCCAGACTCTTGGTTGAAGAGTGAATTCTAGTTATATCATTTCTCTGGAATCAGTGGCTCTAAATTGGAAAACGGGTTATTCCTTGCTTTATTAAATTTTAGAGGAGTCGTAAAATCCGGAACAGAAAAAAAATCCATCGTGAAGATATCTTGACTATTCATTTTGCGTCTATTTAAATAGGAGTGAATGATTCTTAGAAAGTTGCAACTAGGACCTGTTATTTTAAACCTTTTTCGATGTACCGAAAGTACGATTAACAACGTGATACTAATAATGAATAGAACATTCCAATAGGACACCCCGGTGGCGCAGTGGTCTAAGCGATGGCCTCTGATCATTCGTTCGAAAGGGGTCCGGGTTCGAATCCCGGTGAGGCATGGATGTTGTGTTTGTCTTACGGCACTGGCTCTCTCCCTTCCCTGGAACCAGTGACCCTAAATTAGGGACGGGCGACTGCTTATAGCCCATTGAGTTTCTCACGGTGGTCGTTAAACCTCCAACCAAAAAAAATTCCAATAGCATGTACACTGAAGAGCAATTGAACTAGAGACAGCTGGCGTTAAGCAAATGTGGCGCTGTGAGCGGCCCTGTAAACGAAAACGACATGACGTATGCAGCGATCCAACAATATAAGGAGTGATTCGACGGGAATCAGTAAGACTCGGATGCAGTATGGGTAAGACGAAGGATCTAAGCGCATTTGATCGTGGGAAAATTGTCGGTGCCCTACGAATGGGTCACACTGCGATTTTCACGAGTCACTATGTCACGGGTGCACCGTGAGTACATCGAATCCGGTAAAACAATCCCTGCAAGTGCCAACTGCCGTGGACAACAACGTGTGGATGAGCAAGTTCATCGTCAGCTAGCTCGCATTGTAACAGCGGATAGACGGGCCACAGTGCAAGAAATCACTTGGCAATTTAACGCTGGTGCACAAAAATCTGTAAGCAGCCACACCATCCAGAACCATCTCCTCGCTCTGGTGTTTCCTCTTTTATCTCAGGGTGCAAAGATTAGCATGGGCGCGGGAACATCGCCACTGGACCTTAGACATGTAGGAAAATGTTGCCTGGACTAATGAGTCGAGATTCACGTTGATACATGCGGATGGCAGGATATAAGTACGGCGCAAACCACATGAAGCGATGGATCCTGCTTGCCTGCAGGGTACTCTTCAAGCTGGTGGGGGCGGCATTCTCGTCTGGGGACTCTTTACGTGGACTGAAATGGGACCCATAGTACGTGTGACATCGTCCCTCACAGGTAAACGTTACCGGGATATCTTGGACGACCATTTGCTGCCGTTTGTGCGTCTTCAACATCCCACTGGGGACCTCATCCTGCAACAAGACAATTCACCGTGCCATCGCTCCCGAATTGTATCCGAATGGTTGGATGAATACTAAACCGACGTGACCTCGCTTCCTTGGCCAGCTAGGTCACATGACCTCAATCCCATCGAGCACATCTGGGATGCCATCGAGAGAGATGTTCGAGGCTTTGACCCCTCCATCAAATCTTCGTGAAGTGTGGGAGCTTGTTCAGGGGTCGTGGATCCGTATGGCTTCCCAGCACTTCCGGTGTCTTGTCGAGACGAATCGCCGCCGTTATCAGGGCGAAAGGTGGTGCTACACGTTACTAGACAGGTATCTCTAATTCAATTGCCTTGCAGTGTACATCTCTCTGCTGTGCTGCACAAATATCTCTTTCAAACTGATCCCTGCCACCCCGGGTGACCCAGTGGTACGTACGATACGTTGGCTTCTAGTCATTCGTCGGAAATGGGTTCTGGTTCGAATCCATGGTGTGTTTGTTTTTCGGTGCAGTCTTCTCCCCTTCCTGGAACCAGTGGCCCTAAATTAGGGATTGCTTAAATAGCCTATTGAGTAAATAATAGTGGCCGGTTTAGCCCTCATACAAATAATGAACAAATTGATCCCTGACACGCGCAAAGATTTGAACACACAATTGAAATCCCATTTGGAAAATATTGGTGACCATTATGCGACTCATATCTTAAAAGGGGAATTTTATGGCATTCACATTATCGAAATATTTATTCCCGGAATGTTGTTCTCCTTCGAAATGAACGGGTGAAAGTCCGTCCATTCGAAGTCGAAGCTGTTAGAGTTGTGCCATCTTAGGCAATCCAGTCTCCAGTTGTCTGATTTGTGTCAAGTTATTTTCATGAAGTAGCTGAATGGATTTGAATTCCTTTTGTGGCCGCCTGTTTTTCATGCTTTCCCAAATGTTCTTCACTACCAAAATATAGCTGGAGCTATTCACTGCTGCGTCACACCCCAGGAAATCTATGAGAATTGCAGGCTTGTCATACCAACAAGAACAATATGTACCTGAAATTGTGGAGCATATTCTTCCTTGCTGATAGGCTTACCTAAACTACCTGTTGTTTCGTTCAAAATTTCTCCATGAGTGCAAGTCGCAAAGTTTCCAGCCAGATAGATCTTGAGCCAGTCTTCTCCAGTTGTTTCCTATCGCTGTGGTTAAAAGGTCTTCCCATCTAGTTAGAGGTCTACCAGGTTTTCTCTTGGTTGATCTTGGATACCAGTTTGTGCCACGGTAGGGTTCACCTGTTGTCGATGAGTCGGGCAATATGGACTGCTCATCGTGCCTTGTTGCTGATACGTATATGAGAATTGTGGGCTTGTCATACTAAGAAGGAGAATGAAATTATAGAACAAAATCTTCCTTGTTGATGGTAGCTCAGTATTGTATTTTTAAGACCCCAGAGTGAGGTGCTGGACGACTATTGCATTGACTGATTTATAGAGTCTGAATAATACAATGTGTGATCAAAGAAATAAAGTTGAATGTTTTTTTACGGAGACAAAAATTTAATAATAAAGTTTCACAAATTAATCCCCTTCAAAATAATCCTCCTCGGCGCGCGCACACACTTGTTCAAGCGGTTCTGCCATGATTGGAAACATCCATAAAAATCCTGTTTCGGAATGCCCTTTAAGACCCTCGTTACACTGCCTTTGATGTCTTCCAGAGTCAAAACGTTTCCGTTTCGTAAGTACCTTAAGTTTCGGGAACAGCAAATAGTCACTCGGTGCTAAATCCTGTGAATAAAGGGGTGAGGAAACATCGGAATGGATTTTGCAGGCAAGAACTGGATAGTCGGCAGAGCAGTGTGACTTGTCACGTTGTCGTGATCAAACATCCATCCACTGGTCTTCTTCTCTGTCCTCTTGTGATGGGCTGCAGTCGTCATGCCTTTTAGGATTTCCAAGTAACGTGTAGCATTAGCAGGGGAGCCACATTGTAGTCATTCTTCGACATCGAAAAATCACACAAACATGACTTTATCGTACGATCGAAACTAACGCGCGCTGTCTTGGTGAGAAAGGGGTTTCTCACTTAAAGCTTTGAACCTTTGTTTCAGGGTCGTAACTATGGATCCAGGTTTCATCACCCATCACAATTATCCGTAAAAAGTGTGCATCTGCTGTTGCACGTTGAAACAACCCGGACGCAATTGATACAATTGTTTTTCTGGTCGTCGTTCGGAATAGGAATGAACTTAGCACTGACAAGTTTTGTATTCAATTTGTCAGTTAAGGATGGCTTGGACAGAACAAAATGACAGAACAGTCTCTGCTGCGGTTTCTCTGTTGGCGAGGCGTCTGTTCTCCGTGATTATAGAGCGAGTTTCCATGAACTTGTCGGTTACCGAAGTTGATGGTCTTTCACGACGAGATTCATCTTCGATGAAAGAAGCGTCACCTTTAAACCTGGAAAACCACTTAAACACTGTATTTTGTATAACAGAACTTTTACCGTAAACATTTGTCAGTTTTTCATGCGTTTCTCTCATCGAATATTCAAGGCAGAAACAGAATTTCATCTTTACGCGTCGTTCGAACTTCGATATTCCAATAGCGTTGAACAAAGGAGAAACACGCGTCAACACTCTTCGCTGTCGGGAGGACTACCGATATATCCTGCAAAACCGGTTTCTGGTCAGACGACACGTGCGAGGGTTGAGAATTAATAACCGCTTACGACAGACGCCTCTCCTTTGCTTCTGCAGCAAGAGTGGCTCCATTCACCTCGTACCTGTAGATAGGGTTGGGGCAAATCTTAGTTGCTAGGATGCGTTCTCTTATTTCGACGATTCACAGTGCATATTGGTTGCCCACAAGCGATCGACATCTACTTTAATTTATTATTCGCCTAGCAGGGCTAGTGAGAATATGCTGAAGTTGTAGGAATGGAAGAGTGGACTTCAGAATTTCTTCGCTTTAAATGCCCCTCCTACCGTGCATATCAGTCCTCATTGCTTGCATTCAGCTTGCTCATGCCCATTATTACGAGGCAAATAAACTCGTTCCGCATAAATTTCACGCTGGTCAATTTTAGTAGAAAAATAATTTCAACGGTAAAGTTAAGACTTTTTTCACACGCAAAAATGCTGGTTCATTTACTATATACGAAGGAAAATAAGATAATAGGACGAATTTGCGAATGATTTTTTTAATACGAAGCTGATTTCTTCGTTGTTTGAAGCAAAAGCTGAGAAGCCATACTTTTACGCCGGAAATGAAAGTTTCCCGGAATTTTTATTTCGACGCATGCAGCGTTATGATTTCAGGAATTGATTAGAGCCGTCCACTCGACAGAATCGAAAAATTGATTCGTGAACATTAGAATTACCCAATCCAGAAAGAAATAATTGACCATCTCTGCGATGTCTTCAATTCACAGCTTTTGCTTAACAGCAAATTCCTGTTTTGCGCTTTGTGTATCGAAATGTCCTTTTCGTGCCTTAAATTCTAAAAATTATTTTTGTCTTCAACGACGAAGTTAGTTCCATTGCTCCTTAATGCTAGGTGTGAGCAGGCTCCACGTAAACAAGGCAAAATAATATATATGCAAAAATGGGAACAACTTGAAAAGCGTAGAAACATTCGGTATACCACATGAATGGCAATAACTCTGACCCTTCTTTCGTGTATGACAGGTTAGTTACCAAGCTGATTTTTCGGAGGGATTTGAGTTTAAAGCCTCGCCATGGAGTTTCTTCTCTTAGAATTGCACCCTAGAACTGTTTACGTTAAATTTGTACCTGTGAATTGTATAACCCTGTGATTTGTGGTGTTCTATTGTTTGATAAGTATACTGTAGGGTTCGGTGGTGGGCAAGGATTTCTCATTTTTTAAGTCTGGGGATCGTCTTGGAGAGATTCGTATGAAAATGGAAGTGCCCAGCTTGTGGATAGGGGTCTATCAAGAGGGAATTAGATACACCGCAGCTGAAGGTATGTTGCAAATGTGTCAGATCGGGACACTATGCTGCAGCTTGTGCTTCAGCCCAGCGGCAGGATGGAAGGCATTCTGATTGACATGGAGGACGGTACACACCAGAGACCGAGAAACCAGCTACTGTGTGTAACTAGCAGGAAGTACATTGTAGAAAACAGGGTGCTGTGTGAGTACCCGTGTACCTGAAATTGTGGAACAAGGTTCTGCTTCATTTGAAGAAAGGTCTCTTTGAAGCCCTATAGACGTACCCGTGGCACTAATTCATGGTTCAGTAAAACGTCATTTTAATACCATTCAGTAAATTAAAATTCGGAGAATGAGAATAAAATCGTTGAAAATATAATTAAAAAAAGTGTTAGTAACGTCTGATCCAACTGCTTATGAGAACAATTTTGCAAGTTACGTATAATTTCGTGTTAAAGGATTCTGAATAAAGAACTCGTGTGACGCATTTCTGTTTTCCATTGTACATCGTTTCTTGATTCATATGCCGTATATTTGAGACTTACAGATTTCACCATGTACTCTAATTCACTGATCAAATTTTCTTTTTTTTTTTCTTCTTCAGAGGGGATGGTAGTAGTGGAAGTCAAAGTTCTAAAGCTGGGCTTGCAAAACTTGCTAGACTTCTCACTCCCAGAGAGAAATCTGTTGGAGAAAGAACTATTGTGAACGATACTGTAGTAACTGATGTGTAAGTATGCTTTTTCTATTTTTATGCTTTTATTTGTATTGTTTTTTGTATGGCTTTTTGAAACTGAAAAACATTTCAAAATAACAGAACCTCCGCTTTTTTATGGCAGGAAACAGAAAAATAGGAAAATATTGGTACATCAAAAAGGAAAAGTACTGAGGACATGTATCCCTAATCCTCTCCATGCACACACTCACACACGTTGTTGTGCCTATACGAAGATCAACCTCAAAATGTTTAAGTTAGAAACAAAAATCCTCGAAACGTGCAGAAGCCACCCTGGAAATATGCGGGTAGTAGATGACATTAATGGCAAAATTGGAAGATTAATGAATCTTGTTTCGGCGTGATAAATGCAGAAAATTTCCACGAGCAGCATACACTGAATGCTGTAATACAGAGTAATCTAAAAGTATTACACTTATTTCAAAATCTATTTGGAAGAAAAAAGAAACGCTCTGCAGTAAAAAGGATTTCGGCTCTTGTAAGATGAAAACCTAGATGTCTTTTATTAGCTGTGCCCCAGATGACGCTAAGTGTTTTTATAATTGTCGTAGCGAGTAGCTGAAATGACGATAGAGTGTCTGGGATGGCCTCGTGATGAACGTTCGTGACTACTACGGTGAGATCTCTGGTTCGATCCCAGGCAGGTACGAATGCTTGAACCGCTAAATATCCACCGTGCGTCGATGGGCACATTAAGTCGTCAGACCCCGGATACTGCACCCCATCCCCCTCCGTTATAAATAAGGGCGTCTTTCTACCTCGCTTCCGGGTGATTTTCCTGTCGAGCAATAGGAAGCTAGCCCAAATCTCCTAGCTTCCCATTTCTGAGGGTTGTTTAAGACCTGGGGTCAGACACTCCCTTCCAAAAATCCTCGTCATGTGATCTGATCTAATAAAATGACGATTTGCGTAGAATGGCTATTCAAAACAAAAACAGTACAAATAAATTGTTGTGTTCGTTTTGGTTTAAATAAAAAAAAACATAAACCTAAGAATAATTGGAGGAAGTTTCTGAAAAATGGTGATGTCCTCTAAAAAAGAATATACTGGCCTTGCGCTGGCGAAGCTGGTGCTGAACGAATAAGGGGAACGTTACGACGAAGCTCAAGAAAATGCACTATAAATAGGCCATCGAATAACTGGAATTTGAGGGTATTACAATCATGCGTGTTCTGCCTAATAGGCTAAGATTGTATGCATATGAAGTCCATATCCTACAAGATTGTATAACCAAACGATAGCCAGTGATATAGAATTCGCAGTTAACGTATTGGATCGCATGAAAAATAATTGGGTTTCCACGAAAGTGTGTTTTTCACTAACAAAGGGACGTTTCATGTGTCATCTAAGGTAAATCAGCATAATGCCCCCATCTGTAGTTCAGGAAACCCCTGTATTTTTTTTAGTCATGTTCCCGGATAACCTCAGATTTAATGTTTGGTGCTGATTAATACACAACCGCATCATCTATCCGTTATAATCCAAGCAAACCTTAATCGCCGCCCCGGTGGCGCAGTGGTCTAAGGCGTTGGTCTCTGATCATTCGTCCGTAAGGGGTACGGGTTCGAATCCCGGTCAGGCATGGATGTTGTGTTTGTCTTACGGCACTGGCTCTCTCCCTTCCCTGGAACCAGTGACCCTAAATTAGGGACGGGCGACTGCTTAAAGCCCATTGAGTTGCTCACGGTGGTCGTTAAACCTCCAATCCAAAAAAAAAAAAAAAAAAAAAAAAAAAAATAACCTTAATCAACGGAAACATTTACGTGGTTAAACTGCAAAACATTTCCATTCCGCTGGTGGAAGATCTTCAGCCTAATGTCATTTTCCAGCAGGATAGGGCTCCATCATGGCTGCCTTGAAGACTGTATTTGAAGCGCTATAGATTAGGCGTGGGTGATCTGACTTCTCAGGAACCCCGTTCTCCGTACATTGACCCCCCCCTAAGAAGAAATTTAATGGCCTAAAGAACAGAATGTACACAAAATTAAGGTACAGGACTTGAATAAGCTGAGAGAAGGTATCAAGAATGTCATCCCTGCCGTTGATATCGAACTCTTCCAACGAACGTGCCATGGTATTGATAGTGATTGGAAGGCTACCTTTTAAGCTACTTTTTAGCACGTCTTTTGTAAAAAAAGATCGCGCTTATGTTATTGTTTTGTACGTCCGTCCGTCTGTGGACACAATATCTCTGCAACTATTCTTCCTCTAGGTGGGATAAATTTATATCATATTTTCCTCTATATCTCTTCTTCTAAATGTTCGATTTGAAAATCTTTGTCTCTCGTGTCTTCCTTGATCTACGAGAAAGTTGTTGTGCGCAATTTTCTAATTTCCGTAACTTATTTTTCAGCTGTTAATAACCAATTTGTTAATTTCCGTAACTTACGTTTCAGCTGCTGGTACACAATTTTTTAATTTCCGTAACCTACTTTTGAGCTGTTACTGGAAAAATTTCCTAATTTCCATAACTTACTTTTCAGCTGCTAATAAACCAATTTTCTAATTTCCGTAACCTACTTTTCAGCTGCTAGTAACCGGTTTTCTAATTTCCGTAACCTGCTTTTCAGCGGCAAGTAACCAGTTTTCTAATTTCTGTAACCTACTTTTCAGCTGCTAGTAACCATTTTTCTAATTTCCGTAACCTACTTTTCAGCTGCTAGTAACCAATTTTCTAATTTCCGTAACCTACTTTTCAGCTGCTAGTAACCGGTTTTCTAATTTCCGTAACCTGCTTTTCAGCGGCAAGTAACCAGTTTTCTAATTTCTGTAACCTACTTTTCAGCTGCTAGTAACCAATTTTCTAATTTCCGTAACCTACTTTTCAGCTGCTAGTAACCGGTTTTCTAATTTCCGTAACCTGCTTTTCAGCGGCAAGTAACCATTTTTCTAATTTCTGTAACCTACTTTTCAGCTGCTAGTAACCGGTTTTCTAATTTCCGTAACCTGCTTTTCAGCGGCAAGTAACCATTTTTCTAATTTCTGTAACCTACTTTTCAGCTGCTAGTAACCAATTTTCTAATTTCCGTAACCTACTTTTCAGCTGCTAGTAACCGGTTTTCTAATTTCCGTAACCTGCTTTTCAGCGGCAAGTAACCAGTTTTCTAATTTCTGTAACCTACTTTTCAGCTGCTAGTAACCAATTTTCTAATTTCCGTAACCTACTTTTCAGCTGCTAGTAACCGGTTTTCTAATTTCCGTAACCTGCTTTTCAGCGGCAAGTAACCATTTTTCTAATTTCTGTAACCTACTTTTCAGCTGCTAGTAACCATTTTTCTAATTTCCGTAACCTACTTTTCAGCTGCTAGTAACCAATTTTCTAATTTTAGTAGCCTACTTTTCAGCCGCTAATGAGAGAAAGTAGCAGTTTCTATTTCTAGATGTTTTAACGAATGTAGAAATCTGCTAGATTTCTTTCTTTGTAACGGGTTTCATTGACTAATAATGGCTCTGAAATATTGTATTCGTGTAAGAAAAGATTCAAAAAACATGCTCATTACAACCGAAAATTCGGTGACATCTTTCTTGTTCTTCTAACTTTCACAATATAAATAAAGTCCCATCCCGTTCTTCTTCTTTTTTTTTTTTGTTCACCTTTTTTTTGGGGTTGCACGATTTGTAGTGTAATTTTCCGCTACACGCTACTGTATTTTGTAGCGTGTTACTGCCACATTTTTTTCATTTATGGCGATGCTCCACCCTACGCTACCGTAAAAGTAACGCTGCCTCCGATCACTGGATATTGAGTACAGATCCCAAGTCCTACTTGCAATCAAGAATCACATGTTGTATTAATGAACATTAAAAAAATAATAATAATACGTAGGCGTTCAACCTCCAAAAGTGGCGTACCTTCAGTTTTAAATTGTCTTGCAGATAAACTTTAAAATGAAGGAAATAACTTAGAAACATTCAGAATTATTAGTCTCCCTATCAGCAGGTATTATAAAGCATTTTCTTCTTTAAATAATGTCAAAATTCAAAATTTTGCTGTCTTCGGATCTTTGGCAGTATACATATCGTAAAAGCACTTTTGAATTTTAATGCTTTACAAGACATTAACCATTCACGTACATGAGATTTAGAGATCAGTTCGGCTGATCATGTCGAATAAAAGTTATCGTTGTTGATAATCCTTCCAAATACTATTCACTGTTCTTTATAATCCGCTTAGTGTACTATCTAATTTAAACGAACATCTGTTTTTCAAAAGCAATCAATCCTGTGCTTAAAATGTTACATTCAGTTACAATCAAAGAAGATTGATCAAAGTTTTACACACAAGTTTCCACGGTATTGTAATTCATCAGAAATCCATATATTATTCCAACACCGTATAGAAACAGGATTAATTTCTCCACTGGGTTTACTGTTCTTAACCTTTCTCAGCCAAATGGTTCCATATTCGGAGTTGAACAAGCATCGCATAAGCAAAAACCTTTGTTTCTTTTTTCTCAACAGCGTCTGATTTATTCTCTATAACGTGCGCTTAAAATAAACTTCCGCGCTAATAAAATTCGTTAACAAATTGAGTGCATTCGGAAGATTGAAAAGATCAGGAATTTTCTGTTCACCCATCCGCAAACATAATGAGGTATGAATGTAGAGAGACTAAAACAATATGCATAAATCTGTAGATTTCTTGAGGACGTTTTCACTGAGACCCTTTTGTGCTGGAGAACTTATTTAGCAAAACATCGGAAACATTTTTATTTTTCCGTATTTTCAGTCTTGGTCGCTTGAAAACGAAACCAGGGGGATTAGCTTTACTTCCAAGAAGATATTATGTTCGCTAGAAGATTACTCTTTTGTTCGTAAAGGTAATGGTTCATGATAATGTGATAATGGCAGGACATAAATGTACATAAATGATAATGGCAGGACATAAATGTACATAAATGATAATGGCAGGACATAAATGTACATAAATGATAATGGCAGGACATAAATGTACATAAATGATAATGGCAGGACATAAATGTATTTATACATACTGTGAAAGCACAAGTTTGTCCGTGACGGCATCGAAACCGTGTCCCCTCACTCCGGAGTAATTCGTTCTCCCAACTGAGCTAGAATGCCTCGCTGCAGATTTGTAGTCTTGACACATGTTTTCACCTCTGTAGTACGTCACAATACTCATGGGGGCAGATTATTATGACTACCCTTGTCAACACGAGTGAAAGCGTCCTACAGGACATAGCATTATGTCACCGATCTGCGCGGAACATAGACAGCGCGAGCAGGGAGTATCAGTTCGCCAAATCGAAGCCTGTGTTATAGGGAAAGGAAGAACTTGTCGAAGTTTGATCGGGGAGAAGTACGGTGTTAGTATCTCAGCAACAGCATGTGTTGTTGGGTCTTTGAGGACTGCTGTAATGAAGGTGTATTGGGAACAGTCCAACGAGGGACGCACATCCACCTTACCTGTCGAAAGAGGAAACCTCCACTAATTAAGAGTTTAGGTTAACGCAGGTTACTAAGTATTGTCAGACACAGCAGAAGGCATACGGTTCCTCAATTTAACTGTAAACTTAAACCCCGGTGCAGAAAGAAACGTTTCCAAGCACACAGTGCAGCGATGTTTCTGTGGCTAGGCCACGAGATTCAGCGGCCATTCATACGCTCATATGCACCAACTGTGTCCTCGATAACTCTGCCTATAATGGGAACGGCTAGCACTGTGACTGGAAATCGGACGACTGGGGAAGAATAACCTCATCCTATTAGTTCACGTTTCATGCCCAACATGTCGGTGAACTCCACACGAAATACAACTGTAACCACGGCTGGATGAAAAGAGGCCGGCTGCTGCGGTATCATGGTACTGAGATGGTCATGATTAAAGTAATGGTCAAGCAAGGATTACATGCATAGGAATTTTGAAGGTATGCTCTACGTATGCCAAATCAGGACACGAGGCTGAGGTTTTTGCTACAGCTCAGTATGGACGGATTTCTAGTAACCATGAAAAACAATGTGCAACGGAGGAAAGTCATTCTGATGACCACGATAAACAGTGCGCACATAAGGGATGCCCTTCTGACAACTATGAAGAAGAATGTGCACCAGAAGGAAGTTCTCTGATGACAATGTAGGTCAGTGCGCAGCGGAGGGTGGTTCTTCTGATTATCATTAATGAGTGCGCCTCAGGAGAAGATTTTTCTGGTGATCACGAATGACAGTGAGTGCGTACTGGAAGAAGGCTCTTTTGGTAACCATGAAGGACAGTGCGCACTGTAAAAAGGCATTTTTGATGATTACGAAGGACAGTGCACACTAAAGAAAGGTTCTTTCCATGACCATGAAATATAGTGAGCACCGGAGAAAGGTTCTTTTGAATGACTATGTAGGACAGTGCGCACCGGAGATTGGTTCTTCTGACGACCATGAAGCACACTTCGCACAGGAGGCGAAGGAAATGCAGAACGTACCATAGTGTGCTGAGTCAATTCTGTTATGTTATCATTAAGAACAATGTGCATCTGAGAATGTGATCACGTTGCTGCTTCGCTTATAACAATAAAGTCAACGAGAGATTGACTTAATAAACCTAAATCTACGAAGCATATGAAAACAAATTCAGTCAGAGGCTCTGTGGTGTTCCCATGACAATTCTCCTGGATTATTATATTATCTGCCTTTGGTTCGCAATCCGTGGTTTTTGAGAGTTTCAGAACAAAGAAAAGCACAGAGAATTTGGTTTTAGAGATTTCAAATGGAATAATCGCCCTATTACTGAAGACAACGGAGAACATGACAAACTTTGACTGGACTTAATAACAGTACGAATAGTTTTTAGCATGTTAAGGGCACATGATGGTTTAATAAGGACTTGATTGTAGTGAAGTAAGTGTTAATATAGATTTTGATATAATGAAGCTAATGTTGTAACTGAACGGTGTTTGTTGGTTTTCTATCTGATTTGAGGCTGGCTACTCCACGATGTGACCCTATCATTACATATCGCAAATGCTTTACATATCTTTTTATACGCAAAATATAACTTTTGAGTCAAAAGTAGACTCTGGTTACCAAAACAGATTTCTGGACTACATTACGGAAGTTATTCAAAGAACCCAAAATATTATGCATTTATTAAAAATGTTGCTTTCTGTGGAAATAAATAAATGCACAAGTTAAATATATTGTTTTAGGCAAAAAAGTCTTTAAATCATTTATGATCTTGTTTCAGATATAAATTAATATTTTGTCATATATAAGGCTTCAGTGGAAGGGCTGTGTTCTGCCCCACGCCAAAAATGTAACTTGCGGGTTGTTATGAATCAAATACCTTTTTTATATTTCGAGAGAGAGAGAGAGAGAGAGAGAGAGAAATAAATAGTAGTGTTAGGACTATATCGCATGAAGGCAAGAAAAATGCCATAACTATGTTTCACAAATATGAGTGGAATCTTATTAATGAATATTTTGATGTTGCGAGAGCGAGATGGGTACAATTCCTCATTCCTTTTCGCCGTTCAATAAGCGGATAAATATTCTGGAAGCTGCGTCGTATTTTTGTCATCCTAATTAAATTTCACTGATAAAATTTATCTTTTTCCATCGCTGAAGCAATAAAGCAGAACTTCGCATAGGTAAATATGAAGGAAATGACGCATTAAACCTTTTTTCTTGATGAAATTAAGGATTTGCTTATTTTTTTAGCGTATGCGAATTAATTAGCTTTCTTAATCATAGAACTTCGTTGATGCTTGTTCTCAGTAATCCATATAGATCAACTTTTTTCATTTATTATGTATACAAACAAATTGAAATAAATATTATTTTAACTTCTGGATGAAAAGAACACAGCATCTGGTGAATTTTACCTCAGCGCTTGTAATGGAAAAAATGCAACCCTCCCAAACTCTCAGATCAGATGATTCTTTTGAAATCCCTTTCAGTGTATCAAATGCAAATTATGCCATCTAAAAGGTTTTTTTTAAAAAAAAACTGGTTTCAATAAATATCTCCTAAATTAAGTTTAAAATTGGCTTTCAGTCGATTTAAAAGCATCATTCTGGTGTGTAACAAGGTATTTTTTAGCCAGTCGTTATTTACATCTGCACAAAGTCAATCTAGATTATATGATTAACATTTAAATGCGATTGTCGAAAACTCTGGACTTTAAATGCCAGTGGAAGAAGGGATTGAAAGGAAAGCTGGTCAGATTGAGTGGGTGTATATGAATGTGTGCGTGGGGATCCCCGTACACATAGTTTTCTGCAAATAACTCTATGTAATAAAGAATTTATAGCAAGTAATTATCACAAATTTGTTTTGGATGCAGGATTTTGAGCATATCAACCTTGTGTTCAAGTTTACAAGTTATTTTAATCTGGTACACCCACAAGATTCCTGAGACTATGTGGTCCGGTGTTTTTAACTCGTCCAGATTCTGTAGCAAAGGCACCTTACACTCAATAAACTGTCTTTCAAACACTGGACTGAAAGAGATAAGAGGATGGGTTAGTAACGGAGATAGCTGAACTCGCCTTCGGTTTGGGTCTTTTAAGTCCTCTAGAAATTACACCATGATTCATCGTGATAAAAGGTATTACAAGGTAGAAAGATTATTTCTAAATCTGCTTTTTCTTGTCTTTGAAGCAATGCAATAGAGTAAAATATCCCGCTAACGTCGATACATGATTTGCACCGTCTGACCATACTTCACACAAGGATGTATGTTAATGAGATCTTCCGGTAACATCACCCATTCTTCCGTCAGCGCTGTCTTCAGCTATTATAAAGTTTTTGGTGCGTATTGACTTGCCTCAACGCGTCTCCCACAGAGCGCCCCACACGAGTTATGAGATTTTGGTCGGGGGAACGTGATGGCCAATCCAATGTCTTCAATTTCCTGCAGTCCATTAACAGACACGGTACGTAGGGATGTGGCATTATCGTCATTTAACATGAACTGTGGGCTTATGGCACCTCGGAACAGACGAACATGGGGAAGAATTACCTCATTACAGTAGCACACACCTGTTACAGTACCTCCTTCCAGTGTCTAAAGCTCCGTAGGTCCATCGATCAGAATGCTTCCCCATACGAGAACGCTGTGGCTGCCATATATATCCCTTTTATTGATATTACTGGCGCAATATAGAGTGCGTATCCCACGCCTGATTAGCTGGCGTCCAGAACCGCTAGAGAGACCAAATCTACTCTCATCAGTAAAGAGTATCGTACTCCACTGTTCTGCTGCACCATCGTAAACGGTGTCTCCGGTGAGCAGCTTAAATTTAGTGGAACACAGCATACTGGTCATCGGGCAGACAGTCCACCTTTGCGTAGTCTTCTGGCCACTATAAACCGCGATATTGTGCGTCCTGTGTTCATGCTCAGTTGTTTTGAAAAGTTACCTGCTGTCTGGTCTCGATACCTCTAGGCCTGGAGGAGCAGATAGTGGTCCTCATGGGGAAGGTTTTTGATACCCCTCCCTTCCTCCCAGTCTTTCACACAGCTGTACCTGTAATCCTCAAGGCCGATCGTGTAAGCGATACGATGCTATGTGCGACACCGAACTCTTGGGATAACATTCATCGCAGTTTTTCTCTCAAGGTTATCAATTATTCGACCACTAGTAAAACCATCATGACGTTCTCGACGAACCATTTCGTCGTCTCTAGCAAACACAACCTGACGTCTGTAACACTTGTGCACATCATCCTGTGACTTCCGTTCAACTGGTGTATTGGACTACGTGAGCGCATTTGGTTCCCACGCCACACAAACCACACGTCATGCTCCGTTATTACGCATGTGCTGTTACTCCTGCTCCCATACACTGTCCTGAGTTAAGTTGCATTTAGGTGATGCTGCGTTATTTTACTTTTTCACTTCGTCCTTAAGTCTTGCACACCAATGTAGAAACATATTGAGGTATATGGTGGAATTACGATACTCGTACAGATCCTCATACGAAACAAAGCGCCCGTTTAGCAAACAGTCTCCTTCTACCAGGAACATAGATTCAGCGTTCAGTAGACACCCCTGTGACGTATATTCTAAAATAACTTTCATTTTTAGTTTCTTTTCCTATGTAAATTTGAGTTTGTTCTCCGTTATACTTCCAAACTTAACGTGACATCTTCTCTCTCACGAGAATACTATTGGCAACACATTTGAGGTCAGAGTGAACGTGACGTATGAATGTATGAGAAAAGAACGTTAGATAAAAACAACGATACAACAGTTGCTCGTGTGATGGATGAATGGATATGTATAGACATTGATTTTTTAAGTAAAATGTGAAGTGCGATGTTGTGCTGATGATATAGTGGTGGCATAAACCTTACCTAGGCTCCTTTCGCTCTAAATATGCCCCTGCATCGGAACGTCTTCCGATGCAACGGAATCGATCTTTAGGGACTGAATGGAAATTTTTCGTATTGCTCGCTGAGAATATTTTTGAAAGATTCGATTGTTTTTGCGCTTGCGTTAAGACAAGGTCACCTACCTCAGTTGTTGACTATTTCATCATCAAACAACAAGCTCTTGGCGCGACCTGATGTTCACTCTTTCACTGCTTCTGTTTGGAAGTTGTTTATTTAATTATTGTTTCGGAAACGTCTATTGACGAAAAGTTATTAATCTGTACTGTGCAGACAAATCTTATTTTGTACGTCATTAGTAAGGAACATTGTTACGATAGTGTAATGAAAGACAATGTTGGATGATATATTATATCTCACTCGGTGGCGTATCTTAGGGCTGAGACCTGGGCTATCTCAACCCCTCATACTGTTTTTAAAAATTGCGAAGTTTATTTTTTAATTGTTAAGTAATAAAAGTAACATTTTTTTCTAAATTTTAGGTACATGCATTGCTAACATGATACCAAATAATTATGAGGATTAGGATTTGAACACTTATTTGTACATGAACTCCATTCTTCTTTCCTTTTATGTGAACTTAAGTGTTACGTTTTCACAAAAATGTTTCTTCCGAGTACTTTTTCATATTTAAAAATAATGTTTTTCTCTATTAACAAACCTGCCAAGTTGCTCGAATGTGCATGTCCTTGTTTGGCTCTAGGATATATCTTGATTCTTTTTAATACGGAAAAACTTCTTTCGGCAGTTGCAGTTGTTGATGAGCAGTTTAATATTGATCTGCTAATTTGTACACCTCAATAATCACTATGTCCAATTATTCAACTTTATGTAACAAGTAATGTTTCTTACTGATTTGTTTTGTATTCATCAAGGGAATTGTGAACACCTTATAACGAAGTAAATTTCTCCGTCATTTATAGTCCACGCCGGGAATCGAACCAGAGTCCTTATTCCGGAACAAGTCGCTCTACCAACTAAGCTACGCAGACGTTCGTTCTCTCTGCCTCCCTCCCCCCCCTCCCTCCACGAAAGAGGGCCGGGGGCATGGCCCATGGGTCAGCCGTGACCATGAATCGTTGCAGGCACCATCCGTTGAAGAACGTGCACTTGAGATCTCCCAGTCAATCTGGTGTGTGGAATGCAACGTCACACACATTTATTTTTCGAAGCGCTGGAGAAGGAATTCTCTTATTTTTCCTATCTCGCGGTGTGGAAAGAACATCACACCATTGCGAGATCTTTAACGGCCGGGACATCCGGGAAGTTCGGGCGCCATTAAAACGAAGTAAATTTCTCCGTCATTTTTGGTCCACGCCAGGAATCGAACCCGAGTCTACTTTTTCCGGAACAAGTCGCTCTACCAACTGAGCTACGCAGACGTTCGTTCTTGCTGCTATCTGCCTTTATGTCGTGCGCGTCCTGCGGGGCAGGCACGTCACAACCTTCAGTTCATATTTTAATCGAGAGGTATCAAAATTTGAAGCATAGAGTTCTTTAAGCTCTGATAGATGTTCAGGGAAGCTTTTACAAAATTTACCGAAACAGTTCGAATCCACCAAAGCCACGAAAAAAAAAGTATAAAGTTCGAATCCAACTTAGCCAGGAAAAAGAAAAAAGTATAATATACAACGACTATAGTTTCACAGAGCGTTTGGCTCGGCATCATGATCCAAACGCTCTGCGAAATTATAGTCGTTGAATATTATACTATTTTGTTGTTGTAATGTTCATGAAACATACTTTCACATTTGGGCATCACAAACAAAAATAATACCTGATTATTAAAAAAAAAAAAGGAAATACTCATCTCAATTTTTGACCTTCATTATTGACGAGCTTTCACCTAGTCTGAAAAAAAGGAAAATTTTAAAGATTGCATCAATTCAGCAGAAGTCGGTCAGGGTAGTGTTCGGCAAGATGAGATGCTCAACAGTGAAAGGTGAAACACAGAATAAAGTGAAATTGTGGATCTATAATGTTTGTTTTTCTCGTTCACAGAAAAAAATGTGATCTTAAAATTACAGCATTATACCTGTCGGATATAAAACGATATTGGTAACTAAATTCTACAAAAACAAAAACCACATAGAATGTAATAAGGCGAACCTACAGCTTCGATGCCTAATTTTTTTAAACTAAACAGTTTTATTAAATGAAAAAAAAACTTACCACACTTAGCAGATTTAGTGAGATAAAATATATCATCCAACACTGTCTTTCATTACCCTATAGTACAATGTTCCTTACTAATGATGTACAAAATAAGGTGGCGCAGTGGTCTAAGGCGATGGCCTCTGATCATTCGTCCGAAAGGGGTCCGGGTTCGAATCCCGGTGAGGTATGGATCTTGTGTTTGTCTTACGGCACTGGCTCTCTCCCTTCCCTGGAACCAGTGACACTAAATTAGGGACGGGCGACTGCTTTATAGCCCATTGAGTTGCTCACGGTGGTCGTTAAACATCCAATAAAAAAAAATAAAAAAAAAAAAGATTTGTTTTCACAGCGCGGATTAATAACTTTTCGGCAAAATACCGGTATCGCGAACCAAACGCTCTGCGAAACTTTAGTCGATATATAATAAACATTTTATTACGAGAAACGTTGCTACTTTTGTTCTATATTAACACCGCAAGTTTAGTACTCATAAATTATATATAGAGATTCAACAATCAGAACAGGCAAGTGCTCGTATTTTCCTGGTATTCGTTCGCCGCCCATCAGATGTTTCTGTCGGCAGCTGATGAAATATCGAAAATAAATCGCAGCAGCCACTCGCAATGTTCCCGACATTGTTTCTCTTCTATGAAATCGTTAGACAGCAAACTATGTCAGTGGTTTCTCGTCCTTCAAAACCCCTCAAAAATTCACACAGTGGCCCTAAAGCGCGCATTGTTTCAATAACTCTAAAAAAATGATGGCAAGCAACTACGTTCTCTTGTTCCTGCTGTGGCCAGATGGAAGAAAAAGTGTTAAAATGGTAAAGAACATTTTCGGAGACTTAGAATTTCGCTGTTGCAAATATTAAAATATTATGGTAGTTTATGTGCAGAAGTTCAAACAGTATTTCTTCTTTTCTTTCCTTTTACAAATATAAATAAAAGAATACGTGGTTAAATTCTCCAAACAAAATGTTAAGTTATATGCTGAAAATTTCGTGGTTTAAGAAAAAAAGAAAGTTCCCAAAACATATTTCTTCAGCACACGCATGAAATAATAACACACAGCTACCTACGATATTGGATCTCTCAATCTTTAGACTTAAATGAGGAAATAAACTAGTTTGACAATATAAAATAATTATTTTAGGTTTACAAGGGGGCTCTTAAAAGTAAATTTCATGGGATAGGATTCTAAATAGAAAAATTGTGTATGTCTTTTATGAACGGTAAAGCAAAACCAAAATTTCTGACGTAATGTTTTCCTGTTTCTAAAGAGTTGATCGTGTGACGCAAATTGTGTGATGTAACGCATCTCTGACGTCATGAAAGAATGCTATGGATGAGATGACATCACACCAGCTGCTGTGAAAAAACGGTCTGTTGCTATGACAAGAAAACAAACTGATACGTGCGCTGTGCGCGATGACGTCACCTTCACCAAAACACGAAAAGCTAAGCGTGACGTCACAAATATTTTTTCTCGGTTGTTGCTATGGTGACTATTAACCGCTTCGCCATAACAGTGGGACATACGTTCAAACAAAGGAAATTATATTGTTTTAGATATTAAAGTGTCGCATTACTGTCTGGCATAGGTAGGTCATTTGGATTACGTTTGAGTAGTTCGGATTTAATTTGAGGACAAAAGTCCTTTTAGTTCAGAAGTGTTCCATTGCAAGGAGATAGTTTCCGTTCCGACTTAGTGTGTAGAGACATTTGAAACGACAGAGTCCAGCGAATGCAGGACTTCTGCTCCCCAGACCTAAGTGATCACTGCGCATGCTCCTGATTGGTATGTTAATTAATGGCTTTGTGTTGTGGCTTCAAAAGATGAGTGCGCGTGCGCCATAAATTAAAAAGTGCTTCATCTTACCTAAGACTGCAGCAACACACTACCAGGCAAGTGAAGTGAGACCATAAGAGCTACATGCCCTCCTTACAAAGCGGCAACTTCCTCTTGAAGGGGCAAGACTGTTGTAAGTTTAAAAACAAATATTGTAATGCAAAGTAAAGGACTAAGAAGTGCAGACAGATGGCGAAAAACTGTGCTAATGACTTCAAATATAAATTAAGTATGCAATGCACAGCCGCAATACGCGAGAAGTGTAATTTCTGAAACTAAATCCAGAATCCGAGGTCCGTTACTATTAGGTATGTATAGCGGCACCCTTTTCGTATTGTAAGAAATTTTTGCAGGTATTCAATTTAAAAAACTTATGCGAATAAAATGACAAAGCGAATATGAAAATCCTTTAGATGCTGTTACGTATAGAGATTAACATTTTGTGATACAGGTCCTTTTGTGATACAGGGCCTTGGCCGCCCCGGCGGCGCAGTGGTCTAAGCGATGACCTTTGATCATTCGTCCGAAAGGGGTCCGGGTTTGAATCCCGGTGAGGCATGGATGTTGTGTTTGTCTTACGGCACTGGATCTCTCCCTTCCCTGGAACCAGTGACCCTAAATTACGGACTGGCGACAGCTTATAGCCCATTGAGTTGCTCACGGTGGTCGTTAAACCTCCAACATAAAAAAATAAAAAAAAATAGATACAGGGCCTTGAAAGTATTGCCACTGAAGATATGGAGTGGTATGGTTCGTAAGATGTACCTTTGAGTAATGTCATGGTTACTTTGCGTTTGCGTCGGAAAAGTTCTATATTCTTTGCTAAAAAAGTACGTAACGACTGATTGGTATGTACCAAAGATAGAGGAATATCACATGTTGTTTATTTGTGCTGAAAGCGGGTGTTTCATTGGGTAGTGACAAAAGAAAGATACAATAAAGTTAACTTACTTCATTGGAAGAGGAAAAAGACGTTTACAGGAGTAAGAGTCGGCAAAAGGTAATCAATGGATGACATGTTCCACATGATGACCATCCGCTGTCACGACGTGGCGAATACGTGTTTCGAAGTGCTGAAATACCGACGGGAAGATGTTCGACGGTAACCATGCAACTTCCTGTTGGATGGGACGTCGGAGGTCAGGCAGTGTTCACGGGCTGTTCTCTAACACCCGATCTTTCCGGTAGCCCGACAAGAAGTTGGGTGGCGTTAAATCGGGGCTGTACGGCAGCCAAGAGAGTCCGGCTGAAAAACGTTGGGGGAATCGTCTGGCGATGACCCATGGGCCATGCTGCTGGTGAAGCAAGTGAAGAACAACATTTGTGGAGTGTGGCGGTGCTCCGTCCTGTTGAAATGTGCCGTTGTGAATCCAGTTTTTCTGGACTGCA
The DNA here is from genome assembly GCA_039090855.1 of Macrothele yani. Taxonomy (NCBI): domain Eukaryota; kingdom Metazoa; phylum Arthropoda; class Arachnida; order Araneae; family Macrothelidae; genus Macrothele; species Macrothele yani. The sequence goes on along the minus strand of CM077013.1, from coordinate 15,598,968 downwards.
GCGGGGAAAAACGATTCTGTGGACCAGAAAAAATGGCTCAATGAGGCCATCACCCCTCATTGCACACCAAACGGTTAGCTTCAGCGAGTGGAAGGGGCTTCACAACACAGACCGCCGGCTTCTCGCTTCCCCAGATGCGGTAATTTTGCCAGTTAGCATAGCCATCCAACCAGAAGTGCGCCTCATCGCTGAAGACAATGCTCTTCACATCAAAGTTGTGCTCATTGATCAGTGAACGCATGTCATTTGCAAACTCGTAGCGCTGCTGGACTGCTGTTGTGCTCAAAGGCTGATGCACCTGTATTTTGTAGGGAAACATGTCCAAACCCGAAGTCACAATGCGCCATGCGGACGCTGGGCTAACGTCTAGTTGCTGCGCAAGTTTTCGTGTTCACGTACCGGCTTCTTCATGCAGGAGTTATCGAGCGGCTTCGATGTTTTCCGCTGTCCGTGCTGTTCTTCTCTTCGTTGCCATGCTTGCCACGTCATCTGTGACACTGCCGGTTCGTTCGAATTTCACTACCAATTTCGTCAGGTACGCCCTGGATGGCTTACGACGATTCTTAAACGCTGTACCAAACTTTCGTAACACCTTTGTGGGGTTTCCGCCCTCCGCATACCAGTTTTTCACCAAGAAAACTTTCTTCCGCGGTATATCGCTGCATTTCCGAAATTGCGTATCCACCGTCCCACTACTGCCTCACGAATGCCTGTCGCCTGATGATCGACGTGTCTCTGACTTACAGCGCCATCTCGTTAGTCTTTAACGATTTATTCCACAGGGAATTTTTCACTACCCAGTAAAACACCCTATGTGATCCACCAAGCTCTTAATTGTTCGACACTAATGCTTCTTAGGTGAACTGAAATATATGCGTTCCACAAAAGGTAATGCCTTTTACATTCCTAACGTGAAGATAGAATGACCATATTATTATAAATGAAACACCAACAATTTCCGTCGAATATGATCTTATTCCCTTCACTTTGCCAACTAACAACTCGACTAATTTCCGCGACGATAAACACCCAAGTAGCAGTGAATATCGGCTAGATATCGGGCCGATATTGGTTATGTTGGCAGACTGTCGTTAACATCAGTCGACATTGAGCCGATATCGGCATTGTCGACATATCCGACATTATCTTGCCGTTCTTCAGCCGATATCGGCATTGCCGGTATATACGATATCGTCTTGCTGTTCTTCGCCCGATTTTGGCCTTTGCCGAAATCATGATGTCGGCAATGCCCATCTTTCTGTTCTTCACCTTTTAGGCAGATAGGTAAATTAAGTAATCTAAAGTACACCGCTACCAGTTTTTATATCATGTAAAATAAACATTGTATTATACATATTGTATCATCATCATCATCATCATCATTGTCAACCATTATAAATACACTGCTGGACGAAAGTCTCCCCAAGTTTCTTCCACAACGGTCTGTCTTGTGCCAGTCTCGTCCATGTCACTCCCGCATACTTTCGAATTTCATCCACCCATCTCCCATGTGGTCTTCTTCTGGGTCTTTTTCTGTCCCTTGGAATCCAATCTAAAATTTCGGCTGTCCATCGATGGTCTGTCCTTCTGGCACTATGCCCAGCCCATTGCAATTTCAGGGATTTAACTCTGATCATGATGTCTTCCACTCTTGTCATTTTTCGGATCCACAAGTTCCTCTTCTTATCTCTGCTGGTTACACCAAGGATGCACCTCTCCATGCTGCTTTGAGTTGTCTGCAGCCTTTGTATGTCTCTTTTAGCTAAGGTCCACGTCTCTGCACCATACGTAAGCACTGGAAGGATGCATTAATCAAACAATTTTCTTTCAAGACATAATGGCATATTGCTCTTGAAAATTATGCTGTTTCTTCCAAAAGCTCTCCAGGCAAGTTTTGTACGCCGATTAATTTCTTCATCAATGTGACCCTCACTTGATATCTGCTGTCCAAGATAAACGTACGTGTCTTTTATCTCCAGCTTTTCTCCATCAATTGATAAATCTTCATTTCGTGTAAAAGCATTGAACATCAGTTTTGTCTTCTGAAAGTTCATTTTTAATTCCACTTCTTTACTCTTGTCAGCAAGTTCTTGGATCATACTCTGCAGCTCTCATGGGGTAGTTGCAAAAATGACTGTCATCAGCAAAACGAAGGTGGGTTAGATAATCTCCATTAATCTTTGTCCCTTTGTTTTCCCAGTTCAGTGATTGAAAGACATTTTCCAATGTGGCATTGAAGAGCTTCGATGATATGGTGTCACCTTGTCTCACTCCCTTTCCAATTTTTATGTGTGTTGTATTTTCAAACAGCCGAATCTTTGCACTTGCATTTTCATAGATGTCATTAATGATATTAATGTATGCATCTTCAATACCGCAGGATTTCAGAGCCATTGTAACTGCTGATGGTTTCACCGAATCAAAGGCTTTTTCATAATCGATAAAAGCCATGCACAATGGAAGTTCATATTCCCTCGCTCTTTCAATTAGTTCTCTCAGTACGTGGATATGATCTATTGTGCTATAGCCACTCCTGAATCCAGCTTGTTCTCTCGGTTGAGCCACGTCCAGTGTCACCTTCAAGCGGTGTGAAAGAACTTTAGTGAAGATTTTATAAACCACTGATAGGAGGCTGATAGGTCTGTAGTTCCTGAGATCCTCAATGTCACCTTTTTTATGTAGCAAGATCATTGTAGCGTTGTTCCAATCCTCAGGAATTTTCCCTTCATTAAGGCATCGAGTGAAAATTTGGGCGAGTACTGTTTCGATTTCACCACTTGCTTCTTGTATGATGTCTACAGTAATTCCATCTTCTTCCTGGAGCTTTTCCCAGCTTCATGTTCTTGATTGCATGTGCAACTTCTGCTGGGAGGACTGGAAGAACTCTGGTACTGGTACCTTCCATGATGTCTGGAGTACATGCTTCATCCCTTTCATATAACTTGGAGTAGAAATATTTCACTCTTGTCAAAATTTCGCCTCTATTTCTTGTTACAGAACCATCTCCTTTTCTCAGTGCCATAATCTGTTTTCTTCCTTTACTGAGATGTCCCTTTGCTATCCTTAGGCTTTGGTTGTTTTCAATTGCTCTCCTCACTAGTTCACAGTTGAATTTCCTTACGTCTTCAGTGATACTTTTTCGTACATATTGTATAGCCGAGTAGAAATAACAAAATACTATTATGCTTCTCGTATCAGTTCAATGTCGAACTAAGACAAGAACGGGTGGCGCAGTGGTGTAATGTGCTGGTTCATGACCATTCGCCCGAGATGGATCCGTGTTCAACATTGTGGTTTTTTTTTTTGTTTGTTTGGGGGGAGGTTTAACGACCACCGTGAGCAACTCAATGGGCTATAAGCAGTCACCCGTCCCCAATTTTGGGTCACTGGTTCCAGGGGAGGGAGAGAGCCAGCGCCGTAAGGCAAACACAACATCCATGCCTCACGGGATTCGAACCCGGACCCCTCTCAGACGAATGATCAGAGACCATCGATTAGACCACTGCGCCACCAAGGCGGCGGATGTTGTGTTTGTCTTACTGCATTGGCCCTCTCCCTTTCCTGGAACCAGTGTCTTTAAATTAGGGACGGGTGACTGCTTATAGCCCATTCAGTTGCTCACGGTGATCGTTAAAATTCCAACCAAAAAAAAAAAAAAAAAAAGCCAAGAACGTAAGCAGAGTCCTTGTCACATGACGCTGACGTTTTAGCAAATGAATTCTAATCCCGTTTGGTAAACAATAACCGTAACCTTTAGATACCAGCACATCGTGGTCGGTGCAAATCACACACGAGCTTTATTGTTGATTACTGTTTACTGATTGTACTTCGCTTCGGTGCCCAATTCCTTTGCAGCATTTTTTTTATATCAGCTGGTATGTATAAAAGTAAACCTACCAAATCTCGTTTTGTGCAAAAACGTGTCGCAGCTGACATGCTTACGGTTTTTTGTAGTGGAGCATCTGATAATCGTCATAATATTTTGAACGGTAACGGAGTTCCTTTTTAAAATGCCTAAAATTAATGAAAACTCCCAACAGCCTTTTCCCGTTTTTATTGCAGCTAATAATCCTGTTTTTTATGGTGAAACAACTTCACAGAACGCAGTGTTAATTGAGAATGCCTATGAGATATAACTGTCATCTGACCGATATCGGCTAAATATCAGGGAGGATAACTTTTTGCAATATCGGTCCGATATCTGCTGCAGATATTGGACCGATATCGGCTACAGATATCGGACTGATATTGCAAAATGTTATCCTCCCTGATATTTAGCCGATATCGACTACTGACATGGAGCCGATATCGGACCGACATTTATTGCTACTTGGGCAGTCTTTACAAAGCGTCAGTATAGAACTCCACAGCTCTATTTACACAGTAAGATTTTAACAGTCTGAATCATTCCTGCAATGAATCCTGAGCAATGCCGTAAAAATTTACCGGAGTTTTAGAAAGAAGCAACTGAAAATCTAGTGTCGGCCCCGGTGGTGCAGTGGTCTAAGCGATGGCTACTGATCATTCGTTCGAAAGGGGGTCCGGGTTCGAATCCCGGTGAGGCATGGATGTTGTGTTTGTCTTACGGCACTGGTTCTCTCCCTTCCCTGGAACCAGTGGCCCTAAATTAGGGACGGGCGACTGCCTATAGCTCACTGAGTTGCTCACGGTGGTCGTTAAACCTTCAATAAAAAAAAAATCTAGTGGCGCCGAATGCGGACCTTATTGATGTGACAGGACAGCGAGATTAAGCCTTAAAGAGCAAAGGCATTTCGTTGATCCAAAAATTGCTCTTCCATCTACGAACCTTTTAGATTCACTTAATAATTTTATCAGTGTGATCGCTGTGAGAGTGATTACTTGATTCAAGATTTTCGTACTATCTCTGGCCAAAAAGACACGCCGTGCTCGCCTGCGTTGTATATAATTTAAATCGATATAATGAATGGTCATATAAAGCTCGACTTTCACGTAATAAAAAAATCATCCGACAATTTTTTTTTATTTTGCGCCTTCATAATTTCCAAACATCGATCTCAGACAAAATATAGCATGACTAGGTAAAACCCGTCAATAATGACGAGAAAAAAATACGATACGTAGAGTAATTTTTTATAACCAAGTATTCCTTCTGTTCGTGATGCCCAAATGTGAAAAGATGTTTCATGAACATTACAACAATAAAAAAAATGTACTACGTCATACAATTGGTACGCCACACGCTGACATAGTTCGCTGTTTCCATTAGCGGAACACCTGCCTGAAAACGCGAAAAGCTAAGCGTGACGTCACATACATTTCTTTCTCGGTTGTTGCTATGGTGATGACTCTTCCCACTGCGCCACCAAAGTGGGACAAACTTTCAGACAGAGCAAATTATATTATTTGTGATAGCTAAAGCAGTGTTATGGAGAAACTGCGATCTATTTACTCACCTATTTAACGTATACTTTTCAATCTTTTTCCATTTTAATACAATTTGGTTAACAAATTAAGCTCGCTCTTTACGAACTATAATTCATAAATTAGTCAATAGCAACCATTCTCAATTAACTGCTTAATGAAGGACATCTCAAGTCTCTTCACATGTCCCGGCCTTGAACAATTTATTCTTTTCCTTGTCTGTCCGGTATGATTTCGAATTTCATCCACTTATCTCCCAAGCAGTCCTCTTCACGGTCTTTTCTTGTTTCTTCGTATCCAGAAGTCTACACTGATGTGCAAAACTTAAGAACGAAGTGGGAAAAGTAAAATACCAGCAGCACCAAAGCACAAATCAGGACCGTGTAAGGGAACGGGAGCAACAGCACATGAGTAATAATGGATCAGAACATGTAGTTTGCGTAACGTAAGGAAAAATGCGCTCACGCAGTTCAATACCATCAGTTGGACGGAAATCACCTGACTGTGTGCATAAGTGTGCCAGGCGTTCGATTGTGTTTGTTGTGTGGTAGAGCCGACGAAATGGTCTGTCGAAAAACATCTTGATGATTTTACTCGTGGTCGAATAAGTGGGATGCTCGAGGAGGGGAGAACTGTGATGAGTGTGGTCCAAGAGTTTGATATCGCCCACAGCATTGTATCACGTGCGTGGTGGGCCTTCAGGATTACAAGTGCAGCTGTGCAAAAAACTCGTGGTAATCATCCACCAAAAACCACCCTCCTTGATGACTGGTATCTGCTCCAACGGGCCAAAAGGGATAAACATCTAACAGCAAATAACCTTGCAAAACAACTGAGCATGAATACAGGATGCACATGTCGCGGTTTACAATGGTCAGGCGAATACACAAAGGTGGACTTGTATGCCCATATGACCAGTACGTTGTGTTCCATTAACACCTGATCACCGGAGATGCCGTTTACAATAGTTCAAATAACATATGGACTGCCCAGTAGAACAGTGGAGTACGGTACTCTTTACTGATGAGAGTAGATTTAGTCTCTCTAGCGATTGTGAACGTTAATTAATCTGGCGCGAAGTAGGCACTCTATATCGCTTTTAAAACATCTGAAAGGGATAGATATGGCGGCCGCCGTGTTCTCGTATGAGGCGGCATTCTGATCGGCGGACGTACAGAACTCCAGACACTGGAAAGAGGTACCGTAACTGGTGCGCGCTACTGTAATGAGGTAATCCTTCCCCACAGTTCGTGTTAATGGACAATAACGCCACACCCCAACGTACATTGGCTGTTAATGAATTGCTGCGAAGTGAAGACATTCTGCGGATGGACTGGCCAGCACGTTCCCCATATAACACGTGTGGAACGCTTTGTGGGACACGCGTTGAGGCAAGTCCGTGCACATCGGAAACTGTTCAACTGTTGAAAATGGCGCTGGCGGAAGAATGAGCGATGTTACTGCAACAGCTCATTAATTACCTAGTGTGAAGTACGGACAGAAGGTGCAAATCATGCGTCAACATGTTAAGGGTGATCATATCCCCAACTGAGGCCCACCTCTTCATTTCGTACCGTCTTTGCAAGTGATGCATCTGTATTATGATACCCAGTGCTATGTAACCAATTCTGAATAAAGTTCCACTATATCCTATCGTATCCGTAGTTGCGTCGGTGTTGTTTCCGTTGTTACTTCAGTAAGTACTGGAGTTCCTATGGCTTGAATTTCACATTTTCAAGACTCTCTTGTGCTGTGCTACAGGTCAAAACCTGGCTCGTCCTTCAGTTTTGCACACCAGTGTAATATTTCCGATAGCGGTTAGTTCAATTGCGATATGTCCAGACCATTAATACCTGGGGGTCTTTACTTTGATGTTATGCGGTCTTATTTGTGTGGTCCACAAATACGTTTTGCTATCTTCCTTGCCTTTCTGTGCCTTTTTTACCGCCAGGGGCGTAGACGCATATCTTGTTTTGTCGATATCTCTGCTTCTAAGAGTTCGATTTTTAAAATTATTTCTTTGTCGGAGAACGTTTCTGCTGTGAAATGTTTCTCATATATTTCCAATGTTTCTGAACTCACAAGTCTGCCGTCACGTAAGCTCACGTTCCTGTTTACAGCAATATCTGTGGGACCAAAACACCGATTGAAAAACTTCTTTGTTCGGTCAGATACTATTAACCACGCAGACTCTGTGTGCGCATTTTCTTCCCAATAATGCACAATTTCGCCTTTAGGAGGCGCAAATGCTAAATATCTTTTTCTCAATATATCTGCTTCTTCATGTTCGATGTAAGAAATTCTTTCAATCACATCGGATACCATTTACATTGCAAAACACTTTAGGTTAGTATATGAGGAATTTTGTAGTTCACAGTTCTGTCGGTAGGTGGTGTTTGTTATCTCAGTTCGCAGCTGTATCGCGGATTCTAAAAACGATATTGTGAAATTTCTTCTTTATTGTATAGCATTTGATACAATAGAGATGTAGAGCATTATCCTCTTTAAATAATGCAAAGATTTCTCGCTAGCTACGTAAAGGTGGAAACTTTTTTTTTTTCTCATTATCTCAGCTTCTCAGAGACGTATTTGAAAAGTTATTTTTCCTTAGCGTAGCTTTCACCATGAAGAACATTTTTCACCTGTCTTCAACTTTTGCATTATGCCAAATTTTTCCGCTAGCAGATGTAGGCTTATATCATGTTTCCTGCTATATTTAATTTTTAGCTGTTCGATTTTAAAATCACTGTCTCTGATACCTTTCTTGTGCTATGAGAAACTTTCTGTGCGCCATTTGTTAATTTTCGTAACATGATTTTTAGCAGCTGGTGGAACGAAGTAGAAGTTTCTGTATCTGGATGTTTTATCGATTGTGGAAACCGGTTGATTGTTTTCCAAACCGGTTCCATTGACTTTGAATAACTCTGTTAAATTTAATTCGCGTCCGAATGGATTCAAAAGTGGTGCTCATTACAACCGAAAAGTCGGGTTCATCTTTCTTGTTGAATTGTTAGCACCTCTGTATGTTTTCCAGAGTTAAGGTCTCTGGCCTATATGCAAAAACTAGAAGAATGCATTGATTAAGCGTTTTCGATTTAAAACATAATGCTAGATTGCTCTTGAAAACTTTTTGTTCCTTTCAAATGCAGTTCAGTCAAGTTTTGTACGCCTAGTAATTTCTTTCAAGCGTCTTGGTCCTAAATTAAATTCTATTAATTACACTGATGTCAAAATTAACATGACAAATACAAATTCGAGAATGTTCAAAACAAGACGACCGATTGTAAAGATTTTTCAGAGACATGTACAAGGTAAATCGACGTACCCAAGCAACAGTGTGCTGGCTTCTATAAAAATATGCAAATGACGACCGTTCGTTATCGATCTGGAAGGCACGTGACTTGATTACGTTGTTTTCATTGGGGGGGGTGCGGCAATTGAAGCTGGAGTTGGACTGTTAGTGGAAGAATGGCTGCGCACCATAGCTTAGAATACTAGAGTGATCGGTAGATTTGGAAGTGGGGCAATCGCAAGCTGCGGTAGGAAGATTGCTAAATGTATCGAGGCAATTGGTCTTCCAATCTCTGGAGACATTTCCAGGAAACCGGGAAAATAACCAGAAGGTCGGGGCAAGAACTCCCACAAGTCAAGTCAGGACGACCGGTATTTGTCTCTAACAGCTAGTCACCATAGAGAGTCTACAATCAGGCAACTCTCTCATGGCTTCTCATTTGCTCTAGAAGATGTCCTGTATGCAAGAAGGCCAACGGTCTGTATCCCACTCGTCGCGTCACACAGAAGAGTTCGTCTGGATTGGGCCAGAAATCACACTGATCAGGGGGCTTGTGTTCTTTGTAGTGACTAGTCTTGTATATCCAAAACATTGATCATGGACGTGTGTACATTTAGAGAAAGGCGGGAAACCGAAATTTTCGCTCAATCATTAGGAAAATTGACCACTACGGCGGTGAAGGACTTTGTTTTACTCTGTTATTATGTTGGATGAACGCATGCCATTGCACGTGTTACCAGGAGCTACCCAGGGTACTGCACGTTACATTGATGACATCGTAGAGCCCTGTATGACTTTTTAGGGGACCTTGCTACCCCCGTTCTTTTTTATTGACGACAACGCCAGTCTCCAGAGGGCTCGGCTAGTCGATTAATGCATGGAAAGTAATGACCTGAACCCGACAGAGGATGTCTAGGATACCTTGAAAAGAGCAATTGTAAACCGGAATCCCCCTCCCAGGACTGCAACGCGCCTTGGTGGAGTTGCACTTATTGACCCCAAATTCTTATCCAACGCCTTGTAAGCAGCAAGAGGGCTCGTTGTGCAAGCTGGTTGTCTGTTCGAGGTAATCACACTCTGTATTAGCTCCTCGAAATTCTTGCCACTTGTAGCATCACTTTTGGACTGCTATGCTTACGCTTCCTTCTCGTGCGGTGATGGCATTCTTTTTGTGTTGCGTATTGTTGCGTTATCGTTATACACTGAAGAGCAATTGAATTAGAGATACCTGTCTAGTAACGTGTAGCACCACCTTTCGCCCTAATGACGGCGGCGATTCGTCTCGGCATGGACTCTACAAGACACCAGAAGAGTTGGGAAGCCATACGGATCCACGACCCCTGAACAAGCTCCCTCAATTTACGAAGATTTGATGGAGGGAGATCAGAGCCTCGAACAACTCTCTCGATGGGATTGAGATCAGGTGACCTAGCTGGCCAAGGAAGCGAGGTCACGTCGGTGGAGTGTTCATCTAACTATTCGGATACAATTCGGGAGCGATGGCACGGTGCATTGTTTTGTTGCAGGATGAAGTCCTTAGTGGGATGTTGAAGACGCACAAACGGGAGAAAATGGTCATCCAGGATATCCCGGTAACGTTGACATGCGAAGGACGATGTCACGCGTACCAGGAGTCCCATTTCAGTCCACGTAAACAGTTCCGAGACAAGAATATCACCCCCACCAGCTTGAAGAGTACCCTCCTGGCAAGAAGGATCCATCGCTTCATGTGGTTTGCGCCATACTCGTATCCTACCATCCGCACGTACCAACGTGAATCTCGACTCATCAGTCCAGGCAACATTCTCCCACATGTTTAGGGTCCAGTGGCTATACTCCCGCGCCCATGCTAATCTTTGCACCCTGTGGTGTGCGGTGAGCAGCGGTACTCCTCGTGGAACGATGGCTTCTGTACCCCATAGCGAGGAGATGGTTCTGGATGGTGTGGCTGCTTAGACGTTTTTGTGCACCAGCGTTAAATTGCCGAGTGATTTCTTGCACTGTGGCCCGTCTATCCGCTGCTACAATGCGAGCTAGCCAACGATGACCCCGCTCATCCACACGCTGTTGTCCACGGCAGTTGGCCTTTGCAGGGATGGTTTTACCGGATTCGATGTACTCACGGTGCACCCGAGACACAGTGGCTCGTGAAAATCTCAGAGCCTGCACGACTTCCGAGATGGAGTGCCCCATTCGTCAGGCCCTGACAATTTGCCCAAGATCAAATGCGCTTAGTTCCTTCGTCTTACCCATACTGCGTCCTACTCTTACTGATTCCCGTCGCATCACTCTTTATATTGTCGGATCGCTGCATACGTCATGTCGTTTCCGTTTACAGGGCCGCCCACATTTGCATAACGCCAGCTGTCTCTAATTCAATTGCTCTTCAGTGTATGTATGTTCGTACCACTACTAACTGTCGTTATGTCGTGTGAATTTGCGTTAGCCATGATTTGTGTTTGTTACGTTAACTTTAGATATTTCGAAGCATGCCAGGAAACATTTCCCATCAGCTGATGCACAGCTATTTCAGTCGACAGTTATAATCAGAAGGTTAGAGGCCAATCGATCGAACTTCTCACGGGATTTCTGACCTCGACACAAGGCAAGCTTCACGAGATGCTTGTTATCATTTTCAGTTGATTGCAACTGGAAACCACATTTCAGTAAATTCAATCCTCCACTTTACATATTAGTTTAATCATACTAGCTGCTTCTCATAAGCTGGCTACAAATAATGCAGCTTCTTAGAGGGCTTGTGGGAAATATTTGATATTTCTCGCTGTTGTGCCTTGGATGGGCGATTTTCTCCAGTAACATAATTAAAAACGACAAATTAAGATTAAACCATATTCAAGAGCGTTTGCTGAACATCTCTCATCAGAACTGGAACGCAGTGCCTATTTTAAATGCTATTTGTCAGAATAATTATGGGTACGCAGAAACCTTTCATTTTGTTTCCGGCTTTAGCAATCTCTATCACTGTTTCATAATGGAAGGAGTTACAAAAGTTTACAGTCAGTAGTTTCCGGAAACTGGAAAAAAACTATAGCAGGAAATAGAATCATGTCGACTTGCCTTGGGATTTGAACACACAAAGTCATAAATTTTCTTCCTAGCAGAGTTATGGCAGATTAGGTACAAATCAACCAAACCACTAGCCATTACTCAGTTCAAAGTGGTTGCGCAAAGCCTATCACTTTCTGTTCAACTACTAGAAGAGTCTGCTTTATTTGTTTGTGAATATAGCGACTACTGAGAGGAACTCTATGGGCTATAAGTAGTCTGCCGTCCCTAATTTAGGGCCACTAGTTCCAGAAAAGGGAGATGGCCAGTGCCGTAAGGCAAGTACACCATCCATGCCTCATCGGGATTCGGACCAGGACCCATCTCAAACGAACTGTCAGAAGTCAGAGCTTAGACAATTGTGCCACCTGGGCGGAAAAAGTGTCTGGATGGCTTTTGAAACGATTGAAGGTCGTAGTACTATTGCGTACGAGTACGCAACACAGCATAAGAATGAGAATATCTTTTATCTTATCGTCGTACACGACATATTTGATGGTTAACTGTTACAAACTGATATTTTGGAGTACGGGTTAAGGCCTTTATTGGTTTCCCCTTCCTATGGTGCCTTTGAGGACTGTTTACTTTAAAACCTTGCTTGTGAAAGTGGATGGTTATGTGATGAATAGATATTATGGACCATATACCCCTGAGCTGTTCTGAGATTCGGACGTTAGCTCCACAAAGAAAGGCAATCCGCAATATAAATGTTTAGCTGATTATTTTCTTACTGTTGCCGTATTAAATGTTTCCATTTACAGCGGTCTTGGCGCACAGCTCGAGCTTCACTCGCATTCATTACACGACGTACACAAGATCTTCTGTACTTCATGCTCATTATCTTTTTTTCATGCAGACATTCCTGAATCTGGTAATCCTATGATTTCCTCGGCCTTCCCCTACCTTTCTTTATTACCACTTGGGCTAAAGAAATTTTCTTAGTAAATATCTCATCATTCATTCTCTCAATACGGCCAAAACCACCTAAGAATATTGGTCTCCTCCTAACTGACAAGATTTTGCCTCACAATTACACAACTACAACACATCTTCATTAATCACATCATCAGAGAGTGTTATGCCACAACCTCGCCGTAAGTAACGCATCTCTTCAGCACGCAAACGACTTGTTTCTTCTGGAGTACTCCAGCTTTTGCTGGCGTACATAAGAGTAAGTACAATTACACTTTCGTACACAGCCATTTGGGAATTTCTTGAGAACCCATTATTCCTGTGAAGTCCTACTAAGGCAACTATGATTTTCAATGAATAATTCACTCGCCTGCTAATTTCGCCATCTTATCTATTCTCTCTGCCAAACATGCTTCCAAAATACACAAACTCATTCACCTGGATAATAATTAATTTATTTGTTGAGGTACAGCTAGTTATGTGTGCCATTGGCCAAAAGACCCCAACTCCCCTGGGTTTTGTTCCCGAACCCTTAGGTGAAATGACCAACTGGAACCGTCAGCTATAGGCTACTTCCCCCGCACTGGTGTAATTTCCTGAATAATTCGTGCATCTAGTTTAATAATCGAAGAACCGTATAACAATACAACTTCTTTTTAAATGAATGGTCCACAATAGTTGTAGTATTCATGCCTACCCATAACCTAACATTGCTTGCCTGTAACTTAATTCACCAAACTGAATACATAAACACCCTATTTCTAAAATGGTGACTGCAAATTTCTGCATGCAGTTTACATTTAGAAACGAATTTCTTGTAATAATCTAAGTGCTGTGAGTTTTACATTGTCTGAGAAAATATTTATATATTTCAGTATTTGTTTAGATAAAGAAATGTTTGCTTGAGTGACCTCAAATGTGCGTTCTCTGATCTTTGCATCCTAGGAGTTTGAGTAAATTTCGTTTTGGCGTCTGATACTCTTATCACCGATAAGAGGTTTGAGCGCTTTAAAAAGGAAGGTTGACCTATTAGAAAAGCGATAAAAGTCTGACTGAATGCATTTGTTGTATGAAATTCTGCAACGGTAATGATGGCTGTATACAATGCATTATTCAATTCAGATGCAAGAGTTACTCTCAAACATGTCTTTAACAGAGTCATCTCAAATGAAGAACTGCGCATAGAAAACAGAAAATGTTATGCCTTAGAGGATACGTTTCAAAAAACAGCTGCTCTAATGCTGGTGCCTTCCCACACAAAGCAGTGCCTGGTAAAAAAAATGTCTGCTTTAATTTGAGAAATAACGTTTGTTCTTAATACAGCTGAAACACCTTTTCTCAAAAATGTGTGTATAAACTGTGTTGTTTAATATGATTATTTCTCTTTCCTTAGGTCATCTATGCGAAAAGCAAACAGTATTGACAGCCTGCTAGAAACGTCGAGCTCTAACTATAATTTGGATATAGCTGAATCCAGCGGGGTATCACCTGAAAGCCCATCTAACAAACACCTTCCTTCGTCGCCTAGCGTCCCTGCCAAATTGGAATCGCAGAAAAGGGGTACAACTCCAACATCTCCTGTCATGCCTAATAAGCTAGCTAAAGGAACATCCGGTGAGCTGCGAATTATTTTCCTGAAAGATGTTCGTTTCATTTTTCTGCTGTACATAGAATATAGGAGTTCGTACATTTGATAAAAATGGAAAAGTACGTATGAAATGCCTAATTAAGTTACACATTGTCAAATGGGAATTTAAATGGGTACTTTAGTAAAAGGTACTTCTTGATTAAGTTGATTGTTTCAGAAGATGGTATAAAACCTCTCCGTAACACATTTTTTACGCAAACACACGTGACTCTGTTGAACAATGGCTGTTAGGGCACCCGACTAGCGATCGGAAGTAACATTAAGCTGTTAGTCGCGGAGTGGATTCCTCTGTTTAAACAAGCCAACCGCCGTTTCATTTGGGCCTCTGCCCGGGCAGTTTTTCACGTTTTTAAGAAAATGTAGTATCACCCAGTCGAAAGTGAACAACTAACACACAAACCTTGTTTTAAAAATGTCCTTCGCAAGAAAGCAGGTTACTGAACTATACCAGGTCCGCTTTTACGAACTTGTATCCAGCATTCTAACCAACACTACTTTTAAAGTATTTTGTTGTACTGTACACCCTGACAAAACAGTACTCACGTGTCATGTTTCAAATGTTCTTGGTCATGATGTTTGACCAAGCCACAAACAGATCCCATTTTGTCCCTAGATCCTACAATATGGCGTGTGAAAGAAAGATAAGCTTCTCCCAAACGAATTCCAAAGATAAGCTTGTACTTGGGGAGTTTTCGGTCTGAACGGAGGAAATAAGTCTCGCTGCTGGTTCCAGCGTATTCTTGACATAAGATATCTGCACGGGCTTTATTTGGTGAGCCCGGCAATTTAGGCCCGGCCCGTCGATTGCAGCTATTATTTTGGCCCGAAAGGGCCCGTAATGTGCCATTTTGTCTTTCTATTGTATTTTATTAAATTGTGAAAACTAAATAATGAAACGAGTATATTATTGAAAATATTTAGTTGAATGTAAGCCTAAAAATATTAACTAAACTTCGTTGGCCGCAGGTGACGTAGTGGGCAACGTTCGTTACTGCCATGGAAAAGACCTCAGGTTCGATCCCAGGAAAGTACGAACGCTCGATCCACTAAATATCCGCCGTGAGTCGGATGGGCACGTTAAGTCGTCGGACCCCTGGTACTGGCCCCCCGGTAATAAATTAGGGCGTCTTCCTCCCACTTTCTACTTTTCTTCCGTGTGACTTTATATCGGGCACTCTAGCCCAAATCTCCTAGCTTCCTATTTCTAAGGGTTGTTTAAGACCTGGGGTCAGACACTCCCTTCCTAAAATCCTCTACATATGATCTGATCTAACTAAACTTCGCCAATTATGGAAGAATATAACCTTTAAAGACAGGGGAAAAAGAATACTAAACGCGTTCAAAATCTACCTTTCTCTGAACTAGTATGTGGTAACACTACAAAAGTCTATACGTATTAGGGATAAGAGAAACAATCGATGTCTTCTCTCTCTCTCTCTCTCACACACACACACGCGCGCGGAAGGCAGGGGACACCGGTGTTCGGGCCCTCCTTGGAATTTCATAGTCCCCCTCATTGGGGGTTTTTCCTACGAACCATCTTCAAAATTTGTGGTTACATCTGCTGTAACGTGTTTTTTTTTTCTTTGAACAATTTCTGAAGACCATCACCACGTTTCTCAGTTTTCTGAAAAACTCTTACAATTTTGAAAATTGATTTTGCACAAATACGTTGAAAAGTTAACTCACGGTTGTGTTTTGCACTTCAAAGAAGGTCGTTAAAACATTTTCAAATAGCAGTGGGCTGGATATATTGCTAGAAGAATTATTTACCGTTAAACAACTGAAATATTATATTGGATTTCACCACGGGGCAAAAGACCCGAAGCAGACCAGCTGGGAGATGGGAGGATGAAATTCGAAAGCATGCTGGAGTGACTTGGAAGAGAGATGCTGAAGGCAGAAAGTCGTAGAAGAGATCATCCAGCAGTACATTGATGATAGTTGATGATGATTTGTACGAATACTTGCATATGTATGCTAAGGGTTTTTTTCTTTTTTTACTGTTTCAACTTTCGGCGAAGCTCCCCCCCTCCCCCTTTAAATTATTGGGTTCCGCCTCCCATGCACACACCCCACCCTACTGCAGACAACCCATGTCCCTCAATTCACACAACACACACACTCGCTTGGGGTCGAATAATTTTTGTTGTCAACAAGCCTCACAGATGGCAAAAACACTGTGAATGCCTCTCCTCGCTTCTGTGATTACGCCCTGGGCTATGTCATGGAAGCAACTAAAGTCAGCAAAACAGTTAAACACACCAGGATATTGGGAAACACGATTTTTTCTGTCTTTACCATTGCGATAAAAAGAATGAGTCGACTTGGTTCGGATCGGCCTGTTGCTTTGTTCTGAAAACTAAAAAAAGCCCGACCCATGCAGACCTCTACTTGACATTCAAAGTTTCATGTCTTTTTCCTCACATCGTACAATGTTATGTAACGAACTGCATCATTCGCTACACTTATGTTCGTGGTATGCTAAACTTCCGAGAATAGCCTCCATATGTCATAGTCTTACATACGCGTACAAACACAAAGAGCACATGCCTAGACACCGTTCATTCTTGTAAAGCGACTAGCTCATAGCCCGTGCTATGCACGGGTGTAAAAACTGTGACTGAAATTTTTAGAACACGAATCGTAAAATGCATATACATAATTAATACAGAGATTTCACGTGGACCAGGAACATCAATCAAAGATATTCGCTCTTTCCACGTTTATAAGTGAGTCACGGAAAAATTCTCATTGGCCGCCACCGGGATCGAACCCAGGGTCTTCCAGTTACGCGCGGGATATGCTTCCGCTACACCACAGCGGCCTCGAATTCCTCCAGACTCACACACGCTAACTGCCAAGCCAAGTTGGCAGGTTGCTTCTTGGAGCCCCACACAATGCTGGGGATTCACCAAAGATGGTAAGCAGCAACTGAAGAAATAATTAGAAGGCGAATGAATAATTAATACAGAGATTTAACGTGGCTGGTCCACGTTAAATCTCTGTATTAATTTATAAACGTGGAAAGAGCGAATATCTTTGATGTTCCTGGTCCACGTTAAATCTCTGTATTAATTATTCATTCGCCTTCTAATTATTTCTTCAGTTGCTGCTTACCGTCTTTGGTGAATCCCCAGCATTGTGCGGGGCTCCAAGAAGTAATATGCCAACTTGGCTTGGCAGTTAGCGTGTGTGAGTCTGGGGGAATTCGAGGCCGCTGTGGTGTAGCGGAAGCATATCCGGCGTAACTGGAAGACCCTGGGTTCAACTCGCAGTGGCGGCCAATGAGAATTTTTCCGTGACTCACTTATAAACGTGGAAAGAGCGAATATCTTTGATTGATGCATATACATAACTACATTGTATAATACAGTTTTACTTGTTCTTTTTTATGAAATAAAATAACACTGATTCCTTCTTTATGAAATAAAATAACACTGATTCCTTTTTTTATGAAATTACTTTGCAATTTTATTCCTTTTTATGAAATAAAATAACGCTGATTCCTTTTTATGAATTCCTTTTTATGAAATAAAATAACGCTGATTCCTTTTTATGAATTCCTTTTTATGAAATAGCGCTGTTTTCTTTTTATGAAATTACTCTGCAATACGACGAAAATGAAATAAAACACTATATAACACTTACGTAACAGAACAAACGAAGCAGTTTGAGCGCGTGCGTGTTGCCACAGATGTAGCTGTTTGTTTCACTAACTTTATTTTATTTTCCGGTATTTCTCCTTGATATTACGTATCGTGCGATAGCGGTAAGCTTAGTTCCATTTTCGGCCACCGGATAAAAGCAGATGGCGCTGCAAGTAGTGAATGACGTCAGAACGTTCGGGATACACGTAACCTGATATATAAGTTTTATTACTCTGAAGCAGCAGATTATGAGGAACTTATATACGTAATTACGTGTTGGGCCGCCCTTGGACATTAAATCAGTCTCAATTCGATGTGGCGTGGATCAGCGTGGTGCAGATGACGTTCAATAGGTGTGTTCAGCCAACCGGATGTGGTGGTGACTTCAATCGCCCAATGTTCGCTGGAGGGGGATATGTGTTACGAGCATCACTCTGTCTCATCACACATCTTCAATTGGGTTAAGATCTGGAGATCTGGTATGCGTTTTTTTTTGGGGGGGGGCGTTTCAACACTTCGAAGTCACCCAGGTAGTACAGCCTTGCAATTTAACGTAGGACAAATACTGAATCACTGTCTTCTATTCCTACAATTCGGGGGCTCAGTGTTGGGCCTACGTTAACTTTGAAGGCTGTGCTACCTGGGCGTTATCGTACTCTTGAAACCACTGTGTAAACTGCTAGATGTAGCGCTCTCCATCAGGAAACACCATGCACATGAACGGGCGAATCCGTTGCATCTGAACCAAATTATGCGGAAAATGTTTTGTGCTCTCAAATAGGAAATTTCTCACAGTAGCCTTGTGTTATAAAAGCTACAACAAAATTCATTTCCACCCGTCTGATCTCAACAGTACCGGCCATAAACCTGTCACAAGTAGTAAGTCTTTATCTGGTTTCTCCTAGTCTTTTATTCCTTTCTCCATGACCCAAGGCATCATGGCTCGTACCCTGACACGGACACACCACTGAGTTGAAACTAGTGAATAAACCTCTTTTCTCTCCTTACGAAAGTTCATTGCCACTGTTATAGCCCCCCCCCCACACACACACACTTTTTTTTTCTTGTAATGTCACAAAATGGATTAGTGCCAACCATCCCCGTAAATGACCGCTTTGAATAACAAAACTAAGAAATCAACGTTTTCTGATACGCAGGTTTATACATTCCAGCCGCGTTCGGTCCATTTGTTAGATAGCAAATATATATATTTGGTGGAGCTGCTTCAACCTTTAAAAGGATAAAATACCTCGTGGTATTAAAGGAAACTAATGCCTGCCATAAAAACAGGCTCCATACCTTTATACCGCGTCCACCAGCTTCTACAGTCAACACTAGGCTGCTGATTCCCGCTGTAAACGCCATGTTGTCGCCCGTTTATTGTGTGTTAACTCAGTACGTCATAGGACCAGGAAACCTTTTTTCAGTCTTCAAGGGTCCAATCCCAGTGTACACTGCAGACGATTTTGTCAGTTTTTAGCAGAGGCTAATAGTACACGATCCATTCACTCGTATACGCAGAAGGCTGTATATGCTGAAATACTCCTCTCAACACCACTGTTACACTGCGCAGTTACTTCACGCAATGGAGCTAGTCTGTTACCTCGCACAATCCGGGTCTGGTTCATTCGCCCGACGTTTACTTCACCGAAGGGTCACTTGACCGAAAATCACTTCACCGAAAAGATTGCTTCACCCAAAAGATCACTTGATCGAAAGGTACATTTCACCGAAGAGTCACTTGATCGAAAAGTTCATTTCACCGAAAGGCCTCTTACCTAAAAATTCATTTCATCGAAAGGTCATTTCACCGAAGGGTCAATTTATCGAAAACTTAGGATTTCATTACAGGATCTGTTGAAGCATGGTGCAAGTTCGGCAGACAGACCACCGAAACGCTAGGGGATTATACTCAAATTGCACTTTTGATTTCTCCCTGTCACAAAGAACGTAAGGATTTAGTTTTAAGACAAAAATAATTAATTTTATGTCCCTAGGCCTCGGCTTAGACTTTTTAGCAAATTTTAATCATATTCGTGAGGTTTACGTAAAAGTCATGTTCAGTGCTCATGTTCATAAGGTTTACATAAAAGTAAAATTGATAATGTTACACATTTTTTCAGGGAAATAGAATAAATTTTAGGTCCCTAGGCCTCGACTTAGGCATTTTTAGAAAGTTTTAGTCGTGCGAGCTCATATTCATAAGGTTTACATAAAAAGTCAAGTTAATAATGTTGCACATTTATTCAGGGAAAAATAATAAATTTTAGGGCCTTAGGCCTCGGCTTAGGCATTTTTAGCAAATTTTAATCATGCGTCCTCATGTTCATAAGGTTTACATAAAAAGGTGTAACATTTTTAACTTGAATTTTTGTGTAAACCTTATGAATATGAGCTCGGAAGATTAAAAATTGATAAAAAGGCACAGATCTAGGCCTTATAATTAATGTTAAATTTCGAAAAACCTACTCATGGGAAGGTGTTTCATAGAAATTTAAAATGTAATTTTTATACAACCCGATAATGTTTAGGTGGCCAGTTTTTCAAAAACCCACATGACACACCAACAGATCTCCAACAACAAAATTCTAAGTTTTCGATAAATTGACCATTCGGTGAAATGATCTTTCGGTATAATGAACTTTTAGGTAAACTAATCCTTCGGTGAAATGAACTTTCCTATCAAATGTTCTTTCGATGAAATGAACTTTTCGGTCAAGTGACTTTCCGGTGAAATGAACTTTTCGGTCAAGTGACCTTCCGGTGAATGAACTTTTCGGTCAAGTGACCTTCCGGTGAAATGAACTTTTCGGTCAAGTGACCTTCCGGTGAAATGTTGCTTTCGATCAAGTGATTTTCGGTCAAGTGATCTTTCGATCAAATGAACGATACCCGCACAATCCTCTCCAGCTGCCGTTACCCTCGTTAATCGACCAATCGTTTCAGACCGCTCACTGCTCATTTCGCTGTTTGTGCTCCACTCTTGCACAGCTCAGTAGGTTTCCCATTTATGACATGCTTGCACCTGTCCGCTTAACGGCCACTATTACGCCTCTCTCAAAATCGCTTACATAGTCTTTCCCATGTGTGAAATTCAGAGATTTGTCGGTGACGGGGATCGAACCTCGCGCTCCTCGTTCCGAAGCCAGCTGTTCTAAACGACTAAACTACACCTCGGGAATGCATCAATGCAGATTCATCGTTTTGACACTTGCTTTACCTCTATAGTACGTCTCCCTGTTTATTTTTTTATTTTTTGAAGCGAACAGGAAATTTTCATTAATTCCAGACGATGTGTGGAACAAACAAACATACATTTTTCATAGAACCCAATAAATCCATTTTCCACAATCTGGCGCCGATGTGAAATTCACAGATTTGTTGGTGACTGAGATCAACCTGCGCCTGCTCGCTCCGGAGCCAGTTATTCTAACCTACTAAACTACGCCGACGGAATGTATAGCTGCAGATTTGTCGTCTTGAAACGTGGGTGATTCACTTTTGTAGTACATCACACATATTATCGCTATCTACGTTTCGTACACGTTTTAATCACTTACAGTTAGCTGTTTATAAAAGCATCTGAACATCGCATTTGTGTATGTAAGTGCGAATGACGCGTGTTTGATTGCTATTGGGTGTTGTCCCTAATACTTTGTTGCTTCAGTGCATTTCTAAGAGTCTTTAGAAATAAATAGCACGTACAAGAGGAATCCTGAAAGTAATGCCTCCTCCTTAAAAAGTTTTGAAATTTCGAAGTGATTTTAATGAAACTGCATTGACATTTACTATGATATATTACCAATGTGGGAACAAAATGTTTACAGAATCGGAAATAAAGATCATGAATGACAGAGAAAAGCAACGAGCCGTAATTGAATTCCTGAAAAAAGAGGGATATGAGACTCCAGAAAACTCCTGGCGGGTGTATGGAGCTGCCACAATAATTATTAGTTATGTCCAAAGACGGATGAAGCGGTTTCGAGGGGGAGAAAGTTCAGTGTCGAATAAACAACGGAGTGGAAGACCCACAACTGCAGTGACAGATGCCAACAGGCAACGAGTGAAAGACTTCATCACAGCTGATCGTCGTGCCACCATCCAGGATTTGCAACAATAAACAGTGCTCACTATGTGCTGACATTGAAAAAGCTAAAGGAAGCTATCAGAAGGGAAAAGACGTGATATTCCACTTCATAGTGTTGTTTTACACCATGATAACGCACCTGCCCACACCTCAATAGACTTCACAGGCTATTGCTAAAATGGAGAAGACGGTGATGCCCCAACCGCCCTATAGTCCTGATTTGGCTCCCTCAGGCATTTTCCTGTTTGCCCCTTTAAAACATATCCTTCTTGGGAAACGTTTCGCCGATGCGACAGCCGTTAAACTGGCTGTGAACTCATGCGTGAAGTGACAGCCTCAGGAATTTTTCCAAAATGGATTTTACCAATGGGTTCAAAGATGGCGGAAATGTATAGATAGTGGTGGCAGATACTTTGAATAGCCTAGCACTATTAACAATATGTCCAAGTATTCTGCCACCAAGTTTTACATTTTTGTTGCTACAAATAAAAATCATATGAGGCATGAGGCATTACTTTCAGGATGTATGACTAAACGCGCAAGATTTTTAATAACTGCTTTTGCTTTTAAGTGTTCCCAGTAATACTTGGAGGAAAACGATGTGAGGTTTGCAAAAAGGCTGGTTGAAAAAGCAAAAACGTGCGCATAGTATTTAAATAAACTAGCTTTTCTCCGTATGAACAAATGCATTTCAAAAAAATTTTGATCTTGGAAGTTTGGGAATATTGATTAAAAGTCGAAAAGCAGTTTATAAGTTTGCGACGTAGCTGATCTCTGAACTACATTCATACTTCAAGGGATGAAAGATAGCACCGGGAGAGAGAATCCATAAAGTCGTCTCGAGCAACCAAAGGTTTTCCTTGTCAGTTTCTGATGGATGAATCATCAACGCACTCATCTGATTTTCTCCGCTTTGCGACCTTCCAAAAAAAATAACATCATCTCCTCGTTCGTGCAAAGTTATATCTGGCTCACGATCACTCTTCTTCCTTTCATCAGCGTTTGACAGTAGAGCGTATTCCGGATATATTTATAAAGCAAAGACAGTTTTTTTTTTTCATATCATTTCTTTAACAATTAGACATAATGCAGTGTTTCCCCATTTTTCCTATCTCGATTCGTATGGAAATGAAGCGAAATAGTCAAACCGCAACTGTTGCGTACATACTCATTCATTAGCGCACCCACGGGGTGGCTTGGGGAGATTAACCCCCACCACCACCACCCCTATATTAAGAGCGAAGTACGTCACAAGTTAAGCATTCAAAAAGATTTTGCATGTTCAAAATAATACATAGGGTCTACTTGTTATCTTTTGGGCCCTTATATGTACGATTTTTCTTTCATTGTCAGGCCTACAACTTTTGGCACACCCTACATATTTATATGCCTATCTATCCGTATACTATATATAGCCCCACCCCCGTCCAAGAATTCCTGGGTACGTCACTGCATTCATTTGACACGGCATTTATATTTATCATTCCCACGTATTAAAAAGTCTTCGTGCTGCAGAGTATTAGTTGCTATCAAACGCCGTCTAAGCACGATTCGATTGAGATTAAAATCCATGACACATTTAAAACTTTTTAATGTAAAAAATATATCACAGATAAAAGTATGAGATCTTTTGAACCTCACTTAGGGTTTATCTTCAGATAAGCACTGCAAATTAGGCATGAGAATCGGCACTTTTATATATATAAAGAAATTGTACACATGCGAATTAGTCTTATTGTAACTCAAAGTCAGCTATTCTGTCCGGAGTAAGGGTACAGTGTGTTTCCTCAGTCAGATTGTATGATTAATATCCTCCATGGTATGAGAACAAACCAAGGGCAGTCATCATGCAGCTGTTAGATGCTTGTGCAGTAATAAAAAGTCTCTTAGTGATGCTCTGAAATTTAGAATGTGTGGTAGCTAGTTGTGAGGTCTCGGTTTACAATGGGCAGTGGGTTCCTTTATGAACTGTCCTAGATAATGTGGTGGCCATTTATGCTGTCCGTCGTATTTATGTTCTGCAAGTCGTGTTTTGATATTCTGAAGTGTTGAGCCGATATAGACCTTATCATAGTCTTCTAGATCCAAGGCCTTGAGTGGGATACTGTAAACCTCATGTCTATTTTCACAGGTTACCAGGTCACAATCCTTTTTTACGCTTTCCAACTGTAGGTTGAAGAAGCGTATATGCTCCAGCTTTGTCCGTCCGTCTGTCTGTCGGCACGATAACTCGCGTAAAAATGGTTCGATTTAGATGAAAGTTTAGTATATGTTAGGGGACCACCTGGGGACGAACCCTATTGAAAATGGACGTAATGGAGTCAAAGGACACGGCATAGGTGCGAGGTCCATTCTATTGCCTTTATGCGTCATAACTTGCGTAAATATGGTTCGACGTCGATGAAATTTTAGCATATTGTAGGGGACCACATGGGAATAACCCCTATTGAAAATGTGTGAAGTGTGATCAAAGGTCACGGCGTAGGAGTGGGATCCATTCCATTGCCCTTATGCGTCATAACTTGCGTAAATATGGGTATAGGTCGATGAAATTTTAGTATATTGTAGGGAACCACCTGGAAATGAACCCTCTTGAAAATGGGTGAAGTGAGGTCAAAGGTCAGGACATAGCGGGATGTATTCCATTGCCCTCATGCGTCATAATGTGCGTTAAAATGGTTCGATTGCGATGAAATTTTATTATGTGGTAGGGGACCACTTGAGGACGATCTTATGACATCACAATCTCGCGCTTGTTATGTTGGCGCGCGGTCACGTCATCTGTCTCATTACATCACGCGTTGTGTGTGGATCCTATTAAAATTTTATGACGTCACTCTTGCGAGCAGATGGTCGCGACTCCCATCTGCCTCATTACGTAACGCTTTGTGTGTGTATGTTCGTCTGAACGATAACTCGCGTAAAAATCTTTCGATTTTGATGAACGTTTAGTATGTGGAAGGGGATCACCTGGGAAGAAACCCTATTGAACGTGAACGAAATGGCGTCAAAGGTTGTCACATAGGAGCGGGATCCATTCCACTGCTCTTATGCGTCATAACTGACATAAAAAAAGGTTCGCTCTCGATTAAATGTTAGTATATGGTAGGGGACCACTTGGGGACAAACCCTATCAAAAATGGGTTAAATGGGGTCAAAGGTCAGGACATAGGAGCGGAATCACTTCCATCGCCATTATGCGTCATAACTTACGTAAAAATTCTTCGATCTGGATGAAATGTTAGTTTGTTGTAGGGGCCTGTCTATTAAATGAGAAAAATGAGATCAACGAATCTTATTGAAAATGGGCGAAATGGGGTCGAAGGTTAGGACACAGGAGCGGAATCTATTCCATAGCCCTTATGCATCATAACTTACGTAAAAATGCTTCCATTCCGACAAAATTTTATCATGTTATTTCGGAGGTATACTGAACCGGTTCTGTAAAATATCATCGAAATGGGATCAAAGTTCAGGGCACAAAACCGAGATTTATTCCACAGCCATTATCCTCATAACTTGAGTGATAACTTGAGTAATGATTTCTGGTATGTTGGAAAGCGTATCATAATGAATACATTGCATGATTTTACTAACTTATTTTATAAAGGTAAGTACATTATCAGTCTTAATTCTGAAGTTTATTTGATGTCTTTTGCAGATATGTTTTAGGAAATTTGTAAGTTCTGGTATAAAAGGTAATGATCCCACATATTTACGTGGGTTTGTATCTTTGCTGTACAGTAGTAAAATGATATCTTCGTAATTTCTAAAGTTGAAGTATCGTGATGGATGTCGGGAAACCATGGGTTTCTGTTATATCCAGGATCATGTTGATTTCAGAATTTTTGTAACTTTCATTTGCGCAGTGAGTAAATGCGCATCGTAGCATAAATCTAATAGAGGACAATTTATAATTAAGCGTGTGAGCGGAATTTCGGGTATAATTGAAGTAAAAGTAAAGTTTTATTTGTGTCATGAATTTTAATCTCAACTAGAATCGTGCTTAGACGGCATTTGATAGGAACTAAATTAATCATTCCTGCAGATATTACAAAATAAAGTGGTACAGTTTGAAAAAGACTATTAAGGTACTACGTAACGCGACGTAAATAATGTATTAATGCGGTGATGTAATAAGTAGAATAGGCAAAGTTGCAGCTTTCAGTCTTGCCGGCATAGCTCACTTGGGAAAACAGCACTTTCTAGAGTAGGAAGACGTTAGTTCGAATCTCACCACCGGCGGAAAGGTTTTTGCATTATTGGTACCTGAACGTAAATGAATATCCTAGCAGTGAAGTTCGAAAATGTGTGTGGTTCTCCCACACATCGCACGAAATGAATAAAAAATTCCTTTTACAGTGAGCTGGTCCTTCAAGCATGGTGGTTGGTGCACCCGAAAACCTTCGATTTCGGGCCCTACCCTCCCGTGAGAAAGGGGGCATGATGTCAGTTACATACTACAGCGCTGACGTATGAGTCAAATCGGCAGAGTTGCAGCAATAAACTTTGCCGGCATAGTTAGTTTGTAAGAATATCCGCCTCCGGAGCAGGTAGACCTGAATTTGAGTCCCAGCACCGGCAGAATAGGTTTTATGCTATAACTATGGTATAAATATCGCTCAGATTTTTAATTATTTTTACCTCTTAAGTGTTAAAGTTGACAGAAACGGCATCAGAAAGTGAGATTCCTTTTGTATATGTTTTAACAAACGTTCTAGTCCAGAGGTGGGGAACCTTTTCATGTCGGAAGGCCGCGTTAAGTTAGTTGCAATCTAACAAGGCCGCATTCAAGAGATTCCAATTAGATATACTTCGAAATGTACGTTATTTTGTAAAAATCTTACTATGTAACTTCGAAAAATGAAAAAAAATTTAACTCTAAAGTTAACTAACCTGTTAACCACTTTGTTGTGACTGACTCCTTTTTGTTGGAAAGCATTTGAATATTTGGTTGCAACATAGAGGTACGCACTTTTAGCTGATCCTCTGGATGGGTATCTATCATTTGTGACCTAAAGGGCGGCGTCTCGAAGGGAATGCAGATTCGAAGCAATAAGTGGTTGAAAAGCAAGAAAACATTTTTCGTGCATTTTGCCGAAGTCGTGAGTATTCTACTGCATTTTTTCTATATTTCAGTTGGATCTTTCTTAACGTCTAATAAGGACTTTAAAATGTCATCTTCTGAGAGTTCAATCAATTCCATCTGCAGTTCTTCAGGAGCCATAGAACGAAATCACGAGTGTAACAGGTGTCAAAATAGCCCTTATGACTTACTAATCCTTTAATTGTGACTGTCGGTCGAGGAGCGTTATTTCGTTGAATCTTCTTTTACTCTGATATTTTAAACACTGTCATTTTAAGATTAAAATAAAAATAATAAAAGACTAACAAAAACATATTAATAAAAATAAAAGGATTTGTTCTGCACAATTTGAATTCATTCAAAAAGCCGCACTTAACTGGCCTAGAAGTCCGAAGGTTCCCCATTTGCTGTTCTAGTCAATAACTTGATTTGAAAATTTTCCAATTGATCAGTCCTTCAAGTATATCCTATTTCTTAAACTGAGGTTTGTAAATATAAATTCAACAGTTTTTATTAATGTTACGAAGAGTTTTCGCTATTAAGTTGTGAAGTATTTCATTTCCAAATTTTAGTCTCGCGCGCGTTTGTGTGTGTGGGGGGGGGATTGAAAAGTATGATCTTGTGATTTTGATTTGAGTTTCAAGCTTACTCTATAAATACGCAGAACAGTTAACTTTTGAAAGGCATTGTTCAAATAACTATAATGGCACACAGCGAAAAGAATTCAAAGAATGATTTTCGAATCCTAGACCAACGAGTTTTTGCATCGGTGTTTTGCTTCTCCCTTGGGATTTGAAGTTACATTTTCTTCGTGTTTTGCTCTTAAATTTGTGAGGTCTTTTTTTTTTTTTTTAGAAATTAAATTCTTTACGTGCTCATCTTTTAAGTGATAATTTTCATACAAAAGGTATTGAATGTCCACTACTGGTAAAGTATAGCATACACCTGTCATAGCTGTTATGTACTGGACATTGAAACAGTATTTCTACATCATAACCGTTGCAGAAGCGGCTTAACTAAATTCCAAAAATATCATCCATAAAATGTACGTGAACTATGATTGCAAACAAGGGTTGTGGTGACCGTCTGTTTTGAGTAATCAATTATTTACCTGTGATGTCCAATAAAGATGCAGGTTTTCTCCGGCAATCATTTATGCACAAGTAAACTCCTCCTTGGACCTAATGGAATTGCACGGCTGCCATGGTAACTCTTTCTCTTGTCGTCGAGTTCTCATGAAAGGTTAGCACCTCAATGTCTTGTCCGCTCGACACAGAAGAGGATGGATGTGGTTTGGTACCATTCGCATTTTGAATACGTACGCGATCTTTCCAAAAGGGAATTTGTGTTCCAATGTTCCGTCGTAAGGCTTTCGATCGGCCTATCCACATGATGACTTCATGAATTTGTGTTCGAATGTTTGGCCGATCGAAAGCCTTATGATGAAACATTGGAACACAAGAATTTGTGTTCCAGTGTTTCGTTGAAAGGCTTTTGATCGGCCTGTTCAAAATTTCCGTATATTATCGTGAACTGCTTGTTTTTCACGTTGGGTGTGATCGGGTGGTATCTAAACAAAGCGAAAAGATACACGGGAAATCGGGTACTACTTCAAAGCGATCTGATTTTGTAGTACAGCCAAAAATAATAATAAAAAATAATAAAAAATAAACGAAACAGCCTATGTCCACCGGAAAAAATTAAGCTTCCCAGCGGTGAAAGAATTATCCAAATCGGTTCAGGAGTTTTCGAAATTACCTAAACACACAAAGTTTCTCTTTATATATTAGTATACTGTATATTATACAATGATACCAAAAGAAATTGTTAAAACCAAACTGGCAAAATAAAACACATTTAAACCCCATTGTGTAGTTATCTAGACACGGTATCATTTCGGGTCTCTGAAAGACTGCATCAATACATAAATAAATACAACGCTCTTTCCACGTTCCAGAAACACACAGCAACCAAAAATTTGTTTAAAGCCGCCGCCGTGGAATCGAACCACGGATCTCTCGATATCTAGCAGAGTGCGTTAACTTTACACCACAATGGCCACCGTGGTGTAAAGTAAACGGATTTAGTACGCTATGTGCGTTTCTTGGGTATTCAGGGTCTGGTGTATTTAAAATAACGTTATGCGTTGTTTTATTGTCATAGCTACTTGTATGTGCCTAATTTTCACAAATTTACTGGTGGGTTTATTGAGGCAGACTAATACCACAAACCTATGCAGGCACAACAGAAGCGACGATATTAGCAGATTGCGCCGAAATTTTGTTGTGGGTACTTCCGAAGTCTGACGCGTACGATTTCTCAGCAGTCGCAGGCGGATGGTTGTTTACATTTCAGACAGCGACTTTTCTGTGTGACCACGCACTATAAGAAATTCGAAGCTATTTCTACGGGAAGATTATGACTAGGCTTCTTCAAATATTGTTTTGAATTTGACTAACTCGCGCGATTGAAAATAATGAATTTGACTTCTGTTTACTGAGTTCAACTTCTGAAATGCTACGTGTTTCCTTTTTCCGCAATTATGAGCTGGTTAGTTTATGTTTCAGACCACGGCATTTTCATGTGTTATTACTCGCTATAAATAGTTCCAAGCTATTTCTACGGGAAGATTTGATTAAGTTTCTTCAACCATTGTCTCGAAATTGAAATTGCTGGCGTGATTTACAATTTGAAATTTGATCTTGCTGTTTACTGTGTTAGTCTTCCAAAGTGTATCCTTCCTCCGCAATTGCCTACGCATTTTTTTTACGTTTCAAACCGTGGCACCCATTGTGCTACTACGTACTATTTATATTAGGTGTGCAACTTAATTCTCGGCCCCTAACCTCAGGCGATCATAGAACGTCGGTAAATGCAAATAGCTGTGTA
Organism: Macrothele yani; assembly: GCA_039090855.1. NCBI lineage: Eukaryota > Metazoa > Arthropoda > Arachnida > Araneae > Macrothelidae > Macrothele > Macrothele yani. Next base: position 15,568,935 of record CM077013.1, on the reverse strand, counting down.
CGGTAATGGCTGTTTGAAGCGCCATTCAACAGCTTTCCAGGCAACCGTAACCGCTCACAGCTGTAGTGATAGAAGGTACGAATGTTGACGGTGAAAGCAATGTCGTTCGAGAAGCAACATTGGAGGCACTGCTTCCTGTTCAAGTTTCAAATGATCTGTGCTGCTTTGGGTGAGACTGCTGTGTCCTACAGTACGTGTAAGAAGTGGTTCCAGCGGTTTAGGCGGGGAAATTTTGATCTCCGTGATGCAGAGCGTCCGGGACAGCCACAGAAAGTTGACGATGAGGAACTGGAACAACTGTTGGACGCGGATCCCTGTCGCACACAGAGCTTGCCCTGGAACTCGGAGTAACACGGCAAGCCATTGCAAAGCGCCTGCGCAAGCTTGGACGGATTCATAAGGAGGGCCGTTGGGTGCCCCACCAACTCACAGCTGCAAACAAGTCTAGGCGCTACGGTGTTGCTGTGTCCTTGCTCTACAGATTCAAGAAGAAAGATTTCCTCCAAGATTTTGACCTGTGACAAGAAGTGGATCATCTACGATAATCCTAAGCGGCGCAAATCGTAAGTTTATCCAGGTCAGCAGTACCGCCAAACCGAATATTCATGCCAGGAAGTTGTTGCTGCGCATATGGTGGGGGATCGGCGCGGTGTCGTACACTATGAGTTGCTCAAACCTACTGAAACGGTCAATGCTGAGCGTTATTTTCAGCAACTCATTCGTGTGAGTGACGCAATAGAGGTGAAAAGGCCATACACCGGCAAGGGCAGAAGGTCTGTCTTGTTGTTTCGGTGATCGAGTTTAAAGTCGTTTTTGCGTCCTCACCCCGCAAAAACGACATTAAACTTGATCACCGACCTGGGATGGGAGATTTTGTCCCACCCGTCGTATTTTCCAGACTTCTCCTCGTCGGATTATTACCTTTTTCGCTCCCTGCAATAACCTGAGTGCCGCCCCGGTGGCGCAGTGGTCTAAGGCGTCGGCCTCTGATCATTCGTCCGTAAGGGTTCCGGGTTCGAATCCCGGTCAGGCATGGATGTTGTGTATGTCTTACGGCACTGGTTCTCTCCCTTCCCTGGAACCAGTGACCCTAAATTAGGGACGGGCGACTGCTTATAGCCCATTGAGTTGCTCACGGTGGTCGTTAAACCTCCAATAAAAAAATAAAAAAAATAAAAATAACCTGAGTGATACGCACTTTACTTCTGTCAAGGAGGTCCACACAAGTATTGATGACTTTATCAATTCGAAACAGCCCTCTTTTTTCCGCAGTGGTATTCGGCAGCTCTCTGACCGATGGCTCAAATGTATCAAGCACGACGGGGATTATTTCCCTGATTGGCTACGTGTTCGATTTGCTATAATTTGCTGCCAACGTGTCGTGCCTGTGGCCGAGAAATAAGTTGCACACCTAATAGTTCCAAGCTATTTTTACGGGAAGATATAACGCACGCTATTTACAGTCAGAAATTTGATTTTCCTGTTTACTGAGTTAGACTTCCAAAGTGTTACGTCTATCCTTCCTCCCTAAATGCCTGCGGGTATGTTAGATCTCAAACCACGGCTCTCTGTGTGTTGCTACTCACCATAAATATAATAGTTCTAAGTTATTTAAACGGCATGATTTCGACAAGGTTTCTTCAATCATTGTATCGAATTTGACATGACGCGCGATTTAAAATTTGATCTTGTTGTTTACTGTGTTAGACTTTCAAAATGTCACGTGTATCCTTCCGCCGCAGTTGCTGGGGTGGGGGGTTGTTACTTTTCACACCGCAGCTAAGTGTTACTGCACGTTATGAATAGTTCCACTATTTAAAAACGGTAGTTCCACGTTTTGTTAAAGAGTAAATGTCCTTTATTTTAATGAAATGTAAATTGAATACGTGAACTGAAATGAGAGGAACTTCCCCGGTGGCGCAGTGGTCTAAGCGCTGGCTTCTGACCATTCGTCCTTGATGGGTCTGGGTTCGAATGCCGGTGAGGTATGGATGTTGTGTTTTACTTTCGGCAATGGCTCTCTCCCTTCCCTGGAATTAGTGGCCGTGAATTTGGGATGGGCAACTGCTTGTAACATATCGAGGTTCCTACGGTCGTCGTTAAACCCCCAATAAAATAAACAAGTTAGTAAAATCATGCAATGCATTGATTATGATACGCTTTCCAACATACCAGAAATCATTACTCAAGTTATCACTCACGTTATGAGAATTATGGCTGTGGAATAAATTTCGGTCCTGTGCCCTGACCTTTGATCCCATTTTGATGATATTCAACAGCACCGATTCGGTATACCTCCGAAATAACATAACGTTTTGTCGCAATCGAAGCATTTTTTATGTAAATAATGATGCATAAGGGCTATGGAATAGATTCAGCTCCTGTGTCCTAACCTTTGACTCCATTTCGCCCATTTTCAACAGAATTCGTCCCCAGGCAGGCTCCTACAACATACGTAAAAATGCTTCGATTTGGATAAAATGTTGGAAGTTATGACGTATAATAGCGATGGAAGTGATTCCGCTCCTATGTCGTGACCTTTGACCCCATTTCGCCCATTTTCAATAGGGTTTGTCGCCAGGTGGTCTCCTATTACATACTAAAATTTCATCGAAATCGATCCTTTTTTACGTTAGTTATGGCGCATGACAGCGTGGAATGGATCCCGCTCCTATGTACTGACCTTTGACCCCATTTCGTTCACTTTAAATATGGTTCCTTCCCAGGTGATCCCTACCAGATACTAAAATTTCATCGAAATCGAACGATTGTTACGCGAGTTATCGTGTTGACGGACATACGCACACAGCGCGTGACGTAATGAGGCAGATGGGAATCGCGACCATCTGCTCGCCGCAAGAGTGTGACGTCATAAAACTTCAATAGGATCTACACACAACGCGTGACGTAATGAGACCGATGGCGTCACCGCGCGCCAGCATTCTCAAACGCGAAATTGGGATGTCATAAGATTTCTAAGCATTGGTAACATTAATGGAACGACGCCATGCCAATAAAAACGTTATAATTCGGGATGGGTATTTAACCCACTAAACGAATTCTCCTAAAGTCGAGATCAAGCTAAATTGATTTCTAGCACCAGAAAACTGTAGGTTAACGACTTTCATCAAAATTCTTAGAGCCGTTTTCAAAATAAAATGTACATACATACATACAAGAATTGCTACTTTAAGGTGGACGTCAAGTAATTTTGCTTCCTATACTTCCAATGGAAAAACTTCTGTACACATTTTCTTTACAAACAATGCGTTCCCAAGGATGAAAATTTAAAATAGCTTCATTTCATAACTTGGAATACTTAATATTTTCTAAACCATAACCGTAATTATGCAATCCAACATTTATTTATCCACTAACGTCATCAAAGCACAGATCGCGCCATCTTTTTTCTGGTTTCAACACCACCAAAGGAAACGTTATTGTTTTTTAGTATAATTATGCTTATGTTTTACAAAATGTTAAGTATTCCAAGTTTTAGTATGAAGTTATTTTAATCGATGTTCAAATTCCCATCCTTGGGAGCACACTAATTGTGAAGGAAATGTGTACAAAAGATTTTCCATTGGAAATATAGGAAGCAAAATTACTTCACGCCCACCTTAATAGTGTGGGATAAGAGCGATGGAATGGATCCCGATCCTATGTCCTGACCTATGATTCCATTTGTCCCATTTTCAATAGGGTTTGTCCCCAGGTGGTCTCCTATCACATACTAAAAATTCATTGAAATCGAACCATATTTACGCAAGTTATGATGCATAAGGACAATTGGATGAATTGCGCTCTTATGTCATGACCTTTGACCCCACTTCCCCCATTTTCAATAGGGTTCGTTCCCAGGTGGTCCCCTACCACATACTAAAATTTCATCGAAATCGAACCATTTTTACGTGAGTTATCGTGCCGACAGACGGACGGACAAAGCTGGAGCATATACGCTTCTTCAACCTACGGTTGGAAAGCGTAAAAAAAAAGAGAAGAAAATGTGAGTTTTCTCGCATTTCATTTTTTCGAAGATTAATATTGCTATTCTTCCGTTCGCGCGGTCTTCCACATCATTTTAAGGATTTTTTTCATTTTATCACTATGAAATCTAGATTCCCCAGCACTCTGTAATGGAACATGACTATCAAGAAACTATTTTAGTGTTAAACACCTACAGTTTTCTGTTGTTCTCAGTTTTACAGTGAGTATCAACAAGACACGTGTTCAATCATTAAAAGATGTTGGACTTAACCTGCATAATTCATGCTTTTCCCTGCTCTATGCTAGTTGTTCCAGAGTTAGTAAAAATAAAAAGCTCTTCATTTTGGTTCCAAGTAAGAACACTCAGCGTCTTTGACCCCAGGGGCTCTTCAAGAATAAACTTACTTGCGTTTCGAATTTACTGTGCATTGTGCTGATCACGAGACGATTTAAAAACGTAGATGTTTCAGATATTTCAAACTTCCGACGTTCGCAGTCAGTTAAAGACTGCTGGCTTAAGCCAGTCGTGCCTGCACAACTACAGATTTTGTTCATTTTCTGGTTTTTTTTATACATTTCTGTTCATTATCGGAATACATTTCAGTTACCGGCCGGGTGGCGAAGTTGTCTAAGCGCTGGCTTATGACCGTTCGTCCAAGTGGGTCTGGATTCGAATCCCACTGAAGCGTGGATGTGTTTGGCTTACGGTACTAGCTTTCTCTCTTCCCTGAAATCAGTGGCTCTAAATTAGGAATGGGCGATTGCTTTTTGCCCATTGAGTTGTTCACGGTGGTTTTCTTTAAACCCTCAAAAACAACAATAACAAAAAATATATTTTAGTTAAATGTTTACGTGCAATACATCATATTCAGGAAAGCTCAAAACATTCTGGCCCAGAAACTGATTCCTGTGTTTTATTTAAAGTCTTTGATACTCCTTATGCCTCCGTTAGTGTGGAATATACAGCTCCAGCAAAAGAGTACAGAGCTGGGAAGATTAATTCCTCTTGCACATTATTATTCTTACATGCACTCAGGATTGTTTCTTTTCCATTCTGTCAAAAGATTCCTCACTTTCCTGCACTAAAATTTATTAGGTTGATGCAGATGAATTATCGGATTATTGATGGAAAATTAAAACACCCAAAATGCTTGCGGTAAACTTTATTAAAAGAAATAATCACCTCCAGCAACATCAGACTTTTGTCAGCGAGACAAAAACTTTAGTACGCCGTCGTTAAAAAATGTTTTGTTTCGGTATGCGTCAAACTCACATGAACTGTGATTTCAGCTGTGATGTTTGATTGAGAAACAATTTACCCAATAGAAAGGTGTCTAGGTATCTGAAGTGATTTTTCGTAGGAGGAGAGCTCAGGAGAATGAGGCGGATGAGGTCAAGTTTCATATTTTTACTATTGCAGCTTCTGGATTGCTCGGAGTGGAACGTGGGGTCTCGCGTTATTTTGGAAAAGTATGGGATTATGGCAATTAACTGATGCTGGTTGTTTGGTGCACATTTTCGAAATTCCAGGTCCTCAGTGATGGTTTGACGCGTTTGTAAGGAGGAAGAGTGGATCGCACTAGCTATGGACTACACAAACTCAGGCCATTGTCTTTCTGTGATGAAGTACCGGCTACCGGTTCCGTTTTCGGGCTGCACCGCGATCGAGCCATTGCGCCGATCATCCGCACTTGTCATGGAGTATCCAATTTTTGATCACACGTGACCAGGGGCCTCAAAATGGGGTTCGTTTGGTTGCGGATAAGCAGAGAAGAGCAGACGTCAAATCGTTGTGTTTTGTACTGTTCCGTCAACTCGTGCGAGACCGGTTTTATTCATCTTTTTCACTTTGCCTATGGTCGTTAAACTTTGGGAAGTGGTTGCATAGAGTACTCAGTTTGTCACCAAGCTCCCGTACCTTTGACGTGTATTGGACTCAATCAATACTTCCAATTAGTCATCATCAAAACGCCGTGACGTGTATCAGGACCGCAGAAATTGTCGATTGCAGGGGTGTCCAATTACTTGTTGGTAGATAGTGTATAACCATTGACAAGTTTATACTCGATTCTTTAGAAATGAGAGAGGGAAGGAATTGTTTTGTTGTAACTTGAAGAAAACCCGTCCGATATGTGAATATTCCTGTTTGGGGAGTGCTGAAAATTTTGGGCACCATTTATTTCAAGTACATTAATCGCTTCAAGAGCTAATGTAGGAAGTATTGCTTGCTTTTTATGCACCATCCATCAGACCTCTATCTAAGCTTTTCTCTTAGATAATTGTCCACGTTTACGCCATAGGATTTTTCATCCCATTCGTTAGGACCTCAGACGGACATCTGTCATTCTAAAATTTAGTTCGATGACATTTTCCTTCTTCCGCCTGCAGGTTGTTGAGTTTCTCAAAGGTGGACTTGCGCATTTTCTTTTTGTCTGCTGTACTTTTGCGTAGTTCTATTATAAAGTTTGAGTGTTTTCTTTAATTTTGTCAATCCATCTCTCTCTTGGTCTTCCTTTACTGGGCTGCCCTTCAATTCTACCATTCAATAATATGTTTGGTAGTTTTTCTGGGTTCATTCTTGAAACACCTCCGAACCAGCTTAGTTGGATCTTTTTTAGTGCTGAAAGTATTGTTTTACATTTGCTTTTCTTTCTGTCCAATTTATTCTATTGATTTTCCTTAAACATTTTGTTTCAAAAGCATTGAGTTTATCCATTTCCTTTTTTTCTTAAGATCCAGGATTCTGAGCCACAGAGTACTGTGGGAATTATTGTTTTATATATCTTTAATCTCAGTTTTTTTTTTTTTTTTTTTGATTGGAGGTTTAACGACCACCGTGAGCAACTCAATGGGCTATAAGCAGTCGCCCGTCCCTAATTTAGGGTCACTGGTTCCAGGGAAGGGAGGGGGCCAGTGCCGTAAGACAAACACAACATCCATGCCTCACCGGGATCCGAACCCGGACAAAAATGATCAGAGGCCATCGCTTAGACCACTGCACCACCGGGGCGCGGCAGTTTGAGTCTTTTACTTAATATTTTATTGTTCCATATTTTTTTTAGTCTGCCCATTATTATTCGTCCATTATTGATTTTGTGTTTTATGGTTTCAAAATAGTCAAGATCTTCAGTGATCGTTGAGCCTAGATAATTGAATTTTGAACTTGTTCTATGTTATTCTTTCCTATTTCCCATTGGATTGTTTCCCTTTTTCATGTACCCTTTGTTAACAATTAGTTTGTTTATTCGTCAGTCAGTTTCTCCACTTTTGGAATTACCAGAGGTTTGAGATGGATAAACGCAGTTTTGTTCTAAACTGTCGGCAAAACTCACTGACTTTGTACAACATAGTGATGGGCAAAAAGTATTCATAAATCGAATACATTATACGTGAATTGAGTAGCTATTCGGAAACCGAATACTTGAGTCATAAAACGAATACTTTTGTTATAAACCAATACTTTATTCGCAAACCGAAAACTTTATTTTATTCGTTAAGAAAAAACAGTTTTCGGAAACTGAATATAATATTCAGAAACCGAAATATTGATCCGGAAGCCAAATAAATGACTCGGAAACCAAACGAAAGAAATATTAAGTGGAAGAAAGTGCCCTGTTAACCCCTGAAGCTTAGGACTTCGACTTAGTGGTGTCTCTTTCCTGGAGTCTATGATGTTACCGCACAGCACAGTGATTAAGCGACGGTACCTCAACACTACAGCGCCAGCGTCGAATGCAACTTGTGACCCGTAAGTGCTAGTTTCAGGACACTCATGTACGGTGGTGAAATTTCCCTGTAGTTAACGAAAGTAACATATAGAATACAGGTACAGAAATAACTGTGGTTTCGCCCCCTCCTCCAATCCATAAATACCATTCTTAGGGCACGGGGAATGATTAATTGCTGGAATTAGTTTGCCATTTGTCGGAATTGAAATAAAAAAACGGCAATACATGCAAATGGAGTGACGCCCCAGTTTGTGGTATTCATGCATTTTTGTATTTTATTCAACTTTATGGCACTGCTAACCAAAATTCACCCTTGAATTATCGTCGTAATTATAGCCTTTCAGGTTTGGAGGGGACACTGCCCCCTGTGTGTTATATTCACTTAGTCTATATACTCGTATGTAAATCTAATGTCCACGAAGCCACCCTAATGTATTTCTCGTTTTGGCATCGTTGCATTAAACTCCCCCGCCCTTCCGAACTGCTAAAACGTTAGGTTACTACGTGCGTGGTAAAATGGGCCGCGGGTGGCCTAGTGGGCAACGTTCGTGACTGCCACGGAAAGGGCCTCAGGTTCGATCCCAGGCAGGTACGAACGCTCGATCCACTAAATATCCGCCGTGCGTTGGATGGGTACGTTAAGCCGTCGGATCCCGGGTACTGCTCCCCCCCCGGCAATAAATAAAGGCGTCTTCCTCCCCCTTTCTACTTCGCTTCCGTGTCACTTTCCATCGGGCGCTCTAGCCCAAATATCCTAGTTTCCTATTTCTAAGGGTTGTTTAAGACATGGGGTCAGACACTCCCTTCCTAAAATCCTCTACATATGATCATGAACGTGCGAGGTAAAAGACCTGCGAGGTAAGGTCATGTGAGGAAAAAGAAGGGCGGGGTTCTGTTATGCGTGGTGACTCCGTGATACGATAGGGAGAAGCCCCCCCCCCAAAAAAAAAAAATTGAAGTTCTCTGTGTAAGCCAATAATGACTGTACATAGCTGAAATGTATTTGGCGTGTGGAGATAGTAAAGTACAATAGGACAACACGTCAATGACTCAATGTAACAAAGAGGCGGGGTGGCGCCCCCGTTACTTATGCTTATGTATTGTGTTGTTTGACTACTTCATTGTGCTGCTTATAACATTTCAGATGCATAGTACCATCAATTAATGAGATGTTGTTATTTGTATTCTAATTAAGAGCGGTTCATCAAACATAAAATTCGGTTTATTAAAAAAATCATACAACCGTATTGAAAAATTAGGAAATGATCTCATGCATAGGTTACGAAATGCAATTGCATTCTGCAGAAACTGAAACAGTATTCCTTTTAATTGCCGCTTGGAAAAAAGCATAAGTTCCAATATCTTCTTATTCTGATGTTAATATTTTCCAGAAATAAATGTCAGATCAAATACTCATGATGTGCTTTTAATTTTGTGTGGCTTAAAATTCTTGATCACGAAATTAATGGCACTTCTTCAATTCTCAAGTAATGATGGCTGGTTGGACCGCGTGACATTTCTTCTAAATAAGTGCATTTGAAGGTTGGAATTTTTTAAATTCGCAGGGTTTTAATTGGCGACGAGGAAAGAAAATCCTGCTGATCTCTCTGGCTTTAAATTTCGCTGTCAAGGTGCTCCTTTGACGGCAACATTTTCTTAAACGTATTTGACGTCATAATGCACTGAATGAATTTTCTTTGAACTGAAAAATATTCGAAACTGGCAGATTCCGTCAAAAATTCCATAAAGCACATCAAAAACAGAAATGGAGGCTGTCAGTTTGATTTATTTCCACATATATCATTTTTTGGTTCTAAAAGAAAGTGGTTTGGGATCCGCTGTTTAAATGCCTTGCTTTAAAATTATGTTGCCTCCAGTTCAGAGTGCATCATAAAACTTAGAGTATTCAGGTTTTTGCCGCATGTTTTTGCGATATGTATCTTGCTTGAACAGGGATGGAATGTGAGTTTTAATGTAAGTGTAGCTTCTCTAATCTGATTTTTTAATTTTTGTACGCTGGCATTTTATGGAACAGAGTGAGTTTACAAGGAATAAAAATGGAAAGTTTCGTCTTCGTCAGACCTTGTTATTTCGATTTATTCGCACGACCTAAATGAATTTTTCTCGCATCGAAGTGTAAGGTGTATCTAGGGGACATAACCCAGAAAAAGCAGTGTTGCTGGGCCAGCACTGACAGCCAGCAGTGGCTCAGCACTATGTTGCCGCTGCCCAGCCGTCAATAAAATGTTCCGGTGTCCATCACAAAGGCTAACAGTTCAAGCCAGCAGCTGGCCTACAGTTTGTACCCCGATCAGTTTTCATATGCTAGAACAGGGCCATTAGTTATCCTTCACAAGCAAGTGCCACAAATGATGGCTAGCCTAATGTGGTCCGACAGTTTCTCGGCAGTGGCAGCAGGTAATCACGTGACGTAACCGGTGGCTTGTCGAATCTTGTCCGCCAATTTCCCAGCTGTAGGTAGCCCTAAAAAAAAAAAAAAAAAAAAAAAAAAAAAAACAATTTACCAGAGGAAACGAAAATTCAGCGTAGCGTTGGGGAAATTTTCTCAACAGGTCCGGAAAAATACTCGTTTGGATCAAGCTAGCACCCAACCCCCATCGTCCTGTTTGCAATGAGGTCTGTTTAGCCACTACACTAATTTCCCACTCGCGAGCCTCTGCTTGAAGGTGAGCCGCTTGCCTGCGCCCAACAAAAAGTCTTGCTGGGCCAGCACTGGGCCATTGCTGGCAGCCAGCACTGCCAGTAATGGCCCAGAACTATGTTGCCGCTGCCGAACCGTCAATAGAATGTCTGGGCGGCCAACAGTTGGCACCCCCATCAGTTGTCATATGCCACAACAGGCCATCAGTGGTCCATCACAGGCAGTAGCTGCCACAAGTGGCACTTCAGTGGCCCTGCAAGCACGTGCCAGAAATGATAGCTAGCCTAATGTGGTCCGCTAATGCGCCGTTAGTGGCTGCCAGCAACCACGTGACGTAACTGGTGGCTTGCCGAATCTTGTCCAATATCCCAGTAGTAGCCATAATAAAAAAAAAAAAAAAAAAAGCGAGGATAACCGCAGTTTCCCAAAGCTACAACTTTTGTTTTTCCTACCCGTACGAAGCTTGTGAATTAACGCACTGCGCTGAGGAAATTTTCTCAACAGACCGGAAAATCACCCGTTTGCATCTGACTGGATTTGAACCAGGGCCGTTCGCGTGTCAGCTGAGCTCTCTACCGACCGGACTAATATGCCATGCTCGAGCAGCTGCTTAAAGCTGCCTGTTTGGTATGCAATGTGTAATCGAATGCTTCCCTCTTTCATTTTACAATATTGCGAGGTATTTTTCCTAAAAGTCAGTTTTATATAATTGATAAATTAATTTTTTCAACGTAACGATAGTTTTTTTTTTTTTTTTTTTTTTTTACCTTAAGGGAACTTCACTCATTTTCAAGGCGTGTACATACTTAGAGTCGCTTTCCAAAATTTTGTACTGTCCTTGCCGTCTTGAAAAGAGATTGGTGAATAAATATATATTTACCCGGGTTCATGTCACATTCTGTTACATTTTTAACATTGTGACTTTCCTTTCCGTTGTCCGAAGCTACATTTGTTTTAAAGAGTAAAATATATTTTATTTCACTTCTCGTTGTTTTTAGAAGCGAATTCCTCCCAGTCTTGTGTATTCAACCAATGGATGAGTACACCACATAGCGTTGCTTTTTTTTTTTCTTTCAAATAATTAATAAGTTTTGTACGCGTATAATTCTTTTTTTTTTTCAACAACGTTGTTTTGATGGTTTTCCAGGATATTTGTTTCAAGCGGTTTCAAATTTTTTCTTGTTATTCATCCACTCCATTCCATGAATTGTTATTCATGGGAATGGAGTGGGTGTATTTAATGGCTGTAATCTAGTATTTCACGGCTTAATCTGATATCTTCGTCGACGTAAAATTTCATTAGGAAATTTTATGTGCTGGGAAACTGCTGGTGGCCAGCAGTTTCCCAGCACATGTGTTTTTGCTGGGGCACGATGTGAAACCAAGGGTTCTCTTCTTAATTTTATAATAGTGCGAGTTATTTTTCATAAATTTCAGTTTCATATAATTCTTTGATTTACTTTTTAACGTAACTATTGTTTTTATTTACCCCAAAGGAACGTCACTAATTCTCAACGAGTGTACCGAATTAAAGAAGTTTTCCAAAGTTTTATGCTGTCCTTTTGTTCTTAAAAGGAGATTGTTTAATTACTATATTTACCCGTTCATGTAACATTCTGCTATATTTTAAATAACGCTGTATCTTTTTTCACCTCGGTCCAAAACTAAATTTGTTCTAAAGAGGAAAGATATTTTATTTTACTTCTCGTTTTTTTTAACAGCGAATTCCTACAATCTTGTGTATTCAACCCATGGATGAGTGCATTATATCCACATAGCGTTGCTTTTCTTTTTAACCAAATAATTGATAAATCTTGTACGTGTGTAATTCTTATTTTGTTTTCCTAACATAACGATTTTTAATGTCTTTTCGGGACTTTTGTTTGAAACAGTTTAAATTTTGTATCTGGCTGGGAGATCTATTCGCCAGCGCGATGGGCTTTAGGGACAAGACCCTTTATTGATGTCTAGGCTAATAAGTACAAACACATGTATGCACTGAAGAACTCTTGCAAAGGGAGTAGACTGCTTTAATCTAGCGAGCCCTCTCACAGAGCAATAGCAAAAATATTTACAAAGTTATTTACAGGGCAGCACTAAGGCGCATGCTGCAGTAACGATTATAGAGCTAAATCGTCATACTTGTCTGTCCTTACACTTCAATCTTCAGTCTTTACCCTTCAGTCATGTATTCTTCCTGCATCGCAACAAAATCAGTGACCAGCCCGATCGGTCCCTGTCTCTCTCTGGGATGCGCGAGTAGGATTGAGAGGTCCTTCGTTTGATCCAGTTCTGGAGCGTGGTCTTTTCTCCTACCTGAAAAAGAAACAATCAATAACCACGTGTGCGCATCTCCAGTCTGTGCCACGCATCCGCACACTCGTTCCTTTACCACAAAACGGCGGGAGAACTCCGGTGATACGCCATGGACTGTGGTTTAGGAACCCATTAGATTCAACTTAGGGAAAGATAAGGTACGTTCTCCTTCCCGTGTCCCTCTCGTCCCACCTCTGCTGTCATTCAACCATCGTATGGCTTTTTTCAGCGGCGTTCGCAGCTGAAAGTCTAAGACTCCTTTACCAGCTGCTTCCTTAGCCAGCTGGTCTGCTTGCTAATTTCCATTGGTTCCGACATGGCTTCGGACCCAGTGGAAAAAAACCACCTCATTGCCTGCAATCTCGAGTAGAGACCGTACTTCCCTGACAAGAGAATTCTTGCTCCTGAACTAGCCAAGCGTTTTTAGTGCCTATTGGGTGTTAGACAAAAACTTTAAAATTTCCCTCGTAGAAAAAGCCCTGGACGATCGTGGACAGCGGCGTTCGGCACGCATCATAACATCCGCCCGGCATGCAACATTGCCGCGGATCATAGCGCAATTCAATGCTGGGGCAGGCAGTTGCATCAACTTTCGGACAGTGCAACCTCCCCTGTGTCCTATGGGATTCCGCAGCCGACAGTCCACTCGGGTGCCATTGCTGACCCGACGACACAAGGCTGTTCGCCTCGGGAACACTCGGGAACACAGCCAATGAACGCACGATGACTGTCAACATGTAGCAGGCTCCAACCAATCGCGGTACTAACTTTTTCGGGCACATGACCGACTCCGCGTATGGCGATAACCCACGACGTAATGGGTTCCGCGTGCCTACATGGGACAGTGAAGGTCAGCGGTGGCTCTGTTGTGGTGTGGGGTGGGGTGTATTCAGCTGGTCCACATTATGGCCCCTAATACGTCTGAAGACCGTTCCGACCGGTGGAGGCTACGTAACTATCCTTCGGGATCATTTGGTGCCGTTCATTTCTACACGACAATGCTGCACCACACACTTCTACAGGCGCCCGATCATGTCTGGAGGAACATTCCATGGAGTTTGGCATCCTGACTTGGCCCCTTCGTTCTCCGGATTTAAACGCCATCGAACACATTTGGGATGCTGTTCAACATGCCATCAATACCAGGAATCCTCCACCTGCGTATATTACAGAATTGACGCTTTTAAGGAAGCATGATGTGCACTATCTCCACAGTACCACAAAGAGCTCTTGGAAACCATGCCCCGTCGCGTTGCTGCCGTTATCCGATTGCGAGGAGGACCAATGCATTATTATAAAGGTATCCTAGTTTTTTGGCACTTTGGGGTATATTTTCCTATTTAAAATAGGCAGTTGAGTAATTTTACTAATACTCACAGGGTTCGCTTAGCTAAGACACATTTTCGAATTCAAGATACTCCGTGAAGTTAGCGCATTAAAAAATATTTTCAAACTCTTGCCAGGGCTCTATAATTTTGTTTCACCATGAGTGGAGATTTCAAAGTACACTGATGTTCAAAATTAAGATAATTTGCACATTTTGTCGAATTTCTGAAAAACTAATGGGCACATTTGAATGAAATTTGGTATGGATACACAGTTATATAGGAGAAAAAAATACACCATACAACACTCATGGTACGCACTCATGATCGTCAGTAAGGCTCATCAGCACAGAAATGTCCAAAATCCACGTTGCAAGATCGAACATAAAATGACTCTAATATGGGGTATGGTCCCCTCTCGCAGTCATACAGCTTTCACAGCGTGACGTCATACTGGAAACGAGGCAATTGGTCCCACTCCTGCAGCAATGCAGTTTTCAGCTCCTGGATGATTCTCTGAGAGGGATGGCGAGCTGCAATTGCCCTCCCAAGAGCGCCAGGGTTTAGGTGTGGCGATCTAGCTGGACAATCTATCCGGCTAATATCCTCACTTTCAAAATAATCTTCGACCAGGTGAGCCCTATGTGAACGAGCGTTGTCTTCCATAAAAAGGAACCGAGGGCCAACTGCGCCCCTGAAAAGTCGAACATAGGGCTGTACGATCTCATCCCTATACCTCTCAGCAGTCAGGGAGCCTCTGTCAAATACATGGAGAGGTGTGCGGCCGTCCAACATGATGCCTGCCCAGACCATGACTCCTTTGCTGCCATAGCGGTCCCTTTCTCGGATGTTGGAGGAAACTTATCTGGTCCCAGGTTCTCTCCAGATGAAGGTACGTCGAGAATCAGTGTCCAGGCTGAATCGCGACTCGTCTGTGAAGAGAACGTTACCCCACTGAAGTCTGGTCCAAGGGTGATGTTGTCTGCACCGTGCTTAACGCGCTCTTTTATGTGCTGAAGTGAGCGGGACGCAAACCGCGGGTCTTCTGGCAAAAAGCCCTCTCTCATAAAGCCTTTGGGAAACAGTAACCCTTGAAAGTCTGGTTCCAGAGGCGGCATGCAGCTCACGAGATAGCTGTGCAGATGTAGCAGTCCTGTGGCGCCTCGCTGAAAGGGCCAAATATAACGATCTTCATTGGCCGTCGTGGCTCCTGGACAACCTTGCCGAGGCCTTCTCGATATGGATCCGGTGTCCTTAAACTGTTTCCACAAATTGCAGACGACACTGGGCGGTTACATTGAACTCTAGTAACTTCGTGCGCCTTCAATCTACCGACGATTCTCCACCTCATTCCGTCATCAATACGTTCGTGGCAATTCATTTTACCTGATTGCTTATGAAGATGAACCAACTCCTGCAAGAAACAACGAATGTCGCCGAGGAGTACAAGCGAACTAATCGCGGAAAAAGCCACGTGTGCTTTTCATGCCCTACGATGTCACAGTTCGGCGCACTTGTACGCTTACGTATTCGACACTGCAAATTTGCGTTCTTATTCGGCGGCATAGTTTGAAACCTTTGGTTCCGTACTTTTTGTGAAAATCGACAAAATGTGCAAATTCTCTTAATTTTGAACACCAGTGTATTTTAATTCTATGTCATCTTGTGGTTAGTTGTCCTAGGTTACCTATTTCCGTACTTATAACATGTGAGTGAGTAATCAAAGAAGTGTATTGATTCAGACTTCCTAATTCCGCCCCCCGCCCCTTTAGAATTGCCAATGAAGTATTTCAAAGAAACCCAGTCGAGCAACCTTCCCCTGCATAACAATTTTTCTGTGGAAATCGATAAAACAAACCATTTAAGCAAAATTGCATTTATTCAGACGGTTGTTTGCCCTTTAGATTGCAAGTTGCAAAAACTGGATGGAAACGATTAAATCTGCGAAGAGTGAAAATTAATTTAACTTCAGTCCGCTGCTGGTAACCGTGGCCTTTGCGCAGAATGCTTAGAACCCTTTCCAGTTCGAAATTGGTTATCGATTGATAGACGCGATAAACAAGAATCTAATATATTTGTGAATCCTCGTGTCTTGAATATGCTGATTCGGAAAGGTAGGTTTCTATTCACAAAGGAGGAATAAGATAGTGTTTCTATTTTCGGAAAAAAGAATCAGGAAATGTTCGGAGCACAGATACAAAGGAAGCTCAAGATGTGTCTACAAGATTCGGACGTCCTTGGAGGGGGTGAGGGAAACCATGGGGAGATTAAGCCCATGGGAATGCCGAGGATTCGGAGAAGCCTCCATGGATGTCTGGTTGGGAAGAAGAGGAGGAGGAGGTGGAAGGGAATGCTTGGATTTTCCGGCGAGGAAGGAAAATGGAGACCGTATCGAATATTTCTCGGAGGCTTTCCAAAGTGATGAAATCAATTGCTTGATGTAGCGAATGAAACGGAAAGAGACAAAGCGTCCAAAAACAACAAAAACCACCCAGCCGTCGTATAATTCCTCTGAGGTTGCTAAGAATAGCCTCAGACAGACAAGGATACTTATCTTTCATATGTAATCCCATAGATAATGGTCACGATTTTCATATCACCCAGACTAGAAAAATTCGATGAACAGGAAGTAGCGATGACCGCTCGCTTTCCCTCAAATGCTGCATCAAGGGAATATTTTGTCAGTCTTCCATTACTTCCACAATGCAGTAAACGGCCAATATATAGCGACATGAAAGTATCGTTATTGCGAATACCCGATTAACCAGAATTTTCCTCTCGAAACGCAACTGTTACTTTCAAATCGAATATGTGCTGTCATGAATGTTTCGTTGTCATTTTCAAAATTACAAAGTCTGTGAACGTGACACAAAGGCCCCTTTTTCCTAGATTTTAATTTCAAGTGAAAGCGTTGAAATTAAATTTAATAATAAGAGAAAATTTGCCCGAGCTGGCAAGTATTCTGGAGTGTAAGGTTAAGGTAAAAAAGTGTAAGGTCATTGCAATGTAAGGTTGTTAAGGTTGTCAATGTCAGAGTGTTGTCAAAGTATAAGGTTGTCAATTTTAAGGTTGTCATGTCAATGTTAAGGTTATGTCTAAGGTTGTCAATGGTAAGGTTATGTCTAAGGTTGTCAATGTTAAGGTTTTGCCTAAGGTTATCAATGTTTAAGGATGTCAATGTTGCCAATGTCAGTTGTCAATGTTTAAGGATGTCAATGTTGCCAATGTCAGTTGTCAATGTTTAAGGATGTCAATGTTGCCAATGTCAGTTGTCAATGTTTAAGGATGTCAATGTTGCCAATGTCTAAAGTTGTTAAGCTTATGCCTAAGGTTATCAATGTTTAAGGTCATCAATGTTGCCAATGTTTAAGGTTGTCAATGTTGCCAATGTCTAAGGGTGTCAATGTTAAGGTGTCAATGTTAAAGTGTCAATGTTTGAGGTTGTCAATGTTTGAGGTTGTCAAAGTTTAAGGTTGTCAATGTTTAAGGTTGTCAATGTTGCCAATGTCAGTTGCCAATGTTTAAGGTTGTCAATGTTAAGGTGTCAATGTTAAAGTGTCAAAGTTTGAGGTTGTCAATGTTAAGGTGTCAGTGTGTTGTCAAAGTTTAAGGTTGTCAATATTAAGGTTGTTAAGGTTGTCAATGTAAGGTTGTTAAGGTTAGTGTAAGGTTATTGTCAATATAAGGCGAGTATTCTGAAGTATAAGGTTATATAATGCAAAGTTATTTGCCCGGCGTAGGAGAGTATTCTGGACTGTTTGTGCTTTACTTCCCGTACTTAGGTCAGGGTTCGTTTCATGTGGATGCTTATCGCTTGATATCTGTTGTCCAAGTTAAGTGTGTTACTTCTAGAATTGTAGAAGTAAGTCTTCAGATCTTGAAAAACCATTCTACATCAATTTTCTTTTCTGTAAGTTCATTTTTAAATCAACTTCTTAACTCTTGTCAGAAAGTTCCTGGGCGATACTCCGCAGCTCTGAGAGGGGGTGCTTGCAAAAATCACTGTCATTAGAAAAACATAGGGGAGTTAAATAATCTCCATTAATTTTGATCCCATTGTCTTTCAGATGCCTGGAAAACATTCTGCAATATGGCATTGAGCAGCTTGGGAGATATGCTCTCACCTTTCTGCATATATAAATATAAGGTAACTGCCATAATGGTCATGTTGTGTTAGGATATCAGATTTATGAGCGACAAAATCTGAATTCCAGTCTACAGTAGATAAAGGCATATACACTGCCGGACAATTGCTAAGGACGGATGACAATAGCAACGATAGCAACCATAAAATGGAAGGCAGGAAAATGTGGAAATTAGCATAAGTGCGGGATACAGTAAGACGTGTTGTGCGTAGGCAAATTTTGGATTGCCGAACTTGTTCGTGACATCATAGCGCTGATAAGAGATATAAAGGATTCGACGCGTATTGACCGCTGCTGTTCAAACGCAAAGTTGAAAGAGAAAGAATCAATTGACGAACTTGCAATTTTCAGTATGTCTTCCCGACATCACCTAGATGATTTTACGCGTGGCCGTATTATTGGCAAGACTGAAGAAGGCCGAAAAATAACAGATGTTGTCAGGGAGTTCGACGTCAGCCACAGTGTTGTTTCAAGGCTTTGGAAATCATTTCAAACAAATGGAGAGTGTAGCAAACGTCACGGGGGAGGTCGTGTTCGTAGTAGGACACCGGCAGAAGATCGGTACATAGTGCTGTCAAAAAAGACACCGGCGCAGCTTAGCTAGTGAGATAGCAAATCAGTTTATGGCTGCTACTGGCAACCGGATCTCCCGAAAAACTGTCGGCAGACGTTTGCATGAAAGAGGACTATACGCCCGCCGTCATGTTGTGTGCATCCCATTGTCCAGACGTCACCGTACCGCCCGTTTGCAATGGTGCCATCAACATCGCAATTGGAAAGATAACGACTGGTCTGCTGTCCTCTTTTCAGATGAGAGTAGATACAGTCTATCGTTTGATTGTCGACGACAACTGATCTGGCGTGATTGTGGTACTGCATATTGTCCAGCAAACATACAGGAAAGGGGCCGATATCCGACATGTAGTGTCATGGTATGGGCTGGCATCATGATTAATGGCCGTACGTCCCTCTATGTGCTTCCAACTGGGACTATGACTGGCCAACGATACATTAATGATGTTCTGCTACCTCATGTTCGAATGTTCCGTGGTGCTGTCGGTGATAGATTCATTTTCATGGACGACAACGCAACATGTCATCGAACAGTCGCTGTCCAGGAGTGTCTTGAGAGCGAGGATATTCAACGCCTCGTATGGCCAGCACGTTCTCCAGATTTGAATCCCATTGAAAATGTGTGGGATGCTTTGTGGAGGAGTCTTGCTGGTCGCCAATGCCCTCCAATAAACAAGGACACCCTCATCCGTGCACTGACAGAGGAATGGGATAAATTACCCCAACAGCTGCTTGATAATGTTGTGCAAAGCATGACACGACGTGTGGAATCTTGCATCGCCCTCCATGGTGGCCATATCCCGTATTCACATCTTACGCCGGAACGCCTGCAGACGGTATTTGCATTTTTTTCACGTTTATGTGTTCTGCACAAAATGGTCTGTTTGTCCCTTGAACACGTTCCAAAGCCTTCTGAATTTCAGAGCACAATAAATTGTTTTTCTTGTAATGTCCTGGCATTCTGATATTATTTTATTTCACTTGGCATCCCACCACACTTACTTTTTTATGCGATATATAGCCGTTTACGATCCGTCCTTAGCAATTGTCCAGTAGTGTATGTTACTTTCATCCATGGATAAATAAATCTTCCTAGAGCGTCCTAAATATGGCCAAAGAAGATTAAAATCTGGAAATCAGGATAGCCACTCTATCCTAAGGAGATTTCCACTCTCGATTTAATCGTCGACCCACCTAGCTTTATGAGCAACGATCGTATTATCCGTAAAAATGAACTCGAGGTACACAGTACCTCTGAAAAGCCTTACACTAAGCTCGATGATATCTTCTATGGAGCTATGAGCAGGCACGGCGCAGCTGTCAAATACATGAATTGATATACAGCTATCCAGTACAAAGTATATTCACACCAGCAGAAAATTTCCATTGAAGTCATCTCATGTCCTAATGTTGTGCGGACGGTTGTGCATTCCGCGTTCTCTTCAAATCAGCTGGCTTTGGAAATTCGTGATTTGACTGAAAGGGCACTCATCCGTAAGAGCAGATGCGCCCACTTCTGTTAGACCCACGTGTGGTGCTGTATGCACACTTTCTTCAAATTCTTCTTTGATAAAATATGAAGAGGTGAAAAAACATTGAACATACAGACTCATCTCACGAAGTCTCTTGCACATAATTTTCCTTGATGCTATCTTGTCTGGAGAACATTTGAGCTTGGCACAGAGTTTTTTAGCTGTAAATTTCCTAATGCATTGCCGCAGTTAAGGTCAGATACCCGTCCTTCTGAGATGTCCATACAATTCGTCGACCCGCAAGTAGTGAAGATAGATTTCCGGATCCCGGATGTTCTTGCCATACGCTGGAGATGACCGTCCGAGAGGCATTATGCGGTCTGGCCACCTCAGCTTTTGTCTATAGTGTCAACATCCTATGTCTATTCACATTTTCGAATCCTTCAGCCAACTCCAAATTGTTCGTGTGTGTGTTTTCCATCGCCTAATTGTAAACTGAGACTTCGCAGCGTCAAGGGCACGTTATGAAGAGCACCGTATCAGGTTTTTCATTTACAGCGTGGCCTACATACTCAAAGTTTTGAATATGCATGCGCAAAAACTTTTCGCGTGTCATTCTTTTGTGCATATGTTGTTTTTCACGGACTGATGCGTCATTCTTGCGAATTTCATCCAATTCTGGTAATATATATATATATATATATATCAGCTTTATGTTTGTAACTTTTGCCCACCAATGTATACATATAGAAGTGTGTATACACTGTCCAACCTAAATACCGTGACCACCCTTCTATTAAGAGTGAATTGCATCTTATGCAAGCACCACTTCACAGACCTAACTATAAATATGCTCGTAAGGCTATGAGGAGACAATAGCACGAGTGTGAATACATGCCTCGATCGCCAGAAGGAACTGTTTGGCAGCACGGATTGATGATAGGGAATCCACACACCCCCACATCAGTAATTGCTCCGTATATGACATTTCAGCGGCACTGAAGGTCCGCTGATGAGATGTTAAACGGTAAGCCATGAAACTACCTGGTACACCTAGAAAGCTAACAGAATGTGAGAGGAGAGCTCTGCAGGGACTGTGAATGCTGTTGTAAAACTAAATAAAGGCAGCTGTGCTGATGATTGTTAATACTATTGTTGGACTAAATAAAGTCAGCTGTGCTGATGATTGTTAATACTATTGTTGGACTAAATAAAGTCAGCTGTGCAAAAAGGACCTTTAATGCTATAGTAGGACTAAATGAAGCAGCTCTGAAGGGAACTGTTAATACTTTTGCAGGACTAAATAAAGAGAGCTTTGCAGGGAACTGTTAATGCTATTGTAGGACAAAGTGAAGACAACTGTGCAGGGAACCGTTGATACTATTGTAGGACTAAATAAAGACAGCTTTGCAGGGAACCGTTGATACTATTGTAGGACTAAATAAAAACAGCTTTGCAGGGAACTGTTAATATTATTGTAGGACTAAATACAGACAGCTCTACAGGGAACTGTTAATACTATTGTAGGACTAAATGCAGACAGCTCTACAGGGAACTGTTAATATTATTGTAGAACTAAATAAAAACAGCTTTGCAGGGAACTGTTAATACTATTGTAGGACTAAATACAGACAGCTCTACAGGGAACTGTTAATACTATTGTAGGACTAAATACAGACAGCTCTACAGGGAACTGTTAATACTATTGTAGGACTAAATACAGACAGCTCTACAGGGAACTGTTAATACTATTGTAGGACTAAATACAGACAGCTCTACAGGGAACTGTTAATACTATTGTAGGACTAAATACAGACAGCTCTACAGGGAACTGTTAATACTATTGTAGGACTAAATACAGACAGCTCTACAGGGAATTGTTAATATTATTGTAGGACTACATAAAGACAGCTCCACAGGGAACTGTTAATACTATTGTAGTACTAAATGCAGACAGCTCTACAGGGAACTGTTAATATTATTGTAGGATTACATAAAGACAGCTCCGCAGGGAACTGTTAATACTATTGTGAGGTTAAATGAAGACAGCTTTGCAGAGAATTGTTAATACTATTGTGAGGTTAAATAAAGACAGCTTTGCAGAGAATTGTTAATACCATTGTAGGACTAAATAAAGTCAGCTCTGCAGGAAACCGTTAATATTGTTGTAGGACTAAATAAAAACAGATCTGCATGGAACTGTTAACTCTCCAGGTGGCAAGAACTATGGAAGACTCAATGTGAAATTAATTTTGTCGACATATACAATGTATAACAGGAGGCTCCCATAAGAGTGCTCGGTCCTTCTGTAATATTAGTCGTAGTTAAGATGTACAGTACATATATGCGTTCTCGCAAATATGAGCTCGGAAATTTTTTCGACGCCATATAGCATTTTCGCCGTTTTTGAACAGGTTTTCAATTAACGTATTATTGCGTCGTCGTCGCTTTGGGCACAGAATTCTCCGAACGTATATATGCGTGCATGCCACCCGGATGGTTGGTACTGTTGTAGGACTAAATAAAAAACGTTGTGCAGAGAATTGTTAATGCTGTCGTAGGACTAAGTAAGGAAAGCTGTACAGAGAATTGTTAGGACTAAATAAAGACAGCTCTACAGATGACTATTAATACTGTTGTGGGACGAAATAAACCTGCTCTGCAGAAGACTCTTGAAGGACTAAATAAAGACATTTGTGCAAAACACTAAATAAAAGTTATTTGTATACATGTAGGCGTCTCTCTATATTAATAAGGTAGTATATATACACTGCTGGCCACCCAAAATGAAACACCAAGAAGGACACGAGATAGCAAAGCCAGATTTACTGGACACATAACAACAGATGCAAAGATGAAACGATTGAGCTTACAGGCCCGTGCAACTTACGGAACACGCAGACATCAATACTTCGTGTAACACCAATGGCTCGCAATAACGGCCACTACAGGCCGCGGCCTCGAACGAAAGAGGCTTTGGATGTGGGCTTGGGGTATGTCGGTCCAGGCTGTTTCACACGTTGCCACAGTTCATCAGGCGTAGCCGTGCGTGGTGCTTGCCGGGCCACTCGGTTGCCCATCAGCTACCAGACTTGTTCGATGGCCGACATATCGGGAGAACAGGCGGCCCACTGCAGCAGTGACATCTAGTGGGCCGTGAAGAATTGTTGCACGATGCGTGCCACGCGCGGGTGAGCGTTGTCCTGTTGAAACGTGGCAGCTGGCAGGTCCTGCAGGTAAGGGAGGACTACAGACTCTAAAATGGCGGAGATATGGCGGTGGCTGTTAGTGTACCTGCGATGCGTACCAGAGGGGTGCGGGTGTCCTATCCAATTGCGCCCCAAACAATAACGCCAGGCGACTGATCGGTATGGCGATGCATAACGCAGGCGTCATACAGTCTCTCGCCGCGGTGCCGCCACACGCGGATCCGTCAATGTCGTGCCATTCCGTAGTCCAGGTGCGGCGTTCAATGGCCCACTGCCGCCGCAATCGCCGGTAGTGCAACGTCAATGGTAATCGGAGCAATGGGCGCCGTGCGACAAGTCGCCGCTCCTCCAGACGACGTCGAACGGTACGTGCTGACACAGGTTGTTGCGCAACACACCCTAATTCCTCCGCTAACGTTCGTGATGTAGCGATGCGAGCCGTCATTGCTCGCCGCACAACATGCCGGTCCTCTCGTTCGGTGGTGTGCCGCGGCTGCGGCAATCGCTCAAGTCGGTCCGTCCGTCCCTCCTGCACCCACCGATTCCATACTCGCCTCGCTGTGGCTGGATGTCGTCCCACACGGGCGCCGATGTATCAGTAGAAACCGCTGTGGCGATAAGCCACTATTCGTCCTCTGTCGAACTCCGAAAGGTGCTGGAATGACTGCCGTATTCTGCGACAAGGCATCAGGAAGCTTCCCACGCACAGGTCCGGCAACACAACTCACTTCCCCTATTTACACCCGCCGTCTGTGCACCCTTCTTATAGTGCTTCTCGGTGGCGTGTCGGGTGCACATGATTTGCATATGCCCTGCAATGCTAATCGTTTGCATGTCCTGTCGTGGGCGGCGCATGCTGCGATTTTTAGGCCAATCTGATGCTTCCTTCGTGGTGCTGCATTTTGGGTGGCCAGCAGTGTATATATATACGTGTGTTTACATGGTCGCTGACTAAGATTCACACCATTGCAAGACGTAAACTTAGTTTTTCCACGGCATGAAACAAATGCAAAATTTGACATCACTGTGCTTCATCTTTTTTCTGGTAATGGAAGAGATTTATAAAATGAGTGACTAGCAGTGTAGCTTTTCCTTTCCCCCAGGATGGCAATATGTCCTTGAGAACTAAAAGCTGGCGCATACATTTGTGTTCATCTCTATGACTGGACGATGTGTTTTAATTGAATTTATTTGCGAAATTCCCTTCTCTGCATTGCACGACTTCGATGAAAGTCGTCAGATGGTCGAATGCTTTTAAACTTAATTTGGTTGAGATCGCGCAAATTGTGAGAGACCAGATTTTATTTTGAGATTCAGGAATCGTGTGGTGACCGCCTTTGCCGCGTATGGAACGAAGTAATTCAAATTACTTTCTTTTCTGTGAAATTGTTTCTGTGCGTGCTTTCGTTCTTCTCCTTTAGGAGAATACATATTTTGGAAAAGGCTAGCTTTTCCTTTCAAATATCCGACATTTTTGTGTTCACAGTTCAATGTAGCGAACTGGTAAAAGGAACATACATCTCCTTAATAGTTATGGAACTTCAATTTGTTACTTGTGACTCATGGGATCTCTGTGTCGCGAATTTCGACTGTTCAGTGGTTTGGCCATTAAAGCTGTATTTTGTAAAATTCCACCAAGCTAAAAATCACGCTTTTAGAAGATGTAATGACAAAAAAAAATTAAAAATTTGCGGGAACTGTGTCGGAGCCACGACCGCAGGTCTTTTGGGCGTAGAACACGTCGCGTGGCTGTTGGGTGTCGGGTAGGTGTTAAGAAATGAGTGAATGCGCAGAGTTTAGGTTTAGAAAGATTTTTTTTTTGGCTGTTTACAGAAATCGTGTGCAGAGAGTACTGTATTTTGAGAGAATGACCTACTTATTCTAGACTGAGAATGGTCTTGTTGACGAGAGGCCGATGGTACGAGAAGTAGCTCACGTATAGCATGACATCGACGATGATGTTTCTTGCAAAAGTCAAGTCGATGTACACTGAAGAGCCAGAAAAAATGCTACAGACAAGCTTATGCAAAATACATAGCAACGTCAGCTATGCGCGTACTCGGTTGCGTCCGCCAGTGCGTATATTAAGCGATAGACATCTTGCCAGCTGTCAGAGCTGTTTTCGGCCTGAGAATGACAAGTAATAACGATCTAAGCGATTTTCAACGTGGTGTCATAGTTGGCGCTCGTGAGATGGGCCATAGTATTTCGGAGGTAGAAACGAAGTTTGGATTTTCACGGACGACCATTGGGAGGGTGTACCGTGACTTCAAGAATTCCGGCGAAACCTCCAACCTACGATACCAATGTGGCCGTAAAAAGAAATTGGGTGCGCGTGACCATCGTCGGCTGTCAAGAATCGTTTCACGCGATAGGCGTGCAACACTCTCGCAGGTATCATCATGGGAATTCAATGCTGGAGCCTCAACAAGCATCAGCTTACGGATTGTGCAAAGTACCCTGCACGATATGGGCTTTGGGAGCCGACACCCAACTCGAGTCCCCTTAATGGGTGCGCGACACAGAGCTATGCGCCTCGCTTGGGCACGCCAACATCGCCACTGGACACTTGATGGCTGGAAACAAGTAGCCTGGTCTGGCGTTTCCAACTGTATCGGGCAAATGGAAGGATTCGTGTGTGGCGCAAACCCCATGAAGCCATGGATCCCGCTTGTCAACAGGGAACTGTACTGGCTTGGGGGAGGAGGGTCCGTGATTGTATGGAGTGTGTTTAGCTGGACCACTGGGACCCCTGGTACGTCTACAAACGTCTGTGACCGGCCAACGCTATGTGCGCATCCTTTCTGACGAGGTACACCAGTTTATGTCCTGCATTCATGCTGATGGGTTGGAGCATTCATCTGAGGTTTGGGTATTGCCATTCCCACCCACGTCCCCAGATCTGAACGTTATAGAACACACTTGGGGTGCCATGCAACGCGCTATCGAACACAGGAATCCGATACCTCGAAATACACCTGAATTGTGGAACGCTCTGCAGGACGTATGGTGTGCATTGCCTACAGCACATTTCTAGAAGCTAGTGGAGTCCATGCCCCGTCATTTTTCCGCAGTCCTGCGCTCCCATGGGGGGACCTACCAAGTATTAGACTGGTGTACCAGTTTTTCTGGCACTTCGGTGTATGTGTTTGCCAGCATGGTTGGCGATCGCGTCGGCACAAAGTTCAAGTTAAATTGAGTCTTCATGAAATCGAGCTCGTGTAGATTCGTTTGAGCGTGAACGTTAAAGTCTCCCATGATTATCATCGGTACCTCTGTGTCCCCGGTCATATTCTTGCTGATTTTCTTGAAGTACTTGATCATCATCATTGCAACGAAAGAAACATTTCGAGGTCCGAGATGGAGACGTGTTCGGTTTTCACACAGTTCTCAACCATTTCACAATTTTTTCACACACCTAATCAAGTTTTCTCACAAATAGTATTGCAGATATCGATACATCTCGCGTAGACAAAACGAATGACACGTCGTGGTAAGTACTGTCACTTCACCATTCCGAGTTATACGAATTTTATCGTGCGCGCCGAACACCAATTTAACCACAAAATGAAGGACGCGCGCGCCGCTCATTATTGCGTCATCTGACATTGAACGCTACTTCTGTAGACTCTTTGGACTTTCCTTTTGTTCATATTTTTTGCTAACTATATCCTTCAACTCAGTTATTGTATTTTTTTCTGGCTTTTATAGTTTTGAAATTATTGAAGGAAATCTGGTGTACACTTTTTTTGGGACACACGGATTTTTACCAAGGGACCCAATGCTGGAATGAAATGATATACGTATTCTACGTCAAAAATTTTGAGCTTTTAAACATATGTCATTCAAAAAGCTTACTTTTTAGTAAATACTTTTATTCAAAAAAACATTTTATTTTCAACGCTTTAGCTTCCAGATATTTTCGTATTGAAAAATTTCGTGTAGTGCTCCTCAAACGTTGTGAAGTCAGGACATCTTTGCACTCTTAAAAATCATTCTGGACTCCAAAGTGGGCTATATCTATCGTTATTTATTGCATTAAAATTTAAAACTAATTTTTTTAATATTTATTATTTGATTGTGAAATAATAACGGACGCATTACATTCAGCCGAACTCACACATAACGAGCTTGCGTAACACGAAGTTCGGCATAATCTGAAATATTTATAGATCCCTTCGTAATATTTTGCCCTTGTTATTTTAGAAGCATATTGCGAACAATATTTTTTGAAGGGAACTCATATAAAAGTTCAGCACGGGTATCAGCAAACTAAATATGTGGCATTCATCTAGTTTTCCTCACTAAATGTTTCACTGGAAAATTAGGAAATAATTAGCTACTACAATATTTCAGTCCCCACCTCTACATCTCGCTATCCAACTCCCCTTTCCCCTCCCTCACCCGTTTGCCACTCGTGCATTTCTGGGAAAATACCATATTTCATTCTCTTCACACATACCCTCCCCCTCCGCTCGGCTCCTTTCAATCACCTAATCTCTGTTTAGAAAATCGTAGTTTGTTTTGCATATACTGTAGAAAAATAACCACCGCGTCACAGGACGTTAGAAAGCAGTTAAAGCAGCTGTCACGACAAGAACAAGCCAAACGGTAACTGTCACATATTTTTGACATAATGTGCAAAACAGCAAATCAGATGTGAAATGTGAAATTTCAGATTCTTAGCCGTTACTTAAATTTTTCATTAGTTGAATTTTACTTATTGCACAGATTTCGTTCATATTTTTTGCTAACTATATTTTAATTAACAAGTATTATTCCTTCGATTAATTTATAAACAGTTTATGACTGACTAGCTTTAACACAATGCAATGTGCCAAAAATAGCCTTTCTTTTTTATCTGCCTGGTTATAACGAACTTCGCATATATTGAATGTTTTTACTCTCCCTTCAACTTCGTTTCATACGGGCTCAACTACGTAAAATAATATATTTTATGAAAAAGAACTACATTTTGCAAAACAACAGAAAATTTGTGAGATTAGTGGCATTTATTTATAGTTTTGCAAATCACTTTCTAATGTGTGGCTTAACAGAGGAGAGCTGTATTCTCATATCAACTTCTGTAATGAATCTGTTATGATGTGCTGTTTTGGTTGAAATGGTATGTGAAGAAAATCCGGCCTCACAGAGATTTGTCGTTGGTAAAGGCCTTACAGGTACGTGTAGTTATACCCTAAACCTACTGCCTTTAGAAAATTCATGTAGCTTCTGGAGAGCTCCACTGTACACTCCTTAGAGAATGAGAGCAAAATACGCAAATAAAGTCTTATTATTATGAAAATAGTTTTCATCTCGCTGACCCCATGAAAAGGTCAGCCAAGTTTTGCATCTAGGTGACTTTATACCCCACATCATAGGTAATGTGCAAGTTTCAGGAGACACACCTTTGTAGTATAATCCAAGAAAATGGAAAATGTGACATGGAAATAAAAAGAATTAGCAAGGAAAATATAAATTTATTATTAGAAAATAAAAAAATGGATATAGTACCATATTTTAATTATCTGGGAGTGAATTTTACCCCTGACTTACGATGGACTAAACATATAGAAATGCTTTCGAATAAATTATCTAGAAATATTAGCCTCATTAGTACAATATTAACAACTCTTTCAGTTAAAACACCAAATCTCTTGTATTACTCATTATTTCAGACTCACATTAACCACTGCTTTTTATTTTGGTATCAAACAAGTAAACCAATTTAAATAAATTACAGGTATTACAAAATTAAACTCATAGACCTACATTCAAAACGAAGTACTTCTGTGACTACATATATACACCCACATTTACATAATCCAGTTCCCCCGAATGAGTTCAGATTACTAACAATACATGAATTTTTGTATTATAACCTTGGCAAAATCATGTTTTAGAGACTTGAGAACAATTTGCATATAGATTTAATTGAAATTAATTGCAATAGACACAATTACCAAACAAGAAATACGTAGATTACCGCTTCGCCGAATACAGCCTCAGCTATTAAAGCAATGTTTAAACTATGCTGGCCCAGATTATTGAAATTCATTGCCTTTTGGATTTAACAAGTATTAATAACTAAAATCTCTTTAAAAACACTTAGCAAATACCTACTGAGTTAAAAAAAAAAAAAAGTCTTCTAAAATTAAATCCTAATAATACTAATTATTTACTAACAATAATTCGTAAGGCCAAAATCACTTCTCTCATACTTTTGAGGGAACTGAGGGCTATGTCAGCACTCCTAAGAAGCATTTTCTCTTGTTTCCTTTGCTGTTAAATAGCCTTTGTATGCATAACTTACAGTAATATTCTTATGTTATGTAACAGCATGAACAAATAAGTAAATAAATAAGTAAATAAACTCAAAGACGAAAGACAAACCGTCATGGCACGATTATTTAATGCAATAAAATATATGTATATATACAAGTTAAAAACTCCATGAGTACTTTTGGAGTGACTGTCACTCCATCCTCAGATGTGAATAATGGATCAGATTAGAAGTAGAGGGTTTTAAGAAGTGAATGTCTGACTCCAGGTCTCAAACTACCCCTAGAAATAGGAAGCTAGGAGATTTGGGCTACAGTGCCCGATAGGAAAGGGACACGGAAGCGAGGTAGAAAGGGGGAGGGAGTCGAACCTAAGGTACATCCGTGACAGTGACGAACGTTGACCACTAGGCCATCCGCGACCCAGATGTGAATCATACGAATGTTGCACACATATACACTATATTGACAAGTCACCGGACACCCCTTCAAATGCAAATGCACGGATCCGCTGCGATGTGCTGTACAGCTGCAAACGGTATAAAACAAGCCAGCAGCTGACCGCGATCATATCGCACTGTGAGGTTGAGTGAAAATGTGGCGGGAGAGAACTGATTTTGAGAAAAGAAAGATTGCTGGGTGCTACACTGAGTGGCCAAATTATTATGACCACATGGTTAGTACCTTGTTCGACCACCTTTTTCTTTTAATGCTGCTTGAATTTGTCTTGGTGTGGACTCTATTAAATGTCGGCAAGTGGCTTGGGGTATGTTGTTCCAAATCCGATAAGTTGCACCATCCAGCTTCTCGCAGATTTGATGGTAACGGATCCGTCTGTCCGATGCCTCTTTCGATTTCATCTCACAAATGCCCCATTGGATTGAGATCCGGTGATTGGGGAAGCCAATGTAGCAGGGAAAAGTCTCCGTGATACTTCTCAAACCATTCGCGTACAATGTGAGCACTATGGCATGTAACATTGTCTTGATGGATGTATCAGTCTCCATTGCAATAAACCATCACCATAACTGGATGGACTTGGTCGGTTAGGATATTTAAATACCTTTTAGGTGGTCAGACGTTGCTCCACGCGAATCAAAAGGCCCAAACACTACCACAAAAATATGCCCCAGACAGTAAGAAGCGTAGCGATGATGAAAATGTGCCCTAGACCATAAGAAGAGATATGCCTACGCCAACTTGAAGAGTAGCGACGATTCAAGATGGGTGTATGCTTTCTTGCTGCTGTCTCCACACCCACACCCTGTCATCCGCATGATATATCTGAAAACTTGATTCGTCGGACCGCATTGCCCGATTCCACTCATTTACTGTCCAGTTCTTGTGCAAACTGGAGGAGTTTCTTCTTGTTCGCTGCAAATAGCAATGACTTATGGACAGGCGGTCTGCTTCTGTAGCCCATACGATGTGATGAGGCGAACTGTACGTTGAGGGGCCATCGGACTTGGACTCTAATTGAGATTATCTGTAATCTAACGAAGTGTTGCTCGTCTGTTGGACTGAATAAGTATACCTACTCTCCTTTCAGCTCGAGCATCCAGTGCCGTTGACGAAAATAGGTCTTGCACCTAGATCAGGTTTTTTTGTCTGGTGGTCCACTCTCTACGAACTTTAACAACAGCTTCCCTCGAACATTTCACAAGTGCAGTCGTTTGTTTTGCTTATGCTCCCACCAAAGCTTCGAGCACCAACGATCATTTCAACTTCAAGTCCGTCAGATCGCGTCTTTTACCCATTACTTCTTGTGCAATGCACTTCATTAGTTTCTACATGTCCTAAGTCGGCACTGACTCAGTTAGGCATTTTCATGTCGGACTTCCGTCCACACAGAAACTTTAGGCCCAAACCACTTACAGTGGATCCGCCTTTTGGGCAGGACACAGAAATGGAAGAAGAAAGAGCAAGTCTAGCGACTTTGACAGAACAGTTTTGTGAGTGAGAGAGAGCGCAGTAGATGGCGCTACCGTACAAATACGATGTTGCTCATAGAGGGCTGAGAGAGAGTCAAGGGGGAAGTAGGGATGCAGACCGAACGTAACCGAGGGGTTCCAAACCCGGGGGCCATCATTTAACGTACTGGTCCGATGGACGGCGGATATTCAGCGATTGTTAACAAATCCCACCACCTCTGGAAGACCAGCCCAGGTTTGAACCTGGGGACCCTCCGTCGGTAGTCTGACTCGCTTACCACTAATCCATCCGCGGCTCATAGTTTCTGCGTGCCTTTCGCGTCCTCTTTTTATACCGATTCAGCCATCTTGCGTCAGCAACATCTGCGGGATAACTACTTTGCATAAAAGCGTCTAGTGCTCATAATAATTTGGGAACTTAGTGTATATTAGTGGGTTGTCCATAAGAGAAACCGAGAGGCGTTTAAACATACCCAAGTCTACTTTTTTGGATGTAGTGAATAAGTGGAAGGCACATGGCGTGCCTGAAGGAGCAAAACGTACCGGCAGACCAAAGAAAATCAGTGATAGAGGACGTCGAAGCCTCAAGAAAGTCGTAACAGCTAATCGACGGAGTACTGCACAAGACCTCAGTGTACAGGTGAGTAAAAATGCTCGAACCTCGGTATGTACACGTACCATTCGCAGAGAACTTCATTTCATGGGTTACAGTGATCGTACGGCGGCTCATAAGCCATTCATTTCCACTCTGAATGCTACTCGTAGTTTAGCATGGTGTAAAGAACATTTATCGTGGACCGTGGATCAATGGAAACGGGTACTATTGACTGATGAATCCAGATACACGATCCATCAGTCGGATGGCCGTGTGTGGGTATGGCGTCAGCCGGGGGAACGCTATACACCACAGTTTACTGTTCCTTCGGTCAAGTTTGCAGCTGGCAGTGTACTCGTGTGGGGGTGGTGTTTTCGTGGTATTGTCCCGGCCCATTGGTTATCATGGACAGACCTGTTAACCAGCACGTCTACTTCGATCTTCTGGACAATTATGCCCTACCACCTCTGTGGCAATACTCTATGGGACAGAGCCTTGTTGGTACCAGCAGGATAATGCACAGAGTTGACGGTAATTTCCTATCGTGTGTGGACTGGCCAGCACAGAGCCCTTATCTTAATCCTATAGAGCACCTATGGGATGAATGAGAGTGCTACATAAGAAGTTTGAAACCAAGGCCTACTACTAAGCAACAGTTAGCGGCAGCATTATGTACTGAATGGAAGTGCATACCTATCGCTGTGTTCCAAAAACTTGTCGAAAGCATGTCTCGAAGGGTCAATGCATGCATATTAAGGCCAAAGGTGGACCAACACCGTACTAATGTATCTCAATAAATGCTATGTTGTGTTTCTCTTCTAGGCGTCCGGTGACATATGTCAATATAGTGTATATTAGGATCATGTTGCATTATGGGTAAGAGACCGACAATGCCGTTGCCACTG
This sequence comes from Macrothele yani, assembly GCA_039090855.1. Taxonomy (NCBI): domain Eukaryota; kingdom Metazoa; phylum Arthropoda; class Arachnida; order Araneae; family Macrothelidae; genus Macrothele; species Macrothele yani. Next base: position 15,535,806 of record CM077013.1, on the reverse strand, counting down.
CACCATTACAAATTGTGACGTGGGGAAATTGTTGATACATTGGGATACCACCCGGATATTAGCAACATATTATCGAGAATTTGCTCACGACATGGTTTGCAATTTAGAACTCGAACTGAGAATAGGTTTTATCGTATCAAGAAAGATATAGACAAGACAGACATTGCAGAAATGGGGGGGGGGGGTGTGTATAACATTCCTAGGTTGGATCATGTAACTGGGGAGCTGACGAGCAATTACGTGGGTTCAACAAAAAGAAGCTTAGGTATACGAGTGCAAGGAACAGAAGTGTGATATTCAAGTTGACCATGAGAACACTTCGCTCGCGAGAAATGTTAGCAATGGTAACGTAAAACCATATTGTACTAATATTAGGCTTCTTTTAACCCTCGCCTCTTTGTCACCAAAGCGTGATAGGGTAAGCCAAATCCATGGTAGGAGACTTAGCCCTGCCCTATCATGCCTTGGGTCATAGAGAAGAAAATAAAGGGCTAGAATTATCGCTTATCGCCAGTGACAGGTTTGTGATCTGTACTGCTGAGATGAGGGGAAAGGACTTGTTTTTTCCGAAAATTTTGAAAAACCCGGCCGCTTTGTGAACATTTCTGTTTGGGGAGCGCAGAAACTTTTGGACACAATTAGGTTCAGGCACATCAGCCGCCTAAAGAGTTAACTGAATGTATGCTTCATTGGGCTTTGCAGACAAATTTGTCGGGTTTTGGCAGAGACTAATGGTGCATTGAAGGGACCTATACTTTTACACCGCTAATATGAGGCTAGTTGTGTATGCTGAAATTCTTCTGTTGCCACTGCTGCTGTACTGAGCGGTTACTTGATGCAATGGAGCTTGGCTATTACCTCTCACAATCCTCTCTAGTCGCCGTTGCTTTCGAACATCTATTAGTCATTTCCGCCCATAATAAGACCTCTAACTGTTTCATTTGCCTATGCCGTACTCGTTGGTTACACCCTCGGTGCAGTTGTTCTTGCACAGCCGAAAAGGTTTGCCCTTTCTGAGACACTTGCACCTACCCGCCTAACTCCCACTCTTATCTCTTTCGAAGTAGCTTAGTGTATAGCTCAATTCATGTCTTTCCCGTAATGTTGGTATCCACACTTCTTTCACATCTGAATCCTTCGCAGTGAGCTCTTTATATAGCCAGTCATGTTTCATAGGTGAGAGATGGTGGCTCTTTCTGGTTGCTATTGGGTTTTCCTAATAGTTTACCACTCTAGTGTATAAGACATCAAGACTAAAGGACGTGAGTGTCGATCAGCTTCTCACTATTTGTTATTAGAGACTGAAATCGTAACTTCAAATACCACTGCTTCTAAACGAGAAACTGTGTATCCTAAATTATAATACTGCCCTAAACTGCAGAAGATCAATCTCTGGTAAATAGCAAGAGATACCGCTTGTAACGGGGAGACCAAAGGAAATCCGCTTTAAATCCGTTTTGGGTGAAAATCCCACCATGTAAAAAGATGCATACATGACAATATGCATATGTGTTTATATTATACAGGGTGCATAGGAAAGTCCCTTTAGCCTGGAATAACTTGCGAACGGAGAGAGGTACAGTTATGCAAGTGAGATAACGGCATAGTACGGCCACTACGCCCGATAGAATGCAGCCAATAGCAGCGCCCCTAGTAGCGAAATGCGGAAGTTAGCCAGTGCAAATAAAATACGAAAAGAAATAGAGCAAAATTTCCGTTACAAATTTGTAGAGCATCAATTAATTAGTACAAAACGACATTTGTTTCACACGGATAAGATACATTGTCGCCTGAATACCCTAAAATGTCTGAAAGCAATGTGCTACGATTCGAATCTGCATATTCACATTTCGCAAATGTAGCCATATGCAAATGCAGAATGTAACGTTGTACCGTACCTACTATATAAAAACCAGTAGCAGGATGTACCCTGATCAAAAGTTTAGGTCTACGTGCGCTGTGTGAGAATGGCGAGCTTGGATTTCTGGGGTTACGTACAAAATCAGGTGTATGCAACAGCGCCTACAAGTCTGCTGGATCCACGTCGTCGTGTTACAGATGCTTGCAATAGTATGACACCTGCCATGCTGAGGAATATGCATGCAGAGTTACTTTCACAAATGCAACTGTGTTTCATGGGCAATGGCGAACTATTCGAACATACTGGACATTAACTTTTTATCACTGTGCGCCAGTTTGCCTTTTTTGTTTTTGTTTTGTCTGACGTCATCAAACTTTATTGACATAAGTACGCATTTATGCAATAAATTGTGTGTATTTGCTCATACCTATGCCTGTTCCCTTCAAACGCTCACACAAAAGGTCGCGCACCGATTTCGGATATTTTAAGGGTATTCAGGTGACAATTTATCTTATCCGTGTGAAACAAATGTCGTTTTGTACTAATAAATTGATGCTCTACAACTTTTTAACTGGAAATTTTGCTCTATCTCTTTTTGTTTTCGATTTGCAATGAATAACTTCCGCATTTCGCCACTAGGGGAGCTGTTATTGGGTGCATTCGATCGGGCGTAGTCGTTTTACTATACCGTTATATCACTTGCATAACTGTACCTCTCTCCGTTCGCAAATTATTCCAGGTTAAAGGGACCTTCCTATGCACACTGTATATCCATGTACTGTGTATCATAATATACTGTATATGGCTGCCTTTTTTCTCACCATTTTCTGGCTCTTTAATGATGGTTAACTTGCCTTTTACGGATAATACTTTTCTCTTCGTCATTTTGTTTCGAATTTGTAACTTGACAGCTACATAAAATCGAACGCTATTTAACGATTCACACGGAGCAAAACGAGCCAATGTGACGCTCTCTTTGATAGTGAAAGCAGCAACGGACACAACTCCGGGTATTGTTATCTCCCATTTCCTCTCGGGCAACATCCCCATTCCATTACTCTTATTTTTCTCCGTAATCGTTGCCCGAAAATCCTCAACGCATGTGCGTGACCCAAGTCATTCTCTTTTTGTCTAGGACTAGGGTGTGTTTTGACGTACTACAGAGGTGAAAATATGTGTCAAGATGACATATCTGCAGCGCGACATTCTGTCCGCGTGTCTCACTTGGGGGAGCGACTCACTGCGGAGTGAAGGGGCATGAACACGATATCCGTCGCGGACAAACTTGTGTTTTCACGGTGTGTTTAACTTCGCAAACACGATACTCCCAAGACATAGATAGAACCTTGGAGTGTGTGTGTGGTGGAGATTCTCTTGCGCAACTCGCTTGTCGATCATTGATTTACTCCCTTCCCATTGCTTTTCTATCAACATTCTTCCACTAGCGCACTAAGATTGCACTGCGTTGTCGCAATAGACCTTATTGAACTCGCATGTCATCATGTAAACTATAGTTCTGTGGCTGCGGACCAGCACTGGTTTGTGTACAACAGGTTTTCCATCGCTTAACAAGAAAATACCTTGCAGGGTTTCAGGAAAATCGCGATTTTTCATATATTTATTAACGACGTGCTTAACTTTTGCTCATCGTATGGTTGTGCTAACAAGTCATGTCACCTAAAATGTATAGAGGAAAAGATCATTTTTCTTTAATTGGGAGTTTAATGACCACCGTGAGCAACCCAGTGGGCTATAAGAAGTCGCCCGTGCCAAATTTTGGGCAACTGATTTCAGGGGAGGGAGTGAGCCAGTGTCGTAAAACAAACGCAACATCCATGCGTCGCGGGGATTCGAATCCGGATCCATTTTGGACAAACGGTCAGAAGCCATCGTTTAGCCCACTGCGCCAACGGGGTGGCAGATAACTTTTCATAAGTTTCCTCTGAAAAGGCCGGAACTATTAATGGAATGGCGGAGTAATATGGAACGCGATGTTTTCCAACCCAGTGTGCCGCCCCGGTGGCGCAGTGGTCTAAGCGATGGCCTCTGATCATTCGTCCGAAAGGGGTCCGGGTTCGAATCCCGGTGAGGCATGGATGTTGTGTTTGTCTTACGGCACTGGCTCTCTCCCTTCCCTGGAACCAGTAACCCTAAATTAGGGACGGGCGACTGCTTCATAATTCTGCCCTCTTTAGCGAGGAAGATTTCGAATAGTATGGCACTATGAATCGAAGGCAGTTAAAACCTGGCTGTGTTCCTTCGAATTCTAATTTTTTTTTTTTAAACGGGGAGGAAGAGGAAACTGACTGCATGTTTGCATCTGTAAGTTACGAATTAAGTTCCAAGTTCTTTCCCCAGGGAACGAAACAAATTTTTTTCTTTTATTTAATGTTATGCATTCATTTCATTTTTAAGTAGGTTGCCTAGCATGCGACAGTGGGAAGTTTTAATTGTTTTTTTTAACCCCAAATATTCCGTTGCTCCCATATTACACTGAGAAAAACGTTTTGTTAATTGAACAAAACTTTTGTTGTATCAACAAAATTTTTGTCGATATACAGTCAACAAAAAAGTTTGTTGAAAATTATTGTTGATTTAACAAAATTTATTGTTATCACGACAAAACGATTTGTTCATTTAACAAAATGATTAGGTCGATTTTTGAGAATTTGTTTGATCCAACAAGACATATTGTTATCATGACAAAATGTTTTGCTGTTGCGACAAAACATATTGTTATCGTGACACAATAAGTTTTGTTGCAATATGTTTTGTTGCAGCAACAAAACATTTTGTCATGATAACAATATGTCTTGTTGGATCAAACAAATTCTCAGAAATCGACCTAATCATTTTGTTAAATGAACAAAACGTTTTGTCGTGATAACAATAAATTTTGTTAAATCAGCAATTTTCAACAAAATAATTTTGCAAATTCAACAAAAAATTTTGTTGACTGTATATCGACAAAGTTTTTTGTTGAATTAACAAAACGTTTTTCTCAGTGTAAGTACTTGTCTGGACTCCTAAATATTTATTTTTTGCAAAAAAAAAAAAAAATTCCTAGGTTTGTTTGAGACGTTTTGCCAATATCTGACAATAAAAACGTGAAAATTGAATATAACGTGTATGAAAAATGCTTCGCCGCCCCGGTGGCGCAGTGGTCTAAGGCGTTGGCCTCTGATCATTCGTCCGTAAGGGGTCCGGGTTCGAATCCCGGTGAGGCATGGATGTTGTGTTTGTCTTACGGCACTGGCTCTCTCTCCCTTCCCTGGAACCAGTGACCCAAAATTAGGGACGGGCGACTGCTTATAGCCCATTGAGTTGCTCACGGTGGTCGTTAAACCTCCAATCAAAAAAAAAAAAATGCTTCATTAAAAATGTTACCGGCGATGTTGTCCTGCATATCTTTGAAATAAACATCGAACACAAAATGTTTTGGTATATTTTTGCAACTTTGATTTGTTCTTTTAAAAAGTAAATTTCTCTTTCTTCGCCCTGTAGCTCTATTAATGCGTTGGCATACTCTAACACTTTAAAAAGTTTGAAAATTGGGCAACACTAAAGGGTGATCTAACAACGACAACATTGAATCAGCAGCTATGTTCGCAGAAATTCACTTCTAACGTCACATGAATGAGGTCCATTTTTTTCTGCAAGACGCCATTTCTTCCACTATTTCTGGACATTGCGCAGGAGATCGATCTCCTCTGGCAGCCTCGAAGGCGCAGTGATCTAAGCGATGGCCTCTGATCATTCGTCCGAAAGGGGTCCGGGTTCGAATCCCGTTGATGCATGGATGCTGTGTTTGTGTTATGGCACTGGCTCTCTCCCTTCCCTGGAACCAGTGGCCCTAAATTAGGGGCGGGTGACTGCTTATAGCCCATTGAGTTGCTCACGGTGGTCGAACCTCCAATCAAAAAGAAAAAAAGAAATCTCCTCTGCTTCGTTAAATATGGAATTTCATTAAAATTTATTACTTTGCTTGTTAAAAGTGATCATCTTAATTTTTCTGTGTAAAATTCCGGATTTCGTTACATTTTGTTCGTTAAAAGCAATCAAATCAGCTCTGAGTCAACATTACGCCAAAGAAAAGTTCCTGCTTTGCTCGTTAAATCAAGGCCGCCTATAAAGTACAAGGCCATGCAGTTACAGACATGAGTTCCCTCCACTCGTGACGTCACTGGCATGTTACTCGACCTGACACGTCGATGTCATGTTTGACGTCATACGAGACATCCTTGCTAACCAATCTGAAGATTTCGTTTCCCCGTAAAAGCGGGAACTCGTTTCCCTAACGTAATGGCCTTGTATTTTCTACACGGCTTTGGTTAAGTCCGGGTTCTCGCTACATACGGGCTCGTTATAAGCGGGTTCTACTGTATATATCATCTGTACTTAAAGTAGTGAAGCATCCAAAATGTTTCAGAGATTGCCAAATATTTTAACATTATACAAAATAAACAGTAGTTAGGATTAAATTTAATCAATTTTATAAACTTAAATTACTGAATCATTTTTTCAGATCTCCTCATTTGCCTATAATGGTTTAGATCATCGTGAATTCTATTCAATATACTTGTTAAGCAAAGCTAAAATTTTCAAGTTATTTAACCCTTTAGCCGGCTGGAACAAATTAACTCGGGGTTAAAATAATGAGCTCTAAGGAATATCCTTACTGTCTATGATGTTGGTAAAATGTGGCAGGAAGGAGTGAACCTGAGAACTAGAGATCGGTGCTTTCCTCTTAGCTTTGTTATTCAAAGTAGTCATTGAGGGGAATGATTGACACTAAATCTTTGACTGATTACCTGCTAAATGGGCTATAACAATTGCGACAAACTGAGAAGGGAGAGAGAACATATTTGAGTAATTTAATTGTTTCTGCCTAGTGACATGATGCCCATGTCAGGGAGACTAGTCACTGGAAAGAAACAAGACATTTCCCTTCTTTCCTTAGGTCATAGAGCAGACTGGAAGAGAGCGCTAGAGTAGAGGACTAGAACAGAGATCATATCCCCAGTAACAAGTTTATGGTCGGTACTTCTGAGATGAGAAGGGGAAAAGGAACCGTTTTGCCGTAACTTTCGTTAAACCCGGCAGCTATGTGAACATTTCTGTTTGGGAAGCTCAGTAAGTTTTGGGCCACATTTGATTTAGGTACATCGGCTGCTTAAAGGATTAATATTAACTGAAATAAAACCTGTATAATAGGCTACATCTGTCCATAACGCTCTGTCATTCAGTACTTGCAGTGCCATCTTTTATCCGATGGCCGAAATCGGAACTAAGCACACCGTTATCGTACGATATGTAAAATCAAGGAGAAATACTGGAAAATAAAATAAAGTTAGTAAGACAAACGACTTCATCCGTGGCAACACCCAGTGCTTGAACAACTGTCTGCGACGTTTGTTCTGTTACGTAGGTGTTATGTCGTGTTTTATTTCATTTTTTCGCATTGCAGAGTAATTTTATAAAAGGAATCGGCGTTATTTTATTTCATAAAAAGGAATAAGTAAAATTGTAAGCACGTAACTGCAGGCGAAGTTTTGATTTACTATGACGAAAATTCAAAAAAAATATGAGTTCCGTGGATTTTTTTCTTTGTAGTACAAGGTGGAAGAAGATAAAGCTGAAAGAAAACTTCTCTTAAATAGACAACGGCGATGGCGTGCCAATCAATCTTCTAATATACGATTCGTATTATAAAAATTTTAGTCGGAGCTATTTTGCCCTTGCATGATACGAGCTACGAGTAGTTCTTAATATGTTTGATGTTTTGTTGCACGCACTTAGGAACGGTGTTTTTTTTTAATTTTCCTTGCATTTATTAAAACAATCTAAGATATCAAACATGTGACGCTCTTATAGTTTTTCTTTGAACTCTTGTTAAAAGACGAGCACACCTTAATAACAGGTGCAGAAAATGCATAGATCTCTCGTGTTCTCATTTCACAAATTGGCTTAAAACCGAGTACTCCGGAGTATTTTTACAATTAAGGGTGCTTTATTCTGAGTTTATTTTCCTCGAAAATATTTCAGATACCTCTGGGCTCCAAATATCCTTCAGGCAGAGCCTAGAATAAGGATAACCTTTAACATTTCCATCAAGAGAGTACACCAGGCAACATGATCAAAAATTTTATTAGCTTAAAATAAGATATTACGTAAGGATTTTATTTTAGATCTTGAATATATTTAAAGAAAACGACAGGTTTTCATAATCCATTTTTGCAGCATTACGTTTTCAGAATCGAATACATATTTTACGTCCTAAGGTTTTTTTACGCTTGTTGTAGAAACTGAACCAAACACAAGAACACCTACATGTCAGATACATTGATAGGATGTTTTTCATAGCTGAAATAAATGGAAACCTTTTAACTTATTGAAATTTCCTATTATATAAACTCTTTCTACATTTAGAAAAATAAGGGAGATGGCTGAAGCTCAAGTATTTACGTTGGAAACTCTGCAAATTCTGGGCATAAACTCACGAAAGATGAGGGCACTTACTATATACTGTAGATGCGCACAAAAATTCGGGAAAAGTTATGAGACAGATTCATTATTTTTTTTTATAATGTATTTGAGAGAAACTCATCTTGTAAAATGAGTTGAAAGTAACGCCATATAACACATGAATGCAAGCCTGACTTCATGTCTAACTCATTGGAAAGCGCGCATAACACATAATAATTGTTATTTGCCGGATTGTTTGCCAAATTCCTGATAATTGATTTGAAGTTTCAATTCCTTTGCCTCCCCCCCTCCCTTATCAAATGAATATGGAACTTCAAAACCCAAAAAATTTTTCACTCATTGAGTGAGATCATTGTATTGTATGTTTAATAATAACGATGTGCCAGTTCATGCATACCTAGTTTAAATTGTTGTTTCACCTGAAAGAGGGGATGCAAGAATTGCATTCAAATGCAATTCATATCCATGTGAAATTCATATCTACTTGCGCTCAACAACGAGGATCTTTTGCAAACGAGGATTCTACGGGGTCCTTTCTCTTTCTGTCTGAAAAATCAAACAAAAGCAAATATTCTCCAAATTATTTTATCTAGTTGCAATAAAATTTAGTTTAAATTTGGCCGATCTCTTTTGGACAACTCTTTATACAATGGAAAATTATTTCATTTTGTAAATTTTTTGGGGGCAAGGTCTCCTTGAATGCGATAATGTCATGATCCATAAAGAGAAAGCTCTTGCGGACTTTCGTAATATATAGGGACTACTATCGTAATGTTACGGTTTCATGATTTGGGCAAGGTCTCCTTGAATGCGATAGTGTCATGATCCATAAAGAGAACGCTTCTGCGGACTTTCGAAATCTATAGAGACTACTATCGTAATGTTAAAGTTTCATGATTTAGGCAAGGTCTCCTTGAATGCGATAGTGTCATGATCCAAAAAGAGAAAGCTCCTGCGGACTTTCGTAATCTATAGAGACCACTATCGTAATGTCAAGGTTTCATGATTAATAAAGACTGCTATTTCTACTCTTTCTCGATCTAAACAAATCTGCTTCCGCAAAGCTCCGTAATCCGTAAAAAAATTGTAGTGTTATGTGATTCAGAAATAAGAAGTTAGCTACTATTTCGTCAATTTCGTCATACTTTTAAGGTAACTTCTTGCAAAGTCCCATGATCCATAGAGACTACCATTTCTACAATATTACACGATCCATAAAGATTTTCTGTAGTCTTGTGATCCAAAATGTGTACCGTTTATGCAGATTTTCATATATGGACACTGCCATGCTTTCTAGGTTCTATGATTCTTAAATACCACCGTTCCTGTAGAGTTTCATGATTCGTAAAGAATATCGTTCTTGCAGTTTCAATGTCTACAAAGACGATTGTTCCTATAATGTCTCATGATCCGTAAAGATTACCGTTTCTGAAGTGTTCCACAATCCACGAGATTGCCAATATCGTAGATTTTCATGAACTATAGAAGCAAATCAAATTTGAAGTTGTGATTCGGTCTGTTGGTGTAAAATATGACAAGAGTGGTAAGTCAAATAATATCCAAGAACTTAAAACTTTCATCGTCCGGCAGCGGGAATCGAACACGCGTCTCCTGGTTTGCTCCCGAGTACGCTAACCACTACACCACCCAGAACGACCAAGTCTCAAGTTTCCAAGTAACTTGAATTTAACACATCGCAGGAATCGCCAGTCGAAGCAACGGTATTCATATATAGCGAACCTGGATGAATAGTTTCTTGTCTCCTGTGATTGCCCAGAGAAGCAGAAAAATCATGAATACGGGATTACACCAGTATACAACACAAATTTGTGATTCCGTCTATTGCTGTAAATTATGACAAGAATGGCAAGTCAAATAATTTCCGAAAACTTGAAAATTTCAAGTTTTCGGATATTAGTGGTAAGACAAATAATTCCCACCAATAGACGGGGATCACAACTTCAAATTTGTATGGTGTAATCTCGTATTCATGATAAAAGCAATAGTTCTCTAAGTCTGTAATTCAGAAAAGCATCTGCTGTCTTCAAATTTCATGAACCGTAAAAGTGTAACATTTTTGCAGTGCTTCACGATCCACAATGATTACTCTTGATGCAATATTTCGTTCTCAGGTCTATAAACTCTATTTTTTCCATAATCCCTGAATTTAAACATAGAAACCTAAGGAAACTCATTTTGTGTAAATGTTTCTGGAATTTTATACTACCGAATCTAACTCGTGCGATACTGGGTAAGCAATATTACTGTAACATCACATCAGTAAAAACCGTGGATTTATTGGGTGCGTGCAAAAGTTCTACCCGTTTCTGTAATAAATGCTAATCGCGATCGGAGTAGTTACGTCGCAGATGACGCTGCGATGCCGAATTTTCGGCCAATAAAGCGCGGAGCAGTAGAGCATATAAAGGCATTAGATTTGTCCGAGTAAGTCATTCGTAACGGAAATCACTGACTGTGTAACATGGCATGCGATAAGGAGCACATTAAACATTGTTTACTGTACGAGTTCGACAAAGGCAGTACTGCAGCCGCGGCTTGCCGCAACATCTGTCAAGTGTATGGGGAGGATGCATTTGATAATAGCCCATGTCGCCGTTGGTTTCGGAAATTCCGGGACGGAGACAGAAGCTGTAAAGATAAACCACGTTCTAGACGTCCATCTGTGGTTTCTGACGAGGATGTGGGCCAAGCCCTAACAAATGACCCACATCCAACCGTTCAGGAATTAGCGGAAACGTTGTCGGTACACAGAACCACAGTTGAAAGACGAATGCATGCGTTTGGGTTCATCACGAAGTTCGAAAACTGTGTTTCGCACCAGCTTTCTGCAAAGCAGCGAGAGGAGAGAATCCGTAGCTGTGTTTCTTTGCTTTCTCGTCTCAGAAATGAACCGTTTTCGGGACGAATTGTAACGAGTGATGCGAAATGAGTACTGTACTGTACTGTAATGTAAAACGTCTACGGACTGTGTGCCAAGGTGCAGAGCCTACTCCATCGACCTCAAAAGGAGGACTGCATCCCAAAAAGGTTTTGTTGAGTGTTTGGTCAGATGTCCAGGGAATAATCCACTGGGAGGTGTTGGCACCTACCCGAACAATAAATGCTGACCTCTGTTGTCAACAGTTTGATAGATTGCGGGAACAACTGGCATCGAAGCGGCCAGCACCTGTCGATCGCAAAGGCGTGATACTTTATCATGATAACGCCAGACCCCCCATGCTGCTTTAATCACTCGGCAACAATTACTGGACTTTGTTTGGGAAGTGTTTCCTTACCCGGCGTATTCATCTGACCTGGTTCCTATGGACTAACACCTTTTTTCGATCGTTACAGAACACCTTCGCTCTCCAAACCTTCGTTGATGGGGACGATGTGAAAACGGCATTACATGACTTTTTTGACTCTAAAACATAATTTTTCGGCGTGGTATTCACCTACTCATAGACAGTTGGCAGGAGGTCATACAAAATTATGGCAATTATGTGAAATCCTAGGTACGTCATTTGTTGTGTTCTCCTCCTCTCTTTGTAGCCTACAAAAACGGGTAGAACTTATGCACACACCCAATAAATCAGATGAGTTATTGAATTACTGTAAACATAGCTTACCATTCAGAGGTCTTCTTGGTTCGCTTTGATGGCGATTCCAGTACCACTCCGACATAATCCTCAGTTGCATGGAGGCTTCCTTCTTCAGCGAAAATTTACTGTCTGTGTGCTTATTACATGTGTTCCTTATTTACTCTCCTGGGGATAACTTAACTTACTATCGCTCCTTTCTAACTTCTCAGTCTTGCCTCTATAGCAATCTCTGGTTAAAGCACTCTAATTTCAACTCTGTTTTTGAAGCTCAGAAGTTTTCTGTATTTAGTTTTCGCGTTCCACTTTTGACACATGCTTCCGAGATGAGCATCACTTCATGGAGGTGTTCACTGAGCGCTTATTAGCTCTTTGGTCCCTTGGCCGTTCTCAATTCTCCTATTGATCGTCGTATGACCAGTAGTCAGTTGATGACAACTGGTCTCTGCCTTGACATCAGGACATATGCAGGGCTAAGCGACCTTTAAAATATTATTCCGTCTTAACCGTCAGCTGGTTTCGTGGTTCTGTTATTTGAATATGCATCATACCTAGCCCTGGCGCCTTAGAATATAGCTTCAGTCTTGGATTTTGTCGATTTCCATATTTTCCCCTGTGAATATATCATTCAACAAACAAGTGAGGTGACATTTATTTCCATTGCAAAAAAATTTAAGAAAAGGTATTCGGTGCTAACGAGTATTTCTGCTGCTGACCCTTATTGTTGCCTTGTGCAATCGTAGTGTCAATGAATGTGCAAGTATCACCCGTACGTTCCAGTTTTGCTCACGCACTTTTTTTTCTTTTTATTCTTCAACCTTCTTCCAGGTGTGGGAGTGCCTTTTGAAATTCTTGTCGTGGAAATTATTCATAAATTATGGTTCCCGAGATTACATCTAGCTTGATTTTTGCTCTTCTGATCGTATCTAGAATCGTGGGGGAGGGATAAATCAAAGAGAAGTAATATTGTAGCTGAAATTAAAAGTAGGGTTTCCCTGTGCTCAGAAATTGGATGACGCCTAAGGAAAATACATCGCATATTAAGACAAATGACATAAAATCTCTCAATCGGATCATTTTAGATCCAACAACAATGCTCTCGAAATTCGAGGGATGTGTTCCCATTTGAAGAACTGGTGTCGTCCAAAGGCCATTGCGATGGAACTTCCTGCGGAGTCTTTTTATCCTCGGAACCACGTCTCAAGGAATTGAACTTTTAATTCTTGAAAGGAAATTTGAGCCGCCACTTATCTGAATCGCTGGCTTCTGTCCGTTTGTTCAAATTGAGCCCTAGTTTGGGTTCCGGGTGAAGCATGGATTGTGTACTTGTCCAATGGCTCTGGCTGTTCTTTCTCGGAAGCCAGTGGCCCTCAATTAAGGATAGGGGACTGCTTGTGGCACTCAAAATGTCTCATTATGGTCGCTTAACCCCAAAACAAAAAAAGAGAAACTTGAGTTCCGGTGTTGATTAGCACTTCAAGTGTTGGAATGTTAGATATTTTATAAGGAACTAGGATTTTTAGCACCATGTATGTTGCTGTTTCTTTGTTAATACGGGCACAGTTCATACACCTTTCATTGTTTCATTGCGTGCAATTGCCTCCATGTTTTCTGTTTCCACCGGAATTCTCAATCTCGTATGACTTTGCAAGAGCGAAGGTTTTCTCTGTTTTGTGTCATCATCATCATCATCATTGTCAACCATTATCAATCCACTGCTGGACGAAGGTCTCCCCAAGTTTCCTCCACAACGGTCTGTCTTGTGCCAGTCTCCTCCATGTCACTCCCGCATATTTACGAATTTCATCCACCCATCTCCCATGTGGTCTTTTTCTGGGTCTTTTCCTGTCCCTTGGAATCCAATCTAAAATTTCGGCTGTCCATCTATGGTCTGTCCTTCTGGCAGTATGTCCAGCCCATTGCCATTTCAGGGTTTTAACTCTGATCATGATGTCTTCCACTCTCGTCATTTTTCGTTTCATGATGTCTTCCACTCTCGTCGTTCCTCTTCTTATCTCTCCTGGTTATACCAAGCATGCACCTCTCCATGCTGCTTTGAGTTGTCTGCAGCCTTTGTATGTCTCTTTTAGTTAAGGTCCACGTCTCTGCACCATACGTAAGCACTGGAAGGATGCATTGATCAAACACTTTTCTTTTAAGACATAACGGCATATTGCTCTTGAAAATTATGCTGTTTCTTCCAAAAGCTCTCCAGGCAAGTTTTGTACGCCAATTAATTTCTTCATCAATGTGACCCTCACTTAATATCTGCTGTCCAAGATAAACATACGTATCTGTTATCTCCAGCTTTTCTCCATCAATCGATAAATCTTCATTTCTTGTAAAAGCATTGAACATCACTTTTGTCTTCTGAAAGTTCATTTTTAATCCCACTTCTTTACTCTTGTCAGCAAATTCCTGGATCATACTCTGCAGCTCTGATGGGGTAGTTGCAAAAATGACTACGTCATCAGCAAAACGAAGGTGGGTTAGATAATCTCCATTAATCTTTATCCCTTTGTTTTCCCAGTTCAGTGATTGAAAGACATTTTCCAATGTGGCATTAAAGAGCTTCGGAGATATGGTGTCACCTTGTCTCACTTCCTTTCCAATTTTTATGAGTGCTGTATTTTCAAACAGCCGAATCTTTGCACTTGCATTTTCATAGATGTTATTAATAATATTAATGTATGCATCTTCAATACCGCAGGATTTCAGAGCCGTGGTAACTGCTGATGGTTTCACCGAATCAAAGGCTTTTTCATAATCGATAAAAGCCATGCACAATGGAAGTTCACATTCCCTCGCTCTTTCAATTAGTTCTCTCAGTACGTGCATATGATCTATTGTGCTGTAGCCACTCCTGAATCCAGCTTGTTCTCTCGGTTGAGCCATGTCCAGTGTTACCTTCAAGCGGTGTGAAAGAACTTTAGTGAAGATTTTATAAACCACTGATAGGAACTGACAGACCTATCAGCTTCCTGAGATCCTCAATGTCACCTTTTTTATATAGCAGGATCATTGCAGCGTTGTTCCAATCCTCAGGAATCTTCCCTTCATTAAGGCATCGAGTGAAAATTTGGGCGAGTATTGTTTCAATTTCTCCACTTGCTTCTTGTATGATGTCTATAGTAATTCCATCTTCTCCTGGAGCTTTCCCCCGCTTCATGTTCTTGATTGCATGAGCAACTTCTGCTGGGAGGACTGGAAGAACTCTGGTACCTTTCATGATGTCTGGAGTACATGTATCATCCCTTTCATATAGTTTGGAGTAGAAATCTTTCACTCTTGTCAAAATTTCGCCTCTATTTCTTGTTATAGAACCATCTTCTTTTCTCAGAGCCATAATCTGTTTTCTTCCCTTACTGAGATGTCCCTTTGCTATCTTTAGGCTTTGGTTGTTTTCAATTGCTTTCCTTACTAGTTCACAGTTGAATTTTCCTTACGTCTTCAGTGATACTTTTTGTTACTGTCTTGCATAGCTCTATATATTCCACTTTGGAAGTCACATCTTCTTTAGTTGTCCTCATCTCTCTTCTTTTTTGCATCAACATTTTGGTTTTTCCTGATAATTTGTTTACATGCAACTTGTTCTTAGACCCAGCTAATTTTGTTGCTGTTTCCATAAGAGCTTTGGTTACTTTTCTGTTAACTTCAGAAATATCCACTTCTTCCGATGTTAGGCCTTCTAAAGCAGAGAATCTGTTCTTCAGTTCCAACTTGAAAGTATTATGGTGTTTTTTAAGGTTGGTTATGTCAATAAATTTTGTTTGTCTTATGAGCTTGCCACGTTCCAGTTTAGTGTTGAGGTGCATCTTACATCTCACCAATCTATGGTCACTACCTGTGTTGAACTTGTTTAGCACACTGCAGTCTTCGATGACGAATTTTTTGTTACACATAATAAAATCAATTTCACTTGTCGTCCCAATTGGATGTCTCCATGTCCATTTCCTGTGTGGCTTTTTCTTGAAAAAGGAATTCAAGATGAAAAATCCTTCTGCCTCTGCAAACTCAACGAGAGTATTTCCACGCGGGTTTCTGTTGCCATGACCGAATTTACCTACTGAAGTTTCATTCTGTTGCCTGGTGCCCTATTTTTGCATTGAAATCTCCCATGATTATCTTCAAGTGCTGCTTACCTTTGTTATTTAGATGACGAATTTCCTCATAAAATTCTTCAATTTCTTCTTCAGGATGACTTGTGGTGGGTGCATAAGTTTGAATAATCTGAGCCTGGTATCTTCTCGATAGTTGGATAACGAGTCGTGCAGCTCTGTCAGAGGAACTTTCAACTTCTACCACTTTATCCTTCAGTTTCTTGTTTATTATAAATCCAACACCACTAGTTCTGCCAGTATCTGTCCCACGATAATAGAAGAGATGTCCACTTTTCAGTTCAATGAGATCTTCTCCTTTTCTCCTTACCTCACTCAGCCCGACGATGTCCCACTTGATCCTTTGTAGTTCCTCTTCCAGTTCAAGAAGCCTTGAATCAGAAGATAGGGAGCGTCCGTTGTAGGTAGCCAAGGTCAGCATCAAATGGCAGCCTAGTCCGGTCCTCCGGGGATTCTTAGCACCCTCTGCCTTCATGTCGCACTGGCCGCTGCCTTGGCCAGGTACATTCCAGCTGCCGGAGACTGAGGGCCAAGATTTTAGTTGTAGAGTCATTTTGGAGGTGTTTGGCCATAACTCACCACGCTGGCCAAGCGGGTTGGTGAGTGTGGGATAGCATTTCCTCTGATCCCGATGGTATAGTTATACCGCTATTTGCGGTCGTCAGAGCCCCTTTAGTGGGAACAGGATGCACCACGAGAAGGCGGGGTTGACATTTGTCATACAAAAGCGCGATCCTGTAGAGTTTGAGCATTTTGCGCTGTAATTATGGCGAACATATAAGCTGCAAAAGCTTTATCTCCCTTTCCGCATTATGCAGCAGCAAACTGGTAAATATCTAAATCGTGAAACACGTACGTGAACAAGCACTAATGAATCCCATCTTTTTTTTACGCTATTTAATCTGAAGCACACACATGAATATTTTTGAAATTTCTGAAGACCAGGTTTCTTTTCGCCTGAATTCAATGCAATAATTCGTCTTAAATTTCGTTCAGCATGAGTGGGAAAAAATTATAAAAGAAACTTCATTTCAAAAGAATAATGTAAGCTTCTTTTAGAGCCCTGGAGTTCACCAGATCCCAAGGGCAATACTTTTCGCCTGACCCGCTTGCCTAATTGCGCATCATAGTCTCTGTAGTGTTCTTTAAGTCGCTTGTCTGAGAATTCCATTGATTTGCTTCTCAGATCCAACTATTTCTAAAATGTTTTTCGTGGGAATTTGCTGGCGGCATTAAGTCTTTCGTGACATTATATGAATGTTTGACATTTTATGACTCTAAATCACATTTCCCTTGAGCACAAGAAGAAGCTAGTTTCCTAATTTTTAATGAAACACTTCTTCAAAGACGGGAAATATATATATTATATATGCATTAAATACAGGAGTTGGAGAATAATGTTAGCACCACGCTCAGAGTCATTACTTTTAATGCAGCTGCGTACGTCGCAATACGCGAAGTTATCCACCACTTTTTGGTTGTAATAGTTTTGTTCAGAACATCAAGGTCCTATTTTACTGCATTTAAAGTGTCTTCTTGCAAAAATATTTTCAAGGTGACGATGAAAGGAGAGACCTAACGGTCTTCGAAAGAGGGCTAACTGTTGGTGGCCGGCTAGTTGGTGCCTACGTGACAACAGTCGCCATGGTAGTGGGGTTAGCGAAAACTACTGTGTATAGCGTTATGACAGCATACCGTGTTCGTGGCAAAATCTCTTCTGCGAAAAATTAAAGCGGTCGGAAAACGGCACTGACTGATAGAGATAGGAGAGCGTTAAAGAGGATTGTTACCCGTAATAAGAAGACCACTGCTCCAAAAATTATTGCGGAGCTCAATCTGCATCTCGAGACCCCAGTATCAACGAAAACAATGCGCAGATAACTGCGTAAACAAGATATTCTTGTCAAAGCCGGTATTTCAAAACTTCTGGTACCCGGATGAATGCGCGATGGTAGGGGCGCCAGGAACATGCAATGTGGACTGCCGATGCATTGAAGCAGTTAATGTGCTCGGGTGAATCCACATTCACACTATTCCTCCCCGCAGGGCGTGTTTACGTGTGGAGAACACTTTCAGTAGCTCACAAACTCAGACTATCTGCTCCCAACAGTGCAGCATGGTGGTGATACTGTCATGCTCTGGGCTGTCATATCGTGGTTTGAGCAGGTCCCCTAATAACCTTTAAAAAACGGATGACTGGCAGGGCGTATGAACCCATTTTGGCCAAGTCGATCCAATGGCTCAGGCATTGTGTCCTGCAGGGGAATGCCATCTATCAAAATAACGCCCCAGTTCACAGAGCTCGAAATCATGGTTTGAGGAACATGAAGACGAATTTTCACGCCTTCCGTGGCCGCCTCAATTACCAGACTTAAACATCATCGAGTCACTGTGTTGGAAAACAGAGTAAGATCACGTTATCCTCCTCCTGCATCTCTCAAGGACGTGAATCACTTTCTGCATGAAGAATGGTGTGACATCCCACTACCCACCATTCAGGATTTGTATGCGTCCATTCCAAGGAGGATTGAGGCGGTTTTGAATACCAAAGGTGGTCCCACACCCAACCAGGTACGTAAAAGACATTTGTATGGTAAAGTGAAATGATGAATACTCGAAAAGGGTATACGTGCTGCTTGACAGAGAAAATGCCACACCACGAAGGAATGTACGAAATGATACGAAATCTTACGTAAAAGCAGACAAGAAGGTGGGAAAGAAGCGTTTTAATTTCTGAGAGATTATATGAATGCGATTGGCAAGACAAAACTAATATACCTGAGTCAGAAGGTCGTACGACCGCCATGCTAGACTCTACATTTGGCAATACGGTTTGGCATCGAGTAGAGAAGTCCCCGGATGGAGTTCTGGTATAGTTGATGTGTGTCATCAATCCATCGACATTGCGATGGATTTGTGCAGAGGCATATATGTAAGGTCAGGTGATGCGTAACATCACAGCCTCTCCTTGACAAATGTCAACCCCGCCTTCTCGTGGTGCATCCTGTTCCCACTAAAGGGGCTCTGACGACCGCAAATAGCGGTATAACTATACCATCGGGATCAGAGGAAATGCTATCCCACACTCACCAACCCGCTTGGCCAGCGTGGTGAGTTATGGCCAAACACCTCCAAAATGACTCTACAACTTAAATCTTGGCCCTCAGTCTCCGGCAGCTGGAATGTACCTGGCCAAGGCAGCGGCCAGTGCGACATGAAGGCAGAGGGTGCTAAGAATCCCCGGAGGACCGGACTAGGCTGCCATTCGATGCTGACTACCTACAACGGACGCTCCCTATCTTCTGATTCAAGGCTTCTTGAATTGGAAGAGGAACTACAAAGGATCAAGTGG
The DNA here is from genome assembly GCA_039090855.1 of Macrothele yani. Classification (NCBI taxonomy): domain Eukaryota; kingdom Metazoa; phylum Arthropoda; class Arachnida; order Araneae; family Macrothelidae; genus Macrothele; species Macrothele yani. Next base: position 15,516,390 of record CM077013.1, on the reverse strand, counting down.
GACATCGTCGGGCTAAGTGAGGTAAGGAGAAAAGGAGAAGATCTCATTGAACTGAAAAGTGGACATCTCTTCTATTATCGAGGGACAGATACTGGCAGAACTAGTGGTGTTGGATTTATAATAAACAAGAAACTGAAGGATAAAGTGGTAGAAGTTGAAAGTTCCTCTGACAGAGCTGCACGACTCGTTATCCAACTATCGAGAAGATACCAGGCTCAGATTATTCAAACTTATGCACCCACCACAAGTCATCCTGAAGAAGAAATTGAAGAATTTTATGAGGAAATTCGTCATCTAAATAATAAAGGTAAGCAGCACTTGAAGATAATTATGGGAGATTTCAATGCAAAAATAGGGCACCGGCAACAGAATGAAACTTCAGTAGGTAAATTCGGTCACGGCAACAGAAACCAGCGTGGAAATACTCTTGTTGAGTTTGCAGAGGCAGAAGGATTTTTCATCTTGAATTCCTTTTTCAAGAAAAAGCCACACAGGAAATGGACATGGAGACATCCAATTGGGACGACAAGTGAAATTGATTTTATTATGTGTAACAAAAAATTCGTCATCGAAGACTGCAGTGTGCTAAACAAGTTCAACACAGGTAGTGACCATAGATTGGTGAGATGTAAGATGCACCTCAACACTAAACTGGAACGTGGCAAGCTCATAAGACAAACAAAATGTATTGACATAACCAACCTTAAAAAACACCATAATACTTTCAAGTTGGAACTGAAGAACAGATTCTCTGCTTTAGATGGCCTAACATCGGAAGAAGTGGATATTTCGGAAGTTAACAGAAAAGTAACCAAAGCTCTTATGGAAACAGCAACAAAATTAGCTGGGTCTAAGAACAAGTTGCATGTAAACAAATTATCGGGAAAAACCAAAATGTTGATGCAAAAAAGAAGAGAGATGAGGACAACTAAAGAAGATGTGACTTCCAAAGTGGAATATATAGAGCTATGCAAGACAGCACGAAAAAGTATCACTGAAGACGTAAGGAAATTCAACTGTGAGCTAGTGAGGAAAGCAATTGAAAACAACCAAAGCCTAAAGATAGCAAAGGGACATCTCAGTAAGGGAAGAAAACAGATTATGGCTCTGAGAAAAGAAGATGGTTCTATAACAAGAAATAGAGGCGAAATTTTGACAAGAGTGAAAGATTTCTACTCCAAATTATATGAAAGGGATGATACATGTACTCCAGACATCATGAAAGGTACCAGAGTTCTTCCAGTCCTCCCAGCAGAAGTTGCTCATGCAATCAAGAACATGAAGCGGGGCAAAGCTCCAGGAGAAGATGGAATTACTATAGACATCATACAAGAAGCAAGTGGAGAAATTGAAACAGTACTCGCCCAAATTTTCACTCGATGCCTTAATGAAGGGAAGATCCCTGAGGATTGGAACAATGCTACAATGATCCTGCTACATAAAAAAGGTGACATTGAGGATCTCAGGAACTACAGACCTATCAGCCTCCTATCAGTGGTTTATAAAATCTTCACTAAAGTTCTTTCACACCGCTTGAAGGTAACACTGGACATGGCTCAACCGAGAGAACAAGCTGGATTCAGGAGTGGCTACAGCACAATAGATCATATCCATGTACTGAGAGAACTAATTGAAAGAGCGAGGGAATATGAACTTCCATTGTGCATGGCTTTTATCGATTATGAAAAAGCCTTTGATTCGGTGAAACCATCAGCAGTTACCACGGCTCTGAAATCCTGCGGTATTGAAGATGCATACATTAATATTATTAATAACATCTATGAAAATGCAAGTGCAAAGATTCGGCTGTTTGAAAATACAACACACATAAAAATTGGAAAGGGGGTGAGACAAGGTGACACCATATCTCCGAAGCTCTTTAATGCCACATTGGAAAATGTCTTTCAATCACTGAACTGGGAAAACAAAGGGATAAAGATTAATGGAGATTATCTAACCCACCTTCGTTTTGCTGATGACGTAGTCATTTTTGCAACTACCCCATCAGAGCTGCAGAGTATGATCCAGGAACTTGCTGACAAGAGTAAAGAAGTGGGATTAAAAATGAACTTTCAGAAGACAAAAGTGATGTTCAATGCTTTTACAAGAAATGAAGATTTATCGATTGATGGAGAAAAACTGGAGATAACAGATACGTATGTTTATCTTGGACAGCAGATATCAAGTGAGGGTCACATTGATGAAGAAATTAATCGGCGTACAAAACTTGCCTGGAGAGCTTTTGGAAGAAACAGCATAATTTTCAAGAGCAATATGCCATTATGTCTTAAAAGAAAAGTGTTTCATCAATGCATCCTTCCAGTGCTTACGTATGGTGCAGAGACGTGGACCTTAACTAAAAGAGACATACAAAGGCTGCAGACAACTCAAAGAAGCATGGAGAGGTGCATGCTTGGTATAACCAGGAGAGATAAGAAGAGGAACTCGTGGATCCGAAAAATGACGAGAGTGGAAGACATCATGATCAGAGTTAAATCCCTGAAATGGCAATGGGCTGGACATACTGCCAGAAGGACAGACCATAGATGGACAGCCGAAATTTTTGATTGGATTCCAAGGGACAGGAAAAGACCCAGAAAAAGACCACATGGGAGATGGGTGGATGAAAATCGTAAATATGCGGGAGTGACATGGCGGAGACTGGCACAAGACAAACCGTTGTGGAGGAAACTTGGGGAGACCTTCATCCAGCAGTAGATTGATAATGGTTGACAATGATGATGATGATGATGATATAAACCGTCTGCTAATGACTTTCCACACGTTCTCTATTTGGGTGAAGTCTGGTGGTAGTACTGGCCTGGGCAGCACCTGAACTGCATTCGTAGCTGTATGTTAGCAGTATGCTGGCGAGCAGGCGTTTGTTTTCTTGTTAAAACTGTGCATCAGCAATACCACGGAGAATAAAACGGGATACCACGGAAAACAAAACTGGCTGCAGCATCTCACCAACGTAAGGTCGTGCTGCCATTGTACCCACTATGCATACGGGCGATGAACGTCTGTTGAAACTGATAGTGTCCCAAACTATGGCACCAGGCTGAGAATCCTTATGACGTTCACAGATGGCAGAAAGATCAGTCTAGTGCGACCACGCTGTCCCCAGATTCTCAATTGGTGATATTCAGCACTGAACGGAACGAGACTCGTCGCTGAATAAGACATAGTTTCATTCGTCCCGCCACGCATGTCTGGTACAGCACCACTGCAACATTGCGCAAATATGTGCTACGGTGAGTGACAATTGTCGCAATGGCTGACGAGAGTTCAAACCTGCCTCAGTCAATCTTTGATTCAGAGCCCGTGTGGATATGGCAATGGTCCATAGCTGCCTTATACACCTCGTCGAATGCCATCCACTGTGGATCGTGAGACTGTTACTGCTAGCTGTCAGGTGGACGGCATCAGTTCCACTCAGCACGTTACCTGTTTCTAACCAGTTTCGCCACATTCGGTCGACAGTTGTTTCATCCAGACGCAGATACCAAATAGCCGTACGTAACTACAAATAAAGCCTCTGCTAAAGGTGTCTGTGTGATGGCAGGATTGAGGAAGATGAACGGGGAAAACGACACAGGTATCACGTGACTGGTTCATAACTGCAATAATTTCCATAACAGAACTGTCCACACATACCCACCAATTTGCATCGAAATCCGCGACGAACTTCCTAGTGAGGCATTTTCTATGTCTAGTAGAGTTGCTGGATGTCATATTAAAATATCTTCGGTGGGTGAGATTGCTCCAGCATGTGGCATTTCTAAGTCATCTGACGATGAACTTAGTAAACTGAAGCACGACGATGTCTGTGAATCTAAGAAACATCAGGTATTCAAAAGTATTAGCTGACAAGCGCCGATATGTCCCGAGAAGAAAACTTTCCACTAACCAGAATCTTTCAATTAGTAGTTTTGAAAGTAAGTGGTCACTAGCTAGGTAATGAGTGCTTCTGCAGCTTGTAACGCGCGCGCCTCTGTGTGTGTATTTCCGTCTGTCCGTCCGCAAATTGTTCGACCACTTCTAAATGACGTAGAGACCTGAAAATTGACATGCTGGTAGGTCTTAACGTCCGGATACCTAGAAAAGCCCGAAATTAAAAAAAAAAAACGGCGGCTTTGTACTATCGCTGCTTGAATTTTTCTTCCATTTCTACACCTAGAAAAGTCTGAAAACCAAAACTTCAAAAGGGAAGCTTACCTTTATTGCTCAAAATGCTGATAGGTTTAAAGATAATTATGTCAGAAACGTTGCAATGCTGTAAAAATTCCGAGAAATTTTCATTTAAAATTAAGGGGAGCCAAAGCCTGCTACTATTTTACGTCAAACCGTATGCATTGACGTCACGGCCATATTGTAAATCGTAAAACAGTTACGAATTTTAAATTACCGTTCTTCCCTTTAATTAATTTCCCCTTTCTTTAATTTGATGTTGAAAAAATATTTTATAGATACACCGTTCGGAGAACGGGCATGACTGCTTGTCATGAATTATGAAAGGCTAGCGCTGCAGCAGCCTTTAATGAAAAAATTAACATACAATGTCAATTGGCATGGCGGAAAAAAGCAGCGTATATTGATCAACATAAATCCGCGTCGTGTAGTGTGGAGTCGTGTTATTAGCCTTTTAGGCATAGGTTTATGTCTGGAGACCATATATTTTAGCCGAGTGGTTGGATTATACTTTCTGCGAAATTTTGAAGTGAAAGCGTCATGGCGTGTTTCTCGCGTAATATCATCAGAACCACCACTTTGAGCCCTCACTGTAGCATCTTACAGTGGTGACAAGGGTAGCGTTTTACAAGATCCGATCAAAAAGTTTCGAGACTAGGCCGATATACAACAAAATACTTACGTTAATTAAGTCTGGCTATGATTTCCCTTAAAGTAGTCTCATTGGGCAGCGATACACAGCTGCCAGCGTTTTTCCCATTGTTGGAACGCTCCGTCGAAGTCCTGTTCGCAAATCGTGTCAAGCACCGTCTGCGATTCGCGCTGGATCTCGTCCACGGTTTCAGAACGGCAACTCTTGAGCTTGTTTCATCTTCGGGTACAGAAAGAAGTCGCAGCGGGACAAATCCGGCAAGTAAGGAGGGTGAGCTATTGCCGCTGCAAAACTGGCGTGTTGCTATAACGCTCTGCGAGCTGCTGCATTGTCATGATGGAGCAGGAAATCCCCCCTGGGCCACATTTCAGGTAGTTTGCGGCTAATGTCCTCCCTAATACGCCGCAGAACATCGGCGTAAAAAAGGGGGTGTCGGTCTGGCCCTGATGGACAAATTCACGGTGCACAACCCGACGAATGTCGAAGAACATGATGAGCATGGTTTTGATTTCGCTCCGGACCTGTCTGGCCTCCTTCGGTCGTGGAGATGCCGGGATCTTTCACTGCAACGACTGTTCAGTCTCCGGGTCGTAACCATAGGCCCAAGTCGCGTCCTCAGTGATGAACTGCGACAGGAACGTTGGTTCATTCACCACCTGCTGAACAAGATCTTGACAGAGTTCGACACGGAGCACCTTCTGTTTGGGGTTCAGAATCTTTGGCACAAACTTTGCAACAATGCGGTGCATGTTTAAAACCGACGTTAGAAATTCTTGCACTGTTCTATATGACACTTTGACGATGGTAGCAATGACTTGAATGGCTCTCCGACGATCCTCATGCACCCGTTCCCTAATTGTGTCCACATTTTCGGGGGTTATCTCGTGGACGGTCGCCTTGACCTCTCGTCGTCTTCCAATGCCGTTCTGCCGTCTTGAAGCGCGAGTGGCACTAAAAAACCTCGCATGACTCATTGCTTCATTGCCATAAGCCTGCCGCAACATTTCATGCGTCCCCGTTCCCGATTTGCCGAGTTTGACGCAGAATGTGATGTTCGCTCGCTGCTCTAGTTTGCAGTCCATGCCGAAATTGCGGCTGTGTTCTGCGCATGGTCGCCAAATATCGTGTAGCACAGCTCCCGATGTTCACATATTATATATATTAATATATTATCGTTATAATTATGGTTAAGTTTTAGAAAATATTAAGTATATTAGATTATATTATGAAGTTATTTTTATCGATGTTAAAATTTTCATCTTTGGGACTGCATTAATTGTGAAGAAAATGTCTACAGAAGTTTGTCCATTGGAAAATGCAAGGCAAAGGTTTTAGGTGGATCCCCCTTAAAGGCCAGGATCGCGGCATAACGGAAACAAACTCTCCACGACAGCAGAGATAGCGGTATGTTTAAAATAGCCGTGAATTAAAAGTACCAACATTCTTCATAAAAAATTTTCATTCCGAAATTTATGGGGATAAGTAAAACCGAAAATGAAACTCGCGGATTTAATTGTTCATTAAAGTCACATTTTTCTAAGTGTCCAATTATTTCTGGCATGACAGTGTGTACTAAACCAGTTTCTGGAAGTCATTCCGTTGGTAGTGTAGAGTAAAAAAACTTTGGAATTTAATTATTTTATTTCAATCCGCTCTTAAGTTATAGTTTGTCACTAAGGGTGGCCCTTTTACTATTTTAAATCTCAATAAATCTATTTTACTTTAACATGAAGGACTTTTTTCGAAACTGTATTTCTAAACGATAACAACAGCGAAGATTCCTTCAAAGTTAAATCTTACAGAAATCCGAATTATATTAGTCGTAGCTACGCAACGCTGTTCGAAAGATGGCGTTAACCAGATCGAAGCAAGTCCAGGACATGATCCCATCTGCAGCGCCTGACTCTTTGTTACGGATGTCAGTCACACGACACTGTTCAGTCCCGTAGGAATGTTTGATGTTGCTCTTCGAGTGTAAGAGTCTTCTCGTTACGCAATTTATTGCTCAGCAAGATTAAACTGAACACAATGAAATTC